>JARLTE010000003.1:0-1455215 GCA_030578095.1 Auricularia cornea
CCCCCCCCCCCCCCCCTCCGAGCCCCCCCGCCCCCAGGGCAGCCCCACCCCACCCGCAAACCCAGCCCCGACCCCCCCCCACGACCCCCCCACACCCCCCCCCCCTACCCCCCCCCCCCACCCGCAGCCCGCCCCCCACGCACCCCCTCCACCTCTAACCTAACCTAACCTAACCTAACTACCTAACCTAACCTAACCTAACCTAACCTAACCTAACCTAACCTAACCTAACCTAACCTAACCTAACCTAACCTAACCTAACCTAACCTAACCTAACCTAACCTAACCTAACCTAACCTAACCTAACCTAACCTAACCTAACCTAACCTAACCTAACCTAACCTAACCTAACCTAACCTAACCTAACCTAACCTAACCTAACCTAACCTAACCTAACCTAACCTAACCTAACCTAACCTAACCTAACCTAACCTAACCTAACCTAGCGAGGGGCAGCAGCAGGGCCACTGACATAGTCAGTCCTTGTGCTAACCCATCAGAGAAAAAAGCGCAGCCGGGAGGGGCAGCAGCAGGGCCACTGACATAGTCCGTCCTTGTGCTAACCCATCAGAGAAAAAAGCGCAGCCGGGAGGGGCAGCAGCGGGGCCACTGACATAGTCCGTCCTTGTGCTAACCCATCAGAGAAAAAAGCGCAGCCGGGAGGGGCAGCAGCGGGGCCACTGACATAGTCCGTCCTTGTGCTAACCCATCAGAGAAAAAAGCGCAGCCGGGAGGGGCAGCAGCGGGGCCACTGACATAGTCCGTCCTTGTGCTAACCCATCAGAGAAAAAAGCGCAGCCGGGAGGGGCAGCAGCGGGGCCACTGACATAGTCCGTCCTTGTGCTAACCCATCAGAGAAAAAAGCGCAGCCGGGAGGGGCAGCAGCGGGGCCACTGACATAGTCCGTCCTTGTGCTAACCCATCAGAGAAAAAAGCGCAGCCGGGAGGGGCAGCAGCGGGGCCACTGACATAGTCCGTCCTTGTGCTAACCCATCAGAGAAAAAAGCGCAGCCGGGAGGGGCAGCAGCAGGGCCACTGACATAGTCCGTCCTTGTGCTAACCCATCAGAGAAAAAAGCGCAGCCGGGAGGGGCAGCAGCAGGGCCACTGACATAGTCCGTCCTTGTGCTAACCCATCAGAGAAAAAAGCGCAGCCGGGAGGGGCAGCAGCAGGGACACTGACATAGTCCGTCCTTGTGCTAACCCATCAGAGAAAAAAGCGCAGCCGGGAGGGGCAGCAACTTCTACAAATTGAGGAAATCAAGTTCTGTATCCATGAGGGCATTGGGAAATAGACCATGAAGTTTGGAAAGAAGTCAAGCACAGATAATCTCTGCAGGAAGCATCAGGGAGCTGTGGAATGCTTCTCCTAGGAGGGAGGATATGAGAGGATGCCTGGGTATTAAAAGCTAGGAATTCCACGGCCACAAAAACCCAGGTATGCAGGCAGACAAAGTCCAGAACGAGGAGGAAGGAGGTAGGCAGGGTTGTCTGAGTCCTGGAGTGAAGTAGGATAAGCCAAAAAAACCCAGGTGTGCAGGCAGACAAAGTCCAGAAAGAGGAGGAAGGAGGTAGGCAGGGTTTTCTGAGTCCTGGAGTGAAGTAGGATAATGCACAGCAGGCAGCCCGGCCAGGTAGAGCCTGGAGTGAAGTAGGATAAGGCACAGCAGGCAGCACGGCCAGGTAGAGCCAGAGGTAGAGCCAGGAAAGGTTCTTGCCTAGCATCTTACCTCAAATGGGGTGTATAACCCTAACCCTAACCCTAACCCTAACCTAACCCTAACCTAACCTAACCTAACCTAACCCATTCCAATCTGTGTGGTTGTGCAGTATGAGCGCAATGCTATATGACGAGCAGAGAGCGGGACGCACGAGAGATTTACGGCGACGTCGACGCCCGGCTGGAGCATCTCGCGCAGCATGAACGCCGCGATCTTCCAGTCGTATATCTGAGTCAGGTGGACCTCATCCCAGATCTGGACTTCGCGCAGGAACGGCGCGTCGAGCCGGCGAATGCGGTCCACCGTGAGGAAGACATGATGCCGACGCGTGCGGCGCATGTGCGTGGAGTACGGCGCGAACGATAGCACCAGGCGCTCGAGTGCTGGGAGGGGCGCGCTGGCAGTGAGGTGCTGTAGCGCGTGCGCGTCGAGCGCGAGCACGCGCAGCGCGCAGAACTCGTCGAGCGGGTCCAGTCGGAGAGGCGCCGGCGCAAAGCGCACGTGCGTCGAGCTGAGGTCCAGCTCCTCGAGCGTGCGGCGCTGCCGCGCGAACACCGCGCTCGCGCTCAGTTGCTCCCTGCCGATCACCACGACGTTGCGCAGCGCCGCGGTGCGCAGATTCGGTAGCGCGAGCATGAGCTGCATTAGCCCGGCGCTGTAGATGAGGCACGCGTCAAGCCGGATGGAGCGGATGGCCCTGAACCGCGTGCTGGTGACGGCGTCGGACAGGGATATGTCGTCTTTCCATTGGATGCGCGCCGCGCAAAGCGAAAGCTGTTCAAGCATGGGAAAGCGCTCGAGCGTGCCGAGCACATCGCATTGCGGAGGCAGGTATGCCGAGTCATCGACTTTCGGGACGCGTGGCCCCCATGTAATTGCGAGCTGGACAAGGCGATCTGCGGCGAGCGCAAGCCCGGGAATATCGACCGCGTTCGTGTCCGCGTCGAAGCACGCCAGGTCCGTCGCGGCGCTGCAGTTGCGGATGATGCACTCGACGTCGTCTGAGGGGATATCCCCGGATACAGGAAGCGCAATGCGGCGAACGAGCCGCGAGAGGTCTGGGTGGGCATCGAGGGACACGGCGAAGGCCAGCACGGAGCCCGCGTTTGGTAGGAAGACATCACTATAAAGCACCTCGGTCGCCGCGTCCCGCCACGAGCGACAGACCGAACACCCGGCAGAAAGACCAGTCCATCTCCCGAGCGGCTGTAGTTCTCGGAGATATATTGCTCCTTGCAAGATGGGGGCGTCGCGCTCGGCAAAGCGACGGAGCGTGCGAACGTAATGGAATATCCGGAGCTGCACCTCGGGCGGCATACGTGCGGCGGGATTGAGCCTGTTGGGGTCGGGCCCGAGCGCGGCTCGGCGGCGCGCATCGTCCCAGTCCTCCTTGAGATGATACAGGATCACGATCCCGAGCAGAAGCAGAGGCAGGCCGAAGTAAATCGCCGGGGAGCGACGCGCCGCAAAGGTAATGTATGCAATCTGGCTCGCCCGGTTCGCAATATATTCCGCTCTCCGGAACGTTATCGGCCATATGAAGTGTCGCGGATCGGAGCGGGTAAAGCGCAACACGACGGCGAACAGAGGGACGATGAGCACACAGTCGAACAGATCGGCCGCCCGTGCAAGCTCAATGCAGTTGTGCAACGTCTGGAAAGTGTAACCTGTCCGCGCAAGACTCCCCGGTATGTACGATAGCAGGAAGGCTCGCCGCGCGTGCGGCGGCGCCAAATAGTACGAAAAGACAAACGATATCACCGCGCTAGTAGACGTAATCGGCGACTTCGTTGTTCGAGTTTGAGTTTTCGAAAATCTGACCGGATACGCAATAATGAGATATACGAAGCCCAGGCACCAGAGCCACGCCACAAGCTCCGCGGACAGCGGGATGTAAGAGTACGGAATGTACGGCGTCGGCATGCGTGGCTTGGGAAAACGTCTGAAGACGCGTTCAGCTCGTAAAATCGTCCAGGACAGATAGATCCCCAGGCCCCTGACGAAATTGAATCAACAGGTAGAACAGAGAGCGTGGCCAGAGCCGACCTAACAAGACGTTTGAGCCAGATGGACGGCGCACATGACCACCAGCGAAGCACATTGCGGCCTTTAACGAGCGAAGTTGCCAATCGGGAAGCCGGCGCTGGACGTGGTGATGGTAGGAGGGAAAGATGGTTGGAGCGGAGCCTCTGGATCTACGGATCTCCCCGTCAAGTTTCGGCCCGGGGAGCCTACTGCATCCAGACCGGCGGGCAAATCCGTAAACAGTGACATTTGGGACCGCTCTGCCATTGCGCTATATTTCTTGAGACGCAGTTACGGACGTGTAGCTACCTTCGCCACAGCGTGCGCCAAAACAGAGCACACAATCTGAGAGTAAGAGGAATGTGAATATCACGACTATGGCGGCGACTGCCACTTCCCGCCAGGCCTAGTACTCCCAGGGATGGTCCAGGCGGGTCTCCTCCGTACCGTGGGCGTTATAACACTCATCCCTGAACCTCATTACAATCGAAGCGCACCGAGTCGAGCCGCAACGGCCGTAACGGCGCGCGTGGCAATGAACTGTCTGACCGCGCACGCGGGCAGATCGGACGGAGCGGCGCCATCCATACACTTGGCGCGCGGACAGCAGCGCGCTCTGCCGAATCCATGCGCTGTCACCGCCGTGTACTGGACTACGCCGATCGTGAGACAGAAGAGGCTCCCCACGGGCAAGTCATACGGCGGGATTCTAGCGACAGGCAGCTTGTGGACGATGTGCCGGATCCGGGTGCGAGAGCCGTGGGAACAGCGCGCTCGTCGGGCATCTCGGCGCAGTGAAAGACCGCGAGCGCGGCGTCCAGAATCGCGACGTGCCGGTGGGGGGAAGAGGTCCGGGACCCGCGAGCCGGTGGTGCGCGCTCGGCCAGCGCGGACGGCGCGTAGGGCAAGGACGCACCGCGGCGGAGGAATGTTGGATATCTTCGGTTTCGGGACGCGACGGCGTGGGAAAAGGCGCGCCCAGAGAGTCTCCTGCTGTGGGAACGTCGCGCGCGTGCAGTGTTCGGGCGCGAGAGCTTTCGTATCCGCGCGCACCAGGTTTCGCGCCGCGCCACTCAGCGTGCACCTGCACTCTGCCCGTGGGGTGACCGCTCGGCTCGAGCCATGCACATTTCAGTCCCGCGCGGCGGCCCGCAGCTCGCGTGGGCCGCCTCTAGCACCATTGATCCATGGAAGCGCTCTACAGCCGAGCCGCGATGAGTGTTCCATGGGCAGGGACCGAGTCTGGCAGAAATACACCTCCGGCTTGGCCGTAACACGTCCATCGGAGTGGATCAAGCGGTCACAGGGACACCGGAGACCCAGGTCTGAGACAAAGACGTAAACGCCAGCAACATGACGAGGGTACATATCAAGAAGAACGCCGGCTCGGAGTGCACGAGCGAGCCAAAATCAGGCCTGTCCGATACGAATACGTCGATACTGAAGCGCAGAACCGGGGTTTCCCTCCATATGAGCCAAATTTTTGGCCATAGAGAGCTGCCATGCTTGTCTGTACGGTGCGTTCGAATCAGGTAATTGAACCTTCGGCACAAATGGAGCCAAATCCAGAGTCATAGCCGCGGGACAAGACGTCGAGAACTGCAAAGCATCCAGGGTGGCACGCGCTCCGTATGAGGTGGTACAGGTATCGAAAACGCGCGCACGACGGTCGAGTTGGCCGAGGCACGAACGGACCGGGAAGAGAGCCGGAGCGGAGTTGTCGGACCCAAAGTGTTCTTTCTCCTCGAACACCACCGTCACAAAAGACGTGTTCACCCGCGCGAGTCGGATTTATCCCCGCCGTATCTTTACAACGACTCGTTCACCAGACTCTTGTGACGTCACAGTGCTCGAGCGCCTCTGGGGCCTGTGCGCCAGCCCGTGCCGGACGCGAGTCGTCTGCGCGGCAAGTCTGCACTGTCGGGAGGCATGCGCAGTGATGTATCACGTGCTCCGACAAGCGCCTTTCTGGATCACTGGTCGAAAAGCTCCTCTTGACACGGCGCGCCGAAGGCTTCTGGGCCAGCTTGCGACGGTCCGGTCTATCTATTTCCTCCTCGGTCCCGAACTGTTCCGTATGCGCCCGCTACCTGTGCCGGCCCCGATATCCGGGAGCTCGCGTCACAACTTATTCACGCGCGAATAAACGACGCGTGGGCAACGCATCGTCAGGGCGGCGCGCACAAGCAGCCTGTGCAGGCTTCGGGGCCGAACGTCTGGTCGCGCTGAGCTCGCCATGGGAATCTACCCAGACAGTTGCCCTTAGGAAGTCAGAACTACTTCACTTGCACGGCGCGTCGAACTGCCAGGCCGAGGGCGACCGATTGCGGTACGTAAAAGCGCCACCTCGAGACGCACAGTACGTCCTCGAGCTTCCGCCCCGCGCGTCGTCGGGCCCTAGCCTTCAGAGCGCTCGCGCGGCTCGCGAGCTGGTGCGGGAACAAATCGACGTCCTGCTTCTCGCGTGTGCTGTGATGTGCTGCGTTGATGTCAGACTCGGTGCTTGCTGGATCCCCCGCTCGGTGCGTATATGTGCCGCGCGCGGCGAAGCAGCGCCATGGGAGCTCTGGGGATCCGCACCGTGAGACCTCCACACGCTTTTTCTTCTGTCACGCCCTGGGCGAGCTCCATCGCTTGCGGTCGATGGGTGGATTGCCTGCTCCGGTAGTCGATGTTATCGCCTTGCAGCTCGCCCGCCCAACGCATGTATTGTATCATGCTCGATTCGCAGCGTCTCTGGGTAGGCTGGCGCTCGACTTTGTCCCTCAGATCGTAGTCGAACACCAGCCCGCTGTTGCTAACGCTTTCCTTTGCGGTGCATGTACTGAACTTGGTTTTCTGTCATCTCTGTGCCCGAACACTGCGCGGACGCCTCGCGCTCGTATTCAGACACGCACGCCGGCGCTGCACCCACAAAGCGCTCGCGCGCATCGCGCTGACGCTATCATATCTCAACGCGATCGTCGCGCCCGCACTGTACGCGGTCGACGGCGAGCGATTTCTCTCCGAGATCCCCACTGCGCTGTGTCCAGGGAGTTGCACGTCCGCTCCCTGAGAACATTGCCGCGCGACCGGAATGTTGCGGTGCAGGTCACCGGCGGTTGCTAGTAGCGCGCGCTGCGTGAACACAGCAAGACGTGTTGCTCGCATGTCCGCGGCTCGTCTCTCAGGAATGCCGCCCGCTCGAGGAGGCGGTGCCGTATTGCTCCGTCTGCTGGCTCTCTCTCGCTCTGATCTACAGCGCGGGCGTCCGGCGCCTCAGCCTGTTTGATCTGAGATCAGCCGTGCGAGAACTCGAGCTCTACGACGCGGTGTTAGTCCGATTCGGAGCACTCGCGTTGGTCGCGGTCGAGCTTGTCTCGGCCGAATGGAGGACGAGCCGCCCGTACTGGGCGCGATCGAGCTCGCTCAGTTCTCCGTGCGCTCCCCAACACGCCCGCGCGTTCTGCTTGCTCCTGTCCGCGCACCGTGGATCGCACATGAACTTCGCGCTTTCGGGATTCAACACGCCCGTCATGAACATCGATGCGACTAAGACTTGGGAGCTGATGCGTCCGCTGAGCAGCGCAAAGGTGCATATCGCGCTGCGCCCCCGCGTGTACAACGTCTGAACTCTGGCTGTGGACCAGAAGGAGCACTGCACGGCATTCCTCAGGCTGCTGTGATCGGACAGGCACATAGCCCGACCGTTTAAATGTGCAAGCTGGACCGAAAGAAACTCGTTTCTATACGCGGGAACCCTTCATACCTCGCGCGTACATAGGGATATCTCCCGCGGGGGCCTTTTGACGCATGCTCCCGAGCCCCGGCGCTACATCGGCGGCGGTGACCCTGCATCGATGCACTTCGCGAGGTCCCTGAGGCTCGCCTGGATTCTGAGCCACGAGTACGGACACAGCCCGCAGCTCGAGCACTTGAGCTTCTCCAGCTGCTCCGCGAACGCCGTGACGTCCGAATGGGAGAACACCGCCGCAACATCCGGCGTGTCGGAGAAGCGCACGGACGCCGCGAGCTGCAGCTTGCCCCAGACGGACGAGTCCGGCTGCTCGTACGCGCAGTGGCAGCACACGCCACTGTTCTCTCGGGCGAACGCGCTCCCCGTCGCGCGCGAGCGGAGGTGGTCGTTGAACAGCCGGACGCGCTCCGAGCGCTTGCAGATGAGGCGCGCGAGGCCGTGCCCGTCGGGTATGTCTTTGAAGTCAATAGAGCTGCGGATGAGACGATCGAGAGCCTCAGTAGCTGCGCGCTGACAGCCGTGAGCACTGGCAAAGACGTAGACTTCCATCGCGTTGGCCTTGACGTAGTTGCACAGCTCGCGCTCCAGGATGTCCGCGGGGCCGAGCATGATGTATTTCTTAGCTGCAAAGAGCGCGCGCTGTACGCCCAGCAAAGAGAGCCGATCGAGCGCGGCAGGCATTCCCAGGGCGAGTCTGAGGAGGACCTCCAGCGTGAGCTCGTCCTCTGGCAGAGCGATGTCTTGATCCACGATCTGCTCGCGCGGCAGGACGAAGAAGCCCTGGAAGACGCCGGAGGTGCGCACGAGGTGCGCCGAGTCGACTCTGAACCGCGTGCCAGTGGCCGAGACGAGCGTAACGTTTGCGTCGTCTGCAAAGTCAGGATGGACCTTTGCTGCTGCGTAGGACATGACAAGCGAGTGATGGGAGCGCGATCTCGGATACGCTTGCTACTTGCTTTCGCGCGGGTTCTTGTGAGCTCGGACCGCACGGAGAAGCGTAGCGGGGCCGGGATTTGAAGAGGTCCCTGACGTTTCCCGGCGCACGTGCATACCCGGCTGGGGAAGAAAGCAGCACTACAAACTCTCATATTATATCTTCCATCAAACGAGCTTGAGCAGTCGAGGGTAGATACTGGTCCACGTGTACAGGAGCGTCGAGCAGCCCTGACAATACATCGTCTCGATAGTCGCAAACGCCCGAAGAACCTGGGGATTCTCCATGGCCGCGGGCACAGAATGGACGAAGCAAAACGAGAGACAGAGCGCATTGACGAACGTGTGCCAGTCATGGGCGGTGCCCGAGCTCTGAGAGCGCGCGCAGCTGCGACACTTGCCGCTATTCTCCGTCACGAACGGCGCGCCGGAATGCGTCGCCTTGATGTTCGCAAAGAACGCCTTGACGCGGTCCTGGCGGGCGGCAACGAGGCGCGCGAGCGTCTGCGCGTTCGCCGGCGGGAGGTCCTTGAAGTCGAGCTCCATCGCGAGCAGCTGCGGGAACAGCGCGTCGACGACGTCGTCCCAGCCGTAGCACGACGCGATCGCGAACTGGTGCAGCGGGTGCGCCGACGGGCGCGTCAGGTGCCCGCGCAGCAGCTGGCGCAGCACCTCGCGCGGCCCGGCCATGTCGTATTTCCCCGCGGCCTGGATGACCTTGTCGATGTCGGACAGCGACGTGAGACGGTCGAGCGGCGCGGGAAGGCCGAGCACAAGTCGCAGTATGACTTCGAGCGTCAGCGCGTCCTCGGGCATCGCGATGACGTGCGGCTTCTCGCTCTCGGAAGAGTCAGACGGCTGCGGCAGCGCGAACATCCCGGAGAAGAACCCGGATGTGCGCGTCAAGTGCGCCGATGAGATGTTGAACTGAACGCCGTCGGATGATACGAGGCAGACGTCCTCCTCGTCCTTGAAATCGGCGTGAACCGTGGGTGCAGGTGGCGGAGGGGACATTGCGAAAGCACAGAAGCTGGGATGCGGAGAATGTCAAAGGACGAGCTTAAGACTGAGTGCCACGCACCGTTTGAAGTGGCGCGCTCTGCATGTGGCGCTGAATGACAAACGACAGCACTCAGGTGGCAGTCAAATGACACACGAGAGCGAGAATAGAGGAGTCATTATTGTATGTACCATGCAAGCATCGATACAAGTTTCAGACGCAACGCAAGCCCCAGCCTGCGAGCCCCAGGCAGAACGCATAGAAGGTATAGACGAACGAGTGAAGTACGATAAGGAGAGCACAAAGGATAGCTTAGCTTAAAACAACAACGGGGCGGTAGCGTGCGAAGGGAAATAATTGATTGGGTTGGATGCATGTCCGCGATGAGCGTGAGCGAGGTGGGGGATTGGGCATGAGTATGTGCACAGATGAACTACAACAGAAATGAACAAAGCTACTGGGCGGCGTCAGCACGGAGCATCAGAACGACAATGCACGGAGCTCACCTTTACTCCGCGGCGCTCGGCGCGCGCTTCAAACCATGATGCTCTGACGGCGCGGCAAGCATGTCCGCCGCGCCCGAGGAGCCGACGCTGCGCAGCGACGCGGGACTCGACGCGAACATGCTGCTCGCGAGCCCGCTCGAGCTCGAGCGCGCGGGCGAGAGGAAGTCGTGCGGGCCGCTCGCGGCGGAGAACAGCGAGCGCGGCGAGTCGCCGAACGACACGGACAGCGGCGAGCCGAAGTTGAGGCTGGGCAGCGCGGGCGACGCCAGCGCCCCACCCGGCCCCAGTTTCGCGCGAGGATGGTGGTGCTTGGCTGCGAGGACGGCGGCCGCGGGGATGGGCGGCACGGCGGGCGGCGGCGAGGGCGGCATGGGGAACGCGCTGAGCGACGGCACGCTGGACAGCGTCGAGAGCGTCGAGTTGCGCGCCTGGTTCGGCGGCGCGGAGCCGAGCGTCGAGCTGCGCGACGGCAGCGCGTGCGTATGTGCGTGTGCCGGCGCGGTCGCCAGGCTCGTCGGCAGCGGCGGCACGTCCGGCGACGCGGGCGACGCGAACTGCGCCGAGTGCACGTCCTGCCAGAGCTCGGTCCACAGCGTCGTGACCGTGCGCGTCTTGGGCCGCGCCTTCTTCTCCTGCTGCTGCGGCTCCGGCGGCGCCTCGAGGTCCAGTATCGGAGGCGCCACAGTTGCAGGTGCCGCGGCGGGCGGCGGGGCTTCGACCTTGACAGGCACCGCGCGCGGCGGTCGACTGGGCGGCCGCCCAACGCCAATGCCGAGGTTGGTGTCGATGCTGAGCCCACGATTGTGGTGCGCCCACGGCGGGACCTTGCTCTCGCGCGGGCCCATGAGCGCGGGGTCGAGCTGAACATCGCCGCGCAGCATCGCGTTGACGAAGTCGCGCGCCTCGTTGTCGCGCGGGCTCGCGATGATAAACGAGCGCGATTTGGCGGACCGCGGCGGCTCCGGCTCCGGGTTGTCGAACGACGACGTCGCGGGCGGCGTGAACATCGCGGGCGGGTCGTAGAAGCGCGTGCGCGCGGGTGTCGCGAGGCGGTAGTGCGAGTCGAGGCTGGACGCGCGCCGGCGCGCCTTGGGCCGGACAGCAGCCGTCTTGCTTTTGGCCGGCTGAGCGGCGCCCGTATCCGGTCCAGGCGAGAGCACCGACTCGAGCGCCGAGCGCAGCTCGTCGTCCGAGCCGGCGTCCGAGCGCGGCGCCCAGCGGCTGCGCACCGCGGGGCGCACGGGCTCGGGCTTCGTCGCGCCGGGCGACAGCGGGTCGACAAGCGACGGCGGCGGGCCGAGCGGCGAGTCCTCCCACACGCTGAGCGCGCTCGCGCCGGACAGCGGCGTGCCCGCGCTCGTCGGGCCGCCGGCCGTCATCGGGGAGAGCATCGAGTCGTCCTGGCGCGGGAGCGCGTTCGGCTTGAACGCCGGCGACGGGAGCGCGCTCGCCTTGAAGGAGGGGGACGCCGTCATGCCGACGAAGGCGGGCGTCAGCGGCGTCTTGCCCTTCGGGCTGAGCGCGAGCCGCTCGACGGCCGTGTGCGTGATCTCGACGACGGGCTCGACGGCGCTGGCGGGCGCGCTGCCCGGCACGGGCGGCAGCGGCTTCGGCGCGTGGTCCTTGCTGCGCGCCGTGCCCTCGCGCGACGACGTGCGCGCGACGCTGAAGTGGAACCCGCTGCCGCCGCCGAGGCCGTAGACAAACGTCGCGTCGGGCGCTTGCTGCGAGGCCGAGCGCGCGTGCGAGCTGGGGATGCTCGTATCCGTCACAGAGCGATTCGTGCGCGGCTTGACGCGCGGCGCCGTGAACGCGGCCGTCGGCGGGAGGCCCATGCCCATACCCGACGCTGCGAAGCCCGCAAAGACGCCCGACGAGGCCGACTTCTGGTGGCCGGACTTCGGCTGCTTGGGCGGCGTCGCCTGTTGTTGCTGCTTGGGCGGTGTGACCTGCTGGTGCTGCTGTTGTTGAACGAGACGCGGCTCTTGCACGGGCGGCGGTCGCGCGGGCGGCGGCGCAGCGTCGGACAGGGAAGCCGTAGACGCGTTGGACGGCACATACGCCGGCGCCTTGCCCTTGTCCGGCCGTCGCGAACCGCCGTGGCTCGAGGACGTCGTAATCTTCGTTGGGGCAGGGCCAGAGCGCGGCTGCGGCGCGCCGCTCTCGCGCAGCGAGTTGCGCCTTGTGCGCGCGAGGTGGTCGCGCGCGGCGAACGGGTCCGTGCGCACGGCGTCCGTAAAAGACGCGTTAAACGGATCTGCCGAGCGCGCGCCGGGCGGCATGGCTAGCGATGACGATGGGCCGTGCAGCGGGCGAAATGACGAGCCCGCAGCAGCCGTATGCGGCGGCGCGCGCAGATTCGAGGACGAGGGCGGGGTGCTGGGCCGGATGGCGGTGAAGGACGTGACGGTGTGCGGCGGCGTGCGCGAGCGGGCGCCGAACGAGAGCGCCATCGCCGGCGCCGACGCCGTCGGGTTGAACGGCTCAGCGTACCGATAGCTCCTGTCGCGCTCGCGGTCCTTCTCCTTGTCCTTGTCCTTCGAGCGGCCGATGGAGCGCAGCTTGCGCAGCCCGTTCTCGAGCAGATGCGAGCTCGTCGTCGGCTGCGGCGACGGCGACGGCGAGCGGCTGCGCGCGACGTCGAACGCGCGCAGATGGCTGTCCTTGCCCAGCGCGGGGAAGGCGCCCGTCGTGCTGTCTGTCGGATCATCACAATCAGCCAGAGCCAGAGCATGCCGTCCGCGCCACGCGTACTGACCGGCGGTGGACGGGCGCTGGACGTGGCCCGAGCTCGACGGCAGCGGGCTGCGCGCGCGCGCCGCGGGGTAGTGCTTCGTCTGGATCGGCTGCGGCACGCGCGCGCGCGAGATGGACGACGACACGGGGAACGACGGCACGGACTGCGTGCCGAAGTCGTACGAAGGCATCCTGGCGCGCGCAGAAAGAAAAGCAAGGGGGCGCGCAGGAACGAACGATGAACGGGCGGGGAATGAAAGAGAACGGGGCGGGCGGGCGTGAGCACAGAGCAGAAAGCGTGACGGGATCAAGGTTGCTGACGCTGATGCACAGCCGCCGTTGGCGCTCCCGACGACGGCCCGGCCCTAACCACATGCGGCGTGCGGTGAACCTGACCCGTCATCAAACACGCGTTTGCCCGCTACCGCAAGGGCTGCGTTCCCCGCGGAATTCACGAGTCCTTGCGGCCTGAATGCCTCGGGTCCCGTCAGTTTAGCCGCATGAAGACAATTACAACTGAACAAAAATCGCACGCACACGTAAGATCCCAATCACCGGAGCGGGCTGATGGCCAGTCCGCGTCGCGCGGTCCAAGTCTGGAGCCTCAGAGTCGACGGCAATGGTGAGAACAGGGATACCCAGGAGAGAGAACACGGAAGTCCCGATGTTTGCATGGGAAACCAACGCTTCCGTGTTGCGGTAGCAACGCCACAGGAGCCTCAGTCGTCAGTCGAGAACTCTGGAAGGGAGCTCTGGACGTCGGACGCGATGTTTCCGCTGTGTTCAGCCCGCAGTGTAGTCGCGACCGGGGAGCCCGGCGGGTCTGGGTTGCCGTCGTGGCGGCGCAAACCAGTGAACCGCAAAAGGAGAGCCTGAAACCAGGAGACGGCCGTCGCGGGACCGTGGCCAATGCGGTAGACTTGCCATGACTGCGCCGTCGTTGACGTTTGCACCGTTATCTATCGAGGCGCTTGGCAGGATCAGTAATCAGAGTTTGAATACGCAGCCGTATTTGGTTACGTACCCAGCTGTTTTGAATGGTGCATACTGTAACTGCGCAGCGAGAGCGTGATTCAGAGGCATGAGCGACCCTGGTTGTCGCCTGAGAATCGTGGGAGCACTCCCGTCCGGCTGGCGGTTGCGATGACCCGGACGGGTGAAAGAGTGGGAAACCGGAAGAAAATGCCGCGGAGCCTGTAGGATCCTAGCAACTGCGGTGGCCCTGCACGTAGTCAACTGCGCTGCTCGGCCTGGCTGACGTTTGCACCGCGGATGCCCGTTATCGCCGAACTTGTCAAGATCTGTGATCAGAGTTTGCAGCCGGATTCGTATGCGTTTACGTCTCGAACTGTCTCTAAAATGTTACATAAGCCCCTTGTCGGTGAGGATGACAGCACCGCGTACTCACCAGGCTGTCATCCCGTGCTGGGAGTCGCAAAGCCACCGCCGTGTGCGGCGCGTTGACGACCAGGCAAACATTCGGGCCCGCGCGGCGCTTCCGTTTGATGCTAGCTACGGCTCAGAGCCCGATGAGCGGCGCGCTCCGCTGGACGTCCTCAGCGACGTGCGCGGCGGCAGTCAAGAGCCATATTGCTGCCGGAGCTACGGAATGAAGCGGCTCGGTTGGTTTCGGACCTCGAACCTTCTTTCTCCTCGACCACAACCAACGCATATCCGGTCACACGAGCTTCGAATTGTCCGCATGCCTCTCTCTCTCACCTCCCTGCGTTGTTTTTCCCCGGTGCGATGCTCGAACCGAGCCCAGGCCATGTCGTTCAGCCAGGCGCTCAGCGACGGACTTCTTATGCTGCCCGGGGTGACGCGGTGCTCTAACTTCCGAGTTTTTGCCATGCGAGGCCTCAGTGCACACGCTCTATCCCACCGTTCCTCACAATTTCTGAGCCGCTGCATCCTGGATCTCAACTGGCTCCCCTCGGCATCTTCTGCTGCATCTGGCTCGATTCTGCTGCACCCGCATCGCCCGAAGCGTGCGACGCGAGTCCGAACAGACTCCGACTTGTCCCATGGGCGCGTACTCGCTTAGACCCTTCGACCCTCGTTTAATGGGTCTTCTCAGTCCCTCATCGATACCCAGTCTTCGCCGTCGACGCGGACAGGACTCTGATGTCCCGGGTCACCGTGACGCACATCGCGCAGACGTATCCCAGCTTTCCCAACGTAGATTTTCCATTTCTCATACTCCCCGTCGCGGCGGCACTGGACGGCTCAGTCGTGGTGATCAAGTGCAAGTTGGTTGCGCTCTCTATTGTGCTCTAGCTCCTGCGCGGCTTCTACTCTCCTCTACAGGCACTCTGGTTGCACCCACGGCTCGGTGCAGGTCCTGGTAATTTCCCGCCGCGCGAGCCTGTCCAGCGCATCGTACCGAATGCCGTCGGTCGGCTGACTGGAAGGACATTAGCCTGAAATTGCATGAACTGGAAGCCGGAATTTGCAAGCGCACAGGATCAGTGGATTCTATGAGTTATAAATAAGGTAGATGCTTACATTCTCATGTCTATGTGCCTGCTCCACCAACTTGTTTGTTCATTCGGCTGATCGCGGCATGATCCCGCGGTTTACATCCGTTCCGTGCTCAAACTTTTCCTTCTCCCGCGCGCGAACGGAATGGTGCTCCAGACAGACTTTGCCGACGACGCCGACCTGAGGCTGCTTTCCGAGGACGGCATCCGCTTCCGTGTCGCGTCCACGCACATGGCGAGGGCGTCGCCCAGGTTCGCCGCGCTTTGCCAGCTCGAGCCGACATCCGAAGACGGCAAACGCAGCGCGAGCGGCGTTCCGCGCGACACGCGCCTGGCTATCCCGCTTCCAGAGCCTGGCTGGCTCCTCTCTGCACTGCTCAAGCTCGCACACGGCCTGCGTGCGCCGCTCGAGAGCCTCGCAATCGGCGAGCTCGACGCTCTCTTGAGCGCCGCCAAGCGCTACCAGATGTCTGGTCCCGAACAGTGCCTCATCTATGCCGTCCGCGCCCGCCTCGTGGTCCCGTACGACGCACAGACGCGCGACCATCTGCGCGTGTTCGCCGACGCGTCCCAGACGGGGCAGGTCGACATCGCATACGACGTCGAGCGGCACCTCCACGCCGCCAACCTAGAAGGCTTGACGCTGCCGGCTATTCCGTTCACTTGCCATCACCGCCTCATGTACTCGCGGAAAATCCGCATCGAGAACTTCGCGCGCAGGCTCTTGGACACGAGCCCGACCGGCCTGTTCGCCCACGAGCACCGCGCCCTCTGCCGGCACTGCGGGCGCAAACAGCACGCGTACATGGCGGAGGACTGGCGGCGCTTCGCCACCGAGCTCGCGCGCCAGTTTGCGCGCTTCCCCTCGGTCGACGGCGCCGCGGCGCACGAATACGTGCAGAGCGACATCAAATGCCTGGCCTGCAACTGCTGCTCGTATTGCCGGCAGGCCATGTTCCCGTGGGCGCGTCTCCGAGAGCAGCTCGTGTCTATTGCAGATGAAACGTATGGCGGCATCCCTGACAGTATCGTCGCATTGGGTACGTCGTATGGACAACCTGTAGACTCGTAGTTGTGGGTGCTGTTCCGTCGCGCGGTCTTAGTTCAGTAGCATATCATGCATGCAGGTCCTGTCGTGGCTTCCCAACAACGCTTTTGGTTGCGTCGATCACGCTCCAAAGCTGCCGCCCAACCTGACGTTTACTCCCGCGCGCCTCGTGTCCTCCTCACGCCACGACCATCATGGGCGAATTCAATGACTCCAAGCCGCATGCCGACTTCACCCGCCCGGAAGACACGGTGCTGCACTCGGCCGACGGCGTATCATTCTGTATCGCCTCAGCGCAGCTATCCTGCGCGTCTGGCTGGTTCCGCACGCTCTTCACTGTTCCGCAAGCCAACGCGGCGAGCGGGCTGGCAGACACGGTGCATCTGAGGCTCGACGAAGACGCCCTCACGCTCGAGATACTGCTGAAACTCTGCCGCGGGCTCCCGCCAGGTCTCGCGCGCCTTGTCGATCTGGCCGATCTCGAACGCACGCTGCAGGCCGCCGACAAATACGAAATGCCCGGCGCAATCGAGTTGCTGCTTTTACTGCTACACACGCCGCGTATGCAGGCGGACGCTATGCATCTCTACGGGCTCGCAGAGCAGTACGGGCAGGCCGACGTCGCAGAGCGCGCGTTCGAACGTATCCTGTGCATGCGCTTGGACTTCGAAGGCGCCGCACGTCTGGATAACAGGGCGCTTCTGCGGTTGATGGAGGCGCGGCAGTCCAGGATCGAACGCTTCTGCACTCTGCTCGCGCAGAAGGACGACAGCGGGCTGTTTGCCTCTGAGAACAGAGGTATCTGTTCGCACTGCAGAACAAACGGTCGAAGCACTACTTTCGCGGGCTCAGTCCATGCGGAGTGGATGGCGCTACTGGTCGCCCTCCAGCGCGCATTTGTCGTTCGTCCCTCTGTGGATGGGCTCGACGAGGATGAGCAGGTGACACTGCAGATTACAGGATTGGAGGCGAATACCTGCGGCTACATTCCGTGCAGGAGAGTGTTGTTTGACGGGTCGAACATCCGAACACGTCTGCAGAAGATGATTGACGGCCTTTGAGGGCGAGCACAGCGACGTGTGCCACCAGTGCTGTAATCCCGGATATGGCTCTTGATCACTGTTGGCATCCAATAGATGTCCCGGCTACGTCTACCCTCACGCGAAATCATCTATAAACTGGCGGAACGTACATATCCTGCACTGTGCCCGCGCCAGCTCATTGCGGCTCACCCCCGTAGCCCGCCGACGCGCGGACAGCGTAGATCGGTCTGCCATGAGACCCAGCCGCTGCAACCACTGGTCGTGCGTCGGGGCCCGGTCGCTGACTCTCAGGACCTGCTCAAGCCGGTTTGATAGAGGATACAATATGAGAGTTTGAAGTGCTGTTTTCCTCTCCGGCCGGGTGTGCACGTGCGCCGGGAAAACTCAGGGACGGCTTAAAATCCCGGCCACGCTGCACTTCTCCGTGCGGTCCGAGCTCACAAGAACCCGCGCGAAACCAAATTGAAAGCGCACCCGAAATCGCACTCCCATCATTCGTTTGCCATGTCCTACGCTGGCGCAGCCAAGGTTCACCCCGACTTTGCGGACGACGCCAATGTCACGCTCGTCTCATCCACCGGGACTCGATTCAGGGTCGACTCGGCGCACCTCGTGCGCACGTCCGGCGTCTTTCAAGGCTTCTTCGTCCTGCCCCGCGAGCAGATCGTGGATCAGGAGATCGCGCTGCCAGAGGATGAGCTCACGCTCGAGGTGCTCCTCAAACTCACTCTCGGCTTGCCTGCGGCTCTCGATCGGCTGTCGCTCATTGGGGTCCAGCGAGCGCTGTTCGCAGCAAAGAAATATATCATGCTCGGCCCCGCGGACATCCTCGAGCGCGAGCTTTGCGGGCACATCAAAGCCAACGCGATGGAGGTCTACGTCTTTGCGAGTGCTCACGGCTGCCAACGAGCAGCCGCTGATGCTCTCGATCGGCTGATCCGCAGCTCCATCGACTTCAAGGACATACCTGACGGGCACGGCCTCGCGCGCCTGATCTGCAAGCGCTCGGAGCGTATCCGCCTGTTCAACGACCACTTGCGCTCGCGCGCGACGGGCAGCGCGTTCGCGCGCGAGAACACCGGCGTGTGCTGCCACTGCGCGTACGAGCAACCCGATACATCCGTCTGGGGCAAGCTGCAGCTCGCGGCGTCCGTGCGGTTCTCCGACACGCCGGATGTGGGCGCGGTGTTCGCGCATGCGGACGTGACGGCGTTCGCGGAGCAGCTGGAGAAGCTCAAGTGCTCGAGCTGCGGGCTGTGTCCGTATTCGTGGCTCAAGATCCAGGCAAGCCTCAGGGACCTCGCGAAGTGCATCGATGCAGGGTCGCCGCCGCCGATGTAGCGCCGGGGCTCGGGAGAATGCGTCAGAACACCTCGATAGAGATCTCCGTATGTAGATGCGAGGTTCAAACCATTCCGCTGTATAGAAACAAGTTCGCTGTCTGTGTCGGTACGCACTGAAACCGTTCTGCGAGCAGTCAGACCAAGCCTGCCAGTGCTCGCGTACTAGTCGTCCTTCTGGGCCGGGGCCAGCGTCCATGTAGTTCTCCCGCAGGTGACGCGAGACTTGCACCTCGAACGGACCCATCGGCACCTGCGCTCTGGTCTCAGCGGTGCCCGTGTGCCCGGACAAGATTAACCGCACGAGGCGCATTGCCGGCGGTGCACGACCTCGGCCGCGCGCTGTCGAAGAACCCGAATCCCCGCCCGAACGAGCGCGGGTCGGACAGGTTAGGGTGCGTGACGCTCGTGCAGCGCATCGTACGGTGCTCCCCCTCGCCCTAAGCGCCGCTCAAGCTGAGAAGAGACGGCGCTCTCCGTCGCCACGTACAGCGCCGGGGCGACGACTGTGTGATGTACGAGGCATCCGGTGATCCACCGTTGCGCGAGCGCGCGTTCGAGGACCGTCCATGGTCAGCGCAAGCATAGAGATCAAATGTGAGAACGCGTTGAGACCCCGGCGCTGGCAAGAGCAGGTTCGCGCACATCGACCTCGGTTTGACATGCGCCGCCTATCCGGGATTGAACGCGCCCCGCGGCGCGGGACAGCAGGGGGCCAGAGTAGATCTGAATCTGGTGCATAGGGGTCCTGGCGCTGCTGCAGGGCTCAAAATGGCCGGAGTCATCGCGTCCAGGTCTGCAGCCGGCTGATTCGGCCGTCGCCTGCGGCGCTCGTGCCATCGACAGCTGAGTGCGACAGCCATGCATGCTCCAGAAGCAGGACGTACTGCTTCTCGCGCATGAGACGGAATAGCGGACGGGCCTGTGCTGCAGCCAATCGATGCGCGGTGCGTGGGATCTAAGTCTGGTAAATGCCCTGACGCGAAGAATGCCATTCTCTCCACGTACAATGCGCAGATGGGAGCCCGTCTGTGCGTGTTCCCAGACACGCAAACACGCCTCTCTCGCGCGCGCGAGAGACCCGCACCAGCGCCGCGTGTCTTCGTGGCAAGCCTCCGACTCTCGAGTAGGCACCTGGACACTACCCGCGACGAAACGAGTGCCGGAGCAATGATAACGCGCGCGAGAGCGGCCAATGCATTCCTGCTGGTTGGGGCGCGCTTCCAATTGCCAGGTCCCGCTCGGTGAAAGAGAACAGTTCCTCGTTTGGGACGACTGTTCGTTCTTTATGGCCGCTGAATGCTGCTGATTACCGGTGCGAGCATTCTACAGATAGACCCCAGAAAATGGAGAGCCCAGGGCGCGAGGTAAGCAAAAGCTTGTGGAGGCTCCAGGGTCCGGATCACCAGAGATCCCAGAGACGCTGCTTCGCCGTGCCCTGCACACATCCGCACCGAGCCAATAATCAAGCTAGCGCCGAGTCCGACATTGACGCCGAACTGCACGGCGCACGCGAGAGGGCTTCAGTACGGCCGCGGGCACCCGCGCCAGTAGGACGTCTACTTTTTCCCGTACCAGGGCCCGACGACGCGCGCGGCACAGGCGGGAGGAGGACATGGTACCGTCCATCTCGAGCTGGCGCGTTGATGGACCGCAGTCGGTCGCCCTGGTCCGGGCAGTTCGACGCGTCATGCCGTTGCACAGATCCGACTTCCTACGAGCGCACGCCTGAGTAGACGCGTCACCGGAACTCAGGTTCAGCGCGGCCGGATGTTTGGCCCAGAGCCCTGCGTCCATATGCAGCTCGCAGACGTGCAGACCAGGTGCGTGTGCGCGCCGCCCCGACCTCGGGTGGTCCATAAGGGCGGCTAGTTCCCCCGAATCGTTCATTAGCCCGTCGATAATGTTCGCGTGAGCTCTAGGGTATCGTGGGCGGGCGCACAAGCTGCGGATGCGAACGGGACGGCTCTGAAACGAAGCGGAAACAGGTAGCCCGGCCCATCGCAAGCCGGCCCAAAAGCCTTTGGACTATCGTAGAGAGCTGCGCACCCGACCTACACGCAAATTAGATCAGAAGGAGCTTCCTAAGCAGTAATCCAGCTAGGGACCGGTCGGAACACGTCATCCAGCACTTTGCACAGGCACCAGAGGCGCTCGAGCACCGTGACATCACAGAAAAAGAAAGCGTCCACAGGCAGAATGCCCTACGGGGATAAAGGTGACTCGCTTGAGTCGGCGCTGTTCGAGAGGAAGAAACGTTTGGCTCCGACAACTCCGCTCCGCCTCTCTTCCCGGTCCGTTCGTGCTTCGGCCAATTCGACCGTCATGCTCTCGTCTCCGATGCCTATCCCGTCTTATCCGGAACGCGCGCTAGCCTGGATGCGCTTTGTCTTACGGCTATGACTCTGGACGTGGCTTAACTTGCGCCGAAGGTTCAATACCTGATGCGAACTCCCCGTTCTGACGCGCGAGTTCTGCATGGTGGATCTCTATGGTTACACATTGGGCTTGGAAGGAGTGCGACCCGATTTTTGCGCCTTAGCGTCGCTTTATTGTTTAGGACCTCGTGCGCGTTTCTCTGGTCTGCAGGCCCTAGCGCGATGTTGCGCTGTCAACGCCGCGCACATGGACTCATGGATTTTATCCCGTTCTCGGACAAATGGTACCCGTCCTCGTCGGGCGCTTCTGCAAGCATGCCGCTAGCTTTACGGCGTACGCTGTGACTAGGACGGCTACTGCACGCGTCCAGACCCTGTCATCTAGACACCTCGTACTCGTGGATACGGGGGTTCATCGTGCCCATTGGCACTTCTTGAAACACTGCACGCGCGACACGGCCTGACACGGCCGTGCCCGCAGCTGGAGCGCTCCTTGCCACGAACCCGATGAGGAGAAGCATCCATTCCCGCACGGTGCCTCCTTGGGCGCGATGTACAGCCTGCGCCGGCAGGACGCGACGCACCCCATCCACGCCCGCTCGCTGATCTTCCCCGCGCCGGCAGGATGCTGCGCGCGGCAAGTTTGACGGCGCCGAGATGGCCGACGAGCGCGCTGTTTCCACGGCACATCTGCACGGCTCCGTAGCTTGCTATCTCTGGCTGCCGTTGGAATCCACCCGTACCTATGACTGGCGGACCACCGTTTTCTGAAGATCGGCGTGCCGGGGCGCATGGATTGGACCGTGTGCGGCGACGTCCCGGGCCGGGTCCTTGCCTCTCGCGCCAGGTGTACAGCTGGCGCTGCTCGCTGCCCATCCGCCCGCGAGCAGTTCATCGCGACGCAGCTCGAGCGCGCGCTGCTACGGCCGTTGCGGCTGGACTCGGTGCGCTTGCCGCATCAGGGCTGCGTGTTCCAACGCCCACGATACGCGGAGGACATACAGTATACCGAAGCTGTACTGATTCATAGTGCCGCATCTGCATGGAAACGAGTTGTTTGTCATATTGCGAAAGCGTGCACCGGCTCAAGTTCTAATGAGCGGTACATATGCAGGGCTAGACATCCGACCAGACCTGCTCCCCGAGCTCCGCGTAGTCCTCCTTCCGATCCAGAGCCAGCGCCCAGACATCATACACGCGCGGGTGTGGCGCAATATGCACTTTCGCGTTCTTGAGCGGGCGCATAAGCGACGACGCCCTGGTCGCGGAGATGCTCGCGAAGCGTATGTTGAATCCCGAATGGGCGGAGAGGAGAAGGAGCACGCGGCGCGTGCCCGGCAGCGCGCAGAAGAACCGCACGAGCTCGAGGGCGCGCCGGGTCGACAGCTCGTCGCTGTGCTGCTGCGGGTCGGCCCACTCCGCGGAAAGGAGCTCGAGCGCGTCGAAGCGATGCGCGTGACGTTCCTCGCCATGCCCGAACAGAGCGTCGAAGACCGCGGATGGGCGAACAAGGGAGCTCAAGTCAAAGAGGTTGAGGTGCGTGACGTTCGCGCAGTTTGAGAACACCGCCTTGTAGATTGGCGCGCCCTTCGACGCGAGCGACAGGCGGCGGACAGAGCCCCACGGCACCGCGGCGACAATTGCCTCGGAGAGCGGGCTGATTTCGAGTGAGACGAGCCGCGGGCACGCGAGCAGCACGTCGAGCTGCGCATCGTGCAGCGCACGCCACTCGTCGCTGCCGGCAACCTGCGCCGCGATGCTCTGGTGGCGCGGGAGCACGAGATTGCGGACGTGCTGCCCCTTGGACGGGTCGCGCGCGAGCGCCGCGCGCATGGCGAAGAGGAACCGCTCGTCGTCGGCGATGACGGTCGCGTACAGCGCGGGCGTGACGACGGCGTTGAGGTACGAGGAGGTCAGCGCGATGCGCGCGAGCTCTTCGCGGGTGCAGCGCCAGCGCGCGTGCCCGAAGATGAGAGCAAGGAGCTCGGGCGGGACCGCGTCGAGGTTGGGTGCGGGCATAGAGACCAAACGTGGGGGGCTCGTTGATAGCCCCGCGCGCGCTGGCTGTCGCTTTAAAGCAGGGTGGCGCACCGGGGCCGCTGATAGACACGCTGTGGCTGTCCGCCGGGATTGCACACGCGCGATTGCGGGATTGGAGGTCCTGCCTGGATATGGAAGGCGGATGCATTGGCTGAGATGGTGGTGAGACAGTGTTCGAAACCCCAGAGCACGATTGCGCCCTGCGCGGCGTCCGGCCGGGTCGGTCGCGTGTGCACCATAGCTCGGCATGCGTGCCGGAAATCGCAACAAGAAAGTTCAATCATCGGGGAATCAGAAATTAGGCAGTCGAGTTGTGCGCAAAGCGCGGCTTCAAGTGGACCACCAGGCGTCCCGATGCCACCGACAACCGTGACAGTAGCAGGCGCACTGCCATAGAAACATTGACGGCATCGGAAACCCTCCCTTCGGACCGCACCAACCAAGCCACATCCATGAGAGCGCAGCAGGAAGGGTCGACGAGAGAATCGTCAATGAACGGAAGTGCTGCCATGGTACATACTCTCTGCACGCGTTCTCCTGGCCGCCGCGCACGCGGCTCAAAATCCTGAAGACGCTCGCTCGCAGCGCGGCGATCACGACATTTGCGCGCGTACGCCTGTCGACGCCAGGCCGCACGCAGTTCGGCGACGCCGAGAGTGCGCGGTTCCCATGATCGTGCAGGCGGACGGCAGACACAGACAGGCCGGAAAGGGAGAAAAACAGAGACAGCAGTGTTTCGGGCTCAAAATAGACCTCCGGCGCATCGTGAAGCAACGCGGTACGAAAAGATGCTACCTCGCAAAGCACCCTCGAAGGACCTTATCAAAACGAGCAGGCAGAGAGAATGTATCCAAAAAGAGGCACACATGAATGGCGCGGGGTCTCCAGAAGATGCGGCCCACCGGACGCAAGCAGTTCCTTCCGGCGCCGGTCGGCGTACAGGTCCCAGCGGCGCTCGAGGAGAGTGACGTCATCGATGTCCTCCACGACAAACGGATGCCTGACACAGTTCGAGAAAAGCATTCAAGTCCTAGATCTACAACGGCGCAAAGACTGTTGAACGCGTCTTTTGTGGCGGCGGGGTTCGAGGAGGAAGAAACGCTTTGGTTCCGAAAACTCCGCCGCGGCTCTCTTCCCCGACCGTCCATGTGTCGGCCAATCTGAGAGTCGAGCTCACGTTTTGAGCCACCCCATACTCGTGCTTCATTGGTCCTTGCTTGACGCCGGATGCGCATAAACCAGCGCCTGGTCGCAATGCAGGATCTGAACTGGTGCTGGATAACTGATCCCGCCGCGTCGCACGGCGTTCGGGACTTGCACGCCGCCAGCGTCGCCGGAGTACTCACGTTATTGGTGCTCCTTAATCGTCTATTTATACATCTGGCCCACATTTGGCACCGATTGCGCTCCTTGCTCCGCACGCCCACCATGCTTGCGCATCGGCATAGCGTCAGCAGCGTCTGCCCCGTCGCAGTATCTGTAGCGCTCCAATCCACCACGGCGATCACGCTGAGCCGACCGCGCTGACGGACAACGCTCCCATCAACAGCGTGCCGCCCGAGTTTCTGGGCACCATCTTCCTGGAACTGTCTGCGCCGCTCTTGGACTCAATGGCCGACATTGTGCGCATTTCCGTCGTCTGGAGGCGCTGTCGCGATGTCTCGCTGTCATCGCCGCGCATCTGGACGCTCATCCATCTCGTTTTCGACCGGATGGACCCCGTCCTCGTCGGACGCGCGGCGCGCCGCTGCCGCTCTCCTTCCGCTGCGACGACGACGCTCGCCTGGTACTGTCGGCCCACACGCGCGCGTTCATTGTGCCGGACGTCAACACTCACTGTCTGGAAACGCTGCACGCGCGACGAACGTTCCCGCGGCTGGAGACGCTCTGGATAGTCCGCACAACGCCCCTGCCTACGCCGTCGCGTCCCGATATGCATCCCCTCTTTCGAGTTTAGAGAGAGGCTTCCTCGCCCTACGCGCGGTGTCGACGTTCCGCCTTCCGGACCAAACGCGTCTCGAGCGCGTCTGCGAGAACGCGCAGCACCTCATCCGCGCCAGCTCGCGCCCGTCCTGGACACGCTGTGCTTCTTCGACTCGCATATCCGGGAGCATCCCTCTGGCCGCTTGTATGTTCGATCCACAGGGCACAGGTTGACGAGATATGCACACGACGCCGCACGCGCAGGGACGCCTTGCTAGGATGAAGGTTCTTCAGCTCTACGTCAGAGTCTCTGGCTGCGTACGCCTGCGATGGACGCGCACGCGAATTCTCGGGCTGTTGGCGCGATTCGGAGCAGCGTCCGTGCACCAGACTCGCGCGGGGCCTCGCATCGCGTGCAGTTGGATATGACGTTTCTGCTTGACATTTGCTTGCGCTGAATCGGGATGTGAGCATCGGCCGCTACGCTATACTGTAGCCACACGTCCGGTGCAGCGGGCGTGGACGGCTGCGCTATCCGGGATAGCTGAATCTGCGCTTTGACAGAATGTTTCACAACGGGTTCATCGCGGGACTGAGCACCATGTTGGGCTACCGGGTTCTCAGACCGCTCGCAGTCGTCCTGAACGTCTTCTCGGCACCAGTACGGCACGAACTCTGACGCCGCGCATTTTGACTCCCGGTCGACATATAAATTTCAACGGGCGCATAGGACACTATGCGAGACAGTGCTAGCCATGGAGGCTCGCCGAGGAGGAGCTGACCATCGCCTACTGCATCCTCCGGTTCAACCATCGCGCGTTCGCAACGCATTCCTCGCTTGGTGCATGCAAACCTGGTTGCTAACCTCTTCCTGCGGTGCTATGTTATGCTGCTGATGGCGTGGGCGGTCGCTCGATCCGGGGTGACGCATACGGACCTCCCTCTTCAGTTCTTTCTCCGGGCCCAGCGGTGTCATTCCCGGCGGATTCCTTACGGGTACTAGCTCGCTCCCGGGTTCTCAGAACGCTTGCAGGCGTCTGGAACGTGTTACCCTTATCGGTCTGGTGAAGATGCTGACGCCGTAACATTGCCAGGGTCGCGGGATCCAATGCCGGGCTACCATAAAGGGTCGAGGAGGGCAAACGCGGCTAACCACCAGCACGCAATGCCCATCACATTCGGCTCGTTTGGGGACGTCGCGACCGTCCTCCAGCTTGCATGGCAGCTGCGCGCGGCGCTGAGCGACGCAAGCGGGGCGTCGGCCGAGATACGGGCGCTCATCATCGACGTCGACTCGTTCACGCGAGCGCTCCAGCAGACGAAGGCGGCGGTTGAGAAACGGCGCATGCCCCTCGCACCCGCCGTCGAGAACGGGATCAAACATGCGATCATCGCGTGCCACGACGCGCTGCGCCTCATCCTGCGCAAGATCGACGCGTTCCAGGAACGCATGACCACCAGGATTGGTGTCGCTGCATGGCGTCAGTACTGGGCTGTCGCGGCTTGGAGCATCCTCGGCGGTAAGAAGGACGTCGACGCGCTGCGTGTGCGCCTCTCCGAGCAGATCGCAGTCGTGCAGACGTATCTATCGCTCGCTCAATCGTATGTTGTCTGGAATTATGCCGTCCAGACCAGGTACTGACTTTCCTTAGAAACGATCAGGCAAAAATCCAGGAAACCGTCGAAAGTCAGGGTGTGGCTCTAGATCGCCTATATAGCGTCATGCAGGACATCCAAATCCGTTTCGACGTCGATGTGCCCAGCTTTCACTTCTGTAACAGATCCATTGGCTACTACGCCCCATTTGCTCGCACATCCTTCCAGGTGTGTCACATTTCCCCGTATTTCAGTTTGTAGCTGATATCATACTAGAGGCTCGAAGAGCTATCATTGTGTATGCCCTGTATCGGATTGCCTCGGTTGAATGTGGCCACCAATCAGCTGATCGACGTAAACAAGCCGGATCATATACTCCCTGTGAGGGGACCATTCGTGATAGAAGTCATGTAAGTCCTCATGCATCCGAAGTGTGTCTACTGACAAAATGAAAGGCTTTATGCTGTGTCAAAGCACACGCGGAAACGGCATTTACCACGCGAACATGTTAGCCTCGTCATCGACCTATGCTTCTTCAAGGAGCGAGCCTTCAATCAATGGCAGGTACTGTTGGGCTCCAGTGATGTTGGCCGCAGTTTGGACATAGATGTGGTTAAGCTTCTGGTCGAGCGGCCGCACCCCGTCGGCTCCCGCTGCCGCTGCACGGACGGAATGTGCAGGAATCGACAGAAAGAGGTTACAAAGCAGGCCAACCACTGGAAACCGTTTCAGCACGCTATGGCGCTGACATATCAGATTGAGCATCTTGGCACATACTGGAACGATAATCGTGGCTTTATTCACGGACAGGCCTGCAGCGAAATAAGGGGTGAGATACGTTCTTGCAGTGCAGACTTGTAAGCCTTGTTCTCCCTGTGGATTGACTACTCACTGTGGGACAGAGCCTTCATACACAGTACAGTAGTGCCATTGCTTCAGCTGCACGCCGAGTGCCAGCACCCCAGCCTCTCAAAAATCAAAAGTCTATGTCAATCAGCTAGCCATAAAGGGAGACCATACTCGACACAAATTGTGCACGCTGCGCCCTCAGCTGTGCCCGCTGAACTCGGCCGGCAACACAATGTTGGTCCTAAACTCACCTTTAGGGAATACATCCCATTTGGCCACACTATCGACTGGCTATGAGTCCTTATATACCTTGTATTGCGCACTATCGTTCATCTTCCTCAGGCGAACGACCGTATGGCGAACGCAGGGAACGCCAGATCTCGCGGGTCCGTGACTGTTTTGTCAACACGAATATCATACAGTTCCATAGATTAGGTTTCTCCCGTGTGAAGGGAAACTCGTCATGTGAGAATAATTACTGGCATTTCCTAGACGCACTGCTCCGGACCCTCCGCCCAGCGATGAGCGCTCAAGGCAATCCACGTTTTGCACCCGTTTCTTTGTCCTCGATTTGCCGCTCGCGCGCAAAGATTGGATGGTGCTTGGGACAGAGCACGTCGACGACGGCGATGTGGCTCTTGTCTCCACGGACGAGATCCATTTCCGCACCAGGGCCCCGCTCGAGAACCGTTCCGCGCAGGACCTGAATCCACTGCTGGACGTACAGTACTACAGAATGCACGGATTGGAGCAGACCGGTTTCTCTCGACTGCACGTGCGTCTAGGCGCATGTAGTACCCGGTCATCGTCGCAGTGCCCTTGCCGCCTCGCTACGCCGACGACCCGAAATTTACCCGTCGTGCCGGACGTCGGCAGCTATTGCTTGACCCGCTCCAGCTTTCAGGTAATCAGCACGACACCGTTGTCTCTCAGAGCATGCCAGACAAAGATATCCATTGCGTCTTCTGCGCTGAGCTTTCCCCGCGCTGCAAGCTGGTACAAGTTTCAGCGTGTGATTTTTGGTGCACGGCTCGAGCGCGCCGTGCAGCTCTGCCCATGCGTGAAACACTTCATCCCCACTGCCTCGTTCCAAACGTCCGCTCCCTTGCTGACACACTGGAAGCGCTGGGCGTCTGGGATCAGCAGACGATGTTCAACTTCTCCCGCGAGATGCTCAACGCTGAGCGCATGAGAGACCACCATCCTGGACACGCAAATGGACGCGATGTTCATGGTTTTCCCCGCCGGGAGCAGTTCTGCACTCTAGGAACAACCACATCGAGGGTGCGACGGGCAGGCCGCCCCACTTACTTATTACCATGCGGAGCCGTGGCCGAACATCTTCAAGCTCGTCCATGCGCTGGAACCTGCAATCTCTCCGCTCCCGCGCACGGACGGCTTCTTCTACCTCACCTGCAATGGCGTTGGCGCACTGACGCTTGGGCTGGGCCTTGCGGCGCGCAGTTGCGAAGATAATCACTGGTATAGCGGTCATTGTGAACCTCGCTGACGCCGTCCGGGGTCCGGGCCGAAACTGGACCGGAAGATCCGTAACTGGTGAGTCTCCGCTTCAACTCTCTTGCCCTTCTACCATCGCGACGTCCCCGGTCAAATTTGACAGACGATCAGCTCGCTAGCAATGTCCTCCGCTGGTGATCGCGTGCGCGATGTATCCGGCTCAACCGGTAGTGGTCCCAAGGTCAAACATTCCGCGAGGTCAGCGTTAACCACGCAGCGCCTGTGGTAGTTGATGTCGTCTTTCCAGGAGACTGGGAATCTACCTCTCAGGGACAGTCCCCCGGATAGAACGCGCGCTCAGACGTTTTCCTATGCCAGACATTCCCGAGCCTTACATTGCACACTTTTATCTCCCATTCAGCACTGAGCTTGCTGCGTGGCTTTGGTTCTTGCGGTACAACTGGCTTCTGATCGCTTTCATTTCTGCGATGCGGGGATATTGGATGTTCGACTTCCTGTTTCCGTATATGGCCACGGCGGCGTTGGTTGCGCTGGGATACTGTCTCTTGCCGCTACATCCAGAAAGACACCTGCTACCGACTGTACTGTGGGCTTTGGCTTGGGCAGGGCACACTTCCCAGACTGTTCACAACTGCCTCGAAATTGCGCGGGCAGCCGATATCTACGACTATGTTTCGATCACTGTTCTGTTCGCCGTCGTTCTGCGCCTCACTCGCTTCGATCCGCTTCATTTCGTATATCCTTTAACAATTGGGAGAGCGCCGTATATCGCAAACAGGGCGAGTCAAATTGCATACATCACCGTTGCAGCGCGCCGCTCGCCGGCTGTTTACTTCGGATTGCCTTTGCTCCTGGCTGGGATTCTGATCACCCTTGAATACAAGGATAAGAGGGACGATCTCCGACGCCGAGCCGCCCGCGGACCCGATCCCAACAGACAGAATCCCGCAGCCCGCATCCCACCGGAGGTGCAGCTCCGGATCTTCCATCTCGTCCGGACGCGCCGTCGCTTTTCCGAACGTGACACGCCCTCCTTCCCAGGGATAACGTATCTCCAGGAATTACAGCCGCTCGGCAGATGGATCTGCCTCCCCGCGGGATGCACTGTATGTCGCGCGTGGCGGGACGCGGCGACGGAGGTGCTGTACAGCGACGTTTTCCTGCCCGACTCGAGCCGCGTCTTAGCGTTTGCGACTGTGCTCGATGCACGTCCTGAGCTCTCAGAGCTCGTACGGCGCATCGCGCTGCCTGTCGCTGGGGGTGTTCCCTCGCATGCTGTCGAGCACATCGTCCGAAGCTGCGGTCTCGCTACCGATTTCGCATTCTACGACGCCGACACCGACGTGGCTGACATTCCCGGGCTTGCGCTCGTCGCACAGCGCGTACGCCAGCTGCGGATCACATGGGGGCGTTACGTCCCGGACGTCGAAGAGGCTGCGTACCAGCCACGACAGTGCGACGTGCTGCGCATGCTCGAGCAGCTCCCCTCTCTCGAATCGCTGGAGCTATGCGGGGCGCAGGTAGTGTGGAACGACGAGGTGTCGATCGGGGACCTCATCATCCGTCTGAGGACCGGCAAGCTCCACACCCTGCGCCTCGACGCGTGCGTTGTCGACGTGCACACTCTGATGCGGCTTATGGTAATGGTGCTGGCGGGCACGCGCGTCGTCGCGCTGCGCAATATGGTCGTCAGCAATGAGCAGCAGCTCGGCGCGGACGTCGTCTTCCTCGCGAACGTCGACGCGCTCGCGGAGCTGGACCTCAGCTCCACACACGCGCGCCTGGCCGCGCCGCCTCTCGCGCTCGGCGCGCTCGGGGCGTTCACCGCGCTGCGCACGCTCGCGCTCGACGCGCACGCGCTGCGCCTCGTGCAGGCGCTTCCTCCGGCGCTCGAGCGGCTCGTTCTCTCCTTCGCGCCGTACTCAACGCTGCTGCGCCACACGCGTAGACAACGGCTCTTCCTCACCGTCGACCGCGTTCGCAGACTGGAGGCGCACACGCCGTCGCTGCGGGCGGTGCAGATCTGGGACGAGGCGTCGCTCGCGCAGACATGCGACTGGGCGGTCGCCGCGTTCATGCTGCGCGAGATGCTAGGCCCGGGATTTGACGTCGAAGTGAACGTTTCGTGCGTCCATCCGGTCGACTCATCCGAGCGCGTTGTTTGCTGATCCCCCCGCGCAGCCTCCCGCGGACGGAACTGCTCTGGTTGCGCCTGCGCCTCACCGCGCAGAGCGCGTTCCGGTGGTTGTACGAGCCGTAGCGCGTCAGCGGTGTCGGTGGGCTCTCAGCGCGCTCTGCACTCATGTTGCACTGCGAGTTTGTGCAGAGCGCAGCCAGGTAGTGTTATTGTTGAATGCAAAAGGTAGCTGAAACGTCCGTCCCGAAGAAAAAGCAGCGGTGTAAGCTATCAGTCGGGCAACCTCACGTGCGGGCCGGCGCAGACCACGAGCGCGTCGGAACCGATACGCCCAAACGGAGCTCGAGCGCGACGCGCTGCAGCGTCTCGTCCGCCTCCCCCTCGATGTCAGCACCGTCAGACATGTCGACGTCGCGCAGCTCGCGTGCCTCGTCTCGTCTCTGCAGCAGCGCATCGAGCGCTTCTGCTCGCTCCTCCTGCAGACATAGGCTGCCGCGCCGTTCGGACGCGCGATGCCCGGACAGCACCCCTGCGGCACCCGATCCGCTCGTCCGGAGCGGTGAGCGGCAGCTACTGCGACTATTCGTCCCGATGCAGCCCCCAGTATGACAGGCGGGACATCAGCGCGCGCCTCTCCGCGGCGCCAAGTCCGATACCGCTAGCTGCATAGGAATCCCGTGATGTACCCAGATTTGTCTGTAGTCATTCCCCTGCTCCCCCGCAGATTCTCCCAGGATCTGAGCGGTTGTGCGAGTCAGAGCAAAGCACTATAGTTCCGCCCGTCCTGACCGCAGTGGAAACGCGCGAGAACGTGCCCCGAGTCCGACTGTGCGTAGCGCGATACAGCCTTCTCTGTAGCCAATGTCAATTCGTGCGAGCAGGAGACGCAGTGCGGTGTGCCATCCTCGACCGTGGACATCGAAGCTTCGAGCCAGGTAGTGTAAGGAACAGGCGCGTCCGATTACTATGAAAAAGCGTGGGGATCCGTCGAGCTCGCTGGTGGATGTAAGCACGGAATGCGAAGGAACACGCCTGCGGCAGGTAGACCTAGATTGCGATCCCGTAAGAACCGAACCGGGGACACGCGTCAGAAAGCACCTTTGGGATAGGTAGTTACGCGTAGAATCCCATCCAAGGGTCGCTGGACCTCGAAAACAACAATCATAGCGCCCAGACACACCTGACTCGGATGTTGCTCGGGTTAATGGCGATAGCAAGACCGCCGGAAGAATAGAGGTCAAAGAAGCACCCTTTAGAGTGTACCGGAGGGTTAATTCGCGAGGTATACCATAGAGGCATAAAGTGCGTTGATATTCAGACGAACAGGCTCGCAGATACGGGTGCGGGCGCTCGGGACCATCAAAAAGCAGTGGATAGAGCGACAGACACCTCCTGATGGCGCGCATGATGCACAGAAAACGGGCCAGTGCAAGCGGTGCGTCGCGCCTGCCGGATTTCGGCCGAGGTTGGCGCACGGCGTGGAGCGGAAGAGAGCCGGGCGCACAGTCCAAACTCCGCTCGCACGGCTTGACCTCTGACCGTCACCTCGACCATGTTGCTTTTATTCTGCTCCTCATTTTCATCTAATCTCATGGAACAGGTGTTTTCCTGTCCATCACCGGTCTTCTGGAGGCTTCATTGGTCTGGTAGAGCTTCATTCGCGTACTCCATGAGATCCCGCGCAGCGCAACGACATCAGCGTCTGCTAGCGGCTTGGTCATTTCGACCTTGAGCACACTGTCATGCGCCGTCAGCTCCACGGCACGATTTCCGTCGATACCGTTCAGCCGGGTTTCGCGCGTTGACAACTCCACTGGGATGCTCCGAGCTGGCAGAACTACTCGATGTCGGCGCTGATCCTGGCACGGGTTTGGCTCTTCGCAATTGTCCTGTTCATTGTTTCGCGCTCAGACCCTGTATCATCTGGCGCCACCCCGATCGCGGAATCCGTGAAATCTCTCCACCCCTGCCTCATCGGCAAAATCTTCTGTCTCTGTCGCCGGACAAGATTAAACTACGCCTCATGCGCGCCGTCTACGCAACGCTTCCGGGCCGAACGAATGCCTCTGCACGATGTGGCCCGATTTGATTCATTTGCGGGCATGCGCGTCCGCTCGAGCCGGTGGCGCAGTTTTTGCCGCGAGAGGTTCTATCGGCAGAGTGTGCGTCTCTCTGGCGTCTGCCACGTCCGGCGTCCTGCTGCGCGCGTGGGGAATGTGGGAACTTGGCTGTCTTTGCTGGGCTTGTGTACGCGCGCGTGCGATGCGCTTCCGTGGCATTGTTGCATGCACCAGGAAAGATGCGGGCCGCGCGGACTGCATCCCTCGGGATACTATTCCATGTTCCCGACGGGTTCCTGCTTAGGCGCACCGAAACCCGCAGGGTGATCTGTGCGGGAGATGCTCTGCTATATTTACGCCTCTGGTGCGGAAGGCTTGTGCGGCAGCGCGATCCAGGGCGCAGATGAGTCTTCGTCTCTGCTTCTTTCGCCAGCATGCGTGGCGTCATTCCTGACGGGTTCCTTGCTGGACGGACCTTCCTGGGCGGCTACCGGGTTCTCAGAACGCGTGTTCTCGGTGCCAGACGGGTGCGGATGCTGACGGCGCAGCACTGCCAGGGTCGCGGGATCCAATGCCGGGCGACCATAAAGGCTCGAGCTAGGCGGATGCGGCTCAGCGCCCGCCCGCCCAATGCCTATCACATTCAGCTCGTTCGGGGACGTCGCTACTGTCCTCCAGCTGGCATGGCAGCTGCGCGCGGCGCTCAGCGACGCGAGCGGCGCGTCGGCCGAGATACGCGCGCTCATCATCGACGTCGACTCGTTTACTCGGGCGCTCCAGCAGACCAAGGCGGCTGTTGAGAAACGACGCACGCCGCTTGCTCCCGCTATCGAGAACGGCATCAAGCATGCGATCATTGCTTGCCACGACGCGCTGCGCCTCATCTTGCGCAAGGTCGAGGCGTTCAAGACACGCATGACCAGTAGGATTGGTTCTGCCGCATGGCGCCAGTACTGGGCGGTTGCAGCGTGGAGCATCCTCGGCGGCAAGAAAGAGGTCGACGCGCTCCGTGTGCGTCTCTCCGAGCAAATCGGAGTCGTGCAGACGTACCTCTCTCTGGCTCAATCGTATGTCTGCTGTGATTATACCGTCCAGACCGGCTTCTCATTTTCCTCAGGAACGATCACGCGAAGGTTCAGGAAACCGTCGAGAGTCAGGGAGTGGCTCTCGACCGCATCTACAGTGTCATGCAAGACATCCAAATTCGGTTCGACGTTGGTGTACCCAGCTTTCGCTTCTACGATGAGCGCATTGGCTACTACACACCATTTGCTCGCACGTCCTTCCAGGTCTGTTTCATGGCGTTGCCGTCATTCATAGCCAACCTCCTCCCAGAGACTCAACGAGCTCTCCGAGTTGATGCAATGTTGGGGACTTCCACGAGTGGACGAGACCACCAACTTGCTGACCGACACGAGATGGCCGCACGGTACACTGCCCGTAAAGGAACCTATAACTCTATCAATCTTGTATGCCATTATTTCTCCCATGTGCATCTACTGGTCTACTGACAGAAAGTAGAGTGAATTTTGGGCCACGGAATCAAAATTGGGACGCCCAGTCTCCCGGGTTTGACATCCAATTATGCATCTTCAAGGAGCGGGCCTTCGATCAATGGCAGGTCTTGTTGGGCCACCGATTTGCTGGTTTCTATATAGAACTGGATGTCTTGAAGATCTTGATCGAGCGCCCGCATCCGGTCGGGTCCCGCTGCCTTTGCAAGGTTGGGACATGTAGGAATCAACTGGAGCGACTCAAGAGAGAGGTAGATCCCGAGCGACCATACATCTATGCGGTGGCGCTCCTAAATCAGATTGAGCATCTTGCCATGTGGCTCGAGGACGCCGAACATAACGCTCAACGATTGGCGTGCTATGACATTCACATGGCCATTTACGAGCTGGACACGTATGTTTGGTATTTTGGCATATTGGACACTGACTGCGACCCAGGGCCTTTCTAAAGCGTTCGATAATACCATTGCTCCGGCTGCACGTCGAGTGCCAGCTTCCCAGTCTTCAAAAAATTCAACATGTCTGCGAAACGGGCACACGCACGGCTTCCAGCTCCTCGCACTTTGGAGGAGATGTTGTTCCCTCGATGCGCATCGACTGGCCCTACCATAGGAGCGTGCACAACTTCGGCCCAGGATACCTCTGGGAATACAGATCACCTGAATACGCTGTCAAATGGCTATAGCCGACGTGAGCCCAATGTCACAACGCGGAGTAAGCGTTGTGCATTTTCCTTGACTAGAGAGCAGTTCTTCCGCCTCGCAGTGCCTGGAAATCATCCTGTTGTGAGTACACACGATCCAGGATTCGCGACGCAGACGCTGACAATCTCTTCCTTGTCATTGATCCGGGATGCCCTTCGCCACTACAGCGTGCGAGTATATGCCTAAGGAATACATACAGACAATCGGGCGACTGGCAGTAGACTCGAAGGAACGTGCTTCAATTCATTTGATGTAGTACCGCAGAACTTTACGCTGCTTCCAACATCCACGTGATCGCATTCAGAAACGTTAGAAAGATCGGCATACTGTCACCGTGCAAGATGCGGGTCCCCCGTTTCCTCGCCGGCTTATTGTCTGTCCGGAGCTATAACTTGGGACGCGACCGGAGTCCGTGCGTTTTCCTGCGATGCCTGACGTTCTCGTGCCCGGACGTGACGAAGATCAAGTGTGGGCTCGACCTGGCTCGCGGCCAAAAATTCAGACTATCCGAGTCAAAATGCCGCTGGTCGTCCCGTCAAATACCTCGCGGATGACGAAGAACCATGGCGCAGGGAGAAAAGACGTCAACGCCCTCTCGAATCGGCACACGGGACCGGCGCGCGGGATTCGAGCGAGACGTGCCGACCGCTCGAGTAACCCAGACCTCGAGCTGTTCATGCTTTCTGCGGCACCTGTTCAGCCACACTGGATCGCCCGTCGTCTGCGCACGCGGGGCAACGCACGTGAACGGAAAGGACATCGGCGGCGGCGGAAATGGCGGTTAGAGGCGCGCTGACATTTCGGAGTCGTACGCGTGGAATGAGGAGGAGAAGGTAGTCACAACGTTGCAACACATAGCGCTCGGTTCCCGCAGATTCGACCTGACGCGCCGCGCCGCGGGTCTGAGTGAATAGGGATATCAAGCGTCGCAGCAGACTGTTGCATAATCACAAAGCAACCTCGGGGGGTCAGACGCGCGCGCGCGAGAGAGAGAACAGCCACGCATGTTGAGACAGACGGATACCGGTTCCGCGAGAGCGCACAATGGGGCTCCGCCAAGGAGGCCAGTCACGGCACGCGAGCACCGAGTATGACAGGTAGGCGGCCGGCAAGCTGACTGCGGTGCTAAGATGAGAGCCTGAGTCGCCATGCTCGGGCCTTCGAGCCTCTCCCGAATGCACTATCAGTACCTGAGTTCCGAAATGCCGTGATCCCAGATCAAGAGATTCGGACACAGGGTATTCAACGTGCGGCACGCACAAAAACGATGTCTGACGCCAGATAAAGCCTCGTGTGTGATATGAAGCCGTCTGATTCATCAGTGACGCGGAGCGGGCATGGAAAATATTGTAGCAAGAACTTGAGACGGTCTGCGTCTAGATCCGGCTGGACGAGCAGGTGCGCAGACATTGGTGGAAGCGCCCGAGGCGGCTGAAAGCAGTAGATGGAGCACTTAAACGAGCAGAGCAGCGCGCCTGACACAGACACACGAAATATCATCCGGTGCGCGGAATGCGTTGTCGTCCGTCCGAACCGGACACGGGTGACGGCGTGGAGCGGAAGAGAGCCGCGTGCACAGTACAAACTCCGCTCGCGGGCTTCCTCTCTGACCGTCACCAGGCCTTTTTTACCGCCGCCGCTACCGACGCCGCCGCGCACTTCTCACTGGGTTCCGTCCGCGCCGTTCCAGTGATATTGTAAAGCGCTCGGATCCCGCGGTTTGCATCCGTTTGACTTGCCGCTCTCGCGCGCGCACGAGATGGTGCTTCGAACAGAGAACGCCGACGACGCGGACATAGCGCTCGTATCCACGGATGGAATCAAGTTCCGCGTCAGGTCTGCGCACCTCGCGCGCGCGTCGCCAGACTGGTTCGGCGACATTTTCCAGTCCGTGGACCTCGCAGACGCCGCACGCGACCAGCCCCTCGCCATTCCGCTTCCGAACTCCTCCGTCGTACTGGATGCGCTGCTCAAGCTCGCGCATGGTCTGCGCGCCCCGCTCGAGAGCCTTTCCATCGCCGAGCTGGATCAGCTGCTGCGCGCCGCACGGACGTACCGGATGCACGGGCCCGAGCAGACCATTCTCTACGAGGTCCGCGCACGGCTCGCGCTCCTGCGCAACGCGCAGACGGCGGACTACCTCCGGGTATACGTGCAGGGCTGGCAGTTCGGGCAGCTCGGCCTTGCGTACGCCGCCGAGCGCCATCTGCACGCGGCAAAACTGTACGGCGAGACTCTCCCGGAGATGCCGTTCAACCTGGTCGCGCGGCTCATGCGCGCGCGCGCAAAACGTATCGACGAGTTTACCACCAAGCTTGAGGACGTCGACGGCATCTTCGGGCGCGAGTACCGCGCAGAGTGTCGCCAGTGCGGGGACGTCCAGCCGACCTACGTCCGGCAGAACTGGCATCAGTTCGTGAACGACATGGCCACCCAGTTCGCGCGCCACCCGTCCGTCGACGGCGCCGCGGCGCACGAGCACGTCCAGAGCACCATCCGGACCCTCGCGTGCGACTGTTGTCGCCACTGCAGGCAGGCGATGTTTCCGTGGGCGCGGCTGCGCGAGGAGCTGCTTGCGCTCGCGGATCCACCGGCCTCGCCGCCGCAGCCGCCTCTCATATTGCTGTGATACACACACAGCTGCAACCCGTTACCTGTTCTCGACAATAGCGTATCTACTCCTCGATCTTTCGCCACCATCCGTCCTGTTCGCGCACAATCCGCTGCTGAATTCGTAATCGATTCGAATACATGGCCTTTTTTGCACGCTCGCGGCTGCTTTGCGCCGACCGTCCAGCCCACGCTGTGTCTCGCGCGGCGCGCTGACTCGGCGCTACTACGCGCGCTCGGAAGAGCGCTATTCGCACAGGTGAGCAACTCGGACCTCGTTTCCGGCACAGTCAGTCACTGGCTCACCAGCCTCTCGCAGCGTATGCGCTCGCATTTCTCCGGACCTGCACGTCGCGCTTTCCCTCGACGCTTGCTGCAACCAATTGCAGGTTAATTGCCTCTGCGAGAGCTATCCAGAAACGCAAGTAGCTCGGAACTCGTTTTTGTGTGGTCGCTCGGCTGAGCGCGTTCCCATTCCCAGCCGCGAGCTCGCCTTCCGCCGGACATGCACGCCGCGCCTCGACTCGACTCGCGCAGAAACCGACGGGGCCGGTGCTGGCTTCCTGGAAAAGAGGCCCGCCATTGATCTCATCAATCCGGAATTCCGTGCCTCCGACGAATTCGTGAAGTCAATTCTCCCCTACGACGTGCGCACGCGCCGCACCAGGCAGAGATTCCTCGTGTTGGTTCGTCGCTCCGCCTCCCGCTCCGGTCTCTGTCACCAGGGGGCTGTCCGAAAAGTGCAGTTCGAACTGCCATTTCACAAAACGCAGTACCGGGATCAGCGAACAGTCGCTTTTAGATTCGCACCAGCACACCCCGGCGCCGGCTACACACTGCATCGAACGATGGCGGCATGCTAATACCGCTCGTCATTAACAATCGGATCCGAAGCGATGTTTGTGGAGGCAGAATAGCTGCGGTGAACGGGGATTCCGCGTTGAGAGCCGTCGCACATCGCGCGTAGAGTGCCACTCTGCTGTTCGATGGCTTTTCTGAGCGCGGCGAGCCTCGAACCATCTCTGGATACGCAGTAGACATGTCGATAACCATGAACTCCGGAGATGCGATATACTGGACACTACGTACACATGGGAGAGACAGAGAAATGATTGAATGGCCTGAATCTGCTTGCGCAGCTGTTGACCCTCTTGCCGACGCCCCATTGTGAGGCCGTTTTCCAATACTGACACCATTTCCTCATAATATCTTGCTTCCGTTTCCCGCAGAAAGTCGCGATCCTCGCGACGATGCGTCGGTGCAAGCTGAGACCGCGTGGCTGATGCCATTTTATACAGCCGGGTCGACCGGTGCTCGACGACGGACTGGATCTGCGCCGGATGAAAGAGTCGACGTCGTCAACGAGAGTTCCAATCTCTATGCGGGAACCGGGTGCATTTTGCAATACCGCACGCATCTGCCAAGCGAGTGCGACAGGGCTCGGCAGAATCTCAATCAGTCTCCCGGCCGTGATGCTCTACCTATATGTGAGTGGCTGTATTGCATGCGCTGCCGTCGCGTTAGTGATTGGAGGGTGCCATTAAACCCACCCGATTAGAGATCGCACTGATGTCTATGTCTAACTATACAGGTCCCGTAGCCAACAGAGAATGCGGCGCCGACAGAGGCCGACAGATTCTTTCTGCACCCGTGGTGCCGCAAGGAGAGACAGACAAGGATACCAAAGTGAGGCCTGGGTGCCATTTCATAACTCCATTGACCATGCTGAATCCTTTGGATTATGGGTGCGGGGATCAAAATGGTGGCCGGGAGAAGTGCGGAGTTACGTTTGCCTCCGCGCCTTGCTCTTCTCCTCCATCGTCGTTTCGTTGCAGAAGTGACCAGCGCCGCATGCGCATTTCTCGAACATCTTCTCGATACTGCATTCCATTGTAAGTCAGCTCGACCCACGCGCGTTCGCTGGCGTGGCCTTGGGGCTCCTATGGCCATCTATCCTGGTTGTTTCTCGTTTCCCGTTGCGATGGATCCGGCGCTTGAAACGACGTCTTGACTTATAGGTCTGGTATAGCCTTGACTTTGGCTTCATCCGCATCATGCCCATGCCTCGCGCCCCGATGCGGCAGAACTGGCGTCGGCCTGTCAGTGACACAGCGGCCTGGTTCCGTGTTCTGCTCAGAGTTTACGACGTGCTTGAGATGCATCCCATATCAACGACTCACGCTCACTGAAGTTCTGTTGTACCCGCTGCTGTCGTGCAAGCGAATTGTTTTCATAGCACTCCGTTTGCGGCGCGCGCAGCCCATCGGCAGCATCGCGCTGGAGTCGACCTGTCCACTGTCCACGGAGGCTCCTCCGCGACGTCCGAAGCTTTGATCATCGCGCGAACGAGCTCGCGCGCTGTAACTCAGTTGATTCCTTCGGGCGAACGGCCGCGCGTAAAGATGGTTTCTGATTTGTGCGCGTTCGCGTGTTGCTGTCGGTCAGGTGCGGCGGTCTGACGCACGTCTCTCCCGAGTGGGGGAAGCGCTGCATCCTTCTCTCCGGGGTCACTCATAACCGCACCGATGTCCCAATTGACGCGTCATTCCCGAGGCTGGCTGTCCTTTCGGGGCATATATCTATCCCATTCGATAGGCCCACCGGCGCGATGCTCGCATGTGGTAGGTGTGCTGGGAGAGTCTGCGCGGACATTGTTCACTGCCCCGTCTCTATTCGTGGATGCTGTGTTCTAAATCGCACGCAAGTCTCGGCGCTCAACCGGAGACTGTGCTTATGGACACAGACTCGCGCTCTGTCAGCTCATCAGGAAAATGTGAGCTGCACAGACTGCATCCTTCGGGAGACCATTCCACGTTCCCGCCGGCTTCCTCCCTCCGTCAGGGTCGCTTTCTGGTCTATTTTTGTGACGTTTACATGTCCGATGCAGACGGCGCGGGCGGCGACGCTATTCGGTTTGCTTCTCGAGCTTCTTCCGTCCTTCGCCTCTGCGTTCTTAGGGCGGAGTGGGATGATTCCCGGCGGGTTACCTGGGTGCCAGACTTCCCTGGGCGGCTCCCGGGTCTTCAGAGGACATTCATATGGATGGAACGGGTTATCGGTATCAGTCGGGCACGGTTGACGCTGCACCACTGAGAGGGTCGCGGGATCGAACGCCGGGCTGCCATATAAACTCGCGATGGGTGAACGGAATCGAGCACCCACGCGCGCAATGCCCATCACGTTCAGCTCGTTCGGGGACGTCGCCACTGTCCTCCAGCTCGCCTGGCAGCTGCGCGCAGCGCTGAGCGACGCGAGCGGTGCGTCGGCCGAGATACGCGCACTGATCATCGACGTCGACTCGTTCACGCGCGCGCTCCAGCAGACGAAGGCGGCTGTTGAAAAACGGCGCACGCCGATTGCGCCCGCCATTGAGAACGGCATCAAACATGCTATCATTGCTTGCTACGACGCGCTGCGCCTCATCCTGCGCAAGATCGACGCGTTCAAGACGCGCATCACCAGCAGGATTGGTGTCGCTGCATGGCGCCAGTACTGGGCGGTTGCAGCGTGGAGCATCCTCGGTGGAAAGAAAGACGTAGACTCGCTGCGTGTCCGCCTCTCCGAGCAGATCGGAGTGGTGCAGACGTACCTTGCTCTTGCTCAATCGTATGTTTGTTGGGCTTATGCCGTCCAGACTGGCGTCTGATTTTCCTCAGGAACGATCAGGCGAAGGTTCAGGAAACCGTCGAGAGCCAGGGCGTGGCTCTCGACCGCATCTATGGCGTCATGCAGGACATTCAAATGCGTTTCGACGTCGGTGTGCCCAGCTTTCACTTCTACGAGGAACACTTCGGGTACTACACGCCATTTGCTCGCACGTCCTTCCAGGTCTGATTCATGGTGTCGGATTTATTGTTAGCTAACCTCGTCCCAGAGAATTAAGGAGCTCTCCGAGTTGATTCACTGTTGGGGATTTCCTCTCGTGGAGGAGGCCAACAACCTCCTAACCGACACGAGATGGTCTCATTCTACACTGCCAGTGAGGGAACCTTTGACTCTATCAATCACGTATGCCATCATTTCACCCATTTGCGTCTACTGACAGAAAGTAGACTGAACTTTAAGTCACGGAGCCGTAGAACTCTGGCCACCGTTCCTGAAGGTTATGTCATCCAATTATGCATCTTCAAAGAGCGGGCCTTCGATCAATGGCAGGTCCTACTGGGCAGCCGATTTGCTGGTAAATATTTGGAACTGGAAGTCTTGAAGATCTTGATCGAACGCCCGCATCCGGTCGGTTCCCGCTGCCTTTGCAAGGTCGGGACATGTAGGAATCAACTGGAGCGACTCGAGAGACAGGTAGATCGTGAGCGACCATTCGTCTACGCAATGGCGCTCGTAGATCAGATTGAGCATCTTGCCATGTGGCTCACGGTCGCCGACCGGGAAGCTCAACTTACGGCGTGCGCTGACCTTGACAGGGCCATTTACGCGCTGGACAGGTATGTTTGGTATGTTGGTAGATTTGACACTGACTGCGACCCAGGGCCTTTTTAAAGCGTTCGATAATACCATTGCTCCGGCTGCACGTCGAGTGCCAGCTTCCCAGCCTTCAAAAAATCCAACATGTCTGTAAATCAGGCACACTCATGGCCTCCAGCTTCCCATACTTTGGAGAGTATGTTGTTCCATCGCTATCCCCCGCGCACTCCCATGGCAGCGAGCACAACTTCGGTCCAGGATCCATCTGGGAATACAAACCACCTTGCTACGCTCTCCAATGGCTATAGCCGACGTGAGCCCAATGTCACAACGCGGAGTAAGCGTTGCGCATTTGCCTCACGGAACAGTTCTTCGCCTCGCAGTGCGGGGCAAGCATCCTGTTGTGAGTGCACACGATCCAGGATTCGCGACGCACACGCTGACAATCTCTTCCTTGTCGTTGATCCGGGATTACCTTCACCGCTGCAGTGTGCGAATATATACCCGGGGAATACAGACAATCGGCCGACAAGCAGTAGGCTCGAACGAAGGGGCTTCGATTTCATGTGATGTAGTACCGCTGCTGCCAGTGGCTACTCGGCATGCATCACTCAATGGTTATATTGCCATTCGTCACGTTATCATGGTGCTTGCCGACGGCCCGAAGAACGCACATGCCGATGGGATGACTCAAACGGCTGCTTTTGCATCCACTTGATTGCATTTCAAGGACGTGAAACAAATCGGCATAGTACTGTGCAAGATTGGTGCAAGATGCATCGCAGGTCTGCGGTTTCAATCCTCTTCGGCCATTGCAGCCTGAACCAGACGTGGTGCTCCCAGGCTTTATCCAGGGCGTATGGGATGAGGCCCTGTCCGACGCGGGTTCAAGGACGCGCGGCGTCTGCACGACTCCGCCATACCGACAGATCCGCGAGTCGTGGTACCGCCAGCCATCCTGTGCTCCTTCGACACGCAATACAACGGGCTCAGCATCCGGGCGCGAGTCTCCAGGCTTGTGGATGAACCGAATGTCGCTCAGGGAGTCAGGTTCTGCGTCCGTGCCGCGCGAGCCAGAGAATAACGTCTGAAACGCGTCAACCAACGCGCTCGGTGCCAGAAACGAGCTGAAGCTCTTTCGCGTCTCCGCGTCTGCGATCCCCCATGCAATCCATTACGACCTATACTACGATCCTAGAACCTAGAACCAAGAAAAGAGACCTTGTACGCGACAGCAACTAACAAACAGCGGAACGAACGTGAATCCATGCGAGGGTGCGGCGAGTCATGTGCGCGGTGTGAGGACGGAAGAGATAATGCATGCAGGCGGACGTATGTATAGGCCAGGGTCGCGGCGAAGGGCACGTGGCTTAGACGTTGTTGCCCTTCTGCTCCCTGCGGCGGGCGTCAGTGCCAGGCATGACGCAGTAAGAGGTTGACGTTGCGGCGTGGCGCTCGCGAAGACGCCGATCAGCGTGAAAAAGACAATTGGGACGCGCACAGAGAAAACGCGCGCAGAGAAGAGGTGAAAGAGAAGAGGAGCAAGGGGGGAAGGCAAGAGAGAGGAAAACGCACGCATTCGCGCTCCCCTCGAGCTCCTCGAACTCCTGGCGGAACGCGTTGATGCGGTCGATGTGCTCGCGCGCGGGCTCGTCGCCGCTGTCGACGACGAAGGCCTCGCACGCGCGCAGGAAGCGCTCGTAGCCCTTCGCGCGCGACTTGGACAGGTCCGGCTCGGACGTGCCACGCATGCGCGCGAGGAACGAGCCGATGATCGTGGAGAAGGCGCCTAGAGCGAGGTATCGAGAGAGAGAACGAGCGAGCGATGGAGAGCGCGAGGAAGTGGGCGGGAGAGCAAGAGAGCGCTCGGGAGAACGAGCGAGAGAGCGGGCGGGGGAGCGGGCGGGAGAGGGAGCGGGAGCGGGAGGGCGAGCGAGCGGGCGGGCGGCGCGTGAGCGAGAATGGGCGAGCGAGCGGGAGCGGGCGGGAGAGCGAATGAACGAGTGGGCAGGGGTGCCATGCGGAGGATGCAATAAAGCAGAGCGTTAGCGCCGAGTTAGCTGCGATGTGCAGGGACGGACGGCGCACCAAGCACCGAAGTCATGATAGATGTCTGTCAGCGCACGCGTCAGCTCAGAACTGAAACTGCTAGCGCCACACGGACCTGCCGCCCAGTCGTCACCGCCGCGAGGCCCGTGATCAGCGCGCCGACGACAATCTGCAACCCGATGGCCGCGTTGAGCGAGCGGCCGAACAGCTTGGCTGCGAATCGTTAGCCCTAACGACAGACACAGCGTGGGCGACGGACCCTTCGCCGAGAGCGCGAAGTGGCGCTTTTTCGCGACGTCGATGGTCGGCGCGAGACGGTGTCGCGCGTCTAGAGTCAGCGTCAGCGTCAGGCAGCGGCGCAGAAAGAGCGGAGCGGCCAGCGCACCCGCTCGTCCTGGCGCGTGGGCACAATCCAGTCGACCTGGCTCGCGCGCCGCGTGCGCGAGGGGTACGGGCCATGGTCGCGGTACGCGACGGACGGGTGGCGCGACTGCGGCACGGGCATCATGCGCGCGTCCGTCACGTCGTTCTCGCTCATCGAGAGCACGCGCTCCTTCGTGGGCGTCGGCGGCGCGTGCGCGTGCGTGGGGTGGTCGAGCGCGGCGAGCAGCGGCAGCGTCGTGCTACCCGAGCCGGCCGTGGCGGTCGTCCTGTGGTCGTCCATCGAGCCGTGCGGCGAGTGTGGGGCCGGGTGTAGGTGGTGCGGCGCCGGCGGATGTTGGTCCTGTGGCGCGTGCGGTGCAGGTGCAGACGAGGACGGCGGGCTCGCGGCGGCGTTCAGCAGGCGGCATTCCAGCGCAGTCACGACGGCCGGGAAGTGCTCGACTGGACGCGCCCAGGTCGTGTGTTAGGAGCCATTGGCGTTTGCACGTATGCGGGGCCGTTCCGTGCCTGAGCCGCAAGCATGACGATGCGGAGCCGAAGAGAGCCGCGTACACGGTACAAACTCCGCTCGCGGGGCTTCCTCTTTGACCGTCACCAGGCCTTTTTTGAACGCCGCCGCTACCGCTGCCGCCGCGCACCGCTCACTGTTTTCCGTGCGCGTCGCTCCAGTGACATTGATTCTGCGGTTTGCTTTCGGGCCGCGCTCAAACATTTCCCTTGACTTGCTGCTTGGCGTGCGGACCGGATGACGCTTCGGACAGAGTACGCCAACGAAGGCGACCTCGCTCTTGTATTCACGGACGGCGTGCAACTCCGCGTCAGGTCTGAGTACCTTGCGCGCGGCCGTCCGACTGCTTGGGCGAGATCTTTCAGTCCGCGGACGGGCCAGACAACGCACGCGACCAACCGCTGGCCATTCCTCTGCCCAATTCCTCCGTTATGCTCGACGCGCATGGCCTGCGCACCCCGCTCGAGAGCCTTTCCACGCACGAGCTCGATCTGCTACTGGGCGTACAGGATGCACTGGTTCGAGCAGACCGTGCTCTACGAGTCTCCGCGAGCGACTCGTTCTCCCGCGCCGCATGCGGACGCCCTCGTACTTGCGCTTCTACCTAGGGTTGCAGTTCGGGCAGCTCGACCTCGCGCACGCCGCCGAGCGCCATCTGCACACGGTCTGCCTGGGCAGGACTTCGAAACGATGTACCGCGTGCCGCGCGGTGCGTACTCGCGGCTCATGCGCGCGCGGTCCGAGCAGATCGAGATGTTCTCGAGGGGACTGGCAGACGACAGCCCGGACGGCGTCTTCACCTACGAACACCGCGCCGGCTGCCGGCACTGCAGGTGCGCGCAGCATCCCGACGTAGCCGCTCACTGGCGACAGTTTGTTGCGGACGTGACTGGAGAATTCGAGCGCCATCCATCCGTCGACGGCGCCGCGGCCTGCGAACACGTCCAGCGCGACATCCGGACGCTGGCTCGCGATTGTTGCCCACATTGCAGACGGGTCATGCTCCCGTGGGTGCGTTTGCGCATCGAATTGCTTTCTCTCGTCGATACTTCAGTATCGGCTACCGAGGCGCTCATGTGGCTTTGATTGGATTCCGTTATTAAACAATCTGTTACTGCTGGTCCGTTTACTTCACTTCGAATGTCACAACCGTACGAGCTTGCGCGCCCTCTGGCTAGCTCGGGCGCCTCTCAGCATCTCTCCTAAGGAGAGAAGAAACGTATGCCCGTGTCGGCGCACTCGGGCGTACAGTATCATGGGTCCAGATGCCCACTGTATGGCTCCCGTCCCGCTCGCGCCCGGTGCAGATTCGACATATGTCACAGAGCTCGTGCTGCGCGTGGGCCAGAAGTACCGGTGGCCATACATCCACCTTTACGTCTGAGGCCTCGCAGCAGGAACCAAGCGTCGTGCTCGCAAGGATTATTAAGAGCGTATAAGACAGCTGGCAATTGTTTGCGGGCTGAAGGAAACACCACATTCTAGCCGGAGCAGCTTCTTTCCCTCGTAGATACACCCATCTGCGTTTAGTGTGGCTGCAACCGAGAAAGCACATTGACGCGACAGTCAGCGCGAGTAGATATCACCATGCAGCACAGACAAACCATGACAAATTCTCCAGGCCAGATATGAACCCTCGATGGACGCGCTCGAGGGCGACATGCCCATTCAGTGTCTACTGCTGCGGTATCTATTCCGCCCGGACTCGGAGTACCACTGGACGAGCATTCCTGCTCGACGCTCCGAGTTGTTGGGCTTCCCCGACGCCGTTCTCGAGAGTGAGAGCCCCATTGAATTCTGATTCACGCGCACGGCCGAATTGATGGTGGCCTGTGCTTGCGCTGTGGAGACGCATAGAAGCGTGCTGTCCAGGTGGGAGCACGCCACTTGATGCCTGCATAGCCGCTACAAAACGCGAGCATGAGACAGCCCTCTAACGCTGTCGTTCACGCCAATTCACTTGTACAACTCGAGCTCAGAGATTACGGGAAGCCCACATCTCAGTGCGGTCGTTTCCTTGGGTGTGTATTCGCGCGCGCCGCATAGTGCTCGGCCCTGAGTGACTTGGCGGTGTTGCGAGACTCCGTCTGGCGATATGTTCGCGAGCTTTCTCTCTCTCTCTGTGTGCTCTGCTGCACGAGACGAGGATTCAGGGTACTAATAGCACGAGCGTATTCTACCTTTGGCGCTCTATCTATCTCGTTCGGTCGGCCCGCGAGTCAGATGGTCTCCGGTCTCTGCGCGCCCGGCTGGCTGGTGGCTATCTTACGCAATTTTCCTACCCCCGCCCATTACTCGCCAAGCTGCTTGTGCCCTGTCTCTCGGCAGCTCTGAGATTGCAGATAGGAGCGACACCATCTGGTGGTGCTACCAGATATCGATTGGAACTTGTTTGCCTTGCTGAGGAACCGTCGTCAACTGCATCCATCGAGAAACGAGTACGTAGTCTCGACGGCTGCCTCTCTCGGCCCGCCGAGGAGCTGTACTTGTAATACCAACTGTGGCTTCGAGTGATGCTATATTCCGCGAGCGGCCGCGCGATTCATGAAGCAGCCGGATATGCTGCTGCGGTTGCAGGGCTCCACCGGGAGCGACATGCCGCTTGAGCAGTCTGCCGGAGATGCCTCCCAGAAACCCCCTAGGGATGAAATACATCTGCCCGTCGCGCAGGACGATGCGTGCCGCACGAAACTAACCAGCGCTATGCCAAAGGTCCATCTGCGGCGGCACCGAGACGCGACCACTGTGTTGACTGTGTGCGTGCGAGTACCATATGGAAAAGCACCACCAACTTGCCAGACGAAATATGCGCGACTGGTGACCTGGGAATGCAAGCGCTGACGAGCGCTAGAAGCGGTTAACATGTGAGGCAGTAATCAAAGCCAGAATCCCCAGCAAGCAGACGTAAGCAAGCTCCTCTGCGGAGAGCATGTGGGCGGCACCGGTCATTTTACGCGATAATCAGGAAGTGAGGTCAAGGCAACCGTGTTTGGTCGTGCTTGGTCTCGGCTGCGCAAAATGGTTCAATCGGAGTTTGTTTCTGCATCTCTCCCTTGATCCCGTTGGCGTACCTGAGCTGGTTGGACGCCCACAAGCCCATCTACAAGGGACCGATAGACTGTGTATCTTCTAGCTTTTGGTCTGCCGTCGTCTGCCTTCGGTGCGCGTCCACTCTTGATTTCTGACGACCGGCAACTTATAAACGCAGCCAATCTTACAGCGAAGCTCTCACTTCGGCGAGATAACTCGCATTTCATGGCCGATATTACGCGGAAGCTCTCCGCTGAGGTGCTGGCTGCATGCCTACGCTTCCTTGACTTTCCAGATCTGATAGCGGCCTCTCATGTGTCTCGCTTCTGGCGGTCGTCTGCACTGGCATTTCCGGATCTTTGGTCTCAGATCTCCATAGACAGTTCCTTATGGACGTCTCCAGATGTCCTCCACACGGCGATGTCCCGCGCGGGCCAGCGCGCAGTGGACCTGGACTATTTTGGCGCGGGAGAGCTTACTGACGCGATGGCTGACGCGATCACCGACCATCTAAACCGCTTCCGAAGCTTGAAGTGGACGTACAACCTTTTTGGGGTCGCCCTCATCCATCCTGCGCCTCTCCTGCGCTCGGTGTACTGTCACGACATGCTCTTTCACATCACCGAAGATTTCCTGGGCGGTTCTGCCGGGGCGCTGCGCACGTTGACCGTTGGGGAAGCCATATTTCCCCAGGTGTGCCCGGCACTGGCGACGGTGACATACCTGCACGCGACCTACCCGGGGTCCAGCGCTCTCGACGCGGGCTTCCAGTACCTCTTCGAGGTATGCCCGCGACTCGAGACCCTGCACCTCGATGATCTCTCGGGGATCCCGGGCGTCGAGCTCCCCGCGGGCCCGGCGCCGCGCGCGCTGCAGGAAGTCATGCTGTGGTCCGGGATAGGCTGCGACCTCACTGAGCTGTACACGGCCTGGGAGCTCGAGTCTGTCGCTGACGTGCAGCTCTGCATGCCGATTGACGACGATGCCGACCTCACGCCCTTCCTGTCCGACGCACTCGACCTCTCCGTCGCATTCGAGGGCGACGACTGGGCTGAATGCGCGGTGCGCATTGTCGCGCAGCTGCCCGGCGGGCGTCGGCGCACCTTCGCTACCAGCGAGCTCGACAACGTCCGGGATCCCGGCCGGCTTATTACGCAGATGCTACGGGCGCCGCACGTCCGCACGCTTTCCATCCCGCTGGTCATTCTCGGCCGCGGCGCGAAGCACCAGTACTGGCCGCACCTCACGCACTTATCGATCCACATTTACGAGACCCAGATGTTCTCTTCAGGCCTCCCTCGCCCTCGCAAAGCGCTACCGCCCTTCCCCTGGGAGGGTCTGCAGTGCCTACGCTCTCTCCCGCCGCTGGAGACACTTGAGTTGCGCGTTCGCGGTTCACACTGGTCGGAATCACCCACGGCTGACGACGCGCAAGACCTCAAGGCTTGCCTCGCGTCACTCCGCGACTGCATTCCGCGTGAGGTGCACGTGCACGGCTTTCCGGAGGATGTCGCGCACGAGATGCCTGTTCTAGCGAATGAAGACGAGCTATGCGTTGTTTTTCACTAGATCTGGTTCGCGGGGGAAGAACTGTGCACGGAATTACTATGCTGTTCCCCTTCGGACAGGCTGCCAGGATGGCTCATTCCCTCTACGCCCGAGTCTGCTTGAGTGGCGTCATTCCCGTCGGGCATCTGCACTGGAGTAACGGAGCACAGCTCCTGCTCTCGCAATGCCCGTCTCCTTCAGCTTGTTCTCGCCGTCCTGCAGCTCGGGTGGCACTTTCGCACCGCGCTCAGCGATGCGAGCGGCATCTCAGCCCAGATACGCGCTCCAGCAGATCGACGATGCTAGCGCGAACGGATCCACGCCGCTCGTGCCGGCGATCGAGAACGGGATAAAGCACGCTATTATTGCGTGTACGACGTCCTGCGCGATCCTGGGCAGGATCGACGCTTTGAAGACGCGCATGACTATGCACATCGGTGCGGCTGCTTGGTGCGAGTATTGGGCGCTGCTCGGCGTGGAGCATTCTTGACGGAAAGAAGGAGCAGGCCGGCGTCATGCGGACGTACCTTTCCCTTGCACAAGCGCCAGCCCCGGCGCGCTGTAGCTGACAGTGCTGCAATTCCCGTCAGCAACGATCAGGCAAAACTTCAATCAACAATCGATTGACAAGGCTTGATGCTCAGCCGCATGTACCGCGCGATGCAAGCCAGCCAGGTTTGGAAACCTGATCAACTGGCTGTGAGCTCCCATATGCTGGTTCGGCATGTGTATCGATCGGAGACGCTCTTGTGGCTCTGACCCAGTTCCATTATCCTGTGATGCATTTCCATTGCCTTTGCTTGTAAATGTATTCAATTGCACGTTGCTCATCCCGAGGATCCGTTTGTATGCATGATTCGAGTTCCCCTCAAACCGCACCTTCCCATCGTTCTTGGTGCGTGGGCTCCGAGGTTCATGTTTCAATGTCCCGCAGAATCTCGGTCGGCGCTCGCGCGGGTTCTTTGAGCTGGTCCTAAAATCGACGTCTGTACCCGGCCGATGCCTCGTGTTCTCCTCCCACCATGATGTCCCTCGCTATGTCCGCTATTGCGCCGCCAGACTCCCCCCGCGAGCTCTCGCGTCCCCTCGCGATCATGCCAGCCGGCACTCCAGAGCCGGACGTCCACCCGGACTTCGCTGGGCCAGCAGACACTGCGCTCGTCGCCGCGGACGGCACTGAGTTCCACATTGCATCGTCCGATCTCGCCCGCTGCTCTGGCTGGTTCCGCACTCTCTTTTCTGTCCCGCAGGGAGAAGACGAGTCCAAGCCCGCAGCTGCTCGTGGCACAACCAGCATCTTCGTTTCTGAGGACGCACGCACGCTCGGGATCCTGCTCAAGCTGGCGTGTGCAATCCCACCCGGCCTCGGCAGCGTGCGCAACCTCAACGAGGTCGAGATCCTCCTGCGCGCCGCGGACAAGTACGAAATGGCGAGCGCGACAGAGGTGCTACTGCTGCTTCTCCACACGCCACGCATGCAGACGGACGCGCTGCATCTCTATGGGCTCGCGGGGCGCTACGGCCAGGACGATATAGCTGACGGCGCGCTGAAGCGTCTTTTGGAGATGCGCATCGACTTCGCGACCGCGGCGCACATGGACGGCGCACAGATGGGCCGCCTGGTCGCGCTGAGACAGGAGCGCGTCGAGCGCTTCTGCAGGCTGCTCGGGAAAACCGGCCTCGACCTTCCGTTCACGTGCGAGAACGAGGGGTGGTGCTATCACTGCAAGTTTCGCGCGCAGGAGAAGGCCCCCGGCGTTTCCACGCAGTCGACGTGGCTATCCTTCGTGATCGCGCTCCAGAACGCATTCGTCGCGCACCCTTCAGTCGCGGCGCTCGAGGAGGATGCTCGCGTCAAGACACTCATTTCAGAGCTCGGTTTCAAGATCTGTGCGAACGACAGCTGCGGCCGCCTGCTGTACGATTGGCCGAGCATCCGCACGCGTCTGTCTGCCATATTCGAACGTCCCACATCCCTGTAGGTAGCCTAGGCCCTAGAGTGGCAGGATCAAATATTCCACGAACTCACACGCAAAGCCGCCGTGCAAACTCCATGCAGGGCTCTCGGAGAAATGGTTTCTGGGCGTGCATTCCAGTACGAAAACCTGGGACGGTGCCCGCACTGCCACACGCTGGCCCAGGAAAGGGTAGCCTGAGCGGTTACAAGGCCGGACTGGTTGTGCCTCGTGATCGCCCTGCAAAACGCGTTCGTCGCGCACCCGTCGATTGCGCCGCTCGAGAAGGATGCGCGCGTGTAGGAACTCATCTCAAAGCTCTGCTCCAAGATCTGTGCGAACGCCAATTGTGGCCCTGTGCTGTACGATTGGCCCAACATCCGCACGCGTCTGAACGCAATGTGCGAACCCCCGAAGCTGTAGCCTGGACCAGCATCATAGGTTTCTGGACACTTTAGTACTGATCGGCATTTTCCCTCCTCGGAAGATATAGCCGGGGCTATCGTTCCTACCGTGCGGAGTGTAAACCTGCTCACACTTCTTGACTCGTGACCACCAACTTTGAAGACCGGCGCGTGTTACTTCCGCGCGATGGCTGACCGCAACGGGGATACCAAACGACAGAGCCTCGAGCGGACAGTGCGTACATCCTTACATCCAACGCCCAACACAGAAATAGAAAGCTTACAATATTCGCAGCCGGATGCTGCTCCAGTTCATTCGCTGCCACCCGAGCTCCTGGGCGACATATTCGCCCATCTGTCAGCACCGCGGCTTGACTCTATGGAAGACGTTGTCCGGGTGTCCCTGGTCTGTCGGTTCTGGCGCCAAGTTGCGCTCGCCACGCCACGGCTGTGGATCAACATCCACGCCGTTCTAGACCGTATGGACCCTGTCATCGTCGAGAGGTCCTGTGACCTCAGTGCACCTCTCCCTCCGTCCATCCGTTTCGATAGCGAGGGCTATAAAACGCCGATTGACGCCTCGATCTGCTCTGTGCTGGCCGTATACCGTATCTGCGAATTCGTGGACTGGGGCGTCCGTTGTCAGCTGCTGTACTGGATGCCCGCGCGCGCGAAGTCCTCCCTCTTCAGTTTCCCTAGCTCCCAACGCTCTGGATTGTGCACCCCAAAGTTTTAGCCGCTTCGTTCCTAGCAGACTGCGCGTACACCCTGACGACGCCGTGTATTACGCCGTCTGTTGTGGCCCAAGTTTGCAATTGTCCTGCCAGGCTCGGCGTCTCTACGCTCCGCGTCGCGGGTCCTGATGCTGCGCGTGCTCGAGACCATCCTCACGCTCTGCCCGAACCTCCGGAGTCTCATACACTCCGCGAATCCGCTCCCGCAGGACGGTGGGGTTGAATACGCTGTGCTACAGCATTTCTCAGGTCATGAGGCGGACAGCGGCCTGTCAGACTGACAGCCTGCGGTCCCTGTGCTCGAGATGCTCGATCGTGCCCGCATCACGCATATCACGGTGTTGGGCAAGCACATGACTCTCGCCGTCGCTAGTTTCGCCCTCTGTCTCCGTGGGACCAATCCCCCCAGCGCTGCTCCCTGCTTCTCGCATTGCGGCCGTTCTATCTGCGAGTGACCCCGTCCCCGATCTCTGGCTGGCGGTCTCATGACTTGCGTCATTTTCCAATATAACACCCGAGGCTTCCCTGAGGTTCTTTTCTCCGGAATTAAGCTCCTGCTGCTGACCAAACTCTCCTTCTTTCTACGCAACACGCGCGAGTCCGACGCGGGATTGCGAACCGGCTTCTCGACGCGTGGACGGCGCTCGTCGCTCCATCGAGCAGGTCGGGTGAAGGTCGGTCGAAAGCGCCACCCCACGGTTCCGCCGTAGCGTGCGCAGAAGGCGGGCGCTCGTAGACTTTCGACTCGTGGCAAGGGTACTTTCGCTGCCTTGCATGACGTAGTGCTTTGTTCGGTTGCTACGCACGCCATTCTGGCGCCTGGGATCCAGATAACGCGATGGCTTCTTGACTACCCCGCGCTCCGGGTCGGTGTCTATTCTCGTCGACGGGCGTAGCGCGGAAGAATCACGGGTCGACTCCATCCCCGCGCTGCGCTGGTCGCTTGCCACGCCGGCGCCGTGCTCTACTATTAGCTCGTCGACGTGCGCCCAATTTGCGTATAAAATCCGCGCAACATCGACATGCAGCGGCAGGTTGCTCCTCTCCCACACTCGCACCATCACCATGAAGTTCGCCGCCCTCGCCGCATTCGCCGCGCTCGCGCAGACCGCGTCTGCACACTGTACGCCCTCCCCCTCCCATTCCCCACGCGCCTCGGTTTTACTGACCTCCGGCGTAGACATCTGGACGACGCTGATCGCGGGCAGCACGACGTCGACGGCGGCGGTGCGCGTGCCGGTGAACAACTCGCCCGTGACGGCGCCCACGGCGCCCAACTTCGTGTGCAACACCGTCGGCACGCCCGCGACGCAGACGTTGTCCGTCGCCGCCGGCTCGACGATCGGATTCAAGCTCGACAACACGCTGTACCACCTCGGGCCCGCCGCGATCTACCTCGGCAAGGTCCCCGCGGGGCAGACGGCTGCCAGCTGGAACGGTATCGGCGCGGACTGGTTTAAGGTGCGTCTGCGAGGGAGGGAGGGAGGGAGGAAGTGTGTAGGGAGCTGATGCGGTGCGGTGCAGATTGCGGAGTGGGGCGCGACGTACCCCAACAGGCGCAACTCGGCGATGTCGTTCGCGGACTTCAACGCGGGCCAGCTGACCACGACGCTCCCGAAGGACGTGCCCAACGGCGAGGTACGTCCAGTGCATCCGTGTTGCCGTTCTGTGGCGCCGCCGCTGACGCGGCCGCAGTACCTTGTGCGCATCGAGCAGCTCGGGCTGCACGTCGTCGACGCGCCGCAGTGGTACATCTCGTGCGCGCAGATCAACGTCACCGGCGGCGGCTCCGCGAACCCGGCCAAGGTCTCCATGCCGCCCTACTCGGCCACCGACCCGGGCCTCACCGTCGACATCTACAACGTGCCTGCGCCCAACTACGTCGTGCCCGGCCCGCGCCCGTTCACCGGATGAACGCGAGTTTTATGTACTTTATGCAGACCATGCTTTGCTTATGTGCAACGAAGTGGCTGTCATGCTAGTGTCTGCAATCTTGGGACGTGATATTTGAGGCAGATCAAAATGCCGGACTCAGTACTGAGTATAGGAAGACACTCAGATGTTCTTGCTAGAGTCCCAATTTCTAGCAACGCTGTCTGACCGGACAGATCAGGGGTGGGAATTTAGGAGTTTATTTTCCCGTTAGATGTGCCTGTTCTTGGACCCGTTCCGCGCGCAATTGGTCGCGGGAACGCGGGACAAAGCTGAGTTTGAAGTTATGCAACAGGATCCGCCGCTTGTCCGGTCTCGGCCATGTCAACCTCGAGGTAAGACCCCGCACGTGCCGCGTTCAGATCAACTGACTCCCTGTGATAGCGCGCGCGGAGACAGTCACGCTCCCGCACCAGGGGACATCCGGACGCTGCTAGTCATTGTTTTGACCGGTGGGTCTTGTCATTTGGTCAAAAGCGACCGCCCCTAAAGTACCGGACCCAAACGCAAAGACTCAACTTCGATGACCTTTGCCTGGCTCAGAAACAACTCAGAAGTGCGCGAATGAACTCTTTACGACCTTTGGAGTATATTGGCAGGTCAGGCTGAGTTACGTTGAGCAAGTTGGTGGTCGGCTGCTGCTGGTCGGCCGGTTCCGCGGCCACCCGGAACCGTCCCGTTCGCTATCCCCGCACGGTCTGAACTTACAAATTACACATAGACAGTTGAATGACACCATGAAGGCCCCACTACGAGCGACAAGAGCAAGGAAATTTTGTTATTTGAATCCCGGGGACGTGTCCTTGACCAATCGGTAAGTGCCGCTGTTTAGAAGTAGACGCTATACAGCGACACCTCCCGCACCGCCGGAAAGAGGTGTCGCTGTATCAGCCGTCGCTCTGAGGTAGACTAGGACGCTGCGGACGCTGCCCAACGAACTGCTGCTCGCAATCTGGGACGCGCTGCCTCCGCTCGAACGCGTCTGTCTTTCCCAGGTCTGCCGCAGCCTGCGCACACTGGCTTTGTCTACTCCCGCAATTTGGACTTCAGTCGCGCTCGTCGTGACTGATGCTTCGGCTTCAACTTCGAATGGATTACACACCGTATACAATCCCCGACCCCAGTCGGACAACCTCGGCCTCGCAAAAACTCTTCTCGCACGCAGCAACTTGCTCCATATTGATTTGTCTGTTACTCTGCCTCAGGTGGAGTATCTCCCGCGGCCCCTTCGTTCCCTGCTAAAAGCCAATCGCCTTCGGCTGGCGAGTTTGCACTTCACCAACGGGCCCCCTGGCGGTTTCAATAAAATACTCAAATACTGCGCCTTCCTCTCGCAACTGCGCGTGCTCACTGCTGGCTTCGATAATGGCGCCGCCGCGTACCCCGAAAAGCCGTCTCGCCCGTACGCAGCCGGCCAGGTTCTGCCTTGCCTGTCCCAGATTCATCTCGGGTCTGAAGCGTGCACATTCGTCAACTGGGGGCGCATCTTCATCCAGGGCATCCGGAAGCTGACCCTCACGCCGCGCTGGCAGGAGGACCTGCGCGACGCGCTTCGGGCCTGCCAGAATGTGGACCACCTGACGGTCATCCTGTCCATGTATCGCCTCCGCCCAATGCCGTGGACCCACCTGCCCCCGCAGCCGCAGTTCGTCGACGCCCTGGTCCGGATACCGCGGCTGTGTCTCGCCGACATGCCGGTCACGACGATGCGCGAATCGTTCATCCTTCGGCTCGCCAATGACGCGAGGTTCCGCGACCTCCGCATGGAGTATACGACCGAACGCGACGACCATTCGCAGTGGCGCGGGAGCTTCCCCAGCCCATGCGATGCACTCGAGGACCCGGTGCGGTTGTCCGTGCGCCTCCGCGCCGGCGTGCACGAGATCAACGTCGTCGACAGCGCTGGAAGACGGAGGGAGATTTTCATGCGCCACGAGCCCCTGCCGCTCTGGGACGCATTCCTCCGAGAGCGCACCGTAACCGCCGCGGAGGTCGACACGCGCGCGTGGGCGTACTTCGCCGCCGACCGCACGAGCATCCCCATCGCGGAGCTGACGCTCGTCATCGCGCAGGACGCTGCGGAGCTCGACAGCGTCTCGCTCGGCGCGCTCCCCGCGCTCAGCACGTTGCGCATCGCTGTTTTGCACGGCGGCATTTACTTCGGCCGTGGCGTCTTCGAGCGGCTCGTCGGCTCGCGCCCGCCGGACAGCGTGCATCCTGTGCTACCGGTGCTTGCGCTCGCGCCGACTGCAGTTTTCGAAGACGAGAACGCGCTGGCTGCTCTGGCTACTATCCTAGAGCGCTGAACGCCGGCGCGGAGCCGTTACAACTTTTGCCCAGGAATTCAGCTTTGCATCTGGCGCGACGCCCGCTGTGAGCTCCAGCAACTCGAATATACTATATCTGGAAGACCGTGGCATGAGGCATCTGGTCAGCGCGCTCTCGCGGCACTGCATGAAGCCCGGCGGACTTGAAGCGTAGATCTGTCAGTCATCTGCCGCGGCGCTCTAACGCCAACTGTTTCGCCGAGCGCGCGTTTACCCAGCACACGGATCGGCTGGGGCCGTGCTCTCCTTCCTTCCTGCATCCATGGCGCCGCATTCTCGCGCGCGCAGACCAGCCGCCTCCGCACTGACTGGCCTCGCGCAGGTCGCAAACCTCGCGTGCGAGGCGGCCGACGACGTGCCCGTCGTGAAGCAGATCCTGGCCCTCGTCGCGCGCATCGCCGGGCTCGCCGAGGTTTGCATCGACGCCCACGACACTCCTCGCTGATTTCTGTTCGCGCGCTCACGCAGAAGATGGACAAGAACCGCGAAGCGCTGCACGCGCTCGCCGAACGATCCGTGGGCTTCGCGCACACCGTCCGCGCCGTCGCGGCCGGCCGGCCGACCGGCGCGCTCGCGCCGAGTCTTGCGAAACTCTGCCGGTACGTCTCCCGCGCGGCGCTGGACGCGGGGGTCCTGATAGGACGGAGTAGGGTGTTCGAGGCGGTGGAGGAGCTCATGGCGGTGCACGTCGCGCGCGGCCGCGTCCGGCGCGCGCTCAGCTATGCGTTCACCACGGCACAGCACGTCGAGCGTCTGACGCAGGAGCTGTCCGACGCGGTGCAGGAATTCATGGTCAGGCCTTTCTTCCCCCAGCCGCCGGCGCTGACGCTGTATGTATTTACCCAGGTTGTCGCGCATCTCGACACCAACTTGAGCGTTGGCGGGCTCGACGCTACTGTACGCAACCAAGCGCGGTTTGAGGGAGAGGTATTCCTATGTGTGCTCTGTCCATCAGCCGCGAACTGACTCTTGCGCAGTTTCGGCTGCTGCGCCACTGCGAGGTGGAGAAGCTCGACGCGTTCTTCGAGGAGCGGTCCGAAGACGACACGTTCGTTGTGAGATACCACCGCGCGCGCGTCGACGGCAGACTCTTCGCCGTACGGTATCTCGAGGCGAACGCAACCGAGCTGGCTCTCACCGCTACGGAAGCCTCCGAGGCATCTCAGACGCGAGTAGCGGAGCACGACCACATATTGGAGGAGCTCTCGTGCGTCTTCCAGATGCGACATCCTGCACTCCATCTCACGACAGCAGCACCGTGCAGAGGTCGCATCGGAACGTCGCCAGCATCTATGGCTGGAACAACGCCGGCGGGCGCGATCGATTTACGGTCTTGAAATCAGGTGAACAGCAGTTCGTCGGGTATCAATCTAGCTGAGAGTCTAAACCAACTCCCAGGTTTCTATCCGCTGGGGAGCCACGGCCATCCGAAAGGGAAGGATACACAGTTTGCGCTGAATGTGGTCCGTTGCCACTGACCCGGCTCTGATACGGACGCGATCCTGACGCTGCGCAGGTGTCCGGTCTTTTGGTCGGTCTCGACGCTGCGTTTACCCTAGCTGCGACGCGAGCTGATGCCCCGCGTACGCAGGACGGCGCAAGGCATCTCGAAGCGTTAGGGGTAGTATGGCTTCCCGAAGACTTGTTTCTCGACGAGCACGGACAGCCCACGCTCGGGCTCAGCAACGATCTTGGACGCCGCGGTTCCATGGACCTCGGGAGAACGGCCTACAAGCAAATGGAGATCATAAACCTGGTGAGAGGGCAAAGCGGACCGTTCGGAAACTCGCTGATGGCGCGTCGTCAGGTGTACATGTGGCTCGCGCCGTCCACCGTGACGGAGCTCTCAGACGCCCGCGCGGAGGAGTTGAGTCTTGTTGACCCGCGCCTTGCGGTGCTCCGCAACTCGCGCGCGGACGTCTTCAGCGCGACGCTGAGCGTGCCGACGGCCGCGCGGCCGCGCCTCAGCCCGGACACCGGGGCGTACCTCCGCGCCATGGGTCGCTTCTACGAGGCATCGAGGTCCCCCACCATCCCTCCTGTGGACCTGACGCTGCATATGCTCGGCTACCGTGCGGAGCGCGCGCCGGCGGTCTGGCATTTCTCGTATTGCGCGGCCGTCGGACGGGAGAACGGAGATATCATCTCATGTAAGTTAGCAAGGCGTGGCAGCATCCAAATACTGACCATTGTTTCGTAGTAGTGACCTCGTCCGACGATGGAGATGTATTGCAGAGCGCAATCAACTACATCGTGGTGCCAGAGAAGCTTTGCCGAGAAGCCAGAGCGGCGTTTGCAGTGAAAATGCCCGCAGAACTGGCGGACCCGCCACGAGAGTTCATTGTCAAGCATATCGTGCCAGTTTCTGTAGGTTGATCGTTCACGTTGTCCACACAACGACGTACCTCACTGACTGGATAGTTCTGTGTCTCTCTCCATAGCGCAGTAGTACTGACCTGCCGCCTGTAAACCTCTTCCGCGACGGGAGTTGAACCATTACGGGCCGGAATTAACGGGTGGTCTTCCGATATGACAGGGGTTTGACGTGTTAACTCCGACGCAAACACTTCGTCATGCGCCGTCATTTCGCCAAGTTACGCACGGTCGAACACTGCACGTGCGCTGTATCAGGTCACCGTGCAGGTCCCGTAGCGTAGGCCAGGGTGCTGACCTCGCATTGCGCGCTATGCCGCTACCACGGCGCGTCACCAGGCAAAGCGATTCAGAACGCGATTTGCTGCTCCCGTAGGGTGATACTCGCGCTACCTAAGCCGTGAAACCTGCGCTGATGCAGTTTTTGTCACTATTTAGCGCAGCGCGGCTCATCCTTTTATAGTGATTGTAGGCGCGAAGGCGCCCTCGTTGCGGGGGTCTCAGCGCTGGTGGATCCGCAAGGTAATCACCCACCTCACATTTCGTAGCTCCCCCGTTGCTCAAATAGTAACGCCTCCTCAGGGAATAGTATGCTTACCTCGGCCCCACTTCGAGCGCGCGCGAATGATGCCCACACAACCGCCGGCTACTCACTTGTGGCACGCCCCCGAGCCGCTCGCTCGACTAGACTGACTATCCCTGGGCTACAATCTGCCATTCTCTCCCGAATCGGGTGAGGTGTCTTTGTTTCAACGTGCGGCGTACGTCAGCATGCTAACCTTCCGACTGTTCAGACACACGAGAGCATTGCAACTTCAAGGGCGTTCCCGCGTACCAAATCAGCGTCTCATTGCATCAAACATCGTCATTCTGTGTGGGACGCCCCGTGCGTATTGCGTTTCGTGCATAGCCGCGCGCGCCGGCGAATGCGTTGACCCTTGTGCTCCCGCAGCAATGCCACCACAGTGACAGTATGATCGGCAGGTCTGTTTGGATTCGCAGCACGCATGCGCACCGGCGTCGCATTGAGAGCGATCCGCTCTGACTGCTTAAAGCGCAGGGTACTTGTGCTGCAACCGTCAGGGACTCGCGGACTGCATGCAACGCCAAGCGTAACTGCGGGCGGGCCGTACGTACTTAGACGGGTGCGTGCTGGCAGAAAGCACTCAAAGATACCGACAGCAAGCTCACGATGCTACTGTAGCAGCTAACCTCATCTGGAGCTGAGCAGGTGTCGGTGGCGTGCCAGCCGATAGCGACCGAGCGTCTCGAAGCGCGGTCGCCATCAGCGACCGGACCCTTGAGATCCGTGAGCCGGCGATCATAACTCCAGCTTGTCCTCTTCCTCTTACGCCTAATCTTCGCGCGCGCGCGTCTTCCTCTTGCTTGCGGCGTAGCAGCTGGGCATGAGCGGCGAGGTGCGCTTCTCTTCTTCTTTTTGCACGGCCGACTGCGGCCGCGTGCGAACGGCGTGCTCATCCTTCTTCTCTTGCGCCGCAGGCAAAGCAGCCGCCCGCCGTGCGCGAGCTCTTCCCGGCCGTCGTCACCGCGCTGGAAAGCCGCCTGCTGACCGCCGTCGAGCGCGCCGCCAGCCCACCCTCGTCGTCTGCGCTTCCTGTTTCTGCACCGCACGCGCCACAGGACCACCACCCGCCGGCGCCGCACCACCCCCACCCGGCCCCACAGATATACCAGCCCCAGCACCCGCGCGTCGACTCGCCGCACGGCTCGATGGACGACCACAGGACGACCGCCACGGCCGGCTCGGGCAGCACAACGCTGCAGCAGCAGCCGCTGCTCGCCTCCACCTCGACCCCGGCGGGCTACGCGCTCGACCAGCCCACCCACGCGCAGCCGCACGCGCACGCGCAGGACCCGCCGGCGCCGCCGACGCCCGCGAAGGAGCGCGTGCTGTCGATGAGCGAGAAGGACGTGACGGACGCGCGCATGATGCCCGTGCCGCAGACGGCCTACCAGCCGTCGCGCCACCCGTCCGTCGCGTACCGCGACCAGGGCCCGTATCCGTCCGCGCCGCTCTCGCGCGCGCCGACGACGACGCGGCGCGCGAGCCAGGTCGACTGGATCGTGCCCACGCGGCAGGACGAGCGGGTGCGTTCGCTGGCCGCTCTGTGCGCGCTGTGACGCTGACAGCGACTCTAGACCCGCGACACCGTCTCGCGCCGCCTGCAGCCGACCATCGACGTCGCGAAAAAGCGCCACTTTGCGCTCTCGGCGAAGGGTGCGCCGCCCACGCTGTTTGTGTCGTTAGGACTAACGATTCGCAGCCAAGCTCTTCGGGCGCTCGCTCAACGCGGCCATCGGGCTGCAGATTGTCGTCGGCGCGCTGATCACGGGCCTCGCGGCGGTGACGACTGGCCGGCAGGTCCGTGTGTCGTTCTCTGTGGCACTGGCGCTAGCAGTTCCAACTGACGCACGTAATTATCGCGCTGACAGACATCTATCATGACTTCCGTGCTTGGTGCGTCCCTGCACATCGCAGCTAACACGGCGCTAACGCTCTGCTTTATTGCACCCTCCGCATGGCATCCTCTTTCGCTCGCTTTCTCGCCCGTCGACGCTCGCTCCCCCGGCCCGGTCGCCCTCCCACTCTCTTGCCCGCTCGTGCGCTCGCTCCCCCTCCCGCTCTCTCGCTCTCGCCGGCTCTCTCGTTCTCGCCCGCCCGCCCGATCGGTCGCTCACTCACTCCGTCGCTCGTCCGCTCGCTCCAGGCGCATTCTCCACGATCATCGGCTCGTTCCTCGCGCGCATGCGCGGCACGTCCGAGCCGGACCTGTCCAAGTCGCGCGCGAAGGGCTACGAGCGCTTCCTGCGCGCGTGCGAGGCCTTCGTCGTCGACAGCGGCGACGAGCCCGCGCGCGAGCACATCGACCGCATCAACGCGTTCCGCCAGGAGTTCGAGGAGCTCGAGGGGAGCGCGAATGCGTGCGTGCTCTTCCTTCGCTCCCTTCACTCCGTTCCCCCTGTTCTCTGCTCGCGTCCCACTCGCCGTTTGCGCGCTGATCGACGTCTCCACGCTGCAACGTCAACCTCTTACTGCGTCATGCCTGGCACTGACGCGCTCCGCAGGGAGCAGAAGGGCAATAACGTCTAAGCCACGTGCCACGCCCTCCCGTCCATCATCCTTCGCCGCGACCCTGGCCTATACATACGCATGCATTCCCGCTCACCCTCACACTCGCATGGATTCACACGTTCGTTTTCCTTTCGCTGTTCGCTAGTTTGTCCGCTGCTGTCGAGTACAAGGTCTCTTTCTTGGTCTTAGGTTCGATGATCGTGGCATAGTTGGTAATCGCTACTGCATGGAGGATTGCATGGCGGCGTTGCGTGTGACATCGTGCGCGTGGGGACTCTGGCGAGAAGGTTTGCGAGCGCTTTGACTGCTGGCCGAGCGCAGTCTGGGTTTAATCGCGGCTCCGCGTACGGCGACAACACGAGGCGTGCGGATACCATACAGACGCGGTTCAAGCGCCAGCTGAGAATGTCCCTGCAATGGAAGCGCGATCTGGGCACCCATGCCCGCGGCAGGATAAGATAACCCAAGCAAACACGGCGCCCTTCGTATGTCTATCGCCAGGAATCCTCGGCTCTGCGGGAGAGTCTCGAACGGAACACACTTCACTATGAACATCACTGCAAAGTTGGATGCAGCGGGATATAAACTGCGTGCTCGCGGAGGGAAAGCAGCCTCGAGCCAAATGTAGGCGCTACGCAGGCATTGAATTGGATGGACGCAGAATCTCTTATTAAGGACGTCTGTTGATCATTCCACGCAGAATAAGATCCCCAAGGCTGTAGTGAGCTCCGTCCGTCCTTTGCAAATGAGACACTCATTGATCAGGTTTGTGAGACATAAAACTAAGAGGACGAACATCGTCGATAGAGATCTGGCGCGTCCTAACGGCAAGGAGAAGGAAAGAGGTAGAGGAAAGAGGTAGATCTACGACCTAGATGTGGCGGAATGAAGCCCTGGGACCTTTGTCGCCTCATCGGATCATGCCCAAAGTCACAGCATCATCCGACCCTGGCCCTGAGGCCACAAATCACGCTGTATTTACCTATTGTCCCAATGGGCCTCTATGGTGAATGTTTCCGTGCACCGCACGGCGTTGGTCGGCAGCAAGATAGTATTGTCCGGAACACACCTACCCGACATGTTCGAACGATCACCTCGTATCACGGGTGGCACGGTGGAGTTCACTGTTTCAAAAGTGAACGCCCACATAGTTCACTCCTTTTCCCGGCCAGTGGCACCGAACTAGGCGTTCATTCTTGAAAGACTGAACGCCCCCGTGCCGGCAGCGTATCAGGCGGCCCGTTGTCGGGAGAGTCCATCCACTCGGCCAACCGGGCGCGAATCTCCGCCCAGTCGTACTGGTTCTGGCGGCACTCGACATGCGCGCAGCGCACGCTCTCCAGCGCGGCAAGAAATCTCTTGACGACGGGGTCACGCTCGAGCGCGTCGACGGACGGGTGCTTGATGAATGCGCCCTGCAGCGCGGCCACGAGGTTGGACAATGCGAGGCGGCTGGAGGAGTCGGGAGTGGCGGCTGCATGCTTGCCGCTGCCGTTGGACGCCGGGGGTGCAAACGACGAGCTCTGTCCCCACGACGAGCTCTGTGCAAACACCGACCCCGCAGGCGGCAGGCGAGGCGGAATGGCAGCGTGCAGGCACCGAACGTCAGACGCCGGCGCGTTAATCGTGTGTTTCAGCAGAAACGCGCAGAAACGCTCGATGCGCTGCTGTCTGAGCGAGACGAGGTGCGCGAGCTGCGCAACGTCGACGTGTGCGACAGCTGAAAGGTCTAGGGGCATGCGGATGAGCCGCTCAACCGCTGCGGCCGTCAGGTCCGCCTGGCCGTAGCGCCCGGCCACTGCGTAGAGGTGCAGAGCGTCCGTTTGCATGATCGGAAGACGGAGCAGCAGCACTACGACCTCCGTGACGCCCGGCATCTCGTACTTGTCGGCAGCAATGAGCACGCGCTCGACCTCAAGCAGCGTTTCGAGACGCGCGAGACCGGGCGGAAGCCCGCATGCGAGTTTGAGCAGGATCTCGAGCGTCAGGCTGTCCTCGGAGACGGTGATGGCCGCAGACTGCGCGGAATGGTGGCTTTCGCCTTGCGGCACGGTGAACAGCGTGCGGAACCAGCCAGACGATCGAGCGAGATCGGATGCCTGGACGTGGAATTCGGTGCCGCCTTCCGCGACGAGAACGACGTCTGCGGGCGCGGAGAAGTCGGGGTGTACGTGGGGCGAGGCGCTCTTGGTCATGATGATGGCGGGATGAGAACACGCGGCTCTCGGCTGCAGACGTCAAGTTGGGCGGCAGCTCAAAGCTCCCGGCGGAGCGAGGTCTATGTACGCCGCCGTCGGGGTGAGAAAGAGCGGAAAAGCCTGTAATATTCGTTGTAAAGAGTGATGAGCTTACTGCATCTGCGGAAGGGCCCCCATGGCAAACGGGAGGCATTACGAGACCGGCGGAAGGGTTACATGAATGAATGGCGAGAGCAGAACATATGGAGCGGCTGCCACGGAAGTCTTTGAACGATACCGCAGCAAGAAGAGCGTCAAAGACGGAGGTGAGATACGCTCCTAGCATCGAGCGCGGGGCTGCGACAGCGACTGTCAATATCGCTGCATGTTCGTCTTCCGCGCGCGTCTGCTCCGCCAGGCGTCGTAATCCCACGGTCTATCCAAAGCGTACGGAATATCGGTGCCAGGGGACCTGTGCTCCAGGGTGTCGGACGTATGTACCACGCGGTCGCAGCAGTCAAGCTCGAGGCACTCGACGCCGGGCGCGTGCCACAGCCGCACAAAGTTGAGCCGCAGCTCGGCCAAGCGCGAGAGCGCCAGCCGCTTGTAGATGAAGTCTACAACTAGGCGCGCCGTCAGCGCATGGGGCTCGATACTCGCCCGCCAGCCGGACAACTGCAGTACAGCCAGGCTCGGACACGGCCAGTTGCGCGCAAACGCCGACGGCCGCTCGTCGGGGTGCGGCAGGCAGATCGTCAGAGAGACGAGCCCGGCGAGAGGCGGGAACGGGAAGCCCGGCGGGATGGCGCTCAGGATTGTGAGCGATGTCAGACTCCAGCTGGCCGACCGCAGCGCGCACAGACGGCGGAACGGCTCGCCGTTCCAGGAGTTGCACCCGTGCAAGCGGCGCGAGAAGCCGCGCGCGTTGGAGAGCTCGACGTAGCCCTCGTTGAAGTCGAACGTGACCTGGGAGATGTCTCCCAGGGGCTCGAGAACAAGCGCCATCGAATCCGGGTGCGCGTCCAGCACTGTGATATGGGTGATGTGCGAATGATTGAGCATATCCAGCATCGGCGCCGGAAAGGACTGCTGGACTTGAGAATCAAAGTAGCACAGAGTATTGAGGCTGACAGTAGAGCGCGGCGCTGTCAGAGCGGGTTGGCGGAAGCTGGCCGCGTCGATGAGGTTCTTCAGATTTGGACACAGCGCGAGGACGCGCTCGAGCACCTCTTGAGTTAGAAGCCCTTGTGCGACACGGAACGTAGTGACGTTGCGCAGCACGGGATGCTCGCGCTCCAGGGGAACCGCATAGGGTGGGATGCACAGCGTCGTCAAAGTACGCGCACATTCGCCCAGAAACGACGCGGGAAGGGCCTTTATATTCAAAATCCAGAGCGTTTGCAGCCGCGGAAACGAGAGAGCGAGGAGGTCCCGTGCGTGCGGCGCGTCGAGCAGCTGGCAATTGCCGTCTGGGACCACAAGCTCGCGGAGACGGGCCGAGTACACCGTAAGGACGAAAAATATCGACTCGTCGACGCGGTTGCTGTACCCATCGGAGTCGCAGCGGACAGAGAGCGTCAGCGGTGCGCTCCGGGCACAAAAGCGCTCGACAATGACGGGGTCCATACGATCCAGAACGGCGTGGACATTGGTCCACATCCGTGGCGTGGAGAGTGCAACTTGGCGCCAGAACCGACAAACAAGGGACGCCCGGACAACGTCTTCCATGGAGTCCAGTCGCGGTGCGGACAGATGTTCAAATACGTCGCTCAGCAGCTCGGGCGGCAGTGATCGAACAGGAGAAGCACCTGACTGGCCGGGCTATAAGAGCTACAGCACTGTGCCAGTGATCGGGTGTAGCTTGGTACGCACTATGCCCTGCTCGTCACCGCCGTTGTGCTTAGTGTCTGCGCCCTTTGCGCGCCACAGGTCCACGGTCGCGCTCAGCGCAGAGCGCAAGCCACGCCATTGCTGCGCCATTTGGTGAAAGTAATAAGCGCCGGCCTTCTAAGCTGATGGTCACAAGTCAAGAAGCGTGCGTCAATTTACACTCCGCGCTGACGGAACTATGTACTGACTCCGGCTATAACTCCCGTCTGAGTCATGGTCTACAGGGCTCTAGGCTACAGTAAAGGTACAGTAGATTTCGTACAGTGTCTGGAGACGCGCACGGATGTTAGACCAATCGTACAGCGCGCGGCCGCAGGAATCAGACCGGCAAACCTTGGTACCGAGCTCCAAAATGAGCGCTTTTACGTGCCCGTCCTCCTCAAGCGCCGCAACGGACGGGTGCGCGACGAACGCGTTTTGCAGCGCCACCACGAGGGACAGCCACTCGTTCTGCGCTGCGTGAGTCGCATTGCTCCGTCAGAGCGGACACCGTCCCCCGTGCTCGTGGTGAAATGGCACGGTCTGCACGACGCCGATCTGCTCGGAGCGGCGCCCGGGCAGCGCATCAACCTCCTTATTACCGCCCAAGATGCCGCGACGGCCTGGTACTGGCGCTAGGCAGCGGCGCCGACGCGCGTCTGGAACGCGTCGAGCTTGCCCACTATGACATGGAGGGCATCATAGCACGGAATGATCGCATGCCTGATTCCATTTTCGACCGCGGGCACGAGCGGCGTGGGTTGGTTCGCGATAGCATCCTTTTTCCGCTGGAGCGCGCGCGTCACCGAGTCGACGTCGATGATGAGAGTCCCGATCTCGGCTGAGGCGCCCCAGAGATCGTTCCGCGCCACGCGCAGCTGCCACGCTAGATGCAGGATGGCCACAATGTCCCTGAAAGAGCTGAAGGACGAGCATTGCGAGAACAGGAGCTGAGCTCCGTTACCGCCATGCAGATTACATGTGGCCGGTGAACCTGAACCTGCGACCCTGGCGGTGCTAGGTCGATGACAGCTGGACCCGAGTGATAGTGAGATAACATTCCAGAGACCAGCACGCGCTCCCGGACCTCGGTGGATGGGCAGGAGGATCTGGCGCGACGGGAAGGACGCCACTCAAGCAGATTCAGGAGGAGAGCGAATGGGCCGCCCTGGTAGCCTGTCCGAAGGGGAAAAGCATAGTAATTCCGTGCACAGTTCTTCCCCCGCGAATCGGATCTAGTGAAAGACAACGCTCGTCTTGAGTCGCTAGCACAGGCATCCCGTGCACGACATCCACCGGAAAGCCGTGCACGTGCACCTCACGTGGGATGCAGTCGCGCAGCGACACGAGGCAAGCCTTGAGGTCTTGCGCGTCGTCACGCGTGGGTGATTCCGACCCGTGTACACCGCGAACACGCAACTCAAGTGTCTCCAGAGGCGGGAGCGAGCGTAGGCACCGCAGGCCGTCCCAGGAGAAGCGCTGCAGCGCTTTGCGAGGGCGAGGGAGGCCTGAAGAGAACATCTGGGTCTCGTAAATGTCGATCGATAAATGCGTGAGGCGCGGCCAGTACTGGTGCGTCGCGCCGCGGCCGAGAATGATCAGCGGGACGGAAAGCGTGCGGACCTGCGGCGCCTGGAGTATCTGCGCAATGAGCCGGCAGGGATCAGAGACATTGTCGAGCTCGCCGGTGGCGAAGGTGCGCCGACGCCCGCCGGGCAGCTGCGCGACCATGCGCACCGCGCAGTCAGCCCAGTCGTCACCCTGGAATGCGACGGAGAGGTCGAGTGCGTCGGACAGGAAGGGCGTGTGGTCGGCATCGACGTCAATCGGCATGCAGAGCTGCACGTCAGCGACAGACTCGAGCTCCCAGGCCGTGTACAGCTCAATGAGATCGCACCCGGCGCCGGACCACAGCATGATCTCCTTCAGCGTGCGCGGCGCCGGGCCCGCGGGGAGATCGTCGCCCGGGGTTCCCAACAGGTCGTAAAGGTGCAGAGTCTCGAGTCGCGGGCATAGCTCGAAGAGGTACTGGAACCCCGCATCGAGATCGCTGGACCCCGGGTAGGTCGCGTGCAGGTATGTCACCGTCGCCAGTGCCGGGCACACCTGGGGAAATATCGCTTCCCCCACGCTCAACGTGCGCAGCGCCCCGGCAGAACCGCCCAGGAAATCTTCGGTGACGTGAAAGAGCATGTCGTGACAGTCCACCGAGCGCAGGAGAGGCGCAGGATGGATGAGGGCGACTCCAAAAAGGTTGTACGTCCACTTCAAGCTTCTGAAGCGGTCTAGATGGTCGGCAATCGCATCAGCCATCGCGTCAGTGAGCTCTCCGTCGCCAAAGTAGTCCAGGTCCAGTGCGCGCTGGCCCGCGCGCGACATCGCCGTGTGCAGGACATCTGGAGATGTCCATACGGAGTTGTCGATGGAGATCTGAGACCAAAGATCTGGAAATGCCAGTGCAGACGACCGCCAGAAGCGAGACACATGAGAGGCCGCTATCAGATCTCGAAAGTCCAGGAAGCGTAGGCATGCAGCCAACACCTCCGCGGGGAGCTTCCGCGTAATATCGGTCATGAAATGCGAGTTATCTCGCCGAAGTGAGAGCTTCGCTGTAAGATTGGCTGCGTTTATAAGTTGCTGGTTGCCAGAAATCAAGAGTGGACGCGCACCGAAGGCAGACGACGGCAGACTAACAGACAGAAGATACACAGTCTATCGGGCACTTGGATATAGATTGGTGCGTGTCCAATCGACACAGGTACGCCAACGGGAACAAGAGACAGATCCAGAAACAAACTCCGATTGAACCGCTTTACGCAGCCGCGACCAAGCACGACCAAACACGGCTGCCTTGGCCTCACTCGCTCATTATGGCGTTCAATAACCGGTGCCGCCCACATCCTCTCCACGTGTCTTTGCTGCTGGGGGTTTTGGCTTTGATTGCTGCCTCACCTGTTTAAGTACCGCTTCAAGTTCTGGCGCTCATCAGCGCTTCATGCATTCCCAGATCTCCAGTCACTCATCTCCGTTTTCTGGTCGTCCGGGACGATGGTGGAGCATTTTGATCTGGAACTCGCACACGTAGGGCTGCTTCCAGTAGCCTTTGAGCATAGTCAATACATTGGTCACGTCTCAGTGCCGCCGCAGTTGCGTCAGATAGCCGTCAGCCAGCCGCGCGCACAGAGACCAGAGACCATCTACTGTAACCGTTGTTGGTATAAGTGAATGGGCGTAAATGCTGGTCGTACATGCTTTCTGCGAGGTCCACGGACTGAAGGGTGCCGCCGAACCAGTCCGACGATACGCAGACCCGACGCGGAGCCGTAAGTCGTCAGTGGATACCAGGGCAATATCTCCTTGGTCGACGTTCTATTTCCGAAGCCCTATCCCGTCCGCGCGCGCAAGCAACAAGTCAAGGGAACAATTCGACAGCGGCCCGAATGAAAAGCGCAGAATGAAGCTCGCGCAGAGTGCCACTGGAACGGCGCAGAGATAAGACAGTGACCTGTGCGTTGCGACGGCGGTGTAAGCGGCGGGAATAGGGGCGAGTGAGTTGGAAAGAAAGCCGTGCCGGCGGAGTTTGTCACACCGTGCACCCGGCTCTCTTCTGCTCCACGTCGTCACGCTTGCGGCTCAGGCACACAACGGCCCCGCAAACGTGAAAACGCTAATGGCTCCTAACTCACGACCTGGGCGCGCTCAGGCGAGCTCTTCCCGGCCATCGTCACCGCGCTGGAAAGCCGCCTGCTGAACGCCGTCGAGCACGCCGCGACCGCCAGCGCGCCGTCCTCGTGTGCGCTTCCTGCTGCGCCACAGGACCACCCGCCGGCGCCGCACCACCCCCACCCGGCCCCACAGATATACCAGCCCCAGCACCCGCGCGTCGACTCGCCGCACGGCTCCATGGACGACCACAGGACGACCGCCACGGCCGGCTCGGGCAGCACGACGCTGCAGCAGCAGCCGCTGCTCGCGTCCACCTCGACCCCGGCGGGCTACGCGCTTGACCACCCACGTACGCAGGACCCGCCCGCGCCGCCGACGCCGGCCAAGGAGCGTGTGCTCTCGATGAGCGAGAAGGACGCGCGCATGATGCCCGTGCCGCAGACGGCCTACCAGCCGTCGCGCTCCGTCGCGTACCGCGACCAGGGCCCGTATCCCTCGGCGCCGCTCTCGCGCGCGCCGACGGCGACGCGGCGCGCGAGCCAGGTCGACTGGATCGTGCCCACGCGCCAGGACGAGCGCGTGCGTCCTGCCTACACCGCTCTTTGTGCGCTGTGACGCTGACGGCTGGGTGGCTCTAGACCCGCGACACCGTGTCGCGCCGCCTGCAGCCGACCATCGACGTTGCGAAAAAGCGCCACTTCGCGCTCTCGGCGAAGGGTGCGCGCCGTGCTCGTCGTCCGCGCTTAGGGCTAACGATTTGCGTGACCGGAAGCCAAGCTGTTCGGGCGCTCGCTCAACGCGGCCATCGGGCTGCAGATTGTCGTCGGCGCGCTGATCACGGGCCTCGCGGCGGTGACCACTGGACGGCAGGTCCGTGTGTCGTTTTGCTGCTGTGTGGCGCTAGCAGTTTCAGCTGACGCATGTAAATCTTGCTTGGACAGACATCTATCATGACTTCCGTGCTTGGTGCGTCGTCCGCGCCCCTGCACATCGCGGTTAACTCGGCGCTAACGCTCTGCTTTATTGCACCCTCCGCATGGCATCCTTACTCGCTCGCTGTCTCGCCCGCCCGCTCGCTCGCTCATTCACTTCCTACCCGCTCGACGTCCCACCCGCTCTAGGCGCATTCTCCACGATCATCGGCTCCTTCCTCGCGCGCATGCGCGGCACGTCCGAGCCGGACCTGTCCAAGTCGCGCGCGAAGGGCTACGAGCGCTTCCTGCGCGCGTGCGAGGCCTTCGTCGTCGACAGCGGCGACGAGCCCGCGCGAGAACATATCGACCGCATCAATGCGTTCCGACAAGAGTTCGAGGAGCTCGAGGGGAGTGCGAATGCGTGCGTATCCTTCCTTTCCCCCCTATTCTCTGCCCTCGCTCGCTTCACTCCGTTCCCTCGCTCGCTTCACGCTGTTCCTCTCTTCCTTCACGCCCCTCCCTTCCAATTGCCGTTTGTGCATTGACGTCTTCCGGGCGCCCCAATCCCAAACCCTATCTCAATCTCCCTCTGCGGCTCACTCGCCGTTTATGCACCGCCCGACGCTGTCAACGCTTAACTCTCGCTGTCACTGACGCTGACGCTGACCCGCGCCGCAGGGAGCAGAAGGGCAACAACGTCTAAGCCACGTGCCACCCCCGCCCTTCGCCGCGACCCTGGCCTATACATACGTCCGCATTCCCTCTCATTACGCACAAGACTCGCCGGCACCCTCGCATGGATTCACGTTCGTTCTCCTTTCGCTGTTCGCTAGTTTGTCCGCTGCTATCGAGTACAAGGTCTCTTTTCTTGGTCATAGGTTCTAGGATCGTAGCATAGTGGTAATGGATGCTGCATGGAGGATTGCTCGGCGGCCTTGCGTGTGGGGACGTTTACGAGCGGAGCAGCGCAGTCTAAGTTTCATCCCGGCTCTGCGCTGGGAGGGTATGGTGACAAGACGAGGTGTGCGGGTAATGTACCGACGCGGCTCAAGCGCCAGCTGAGAATGTCCCTGGAGGCGCGATCGGGGCACCCGTGCCCGCGGCAGGATGAGATTACCCAAACAGACAGGGCGCCGCCCTTCATATCTCGCAGAGGAGCTCCGGCTCTGCGGCAGAATCTCGAAAGGAGGACCAGTTCACTGCGAACGTTGGACACAAACTGCATATTTGGCGTTAGCCACGAGAGCACATCACTATTATATTATGTCGCAGCAGACGGGTGGTCGGGAGAGTCCATGTAGTCGGCGAACCCGGCGACGATGTCCGTCCAGTTGTACAGCTTCTGGCGACAATCAGAATGCGTGCAGCGGGCATTATTCAGCACTGGCAGAAAGCGCTGGACGATAGGGTCGCGCTCGAGCGCTTCGACGGACGGGTGCCTGACGAATGCGCCCTGCAGCGCGGCCACGAGGTTGGACAATGCGAGGCGACTGGAGGAGTCGGGATTGACGGCTGCATGCTTTCCGCTGCCGCTCGACGCCGGGGGTGCAAACGACGAGCTCTGTCCCCACGAGGAGCTGTGTCCCCACGTCGACCCCACAGGCTGCACGCGGGGAGGAGTGGCATCGTGCAGGCATCGAGTGTCGGATAACGGCGCGTCGGGCAATCTTTTCAGCAGAAACGCGCAGAAGCGCTCGATGCGCTGCTGTCTGAGCGAGACAAGGTGCGCGAGCTGGGCAACGTCGACGTGCGCGACCGCCGAAAGGTCCAGCGGCATGCGGATGAGCCGCTCGACCGCTGCGGCCGCCAGGTCTTCCTGGGCGTAGCGCCCAGCTACTGCGTAGAGGTGCAGCGTGTCCTTCTGCATGACCGGCAGGCGGAGCAGCAGCACAACGACCTCCGTGACGCCCGGCATTTCGTACTTGTCCGCAGCGATGAGCACGCGCTCGACCTCGACGAGCGTTTCGAGACGCGTGAGACCGGGCGGAAGGCCGCATGCGAGTTTGAGCAGGATCTCGAGCGTCAGGCTGTCCTCGGAGACGGTGATGTCCGCGGACTGCCCCGAATGCTGGCTTTCGCCTTGCGGGACGGTGAACAGCGTGCGGAACCAGCCGGACGATCGAGCGAGATCGGACGCCTGGACGTGGAATTCGGTGCCGCCGTCCGCGACGAGAACGACGTCTGCCGGCGCGGAGAAGTCGGGGTGTACGTGGGGCGCCGCGCCCTTGGTCATGATGGTGGTGGGATGGGAACACGTGGCTCTCGGCTGCAGACGTCAGTTTGGGCGGCAGCACAAAGCTCCCGGTGGAGCGAGCTCTACGCCGTCGTCGGGGTGAGAAAGGGCGGAGCGCTGACAGTCTCTGTGAAGAGAGAACACCTTTCTCCATCTGCGGAAGGGTTTTCATGGCAACTGGGAGGCATTAATACTACCGCAGGTCATGAGACCGGCGGCAGGGTTACATCAATGAATTACGAGAGCAGAACATATAGAGCGGCTGCCACGGAAGACTTTAAACAATACTGCAGCAGTAAGAGAGTGAAACACGGAGGTGAGATACGCTCCTAGCCTCGCGCCCGGCAGCGACAGCGACCGTCAATATCGCTGCGTGTTCGTCTTCCGCGCGCGTCTGCTCCGCCAGGCGTCGTAATCCCACGGTCTATCCAGAGCGTACGGAATATCGGTGCCGGGGGACCTGTGCTCCAGGGTGTCAGACGTATGTACCACGCGGTCGCAGCAGTCAAGCTCGAGGCACTCGACGCCGGGGGCGTGCCACAGCCGTACAAAGTTGAGCTGCAGCTCGTCCAAGCGCGCGAGCGCCAGCCGCTTATAGATAAAGTCCACGACGAGGCGCGCAGTCATCGCATGGGACTCGCGACTCGGAGCTTCCGACGTCCGCCAGCCGGACAACTGCAGTACAGCCAGGTTCGGACACGGCCAGTTGCGCGCAAACGCCGACGGACGCTCGTCGGGGTGCGGCAGGCAGATCGTCAGAGACACGAGCCCGGCGAGAGGCGGGAACGGGAATCCCGGCGGGATGGCGCTCAGGATCGTGAGCGATGTCAGACTCCAGCTGGCCGACCGCAGCGCGCACAGACGGCGGAACGGCTCGCCGTTCCACGAGTTGCACCCGTGCAAGCGGCGCGAGAAGCCGCGCGCGTTGGAGAGCTCGACGTAGCCCTCGTTGAAGTCGAACGTGGCGTGGACGATGTCTCCCAGGGGCTCGAGGACGAGCGCCATAGAATCCGGGTGCGCGTCAAGCACTGTGATATGGGTGATGTGCGAATGATTGAGCATATCCAGCATGGGCGCGGGAAAGGACTGCTGCACTTGAGAATCAAAGTAGCAGAGGGTATTGAGGCTGACAGTAGATCGCGGTGCTGAGAGAGCCGGTTCGCGAAAGGTGGCCGCGTCGACGAGGTTCTTCAGATTTGGACACAGCGCGAGGACGCGCTCGAGCACCTCTTGCGTTAGGAGCCCTTGCGCGACACGGAACGTGGTGACGTTGTGCAGCACGGGATGCTCGCGTTCCAGGGGGACTGCATAGGGTGGGATGCACAGCGTCGTCAATGTACGCGCACATTCGGCCAGAAATGAAGCGGATAGGGCCTTTATGTTCAGGATCCAGAGCGTTTGCAGCCGCGGAAACGAGAGAGCGAGGACGTCGCGTGCGTGCGGTGCGTCCAGCAGTTGGCAATTGCCATCCGGGAAAACCAGCTCGCGGATACGGGCGGAGTATGCGGCAAGCACAAAAAATATTGCATTGTCGACGGGGGTTCGGTACCCATCGGAGTCGCAGCGGATGGAGAGAGACAGCGGTGCGCTCCGAGCACAAAAGCGCTCGACAATAACGTGGTCCATACGATCCAGAACAACGTGGATATGGGTCCACATTCGTGGCGTGGAGAGTGCTACTTGGCGCCAGAATCGACAGACCAGAGACGCCCGGACAACATCTTCCATCGAGTCGAGTCGCGGTGCGGACAGATGTTCAAAGACGCTGCCAAGCAGCTCGGGTGGCAGTGAATGAACTGGAGATGCACCTGACTAGCAGGGCTATAAGAGCTACAGCACTGTGCCCGTGATCGGGTGCAGCTTGGTACGCACTATTCCCTGCTCGTCACCGCCGTTGTGCATAGTGTCTGTGCCCTTTGCGCGCCAGAGGTCCACGGTCGCGCTCAGCGCAGAGCGCAAGCCACGCCACTGCTGCGCCATTGGGTGAAAGTAATAAGCGCCGGCCTTCTAAGCTGATGGTCACAAGTCAAGAAGCATGAGTCAGTTTACACTCCGCGCTGCTGGAACTACAGGCTCCGGCTATAACTCCCGTCCGATCGGAAAGAGGGAATCCTGAAGAAGACCACGAGGCATCCGTCGGGTACAGACACCCATTTCCGGGCCAGCTCAAAGATTCCGCGCGCGCGCGCGAACTGGGGGTTCCGGAGGAATTACACCATCAGGATCGGAGCGCATGCACCTGGAATGAGAGGCGCATAAAGCGAGAAGGCAGCCTTCAGGCGGGGTTGAGGAGAATATCCATTCATGATGGCCCAAATGGCTTCGTGTATCGGTTTGTTCTCGCCTTCGGAAGGATTGGAGTGAATAGAGCGCAGAATCAGCGGGCATATGCGCGAGCTCGGGCAGAGAGATGTGCATTTGACTGTCTTTCCAAGCGAAGCCAGCGATGCTGTAGCACAGGATAATAGAACAGCGAACAAGCCACATCGGCGCCTCCGGCCAGTACACATGCAGAACCACAAGACGGGGACTCAGAGCCAGTTGACCAGGTTGATCGGTTGCTGGTATTCCAGAACGCCAAAAGCGCCGAGGGTGCCCTGCCAGGATGGGGACGTGGCGTACACGGGCGAGACGGCGTAGGTCCGCGTGTACGCCGGGCATGTGACGCCGACCCGCATTCCCGATGCACAGATCCTCGTTATTGTGGACAGGCTGGGGCGTTGGAACTCGGCATGGAGCCGCAGCAACGGCAAGACGGAACGCTGAACGAGGGCCCTATAAACCCGTGAGTACTCGATCCGTCTAGAAGTCGAAGCCTACCAGTCGGTCCGATAGATGAGATCGCCCAGCTCGCTGCACGCCCGGCGGTGCGCAGTGGCGCGTTCTATGTCCCAGTGCATCCCAAGGTGCTCAATGTGATTGATGAGCGACATCGCGTGGTGGAGGGGTCTCCAGTGATTCGCCCGTTTGCGGCATGCCTCCCGTCGCGGCCTGCACGGCCCGACCGTGCAGTGACAGCGGGAGCCGACCGGATGCACCCGTTCTACCAAAAGCTCCAAGACCTCGATGCGCAGAACCAAAAGCTTCAAGATCTCGATGCGCAGACACCGACCGGCATATCCGCAGCCCAGGAGAACCTGCCACTCGTTGAAGGCCCGCTCCTTGAACAGGCAGATGCTGAGGTGGAGGTCGGGCTGACCATAGACTGCGTTTCGAAGGGGCGTCTGCATGCGCTGCGGCTCGAAGGAAAGCCTACATACGTCTCGGTCAGCAGAGCATAAATCCGTATCTCAGGACATACCTGACACGCAGAAATAAAGGTTCCCCCGCAGAAAGTACGGCATGCGGCCGTTCCGCGCTCATCAGCCGATTGGTGGTCTGGTCCAGCAGAGGCAGCCCGATACAGCGCGTGCACTTGGACAGCTCTTTGAATCTCTGCATAAAGTTTCGATGAGAACCGAAACGCACGATGCAAGGTCGCAAGACACACCTGGAATTACGTTCGAGCAAATGGCGTGTAGTATCCGTATCTCTTGTCGTAAAAATGAAAGGTGGGCACGCCAACGTCGAACCGAATCTGGATGTCCTGCATGGCGCGGTATATGCGGTGCAGCATCACGCGTTGACTATCGACGGTTGCTTGAACCTTTTCCTGATCGTTTCTGGCAGGAATAACAGCACGACGGTTATGGTGCACCGCGAGGGAAGAACAACGGAGAGACGTACGATTGAGCAAGGGCGAGGTACGTCTGCACGACGCTGATCTGCTCGGAGAGGCGCAGGCGAAGCGCGTCAACGTCCTTCTTGCCGCCGAGAACGCTCCACACCGCGAGCGCCCAATACCGGCGCCAATCCGCCGCGCCGACGCGCGTCTTGAACGCGTCGAGCTTGCCCAGTATCGCACGGAGGGCATCGTGACACGCGATAATAGCGTGCTTGATCCCGTTCTCGACCGCCGGCTCGAGCGGCGCGGGTCGACTTGCGATAGCATCATTGGTCTGCTGGAGAGCGCGTGTGAACGAGTCGACGTCGATGATGAGCGCCTGTATCTCGGCTGAGGCGCCGCTTGCATCGGCGAGCGCGGTACGCAGCTGCCACGCAAGCTGCAGAACAGCGACGATGTCGCCGAACGAACTGAAGGAGATGGGCATTGCAAGAACAGGAGCCCCTGCGGAGGATCATTTGTTATCAGTGCGCTTGAGTCCGCGACCCTGGTGGCACTGGGCTGTCAACGCCTCTATCCAAGTGATACCGAGATAGCGTTAGAGATACCTGCATGCATTTCGAGACCACGATAGGCACCAGAGCGCACCGTCCCGCAAGGAACTCGACAGGAACGGTTCCACCATGCCCACCCAGAGCAGCAGAATGTCCGCCTGCTTGTTGAATCCCATATGCAGCCAGCCATGTAGCGTATCATCGCAAGAATAGCTCGTCGAGCGGGCCGAAAAAGGAAGCCGTCGGGAATGCGTAATGAGATCGCCAGGGATGCAGTTGACGACATCTTATGAGTCAGGCAGCGGAGCGCGCAGCGAGATCAGGAAGCATCACCCGAGGGCGCACGCTATGTGAGACTGCGGAGATGTCGGGAGAGCCATCGGGACAGGGCGCAAGCTGGCGTGCGAGTTGGGAGAACGAAGCGCCAGTGGCAGACATGGGACACTGAATGCGGACATGACGCAACCGGAGACCGCCACGCAGTCTATGACCATTACAACGAGATAAATCGCACAGCAAACGATATGTGCACGCAGGAATGACATGTCAATTCTGCGATCACGGAGCTGCAGTCTCGTCCCAAGCAGCGGGACAGTGATCGCGTCAGAGGGAGAACGAGATCACAATGCCCTGCCTACACACAAAAGCGGTGCCAAATATCGAGCTAAGCATTAAGCAATATGCCTATGGGATTCGAGCACTAGAGTCACGGCAACGGGGAACAACGGGGAGACAGCCGGAGTAAACAGCCCAGCCAGCGGACGCAAACACCCCAGCCTATTTACGGCTCACATAGCGGTGATATATTCTGTCAGAGGTGCGCGGGCTGCGCCGGTCAATCTTGTAGGACGAAAACGTCGATGTGCGAGGAGAGCAAGGCGCGGATGCAAATCCTAACTCCGCACATCTCCCGCTCATCCGGGCCGTGGCGGTCGCGCCGGTTCGCGCAGGGCACCGATCCTTCGGAAAAACGCAGCCCCAATAGACGTTCAACCCATTGTGGCTGCAATCTATGCATACATCCCCTCGATTCCGTTGTCAAGCAGTAGGGCCTACTATCCGACCGCACCGAGGCGTGTGTTTCCCATTATTTCTGGGCTCTATTTAGGCGCGTAAGCGACAGCGCTTGATAGCTGTCTCATGCTCGCGTCAGTGGCGGCTGTGTACGGGCATTATCAAGTGGCGTGCTCCCACCCGAACAGCACGCTTGTGTGCGTCCGCAGGCACAGGAATTTCCAGGGCGCAAGCAAAGGCAACCATTGAGACGGCCGCGCGCATTAATTACGATCCAATCGGGCTCTCACTCTCGAGAACAGCCTCGGGGATGCACAACAAATCCGAGAGTCGAGCGAGATTGCTCTTCCAGTTGTACTCCGAGTCCGGGAGGAATAGATACAGCGGCAGTAGAATCTGACTGGGCATGTTGCCCTTGAGCGCGTCCATTGAGGCCTCAATACCAACGAGCAGTGAAGAGACGAGACAGACAGAATCTGGCCCGGAGAAGTTGTCACGGTCTGTCTGGGCTGCCTGGGGATATCTCCGGTACTCGCGCTGACGGTCGATTCAACAGTTTTCCAGGGTACAGCCACACTAAACGCAGATAGGTTCATCCACGAGGGAAAGGAGAGGCGCCGGCAGGAATGTGGTCTCTCCTTGAGCCCGCAAACGATCGCCGGGATGTCTCATACGCTCTTGATAATCCTTGAGAGCACGACAGGAGCACGACGCTTGGTTCCGGCTGGGAGGGCCGCAGACGTAAAGGTGAATACATCCCAAGCGGCACTTCTCGACCGCACGGAGCACGCGCTCCCGCGCGAGAGCGGGACGGGATCCATACCGTGGGCATCTGGACTCATGATACTGTACGCCCGCGTGCGCCGACTCGGGCATACGTTTCTTCTCTCATTCAAAGAGAAGGTAAGAAGCTGGCTAGAGGGCGCGCACGCTCGGGAGGCTGTGATTGTCGAAGTGAATTAAATGGAGCAGCGATACAAGATCACGGAACCTAGTCAAAGCCACATGAGCGCATCCGTAGCGGATGCAGGAGTATCGACGAGCGAGAGCAAGTCCATGCGCAGACGCGCCCACGGGAGCGTGACCCGTCCGCAATGCGGGCAGCAGTCGCGAGCCAGCGTCCGGAAGTCGCGCTGCACGTGTTCGCAGGCCGCAGCACCGTCAACAGACGGGTGGCGCTCGAATTCGGCGGTCATGTCGGAGACAAACTGCCGCCAGTGAGCAGCAACGTCGGGATGCAGCGCGCGCCTGCAGTGCCGACAAATGCCGCGGTGTTCGTATACGAAGACGCCGTCCTCGCTTGAGTCTGCTAGTCCGCTGGAGAACGCGTCGATCCGCTCGGACCGCGCACGCATGAGGCGTGCGTACGCGTCGCGCGGAACGCGGTACATCGTTTCGAAGTCCTGCCCGTCCAGATCGGCCGAGACGAGCCGCCGCTCGGCCTCCTGCGCCATATCGGGTATACCGAGCTCACATGCGCCCCTCAAGATCTCGAGGTAGTCGCGCGTGCATGTGCGGTGCGGGAGAGCAAGTCGTGCGCGCAGCGCAATGATGAGGGCCTGTTCCGCGCCGGGCATGTTGTACTCGCGAGCACATTTCGCAAGCGATGCGAGCGCGCGCGGCTCGCCCGCCTCAAGCGCCGGTGTGTGCAGGCCGTGCGCAAGCTGGAGGAGCGGCTCGAGGACTATCGAGTGCATTTCGACCTTGACTACGAGCCACCTGGTGCCCTCAAGGTCGAAAGCCGTTACGACAGTCGCAAAGTCGCCAAAGGACGGCCACGACCGCGCGAGCTGGCTCGAGGAGACCCTGAGCTGGACGTCGTTGCTGCTGACAATCACAGTGCCCGCTTCGGCAGCGAAGACCGTCTGTATCGCCGTATGGCGCCGCATGCGGAGTAACTGGAAAAGTTTGAGCACGGAGCGGATGCAAACGCCGGAATCATAATGCCATCAGAACCCACGCCTCAGCGACGGGTTCATTATCGCGAGAGCACATCATCAATGACACATTGTGAACCTTAACGCGTAGTTGCCGGATTGCAGCTTCCCGTTGACGTTTGACTTTGCGTAAGCCTGCGGACAAAGAGCTTCCCCTATCAGACGCTGTCAGTCTTCTCGCGCTCGCAGCCAGGCCCAATAGTGCAGCCATAGGCAGTCGCGCAGATTGACTGGGGCATCCAGAACACCCCTTCAAGGAGATTTCGGATAGATGCCCGGATGGGAGAGTTAGCCACTTCGGCATCCGACGGGCACCAACAGCGCGATGCAGCCGACGATGAACGAACACCAAGTCGCAGATATCTGGGAGACAGTGTCAGTAAAGCATCTCGTGCAGAGTGCATGATTCACCTAGCTATTCATGGGTATTCACGTCCCCATGAGCTACAACGCGTACAGTAGAGCTCAGAGCCAGTCAAGCACGTAGCTGGGTCCAACGTAGTTCAAGCATGCCCTGATCTGGGGTCCCTCCGCGCGGGGGTACGGCGGGATGGTTGGTGAACCGACATTGGCTATGATGTCGCGCGGGCGAGGCACCGACATCGCTCTGGCCATCTGTATCCCTGCTTCACAGCATGTCTTGAGTGTCGAAGCGCTGGGCCGCTGAAACTCGACGTATCCCCTGAGAAGCGGCAGGATTGAGCGTTCGATGAAGGCGCTGCGCTGCGGTAAGCACCGCGAGTTTGAATAGAAGGGAAACTTACATATCCAGCCAGTATAGTGCCTGGCGCAGCTCCTCGCACGCATGGGAATGCGCCATGGAATCCTCCCAGTACATGCCGACGCTCGCGACCTGATCGATGAGCGACATCGCGTGGTGGTACGGTCGCCAGTGACTCGCCTGTCTTCTGCACTCCTCGAGCCGATTCCTACACGCCCCGATAGCGCGACCAGAGAACGCGCGGCGTGTCCGACTTCTACGTATGTGTGTGGCCGTATGCTAGTTGACGATTCGGCGGCGGAGACGGACGCTCGTGCGCGCAGTGCGACGGGTATTCTGTGCAGAAGAACTGGGAGACGTCCTGGCGCAGCAGCTCCGCGCAGAAGCGTCGGACTCGGCACTCGCGCGTGAGGGAAACGTGCGCGAGCTGCCCACAAGCGACGTGCGCGACGCAGGCAAAGTCGGACGGCATGCGGATGGTCGCCGCTCGGCGCCCGGTCAGGTAATACTGGTCGGCGACGGCGTAGAGGTTCAGCGCGTACTCCTGCATCCGGCGTGCGCTCAACACGCGGCGAGGGCCCAGTCGCAGATGTGGCACGGAAACGATAGGTTCCGCCGACGCCGAGACGTTCAGGACCGCCAAACCTGGTCCGGCCACGCGCATGACGAGGACTTTGGCTTCGCGAGATACCGAGAGCTGAACACGCCGCAAAATGCAGTATCCGTCTTGTTGGCGGTTCGATGGTATCTGGCATGCTCGAAGGAGGCGGGGCAGCGCGATCGGACAACACGGGAACACGCGTTCCAGGGCAGCGCAGAAGTGAATTTCGGAAATCGGCAGAGGAGCCTTCATATGGTTTGATGATGGGAGCAGTGCTCGGGCCCTTTCCGGACGCCCGCACCCACTGGCACAGGTGGGGTTGGGCGTTTGCAATCTGCAGGCTGTATATCCCAGGCACTATGTCACGGAGTGGATTGCGCGGGAACAGATAGGATGGCAGTCAAAAGATCGAGGGATAGATTCGAAAACGACGAGAACGGAAAGCGGCTGCAGGTATCATCAAATCAATATGAGAGGCGGAGGAGAGGGCGAGACCGGTGGATCAGCGAGCGCAAGCCGCTCATCGCGCAGCCGCGCCCACGGAAACATCGCCTGCTGGAAGACACCCTCGACGTCCTCGAGCTTCGCCGTGAACTCGTCGATGCGCTTTTCGGGCGCGCGCCTGAGCCGCGCTATCAAGTTGTACGGCATCTCCGGGAGCGTCTCCCCGTGTAGACAGACCGTGTGCAGATGGCGCTCGGCGGCGTGCGCAAGGTCGAGCTGCCCGAATTGCCAGCCCTGGACGTACACCAGCAGATAGTCTTTTGTCTGCGCATTGCGCGGGACCGCGAGGCGCGCGCGCACCTCGTAGAGAACGGTCTGCTCGGGCCCGTGCATCCGGTACGTCCGCGCGGCGCGTAGGAGCAGATCGAGGTTGCCGACGGAAAGGGTCTCGAGCGGAGCTCTAAGACCGTGCGCGAGCTTCAGCAGCGCGTCGAGCACAACGGACGAATTGGGAAGCGGAATGGCGAGGGGCTGGTCGCGTGCGGCATCTGCGATGTCCACGGACTGGAATATGTCGCCGAACCAGTCCGGCGATGCGCGCGCGAGGTGTCCAGAGCTGACGTGGAACCTGATACCGTCCGTTGATACAAGAGCCAGGTCTTCGTCGTCGGAGTACTCTGTCCGAAGCACCATCCCTTGCCCGCGCGCGAGCTATAAAACGGATGCGACCGCGGGATTAAATCGCGTCGAGCGCGTAAGAATGCCACTGGAATGGCACAGATAGCGGACGGTGAGTGATGCGCCGCGGCGGCGGTATCGGCGGCGGCACAACAGTGCTGGTGATATCGATGGTTGAAGAGAAAGGCCTGCGAGCGGAGTTTGTACTGTGCACCGGGCTCTCTTCCGCTCCACGGCCTGCGTCGGGCTCGGACGCAAGACGGCAACGCGCCGCTCGTGCAGGATGAGGTGTACCAAGCGCTCTTCCGGGCTCGGTCATGGGCTCCATATACTGCTTTCCGTCGGACCGGATGCCACCACCGGCAGGCATCTGCTTGGAAAAATCTGACTGGGCTGTTACTCTTTCGACTTCCTTCGAGCGTCGCATGTGTCACTGCTATACTATCGGGGATTACGCTACACCCAACGTCTCGGAGGTTCATGCCATTCTCTGCTACGGATTGAGCAATGTCTTTTTGCGTGCAACAAGCCGAAGTCATCCCGTCTACGATTTTACTTTGGGAATGTCGTATTTCCGAATGCAGTCTCTAACGGTGCATTTGGGAACGAGTGGCGGACTCGAGCGAGACGTGTCGGGCACAGCGCTCTGGTCGCCTGAGATTGTCAGACTCAGTGGTCGCTTGCTGTAACTGGCGTCTCTCGCTCATGTGTGCACGCAACCCCCGCACGCACCCTCTCTGGATTGCTATCAGTCAATCTCAAAATTCTACACCCATTCTCCCTCTCGCGCTTTGTGATATGGCCGCAATCTGCGCCGGCGGGTGGCACCACGCTTACGCGTCCTATTCACCCACTCGCGCGCCATAAAGCCTGAGCGCGGTGCGGCACGCAGAGTTTGGATTGGCACCAAGCGGAACGCTTCGAGCCCGCGCGGAGAGCTCACGCGCATCGCCCTGTCTACGCCGACGACGGGCGATCCCTCGTCCGCAACGCACTCTATGCGCACGTGTCTGCAGATAGCTGCCTCCCATGAGAAAGGACCGCACGCAGTGCGAGCAGCTCGAGCTCGAGGTCTGAGTTGCGCGAGTGGTCCTGCCGGTACGTCTCGCTCGAATCCTGCGCGACGGTCCCGCGAGAGGGCGTTGCACGCACATCTTTTTCTCCATGCTACTCCTTATTCTACGTCTACGTCCCGCTTTTCGAAGTCGTCCCATGCCCCGTGCACCAGCTCGCCGCATCCACCCGTTTCCCGTTCCACTGTTGCTGCCGCTGGTCTCTTCCAGAGCTTATCTTGTTCATATTCGGGTCCACGCGAGGAAACCATGCGCATTTTGGCCTGTGCGCCGAAGACAGGGTCCCTCTCGCGATCAAGAGTGTCCGGACCGTTCTACCGATAGCTGAATGGCAGGTCGCACCGAGCACTGCGCGCGGTGCGAACACCTCGGGGACCAAGTTGCTCGAGTGTCCCTGTCGCTGCGTCTCGCTCCAGACCAGCGCGATGCCGATTGGCAAGCGCACTGTGCCGCACGCGCCGAGTGCGGCGTACGTCTAGTTCTCCCTGCGCGATTTTTTCTTTCTCATGCGTGAGGTTGGGTGCTCTTCGACGCGGTGATCGCCCAGCGCTCGTTGAGATTGAGGAGCGACCCACCCCAAGGCTGGTCTGATTCTTCGGCCACGAGTAGGTATATCCGAGAAGTCTATCTTGGGCTTGTCTCGGCGTTCGTCACGTCCGGGCGAGACTACGCCGCGGGAGCACACGTCAGGCATCTCAGGGAAACGCACGGACTCCAGCCGCGTCCCAAGTTGTAGCTCCGTATAGACAATGTGTGCGTGGCTGCAACGGCCTACAAGGAAACGGCAAACCTGAGATGCATCTTGCACAGTGACAGTATGCCGATCCGTCTAGCGGCTCAGTGAATGCAATCAAGTGGATCTGGAAGCAGCGTACATTTCTGCCGTACTACATCACAGAAATCGAAGCACGTTCGTTCGAGTCTACTGCTTGTCGGCCGATTGTCTGTATCCTCTGAGCGTATATTCGCACACTACAGCGGTGAAGGTCATCCCGGATCAACGGCGAGCAAGATATTGTCAGCGTCTGCGTCGCGAATCCTGGATCGTGTGCACTCACAACAGGATGCTTTCCGCGCACTGCGAGGCGCAGGAACTGCTTCTTGGTCGAGGAAAATGCACGACGATTACTCCGCGCTGTGACATTGGGCTTACATCGGCTAGAGCCATTGGAGAGCATCGCCAGGTGGTACGCATTCCCACACGACCGTATGACCGAAGTTGTGCCCGCTGACATGGGAGGGCGCGTGCAATAGCGATCGAGCAGCATACCCTACAAAGTACGGGAAGCTGGAGGTCATGCGTGGGCCTGATTCACAGACATGTAGGATTTTTTGAAGACCGGGAAGCTGGCACTCGACGTGCAGCCGGAGCAATGGTATTATCGAACGCTTCAAAAAGGCCCTGGATCGCAGTCAGTGTCCAATCTGCAAAAATACCAAACATACGTGTCCAGCTCCCAGTCGAAGCTCCGCGCACGCCGAGGATTGAGCTTCCCGTACGGCGACCTCCAGCCACATGGCAAGATGTTCGATCTGTTCGACGAGCGCCACTGCGTAGAAGTATGGTCGCTGGGGATCTACCTCTCTCTTGACTCGCTCCAGTTGATTCATACATGTCCCGACCTTGCAAAGGCAGCGGGACCCGACCGGATGCGGGCGTTCGATCAAGATCTTCAAGACATCCAGTTCCAGAAATTTACCAGCAAATTCGCTTCCCAATAGGACCTGCCATTGATCGAAGGCCCGCTCTTTGAAGATGCATAATTGGATGGCATGACCTTTAGGAACGGTGGCCAGAGTTTGACGGCTCCGTGACTCAAAGTTCAGTCTACTTCCTGTCAGTAGACGCAAATGGGTGAAATGATGGCATACGTGATTGATAGAGTCAAAGGTTCTCTCAGGGGCAGTGTAGAATGAGACCATCTCGTGTCGGTTAGCAGGTTGTTGGCCTCCTCCACTAGAGGAAATCCCCAACAGTGAATCAACTCGGAGAGCTCCTTAATTCTCTGGGAGGAGGTTAGCTAAGAATAAATGCGACACCATGAATCAGACCTGGAAGGATGTACGAGCAAATGGTGTGTAGTAGCCGACGCGCTTGTCGAAGAAGTGAAAGCTGGGCACACCGACGTCGAAGCGGATTTGGATGTCCTGCATGACGCTGTAGATGCGGTCGAGAGCCACACCCTGGGTCTCGACGGTTTTCTGAACCTTCGCCTGATCGTTCCTGAGGAAAAATCAGACGCCGGTCTGGACGGCATAAGCCCAACAAACATACGATTGAGCCAGAGCAAGGTACGTCTGCACGACTCCGATCTGCTCGGAGAGACGCACGCGCAACGCGTCTACGTCCTTCTTGCCGCCGAGGATGCTCCACGCTGCAACCGTCCAGTACTGACGCCATGCAGCGGCGCCGACCCTGCTGGTCACACGCGCCCTGAACGCGTCAATCTTGCGTAGTATCAAGCGCAGGACGTCGTAGCAGGCGATGATAGCATGTTTGATCCCGTTCTCGATGGCGGACGCGAGTGGCGTGCGTCTTTTCTCAACAGCCGCCTTCGTCTGCTGGAGCGCCCGCGTGAACGAGTCGACATCGATGATGAGCGCGCGGATCTCGGCGGACGCGCCGCTCGCGTCGCTCAGCGCTGCGCGCAGCTGCCATGCGAGCTGGAGGACGGTAGCGACGTCCCCAAACGAGCTGAATGTGATGGGCATCGCGCGGGCGGGCGCTGAGCTGCGTTCGCCCACTGCAGGTTTATATGGTAGCACGGCGTCGGATCCCGCAACCCTGGCAGTGCTCCGCCCATAGCATCCGCGCCAAATGATACCGAGCACACGTTCCTGCACGCGTTCTGAGAACTTGGTAGCCGCCCAGGGAGCTCTACCCGCAAGGAACCCGCCGGGATTGACCCTACTCAGGCTGCCAAAAGCAGTACCAACGAAGACACAGCTGCGCGCTGGATCGCGCGGCCGCACACGTGCTGTGCACGAGTTGTGGAACTTGGCACAGCCTCTCCAGAATGGATCAACAAGGGAATTAGATGCGCCGAGGGAGGAACCCGTCGGGAACGTGAAATGGTTTCCGAGGGGTGCAGTGCGCGCAACTCGCACCTTCCCCGGGAGGCCGTTACAGCACGAGGCAGTGGACATGTCCGAGTTCACCTCCCCTGAGATCGCGCACTAGCGGCCGCTCGATGTGCTGACATGACCGGGCGGGCCAGAATTCGGCGATTGCTTGCATGCGAGCCAGGAAAAGCATCGGCATAAAGAAGAGACGGTGCACTGAGCAATCCAATGGCACACAAGCATGCCATAGATGCACATCGCACCCGCGGGCTTGTCAAGTGCGACACGTACCCGAGCCCAGCAAAGACAGCCAACTTCCAGGACGGCGCGTCGAACGCGGCATTCGTACCGCGCATTCTCCGAGCGCAGCAAGCACTAGATTCTGCAGGCGCCGAAGAGACCCGCGCCAAGCGGACGGAAGCAGACAGGACGCAACTGAGTCAACGGTGCGCTGAATACTGTAAACGGTGTCACGCAGAGGCGTGCTCTGGCAGGGTAAATACCCGGCGCAGCCGGTTGGGCGACAGCGATTGACAGAAGTAAATTCCTGCACAACGCAGGTACCGCGGATGTCTCGGCTCGCGTAACAGTATAGGCGCCATCTTAAAGAGGTTCAGAACGCGAGACGACGAGTAGGAGAATCGTGACGCAAGCTGAGACCTCGTAGGGCAGGGTCTGCGCACTATGGACTTCCTGGCGGCGCGCAGCAACGAATTCGGATCGAGGTCGTCAGAGCATGGTGTGCGCGAGCCGGAACGGATAATCCAGTACGACAAGAGACAGTTCGCCAGCACGTCGCCTCACCCTACCGGTCCGGCGCAGAGCTGACCAGTCGAGTTTGATATAGTCAGAAGATAAATATGGTCACGTCTGCGTAATATGATTACACAGGAACCAGACACCAGTCTGTCCGCGCGCCGGGCGGCAAGCAGAACCAACAGGCTGAGCTGCCTGAGCATCGATCTCGGATGGATCAGACCACGAGAAAAAACGTGACCAATAGAAATGAAGCTCTAGAAGCGCAATAAGAATTCCAGCGCGCGTGAAACGAGTTCAACCGGCGATAAAAGAATATGGGCTAGGTGACGGTTAGAGGACAAGCTGCGGAAGCGGAGTTTGTACCCTGCGCCCGGCTCTCTTCCGCTCCACGCCGTGCGCCCAGGTCGGACGAAAGACAGAAGGCGCGACGCAGAGCTTGCACTGGCGCGTTTTCTGTGCATAAAGCGCGCCATGACGAAGGTTCTGTCGCTCCATCTAGTGCCTGAAATGGTCCCGAGCAACAGGCGTTCTCTACGCACACGCACGTCGAAATATCAACAGGCTTACTACCTCTATGAAACGTCTCGAGCGTTCTTAGCGCTTTTGTGCTTCTTTGGCCTTTAGCCCACCGGCGCTTCCGCTATGGCGCTTGACACGAAGTATTTCCGAGTCTGTGCTGTCTTGTGCGCCATGATTGTTGTTTTCGTGGTCCATCAACCCCAGTCAAGATCGACTGAGTCAGAATGAACCACCGTGGGTCATATTGGCAAGAAGCCGGTCAAAAAGAGGCACAGCGGGGCGCAGCGAAGACAGCATGATTGCACGGCACATTCTGTCCCACCGTAGCGCACTGCCATGACGTAATGAAACCAAAACTTTGCGCCTGACCAGAATCGACTTTAGGGTGGGCTCCGACGCCAGTGGGACAAGAATGCTTGTATCGGACTTGGAAAGCGCGACGCCTCTCTTCCTCTTACCATCACGACCCGCCGCCTCCCTGGCCCGGACATGCCCCCAGAATCGTATCATTACTCGCGCTCGCCGTGAACGTCGCCGGGCAACTACCAGGCGATGGGCTGGCCTCTGTCGAGCGTCTTGAGACCCTGCGCCCAGCTCAGGGCGGCTCGGGCTGGCTCGGGCGAGCTCCACGAACCCGGTGCGTGCTGTATGAGCGGCTCTTTGCGCTCCCAGCTAACCACTGCCTCATTTCGGCGCCGTCGCTGCAATTGGGGCCTGGCAAGCAGGTAAGCAGCGTGTCACAACCGCAAGGCGCGTATCCGACCTGGCGTACATGCAGGCAAGCTCTGTACCAAGTACAATTCGCCAGAGCCAATTTTAGGGACGCTCAGTACGTCTATCATGCGCACTCTATGTCAGAGGTTGACTCGGGTCGGTCAGGCGGTCATACAAACGCGTTGCCTTGGGGTCGGACGTCGTCGTGTGTACTATGTCGCAAGTGGTCGATTACTATGGTACTGATTGGAGTGCAGTACGAATAGCCGCGCTGCATGAGTCCTTCGCGTAGCCTAGGGCTCGTACCGGTTCACTCCATGGTACGCGCCGCTATTATAGACGGTCCAGACTCACGTGCTTTTTGTTCATACAGATATTTACGCTGCAACCTCGCGTGCCTTGACGCGAGTCTCCGCCCAGTGCGTCGCCGGGCCACCGCGTGGATCGGCCAACTTACTGCATCAGATAAACCTGACGAGCTTGTGCACCTGTCCACTCCCCCGTTTGCGGTTTCCGTTTGACACATATTCTTTTGGTACGCCTGTCTCATGTCTTGAGGATTGTTATTCGTCCTTTCCGTCCCTTGCCCCCCACCCCGTTCTCGATACACCATGCTTCCTCGTGTAGTATTCCGTAGCCTAATAAAATTGCATTCGCCATTATGTGCCATGTCGAATGAACAACAAGCACTGGGTCAATTACACCAGAGAGTGAGTCATTTTGGATTTTGTGTTCAGCCTGGCGCATCCCAGCGCAATTTGGCTACATTATAAGGAATCAAATGTATCCAGAATGCGCTGGGATGAGACGGAAGCGGCCCGGAACAAAATGACGCCTCCTGACACAAGCCGACTCAGTCGATCTTGACTGGGCATCAACCCTTGAATGGGATTCTACGCACTTGCCGCAGCCCTGTTCTCTCGCATTCCGTGCGTACAGTGCTACATCCATGACGGCGCTCGGCGGATCGTCACGCCTTTTCAGAGTCATTCGAAGCAGCTGTGCCTTTGAAGCTTCGATGGCCACGGTCGAGTGACACGGCGTCTCTTGTTGGTCCGAACTGACGCGGAGTGGGTGCAAGTTCTCGCGCATTTCCACTCGGGTCTGGACGCTCAGTGCGCGACAGGGTCTTCTGTGAGTCTGGAAGAATGTGTGGAGGAGCGGGGGAACGACGAAGAACGTTGTGCGACGACTCTAACTCTAACTGGGTACATCATGGGATTCTGTAGCTCGCAGTACCGGACTCCGGGGCGTCCATCAACGCGGAGAGGCGCGCGCAGATGTCCCTACAGTCATACTGGGGTCTGTAGCTCGAGGAATAGTCGCAGCAGCTGCCCCTCAGGGCTCCGGACGAGCGGATCGGGCGACCAATGGGTGCCTGACGAACGCGTTCTGCAGCGCGGCGACTACTTGCTCCCAGGCCAAGCGGCTATGCGGCGTCTTGTCGCAGTGGGACAGGGAGGCATATGTGCTGTCCGGGAATGGCGCGCCAGAACGGCGCGTCGGCCTGTGTCTGCAGGAGGAGCGAGCAGAAGCGCTCGATGCGCTGCTGCCGCTCGATGTCGACATGTCCGACGGTGCTGACGTTGAGGGTGGCGGACGAGACGCTGCAACGCGTCGCGCTCGAGCTCAGATTCGCCGTCTCGACCGGAGATTGTGTAGAGATGGAGGGCGTCCTCCTGCATCCGCGGAAGATGCAACTGGAGGAGCAGGACGTCCTCGGCTCCGGTCAATTCGTATCTCGTGCCGCTCCAAGTAAGCTCGCGATCGAGCACGCGCAGGTCGGCGAGGCGCGCGAGCCCGGCAGAACGGCCGCAGCCGAGTTCGAGCAGGATTTTGAGAGTGAACGCATCCACGTCCAGGTCGATACGGACGGACGCGCGAGTCGTGCTGTCTCTACGACGCGGGGTTTCAGGGACGTGCGTGCGGAAATGACCAGAGCACCGCGTGAGAACAGACCACGCGATGTGGAACGCAGTGCGGTCCGTTGAGATGAGGATTGTGACTGCTGGTCCTGAGAAGTCTGGGTGCGCTGCCTCGTCTGTGGTTGGGGATATGGTGGTGAGGGCGAGAAGGGAACACGAGGCGCAAGCTCGGCTGCGGATGCCAATTTAGCAGCGCTCGCTCACTGATTCCGACGTGCTCGTGGTCCGCGCTGGCCCGCACGTGTGGTTGCGCGACTGATGGGCTACACTGTTACTTCTGAGGGATGGCATTTCTCTTCGCATTCAACGGTGATACTACCTGGTTGCACTCTGCACACATCGTGTGCGCCTTGCATCGCAACGCGGCATGCATCCGCTGAGAGCACACCGCGTCCGTTTCAGTTCGATACAGGCGCGCTACGGCTCGTACAACCACCGGAACGCGCTCTGCGCGGTGAGCCGCAGGCGCCACCAGAGCAGTTCCGGCCGCGGGAGGCTGCGCGCGGCAGGGATCAGCAAAACGACGCGCGTGGACATCACGAATATTGGAAGACGCACAAAATGTTCACCTCGACGTCGACGCTCGATCCGAGTATGCCGCGCAGCATGAACACCGCGACAGCCCAGTCGCGCGTCTGCGCAAGCGACGCCTCGTCCCAGATCTGCACCGCCCGCAGCGACGGTGTGTGCGCCTGAAGTTTACGAACGCGGTCGACGGTGAGGAGCACGCGCTTCCGGCGCGTGTGACGCAGCAGCGTTGAGTACGGCGCGAAGGAGAGAACCAGGCGCTCGAGCCCCGGCGGGAGCGCCTGCACGAGGCGCAGCGCGTGCGCGTCGAGCGCGAGCGTGCGCAGCGCAGTGAACGCCCCGAGCGCGCCGAGCGCGAGAGGCGGCGCAGCAAGGCGCGCGTGCGTGGAGGTGAGGTCCAGCTCTGCGAGCGTGTCGACGTTCGCGAGGAAGACGACGTCCACGCCGAGCTGCTGCTCGTTGCTGATCGTCATGTTGCGCAGCGAGACGACGCGCGTGCCCGCAAGCACCATTATCATAAGCCGCATCAGAGTGTGCACGTCGACGACGCACGCGTCGAGCCGCAGGGTATGGAGCTTTCCGGTCCTGAGACGCAGGATGAGGTCCCCGATGGACACCTCGTCGTTCCACACGATCTCCGCGCCGCATAGCTCCAGCGATTCGAGAGCGGGGAACTGCTCGAGCATGCGCAGCAGGTCGCACTGTCGTGGATGGTATGCGGCCTCATTGACGTCCGGCACGTAACGCCCCCATGTGATCTGCAGCTGGCGTACGCGCTGTGCGACGAGCGCGAGCCCGGGAATGTCAGCCACGTCCGTGTTGGCGTCGTAGAATGCGAAATCGGTAGCGAGACTGCAGCTGCGGACGATGCGCTCGACATCATGAACGGGAACACCCCCAGAGACAGGCAGCGCGGCGCGGCGTACGAGCTGTGCAAGCTCAGGACGTATCTCGAGCGCAGATGCAAACGCTAAGACGCGGTTCGAGTCGGGCAGGAACACATCGCTGTACAGCACCTCAGTCGCCGCGTCCCGCCACGCGCGACATACAGTGCATCCCGCGGAGAGGCAGATCCATCTGCCGAGCGGCTGTAATTCCTGGAGATACATTATCCCGGGGAAGGAGGGCGTGTCACGTTCGGAGAAGCGACGGCGCGTGCGGAGGAGATGGAAGATTCGGAGCTGCACCTCCGGTGGGATGCGGGCGGCGGGAATCAGTTTGTTGGGATCTGGTCCGAGGGCGGCTCGCCGTCGGAGATCGTCCCTCTTATCCCTGTATTCAAGGGTGATCAGAATCCCAGCCAGGAGCAGAGGCAATCCAAAGTAGACAGCTGGCGAGCGGCGCGCTGCAACGGTGATGTACGCAATTTGACTCGCCCGGTTTGCGATATACGGTGCTCTCCTTAATGTGAAAGGATATACGAAGTGCAGCGGATCGAAGCGAGTGAGGCGCAGAACGACGGCGAACAGGACGGTGATCGAAACATAGTCGTAGATATCGGCTGCCCGCGCAATTTCGAGGCAATTATGGACAGTCTGGGAAGTGTGCCCTGCCCAAGCCAAAGCCCACAGTACAGTCGGCAGCAGGTGTCGTTCTGGATGGAGCGGCAAGAGACAGTATCCCAGCGCAACCAACGCCGCCGTGGCCGTATACGGAAACAGGAAGTCAAATATCCGATGCCCCCGCATCGCAGAAATGAAAGCGATCAGAAGCCAGGTGTACCGCAAGAACCAAAGCCACGAAGCAAGCTCAGTGCTGAATGGGAGATAAAAGTGCGCAATGTACGGCTCGGGAATGTCTGGCATAGGGAAACGTCTGAGCGCGCGTTCAATCCGTGGCACTTTCCCTGCGAGGTAGATTCCCAGTCTCCTGGAAAGACGACATCAACTACCACAGGCGCTGCATGGTCAACGCTGACCTCGCGGAATGTTTGCCCTTAGGAGAAGTAACGATTGATCCGGATACATCGCGCACGTGATCACCAGCGGAGGGCATTGTGAGCGAGCTGACCGTATGGCAAGCTGACTGTGGACGTCGCGATGGTAGAAGGGCAAGAGAGTTGAAGCGGAGACTCACAAGTTACGGATCTTCCGGCCCAGTTTCGGCCCGGACCCCGGGCGGAGTCAGTACGCCGAATTTCTTGATCCCTCAGCAAGTCATACAGTAACCGCTGCAACGGCGATGAGCTCCGCAGCTGCGTGTCGAGGCGCGCGGTTCAGACAGCGCCGTGGTGACGACAATGCAGGCGTCACGCTGAGACAGTCGAAGCCGTCCGTCACGGGAGCAAAGGCCAGAGAGTGCCGGTTCCAGCCAGCGCACAGACGGGAGCTTGGAGGGGAGATGTGCCTGGAGGTTCGCGCGCGGCAGCTGTGGATACAGCGCTGTTTGGCACAATCGCACATAGAGTACACAACTGCGCAAGCGGGGACACATGGCGCTCATGCGTGTGTGATGGGCCGGATGCGCGAGGCGTTAAGCATCCGCCCGGGAATGGTATCCGGCATCTGCGACTCGAAAAAACACAGCGTAGCACGAGAGCAAGCTTTCGGACCGAGAATGCGGGAAGGACGCGTTTGGGCACAGCTTCAGGACCGTGCGGCCGACCATCCATCGCCCCGAAAGTTGGGACAGCGAGCAGCGCAGAGAAATCGCAAAGAAGAAGGCGGAATGAAGATCATTGTCCGTCATGTTCGACGCGCCTCCGAGGACGGCATCGTGCTGCAGAATTCCCATTAATGGCTGTTGACGCCCGGCACAATGATCCCGTGTGCATGGACAGCCTCAGGTCAAGGGCAGCGTAGCGCGACAATGATGGGGTCCTCCCGGTCCAGAGCACGATGCAGTGAAACCAGCGGTCTGTATCCAGCCGTGACGCAGACCGTGTCGCCCAGCAGCCCTGGCCCTATTGGAAAATTCTCAGCTCGCAACGCGGCCCGACAGTGCCCAAACTCCCAGAATACGCGTGTGCGTCCCTCGTGTGCGTACCTCGCCAGATGATATGGCACGAAGCTGAAGAACCGTCATAGTACCTACCTAGGCCTCCCAGCGCGCGCGGCGTCGGGTTAATACCCCCTGTATTTCTGCTGTTGTCCTCATAAAGCCGGTGGTGAAAGTAAAACAACTCTGAGCGGGGGCCGCGTGATGATTCAAGTGTGCCAGTCTCGGGAGTCGTCAACGCGAGACCATGAAGACTGGCGGGAGCCCAAGACCCAGCCGGCGGACACGTGTGGCGAACGTCGAGCGTCATAGCTCATAGAATGCGCCATCAACCAAAGTGCAAGAGCCGCGCAGGCGGCGCTCGTCAATTCTGCAAGACGAAACGAGGATGAGGGAGCAGACCAAGGAGCGGAGGCAAATTCCAACCCCGCACATCTCCCGCTCATGCCCCTGATCCGCTCGCTTCCTGAACCAATCTTGGTACATCGCCACGGCGGCGCATAGCGTGTGGAAACAGTCTTTCGGTGCCGCCGGCTTCGAGCTACGGAACCTGTAAGGTTGAACTTGGCATCGGAGTGCGAGCTCTCATTGGGCACGTATGATAGCACCCTTCATCACTAACACGGCGGCACCGTACGCAGTGCAACCATTTACGGTACATATAGAGTAGCCCGGCTGCGCGAGGCTGGGAGCCCACCGCACCGAGTCCCACATGCCCGCATCCGTGGGCGACATTGTCGCTCTTCTGCAGCTCGCCTGGCAAATTAGTGCGGCATTGCGCGACGCAGCCGGTGCCCGCGCAGAGATTAACACTCTCGTCGTTGACATTGAATCGTTCATTCGGTCGCTGCAGCAGATCCAGTCCTTCATAGAGCACCGGTCGACTGCCCTGGACCCGGCAGTTGACAACGGCATCAAGCACGCTGTTGCATCATGCACGGACGCTCTCGGACAGGTCGTCTCTAGGATTTCAGCTTTCCGGGGGAAACTGACTTCAAATGGTACGCTCAAATGGAAGCAGTACTGGAAGATGGCCGCATGGAGCGTCCTAGGCGGTCGTGAAGAGGTCGGTAGGCTGCGCAGGCGGCTCTCCGAACAGATTCAGGCCATTCACACATTCCTCTTTCTCTCCCATGCGTACGTACGCACGTCATGAATATCTCTATGCAGCTGATCTGCCCGCATCTTACTGTTTATGATAGGGCCGATATTACCGTGCTCAGCAAGGCCGTAGAACAACAGGGCGAGACTCTGCGCGACATGTGCTACGGTATTAGCAGCATCTACGTTCTTCGTAGCCAATCTTCTACACCCAACATCATCTGGGACCCAATTCACGAGCGCTACTACCATGCGTACGCCCGTACGTCCCTATCCGTGCGTATCTCGTCCCGCGCCAGACAACGCGTCGCGAGGTGAGAGTCTGATCGTGCACCAGAGGTTGCAAGAACTGCACCGTCGGGGCTCTCAACACCCCGAGGATCCCTTCATCATACATCTAGACAGGCGGAGTGGCGATCTGTGGGCCGCGGACAACGATCCCGTATGCAACGTGTATTCTGCACATATCGCGTGCGTCGCGCTCTGCACTTTCAAATCTCTCTCGCTCTCACTCAGCCGCTGTTCTGGCAGATTCTGGCTGCCAGAGAGGACCGTGATCATCCTCTCCTGCGTCTTCTGGCGCGCGCACCAATCCGACAACTGGCAGGTACTCCTCGGTCTCCCTGGCCCGATGCAGTGCGTATTCGGGCGGGAGGACGGCCTGCGGCTCTTTCTCGAGCGCGAGGAGGTCCACGCGCCGGCGTGCGCGTGCCAGTGCAGACCCGCGTGCAGCGCGCTTCTCGCTGGGCTCCCGGACGTGGCGCGCGTGAGCGCGTTGATCGGCGTCGCAGCGAAGGACAGACTCGAAACGTTCTATGACAGAAATGTCATTTGTAGTTCCAGATGCACATACTCAGGCTGAGAGGACATTGGCTCCGTCTCATTCCGATGTGATATATCTACGTGTCGTACTACGACTGCTGCTTCCGTTCCCGCCGCAGTCGCCAGGCCTCATACTCCCACGGATGGTCCAGACGGTATGGAAGGTCGCCCCCATACTGTGCCGGTGCTAGAACCGACGCCGTGTGCACAACAGGAAGCCCGGACGGCGCGTCACCGTCCAAGCGCACCGAGTCGAGCCGCAACTGTCGTAACGGCGAGCGCTCGAGCCGCATCTGGATGAACTGCGCGACCACGCTCGCGGACATATCGACTGCAGCGGCACCATCCGTACGCTTGTAGCAGTAGCTCGCGACACGCAGCTCGGACAGCAGCGGGCACGGCCGTGTTAGCGTAAATCCGAGCGCCGACGCGTCGTACTGCGTCACGCCGATCGTGAGACAGACGATGCTGGCCACGGGCGGCACCGGGCAGTCAGCCGGTGGAATCCCAACGACTGCTAGAGACTGCAAGTTCCAGGATAGTGAGGGTAGCTTGCAGATGTGCCGCAACGGCTCCCCGCCCCAGCTGCGGCAGCGGTGGAAACAGCGCACAAAGCCGCGCTCGTCGACCAGCTCGATGTAGCCCTCGGTGTAGTCAAAGACAGCATACACGATTGTGCGCAACGGCGCGAGGACAAGGGTCATCGCGGCCATGTGCGTGTCCAGAACCGTGATGTGCCGGATGCATGAGGCGTTGAGCATCTCCAGCATCGGCGCGGGGAACGATTCGGTCATCAGCGAGTCAAAGAAGCACAGGGTGTCCAGCGCAACATCGTAGCGCGTCACTCCGAGCGCGAGCTTGCGGAACGCCGCGGCGTGGATCAGGTGTTTCAGATTCGGACAGAGCTTGAGGACGCGCTCGAGCCGCGTTTGGTCCAGAAGGCCGTACATCACGCGAAACGTCGTCACCGCGCGCAGGGCAGGGAAGTCTCCCGCGAGGGGAACCGCGGAGGACGGGATGCAGATCATCGTCAAATTCGGCGCGCAGTTTCCCAGGAACGGCGTTGGGATGGGTGTTGTGCGGACTACCCAGAGCGTCTCCAGCTGCGGGAACGGTCGAGTCAGGACGTCGCGCGCATGTAGCGTCTCCAGGAAGTGGCTGTTGACGTCGGGCACTATGAACTCGCGTATCCCCGACGCATGAACCGCCAGTACCAGGTATATGGCGGGATCGAGACGCGTGCGGTAGCCGTCGTCGTCACAGCGAAAAGAGAGAGGCAGTGGTGCGCCGCGTTTGCAAAAGCGCCCGACGAAGATGGGGTCCATTCGGTCGAGGACGAGATGCACCTTAGTCCAGATGCGCGACGCTGACAGCGCAGCAACGCGCCAGCACCTGCACCCAATAGAAACGCGCATAATGTCTGCCATCGAGTCTCGCCGCGGCGAAGACAGTTGCTGGAATATGTCGCCCAGAAGCTCGGAAGGCAATTTATTGATCGGAGCGTTGTCCGCCTGCGCGGTCTGGTAAGCCTGATCACCAAAACGCACTGTGGCGGATTGGAGCCGTACCGCTGTGGGACGGATGCTGTCGCTGTCGCTGGGACGCACAAGTAAGGAGGGCATGCGCAGCAAGGAGCGCAATCGTTGCCAAGCGTTAGCCATATGTAGAAGTGTACGGCTAACGAGCACCAATCACGTTCGTACTCCGCCACAGCTCGGTGACGCTAGCACCAGAGCTGGTCTACGCGCGTCCGGCGCCAAGAGGCTGCCAATGAAGCACAAGTTTTGGGTGGCCAAAATCGCGAGCACGAAGATGAATTGGCTGACGCACGAGCGGTCGGGAAAGACAGCCGCAGCGGAGTTACTAAACCGGAACCAATGCATTTCTTTCTCTTCCAACCACGCCGCTGCAACTGACGCGCTCAACCGTCCTTCCTCCGTTGTGGATCTACCGCGTTAATGCTCTGCCGGAAATGCGTCAGGATGGGTGTTTGTTTGCATTGGTGGGTTGCCGATGACGTCACGGTTCTCGAGCACCGCTGCTTTCCCCGCACGTCTGCACTGTCGACAGCGGCATACTGCGTCTATCACGCGCTGCGTCTCGGAGTGCCGTTTGAAGGTGCGCAGCAGTGATATGGGCTCTGTCTTGCACTCCTTTCCGGCCCGTCTATCTCCACCTCCAAACTACCTCTGTGCTAGCATGATCCGCCTACACGACCAGGCTACGCGCCCTACCTATTCTGGTTGATATAGGAGACGCACTCCCTCTGGTCGCGGGAAGTGTATGCGCGCAAATTTACCGATGCAACTGCACGCCTTCCAGATCGTGCGCGTGCTCCACGGCCAGGAGAACACGCGCAGAGGGTCCGCACTGTCCTGGTCCAGAAACTGCGCGGTGCGGATACATGCCCGCGGCGCCGCTTCGTGCTCCGTCACATCTCCAGCCACTTGCCCATTTCTCTGGCGCCAGGCACCTGACGCCCGGGCCTGATGGGTGCGTGTCTGGCCAATCCGCGCCGCTTTGAGATAGGTTACATCACCCGTGGTGCTGTCCTCGCGCTTGCGCCAGGTCCGCACGGAGCGCTCTGCCCTCGACCGACCCAGCACAGGGTCGCGCGTCGGACCCATTCAATCGGACACCGAGCAGGACGCAGTTACCAGCTCGCTGACATTGCGCTTTCGTCTCGCCCGCGGACAAGCGCGGTCTCATCGCGGCACTCACAGGTCATCTCCCCCGCGGGCTCAAATGCGACGGTGTCTTGACGAATATTTTCGTCCTTCATCGCCCGCGCGCCCGCGCGCACCATCGACAGGATCCGTGGCGTGCAGCGGATTGCGCAAGTCGCCCGATATCCTCCGACCCAGACCATCGCGGGCGCAGGCTGGTGCGCTGCAACATCGACGTTTTCCGCGGCAGCCCGTCAAGCGTGTCCATTTTGCCGTCAGCTCTGGCCCTGCAAGCAGACGCGGCGCACGGGACGAAGGTCGTCCTCCCGGTTTGAGTCCCCAGGCGCCTCCCGCATGCAGGGCCCGTGTGGGCTGACAGACTAGATTGCGCCCGTGTCGCAGATCGTAAGCAGAGGACGCGCACACATTCCGAGTTATGGTGCACACGCGGCCGACCCGGTCGGACGCCGCGCAGGGCGCAATCGTGCTCTGGGGTTTCGAACGCTGTCTCATCACCATCTCAGCCTAGTCATTGTTTTGAACTGTGGGTCTTGTCATTTGGTCAAACTGACCGCCCCTAAAGTCCCGGACCCAAATGCACAAGCTCGGTCCCTATGAACGTTGACCTGCCCAGAATGGGCTCAGACGTGTATTATTTGACCGTTTACAGGCTATGGAGTGTGGTGGTTCGCCAAATTGAGGGACGTTGAGCAAGATGCTGGTCGGCGGGAGCTGGGCGGGTGCTTCCGCGGCCGCCTGGATCCCTCCCGTTCGCTATACCAGCATAGTCTAAACTTACAAATCATACGCATACCTCTTTGTGAGACACTGGGGATCCTTTCCAGCTATTTAAAACCAGGAAATCGCCTCATTTCAACCCATGGGATGTGCAGTCGACCAACCGGTAAGAGCCGCTATTTAGAAGTAGACGCTACACAGCGACACCTCCCGCACCGCCGGAAAGAGGTGTCGCTGTGTTAACCGTCGCTCTGAGGTAGACTAATCTCAGCCAATGCAGCCGCCTTCCATATCCATGCAGGGTCTCCCATCCCGCGATCGCGCGCGCGGGCAATCCCGGCGGACAGCCACCGCGTGTCTATCAGCGGCCCCGGTGCGCCAAGCTGCTTGAAAGCGACAGCCAGCGCGCGCGGGGCTATCAACGAGCCCCCACCCTTGATCTTCATGCACGCACCCAACCTCGACACGGTCCCGCCCGAGCTCCTCGCTCTCATCTTCGGGCACGCGCGCTGGCGCTGCACCCGCGAGGAGCTCGCGCGCATCGCGCTGACGTCGTCCTATCTGAACGCCGTCGTCACGCCCGCCCTATACGCGACCGTCATCGCGGACGACGAGCGGTTTCTATTCGCTGTTCGAACTGCACTCGCCCGTGACCCGGCCAAGGGGCAATACGTCCGCAACCTCGTGCTGCCGCGCCAGAGCGTCTCGGAGCAGGTCACCGGCAGTGACGAGTGGCGCGCGCTGCACGACGCGCAGCTCGACGTGCTGCTGGCGTGCCAACAACTACTCTCACTGGAGATCAGCCCGCTCTCGGAGGCAATTGTCGCCGCGGTGCCGTGGGGCTCTGTACGCCGCCTGTCGCTCGCGTCGAAGGGCGCGCCAATCTACAAGGCGGTGTTTGCGCGCTGCGCCAACGTCAGGCACCTCAACCTCTTTGCCTTGAGCTCCCTTGTTCGCCCATACGCGGTCTTCGACTCTCTGTTCGGGCAGGGCTCCGAGGACCGCCACGCGCATCGCTTCGACGCGCTCGAGCTCCTTTCCGCGGAGTGGGCCGACCCGCAGCAGCACAGTGACGAGCTGCGCGGTCGAACTCGTGCGGTCCTTCTGCGCGCTGCCGCGTGCTGCTTCTCCTCGATAGCGTGAGGGACAGCTACATGCATTTCGAGACCACGGTAGGCACCAGAGCGCACCGTCCCGCAAGGAACTCGACGGGAAAGATTCCACCATGCCCACCCAGAGCAGCAGAATGTCCGCATGTCTGTTGAAGCACGCAGACAGGCAACAGATCATTGCAAGAATAGCTCGTCGAGCGGGCCGAAAAGGGAAGCCGTTGGGAATGCGTAATGGGCTCCCAAAGGATGCAGTTGACGACGTCTTTTGACTATGGCAGCGGAGCGCGCAGCGAGATCTGCATCTGGAAACATCACCTGACTATCTGAGACTGCAGAGTTGGCGGAGGAGTGGGCATGGCAGGGGACAAGCTCGTATGCGAGTACTCGGCCAGGTGAAAACCTTGTGTAACTGAACGAAGCGCCATTGAAATTCAATAGATGGGGCACTGAACACGGACTCGACGCACACAGATACCACGTTCCAATGCATCCTCGTTCCATGCGGCGGGACGCTGAGAGCACAGAGAGAGTAAAATCACGATGCGCTGCGTACGCGCGAAGCCTGAGACAAACGTGCAGCGGTCCATTAGATAATCTGCTTGTTGATTCGAATGCTAGAGTCACGACGACGGGAAGATAGCTGGGCTACACAGGCAGTGCAGCCTGAACGCCCAGACAGCGGACACGAACGGCGAAGGCTGAACGAAATCTGATGAAACCATCAGATGAGCACGCAGATAGACAAGAAAAGGCCCTCGTGCATACCGCTATTCCGGGAACGAGTTACGACCGCTGGAACGACGCATCAATTGACACATTCTTACTGCGCATTCTCCTCGAGCGCAGCAATATTCCTGACGCTGCACCCGCCGGAGAGAGCATCGCCCGACGGACCGAAACGCGTGCAGCAGAAGGGAGTCCACGGTGACAGCCGCCTCTGACCCTATATGCGCAAACGGTTCCCTGCGAGTGCGTAAGACTGGCCACCGCGCGCGCAGAAGCATTCGGCTACTGGGCGGCGACGACGAGTCGAGTTGCCCAAGCGGCCCATTAACGTATACGCGGAGGTCGTCGCAGAGCGCACGCGTACACGGCCTGCTCCGCCCGGTGCGTAGAAGAGAGCATGATTCTACAGCGGAGCGTGCGCGAGCCAGAGTAAGGCATCCGGAGTGACGGAACTGAATGACCAAAGGGAGGTCGCGCGTCGGGATGCGCAATGGCCCGCCCAATCGGTCGAGTCACGGTGTGTAAACCCGACGCTAGTTGATAAACGCATCCGGTATGCGTTATCGGCGTGCTCTCTCGACGCATCAGTCCGCCTGAGCACGGGGACGGCAAGCCGATGGAGAAATTCTAGCATATTTCTAGGTTACCGAGTAGAATCAAAGAGACGGAACGCGTGAGCAGGGCTATACATGATTGGACTCGGGAACGGGGAGGATGTGTTAGGCAGCATCGAATCAACGTGCAAAGCATAGTTGTCAAGGCAAGCTCAAGCGCCGGGTGCCCGGGTGGAACTTAAAGGTCCCAAGCCCAGAACTATGAGCAGCCCGCGTAGTTGTGGCAGCGTTATAGTAGCGGCGACGGGCAACGCGAGACGATTATATGACGGACAACGAGCGCCGATTCACAAAGAAGCGCAAGCTCGAATGATGCCAAAGACCTGCGCATGCGCCGCCAGTCGATTCTGCACGACGAAAAGACCGTGAGCGAGGAGAGCAAGCCGCGGATTCAAATCCCAACTCCGCACATCTCCCGCTCATCCGGGCAGTGGCGGTCTCGCCGACTCGCTCAACGCACCGATCCTTCGGAAGGATGGCAACCCAATGACCTTTGAGCCCGTCTATGCGTCAATCACTCCATACATTCTTTCGATTCCGGGCGATCGACGCGTGCTTCAGTCGCGGCAACTAACCGATCCCATCAGAGGTCTATTTCCCGTAATATTTGAGCTCCAGTGGGACGGGTGAACTGGCTCGAAAGACGGCGCTAGAGAGCTGTCTCATGCTCCCGTTCTTTCTTGTTATCTGCGGGCATCAGGTGGCGTGCGAAGCGTACGCAGCGCAAGTACATGCCACCATTGAGTCGGCCGCTCGCGTGAATTACAATCCTATCGGGTTCTCACTCTCGGGAAAGGCCTCGGGGATGCACAACAACTCGGAGAGTCGAGCGAGAATGCTCGATCAGTCGTACTCCGGGCGGAATAGATACCGCGGCGGTAGACTCTGAATGGGTATGTCGCCCTCGAGCGTGTCCGTCGAGGGTTCATCACCAAAGCTCCGGGAATAAAAGAGAAATGATCTGGCCCGGAAAAGTTGCCACGCCGGTCTTTCTGGGTGATGTCTACTCTCGATGGCGGTCGAGCCTTCCCGGTTGCAGCCAGCCTACCATCAGAGCGGTGTATCGACGAGGGAAAGCGGCTCCATGCGGAGACACGCCCGCATCGCATTCCCGGGATGATTCATACGCTTCAGATAGACCTTGGGTGCACCACTCGGCGAGGGTGGATGAAGAGGGCCGAGACGAAACAGCAAGTGAATATCTGAATGGAGAGCGCGCTGCGTGACATCCGTGCACGCGAGCGAGACGGCCGGCATACCGTGGCCGATCGAGTCATGACACGGCCAGCGACTGTTGTGTACGCCGACGCGGGCATACGTTTCTTCTGTCCTCCAACGCGACGGTTTTAAGCGCCGCAGATAGCCAGAGGGCGCGCAATCTCGGACGATCGCGACATTCGAAGTGAAGTAAACAGAGCAGCGGTAGGATTGTAATGGAATCCGACTATAGCCACATGAGCGCGTCGGTGGGGGAGGCTGGGGTATCGACGAGCAAGAGCAAGTCCATGCGCAGACGCGCCCACGGGAGCATGACCCGTCCGCAATGCGGACAACAGTCGCGAGCCAGGGTCCGGATGTCGCGCTGCACGTGTACGCAGGCCGCGGCGCCGTCGACAGACGGGTGGCGCTCGAATTCTGCAGTCCTATCTGCGATAAACTACCGCCAGTGCTTGATTATGTCGGGATGCAGCGCGCGCCTGCAGTGCCGACAAATGCCGCGGTGTTCGTATACGAAAACGCCGTCCGGACTCTCGTCCGCCAATCCACTGGAGAACGCGTCGATCCGCTCGGCCCGGGCGCGCATGAGCCGTGCGTACGCGTCGCGCGGTACACGATACATCGTTTCGAAGTCCTGCCCGTCCAGGTCGGCCGAGACGAGCCGCCGCTCGGCCTCCTGCGCCATGTCGGGGATGCCGAGCTCGCACGCGCCCGTCAGAATCTCGAGATAGTCGCGCGTGCATGCGCGGTGCGGAACGGCGAGTCGCGCGCGGAGCGCGAGAATGAGCGCCTGTTCTGCGCCAGGCATACCGTACTCGCGGGCACATTGCGCCAGACACGCGAGCGCGCGCGGCTCGCGCTCGTCAAGCGCCGGCGTGTGGAGGCCGTGCGCGAGCTGAAGCAGCGGTTCTATGACGATCGAGTGCGACTTGACCTTGACTACGAGCCACGCGACGCCGTCCAGGTCGAAAGCCGTCACGACAGTCACGAAGTCGCCAAAGGACGGCCACGACCGCGCGAGTTGGCTCGAGGCGACCCTGAGCTGAACGTCGTCGCAGCTGACGATGATGATGTCCGCGTCCTCAGCGAAGACGGTCTGTACCGCCGTATGGCGCTGCATGCGGAGTAACTGGAAAAGTTTGAACACGGAGCGGATGCAAATCGCGGAACCAGAATGCCATCACCTCGACGCGGAACCAACGGTACCAGGACAAAATAGCAGACTCTGGCTTCCCGTGGTGTACGCTCCCCCGAGAGTAGGTGCAAGTAGGGTACAAACGACGGAGACTCAGAAAACGGTCTCAGATGCCGGAACACACGATACTCGTCTTTTGTCTCATTGCGTCATGATGCATGGCTTCCCGCCATCACTCAGCTCATAGCGGGGCGTCTTTTCCATGACAGGTGGGTGAAATGTGCGCCGAGCCTTCCGACTAAGGTTAACATAATCATCGAGCGATACATCCCGAGTAGCCACAGCTGCGGTGCTACATCGCATATATTGAAGCACATTCGTTCGAGCCTACTGCTGGTCGCCCGTGTGTCTGTATTTCGGGGCATATATTCGCACGCTGTAGCGGTGAAGGTCATTCCGTATCACCAACAAAGAAGAGATTGTCAGTGTCTGCGTCGGGAATTCAGGATCGTGTGCACTCACGATAAGTGCCACGGGCGAGAACTGCGCCATGGCCGAGGTTAATGCACGATGCTTACTCCGCGTGGCGACATCGGGCTCACATTTGCTATAGCCATTGGCGAGCATCGCCAGGTGGTATGTAGTCGCTGACGACGACTGGGCGGAAGTTGTTCTTGCTCCGAAGGAAGGGTGTGTCGAATATGAGTGATTGGCGAGACCATACATAGTCCGGCCACATGCGTTCGGAGTCCATGCGTGTACCTGATTCGCAAGCATGTTGAATTTTTTCAAGCCTGGGAAGCTGGCACTCGACATGCAGCTGGAGCAATGGTATGATCGAACGCTGTACAAAGGCCCTGAATCACAGTCAGTGCCCGATCTGCCAAATTAGCAGACATACATGTCCAGCTTGTAAATGGCCCTTCGAAGGTCCAGGCACGCCGCAAGTTGAGCTCCCCGTTCGGCGTCCTCGAGCCACATGGCAAGATGCTCGATCTGACCTACGAGCAACACTGCATAGTAATACCATTTCCAGTGATTTACCTGTCTCTGAACCCGCTCCAGGTGATTCCTACATGTTCCAACCTTGCAAAGGCAGCGGGAACCAACCGAATGCGGGCGTTCGATCAACATCTTCAAGACATCCAGTTCCACAAATTTATGAGCAAGTCTGTTGCCCAATAGGACTTGCCATTGATCGAAGGCTCGCTCCTTGAAGATGCATAAATGGATGATAAATTCGTTGTAAGAACTGCGGGTGGCCTGATTTTGATTGCTCCGTGGCTCAAGGCTCATTCTACTTTTTGTCAGTAGAGGTTCATGGGAGAAATGATGGCATACGTGATCGACAGAGTTAAAGGGTTCTTCGGAGGCAGTGTAGTATGCGGCCATCCCGTGTGGGTCAGCAGGTTGGTGGCCTTGTCCACTAGAGGAAGTCCACAACAGTGCATCAACTCGCAGAGCTCCTTGAGTCTCTGTGAGGAAGTTAGCTGAGAATGAAGGTCGCACCATGAAACAGACCTGGAAGGATGTGCGAGCAAATGGCATGTAGTACCCAAGAGATCCAGCATAGAAGTGAAAGCTGGGCACACCGACGTCGAAACGGATTTGGATATCCTGCATGACGGTATAGATGCGCTCGAGAGCCACACCCTGGCTCTCTACGGTTTCCTGAACCTTTGCCTGATCGTTTCTAGAACCAATCAGCACATGTTCTCGACAGTAGAGGCCCACGCATACGATTGAGCCAGCGACAGGTACGTCTGCACGACTGCGATCTGCTCCGACAGGCGCATGCGCAGCGCGTCGACGTCCTTTTTGCCGCCGAGGATACTCCAAGAGGCTACGGCCCAATACTGGCGCCATGCAGTGGCACCAATCCAGCTGGTCATGCGAGTCTTGAACACGTCGATCCTCCGCAGAATCAGGCGTAGTGCGTCATAGCACGCGATGATCGCATGCTTGATCCCGTTCTCGATGGCGGGACCGAGTGGTGTGCGACGTTTCTCGATAGCGGCCTTTGTCTGCTGAAGCGCCCGCGTGAAAGTGTCAACGTCGACGATGAGCGCGCGTATTTCGGCGGACGCGCCGCTGGCGTCGCTCAGCGTCGCGCGTAGTTGCCATGCGAGCTGGAGGACGGTAGCGACGTCCCCAAAAGAGTTGAAGGTGATGGGCATCGTGGGCGTGCGGGTGCTGGGTACTGTTCGTCGCCCACTGCGGGTTATATGATGGACGGGCGTTGGAACCCGAGCGCGACCCTGGCAGTGCTTTGCCGCCCAACTAGTACTTATAGCACGTTCTAGCCACCTATGAGCGTCTGAGAACCCGGTAGCCGCGCAGGGAACTCGTCCCGCGAGGAACCCGCCGGGAATAGCCCCAGGCTTGCGATAGCAGCAGCGACAAAGACGCGGCTGCTTCCAAAAATCACGCGGACGCATGCGCCATTGGTACCAGAGGTGTAATTGAAGTGTAACATCGCCAGTCCAATGCGCCGAGGGCGGAATCCGTCGTGAGCGTGTAATGGTTTCCGAGGGATGCAGTCCGCGCGGCTCGCAACGTCCCCGGTGAGCCGTTAAAGCGCGAGGACGTGTCCATCTCCAGACGCATCTCGTCTGAGACCGCACGGGGTGCGCTGGAAGGGAGGACGGTGCAGGCGCCTGTTCACGCCGGCTTTCCACCTCAAGCCGACCATGGAAGCATATCGCACCCACGGGCCGGTCAACCGCGGCACATACACAAGCTTGGCGCGTCAATCGTCACGTCCGTACGCAGCAGTACCGGACGGTGCAGGCGCCACAGATACCGACGCGCTGCGGATAGAACTAGCGGGGCACAATTGAGTTAACGAACCGAGCGAACAGCCGCTGACGGCATTAGGTCGAGCGCGTTCGCCAAAATGAACAAAACCGGGCCACAGCGCGCAGAAGCATTCGTTCGACTTGGAAGAGCTGCGCGGGCTGATTCGCCCCAGGACCGTGAGATGCGCGCTGATACATCCTACTAGTCTGGTCGACGCCCCGCGCAGCTGGATGTGCGATAGCGACAAATCTATAGGTGATGGGCTGCCCGGTGACACAGGGAACAGGACATTGCCTGGCTCGCGCGACTGGAGCGGTGGCAGATGAGACTAGTTCAGAATGCGAGATGATGAAAAGAAAAATGGTGCAGCAAACACGTCGTCAGCGTCGAGAGTCTGGAGGCGTTCCCGAGCACGGAGCATCCCAGTGAAGCCATCAACCAGCACGCGCGATACCAGGCCAACCGGCATCTACGGGAAACGTGCCGTGGAGCTGACGGCAAATGACAGTGTGCGCGGTCGAATGGACTAAGCTGCCAGCATGCGCTTAGAGGGTCGCGCTGACCGGGATCTTCTGTAGCACGGTCCGCGCATCATGGAGTCCATCGCAGCGCGCAGCAAAGGATCGAGATTTCTACGGCAGGACGTGCGCAATCCTAAGCAGATTGCACAGCAAGACAGAACACGATTGCAAGAGACCGTGCGCACCGCGGGTCAAGCGAAGGTGCGCAGACCTGGCACTGGAACTGACTCTGCCCGTGGATGATTACGGTCAGGTTTGAGTAATCTGCGTACTCTGTGGGAGCCAGCAGTCCGCCTGCGCGCCCGCGCGGCAAGCAGAACCTCGCGCGAAGTCTCCGATGACGATGAGCGATAACATGGCCGACTTGAATGGAGCTCTAGGAGTCTATTGAAGCCTCCAGCACGCACGTAAAACAAATTAAGTAGCAGTGAGATATCTGGGCAGTGAAATGGCGATGATTTGAGTAGCAGCATCAAAGCCACATGGTCGAGGTGGCGGTCAGAGCGCAAGCCGTGCGAGCGGAGTTTGGATTGCGCCCGGCTCTCTGAGCCTTCCGTCACTTCCACGGCGTGGGCCCAACTCGGACCAAAGACGACAGGCGCAGCGCGGCGCTTGCGCCGGCCCGTCTTCAATTCACCGCGCGCTTCACTCAGAGGTGTCTAGCGCTCTATCCTGCTTTCGATGGTCCGGAACGCTTCCACCTGTGGAGTATGATTGAGGCTCTGGTGCACTTTCGCGGCTGCTTCTGTAACCTCAATTCTACCGGCGGTTCTGCTATCGCGATCCACGCGAGTACCATCCGAATTCTGAGCTGTCTGCTGCCACGAGGACCAATAGATTCAGTCGGTTGAGATATATCTTCGGTGTTCGTAAAACACCTCAAGATATATCTTCAAGTGTTCTAGAACACCCGGCCGCTCAATGCTTCCGCCCAGAGTGCGGGGTGGGTCCAGACTATGGGATTTATCTCGATATATCCTCGAGATATATCCCATCGAAGTCGGCGGCACGGCCGAGCATGATCAAGTGATTTACATGGCCCAGGATTGCGTTCACCACCGGCGCTACCTTTTCCGGGACCGGCGCTTTTCTGAATTCACTGTCAGTTCTTTTGCTGCTGCCCTGTGACGCTATGGGGGGCCCACAACCCCTGCCCATGGATTTATATAAGTTAAAAAACACCCTGTAACATACTCAGAGCTAGCGCCTGACTGTAAAGCGAGTCAGAGTGCTCAATCGTGCGGTGCTGTCCGCGACTCCGCACTTCGGGCAGGGGCTACTCACTGGACACTGATAGACTCCGCCGCACGCGCGCCCTAGCTTGCTAGACGGTTGGTGGTAGACTCAACATCAAAGTGCGCTCAAGGGCGCGAGTGAACGGGGCGAGGAAAATGTGGCAACGGCAACGGCCGCGGAACAATGCCGGCTGTAAAGCACTTCGTACTCCGCTCGCGCACTTGTTCCCGTCCCCCCCACTCCGACCTGGTTCTTCGACTGCTGGGCTACCATCGCGCCCGCAAGTTGCGCTTTCCCGTCCAGCGCGCGGGAAGCTCCTCACCGCTATCCTGCCCTGCGCGTTGAGCCCGCTGTCATGGCTAGGCGCAATTCTAGACCCATCCATCGCGACACCCACTTGTCATCCACTCTGCGCGTCTCGGTATAGCGCCTTGGAGGTTCGTCTGCAACCTGATCATCACCGGCGGCATTTTGCTGACTGATTCCCCCCCACAATTTTCGTCTCTCTCCGCCACATTCCATTGGGATATATCCTCTCGCCATCCATTCTCCATTCCCCCATTTATCCGGATTTATCTCGTTCTTTATCCCGACGTTTAATCTCTATCCTGATCCCATTTATCCCGCTTTGCTGTCCCCATCTTGGCTGCACCATCTTTACCTGGTTCGTACTTTATCTCGATATTCCTGTGGACTTTATCCCCTCGTGCTTGTTGGTTGATCCTGTACATACATGTTCAATAAACTCAAAGGATATATCCGAAGGTGTCTTAGAAACAGCGAAGATATATCCCAAGTGACTGAAGTGGCTCCGAGGACGATTTTTGACCGCCTGCGCAAAGTCGGGGCATACGTGCTGCGTCTTGGCCTAGCTCGTGAGGCTGACGGTGTACGGAGATCACGAGGCGTGCGGGTACAGTCGCGCAATTAGCACCCAGACTATAGATTGCGTCTGAACGCGATCTCCGCTCCGTTGCACACGGTTGGGACTCGGAGCAGCATGCGTGTCGACATCTCAATGAAACGTGGCAGAAAAGCATGGGAGCGACTACATGGTGCAGATGTGCTCTGCGGGACGAGATGTGTGTACATCACGGGATGACGATGCAGCTCGCGCGATCGGACTCGGCGCCGTCCGTCGACGCGGAGAGGCGCGCGCAGATGTCCCGCCAGTCATATCGGGGTCTGTATCACGAGGACTAGTCGCAGCAGATGCCGCTTAGGGCTCTGGACGAGCGGATCCGCGTCCGAGGGGCGCCTGACGAACACATTCTGCAGAGTGGAGACAAGCCGCTCCCAGGCCAGGTGGCTGTGCGGCGTCTTGTCGCAGTGGGCCAGGGTGGGACATGGGTGTGCGGGCATGGCGCGCCCGAACGGCGCGTCGGCCAGTGTCTGCAGGAGGAGCGCAAAGAAGCGCTCGATGCGCTGCTGTCGAGACAAGACGAGGCGCGCGAGCTGCGCAACGTCGACATGCGTGATGCTGTTGGCGTCGAGGGGAAGGCGGACGACTCGTCGCGCTCGAGCTCCTTCTGGCCGTACCGCCCCGCGACGGAGTCAAGATGATGCATGTCGTCCTGCATCCACGGGATACGCTGAAGGAGGAGCAGGACGTCCTCTGCGCCGGTCATTTCGTGTCCCGTGGCCGCGTTAAGCACGCGCTCGACTCGGAGGACGCGCAGGTCGGCGAGGCTCGCGGGCCCGGCAGAACGGCCGCAGCCGAGTTTGAGCAGGATGTCGAGAGTGAGCGTGTCCTGCTCCAAGTCGATACGGACGGGCGCGCGAGCCGTGCTGTCTCTACAGCAACCGCTGCAACGGAGAGGAACTCCGCAGCTGCGCGCGGCGACAGCAGCGTGTTAATCGCAATGCATTCAGCGCGCCGAGACAGACGGACGCGGGACCGGACGCCAGAAACTGCGGGTTCTAGCGCATAGACGGGGGCTTGGAGATGTGTGACAACGGTTCCGCGCGGCAGTAATGGGCACAGCGCGCCAGTCTCCCGGCTAGATGTAGTTAAACATATCTCACAGCCTTGCCGCGTACACTGAGCGCGCGCAAGCCCCTCCGAATTGGCGCGGGCCTGGAGAGTGGCGTCCGGATGCCGGTCCAGGTGTACCATGGCCGGCGGCGAGCACAAGATGGCTGAGAAATGAACGCCGGAGGGCCAAGACAAGGACGTATGGACGTTGTCGTGTCTTCCGTCTGAATGCGATCTACGCTCAGTGGCGACTCGGACCCGCATGAGCGTCGTGTACATCCAGACGGGAATCTGATCGAGCGCGCAACAACGGACGATCCTGCGCAAAATGTATCCTTGGGTCAAGACACATTCCCAACCGCATTTATTCGGTTTCAGAGCCACTCGAGCGGGTGACTGGGCATGAGGGATTCAACAAATGGAAGAGGGCGCTTTAAATGCGAAAGCGATGCGTCGACCAAGCGCGAGAAAGACATGATCGGTTTGTTTGGGGGGCACGGGATGACTGACCGCATTTCCGACCGGCAGATTGTCTGGATTTTCGAAAGGCTGGGGTGCTGGCATTCGACATGCAGTTCAAGCAACGGTAAGATGGAACACTGTACGACGTCACTGTCATGCCGTAAGCATTCGCACCGGTTAGAGATCGAAACATACCGGTCAATCCGATAGATGGTATTGCTAAGAATTCTGCACGCCAGGTCGTGGTGCAAGGTGCGTTCGGCATCCCAGTACATGGCCAGGTGGTGAATATGATTGACGAGCAACATTGCGCGGCGGACCGGTCTCAAATGCTCGAACAGTCGTCTGCAGGCCTCCAGTCGGTTTTTGCAGGGCCCGATTTCGCAGTGGCAGCGGGAGCCGACTGGGTGCGACCGTTCGACCGAAAGCTTCAAGACCTCCAGGTCCGGGCATCGGCCGATAGCTGGAGAGCCCAATAGAACTTGCAGTTCATCGAAGGCTCGCTCCCTGAAGATGCACAATTGGATCCCGAAATACGGTGCGCCTTGCCAGTTGAGCTGCCGTCCACGCAGGCTCCTCTGCTCGAAGGACACCCTATCCTCCGGTGAGTAGACACGCCGCCCAGATCGTATGACACACCAGGCTGATAGAACCATCGGGGACAGTATAGCATGTGTGCTTGCATCGTTCAGTCGATTGACGGCCTCGTCCAATTTGAGGAAATTACGGCCGGCAACACTCATGGCGTCCAATTGTTCTTTGAGTCTCTGGGCGGATGTTAGTTGAGAATGAACGGACGAGAGTGCATAAAACACACTCGGAAGGATGTGCGAGCAAATGGTGTGTAGTACCCAATAGCTTCGTGGTAGAAATGAAAAGTGGGTACACCGACGTCGAAACGGAGTTGTATGTCCTGCATGACCCTATATATGCGGTCGAGGCCCACGCCCTGGCTCTCGACGACTTCCTGGACCCTTTCCTGATCATTTCTAATGGCAATCAGAATAGTTGCTAGACGGTATAACTGAGACAAACATACGAATGAGCAAGCGAAAGGTACGTCTGCACGACTCCGATCTGCTCAGAGAGCCGCACGCGTAACGCGTCAACGTCCTTGCCACCGAGGATGCTCCAGGCCGCGATGGCCCAGTACTGGCGCCAGGCAGCGGCGCCGACCCTGCTGGTCATGCGCGCCTTGAACGCGTTGACTTTGCCTAGGATACCGCACAGGACGTCGTGGCAAGCGACGATCGCGTGCTTGATCCCGTTATTGATGGCAGGTGGGAGCGGCGTGCGGCGATTCTCAATAGCCGCCTTGGTCTGCTGGAGCGCACGCGTGAACGAGTCCACGTCGAGAATGAGCGCGCGTATCTCTGCGGACGCGCCGCTCGCGTCGCTGAGCGCAGAGCGCAGCTTCCATGCGAGATGAAGGACGGTAGCGACATCTCCGAACGAGCTGAAGGTAATGGGCATTGTGGGTGCGGGTCCTGGGCTCCCTCCACACAGTGCAAGTTTCTATGGTAGCCAGGTGTTGGGACCCGAGACCCTGGAAGTTCTACGTCGCCGACGTCCTCAGCCAACCGATACCGATGACACGTTCCAGACAACTGCAAGCGTTCTGAGACCCTGGTAGCGGCCCAAGGAGCTCTGTCCCTCGAGGGCGCCGCCGGGGATAACACCACTGGGCCCGGAGAAAGTACATGTACAGGAGGCAAATGTCTGGACGCGTGACCCCAAATTGCGCGGCCGCCGAAGACATCCGCGCAAGTCTAAGAAATACAACCATGACAGAGCACCGCAAGGAGAGACCACCAAGCAAGTTTTGCGCCGAGGGAGCAATACACCGAATGCGGGAGGGTTTCCCACAGGCAAGGACGCAGTAGGGCATGCCTCGGTAGCGCTATGTCGAGAAGCACTGCCCAGTGTCTCCAACTGCGCCCAGGGAGTACAGCGGGGCTTGTTGAGCGCGTAACCGATCCGAACGAAGCTCCGTCTGTCAAATGGCGAAGCCAGACAATCTCCAATGCAGCTTGAAAGTCGTATCTGAAAACTGTGGTTTTGATACGGCGCGGAGTTGACAAGCAGCGTCCAAGCAACACTGTCGGGGAGAGCGAGCCGGCCCACGATAGGTTATCCAAACGAGCTCGAGCACCAGGAGCATCAACTCGTCATAGGTAACAGTAACGCAGAGTCTGGTCTCCGCGGGCGCTCGACCGCGCCAGTGACGGTCGGAAAGCAAGCCGCGTGAGCGGAGTTCGTATCTTGCACCCGGCTCTCTTCCGCTCCACCGCGTGCGACCAGTCCGGGCGCAAGACAGCAGGCGCGGCGCGCGGGCAATATGTCTTACTGGTTGCTTACTGGACTGTATTTTGCGTGCCAGCCGGGCATTAGACTGTGCTGGCAGTACTCTATCTGGTGCTTTCAATCATCCCGAGTGCCTGCACGAGCTTTCGACGGTTTTAGAGCTCGCTAATGAATCTCTTGGTTACCCTGGAAGACATTGCGCGCTAATACTTGCTTTCTTTGGTACCTTATCTTGGCCAGTGCTTTAGCTTTCGCGGTTGGTGTCCCGCCGGGAGATACTGTACATCTCGGCTCTTTGCTATCCTCTGGGCCCTGTATCTGGTTTTGATGCTATGCGACCTTGGCCTGCTTTTTGTTCTGATCCTGACCATGACTCGATCTCTTGCATTGACTCCCGCGCTCGTGATGCCAGTGCTGCCACCCCGAGCAACGTGCGCGCATACGGACGGGTGCTTAATAAATCCGCACGGGAACGCGGAGACGGGGATTACCCGACGCATGAGCACCGTGTCCGACTTCCATGTGTGCTGGAGCCTGGACATGGCATACCCGCCAGATTCGGACCCGCCAGTGGCTCGCGCGGGCAGTGCGGCGAGTATTACGCGAAACAGGTCGTGCGGGCACACAGCTTCGCGCAGAAGAGTTGCACTCCGCGCTAGCTCGTGGGGACATTGTGCGCCAGCTGCCTGGCGTCGACGTGCGCAATCTTAGCGACGTCGAGCTGCATGCGGACGAGGCGCTACAGTCAGGCAGCCGCAGACTCGGTCCGACCGTATCGGTCGGAGACGGCATAGATGTGCAGCGCGTGCACCTGCATCGCGGGCTGCCGGAGTAGGAGCAGCAGTATCTCTACTGCGCCGTCCTTTTTGTGTTTCTCGGCCGCGCAGAGAACGCGCTCTAGGTCGGACAGGTGAGGCGAGACAGCCAGGGAGGCATCTCGCACACGAGTTTGAGGATAATCTCGAGCATCAGAGCGTCCTCGGAAGCCGTCACAGTCGAGCTCCAACCAGCGGGTGGCTTTTCGTGCTGCACGACGCGGGTACACTCTCGAGTGCGGAACCAACCCGAGACTCGTGCGAGATTGGCCGCCTGGGCGTGGAATTCTGTGCCGTCCGCCGGTATCAGTAATGCGGGGCTTGCTGCGTAAAGTCGGGGTGTACATGCTGCGTATCGTCGCTGCCCATGATGGTGACAGTGTGCAGACAACACGGGGCGCGGGTACAGTCGCGCAATTGGCACGCAGATCATAGATTCCGCCTGAAGGCGATCTGCGCTCGGTTAGACCTGATTGAGACTCGGGGCAGTATGCGTGTATATCTGCCACTGATGAGATTCCACAGAGGAGCGGGGGAAGGAACACAAACGTTTCGCGACGAACCTGCGTACATCACGGAATTACTATGCAGCTCGCGGGGACGGACTCCGGGGCGTCCATCGAAGCGGAAAGGCGCGCGCAGATGTCCCGCCAGTCATACTGGGTCTGTAGCACGAGGAATAGTCGCAGCAGATGGCACTCAGTGCACGCTGCCGGGTCCGGACGAGCGGATCGGCGTCGAGCGCGGCGACCGAGGGGTGCCTGACGAACGGGCTCTGCAGTGCGGAGACCAGCCGCTCCCAGGCTAAGTGGCTCTGCGGCCTCTTGTCGCAGTGCACCGGGCTGAGGGAGGGATGTGTGTTGTCCGGGCATCGCGCGCCCGAACGGCGCTTCGGCCTGTGTCTGCAGGAGGAACGCGCAGAAGGGCTCGATGCACTGCCTCCGAGACGAGACGAGACGCGCGAGCTGCGCGTGAGGGGGAGGCGGACGAGACGCTGCAGCGCGTCGCACTCCACCTCAGCTTGGCCGTGTAGGCCGGCGATTGCGTAGAGATGGAGCTCGTCGTCCTGCATCCGCGGGAGATACAGAAGGGGAAGCAGGACGTCCTCTGCGCCTGCCACCTCGTATCTCACGGCCGCGTTAAGCACGCGCTCGACTCGAGGACACGCAGGCCGGCGAGGCGCGCGAGCCCGGCAGAACGACCGCAGCCAAGTTTGAGCAGGATGTCGAGAGTAAGCGTGTCTTCTTCCAAGTCGATACGGGCGGCCGCGCGAGTCGTGCTGTCTCTACGACGCAGAGTTCCAGGGGAGTGCGTGCGAAAATAACCTGAGCATCGCGTGAGATCCGACCATGCAATGTGGAACGCAGTGCGGTCCGCTGAGACGATGATGGTGTCTGCGGGTCCTGGGAAGTCTGGGTGCGCTGCCTCGTCCGTGACTTGGGACATGGTGGTGAGAGCGTGAGGGAAACACGAGGCCCTCGGGTGCGGATGCCAATTTAGCAGCGCTCGCTCACTGAGACCGAGACTCTCGTGGTTTGCGCTTGCAGGCACGTGCGGCGGCGCGATTGATAGACAACGGTGCAACTTCGGCGGGATAGCCGTTTGGTCACCCTTCGCATTTAGAAATAGCACTACCTCGTTGCGCTCTGCGCACATCGGGCGCACCATGCAATGACTACGTATCGTACAACCATCCGAAAGCGTCCTGCACGGCGAGCCGCAGGCGCCACCAGATGACTTCCTGTTGCGGCAACCTGGGCGTGGCGAATCAGCGAAACACGCGCCTGCAGTGCGAACCGGGACGCACAAAATGTTGACCTCGACGTTGATGCTCGGGCCGAGCATCTCGCGCAGCATGAACATCCCGATCTTCCAGTCCAGCACATGCGCGAGCGCCGCTTTATCCCATATTTGCACCGAGTGCAGGAACGGCTGTGCGAGCGGGAGCAGCCTGCGCAGGAGGTTGACGGCGTGGAATACGCGCGGCCTGCGCGTGTGGCCGAGGTGGGAAGAATACGGCGCGAAGGAGAGCACGAGCCGCTCGAGCGCCGGGGGGAGCGTGTACCCGTGGTCCAGCATGTGCGCATCAAGGGCGAGCGTGCGCAGTGCCGTAAATCGGGAGAGGGAGTGCAGCTCGAGGGGCGGAGACGCGATGCGCACGTGCGTGGAGCTGACGTCCAGCTCCGCGAGCGTGGCGAGCTGCGCCCTGAAGACACAGTCCATGCCGATCTGGCGGTCGTTATCACGCACGGCCGTGTTGCGCAGCGCCACTCCGCGTGCGCGCGGCAGAGCCAGCATGAGCTGCGTGAGCGCGTCTAAGGGGACGACGCATGCATCGAGGCGAATGGTGTGGATGTTACTGAATTGGCGTCGGGCCATGAAGGCGGCGAGGGACACACTTTCGTACCGCGGTATCCGCGCGCCGCACAGCGCCAGCGATTCGAGGCACGGGAACTGCTGCAGCAAGCCCAACACTTCGCACTGCCGCGGTTCGTAGGCGGGATCATTTACAATAGGGACGCAATGTCCCCATGTGGCGGCGAGGCGGCGAACACGGTGCGCGGCTAGTTTGAGCCCGGGGATGTCAAGCACGTCCGTGGTTAATTCGAAGAACTCGAAGTGGACAGCGGCACCGCAGCTGCGCAGGATGTACTCGATGTTGTAAGAGGAGACGCGCTCGGAGACCGGTAGGGCAATGCGGCGCACGAGCGGCGCGAGCTTAGGGCGCGCCTCGAGGGACTCGGCGAAGGCCACGACCCAGCGCGGCGTCGGCAGGAAGACGTCGCAGTACAGCACTTCGGTCGCCGCGTCGCGCCACGCGCGGCAGACGATGCACGCCGCAGACAGGCCGATCCATCTCCCGAGTGGCATCATTTCCTGGGGATACATTTCTCCGGGAGAAACGGGCGTGTCGCGCTTGGAAAAGCGACAGCGTGTGCGGACGAGATGGAAGATGCGGAGCTGCACCTCGGGTGGAATGCGCGCGGCAGGATTGAGGCGGTTGTAGTCAAACCTTGGAGCGACTCGGTGGCGCAGATAGTCCCTCTCCTCCGTGACAAAGATTAAAATTAGAATGCCAAGCAGGAGCAGAGGCGGGGCAAGGTAGATCCACGGAAAGCGGCGCGCAGCGAAGACAATGTAAGCAATCTGACTTGCTCGATTCGCGATATAAGGAGCTCTTCTGAAGTTCTGTGGATAAATGAGATGCCAATGATTGGAGCGATTGTAGCGCAGGATGATGGCGAACAGGATACTGATCAACACATAGTCGAATATGTCTGCCTCCCATGCAATTTCGAGCGAGTTGTGAACCGTCTGAGCGGTATGACCTGCCCCAGCCAGAGATCCCAGCACGGTAGACAGGCGAAGTGGACGCGGACAAAGCGGTGAGAGACAGTAACCCAGAGCAAGCAATACCGCTGCGCCGATATAAGGATGCAGTGGGCCAAATGCCCATTTTCGCCGCATCGCAACGAGTGAGCCGATCAAGAGCGAGGTATACCTCAGGAACCAAAGCCACACGACGAGCTCGGGTGAGAGTGGGATGTGTGGGTGCTGAATGTACGGCTCGGGAATGGCTGGCCTAGGAAGCGATTTGGCGACCCGCTCAATCCGCGGAATGAGCCCAAACAGACGGAAGACCAGTCTCCTGGAGAGACGGTATCAAAGACGGCACACGCTGCATTGGCGACGCCGACCTCGGGACAGGTTTGATGACGTGGCCGGCACTCTGGGACGAGGCAGATCCATGGCGCACGTGACCAGTATCGGAAAGCATTGCAAGCGGGGCCGAGTGGGAGCAGCAGCCGAGAAACCGGCCGAGATGGAAGGAGGGAAAGAGACTTTGGGCGGAGACTCGGGTTCCGGCCCGGACCGTCGTCGGCATCGTTCCGCGGTGCACAGCCACCTTCCGCTCTGGCTGCAGCGCATCCTCTCTGCATCCTCTGCGACCGCCTCTGCGCCCAACATCGCCATACACCGCACATGGATAGCTCTCTGCATCCATAGCGCGACATGTCCGTATTACATCGACTCGCGGCCATCAACTACGTTGCCCCTGCCCGGCTCCTCAGGTCTCGCCGTCGTTCCCGACGTGTTCTGCGTAGCTGGGCCCTCGCCATGCATACCCTTTGCCTCCCCGCTCAATTCTCAGCATATTTCCTTCATTGACTGGCGCTGGCATCCTACCTCTCCCTGCGCCAGAAGTTTCTTATCCCTCCGCCTGCTGTACAGTACAACCGCAGATCCGATGCCGTCTCTGTCCATGTTCTCCCTCTAGTAGTCTCTTTTACCCCCAGACAAATTTCACCCAGCTTTTCTCTGCTCTCGGTCACCCAGCCTGCTCAATTCCGGAGCTCCAGCTCGACTCGGTCTTCGATTTGGCGGCGAGCCAGTCCGCTCTCACTCAGCCCAGGGGCTCGCGCGCTCTAGGGCAGGGGGAGGCATCTAGATGTCGTTTTTTTTTGGCTAGCACTCCTACCTCCCGACGTCCAGGGCAAACTATTGCTCGGACACTAGAGACCGGACATCGTCAGCACGCCCAATCGATATCCTACTCGATACAGGCGCCCCGCGCGCGGGAGATTATCCCGCGCGGCAGGGACGTTCGAACTTCAGCAGCAGCGGCGTGCAGAGCTGGAAGCACGCGCAGCTGCAGAGTTCGGTGCGAGCGACGAGCTGCTCGACCGGCTGGACACGACGTTGATAGCCCTGTAAAAGCGCAGCGTGCGATGTGGAATGCCGCGCGGTGCGGTCTCTGGACGGACCCGGGCGTGCGCTGTCTTATGCGGATGGTGGACCTGGCCACATGCGCGAATATAGCAACGAGTGATCACCGGGACAGAGGCTCGCTGCCACGTGACACGTACATGCTTGTAGTAGAACGCAGCTTCCCGCGAAGCTTCAGAAAGGGCTACCCTTCGCGGTCAGAGTGAAGTCCTTCCGGAGAGCAAGGGATGCATTATCGTGTCGCGCCCGAACAGCACAGACGTGAGATAGGATCGCTTGAGAATGCCAGCCTAACTCGCCGATTGCCTGCGCAGGGCGAGCGGGGGACACACGCCGCACAACGTCGCGGTGTTAGTGATGCATAGATAGATTAAAGGACGTTACGGTCCAGGTCCTGACGCGACGCTGGCATCGGCCCCGTCGGATGCTATATGTGTGTCAACTTCTACCAGAGCGTGCGCGCGGTATCTGAGAGCAACTCGGACAGAGTATGGAGCCAGGGATGGACTACGCTCAAAAGAGCCAGATTGCCATTCAGGAGAACGAGAGATAGCTGCACGAGCGTCGAGAACAAGGAGCGTCAGTGTGCATCATAGCGAGATGAGCGGCGGCGGCGCGAGCGAGACCGGTGGATCTGAGAGCGCAAGGAGCTCCTCGCGCAGCCGCGCCTATGGAAACATCGCCTGCCTGCAACGGCGGCAACAGTCGCAAGCGAGGTTCCGGATCGCGTTCTGCATGTGCTCTCCGTCAACGGACGGGTGGCGCGCAAACTGGGCGGCCATGTCGCGGATGAACTGACACCAGTTCTGCCGGACGAAGGCGGGCTGTACGTCCCCGCAATGGCGACACTCGGCGCGGTACTCGCGCCGGAAGACGTCCTCAAGCTGAGCACGTCATCGACGCGCGCATGAGCCGCGCAACCAGGTTGACTGGCTGGCGCTCGGCGATGTACGCGAGGTCGAGCTGCCCGAACTGCCAGCCCTGGACGTACGTAGTTAGGCCCTCAGCGCGCGCGGCGTCGGGGTAATACCCGCCTGCCTTTCTGTTGTTGCCCGCATAAAGCCGGTAGTAGGAATGGAGAAAGTCGGAGCGGGTGTCGCGCGTTGATTCAAGTGTGCCAGTCTCGGTTGTGGTCGACTGGAGACAATCAGAACAGGTAGACGTCAGCGCCCAAGACCCAGCCAGCGGACACGTGTGGTGAACGGCGAGCCACATGTTTTAACGGAGCGCGCCACAAATCAAGGTGCAAGAACTGCGCACGCGGCGCTCGTCGATTCTGCAAGACGAAACGAGGATGTGGGAGCAGACCAAGGAGCGGAGGCAAATTCCAACCCCGCACATCTCCCGCTCATGCCCTTGATCCGCTCGCTTCCCGAACCGATCTCGGTACATCGCTACGGCGGCGCAACGCATGCGGATAGACTCTGTCGGTACCGTCTGAGCTTCGGGAACGGGACCTGTACGGTCTAACGTGGGCATCGATATCAGAGCTCTGATTGGGCGCGCCTTAATAGCAACCTCCCATCACTAACATAGCGGGAGCGCTGGCAGTGCAACGGTTCACATAAATACCTGTCCCTGGAGAGCGTGCAATTCCTCCGCACCCCGTCCCTCATGCCGGCTTCCGTCGGAGACATCGTCGCACTCTTGCAGCTTGCCTGGCAGATTCGAGCAGCACTGCGCGATGCGGCGGGCACCCGCACGGAGATCGACACTCTCGTTGATGACGTCGAGTCTTTTATCCGGGCGCTGCAGCAGATCGAGTCCTTCATAGATCACCGGTCGACGCCCCTAGACCCGGCAGTTGACAACGGTATCAACCACGCTGTGGCAGCATGCACGGACGCTCTCAGACAGGTCGTTTCTAGGATATCAGCTTTCCGGGGTAAAATGACTTCAAAGGGTACGCTCAAATGGCAGCAGTACTGGAAGATGGCCGCGTGGAGCGTCCTGGGCGGTCGTGAAGAGGTCGATAAGCTTCGTAAGCGGCTCACGGAACAGATCCAGGCCATTCACACATTTCTCTTTCTCTCGCATGCGTGCGTAATGTATATCACATCTCCGAAGTTCTTGCGTACTCACATTTCTACTGCGTATCTAGAGCCGATCTCGCAGCCCTCAGCAAAGCCGTTGAACAGCAAGGCACGGCTCTGCAACAGATGTCGGACCGGACCCGCGGCATCGGCATTCTTCGTAACCGATCCCCTACTCCTAACATCGTTTGGGACCCAATAGACCAGCGGTACTACCATGCGTACGCCAGGACGTCTCTATCCGTAAGTCTCCCGTCCCACGCCGGACGAAGTCTGATTGGGGATCAGAGGCTACAAGAACTTCACCGTCGGGGCTCTCAACACCCTGAGGGGCCCTTCATCATGCATCTAGACGGGCGCAGCGGCGAGCTGTGGGCTGCGGAGAACAACCCTGTGCCGAACCTACACTCTGCGCACATCGCGTGCGTCTCAATCTGCAATCCCGCATCTCACTCAGGTTAACGTTGTTCTGGCAGATTCTGGCTCCCAGAGCGGACAGTGATCATCCTCTCCTGCGTCTTCTGGCGCGCGCAGGAATCCGACAACTGGCAGGTCTTGCTCGGTTTGCCGGGCCCGATGCAGTGCGTGTACGGGCGGGAGGACGGCCTGCGCCTGTTTCTCGAGCGCAAGGAGATCCACAGATCCGATTGCGAATGCAGGCCAGCTTGCAGCGCGCTTCTCACAGGACTCCCTAACGTGTCGCGCTTGAGCGCCTTGATCGGTGAGGTAGAGAAGGAAAGGTTCGAGCTGTTCTACGAGCGCAGTGTGATATGTAGCTCCAGATGCATGTACTCAGGCTGAGAGGTGACCAACTCCGTTCCAGCAAGAGATCTGCGTGTTGTACAAGCGCCAGAACGTGTTTGCGCGGACAGCCGCAAGCGTACGGAGAGCAGGCCATCCCACTCCAGCCTACGTGCTGAGCGAGTGAACAAGGGACCGGGACGTACGAGAGATTCACCGCGACCGCGACACCGCAGCATGAACGCCGCGATCTGCCAGTCGTGTATCTGCGCGGGGCGGACGTCGTCCCAGATTTGCACCTCCTTGAGACGCGGCGGAGGTGCGTGCGTGGAATACGGCGCGAACGAGAGCACCAGCCGGGAAGGGCGCGCGAACATGCAAGCCTGCGGCACGCGAGAACGCGCCGAGCGTCACGAGTCTGATAGGTGCTGAGGCAAAGCTCAAGTGCATCGATAGGATCCCGCTGATCCAAGCTCCAGCGGAAAGACTGAAGCGCGCAGAGGTGTCGGAACTGGCTCGGGCCCGCTCCATGCGCGACAGCGCTGAACACAGCGCTTGTCGGCCAACTCGATGTCGCCCTCTCTGTAGACAAAGCCAGCGCGCACGTGCTTCACGTCCGGGCAGAGAATCAGGGCGCGCTCTAGCCGCACCTGGTCACGGCCGTACATCGCGCGGAACGATGGAGATCATCATCAGGTTCGAGGCGCAACGGCGCAGACAGGGGCGTCGTGGGGGCTATCCAAAGCGTCTCCAGCCGCCACGTGGGTATTGATGTCGGGCACAAAGAACTCGACGGGTGGACCGCCAGTACCAGGTAGATGGCGGGCGTCGGCGTCGCAGAGGACGGAGAGCGGCAGTGGCGCACAGCGCCCGACGGGCACGGGGACCATTCAATCCAGAACGAGATGGACGTGCGTCCAGACGCGCGGCGTTGACAGCGCGACGTCGCGCCAGTGCCGACAGACCAGAGTAACGCGCACAATGTCCTGCATCGAGTCGAGCCGGGGCACCGTGGGTATGGGAAGCAAGGAGCGCAATCGGCGCCAAGCGTGAGCCATATGTAGAAGGGTACGGCTGAGGAGCACCAATCACGTTTTTAGAACACACTCTCATCACCATATCGACTTGCGCAGCCGTGATCTACCCACGTGGGGCTCACAATCCCGCGATTGAGCGCGTGCAATCCATGCGGACAGCCACCGCGCGTCAGTCGGCGAGGTGCGTAGACAGAATCTCGATTTGTGATGCGCGCCATCATGGCGGGCATCTCGAATTGGAACGACTCGCCGATTGAGGGATATGAAGCATCGGCGCGAGGACTGGATCACGCACTCGGATGACTCATTCACACCAGCGCCCAGATACACGTTGCGGAACGCGCGTAGAAAGCAGTGCTGTTCCAATCTCCAGCGGGGACGCTCTCGATCGCAGCGTGCGGCGTCAGGGAAAACCTTAGCACTGTAAGGCTCATTGTGGGCCAGACGTAGTCTCAGAAGCTGGGTGGATCCTGTAATGTATACAGGGGCGAGAGGCAAGTCGCTCCGACCCACCGCAGCAAGACGTAACGGCCCTTTGTAAACTTTCCGGCAGGAAGTCCATGGCACTGGCGGGTGCATCGTAGGCGAGATACCAATCATCAGGGACAGTTAAGCGCAAGATAGTGACGAGAGACTGGAAGTCCGAAACGGCAAGGGATCACAGACATGGATAAGACGAGAGATAAGGGGAGTTCACAGCGGTCGAAACGCGCCGGAACGAAGCTCGAAACGCCGAGTCGAAACACGACCGCCAAGACCAGCCGTTTCGGAATCGAGCTGTGAACTCCCCCGGAACGACAGCCGAAACGATCCGGAACGCACGACTCCCGCCGCTGAGAAAGATACCTGCCGGGTCCCGAGTACTCTGGCGCTGTCACCTAGGCAAATAGGAGCATAATCTCATAACGTAAAGGACATCAAAGTCATGTTCAGTCTTGGGGAACATGTCTGGCGGGCATGTGTCTGCAGGTTACCTGCGGTGAACCGGAACTCGGAGATGATCGAAACAGCGGAACAGCCTGTCTTGGCGGTCGTGTTTCGACTCGGCGTTTCGAGCTTCGTTCCGGCGCGTTTCGACCGCTGTGAACTCCCCTATAGTCTCACAGCAGATCGATGCGTTGGCGCAAAAAAGGGCGGGCGGCGAAGCAAACTGAAGGACATACAGAGCGCACTTCCAAAGCAAGCGTCGCTCCTTACAGCAAGTCATATTCAGCCCGAATCGACTGCAACGGTGGTTGCTCTGCATCGAGACGAATCGTCGAATTTCGATCGGAGAGCTTCCAGCGTAGTAAGTCCCAGAAGACAAAGCGCCTATTCAATATGAGCCTAGAAAGAATCGTCCAAGGCGTGCGTTCTGTGGCTAAGGACAGCCGTCGCTCGGGAAGCAGCGCCGGCATCGCGGCAGGAGGACAAGGAGCGGAAGCAAAGTTAAACTCCACTGTTCTTCCCTTTCTTCCCGCCCGTCGTCGCTCCCACGCACCTTCTGCTACCTGCGTCGCGCATCCACCTGTTTATGCAGACAGTCACTGAAGCGAACAGCGCACAGCTCACAGACGTGTCTTTCGCGGCGCAGCGCGGCGCTCCGGTCCGTCCAACCCATACAGGCTGCTACGACGCCCTATGGCTGCGTCACGGGAGCTTGATCGACCATGTATTGCTTCTGAATACTGTCCGAAGGGCTAGACCTGCAACGCTAGACCCTGGGAATGTCTTGCCGGTGCTTTGTGCTTCCAAAGCGGACCCGCTCGAGTTGCCGGACGTCTCGAAAGCCTGCTATCTTATTCTCAATCATGATTATAGAGTAAAAGACTCTGTCTCCCTCTGCACGCCATTTTCTCCGGAGACGCAGCGTGCTGCAGATCGTTGTTGGCGCGCTGATCACGGGCCTCGCGCCAGCAGTTGACTGCTGGGCGGCAGGCCCGCGTCTCGTGCTCTGGCGCTAGCAGTTTCAGATGGTGCATGTAAATCTTGCCTAGACAGACATATATTATGACGGTGCTTGGTGCGTCGTCTCGCCCTGCACATCGCGCGCGCGACTAATACAGCGCTAACGCTCTGCTTTATTGCACCCTCCGCATGGCACCCTCTCGCTCGCTTTCTCGCCCGCTCGCTAGTCCATTCTCGCTCGCCCATTCTCGCTGGCACATTCTCTCCCACCCGCTCCGTCGCTCGTTCGCCCGGGCGCTGTCCCGCTTACTCGCTCTAAGCGCATTCTCCACGATCAGCGGCTCGTTCCTCGCGCGCATGCGCGGCACGTCCGAGCCGGACTTCTCCAAGTCACGCGCGAAGGGCTACGAGCGCTTCCTGCCCGCGTGCGAGACGTTCGTCGTCGACAGCGGCGACGACCCTGCGCGAGATCACATGGACCGTATCAACGCGTTCCGCCAGGAGTTCGAGGAGCTCTAGGGGAGCGCGAATGCGTGCGTTTCCCTCTCTCTCTTCACTTCTTTCTCCTTTCCCTTTCTTCCTCCCCGTCCTTCGTCCCACTTGCCGTTTGTGCATTGACGTCTTCCCGGGCGCTCGCTCGCCAGACCCAATCTCCCTCTTGACGCTGACGCTGACGCGCGCCGCAGGGAGGTCTAAGCCACGTGCCCTTCGCCGCGACCCTGGCCTATACATACGTCCGCATGCATTCTCATTCCCGCTTATCCTCACACATGACTCGCACACTCGCATGGATTCAAACGTTCGTTCTCTTTCGCTGTTTGCTAGTTTGTCCGTCGCTGTCGAGTACAAGGTCTCTTTTCTTGGTCTTAGGATCGTAGTATAGTTGGTAATGGATGCTGCGTGGAGGATCGCACGGAGTGTGGGTGCTCTGGCTATGCCCGGTATCGCCTTCTTTTTGTTCACATCTGAGACGAGAGCGGACTCTCGGCCAGTGAGGTCCAACTCGGCGTTGGGGCATGGTAAATGGCAACTCAAGGGGTGCGGGTGCCGGGTACCGACGCCGATCTGAGTACTTAGCAGCTCTAATATTCCGCGGAGACCCGATAGTTGCGCGCGCGTATGCATTCCTAGTTCCCACAGCTGAATCAGAGAGATTGAAGCACGCCTATAAAGCCTACGGCTGGTCGCCCGTGTGTCTTTATTATCTAAGCCATATATTCAAACACTGCAGCGGTGCAGGCCATCCTGGATCAATGACAAGCGAGAGATTGTCAGCGTTTTGCGTCAGGAATGACGGACCGTGCACACTCACAACAGGATGCTTTCCACGCACTGCGAGGCGCAAGAACTGTTCCCTGAGGCAAATCCGTAACGCTTACTCCGCGTTCTGACATTGGGCTCGCGTTGGCTATAGCCATTGGAGAGCGTCGCCAGGTGATATGTATTCCCAGAGGTCTCCTGGGCCGAAGTTGTGCTCGCTGTCATGAGGGGGGGAGTCGAATATCGATCGAGCAGCATACCCTCCGAAGTACGGGAAGCTGGAGGCCATGCGTGTGCCTGATTCACAGACATGTTGAATTTTGCGAAGACTGGGAAGCTGGCACTCGACGTGCAGCCGGAGCAATGGTATTATCGAACGCTTTAAAAAGGTCCTGGGTCGCAGTCAGTGTCCAATCTTCCAAAATACAGAACATACCTATCCAGCTCGTAAATGGCCCTGTGAAGGTCCCTGCACGCCGAACGTTGAGCGTTATGTTCGGCGTCCTCGAGCCACATGGCAAGATGATCAATCTGATTCAAGAGCGCCAACGTGTCGAAGTATGATTTCTCGCGATCTGCCAGTCGCTTGACTCGCTCCAGTTGATTCCTACATGTCCCAATCTTGCAAAGGCAGCGGGAACCGACCGGATGCGGGTGTTCGATCAAGATCTTCAAGACATCCAGTTCCATACATATACCAGCAAATTCGCTGCCCAATAGGACCTGCCATTGATCGAAGGCTCGCTCCTTGAAGATGCATAATTGGATGTGATAACCGAAAGGCCGGCTGCTGGTGCCCTGATTTTGAATGCTCCGTGCCTCAAAGTTCACTCTACTTCCTGTCAGTAGACGCAGATGGGTGAAATGATGGCATACGCGATTGATAGAGTCAAAGATTCCTTCAAGGGCAGTGCAGAATGAGACCGTCTCGTGTCGGTCAGCAGGTTGTTGGCCTCGTCCACGAGAGGAACACCCCAAATGTGCATCAACTCGGAGAGCTCCTTGAGTCTCTGTGAGGGAATTAGCTAGAAATGAAGGTAGCACCAAGAAACAAACCTGCAAGGATGTGCGAGCAAATGGTGTGTAGTACCCAATAGATTCACTGTAGAAGTGAAAGCTGGGCACCCCAACGTCGAACCGAATTTGGATGTCCTGCATGACGCTATAGATGCGATCGAGAGCCACGCCCTGGCTCTCTACGGTTTCTTGAACCTTCTCCTGGTCGTTCCTAAGGAAAATCAGAAGCCGGTCAGGACAGCATAATTGCAGCAGACATACGATTGAGCCAGAGAAAGGTACGTCTGCACGACTCCCATCTGCTCGGAGAGCCGCACACGCAGCGCGTCGACGTCCTTTTTGCCACCGAGGATACTCCAAGCCGCGACCGCCCAGTACTGGCGCCATGCAGCAGCACCAATCCGGCTAGTAATGCGCGTCCGAAATGCATCAACCTTGCCCACGATGAGGCGCAGCGCGTCGTGGCAAGCGATGATCGCGTGCTTGATCCCGTTCTCGATGGCCGGCGCGAGCGGGGTGCGCCGTTTCTCGATTGCTGCCTTGGTTTGCTGGAGCGCCTTCGTGAACGAGTCGACGTCGATGAGGAGCGCGCGTATCTCGGCAGACGCGCCGCTCGCCTCGCTGAGCGCCGCGCGCAGCTGCCATGCCAGCTGCAGGACGGTTGCGACGTCCCCGAACGAGCTGAACGTGATGGTCATCGTGGTCGCGAGTGCTGGGTTCAGTTCACCTACCGCGAGTTTTATATGGTAGCCAGATGTTGGAACCCGCGAACCCTGGCAGTACTGCACCGCCAGGATCAGCAGCCAACTGATACCGAGAACACGTTCCAGACAACTGCAAGCGTTCTGAGAATCAGGTAGCGGCTCAAGGAGCTATGTCCCTCGAGCACCTCGCCGGGAATGACACCGCTGTCCCCAGGGAAAATATATGCGAAGAACGTCTGGATTCGTGACCCCCAATTGTGCGGCTGCGGAATACATCCGCACCAGAACTCGCAGAAATACAATCATAACATATGTAGCACCGCAAGGAGAGACCAATAAGCAGGTTCTGATGCGCCCAGGGAGCAATACACCGGGACTCCGGGAGGGTTTCCCGCAGGAGGCAGTAGGCGATGCGTCGGTAGCGCGAGGCTATGTCCAACAACACTGCCCAGTGTCTCCAACTGCGCCCAGAGAGTGCAATCTAGGGTGCAGCATGCGCAAGCATATGGCGCTCCGACCTCAAGCTGCCAGTCCTTGATGTACATTCCAATGCAGTCGTTCGTCTGCGGGCCGAGCTTGCCCTGCGCCGGTGTGCGCATCCTATATGTTCTCGACCAGCAACAGCCCGTCAAGGTCGCGCACATCAAGGCCCTCGAGGGGCGCAAGCTCAAATGGGACACCCTGTGCAACACAGCAGTGCGTAGGCAGAACTTCCAGAGGCCACGCAGGCGCGCCGTATCCCATTTCGCTGGGCCCAACAGAACCCGCGAGTCACGCGCGGGAGTCGCGCTTAAAATGCTGAGTTTGACGACGCCCGTAGACCGAAAATCGATTACTGTGTTTTCAATGTGGCCTCAATGACGCACAGGTCTATCAGCGCGCAAGTGGAGACGAGAAGAACAAGTATGAACACGGCACAGAATCCAGATGCAGCCCGGGGGATTTGTTGCGCGCGTAACCGATCCGAATAAAGCTCCGTTTGTCAAATAACAAAGCCAGACAATCGCTAAAGCAATTTGAAAGCAGCATCCAAGCAGCACTGTCGGGGAGAGCGGGCCAGCCCACGATAGGTTATCCATACGAACTCGAGCACCAAGAGGATACAATCGTCCTAGGAAACGGTTTAACCCAGAGTCTGGTCTGCGCGGGCATTCGACCGCGCCAGTGACGGTCGGAAAGCAAGACACGTGAGCGGAGTTCGTATCCTGCACCCGGCTGAGGGCTCTCTTCCGCTCCACCGCGTGCGATCGGTCCCGACGCAAGACGGCAGGCGCGACTCGCCGCTCGTACCGGATGATATTTTGCAGTGGCCTGTATTTTGCGTGCTAGTCGGGACTGGCGGTGCTCTATCACGTGCTTTCAATCGTCCAGAGCTCCTGCACCAGTTTTCGACGGTTTCACCGCTCGCTAAGAAATCTCTCGGATGCTCCAGAAGATTTTGGCAATGATACTCGTGCTCCTTGGTACCTTATCCTACAAGCGTGGTGGCTATCGCGGTCGGTATCCTGCCGGGAGGCTCATCTCGGCTCTTTGCTGTCCTCTGGGCCTGGTCGTGGTTTTGATGCTACGCGACCTTGGCCTGCTTTTCTCGTCGGCCTCGTCCCCCGTGACTCGATCCTGTGCATTGACTCATGCGCAACTCCTTATTTGGTTCCTGCCACCACGTACAACGTATCTTGTTCGTGCCAGACAAAGGCAGCAATGCGAATCGCGCTATTTCGCAGGTTCTCGCGGAGTCTTTCGGATGGGAGGGGGCTCTATATCAACGCGTTCCGCTAGGAGTTCGAGGAGCTCGAAAGCAGCGCGAACGCGTGCGTGCTCCGAGAGTCTTTCCTTTTCCTTCTCTCCCTTCACGTCGTTCCCTCCCAATGCCGTTTATGCACAGATCGACGTCTACACGCTGCAACGTCAACCTCCTACTGCGTTATACATGGCACCGACGCCCGCCGCAGGGAGCAGAAGGGCAACAACGTCTAAGCCACGTGCCCGTCCGTCATCCTTCGCCGCGACCCTGGTCGATACATACGCATGCATTCTCTCTTCCGTCCTATCACTGCGCACATGACTCGCCGCACCCTCGCATGGATTCAATTTCGTTTTCCTTTCGCTGTATGTTAGTTGCTGTCGCGTACAAGGTCTCTTTTCTTGGTCATAGGTTCTAGGATCGTAGCATAGTGGTAATGGATGCTGCATGGAGGATTGCATGGCTGCACAGAGCGAGTGTAGAGGCTCGGTATCGCGTTCTTTTTGTCCACATCTGAGACGAGTGCCGGCTCTCGGCCAGCGAAGTCCGACTCGGCGTTGGGGGCCACGGTAAATGTCAACACAAGGCGTGCGGGTGCCGACGCCGATTGGAGTAGCATCTCGAAGATTCTGCTGCGTACCGGCAGCCTGAGACATCGAAAGAAGAGCCGGCGCGCTCATATCTAGCCGCGAAACGAGTCGAGGAAACCTGGGCCCTGCGGGAGAGTCCCAAAATGAAGACCACATTCCCTGTAGAGTGCGACGCGGGTCCCTGTACACACAGCATCTTTGGGCGCGCAGAGAGCGTAGCCGCAAGGAACTGTATTGAATAGACGCAGCATCTCGCAGCGTGTTATTCAGTGCAAAGCTGTCGTGAGGTCTGTCCGTCCTCTGCGAATATCGAAGCACTCATTGATCAGGTTTGTGAGACACAAAGCTAAGGCGACGAGCATCGTAGACAGCTGGCGCGTTCAATAGGCAAGAAGAGGACACAGGTAGATCTACGACCTGGATGCGGCGGAAGAATGAAGCATGGTGAATTTTCTCTTGCACCGACGCACCGCGCTGGTCTGCACCAAGATGGTATTGTCCGGAATACAAGCACCCGACATCATACGTCGATTCGGACGATCACCTCGTATCAACCTCAGGCGGCCCGTGGTCGGGACAGTCCATCCACTCGGCCAACCGGGCGCGAATCTCCGCCCAGTCGTACTGCTTCTGGCGGCACTCGGAATGCGGGCAGCGCACGCTCTCCAGCGCGACCAGAAATCTCTTGACGACGGGGTCGCGCTCGAGCGCCTCGACGGACGGGTGCTTGATGAATGCGCCCTGCAGCGCGGCCACGAGGTTGGACAATGCGAGGCGGCTGGAGGAGTCCGGATTGACGGCTGCATGCTTGCCGCTGCCGTTGGACGCCGGGGGTGCAAACGACGAGCTCGGTCCCCACGACGAGCTCGGTGAAAACACCGACCCCGCAGGCGGCAGGCGAGGCGGAATGGCATCGTGCAGGCATCGAGCGCCCGGCACGGACGCGTCGAGCGTGTTTTTCAGCAGGAACGCGCAGAAACGCTCGATGCGCTGCTGTCTGAGCGAGACGAGGTGCGCGAGCTGCGCGACGTCGACGTGTGCGACCGCGGAAACGTCCAGCGGCATGCGAATGAGCCTCTCGACAGCAGCGGCCGCCAGGTCTGCCTGGCCGTAGCGCCCGGCCACCGCGTAGAGATGCAGCGCGTCCATTTGCATGACCGGCAGGCGGAGGAGGAGAACCACGACCTCCGTGACGCCCGGCATTTCGTACTTGTCCGCAGCGATGAGCACAAGCTCGACATCGACCAGTGTTTCCAAACGCGAAAGACCGGGCGGAAGCCCACAGGCGAGTTTGAGCAGTATCTCGAGCGTCAAGCTATCCTCGTAGACGGTGATGGCTGCAGACTGCGCCGAATGCTGGCTCTCGCCTTGGGGGACGGTGAACAGCGTGCGGAACCAGCCGGACGATCGAGCGAGATCGGACGCATGGACGTGGAATTCGGTGCCGCCTTCCGCGACGAGAACGACGTCTGCGGGCGCGGAGAAGTCGGGGTGTACGCGGGGCGACGCGCCCTTGGTCATGATGGTGGCGGTCCGCGGGATGGGAACACGCGGCGCTCGGCTGCAGACGTCAAGTTGGGCGGCAGCTCAAAGCTCCCGGCGGAGCGAGGTCTATGTACGCCGCCGTCGGGGTGAGAATGAGGGAAAAGCCTGTGATATTCGCTGCGAAAAGTGATGAGCTTACTGCATCTGCGGAAGGGCATTGATGGGAAACGGGAGCCAAAACACAACCTGAACGGATGCGTAAGCTTGCAACCAGACCGGGACGCCGGGCTGACTCGCGCTCCTACACGATTCTCATCCGTCGTCTGGTGGACTGAGACTGAACGGCTACGCAGTGCTAAAATCCTAGATAGCGTGGTACATGACTGGATCGGTCACGAGAGAAATCAGTTCCCTGCGGAGAGGGGCCCCCAGACACGCGGTCCGTCTGCAATGGAAGCAACAACAATCGCGAGTCAGGGTCCCGATATCGCGCTGGATGTGTTCTCAGGCCGCGGCACCGTCGGAAGACGGTTGGCACTGGAGTTCTGCGGTCCTATCGGCGACGAACCGCCTCCAGAGCTGCCCGGTGGACATATAAACGCCGCCCGCGGCACAAGAAACCAGCTCGCAATCCAGCATCGGATTCGCGTCCGTAGCCAGACAGAAAAGAAAGGAAGCCTGTTCCATTCAGCAACGCCAGCGCGAAGCTACGGGCGCTACACGGTGCAGCATCTATTGCTGCAGGTCATGACACCGGCGGAAGGGATACAGGAATGAATCGCGAGAGCGGAACATGTGGAGAGGCTGCCACGGAAGTCTTTAAACGATAACGCAGCAGGAAGAGCGTCATACCCGGAGGTGAGATACGCTCCTAGTATCGAGCGCGGGGCTGCGATAGCGACGGTCAATATCGCTGCGTGTTCTTCTGCGCGCGTCTGCTCCTCCAGGCGTCGTAATCCCACGGTCTATCGTACGGAATATCGGTGCCATGCGGCCTATGCTCCAGGGCGTCAGACGTATGCACCACTTGGTCGCAGCACTCGAGCTCGAGGCACTCGACGCCCGGGGCGTGCCACAGCCGCACAAAGTTGAGCCGCAGCTCGGCCAAGCGCGCGAGCGCAAGCCGCTTGTAGATGAAGTCTACAACTAGGCGCGCCGTCAGCGCATGGGGCTCGATACTCGGAGCTGCCGGCGCCCGCCAGCCGGACAGCTGCAGTACAGCCAGGCTCGGACACGGCCAGTTGCGCGTAAACGCCGACGGCCGCTCGTCGGGGTGCGGCAGGCAGATCGTCAGAGAGACGAGCCCGGCGAGGGGCGGGAACGGGAAGCCCGGCGGGATGTCGTTCAGGATCGTGAGCGATGTCAGACTCCAGCTGACCGACCGGAGTGCGCACAGACGGCGGAACGGCTCGCCGTTCCAGGAGTTGCACCCGTGCAAGCGGCGCGAGAAGCCGCGCTCGTTGGAGAGCTCGACGTAGCCCTCGTTGAAGTCGAACGTGGCGTGGACGATGTCGCCAAGAGGCTCGAGGACGAGCGCCATCGAATCCGGGTGCGCGTCCAGCACTGTAATATGCGTGATGTGCGCATGATTGAGCATATCCAGCATGGGCGCCGGAAAGGACGCCTGGACTTGAGAATCGAAGTAACACAGAGTATCAAGGCTGACAGTAGAGCGCGGCGCTGTCAGAGGGGGTTGGCGGAAGCTGGCCGCGTCGACGAGGTTCTTCAGATTTGAACACAGCGCGAGGACGCGCTCGAGCACCTCTTGAGTTAGGAGCCCTTGTGCGACACGAAACGTAGTGACGTTGCGCAGCACGGGATGCTCGCGCTCCAGGGGAACCGCATAGGGTGGGATGCACAGCGTCGTCAATGTACGCGCACATTCGGCCAGAAATGAAGCGGATAGGGCCTTTATGTTCAGGATCCAGAGCGTTTGCAGCCGCGGAAACGAGAGAGCGAGGACGTCGCGTGCGTGCGGCGCGTCCAGCAGTTGGCAATTGCCATCCGGGAACACCAGCTCGCGGATACGGGCCGAGTATGCGGCAAGGACAAAAAATATTGCATTGTCGACGGGGGTTCGGTACCCATCGGAGTCGCAGCGGATTGAGAGAGTCAGCGGTGCGCTCCGGGCACAGAAGCGCTCGACAATAATGTGGTCCATACGATCCAGAACAACGTGGATATGGGTCCACATTCGTGGCGTGGAGAGTGCTACTTGGCGCCAGAACCGACAGACCAGGGACGCCCGGACAACGTCTTCCATCGAGTCGAGTCGCGGTGCGGACAGATGTTCAAAAACGACGCCAAGCAGCTCGGGTGGCAGTGAATGAACTGGAGAAGCACCTGACTAGCAGGGCTATAAGAGTTACAGCGGGGTCGGCTGTAGCTTGGTACGTACTATTACTTCCGCCAGGCTTTGCCGTTCGCCGTCCCTGTTGTCCTGAGCGCCTGCGCTGTTTGCGCGCCAGAAGTCTACGGTCCCCCTCAGCGCAGAGCGCAAGCCACGCCACTGCTGTGCCATTGGGCGGAAGTAACAAGCGCCGGCCTTCGAAGCTGATGGTCACAAGTCAAGAAGCGTCGGTCAGTTTACACTCCGCGCTGACGGAACCACTGACTCCGGCTATAACTCCCGTCCGATCGGAGGGAATGGTCATGGTCTAACAAGGCTCTAGGCTACAGTAAAGGTACAGTGGATTTCTCACATTGCCTGGAGACGCGCACGGATGTTAGGCCAATCGCACAGCGCGCGGCCGCAGGATTCAGACCGGCAAACCTTGGTACCTAGCTCCGAAAGTAAGCGCTTTCACCCGCCCGTCCGCCTCGAGCGGCACAACGGACGGGTGCGCGACGCCGCGGTGACGAGCGCGGTGTCTGCCGACCCAGCGAAGTCCGGGTGGACGTTCCGAGTCCGGGCGCAATAGATACAGCGGTCAGACTCTGGGTGGGCATGTTGCCCTTGAGCGCGTCCATCGGCGGTTCCTTACCAACGCGCCTGGAAGAAAAGAGACGGGATATGGCCCGGAGAAGTTGTCACGGTCTGTCTGGGCTGCCTGGTGATATCTCCGGTACTCCCGCTGGCGGACGAATCAGTGAGCTTTCTCGGTCGCAGCCACACTAAACGCAGATAGGTGTATCGACGAGAGAAACAAGATGCGCCCGCAGGAATGTGATCTGTCCTTCAGCCCGCAGCCGCTTGCCAGAATTTCTCATACGCTCTTTATAATCCTTGAGCGCACGATGCTTGGTTCCGGCTGGGAGGGCCGCAGAAGTAAAGGTGAATGCATCGTCGCCGGCACTTCTCGACCGCACGGAGCACGCGCTTCGTCGATTCTGCACCGCGCGAGAGCGAGACGGGAGCCATACAGTACCGTGGGCATCTGGACTCATGATACTGTATGCCCGAGTGCGCCGACTCGGGCATACGTTGCTTCTCTCATTCAAAGAGAAGGTAAGAAGCTGACTAGAGGGCGCGCACGCACGGGCGGCTGTGATTGTCGAAGTGAATTAAATGGAGCAGCGATACAAGATCACGGAACCTAGTCAAAGCCACATGAGCGCATCCGTAGCGGATGATGAAGTATCGACGAGTGAAAGCAAGTCCATACGCAGACGCGCCCACGGGAGCACGACCCGTCCGCAATGCGGGCAGCAATCGCGACCCAGGGTCCGGATGTCGCGCTGGACGTGTTCGCAGGCCGCGGCGCCGTCGATTGACGGATGACGTTCGAATTCAGCAGTCATGTCGGAAACAAACTGCCGCCAGTGAGCAGCCACGTCTGGATGCTGCGTGCGCCGGCAGTGCCGGCAGACGGCTCGGTGTTCGTATACGAAAACGCCGTCCAGGCTCTCGTCCGCTAGTCCACGCGAGAACGCCTCGAAGCGCTCGGCCCTGGCGCGCATGAGCCGAAAGTACGCGTCGCGTGGAACGCGGTACATTGTTTCGAAGTCCTGCCCGTCGAGATCGGCGGAGACGAGCCGCCGCTCTGTCTCTTGAGCCATGTCGGGTATACCGAGCTCGCACGCGCCCGTCAGAATCTCGAGATAGTCGCGCGTGCATGCGCGGTGAGGAAATGCGAGCCGCGCGCGGAGCGCGATTATGAGGGCCTGTTCCGCGCCGGACATCCCGTACTCGCGGGCGCATTGCGCGAGACACGCGAGTGCTCGCGGCTCGCGCTCTTCGAGCGCCGGCGTGTGCAAGCCGTGCGTGAGCTGGAGCAGCGGTTCTATGACGATCGAATGCGACTTGATCTTGACCACGAGCCACCCGACGCCGTCCAGGACAAAAGTCGTCACGATAGTCACGAAGGCGCCGAAGGACGGCCACGACCGCGCGAGTTGGCTCGAGGCTACCCTGAGCTGCACATCGTCGCAGCTGACGATGATCATGTCCGCGTCCTCAGCGAAGACGGTCTGTACCGCCGTACGGCGCCGCATGCGGAGTAACTGGAAAAGTTTGAGCACGGAGCGGATGCAAACATCGGAATCAAAATGCAGCGGAATCAGAATCTCGCTCCTCGGCGCGGAACCTAGTAAGTAGCGCAATGCAAAGCGACGCATGCACGAAAAGCATAAGCATCTCAAGTTCCAGCTGAGCGCCCAATGACCTGACCGAGTAGAATGAAGCTCTAGCAGTCTAATTAACCCTCCAGCAGGCCAGTGATGGTTGATAAAGGCAGCAAAAAGATCGGGGACGCCGAAATCAACGAATGTGAGGAGCGTCATCGAAGCGCCATGGTCGAGGTGATGGTAAGAGCGCAAGGTGCGTGAGCGGAGTTTGTACTGTACGCCTGGCTCTCTTCCGTTCCACGTCGTGCGGCGACGTGCGCCCAGCTTGGACGAAATACGCCAGGCGCAACGCGGCGCTTGCGCTGAAAGGTCTTCTGTGCATCACGCGCGCCGTCAGGAGATGTCTATCGCCTTATCCACTGCTTTTTAATGGGCCCGGGCGCCCGCACCCGTGTCTGCGGACCTGCTCGTCTGAATATCCACGCGCTTAGAACCTCTATGGACTATCTTGCGTATCGGCCTATGGTGTACTTCCACGGCTGATTTCTCTGACATCTCTTCTACCGGCAGTTTTGCTATCACGAGTAACACATGGTACACCCGTGTCTGGGCCGTCTTTGACGCTACGATCGTTCTCTCAGAGCCGGCCAGTCGAGCTTGGTGTTGGAACCCAGCTCGACGAAACCCTAACCAACACAGAAGCAATGAAGGGAGGGACGGTGGGCGCGTTGCACGAGGCGAATCCGCACGGAGATGACCTCCTGGATGACCGGAGCGGACAAGGAGCGACAGTGATTCCGGGCCGCTCCGGTGGCGCAAGACGCGTTTCTCGCGTCTCTTCGACCGAGAAACTTCATCTTGCGCCCTTTCCTTCGCTCTGTGTGAGCCAGAGTCGGGTGCGGGCTTGGCGAGCTCTCAGAGCCGGCCAGTCGAGCTTGGTGTTGGAACCCGCAAGCCGACCCCGACCCCGAGCGAGCCTGGCCAAGCACAGGCACACGAGGCACCCGCAACCGAGACGGCGTGTAACAAGACGAAGTAATGTATTCTGAATGCTAATGTCCCTAGAACGCCGAACGCCAGGCGACGAACAACGGATCATTCTGGTGTTTTTGCCAGCCAGACACAATTGCTCCAGCACATAGTTGTAGTCCGCGGTGGCAAGAGAGCAGCTGCCTTTCGGGATATAACAATGGAAACCTCCCCCGCGTCAAAGTCCCTCAATGTGCGACCAAGACCAAATAATACCCAGTAATGCGGGTTGCTCGTTCAACGGCAGATGGTAGAGCGCAAACCTATTTTACGCCGCCTCTCTCTGGCGCTAGCATCCTAGAGAGAAGGATTGGAAGAGCAAACAAGGGGAAGTCCGCGGACATCATGTCCGGGATGGTCAGGTGGTGCCGCATCACGGCTGCATCAGGTATGCAGCAAGTATGGGCGCATCACCAGCAACTAGAGAGCAGAGTAGCAAGTCTGCAAAATTTCCGCAGCGTGGGCAGGAATGGGAATCATGTCCATCGTCTCCGCCGGGAGCAATATCCTCGCGACCGCAGATACAGAAGTTGTGTTTCATGCAGCCCCGGACGCTGTTAGATGTCCAGCATGCAGCCATATGGTGCCCAAGAACTTAAAGGACTGTGTCGCCAATGTCGTCGATGGGCCGGAGCATCTTTCCGTCCAGACTCTTCTCTGTGCACTGAGCAAGAAGATGTCCTTCAACCAACCGCGAGCTAGAACGCTGCGGAGATCGATGGGAACAACTTCATCAAGCGGCCAGACGTCGTGACGTGAAAGGAGATCGCCAGTTTTGCCGCGAATTATGTGCGGCATCTCTGCAAGCATGCCCTCGGTATGGGCATTCAGCCGCTAATGCCGTGGCCTTGCGGTGCGAAAAACATTTGGCTCAATCAGGTGCCCCCTCTTGTGAGACATCCCGAGAGCTCAACATCTCGTTCTCGCCACTGATTGTGACCATGGGCTGGCTAGACCCATTCTCACCGAGCTCATCCGCGAATGCATGCAGAGAGATGTCGCGGACATTGTGTCCGGGATTCAAGAATGAGAAGCACATTGTGCTTACGACGCATTGGGTTCATTATTTCGGCACACAGTGAACTATCCGCCTCGCTGCGGCACAGACAGCACGAGCCAACCGGTCTTGTCGGTGTCATAGCTAAGCTAATCCCGCCGAAGAACCCATGCAGTGCATTCGTCGTGTCTGTAATTAATGCTCCATCCGTCTTGGGCCTCTAGCCCTCAGAGGATTTAAGCAACGTTGCGGACTCCCTCCATATAACTGTGTACTGTATTGCACAAGCTAAGGGAGGCGAGAGCGCGTTCCCACAAACAAGGGAGCGTCGCGGGATCATAACAAAGATCAGCAAGATCGGCAGATCGCCCGATCTGCGCGAACGGTGGCGCTATCGCAGCCGCTGTCTACATGTGCACGCGCCCTGTCCCGGCCAGGACATAGTAGCGGATCGCTTCGTCATGTAAGGTGCATCCCGCCCACCAAAAGGTGGCGAGCGTAGTCCGACAGGCCGTCATGCGAGCCTCCGCTCAGAGCATCCGACGAGGCCGCAACGCGTTCCACCGTGAAGAACATACGCCGGGGCCGCCATGCGTGCCTCCGCAAAGCGCCTACAACGGGCCGACATGCATGCCACTGCAAAGAACATCCGCCATGACCGCAGTCCTTGCCACCGTCAAGAGCATCTGCCAGGGCCGCCATGCGTGCCATCGTGGAGATCATCCGACAGGGCCGCCATGCGTGCCACTGTGAAGAGCACATGTCCCAGCGCCGCCATGTGTGCCACCCGAACTATCGGCCGCCATGCGTACTGTAGCCATGTCCCCCAGCGTCTTGACACGCGGCTGGACTTGACAGCGCAAGCTGCTCCCGCGTGCCTGAGTAGCAACGATGCTTCTTCGTCGGCACAGCGGTCACTGCTTGCCTGGCATGACTCGCGCGCGGCATTGCCCCGCGCGGCCGAAGAACCACAAAGTGTGGACGCGCCGCCCACCAGAACAGGACGCGCGTGGAGTGGCCGCCATGCGTGCCCGCTTTCTGCGATCCCGAGTGCTGCCATGCATGCACCGTTGGCCGCCATGCGTGCCAGATTGGCCGCCATGCGTGCCAGATGAGCCGCCATGCGTGCCCAATAGCCCAGAGCCGCCATGCGTGCCCGATAGCCTAGAGCCGCCATGCGTGCTCTCCAGGGGCCGCCATGCGTGCCACCTGTGCTATAACCCCCCTCGAGGGCCGCCATGCGTGCCGCTCGAGCTACAAGCCGCCATGCGTGCTCGTAGGAACCCGATGCACCCCCACGACCTCTACGAAAGATGGCCAATGACACTCACGAGCGTCGGCGCGCTGTGGCAAGCGTCACCGTACGACTCGTTGTTGACGAGCATGGCAAGCGTCACCGTCCGACTCGTTGTCAACGAGCATGGCGTCGTCGTCGTAGTCTCCAGCCTCGAGACCGCGATACGCGTCTTCGCGGGCCGACGGTGCGCAGAATGCATCAGAGCGTCTATCCCTGTCGTAGAGATCGCCGCGGAGATAGCGTAGAGGTCTTCGTCGTCGTGCGTGATGCGAGACAGGCCAGCTGGCGACGAGGATCTACTCGAACGCGAGCTGAAACCTCCAGAGTGCGAGCTTGAGCTGCCCTTCGGGCCGGACGACTCGCGCGAACATCTGCGCGACTTGAAGGAACCGGAAGTGGATGCGCGAAGCTTCCGAGCGAGAAGAGCTGCGTGCTTGCGCGGCGCCTGACGGACAGACTGTGTGCGGCGTCATGACGACCTGGGGCAGTTCCTCGTCGTCCCCGGGCGGCTGCGGAGCGCGCCTGCGCCTCTGGACCGTATAGTTGAGCGCGGTTTTAGCGGCAGCACGGGCGGCAGGCCGAGAGCGAGGCCTGGCGGCATGTGACCCTATCCGAGGCGCGACGACGTTGCGCCGTTTTGCAGTCGGTATACGCGCAGGTGGCTTGGGCGCAGCAGCGGATTCCTTCGAGGACTCGGCCTTCGCGCGTGGCATGGCGAAATCGTGACGTCCAGCGCAATAGGGGTAGACGGCGACGAGCATGCGGTAGCCAGCCAGTGACAGCAACAGGCGACAGCCAGAGCACCCGTGGCACGACCGAAAGACGTTTTCAAGACGGCGTGGGCATCTGGACGCGTTGCACGAGGCGAATCCGCACGGAGATGACCTCCTGGATGACCGGAGCGGACAAGGAGCGACAGTGATTCCGGGCCGCTCCGGTGGCGCAAGACGCGTTTCTCGCGTCTCTTCGACCGAGAAACTTCATCTTTGACGCTACGATCGTTGACTTCGAGTTCCTGCTGCCTTTGGAAGGGATTCTAGGCATGCCTACCTATCCAAACGGCGCGTTCTGCAGCGCGTCCCCAGTTCGGTCTGAACGTGATCGGAATCTAGGTCTACAGTACTTGCCGCAGCCGTGTTCCCTCGCATTCCGGGCTTTCATCCACAAAGGAGCTCGACGGACCGAGACGCCCTCTCAGAGTCGTTCGACGCGCCTGCGCCTGGCACTACCTTGTTCGAAGCTTTGATTCCCACGGCCGAGTATCGCACAGCCTGGAAGAATGCGGAGAGGAGCGGGGAACGACTAAAGGCGTTGCGCGACAAATCTAACTGGATACATCACGGAATGACTACGCAGCTCGCAGTATCGGGCGCGGGACCGTCTATCGACGCGAAGAGGCGCCCGGAGATGTCCCTCCAGTCATACTGGGGTCTGTAGCACGAGGAATAGTCGCAGCAGGTACCGCTCAGGGCCCCGGACGAGCGGATTGGGCGACCGAGGGCTGCCTGACGAACGCATTCTGCAGCGTGGAGACCAGGTGTTCCCAGGCTAAGTGGTTCTGCGGCCTCCTATCGCAGTGCGCCGGGCTGCGAGGAGGTGAGCGGACTGAGGGAGGGATGTGTGTTGTACAGGCATCGCGCGGCGTACTCGCGCCCGAACGGCGCGTCGGGCTTTGTCTGCAGGAGGAGCAAGCAGAAGCGCTCGATGCGCTGCTGCCGAGATGAGACGAGACTCGTGAGCTGCGCGACGTCGACGTGCTTGATGTTGTTGGCGGCGAGGGGAAGGCGGACGAGGCCTCGCGCTCTAGCTCCGTTTGGCCGTATCGCCCCGGCGGGGCATAGAGATGCAGCGCGTTGCCTGTCGTCCTGCATCCGCGGGAGACGCAGAAGGGGAGAATTACGTCCTCTGCGCCCGCCATCTCGTATCTCGTGGCCGCGTTAAGCACGCGCTCGAGTCGGAGGACGCGCAGGTCGGCGAGGTGCGCGAGCCCGGCAGAAAGGCCGCAGCCGAGTTTGAGAAGGCTGTCGATAGTGAGCGTGTCCTCCAAGTCGATACGGACGGGCGCGCGAGCCGTGCTGTCTCACTGCAACGGAGATGAACTCCGCAGCTGCGCGCCGCGACAGCAGCGTGTCAATCATAATGCAGACAGCGCGCCGAGACAGACACACGCGGGACCGGGCGCCAGAAACTGCAGGTTCCAGCGCATAGACGGGGGCTGGGAGATGTGTGACAACGGTTCCGCGCGGCAGCAATGGACACAGCGCGCCAGTCTCCCGGCTAGACATAGTCAAACATATCTCACAGCCTTGCTCTCGCGTACACTGAGCGCGCGCCAGGCCCTCCAAATAGGCGCGGGCCTGGAGAGTGGCGTCCGGATGCCGGTCCAGGTGTACCGCGCCCACGCGCGGGTGGGCTGCGAAACGAACGCCGGAGGGCCGATACGAGGACGTATGGACGTTGTCGTGTCTTCCGTCTGAATGCCATCTAGGCTCAGCGGCAGTGTACATCCAAACGGGAATCTGATCGAGCTCGTAGCAACGGACGATCCTGTATCCGTCAAGCCACCTTCCCCACCGCATTTATTTGGTTTCAGAGCCACTCGAGCGGGTGACTGGGCATCAGGGATTCAACAAATGGAAGAGGGCGCTTTAGATGCGAAAGCGATGCGTCGCCCAAGCGCGAGAAAGACATGATCGGCCTGTTTGGGGGGCATGGGATGACTGATCGCATTTCTGACCGGCAGATTGTCAGGATTTTCGAAAGGCTGGGGTGCTGGCATTCGACATGCAGTTCAAGCAATGGTAGGATGGAACACTGGACGACGTCACTGTAGCGCCGTAAGCATTCGCACCGGTTCGGCATCCCAGTACATGGCCAGGTGGTGAATATGATTGACGAGCAACATTGCGCGGCGGACCGGTCTCAGATGATCGAACAGTCTTCTGCAGGCCTCCAGTCGATTTCTGCAGGGCCCGATTTCGCAGTGGCAGCGGGAGCCGACTGGGTGCGACCGTTCGACCGAAAGCTTCAAGACCTCGAGGTCCGGACATCGACCGATAGCTGGAGAGCCCAATAGAACTTGCAGTTCATCGAAGGCGCGCTCCCTGAAGATGCACAATTGGATCCCGAAATACGGCGCGCCTTGCCAGTTGAGCTGCCGTCCGCGCATGCTCCTCTGCTCGAAGGACACCCTGTCCTTCGGTGAGTAGACACGCCACCCATATCATATAACACACCAGGCTGATAGAACCATCGGAGACAGTATGGCATGTGTGCTTGCATCGTTCAGTCGATTGACGGCCTCGTCCAATTTGAGGAAGTTACGGCCGGCGACACTCATGGCGTCCAATTGTTCTTTGAGTCTCTGGGCGGATGTTAGTTCAGAATGAACGGACGAGGGTTCATAAAACGCACTCGGAAGGATGTGCGAGCAAATGGTGTGTAGTACCCGATAGCTTCGTGGTAGAAATGAAAAGTGGGTACACCGACGTCGAAACGGAGTTGTATGTCCTGCATGACCCTGTATATGCGGTCGAGGCCCACGCCCTGGCTCTCGACGACTTCCTGGACCCTCGCCTGATCATTTCTACTGGCAGTCAGAATAGTGTCTAGACGGTATAACTGAGACAAACATACGAATGAGCAAGCGAAAGGTACGTCTGCACTACTCCGATCTGCTCGGAGAGCCGCACGCGTAACGCGTCAACGTCCTTGCCACCGAGGATGCTCCAGGCCGCAACGGCCCAGTACTGGCGCCAGGCACTGGCGCCGACCCTGCTGGTCATGCGCGCCTTGAACGCGTTGACTTTGCTGAGGATACCGCACAGGACGTCGTGGCAAGCGATGATCGCGTGCTTGATCCCGTTCTCAATGGCAGGCGCGAGCGGGGTGCGGCAATTCTCAATAGCCGCCTTGGTCTGCTGGAGCGCACGCGTGAACGAGTCCACGTCGAGAATGAGCGCGCGTATCTCTGCGGACGCGCCGCTCGCGTCGCTGAGCGCAGCGCGCAGCTTCCATGCGAGATGGAGGACGGTAGCGATGTCTCCGAACGAGCTGAAGGTAATGGGCATCGTGGGTGCGGGTCCTGGGCTCCCTCCACACAGTGCAAGTTTCTATGGTAGCCAGGTGTTGGGACCCGAGACCCTGGAAGTTCTACGTCGCCGGCGTCCTCAGCCATCCGATACCGATGACACGTTCCAGACAACTGCAAGCGTTCTGAGACCCTGATAGCGGCCCAAGGAGCTCTGTGCCTCGAGGGCACCGCCGGGGATGACACCACTGGGCCCGGAGAAGGTAAATGTACAGGAGGCGAATGTCTGGACGCGTGACTCAAATTGCGCGGCTGCCGAAGACATCCGCGCCAGTACAAGCGATCCAACAATGACATACAACGCAAGAAGAGACCAACAAGCAAGTTTTGATGCGCCGAGGGAGCAATGAACCGAATGCGGGAAGGTTTCCCAGGACGCAGTCGGACATGACTCGGTACCGCTATGTCCACCAGCACCGCCCAATGTCTCCAACTGAGCCCAGAGAGTGCAGGGGGAGTTATTGAGCGCGTAACCAATACGAACGAAGCTCCGTCTGTCAAATGACGAATCCAGACAATCGATAAAGCAGCTTAACAGTCGTATCTGAAAACTATGGTTTGATACGGCGCGGAGTTGACAAGCAGCATCCAAGCAGCGCTATCGGGGGGAGCGGGCCGGCCCACGATAGGTTATCCATACGAACTCGAGCACCAAGAGGATATAACGGTCATAGGTAACAGTAACGCAGAGTCTGGTCTCCGCGGGCGCTCGAGCGCGGCCGTGACGGTCGGAAAGCAAGCCCGCGTGAGCGGAGTTCGTATCCTGCACCCGGCTTTCTTCCGCTCCACCGCGTGCGACGGGTCCGGACGCAAGACGACAGGCGCGACGAGCCGCTCGTACCGGGCGATATTTCGCACTTGCCTGTATTTTGCGCGCTAGTCGGGCATTAGACTGTGCCGGCAGTGCTCTATCTGGTGCTCTCAATCATCCCAAGCTCGCATCAGTTTTCGACGGTTTCAGCGCTCCCTGAGGAATATCTTGGATGCTCCAGAAGATTCTTGCGAAGATACTCGTGCTCTTTCGGACCTTATCCTGCCGGGAGGCTCATCTCGGGTCCGTGCTGCCTCTGGGTCTTGTCTCTGGTTTTGATGGTACGCGACCCTGGCCTGCTTTGCTCGCTGGTTCCTGCCCTCGTGAATTGATCCCTTTTATGTACTCGCGCGCTCGTTATGTGATTGCTGCCCCCGTGCAACGTATCCTGTTCGTGCCAGGCAATGCCAGCAATGCGAATCGCAGTATTGCGCAGGTTCTCGCGCGGTCCCTCGGAGGGGGACAGGCTCTAATCCCAGGGTCTTGCTCTTTCTCTCGCACCAGCCGTCATTGCATCAACAGATTGGCGTCAAGCCGCGTCTGGATGTCGCCATCCCGTCCGCGCGCCAAGCAAAAAGTCAAAGGACAACGATGCTGTCACAGTGGAGAAACGGGGGATGCATTAATTCAATTTCTCCGCCTCCTGGGATCAACCCGACGAAGAGGCGTGCATTGTGACGGCGCTCTCATGACTCGCTCTCTCACTCGCGGCTCGTTATTCGGGTGCTGCTATCAAGGACAACGTCTCTTGTTGGTACTAGTCATCTTTACTCGACAATGGCAACACAAAGGATTGCACTACGCCATGAAGACCAGGATTCGGAAGCTGGTGCAGGTTCTCCCGCATTTCACCGGTGAGGAGGACGGGCAGAGTCTTAGTGCGTGAAAGGGTCATCCATGAGCCTTGCAAGCCGCGTCCGGATGTCGAGCCAGTCATACTGCGTCCTCCGGCACTTGTCAAAGGAGCACACGAGTGCACTGAGACTCTGCGCGGCGTCCTTGACATTCGGATCGTCGCCCAGCGCGGCCATGGACGGGTGCGCTATGAACGCGCACTGGAGCGCGGAGACGAGGGTGACCCAGAGAAGGCGCGCCGTGTCCGACTTGTATGCGTGGCTGACGGAGTATCCTGCCTGACGATGCAGCGGCAGCGACGGCGGTTCGTGCGGGCAACGCGGCGAGTATTCCCAGGCGAAGAGCGCGGAGCCGTCCTGGCGCTGTAACTCTGCACAGAAGCGCTGGATGCGGCGCTGGCGCATGAGGACAATGTGCGCCAGCTGCTGGCCGTCGACGTGCGCGATCTTGGCGAAGTCCAGCGGCATGCGGATGAGGCGCTCGAGGGCGCCGGACGCTAGGTCCGCTTGACCGTATCGGTCCGCGACCGCGTAGAGGTGTAGCGCGTCCTCCTGCATCGAGGGCTGCCTGAGTAGGAGCAGCAGCAGCTCAATGGCGCCCTCCATCTCGTATTTCTCGGCCGCACGGAGCACGCGCTCCAGGTCCGTCAGACTGGCAAGGCGGGACAGGCGGGGACGCATCCTGCACGCGAGCTTGAGCAGAACCTCGAGCGTCATGCAGTCCTCCTGCATCGCGATGGACGATGGAAAGCTCGGGGCGTGTTTCACGTCCTGTGGGACAGTGAACAGCGTGTGGAACCACCTGGACGATCGAGCTAGATCGGCCGCGAGGACGTGGAATCGTATGCCGTCTGCTGCGACGAGGACCACGTCGGCTTGCTGCGCGAAATCAGGGTGTATGTGCTGCGTTTCGTCGCTCCCCATGATGGTGAGGGTGTGCGGGCAACACGAGGCGTGCGGGTGCAGAAACAAAACTGGCAAGTCGATCATAGATCCCGCCTGAATGCGATCGGCGCTCAGTTACACAGCTGGTTCGGGGAAAATCGGCTAGCCGATTCTCGTCCTTTTGGGGACGCATCGGCTAGCCGATCCTCGTACTTTCGGTGCAGGATTGCCCTTGGCGCGCTGTCAGCATCCACCCTCACGCGCTCTTTACGACGCTATTGCCCTTCCATTTCGACCTCTTTCTGTACTACATATGTACATAGTCTTGGTCGCTGTTTGTACATCGATTTCGCCGTCAATGCAAACGTTTCCCGTCCCAACACGTATCGCTCGACTTCGCTCGACTCCTCCACCGTCTCTATTGTTACATTGATCGCTCCTTATACCGTTAACCAGCTCTAGCTGTACATCCCGATGGTCCCTTCACATAGAAAACACGTTTGCGCGTACAACCCACCATCGTCAGCCGGCAGCTCACTACAAGATCCACAGCATTCTCAATATGGGACGTTAACTCTCCCTATTACATCCCAGTCTTCCCCTCAGGCCTACCCATGCTGACCAAACATGCCTGCTGTCAAAGGCTGGACCCTGAGTGTGGAAATTCGCGCCGACGACCGCGTCGAGCCTCGCGTTCCGACCATTCGCCCTTCTCACTGACCGTTGATGGTCCCCCCTGACCCGGAGACGTTTCCCCGTTCTTCAGAGGGCACCCTCGAGCGCTCTAGACTCGCTGCAGTCTAACCGGCGGTTACACTTCGTCGGATCTGAGCACAACGCTGCGTGTCCCGACGATTCGCCGTTCTCCCTGGCCGTGAATGAACCTCCTCACCCGCCGACGTTGCCCTGCGCCCCTGAGGGCACCCTCGAGCGCTCTAGACTCGCTGCAGTCTAACCGGCGGTTACACTTCGTCGGATCTGAGCACAGCACTGTGTCCCCGCGCACTACCGACTGTATTCGGCGGCGCACGTGTGTCCCACGTGTCTTCCCTGCGTTGTCCATGTGCTGCCCGATCCCAGCGCAGAGCAGCCAATGCGCGAGAGCGAACGTTTGGCCTCGTCATCAATCTCCGTTCACCCCTGCGCAATCGGACCCCACATGGACACGATTCCTCACCCCATGCTCATCTCAAAGCTCTTTCCACACAAGCTAGTTGTCGACGCTGCCCAACGAAGCATCGTCCCCCAGTAACAGTCAGATGCGTCCTGATATGGAACTGAGATGCATCCCGATATGTAATTGAGATGCGTCCTGATATGGAAGGTCCACCGATATAGCCAATCTTCCCCGCACGCCTGCTTCTTGCACCGGGACCTTTTACATGATTTGACAGCGCCAACGGCAACCATGTCGCCGAGTCCCATTTCTTACACATACTGAACTACAAATCCACATCATACATTCATCAAATCTCTCTAGCCCTCTTCGAAGCTCTCTCCTCTCCTGCGGAGCATCTGCTGTCAGTGCTTGCGTTCTTTGTTTCCAGCCAGACGTACCCTCGCCGTCAAACTTCGCCCACTTCCCCTCCTTATCCCACTGGGCTGCAGCCTTTGTCCGCAGCGTTCTCGTCTCGACCTCCAACCCCTTGAAAAACGAGGCCTTCTGGTACGCATACGCTGCCGAACCGCGAAGCTCCCTTTCGATCGCCTTCAGGTGCACGGGCTCTTGCATCTCCACCGACACATCCTTCCTTATCGCCGCAGCGCGACTCTCTGCGACCTTCCGGCTCTGATCTACGGCCTTCACGTTGTATTCGCCAGCGAGCGTCTGCCAGATCGTCTTCATCTTGCAGAAATGCCTTTCCGTCCGTCCGAACTCGGCACCGACAATGGCTTGTTGCTCGACCCAACGCTTGTGATGCCCCAGCAGCCTGAAGTATCGCACGCGCAGCTCTGCTCCCATATACCCGATCAGACTCCGTGCTCAACGTTCTATGTGCTCTCACTCACCGTCGTCGGTAAACTCGGCGATCTTCTTGCTGTCCACGTGTGAGATCTCGCCCAGCGTCCTGCCGCCGCGCCAGAACCAGGCGTCGTCGGTCTTGCCACGTCCGACGCCCAGCCCCTGAGGCCTCGAAGGCACCGATTTCGCCTTCAGCATCGCGTAGGTCACCCGCTGATACGTCTTATCGTCCTCCGCCAGCCCGAGCTTGAGCATCGCCTCGTAGTGCTCGTTGTACACGTCCACCAGCCTTTGTTGTTGCCCGCGCATCTTCCTCATCTTCTTCGACGACCTTGTCTTGTCTCTCGCGCTCTCGAGCATCTTCCGAGCTCTCCCAGCAAACCCGCCGAACGTCGAGATCAATACTCGCAGCTCGGCCAGCACTGTCTCCGCGTGCGCCTCCCTGATGTCCCGTTCCATCTTTACCATTCGGTCCGGGATGCCGTGCTCCGCGCGCTCGTCCGGCTCAAAGTGCGAAGGTAGCAACAAAGGCTCGTTCTCCGGCTCCATCTCCTCCGTCAACTCTCCCGCCGTTCCCTCTTCCCCGCCGACCAGCTCCGACACAAAGGCCATGTGCGGCCTCTGCATCGTCCTGAACTCCTCTATTTCCGCAGCCATGGCACGCCGCGCCCGTCTCACGGCATTTGAGACCTTCTGTTTGCGCTCGCGGTCCTCAGAAGACGACTCCGAGCCCGACGAGTCCCCGGAGTCTGACGACAGCGACGCCGCGTCGACGTTCTCTTCTGGGTCCTCTTCGGCTGCCGCGGTGCGCTGGTTCTTCTTCTTCCCCGTCTTGTGTCGCAGCCGAGCTCTGCCGTGTGTCGGTCATCTCATCTCACACGGCGCAGCTGAACCACCCACTGGTTACCCGAGATCTCGACGCCCTTCGCGATCATACCCACCGCCGTCCGCCTCTTCTTTTTCTGTTGCTTCAGCCTTTGCCGTTCTTCGGCCTCCAGGCGCGCGATCACATCTTTCTGATTCGGACCTGCGTGTGGTTCAGCTCGCTGTCATCCCCACGCACACTCGTGCTCTCACGTTTGCTGTCGTCCATGCGATAACGCGAGATGATCTCACCCTTTCTCCCCAGCGTAGCCCCCTCTCCCGGGTACGCTGCCTTCCATCGCGCAATGTCCTCGGGCTTCACATGGGCAACAAAGTCCGCGAGCAGCTCCTCTGTCCGCTTCACATGCTTTGCGGCCTCCGCGGCCTGCCGAAATAAGTACAGCGCTGTTGTAACTATCAGTCCTGTGTATGTCATTCCGTGCGCGCGATCGTACGCACCCATCCCCACCACCTTCATGAAATTCCAGAAATTGTGCACGTCGTTCAGGATCTCCTGACGGTGCCCCGGTCCCGCGTCCCTGCAGATCGCAGCGGCCAGCTTGGTCTCGGCCCACGGCCGTTCCACTCCCTCTCCGCAAGCTCGACCGGCACCCGGTGTGTACAGAAGGTGGTACATGTACTGACACTTCTCGCAATGTCCCTGGATGTGCATCTTTGGGATCACCCACACCAGCTCCTCAACAATCTCCACCAAGTCCTTGCGATCCTTGAATTCCCTCGACAGTCGCTCCGACATCTTCTTGCACAGCGAACAGCCGCGATCGCTCGAAAAACCGCGCGGCAGCTTCTTATTCGGGTGCGGCCCCTGCGCCATGGCCCAGCCGTGGTCGATCATGAAGTACCTTCGTCCAGCCATCAGCCCGGTTACGCCTTTGCGAGAGAGTCTACTTACTTCTCTCCGAGCTCCAGATCGACCATTCCCATGGGCGAGAATATGCTGTGATTTATGCACGACACCGCCGACGTTCCCGAGACCCGTCTGTTGCTCATGTTGTGAATCTTGTGCCTCCTGTCGTAGCTCGGACACGGTCCATTCTCCTGTAAGACGCTCCCTGTAAGCGCTAGCCTCCGGTTCATCCCATCATAACATACCTGCTTCACATCCTTATTGTCTCTCACGTACTTTTCCCAGGCCTCCTTGGTCGGGAAAAACGACAACCCGTCCAATAGCGAGACGTCGTTGATGTTCTGCACGCCGTTTTTCAAGTACGCCTTGAAGCTGGCGTCCGTCCCCAGCCAGACCATGAATAAGAATCTTTCAAATCCGTTCTCAGCGCCCGGCCGCTCGATTCGATTTTCCCGAGCGGCTTACCTCAGTTTATCGTCATCCACCAGCGTCTCCCATCCCTCCTGCAGATTGAAATCCGGCTCTGGACACGCCGGGCACACGACCGCCGTGTTTCCCGGCCATCGGTTCTTGGGCAGTAGCTTGTCGATCCCGTGCGCCTGGCCGCTTCTCAACAGCATCTTGAGCGCCCTCCAGTGCCTCCCCGCGCGAAGGAACACCGAGTAGCCTTTCTGCGCTCGACGGTCTCAGCAACTTATACCAGCCTGCATCTGCGACGACTCACCCTATCACGGCCGCGTTTCGTCTTCTGGCATAGTGCTTGCCAGTAGTCCCACGTCGGCTTCTTGCTCTGAAGTGACTCCAGATGCCAGTGCTCCATAAGCTCGAATGTGTACACCGTCTGGACGCGTGAGAACGTCGCCGGGAACAACCTCGCCCGCATCAACTGTGACAACGTTCCCTCCGGTTCCTCCCTCGCCTGCCGACACCGGCATTCGACGACCTTGAGCTCGTGATGGCCATTCACATGCACTACCGTCATACGGGACCCGTCCTTCTGATCTCCCGTCCCTTCCTTTTGCGTGGTCGGACATGGCTCCCCCTCGTGCCCGAGGTGCATCTTGACTTCTAAATCGCCGAGAGACGCTTTTTGGAAGTGGAATCCGTTCCACTTTTCGATTTTATGAAGCGGATGCTGCAAGTGCGTCGATATTGCACATTCCTTGCACAGCAAGCCGCCTCCGAAGCAGTTGATGCATCTGAAGATCCTCGCCTGACGCCCGGCGCACTCGCACGCTGAGCCCACCCCTTCCTGCCACTCCAAGGACATCATTCCGCTCAGAAGCACGTCGCGTGCCGAGCTAAAATCGTCGTTTTGTTGCGGCACCGTCTGCACCGTCCCGTCAGCCGAAATAACAAACCGCTGCTCAGTGCCCACCTTGCCCTTGCCCTTGCCCTTCTTACTCGGACTCTTTGATGGAGAGCCCTCCGTGAAGCTTTGCTGCGGCCCAGCGTCTTCCATGTCCAAGCCTCCCATCGGCGTCGCGTTCGACGTTCGCTTTGGGGTTGACGGCGCCACACTGGCATGAGCGACCGCCGGCATCGCAGGCGCCTTTCTCTTGCTCGTCTTTGGCTTCGCCGCATCCCTCTTTGTAGGCGACGACGGTCCGAAAACCGTGGTCGATACTGGCGGCAACTTCTTTGCTGCCGATTTTCCTAGCAGCCCACCCATCGCGTGTGTCAGAAATTTGAGCGTCTTATTTCGCTGGAATACACTCACGGGTCGCCATCAAATCCGATACTCGCTCTATCCTATTCAACCAAACGCCAGAGACGATGACCGTCCGGGACGCGGATGAACCGGAAGCAGAGGCACGCTTTCGAACTCCGCGGCTAGCCGTTGCCACCGCGGCTAAGCCGTTGCCATCGGCTGGCCGATTTGTCCATCTATCATTGCGTTATAGCATTCTCATATAGTTATTCGGGATTCCATCCCAGCTTGTTGCTCACACAGCCCGAAAAAAAGACAAATTGCATGTCACGGATGGTTATGGGTTCGTACTGTACGTTCACTACCTACTACCCTTCAATTTCGCCCTCCTCATCCCCAAAACTCGCCCTGAATGCATTCGTGACCCCTTCCGTGTCCCACTCATCATGAGGCTGTACTGCGCGTCCCGTGATCGCTGCAGACACCTCCTCGACTGCCCAGTTCCTTACGGGCTCGCCGTAGATGGTGGCGCTACACAGCGGGCAGCCCGTCGGTCCCTTCAGGATCGGCTTGATGCACCGTTCGCAGAGGCTGTGGCCGCAGTCGGCCAACCTATAAATTCTCACCCGTTAGTGTCGACCAAGCGACCCGTACCGTCGTATCACTCACGTCCAAGGCTTCTCGACGGGGTCCAGGCAAAGAATGCACAGGATCGCTTTCTCGACCGTGTCACGGCGGTCACGAAGCTGCGCCGTTCGCGTCATCCCCTGCAACCTCGCCCTTTCTGAAAAACTCACCGACTTCAAGTGAGCCGCAAACGCTGCGGCCTGGTCCTTCTTGTCGCGCTGCAGAGCTCACAGTTAGCCCATATCTGCTCTGTTCTTTACCTCACTCACCATCGTCCTCAGGGCGCTCGCGTTTGTCGCCACCGGCAAGTTCGCGATCATGGACTCGATCGCGAACAGCTGCAGGCGATAGAACTCCTCTTCGCTGCTCTCGACGCCGCGCAAGGTCTCGCGCGCGATTTCTTCCGACTCCTGTAGAACCTTGTCGATCGCTGCTTGAGCGCGAGCGTCGTTCGATGCGTCCATGTCGTCTACGTGGGGGTACGTAGGTGTACGAAGCAGAGTTCGGGACGCCTGCTGAGTTTAGGCACAGCCTTTTTGCTTTCAAACATTCGCGGCGGCAATAACTAACGGCGTCTCACGTCGTTATTACTACCGAGCCCTCACGCTGCGTATCCGGAGTGTACCTTCCGAGTATTTTCTCTGTACATTCCTCTTCTCCCGCAGTTACTTCTCTACAAAATTCAATTTTCCGTGGCCCCCTCCTCGCCCGTTCCGCGAACGTCACGTGCTCTCTCCCGGCGGGCTTTCCATCGACCAAATGCCTCCCCCACCTCGGTCGATTTGCTTCCCTTGCTCTCCTTATTCTCGCCGGTCTTCGTGTTCGCGACGATCGCGTGCTTGAGCAGGAAGTTCTGCACGGGCGGCCAGAATATCGGCTCGGCACACACCCCGCACTTCCCGTGTTTGTCGAGCATCTTGCACATGCAGCCTGCACAGAAAGTGTGGCCGCAGTCGACCGCCCTGCTCAATATCATTCAGTGGTTACCGTTGAGAGAATCGTTTACTCACATCCAGCTTGTCGTCTTCCCCTTCTTGCATCGCGCGCACTTTGCGGCCTCTTTCGCCGCCAAGAGTCTTTGCGAGATCTGACCCATGCTCAACGACAATTCCACGCGATCCACAGCGGTCGGCACCCACCTCATCGGCTGTCGAGTTGTACTCGTTCAGGAAGGCTGCGATCTCCTGCCAAACGCGTCAATTTGAAGCCATTGCCCGTCGTGCGTTACTCACACTGCCGTCTCCGTGAAACGCCCTGTCGACCGCGTCGTGCTCGATTTTCATAATCGCCGCCACGGCGGCGCGTTCCTTGATCGCCTTTTGGAGGATCTCCCGCTCGGTGAGGTCCTGATGCTTGACGCGCATGGCCACCAGCATCTGGTCCGTGTCGTGCTCGACCTCCTCGCTGCTCTTGTGCGTCAGGCAGTTCTTCTCGAGCACCGCCAGCAGAATCTTGCCAGTAGCGATGGCAGCGTTCGCGTCTGTGCTCTGCAGCTCGTGCGACATCGTGGTTCAAAGTTAGTTCTGTTCGGCCCGGCGCGCGCCCACCTTTCGTTCCCGGAGCCAAACGCTCGCGGCGATAAGGGACCGTCATCCCGCCGTCATAGACGCACTGCCGTATTTTTGGTCGCGTCTCAGTGCCTCAGTTTGATTCTGCTCTGTCATCACACTATGAATCGTGTTCAATCACATGCCCACCTGCATCCCTGCATCTGTGCGCTCAGCGCTGAGCGTTTCGGCAAATCCTTAAACGAACCGGCGACCTGCGCTGCGCCAACGCGTCGCCCTGCAATACAACACTCGCTCTATCCTATTCAACCAAATGCCAGAGACGATGACCGTCCGGGACGCGGCTGAACCGGAACCTGAGGAACGCTTTCGAACTCCGCCGCTAGGCGTTGCCATCGGCGCACTGCCGCATTTTTGGTCGCGTCTCAGTGCCTCAGTATGATTATGCTCTGTCATCACACTATGAATCGTGTTCAATCACATGCCCACCTGCATCCCTGCATCTGTGCGCTCAGCGCTGAGCGTTTCGGCAAATCCTTGAACGAACCGGCGACCTGCGCTGCGCCAACGCGTCGCCCTGCAATACAACACTCGCTCTATCCTATTCAACCAAATGCCAGAGACGATGACCGTCCGGGACGCGGCTGAACCGGAACCTGAGGAACGCTTTCGAACTCCGCCGCTAGCCGTTGCCATCGGCTAGCCGGGCCACACGATCTGTGTCCCATCCTTTAGATCTTCATTAGCTATCTACTACTGAATTGGCTGTATAAATCCAAGAATTTCACATATTATAAATCCTCTGTACATTCAACCACAGCAAGCCCGAGTCAATAGAACGACCCGATCACACTTTCCCTGTCCCATTCATCAACAGGCGGTAATGTGCGTCCCCTGATCGCCGCAGATACCTCCGCCAAGGCCCAGTTACTTGCCGGTAGGTTGAGGATCGCCTCTTGACACAGCGGGCACCCCACATGTGACCCGACCACCCGCTTGACGCACGTCTCGCAGAAACTATGACCGCAGTCGGCCAACCTGTGAAATATCAGCCATCAATATTGCACGGCGAGTCCGGACCGTCGTATCACTCACGTCCAAGGCTTCTCCATCGTCTCGAAGCACACTCGGCAAGCGATCGCCTTTTCGACCGCCTCCACGCGCTCTCGCATCTGCGCGATTCAAAATCATCGTCTTCCAACGACGCAGTTCATGAAAGACTCACCGCCCTTGTCTGAGTGGCGCGTTCTACCGCCCTGTCCTCCTGGTCGCCCTGAAAATTGCATAGTCAGTTCATAATTGAAGCCCTTCTCTACCTGACGCACCATGAATCGCCTCGCGTTCATGTTCGTCACCACCGGCGTGTTGGCGATCCCCAGCTCGATCGCCAACAGCTGCGCTTGCAGGAAGGCTTCTTCGCCTTCGTCGAGCTCGACATGACTGTCCTTCACGACCTTACGCGACTCCTCGATGACTTTGTCTGCCGCAGCTTGCGCCTGAGCGTCGTCCATAGCGTGGGTTGCGTCGGACGAGCGTGTACCGAGCAGAGTTTGAGAGGCCTGCTGAGTTTGTGGCACGGCCTCCACTAACACCGTGCCTTCAATACATTCACGGCGGCAATAACGAGATCTTACTGCTAGCGAGCCCCACACCTGGATATCCCGAAGTGATCGCTCGTGTATTCAGTTCGGCACTTGCTCTCCTTTGCGTAACTTTCAAAACTGTACGATTGCCTTCCTATTCCAAAACCTCGCCCTGCCCGATCCCGTGACGACCCCTCTCCCGGCGCGCGCAGAACCGCTCAAACGCCTGCAGCACGGTGTCCGACTTACTTCCCTCGCCCTCCTCCGTCTCGCCACCTCGCCGGTTTGCTTCGATCATGGCGTCCTTCAGCTGGAAGTTCTGCGCCGGGGGCCACGCGATCTCCTCCCGGCACACCCCACATCTCCCATCCCGGTCGAGAATGCGCACGATGCAGCCCGCGCAGAAACTGTGCCCGCATTCCACGGCCCTGCTCGATATCATTCACCCCGTACCGCGAATAAAACGTCGTTACTCACATCCAGCTTGTCTTCCTGCTCTGCTTGCACTGCCTGCACTTTGCGGCGTTTTTCGCAGCCAACAGACGCTGCGAGCTCTGGCGGTTGTTCGATCAGGGCCTCGCACGCCTGACCGCGTTCGTCACGCGTTCGTCACTGACCTCCTGGACGCTCGCATGGTGCTCGTTCAGGAACGCAGCGGTCTCCTCCTAGACGCGTCAAATTTCAGTAGTCGTTGCCGTTCTTTACGCACAGTACCGTCTCCCTGCAGCGCCCTTTCGACCGCGTCGTGCTCGAACTTGACAACGGCCGCCACGGCGGCGCGCTGCTCGATCGCCTTGCGCAGGATTGCCGCGTTGGTCAGGTCCGGGTGCCTGGCGCGCATAGATGCGAGCATCTGATCCGTGTGTTCTTGGATCTCTTCGACGCTCTTGTAGGTGTTGCAGTCCTTCTCAAGAACTGACAGCAACACCTTGCCCGTCGTGGTCGCATCGTAGGCGTCTGCGCTCTGTTGCTCGTGCGACATTGTGGCAGAAACTGAGTTACGTTCGGGCCGGCGCGCGCCCACCCGTCGGCGCCGGAGCCAAACGCTCACGGCGTTAAGGGCCCGTCATCCCGCCGTCATGGCCGCATTGCTGCTTTTTTGTGCTCCTGGACCTGCTTCAGTGTTTGTATTTCATTCTGCTGTGTCAACGTGGGAAAATGCTACTGTCGTTGGATTTAGTGACCCTATCTAGCTACACACTGCACCAGAGAGCCACTGAACCTGCCGGGCCATCCCATAGGAAATATACGCCGTAGACAATTTTTCTGCTTCCATACGTCTCGGCGTTGACCCTGTCCCCGCGGCCAGGGTTCCTTGATACAGATAAGCTGCTCGCGATCTTCAATCAGCACGCTTGCACTATCAACCACCGTCAATCACAAGCCTGCATCCGTGCATCGAAGCACTGGGCACAGTCCTCGTTCAAGCCGGCGCCCAGCAACTGCTACTCGCGCTGCTCCACTCTCTTTCCGCTCATCTCGCATCGGCTCTGCTCACGCTCGCACCGCATTTCCATATGAACGTCGCACAGTCGGCCGTCTGGTGCGATACGCGAGCATGTGTAAATTTCGGAAGCTATCACCCATTGCACCCTCGAGCCAGAGACGATGACCGTCCGGGACTCGACGTGGTGCAAAGGCAACCGCTCCCGGCTTGCGCCGTCACGGATGTATCTTCCTCTCCGATTCGGCCCTATCGGACCGAAGCCGCACCTCTCCCTTCTCCCCGCGCCCTCGCGTCCCGGACAGTCATTGTCTCTGGCGCGAGGGCGCAGCATTACACAGCATCTTCCACTCGGCTTACTTCGCCTTCGTTGCACCGCACACGCCGTGCTCGGCGACGTTCAGGCCGTGGGCTGCTCCAGCCTGCCCACGATGCGTTCCACACCGCTCTCGAGTGTAAAGTAATTATGATTATATTATGCAAACTCGAATACCCTCCTCTGTGCTTCGAAGGCCGCCCAGGGCCGTCGCGAAATCTAGCCTGCTTGTACTAAATGTTGCCTGCGAGATATCGTTCAGCACCAGGCCGTTAAGTAAATTCTGTCGCACTCACGACGACCATAAACCCGCCGACGCCTCCTGCGTTCCTCCTGTTCGACTTCGTTTGCTTCGCGGGCCTGGCGCTTCTCTTCCCGGCGCACGCGCGCGTCGATCGACGCGTTGAGCTCGTCGATCTCCTGAGCCAGACTCTTGGCGCCCTCCGCCACGTCGACGTCCTCCACCTCGCCGGCCAGCGCGGCCACGAAGTCGTTGAGCTCGTATGCCGGCGCGCCGAGCTGGATCTTCTTGCGGCACATCGGGCATTTCGTCTTCTCGCCTGGCCCGGAGCCGTTGACCAGCTGCTTTGCGCAATGGACGTGCACCGGCCCGTGTCCTGCACCCCGCTTCTGTCAGACCTTTGCCCTCGATTCTGCTCACCTGTTAATCCGCAACGTACCACAAGTAAACCTGAGTTTTCAACATTAGCTGTGCATAGATCCCCTGCTTGTCGAATAAACGCTCACATTATCAACCTGTGCACGACCTCGTAGCACATCATGCACGTCAACGCTTTCCTGGCCAGAGTCAGCGCTCCGCCGTTGCGTCCCTGTCCCGCAGGGGTTGGCGCTCTCGAGACGCCGACAGGGGTCCCCGCCCGCTCGTTTCCCTGGACGCCGCCGTCAGCATTCCCGAAGCAAGCTACCGCTCGACCCACCTCCCCGCCGTCGTCCAGCACGTAGACCGTCTTGCCTCCGTCGCCCTGGACCGCCTTGAACCCGTCCGGTGTGACGTCGAGCAGTTTGAGCGGCAGCTCGTTCTCGTCGAGGATGATGATCACGCCGCCCTCGATCTTCCAGCCCAGCGCTTCGTTCGACCCGCCGGGTTCGGCGTTCTCGTCGTCCTCGATCACGATGACGCCGTCCACGATTCTGTACGCGATCGGCTCGAAGACGGCGCCGTCGGCCTCGTTATCCTCGCCGTCGTCGATGATAATGGCCCCGGAATTGTCCCTGCGCATAGGGAAGCGCCGCAGACGATTCATCTGCAATGCGTCAGCCGAGCACATCGCGCGAGCGCGGCGCATCACTGACCGGCACGGCCCCGCTGTCCGCGTTCGGCGCGCCCGCCGACCACTGTTGCTGCGACGCTGTGCCGCCCTGCGCTTGATCTTCGTCGCTGTCGTACACCAAGATCGTCTCGGCCCGCCCCTTGCGCGCAACGACGTCAGCCGCAGTCCCGCTTTCTGCAGTCTACCCACCTGCACGTCGACGGTCGAGTGCCGCTGGGCCTGCCTCCCGTCGCTCGTGCCGGCTTGCGTCTTGACCTGCGGCGCCATGTCTTTCGGAGCGTTCACTTTCTGTTTCAAGCGTTCCGTCTATTCCTTTTGTTTCCCTCGCTATATTCGTGCGCACGCTCGTGATTGCATAGCAGCGATCCCCCCGCGCCTTGTCTTCATCCGAATGTTCCGGGATAAGTCCTTAGATTCTCGCCCTGATCGCAGATCCGACTGAACATGTATCCGGTATTTGATAATCACATGAGGATAACTCCCGGATAAGTCTCTAGCCATCACCGTTCAGACAACTCCCGGATAAGTCTCTAGCCATCACCGTTCAGACTTATCCATCAGGCCTTGGCTGCCTTCAGCACGAATCGCTGCGTAACTGCATCCTGCAACGGTGCCGTCAGCTCATCAGCGCCGTCGATCCCTTCGAGCGCGTACTCACGTATCCATAGCGGCACCCCTGCTTCGTCTCCTCGTGCAGTCCGGCCTGCAGATACTCCAGTGCCTTCTCGTAATTGCACTCCCCGTAAGCTGTCTCGGTGTTGTACAGGCGCATTGCCTCTGGCATCGCGAGAAGCATGCGCGCCCGCGTCGGACTCCCCAGACTGCCCGCGTTCAGAGGGCGTGCGCCGTACCTGCCAGCAGCAGCCGGCGCCCGTGCAGCCTCTGGTGCCGCCGTCTCCGCTTGCGGTCGAGGCGGCTTGCCCCCAGTCGACATCCTGAACGCCGTTTTCTTCTTCGCCCTGAGTTTCGCCGCCGCCGCTGCACGCTCCTTGTCGTCGTCGCGCTTTGTCGCCCTACGCGCGCGCGGAGATTCGTTGTTCGTCATGTTTGAGAGTTAAGTCGTGCAGACGCGCGAATGAGCAGAGTCCGGGAAGATGCGCCGTGTCGATCCCTAGTTGAGCGCCTAAAATGTGGCGCAGATCGCACATGCCTCGGCCCAGCTTCTACCCGCCAAGTGCCGTCCAGCCGAGCACGGGCCTCCCCTAAACTGCCTGCGGCAAGCTCCTCGTCCCGCCGCTCTCTCTCTCTCTCTCTCTGGCCCCGCGGCTGCCGCTCACGTTCGTTCCCGTTGCCCGCCCATGCTCTTTTATCGCACCCGTTTTGCCCTTCGCGCGCATGCCCGAACGCTCGACTCTGGCGTCCCCGCTCGAGCCGGGTTCACCTCCTGCCCAGACAACCTGCTCGACGACGACGCCGATGGCTCCGACGTTTCAACCGACGATTTTCCCGACAACGACGACGACAGTGGCTCAGACTACATGCCGTCCGACCACTCCTCGAGCGACCCAGAGCAGTCCCAGTCTACCATTCCGGGTATTCCTTTTGCCAAGCGGGTCGCATGCGCACGCTCACTGCTCACTCACAGCCAAACGCATGCTAGCCCGCTCAGCTCCAGTCTCGCCGCCCGACGACCTCAACAACGCCGCAACTTGCGAACCATTCACCTTCTCCGTACCCCTCCCATCGCGCGTCTGCGCTTCCCCGGTCGTCCAGCCCCACCCCGAACCTCACTGTCGGCCCATTCCCACTGCTCCTTCGTTTCACCTCGGAACGTTCTCTCCGGCCCCTCCTCCGCCCCGCCCGGCCGCCGCACACGCACAGTCCCCACGTTCGTATGGCTGCCGCGACCCTCCCAGTCCCCTACTCACTTTATTTTCCAGCACGCCCGGCCAAGTTCGCGAGGTCTTCTCAAAGCGGCGGCAGAATAGGTCGGTCTGCCAGTTAATCACGTGACCTCGCGCTGGAGCTTCTCTCACAGCCACGGGCCCGTCCGCGGATCCTCACGACGCCGACGACGAAACGCCGGCGAACAACAACCGCAGGAGCAACAATCGTCGGCGCAACCGCGAGCGGCGAGGCACTCAACGCTTCAAGGAGCGTCGCAGCGCGTCTCACAGCCTGAAAGTGGTCCAGACCGCCTCCGTCGTCAGCGTCGACGTCGACGTTACCTCACACGGTGACAAAGCCGGCTTTCTAACGCCTGCACGCTACCGAGACGGGCAGTGCGCTCCTCCATCCTCGCCCAGTCGCCCAGTACGCCTGCACCCGCAGGCACACCCTGACGTTCGCAAGCTCGTCGAGCAGGAGTGTTTCACCTACATCCGACCCGGTCAATCGTAACGTCGTTCTCCAGTTCACACTCACCTCTCTGCTCACCCCAGCTTTTTCAGCGGGATTCAGATCACCGACAAAAACGGTGTTGTATTTGCCGCCGTCGGCCGGCGTTGCACGACCCCCGGCTACGACGAGACCATCCGCCGCGTCTTCCTCAAGGCGACCACCATCAGGACAAGCTGCCAGTCTCCCAATCTGCAGAACAACCCACGGGGCGCCTTTTCGCGCGCCCAGTATGGCACTTCCTTCGGCGGCGGTCAAAAGGTCCATTGTGCCTCTCACTGCGCGCGCCTCATCCTCTCAACACCCTCCCAGCGTCCCACACAGATCAATAACTCACTCCGCGTCCAAAAGGCAATGCAGGGCTTCTTTTGGGACGACGATACCCGCGTCGTCGTCCGGCACATGACAGGTACGCGTATGTCCCTCGTTCTCCCACTCGCGCTCACCCTTCCCACCCCAGACGAGCTGAAGCGCAACTTCCCACTCGTACACAAGGAGTACACCAAGCTCAACGCCGAACTCGGCCTAAACGACCTGTTCTGCAAGCCCGGCGACGACCCCGACGACTTTAACTTTCTCTTTGCAGCCACGACGCTCAACCTTGGCCCGCAGGTCAGTCCCTTGATGTTCACAAGCGATTAGTTCGTCTGAAAGCGCCGTACAGGTCGTTACCATCTCCCATCGCGACGCCAAGAATCTGCAGCCCGGGATCTGCGCCATCATCGCACTCGGCCTCTTCAACCCGCAGACCGGCGGCCATTTCGTCATGCGCGAACCCCGAGTGGTCGTCGAATTTCGCCCCGGGGACGTGCTCTTTGTGATGTCGTCCGTCGTCACGCACTTCAACATCCCTCTCGCGACCGACACCGAGCAACGCATGTCTCTCACCTTCTACACCGCGGGTGGGCTCTTCCGGTGGGAAGTGGCGGGCCGCCGCACGCTCAAGTCTTTGAATACCCCGAAAGAGCGTGCAACATATCGCGAGAGAGCCCAGGAGTTTATCCATAAATGCTGGAGCAATCTCCTCACCCACGATGAGCTCATCACGTACTGGAAGTCCCTTGCACACAAGCACTAGTAATTCTCTTCTCACCACCACTCCGTAGTCTCGGCTGTCCCACCTCGTCTCTACTGCTTCCCACCTCTGTAGCATCCATTTCCGCCGTCCTGTACTCACGCTCGTATTGCTCCCGTGTTTATATTACACCGGGTTCTCCCGCCGAACTTTCTTCTTGACTCGGTCCTTGACTCCCGCCATGTCGCACGAGCAGCCCAGCTACGCCCCTACGCGCCCAAACTCGCCCGTCGTCGACCAGGCTGACGACGGCAACGAGGCCGACTGGGAGGATATGCCTCGCCGCACAACTGGCCGTGCGACTGCGCCTGTCCAGCGCGCGCGCTCCGGCGGCAACCCTTCTGCCAACGCGCGTCGCGCCCCACCCACCGCCAGAGACATCTACCCCTACATCGACGAGCTCTTTCGCGAGGATTTTGCTGCGGTGCAGCGCCTTGCCACCCGCTTCAAGGAGCTGCAGGAAGTAAGTCGACCCTGTACCATTCTCACGGCTGACCTCACACATTTACAGATGAACCGCAGGCTCGAGATAGAAACCTTCAAGGCCGAGAGTCGCTGCGGCGCCATTCATCGCGAATGCGCCGCCCTGCGTGCCCGCATCGAGGAGCTCGATCTCTACGCCGACGAGCTAAACCTGCAGCTCCAGGCGCGCAACTAGGCCATCGTAAAGGTACGCGCTCAGCTGTTGCCTCGTAAAGATCCACAAGCTGATGATTGCCCAGAAATTACCCTCGCCGTGCAACCTGTTTCGCCCGCATGTACCACCACTTTCTTTGTAAACGTGCCGTAGAAAATGACAGAAAACATCCTGACCCTGTAAAACCAATCAGCCTCATGTCCGATGAATGTCAATCTTTTGTTCCTTTCCTCCCTTTGGCGTGATTTCCAGACCGTCCGCCCGCCTCACTCTCCAAGATAATCTATGTCCGTCATTGCCGTTGATCCCGGCATCATCCGATCAAGCTTGGCTTCTGCTCATCGCGTGCTGCAGAACGCCATTGCAAAGCTCCCTGCATCTGTATCGTACCCTGGGGGTTTGGAGACCGCGCCCGAGCATCCTCCGAGCATCCCGCATACCTTGTACATCGTTTGACATCCAGCCCTTCCCACGGGTCCCACGGGTCCCAGACGGACATCGTCTCTGACCCGTGAACCCATATGCGTCATCTTACTTATGTAATGGGGATCCTCATGTACATCATCACAGAATAGATCGCATCGCACTTCGTTGTCTCTAAAGTGTAATCTAGAGCGCAACTGTGCTGCAAGATTCAGCCCGCTGCGACCGCACCGACTCTCAGTGACCTCCATCCACGTCGTCGTCTGCTTTGCGACTTTGAACGATCCTACTGGTCGTATAGCGTCATTGCGCTGTGCCTCTCACAGGCTTCTGTATTGCTGCCGTGTTTATATTACTCGGGTTCTTGCGTCAAACTTTCTTGACTTGCTCCTTGACTCCAGCCATGTCGCACGCGCAACCCGACTACGTTGCGACGCTCTCTAGCACTCCCGCTGACGACCAGGCCGACGATGGCCCCGAGTCTGAGTGGCAGACGATACGCCCTACCTTCGCCACCAAGCAACAGTACCTGGCCGAGGCCCAGCAGCGCCAGCAGGACTGGGACGCGTACGCGCCTGGCCTGATCCAGCGCGCCCTCTCCAGCGCCAACGCTACCGCCGCCGCCTCCTCTGCTCCAGTCACGCTCGAGGCCGTCCTGTACTGCGCTCAAGATCTCTTTCGCCAGGATGCCGATCCCGTCAAGGCTCTGGCCGAAAGCTACCCGCACGTCGAGGCCGTGAGTGCAGCCAAAACCACCGCCTCCAGCTAACTCAGTTATTCGCAGGCCAACCGCCAACTCGAACAGGCGAAGCACGACGCCAAGGCCCGCCTCCGCGCGCTCAAGGATGAGCGCGCGCTCCTGCACGCGCGCGCCGACGAGCTCAAGCAGGAGATTGCCATGCTCAGGGAGCACCTGCAGTCGCCCAACTAGGGATCCCTAAAGGTACGCCTTGAGTTCATCGATCACAGGTTGACCTCATCCCCTTGCAGCGTCCCCAATGTGCTACCACCTCGCCGCCGCCGCCGCCTTTCAGTAGAAATACGAAAAAAAAGAGTTCTCCCCGATGTACTACATATGAACGATCTCGCCGAATGAAAGGGCTTTTCTTTGATTTAATCAGTGTGTGATGTGTGTGTGTGTGTGCCGTCAACATTCTGTTTTAAGATGCTCAACTTCCGTTATCGCCGCTGGTACCGGCATCAGCCGATCCACGTTGTCTCCGAGTCTGCTCGCCGGCCTGGTGCCTGCACCGCCATCGTGCACCGTCGCCGTAACTACTTCATCCTCCCGCTCTGGGAAGTCCACCCGGCCCTGCTCCATGGATCCCGCATGCGAGTTTTCGGGGTCGTTACGCTCTTCGCGCGCAGAGTCCCGTCGCGCTTCCCTCCAAGCTCATGTCTCGCCGCCAGCTATTTCCAGTGGGCGCACGGGTCCCGGACGGTCATCGTCTCTGGCCCGGGCGCCCCTATCCCTTCGTTGGCTCGAGATCCACACCTACACCGTCATAGATCACTTCCCGCATTGCAATCTCTAAAGTCTAATTCACGTGCCTCACTGCGTCACAGCCCCGCGCTCTGCGATCATTGCGATAGAGGCATTGATGTATGCTATTCTTCCGACCTCATGAGCTACTACATGCCTCTGTAATGTACCCTTTTCTTTGCCTGGCGCCGTTTCCTGGGCCGAAGCACCACCGGTTCGGGAGCGACCTTGGTAGTACGGACCGCTTTGCGCGACGAGGCACCCTTGACCTTTTTGCCTGGGCCTGAGCCCGAGCCGGAGCCCGAGCCCTTTGTGCGAGTTTTTTTGGCAGGCCTTGGGACTTCGTCGTCGTCCGCAGGCCGCCTGCGAACACATGAGCTTCCCACATCTGCAGCTGCGGCGCCAACTCACTTTGCTCCTCTGCTGCCTTTTCCCGCCCCCGCCGCCGCTGCGGTAGCCTTGCGCGCGACACGTCCCTTGCGGGTAGTCGATGGCTCCGGCGTTGCAACCGCGCGCGTCTCCTGCTCCGTCCCCTCGTCGTCGTCTTCCTCGAGCTCAACGTCCGCGTCGTCTCGCTCCGACTGGGCGCGGGAGTCGTCTTCTCGTTGATCTTCCACCTCCGTGCCACCGCGAGTCGATGCGCGGCCCGGCGTTGATGGCGCGCCGTCTGATGTTCCGCGGGTGTTCGACCCAAGACCCCGCCCGCCGTGGCCCGCGCCGTGCTCAGCAGCTCGCCGTGACGGCGACACGTAGGGTGACGCGCCCTGTGCGCCCGCCCGCCCAGACGACGATGCTGGAGTCGATGTCAGCCATGAGTCCAGCAACCGGTTTCCCCCTGCCGGGGACAACCCGTTCGAGAGCGACGCGGTACTTGGAAAGTCGTAGAGCCCGGGCAGTTGTAGGTCGAGGGACATCGGGTCGGCCGCCTCTTGGCCCGACGAAGCCGACGTGCTGAACAGCGCATCGAGCCCGAAGCCGAGATCACCAGACTGCGCCGCGAACGGCGCGTTGAACGCGTAGTCTGCGCCTGACGCCTCAGACCGTGGCCCGGAGCTCCCGTCGTCGCCGTTGCCGAGCATACCGTCGAAATCGAAGTAGCCCTCCGAGCCGGACTGCTCCCAATCGTCGAATAGCGTGGCTGACGGCCCCGCGCTGAGCTCGCCCTCCGTCAGCGATCGGCCGAACGCGCCATCCTCGGCTGAGGCTTGGCTCCCCGCCCGTGGTACCGTCTCATCTTCTGGACCGCCGCGGTCTGGCTGTCCGCGGACACCGCTGTCTTCGGAGAGCGTGCCATCGTCTTCCAGGCTCGTTTCCAGCTGTTGCTCGCCGGACGAGGCCTCTGCTCATCGTCGTCGTCAGCCATCATGTACATATCTTACGCCAAGACACTTGACCTCTTTCCGCCTGACGCTTCCGCTGCTGCAGCCTCTTCGGCTCCCTTGTCACCACGTTGCGTTGGAATACGTCTGCTTGTTGCTCAGCAACCAACCACTGCATACTCATGCCGGGCTGTCTCACCTGCAAGGACTTTGCTGCCGTACTCACCGATCATGCGCCTTACCTCGTCGTGGTCGTCTGATCCCCCCCACCGCGGTATGCCCTTTGGCAGGAGCGCGCTGCCGTCGACGCTACAGATGGCCCCAGAAAATTCGTAAGATCATCTGGACCCCGGCGTACGCGCATAACATAATACACGCACATCGAGATGTCCGTCTCGCCTGACTCTGCCGAGTACGACGCCATGTGGAACACCGCGAAGCAAGCCGACATGTTGCTCATCCGTCGCACCAAATCCATCGCCTCACTAAGCAGCTTGTCTCGCACCCTTTGAGCCAAGGGTCAGATTTCTCGACCTACAGTCCGCCTCCCACTTACATTTTATCCAACGCCTTCCTATAGTCGTTGCACCTGGCCTCGTACATGCCACGCTCGACGGGCTGCAACCTTTTCCACCTATCGCCGAGGAGCTTGCTGCGAACTCCCAGCCGTGCCCGGTTGCGATCGTCGCCCGTGAGGTCGGCGTCATCGAGCGCTTTTTCGACGTCATCTCTCAGCTGCTCGTCGATCTCCCTCGCGAGGAGCTCTCGGGCGCGCGACGACCGTTTCTCGGCGACGGTCTGCACGCCGCTTTCGGTTGTGCCACCGTCCGCTGCTGCACTCCGACCGGGCTGCGCGACGTTCTCAGCGTCCGCCGGCTCGGCGGGCTCCCCCGGAGCGCTGTCCGCGGACGGGACCATGCGGACCAACTTCGGATGGGTCGCATACATGCGATCCATATCCGCCCTGAAACCCGCGTTGTCGACGTCGCTCGCTCAGACAGGATGTGTTTTACGCACATAAAACCCTCCGTCCTATCCCACCGTTTCTTCCAGCCGTCGTACCGTATTGCGTTTCGAATCTGTCCCAGGAACGCCTTCGCGTGCGTTAGCCATACTTCAATGTCGACCCACGCGTCCCCACAAGCGAGAAGCTCACATTTCGCACCGTCTGGCGCGTGTCCTTCTCGACATAACGATCCGGGTGCTTCGACGGGTCGTCGAGCTGAAGCGCCGTCCACATGGGCTCCAGGTACTCCGCACTGAATTTCGCGACTTTGTTGTTGTCTAAGACCCCGGGGAATGCGAGCGCGAAGTGGTACAGCAGGGGCCTCATCTTGTCCAGGAGCTCGTCGGGAACGTTGATACACGGGGAGTTCGGGTCGCGTGCGCGCCGGCGGACGCCGTTTGAGGGAGCAGGACGAGCCATGGACGAGCGAGGAAGTTTCTTGCACGGCAACTGTGGGAGGGAGATTTCGCCGTGCGTGTCGCGTCGGTTGCACTAGCGCGTGTACCTCAACTCCCCGGCATGCAACTTGATTTGTCTGCATTCCATTGCGGGACATTCTATCATCCATCGTGCGTAGATTCCGGTGACGCGCAACTCGCGTTCAAACGCGAGGTGGCCATAATTAACCCCGTGCTCCCTTCCTCGGATGCACGGCATCAATTCCGACGATCTCTGCACAGCATGGACTTATCCCGATTGATGCCGCCCACGCGCACACAAGTTTTGCCGCGTGCGCAGCATGGGGTTATCCTTTCCCACGGGCAAGACTTGCTTGATGGTTCCTAATCCCCACTGGATCCAAGATCAACAAGTACTATATTCTAGAACAAGGTGTACCAGGCCAGACTTTGTTCCCTGCTGCGCGATCTAAGCAAGTGCGGGTCGTTCGCGTACAGTTCGACAATCTCCTTGAGGGATCTGGATAGACATTCCGCCTCCTCCATGAGCTCACAGTATACTGACCAAGGGGAGCCCTCCATCATCGATGCGTCTGCGTCCTGAGACCATGCAAATGCGGCGGCGCTCGCAGCGAGGCTACCGGCCGAATTGACAATGTCCAAGCGGTCCTGTAGTACCCTCCGCAGCTCGCCAGACGGGACGTTAGCGTCATCAAGGTCCAGCGCCGTGTTCGTGATGTGTTCGAGCTCTGCGCGGTTTGAGTCGCGGAGCCTCCAGCATGCGAGATCATCCCGCAAAGCGGCCCAGAGGCGTCCGATCGTTTTCCGTGTGAGCGTCAACTCCCGACCCAGTAGCTAGAGACGTCAGCTTCACAGGGTACGGGTGACCTGACCATACCTCGCACGACCTAGGCAAACTGCCTGCAGCTGCACGCGTGGCAGCCTGGCGCTGCAATTCGACCGCGTCGCGCTTTTGCTTCCTGGCCGTTCGTGAGCGCCAGCGTTCTCGCGCCTTCTCGCGCTCGAGCTCGACGTTTCTGGTTTTACTGGTCGTCAGCTTCCCGACCCGCGAGGGTTGAGCATGGAATACCGCAAACGATATGCGCGCTTCCTCGCATTGGCGTCGTCATGTATGCGCGGGCGTCCCCTCATTGTGCTGATCGGGACGTGCACGTGGTATGAATCAAAGCCGGCGGAGCATCCTGTTCGCGGAGATCAAATGAATAGCAGTCAGAGTGAAAATCCCGTATGGCCGACGCTCGCGCGCTCTCTGCGTACCCGACTCCTCTGCAAGTCATTCACGAAATAGAAAGACATTTAGCTGGTCGGATCTCGTCAGGCAACCACCGCGGTGCAGCCAGGTTTCAACCATTTTACTTGAGCTTTACACGCAACGTTGTCCTGACACTGTCGTGCGCCCGTTGCAGGGCGCACTCAAAAGATGTTCATTTACCAGCTACCCATTTCGCTTTCAGTTTACTGGCTGTGGCCGACGCCACCCGCAGGCCCGGATCGCCGTGCACTCGGAGCCAGGGGATCTGCGAGCGCCGGGTGGCGCGGGCCGCGCCACCCGGCGCGCGGATACAGTGCGCCGAATTCGGCGAAAGCTTGTTTGCTTCCTCCCGCGACAGCCATGCCAAAGTCCCTGGGTCAGCGCCTGTATGGACAGGCCGTCTACGTCGAGCGCTGCGTGCATTTCAGGCACCCAGGACAGCGGCGTCTGCTCAAAGAGCAGATACAGGTGCGTCAGCGGTGGCGGCCGCGCGTCCTCGTGTCCCGGACGGTCATCGTCTCTGGCACGAGTGCGCGCGCGCCTAGCGGCCGCATGCAACCTAACAGATTTATTAGGCCATGGGAGGAAGCGTCACAGAGGATATTTACGCCGCGGACATCATCCTCGTAGACGAGAAAATCACGAAGGCTGACCAGACGTTCGCCGCCACAAGCGGCACCATCATGTCCTTCACCTACATTCACGAGCTCCTCAACAACGACGTCCCCAAGGCTAGGGAAAAATTCTTGCTGCGAAGGTGAGCGCGACGGTCTCTTGGGCACGTGACCACGATGCGAAACTGACAAACTAGGTCGTCATACCACGCTCACGGCACTTACACCGGGCCCTTGAGCGGCGATGAGGAGGAGGAGGATCGAGAGGAACAGCAAGGCAATGGCGGCGACGGCGACGCCGACGACGACGGCGATATTGATTTGCAAGTCCATGGCGAGGCGAGCATCGGCACCCCCACCCAGAATCGCTAGGCCCTGCTAATGCAAAGCCTTCTTGCCAGAGCGCGAGCGAACCGAGCGATGATGAGGTCGTCGATGCAGACGACGAAGCTCACATAGCCGGAGACGACGCCCAGTGTCCGTGGCCGGCGTTCGTCGTCCCGCAGACCTGCCCCATGACCTACAAGGAAGTCGAGGGCTGGGCTATCGCGTTTCTCAAATGGGTCACCGTGAGAATGTGCACGGATGATTCGGAGCCTGCCATCGTCAAGCTCACCGGGGAGTTGATGCACCTCGCGGTACGCCGTTGACACCACTGTGTGCCCGCAGTCTAACACCCTTGCAGGTACCAGGGTCTATAAGCCCATCCACCTTCTACTCCCGCAGGCGAGACCAACCGTACTTCAAAAAACTCGTAACAGCCGCCATCATCGAGGCGAGGAGCTCTGAAACGCACGCGATCGTCCCCATTTCTACACTAAGAGCTACTGTCGAACGCACGCTACAAAGCCGCTCAGAGGAAGTACAAGACGCTGAAGAAGCCTCGACGTCACTAAGCGAACGCGCTTGGCATGTAGATTACATAAGACAGACACGGGGTCGTAACAGAGGACCAGTGAATCAGCTTACGTAATGAACACACAAGATCAAATGCCGACCAGTGGATCAGCTTACGTAAGAAACCACACACGAGATCGCAGCAGAGGGCGACCAGTGAACACTGTACCCGAACGGAGTGCCTGGCATCTTGCACCGGAAATGAAGACATAGACAACTGTCGAGAGGGCGCACATAGATGACTCGGCCCCGCACTTCGTAACGAAAGATCGGCTGCCCGTGCGTTTCCACGGCTCAGGCTCGCTGGGTGCTTGCATTGCGTCCCGAAGCGGGCTACTATAAAACCCCTGCGTATGGACCCGGAATGTCGTATTGACACTAACGGCGGTGTGCCATTGAGTGTGCGAACTACGGGACGACCATGCGCTCGCAGGTGCGTCCGCACGGCGCAGGCCGGGTGCCTCGTCGGGCTGCGTCGGGAAGCTCTATACTATAAGAGAGCTTGATAGGCACGCGAAAAGTGTTATTCAGACATCTCCTAATGTTCTGAACTTGAAGAGGAAGGTGATTGTGCGGTTGCTTCGCGACGATAGCTCGGGTGTTGGTGATTCTGCACCGTGCGGCCTGAGCGGCTCCGCGCATTGCGTCCCGAAGAGCGGTACTATAAGACAGCTGGATAGACGCATAGAACGTCTTGTGTACAGCTTTGTTAGACTTCTGAGCGTGAGAGAGATTTCAGTGTGCCTCAGCTTCGTGACGAAACGTCGGGTGGTTGTGGGCTCGCAACGCGCAGGCTCGGACGCTGCTCGCATTGCGTCGCGAAGAAGGGTTCTATAAGAGAGATTGACAGGCACAGAAAAAATCGTATAGACACCTCTGGTACCGTTCTGAACGTGAGAGGAACCAACGGCGTCCGGCAGCTTCGCGACGAAACGTCGGGTGTTGGTTCGTGTGCACAGCGCAGGCTCGGTGGCTCCTCGGTTTGCGTCCCGAAGAACGGCATCATAGGGGAGCTTCATTCACGAGTAGAAACTTGTTTTGAGATCTCTGGTATCTTTGAGAATCCCAGCATATGCATAAGTGTGTGCCAGCTTCGCGACGAAACGTCTGGTGGTGGTGCGTTGACAGGGCCCAGGCTCGGTCGCTCCTCCCATTGCGTCGCGAAGTGCGATACTATAAGAGAGCTACGTATGAGCAGATAACGACGTATTTAAGCCTGTGTGAGCCTTCCGAACGCGAGTACAGACTTTGCTCTGCGGCAGCTTCGCGACGAAACGTCGGCGGTCGGTTCGTCTGCGCAGCGCTGGCTCGGCAGCTCCTCGCATTGCGTCCCGAAGAACGGTAGTATGAGGGAGCTTGGTTCACTGCTATAAAAGCTTATAGAGATTCCTGCTAGCGTTCTGAACGTCAGAGGAGACGTCCGCGTGCGGAGCTTCGCGACGAAACGTCGACGGTCTGTTCGTCTGCGCAGCGCAGGCTCGGCAGCTCCTCGCATTGCGTCCCGAAGAACGGTAGTATGAGAGAGCTTGGTTCACTGCTAGAAAAGCGTATGGAGGTTTCTGCTAGCGTTCTGAACGTCAGAGGAGACGTCCGCGTGCGGAGCTTCGCGACGAAACGTCGGCGGTCTGTTCGTCTGCGCAGCGCAGGCTCGGCAGCTCCTCGCATTGCGTCCCGAAGAACGGTAGTATGAGAGAGCTTGGTTCACTGCTAGAAAAGCGTATGGAGGTTTCTGCTAGCGTTCTGAACGTCAGAGGAGACGTCCGCGTGCGGAGCTTCGCGACGAAACGTCGGCGGTCTGTTCGTCTGCGCAGCGCAGGCTCGGCAGCTCCTCGCATTGCGTCCCGAAGAACGGTAGTATGAGAGAGCTTGGTTCACTGCTAGAAAAGCGTATGGAGGTTTCTGCTAGCGTTCTGAACGTCAGAGGAGACGTCCGCGTGCGGAGCTTCGCGACGAAACGTCGGCGGTCTGTTCGTCTGCGCAGCGCAGGCTCGGCAGCTCCTCGCATTGCGTCCCGAAGAACGGTAGTATGAGAGAGCTTGGTTCACTGCTAGAAAAGCGTATGGAGGTTTCTGCTAGCGTTCTGAACGTCAGAGGAGACGTCCGCGTGCGGAGCTTCGCGACGAAACGTCGGCGGTCGGTTCGTCTGCGCAGCGCAGGCTCGGCAGCTCCTCGCATTGCGTCCCGAAGAAGGGTAGTATGAGAGAGCTTGGTTCACTGCTAGAAAAGCGCATGGAGGTTTCTGCTAGCTTCTGAACGTCAGAGGAGACGTCCGCGTGCGGCAGCTTCGCGACGAAACGTTGGCGGTCTGTTCGTCTGCGCAGCGCAGGCTCGGCAGCTCCTCGCATTGCGTCCCGAAGAACGGTGTTATAAGAGAGCTTGCTTCTCTGGTAGACAGACGTATGGAAAGCACTGGTATTGTTGCGAACGTGGGTCGAGAATTCAGTGAGCCTCAGCTTCGCGACGAAATGTCGGGCGGTGGTGGGTTTGCACAGCGCACGCTCCGCGGCTGCTTGCAGTGCATCCCGAAGAACTTTATTATAAGCAGGCCGTTTCTGCCTTGACAGCCTCACAGCAGGTTGTTGTCAATGGTACATGTGTAAACTGCGGGGTCTGGTGGAGCACACAGTGTAGGATCGACGAAGTTGAGCTTGGCATGCTTGGCTTGGTGCTCTTGGCTTGGCGGTGCTTGCAAAACATGCTGACAGTGGGATACCATCTGACCATAGAGCATATACTAGTATTGGAGGACAGTCTACTGAGACGGTGCTAATTTTAAGTGGACCATTGGTCACGGTACGGCGACCCGGGCTGGTATGCCGCCGGCTGTTGAGGGACGGTCTCCGTGGTCGCCATCGGGAGGTTGGGGTACCCGAAGTAAGTCGCCGGCGGGTAGAAGGTAACATACGCGGATGGGGCGCCGGCGGTGTCGCCGCTGATGAAGTGCGCGTCGGTCTTGTTGCCATCGTTCGGGGTGATGTCGGCGGTCAACGTGTCGTCCTTCTCGTCGTACTGGTCCGCCTCGTCGTCGTCGTACTGATCCTCCTCGATGAGGTTGTTCTCGTCGCTCTCGCCGCTGTCATCCGCGGTGGAGGAGTAGTCCATCTCCTGCGAGGAGGGCGGCTCGTCGGCGGCGTCGGGAGGCGTGGGGCCGCTATACTGGGCCGGCTCGGCGGTTGGAGCGTTGATCATGGGATCGACGGGATTGAGAGCTTCCGTAAGCTGCGAGGCGAGGTACTGCAGACCGTGCTGGGCGTGCGCTTCGAGTACGCCTGGCGCGACGGGACCGAAAATCGCGAGGGCGGCGTCCTACAGTGCAAGTGTGTGAGATGGGGATGATAGGGGTGCAGGGGTAGCTCACGGGAGCGGCGAGCTCGGAGATTTCAGACATGACGTAGGAATAGACGTGCTGAAAAAGCCATCAGCCGTCGGCATAGGATGGGGGGGACCAGGGGTGTACGCACGGCCCAGAGCGCTGTTTCGTCAACGGTCGGGTAGCAGGCATGTGCAGGGTTCGCGAACTCGCTGGTTCGCCAAGCCTCCAGGAGCTGACCGTGCTGATAGAGGATGTTCCATATGTTGCCAGAGTAGGTAGCGAGTGCGAGGCGGAGGATGGGCTTTATGAGAAATCTGCGGGCGGCGGTGCAGAGGTAGAACTGGTCGGGCGACGGCCGACAGTGGTCGTCGACAACGGGGGAGTACGAGGGCGACTGAGACATAGGGGAGAGTCGAGCGAGCAGGGCACATGGCTCTCTACTTTTATGGTAAAAAATCTTGAAACGTGAGGAGCGTGGGGGCTGGCGAGAGCAACGCTCAGAGTGCAACGGTGGTCGGCTATCACTTTGAGATTGCTCTAATTCAACTGGGTTAAGCGAGATAAGCTGCCATCATTAACCCCAACAGGATCTGGTAATACAAGCGGTAGAAGGAATTGTATTGAATGATGGTAAACCCGACAACTTGTGGGGGGCACGGCTAAATATTAGAGACAAAGATGGAAATCTGCACGGCATCTTGACCACTGCCGGAGTCATACGGAAGGCTGGGGAGAGGCTCGTTGACCGCGGTCTGGATCCGGGCGTCCTCAACGCCAGCAAGGCCGAGCTCGCGTCGATCGGCCGGCATGAGGTCGCTCAAATAAAACTTGCAGTCTTCGACTATCAGGCGACGGCGTGGAAGTCGAAGAACGTGCGTCTCTGGCTGCACTTAGATGTCAGCCGTGTGCGAGCCCGGGTGGGCCAAAGCACAAACCTTGACACCGATGCCGCGAACGAAGACGTGTGCCTCAATGTCTCCGAGGTCGGCATAGTCTCGGTGGGGCTCCCGTTCCTGCATCTTGAGCTTGGTGTGCCTGTGAAGCTCGGAAAGCACAGCAGACACCCGCAAGTCAAGGAGGCCGAGTCCGTCCGGCCGGCTGTAGATGGCAACGTATCCGTCTTGCACAGCGGGCGCGCCGTCGGCCTGGACGTCGAAAATGCGACTGGGATCGACGCCGTCGATGGCGACGAGGGTGCGCGTGATTTCGGGGATGGCCGAGAAGGGAATGCGGTCGACGTGATCGGGAAAGTCGTGTACGAACGAGGACAGATACCATTGGCGGCCGGCTTCGCGGACAGGGGATGCCTGAGTGGTGCGAGCCAGCAGTGAGCTGGGGAGGACGCTGAGGGGCAGGAACTACTCACCGGCCAGACGTGCATGCACTTGACCACGGCCTTGAAACGACCGGCGTAGGAAACCTGGCTGATGGGGACCTCCGGCCTGGGCATGAGCCGAGACCAAGGCTGCTGACGGTCAAATGACAGGTAAAAACGATCCCAGTGAGCAAAGTGGGCGCAGTCGAAGCCGGACTCGACGCAGCATTTGCCGCACAAGAGGTAGGTGCACTCGGGGTTGTTCCTCTTCGAGTGACAGCGGAAACAATAAGTAAGGGTAGTAACGAGGAGTTCAAGGGTCTCGGGGTGGACGGCCTTGTAGACAAAGTCCAGCAGTACGATCGCGTCGCCGGGGCCGTGACGGATGGCCACGACTCCGTGTTCGGTGCACTAGGTGTGCGTCAGGGCATGCAGCTGTACGGCAAGACGGGGGAACTAACGGCTGCGACCTGGACTCGACGGTAGTTACGCGTGCCTGAGTGCCAGGTAGCCTCGCGGGGGCATTTGGCGATAGAGCAATAGATCGACGGGAGGCCGGGCGGCGGAGCCGAGGGACCGCGAGCGCGAGCGATACTGCGTGTGAGACGCATGACGAGGGCACTGATGAGGGCGCGAGGTGACGAGGCAAGACGTGGGCCAGAGGCTGGATGCAGAGCACCGACAGGGACAGACAGCGCGAAGCGTATTGAGGGACGGAGGCACAGCAGGCGCAGTGTAGTAGTGCTTGCCATGCGCGAGTGAGGATGTCGAAGATCAGCGGTTATCCCATCCGTGGGAACGGATCGTCGATCAGGGACACATGGCTGGACTTATCCTTGACTTATCCCGCGAACACCTGCGAGCACAGCCACGGCCAGGGATTTCCGGCAGCGCGAAGGCCAGTTGAGCGAGAGGCGCACCAGAGACAGCGAGGTGCAAAGGGAGACACCTGGGGATGTTAAGAATGGAGGTAGACACTTCGCTGAGCGGCAGCTTCGCGACGATAAGTCGGGCGTTGGTGAGTTTGCATAGCCCAGGCTGAGCGACTCCTCGCATTGCGTCCCGAAGATCGGTACCATAAGAGACATCGATAAACGCGTGGAACGCCGTATGTACAGCTCTGGTATACGCCTGAACGTGAATAGAGAGTTCAGCGTGAGGGAGCTTCGCGACGAAACGTCGGATGTTGGTGAGTTTACATAGCGCAGGCTGAGCGACTGCTCGCATTGCGTCCCGAAGACCGGTACCATAAGAGACGTCCATAGACACGCAGAACGTCGTATGTACAGCTCTGGTATACGCCTGAACGTGAATAGAGAGTTCAGCGTGAGGGAGCTTCGCGACGAAACGTCGGATGTTGGTGAGTTTGCATAGCGCAGGCTGAGCGACTCCTCGCATTGCGTCCCGAAGACCGGTACCATAAGAGACGTCCATAGACACGTAGAACGTCGTATGTACAGCTCTGGTATACGCCTGAACGTGAATAGAGAGATCAGCGTGAGGGAGCTTCGCGACGAAACGTCGGATGTTGGTGAGTTTACATAGCGCAGGCTGAGCGACTGCTCGCATTGCGTCCCGAAGACCGGTACCATAAGAGACGTCCATAGACACGCAGAACGTCGTATGTACAGCTCTGGTATACGCCTGAACGTGAATAGAGAGTTCAGCGTGAGGGAGCTTCGCGACGAAACGTCGGATGTTGGTGAGTTTACATAGCGCAGGCTGAGCGACTGCTCGCATTGCGTCCCGAAGACCGGTACCATAAGAGACGTCCATAGACACGTAGAACGTCGTATGTACAGCTCTGGTATACGCCTGAACGTGAATAGAGAGTTCAGCGTGAGGGAGCTTCGCGACGAAACGTCGGATGTTGGTGAGTTTGCATAGCGCAGGCTGAGCGACTCCTCGCATTGCGTCCCGAAGACTGGTACCATAAGCGACGTCGATAGACACGTAGAACGTCGTATGTACAGCTCTGCGGCGTGTTCACAAGGACAGGTGAGGTGTCGGTGAGTTAGCAGAGTGCAGGTTCGGCATGTCCTTGCTTTGTCTTGCCGATTGGCAAAGACATGTGAGTGGTCATTTACCAGTTCAAAGATACTGTCGGACTAGGAGATACGTGAAGTAATGAGCCTCTGGGTATTTTGGGTGCCTGTGATTGGGTTCATAGTGACGTTGTGCGGTGAGAAAAAATAGCATTTTAAAAACGGTGGGAGGCGGAACTACAGAGCGACAAACATGGAAATCTGAACGGCGTCTTGCTCCCTGCCATGCCGGTACGGGTAGCTCAGTAGCGGGGCAGTGGGGTCACTGAGAATTCGGGTGTCCAACACTGTGTCTATGCCGAGCTCCACCCGATCCGCATGCGTGAGGTCGGCGAGGAAGAACGTACAGTCCTCGACGAGGAGCCGCCGCCTGGGAAGACGGATTGTGTGTGATTCGGTGTTCTAACAAGCGGTAAGCTTATGAGGAGAAGTGGTTGAAAGAAGAACGCACCGGGCGATCCTCCCACCAGACGGTAAAATGCGCCTCGATGTCGCCGAGGTTGTCGTAGTCGCGGTGCGGATCACGCTCCTCGGGCTTGAGGATGGTGTGCCTGCCAAGCTCGTCCAGGTTGACCCAGACTGACCAGCGCATGCGCCTGATGCCGTGCTGGTCCTGTCGCTCGGTGACGCTTGCGTACTGCACCGCGGGCTCTTGGAGCTCGTCTGCGTCGATGTCGACCAGGCGCTCGGGGTTGATGTCGTCGATGCCAAGCATGGTGAGCGTGCGGGCGGGGATAGCGGAGAAGGGGATGAAGTGCGGCGGCTGGAAATCGTAGTGGTGCACGAAAGAGGCGTGGTAGATCGCGCGGCCGAACGGGCGAACGGGAGATGCCTGCCGTACGTGAGCGGAGGGCTGCAGATGTGCCGAATATAGGACTGACCTCCCACATGTGCGTGCACGAGATCATGGTCTTGACGCGGCCGGCGAAGAGCACGTGGCGTATCGAGATCTCGGGAATGGGCATCAGGCGGCCGAGGAAGGTCGAAGGGTCGAATAGGGAGTGGAAACGGCGCATGTGGGGAGGGTGCGAGCATTCGAATCCGACCTCGTTGCAGCATTCGGGGCACATTAGATACGTGCACTTGCTGGTGTTGTTCGAGACGCGGCATCGAACGCAGAGCATCAGGTCGCGGAGCATGACGGTGAGAACGGCGGGAAGGACGGGCATAACCACAAAGTCCAGAAGAATGATGGATTCGCCGGGCCCGGGGCGAATGGCGACAATCCCGTGATTGCGGCACTACCTGCGGGTCAGCTTGGGGGAATGCGCGGCGCGGACGGTACCAACGACGGCGACGGTAAATTCGCGGCGACCGCGAGCGCGATGGCCAGTGAACCAACGAGCCTCGCGAAAGCAGTGCGGGATAGAGCAGAAAATCGAACTGAAGGGGGACAGGACGGGGAGTAGAGGCTGGGCGCTGGGCATGTCGACGAACGCTGGTTGCTTGCGAACCTGGCCGGTGCGGAGGCAGGGACGGTGTAAAAAAGGACGGCGAGGCGCGGAGAGAGATGATAGTAGAGCTGTGAGAGGGTGAGAGTGGCGGGGAAGTGTTATGCAGCAGGCCAGGAATGGTCGAGGTGCGCGTAGCCTGGCGGCGATCAGAGTGTAAAGGGGAGGTTGATTAGATAAGCTGGACGATGACCCGATGGAGCGGGAGGGGTTATGCAGATTTAGAGCTTATTGCGGACATAGCGGATCAGGGAGTTATTCTGGATTATTGCGGACGATGCGGATCAGGGAGTTATCCTAAGTTCCCGCGGTGAGAGTTATCACAGGATCCGTGATCACGGTCGTTTTTGAGTTATCGAAAGAAGATGTCGTGGCACCGCCACCGAGGGGTGATGCTGCCGTGGCAGCCAGATCGGACGGGTTGCAGAGGGTCAAAGTATTATGTGTGCAAAGGACGTAGTATAGGGATATGGTCTACAGTGCGGGAATCTTGATGTCTATGATTACAAAGTCGTGCATGGTCCACCCGCCTATCCGCGACGTCAGCGGCTTAGTAGGGTCCGGCATGATCTGGAGGTCGGAGAGCCGGTGGATGCCAAGTGCGAGGCGGTCGGACGGGGCGAGGTCGGAAAGGTAGAACTTGCAGTGGGGGAGGGCGTAGCGACGGCGTTTGAGCTCCGTGCTGACACACGTCTCCTTGAAGTCGAGCTGGGTGTGAGAGTTAGAGAGCGCACTGCGGCGGTGGAGAGGTACGTACGGGCTGGGCTGGGTTGGGAGCGGTGCAATATATCACCGCCGCAACTGTACCGAGCGTGTCGTAGTCGGCGTCGAGGTTGCACTCTTCGGGCAGCAGGGTCGGGACGTGTTTGCTGAACCAGGCCGCCCAGCCTCGCTCGCCGGCACGGAGGGTGACGCGCAAGCGAATGGAGGGCTCGGGGCCGGCTACAAACTTGGCCGTTCCGTCGGGAAAGGCGGGATAGTACTGCGAGAGGATGGAGCGGCTGATGCGATGCATTGGAACACCGTCCAGCCTGAGGGACTCCAAAAGGGAGGGCGGGAAATCCACATAGCGGATGTGGTTGTCGGGCAGCCGCGGAAGTACGACGTATGCCGTGTACTCGGCGGAGCCGAGCTTACGGAGCGGGGTCGGCTGGGCGAGATGTTGTAGCAGAGGACGGGGAGCAGATAGGTAGGATGGATGACGTACCCACCACGCGTGCACGCAAGTGAGTTTGATTTTGACATTACCGGTGCAGGAGATCGAGGAGAGCTGGACTGGCGGCGGGTGATCAAGAGGAACGCGATGCTCAGGCGCGTTTGGGTATTCCGCGCACGCCTCCTCACGATGTTGGGGGACGCGGCAGCGGAGTAGGAGGCTGGCGCAGCATTGTTCACAGAGGAGGAAGGTGCAGGCGATGCTGTTGCGGTTGCGGCGGCACAGGAGGCAGCGGGTGATGCTCTGGAGAGAGTGCAGCTCGCGGACGAAGCTGAGGGTGACGACGTGTCTTCCGGGCCTGAGGATGGCAATGACACCGTGGCGGGAACACTAGGAGGATGGAAGTGAGATGTTGAGCAGTGCGGGACGGTCAACCGAGCTCACCACGCCGACGTCGATGTCTATGGACTTGCGCGGACGACAGAAGCGGCACATACGAAAGCAATCGAAAACCGGGCAAAAGACCCTGCGAGGAGGACGATGTCTGAGCTGTGTGCGGGCCATGCTGAAGTCGACGACGGGAGACGGCGCGGTTGGGGAGAGCAGGCGTTAGGTGGTCGCGTACGGCACACAGCTGAGTGAGCGACGGTTACAACAAGCGGGAGGCGAAAACTGGACGTGGTGCAGTTCTGGAGTCTTGAGATGCGGGGACGGTGGCAACCTCGGTGAGATAACTCAATGGACCGACAGCTCGGCGGGATTGCCGGGTATGCAGCCAAAAAGGGAAATAAGGTAGAAATTGAATTGCAGGGCCAGGCGTGACGTAACGGATAAGTGCTGCGCCCGGTAAGGTCACTTATACAGGATGGACTATGGGCGGGAGGTGCCGGAACAACAATGGCGCCCCGCGGTCATGCATTAGACGTGCCGAGATCTGCGGCCTGCACGCACGGCGCGTGCGGTGCGCGCGAGCATAGGACGGCGTTTGAGCTCGCCCTCGGCTGGGTGGTGCGGGTGCGTCTCGACATCTGCGCGAGGAGCGCGGCGGCTAACGGTTGACGCAGTGCCCTCGTTTCGGAGACGTGGTCGTCCGCTGGGAGACGCACGGAGCTGGGCCTGCCGCCGGCATCGTGCGGCAGCAGCTCCGGCCGCGAGTTCGGTGCATGGGCGACGTGTGCTTGGCGCTGCGCCGAGAGCGAAACGGCGCAGTGCGATGCGCGTCGTCGTACTGCATCGACTGCTGCAGATCGGCCGGGTGCCGTGCGTCAGGCCACGGTGCGAACAGGGGCGCCGGAGCGGGGCAGCGAAATCGCCGCCAATGGCGGGAGGGGACTGCGATCGCGCTCGGCGGAGAGGATGCACACCGACAGTCGACGGCAGGGACGGTGGAGGTCGTGCTGCAGCTTGAGAGGGCGGGGACAGGGCGCAGGGTGAGCATTTCGTCCGTGTCTGGGTCAAGACGCGTGCTGACGTAAATCTCAGGGAGACGCGGCAACCTGGCGCCACCGGGCGGCGGGTAGCACCATGCGACTGTGCGACCTGGGCGTGGAAGCGCAGGTTCACCTGGGGCTTCAAAAGGCCGTGGCGGCGAGCCTGGAGTTCAAGAACCCGGCGACCGGGAACTGGCACAGGTGCACGTGGGTGACGCCCCTGACGGTTCACGGGTCAACGGCGGTGCTGCTGCGCGCTAGGGAGGCGGTAGGCTTCCCGCTAGAGTACGTCTGCGACATGGCCGCGGGCTTGGACAGGTGCGCTGCAGAGGGTCACTTGCCCGCCGCGTTCGACTCTGCATTCCCCCACTGCCAGTGGTCGGAAGCAGAGTACACTCAGGCGGCTAGGGTGTGGGAGAGGGTGCCGGAGGCCGTGAGGGACGTTCTGATCGCTTGCGGACGGACTAGGGACGGGATGTGGTCCGAGCTTGTAGCACAGATTTAGCAAAAGGGGCCGAATTTGATTTTGTAGAGAATCATGCTGACGGTCTCCTAACTTTTAGTATGGAAGATGGGGGAATATAAAACGTGGAAGGGGAACAGGTTGTACCGCCGGCGCTTGAGCTCCAAACCGAGATCGCGCTGGGCGCCGTTGCCGGCGTGCGCAGAGACGCTCGAGCTCCAACCCGAGAACGCGTCGCAATTGCCAGCGCTCGTCCTGTGCAGACGCTCGAGCTCCAACCCGAGATCGCGTCGTATCTGCCAGTGGCTCGTTCTCGCTGAGACGCTCGAGCTCCCACCCGAGATCGCGTCGCCGACCGTTGTTCCAGTTACAGTCACCACACGCTTGAGCTCCAACCCGAGATCGCGTTGCATTTGCAAGCTCCTCGCTCTCCCAGAGACATCTGAGCTCCAACCCGAGATCGCGCCGTATCTGCCAGTGGCTCGAGACGCTCGAGCTCCAACCCGAGATCGAGTTGCATTTGCCGGCTCCCCGTGCTCCCTGAGGCGCTCGAGCTCCAACTCGAAATCGCGTTCTACTTGCTTTTGCCGCTAGCTCGAGCTCCAACCCGAGATCGCGGCGCGTACCGTTTCAGCTCCATGGCCAGTTACCGCATGATTGAGCTGCAACCCGAGACCTCACTGCATTTGCTAGAGGCTCGAGCCCCTAACCTGGGTTGTGCCGTGTTCTCAAGCTCACCTCAGCTCTTTCCCTATTCCGGGATGAGATGCTCAAGCTCCAACCCGAAATTGCAGAGACTCTAAGCAAGTTCAATTATTTGGGAAAGGACAGGTAAATAGACAGGTCAACCGGCTGTTAGTAGGGGTCGACGGTGAGCTCAGATGCTGGGGCGTTATGGATGTTATGGATGGACGATACAAGCTCCGTCATAAACCTGGCAGGCACTGCAGACAAGGACTGGGCAGTGCAGCACAACGGGCAGACCGTGAGCTCCTGGCCGATGCAGGTTTTGCACAGGAAGCAGCCGCACTCGGGTAAGCTTGGGGTATGAAGTCAGTGTAGGGACCAGCAGGGCAGAGCAAGACTGACATGAAGGGCAAGAAGTTCGGCTGGCGGCAAGCGGCGCATCGTGTCAAATTTTCGAGTTTGTGTTGCATTTCACGGTGCTGGGCTGAGTTGTAGAGCGGCGCCCGGGGGTGGTACGGAAGAAGGACGTACCCGGTCGCCAGCGGCGTTGAGTTCTCTTATGCGCTGAGGAGTACGGTGAGGAAGCAGTGGGCAGCTGCTGGGGAGGACGTACTGTATTGGCATATCGCACGTGGGAGCTGCTGAGGCGAAGCTCGGCCGTTCGAAGCTGAAGGGTGTTGAGCAGGGCAGAGTAGTTGCGCGCGAGGCGTTTGCCCTGTGCCTCGACCCTGGCCCAGCTGGCTTCAACGTCTTCCGCGTCTTCCACGAGGCGCTGGAGCTGCAAGCTTTTGGCGTCCAGCTCGCGGCGCAGGCGGTCGAGTTCGTGATGCTGATGGGCCGCGTGCTTCAGAGAGGCCGCAAGCAGCGCGCGCAGCAGGGCGGGATCGTGTGGAGGCAGCTCGGCGGTCGGATCGTCGCGGGGCGGTATCGCAGAGTCAGCCACGAGACCTTGAAGGTGCGGAGCCTCGGGGGTACGTTGGGCGTCGCTGGCTGTGGACTGCGGGCTGGACGCGGGCGGTGAGGGCGACGGCGCAGGCATCACGGAGCGAATGTAAAAAAAGGAAGTGCCGGTGGCGGGCCCAGAGATCACGGGATATTGCCGGAAGGTGACAGTTGGCTTGTTGGCGTGGGATGGTGGCGGTGGCGTGGGATCTGCAGGCTTTCTGTACGAGTGACAGCTGAGCTGCCTATGTGAGGGGTCGGCGGCGAGCTGCGCAGCAGGAGCCAGAGACGATGACCGTCCGGGACTCGAGTGCGTGCGGTGAAGCAGAAGGGATCGGGTCGGGCCGAGTGGCCGGAAGGGCTGGAGAATAGGTGCCGGGGTCGAGGGTCGGACCGGGAATGTCGCAATTAAAATATAAGGGGGAAGGCGATGGCTATTTTACGCGTGTGAGAACGCAAAATAACGGCGAAGATGGCCGGCGGAGCGCGAGGGATGGAGGTTTCGCACACACCGGAGCGTATAGGGCCGGGCGGAGTTCAAAGCGTTCCACTGCCTTATCCCATACTGCGGCCCGGACAGTCATTGTCTCTGCTGCAGGAAAGGAGAAAGCTAGACGTCGCGTCAGAGACGTCACATGGACAGTGGCGCTCGCGGAATGTAAGAATCGACGTCTAAACCGAGACGAGAAGGTGCTGAAGCAACGGCGGCGCGCGCAGGGTGGCAAGCCCGTACGACCAGAACGCGCACGTGGGCAAGGACGCGCCGCCGAATCGGAAATTTTGCTCGGCCGGTGACGACGAACCGATGTGCGCACTGCACAGCGTTTGCGGTATCGCAGCATGTCACTTACGAGGTGAACTCAGGGACGTGGACGGAAACGAGGGGCGTGGGCCCGTGGAAGACAGCCCACTGGGGGTATTTGGGTATGAGTAGCATTCTAGCACGTAGTAGAATAGTATATATTAATTTTATATAATAAACAGGAACGAGGACGAGGGCGACCTCAACTTCGACGAGATGTCAGAGCCGGAAGACTACAGGCCACCGACGCCGTGAGTATTGGACAGTCCAAGGCGTGTGTAAAGAGCGGCGGCTGATACGCAGGTTGGACCGCATGCAGGAAGACACTCGGGCCTCTGAAATGGGCGCCCGGTGAGCCAATGACCTGGCGCCAATGGAGGATGAATGCGCGCGTGGCCGGAGACGCGGCATACCGGGCGGCGACAGAGAAGGCCACTGGAACGCAGCTCGAGCTCAAGCCGCTCAATGCGTTGTTCTACCTCGAAGAAGAGGCCTCGAGCGACGTGGTCAAGGCCTGGGCGATGCTGGAGCGCGACCGCGAGCTGGCAGACGCGGAGCGCAAGGCACGGTCGCCACAGGCAACGACGTCAACATCGCGAGCAAGGGCAGCACGCGGCGAATTGCACGTGGGCCGCACCGGCAAAGGAAACTGGCTACCCTTCCGTTACGTGGTGCGAGGGCGCGACAACATGCCGCGATGGATCGTCAGCTCGAACCGCGCGTTCGTACCGCCGCGACCGCCGATGGGGCCTCAGCCCGTAGCGTACGACGCTCGCAGCGGGACGGCGGAAGACACCAAACTGCCGATGTGGGCGGTGGCCCAGGCGCCGTGGAAGGCGTTCATCCCGTCGGTGGCGAGGCTAGACGAGAACGAGGAGTGGGTGCAGAAGGTGCCCGGAGGGTGGTACTGCAAGACGCACAGCGACGCGCGGGGCGACTTCGCGTGGTACGGCGAGTTCAACTGGGACAACCACTTCCACTCGCCGGCCAAAGGGCTCTGGCTGCTGCGCGACGAGCTACTCAAGAGCGTCGAGGTGGCCTTCAACTCGACGCGCACGCTGTGGCGGACGGCGAAGTACATGCGCGGCATGACGAAGAACCAGGTTCTTCAGCGGCGAAGCGAAGGACGGATCGAAGACGGCAGCGACGGCAAGCCGGTGAACGGTCGGACGGCGCACTGGAGAGCGTACGCGCCGCAGGGCCAGAACGTCCAGCTCAAGGCGGCGCACAAGTATCTCGTCAGCCAGGGCGGAACGTCGTGGGAGATCCGATGCGTCGTCGTCAGCTTCCAGCGCGCGGTCCTGGACATCAGGGGATGGTACAAGTACTGCAAGATGCTGGAAAAGGAGCAGTTCTTCCTGCCGCCGAGGAACTGCCGCGTAGCGCAGGAGAGGGCGCGCTCGCAATGGCCAGACTGGTTCAGTCGCGGGGTGATGGTCGACTCCTCGATGAAATACACGCCCCTGCGCTTCGAGCTTCCACGGGGGTCGATGTGCCATTCGAACTGGCACATGAAGGGCTCGAGCGGCACTACCCCTTGGACGGACGCGCACGACAGACCGGTGACGTGGGATGCGCAGGACCTGGCGCGCACTTACGCGAAATACGGAGTGCCCGTCTGGCTCTGGGAGCCGTACACGATGGAGGCCGAGGAGCGCGTCCTCGCAGATATTCGGATTAGGCGGCTCGGCTGGGCTACGCGAATCCACTACTATGCGGCGCTGCCTGGCGAGGAGGCGAAGCGGAAGGAGGAGCGCCTCTGCGACGTGATATGTCGGGAGCCGCGCAGAGAGCGACGCGTGCTGCCGCACCTGGCTGCAGCATACGGCTACGCGCCAAAGGCAAAGCCGCCGGCGGTGAAGGAGCAGGAACCAAGTGGCCCGGCAACCGACGCGCGCGCTCCTTCGCCGCGGTACTGGGGCGCCGTGAACTACGGTGACGGCGAGGAGAAGCCGACCGCGTCGGACAACATCGAGGACCTGCTCGCGAACCCGATGGAGTCGGAACGGCAACGTCGCATACGACTAACCGCTACAGAGCGCAAGGGCAGCCCGCTGCGCGCTCTTCGGGACGTCAAGCTGGGCGGGTACAACGTGCCCGAGGAAGATCGTCCAGACTGGCATGGTCGGCGGCCCGGTGCTGCAAGCTGGGACGTCGGCGGCTTTGGAGACGACGACTGGCTCAGCGACGACTGGCTGACCGAGCTCGGTGGACCAGCCCACCCTGTCGGCGGGCTGGAATGGGAGAGCGTGCCGGACGTGGTGGAGGCAGTAGACCAGGCTCCTTGGGCGGTGGCTCGGAAAGGTCTACCGCTGCCGGTATGGGGTGTGGGAGGCGAGGAGGACGGCGCGCTCGCACACGACGCGTCCGCAAAGGGCGAGGACGACGCGACGAGCCGCGCTAACTTCCGGTCGAGGTGGAAAGGAGGGAAGGGAGGGAAGACGATGGGAAGACAGGAAGAGGGACCGAGCAGGACGAAAGGTACGCAGTGGGTCAATGATATGGCAGGGAACGCGCTAACGAGTGGGACATAAGGGCCGCAAAGGGGCGGCAAAGAGTTCATCGTGCACACGGCGGAGAATGCGCCGCACTGGTTCCCGCAGCCACTGCAGGCGGCGGTGCAAGGCGCGCTCGCAACGGTACAGGAGGTGCCGGATGATGGGTCGCTCGAGTTCGACATACCCCGTTGGGCGGGCCGCGAGGGAACACGACACCGCGTGCCAGTGCTCAGCTGGATGGTCAAGACTTCGGAGAAGAACGCCAAGAACTCTCTGCGCACGTGGTGGGTTGTGCGAGACTACGTTGCATGGGAGTTGTTGCGCAACCCACTGAGCCTGCATCGAGGCCTGGGGACGGCAGACTGGCGCGAAATCGGCAAGCGCATGGTCAAGGACAACCAAGCGGAGCGCCTCATCGCCGAGCTCGGCCTGCTAGCGGCGTTCGAGAAGGACGAGGGAGAGACGGCGCAGCAGTCGTCGAAACTGCTAGGCGCTGGGAGCTTGGGCGAGTTCGTGTCCGCACTGCCGAAGGACAAGAAGGGCGTCAAGAACATTTGGAGCCAGCTGCTCGACGCGCTGAGCGCTTCGCGGACGTCGAACTTGTGCGAGCTGCCGGGCGACGACGTGAGCGACGCGGAGTGGCTGCGGCACCCTTGCGCGAAGATGCTCGTTTGGGACATCGCGGAGCATGACTTCAGGCACGAGCTCGTCGCCTTCGACATGTACCTGCGCCAGGCGCACCCGACACATCCGGCGCTGGGCGCCGAGAAGCCGCAGGCGCGATACGCGCGCATCAAGCGATGCTGGGGGGACGGGAGGGAGGGAATCTCGGTGCAGGAGGAGGGCTGGCTGACGTCCGAGGTGCCCGAGCATCGGATTTGCGCGTTGTACGAGTTCGCGATGCTCATGGGCACCTGGCCGAACACGCGCACGCTGCTCCAAGCGTGGGCGCCGTACTTGGAGAACCCAGACGCAGGCGTGCCGGAGTTCGGTGGTGCCGAGTTTGCACGCTTGGAGGAATCGGCCTGGCGTTGCTACGCCCAAACGTACTATTACTATAGGCAGTGCGCGCCCGCCTTACCGTTCGTGAAGCCCAGGGTTGAATCGTAACATGTATATATCAAAACACTCGTCTTTCGCAGCAATGGATGGATTTGAAATCGTGCAACGTTCAACGAACTACCTGGAAGCGCGCGATTCGTGTGCAATGACGGCGGTAGCCGGAACTCTCGAGGGTGTCGACCGAGGTTCGGCGCAGCGCGCGGAGGATGGTAAGCAACTGACTAGTCTGTTTTAGTTGTATCTGGCGATGAGCACTGACCGCGGAATACAACGCTCTTTGATTTCTATCTACACATTGGTGCAATCGTAAGCAACTGACTAGTGTGTTGTAGTTGTATCTGCCGATGAGCACTGACGGCGGATACAACACTCTTTGATTTCTATCTACACATCGATAGGCTTGAAAGAGGGTCTCGCGAGAGCGTCGGATACGACGGTAGCCTGGGGCTGTCGAGGATGTCGGCCGACGTTCGGCGCAGCGCGCGGAGGATACACGTCGATAGGCTCGTAAGCAAATAACTAGTATTTTGTAGTTGTATCTGGCGACGAGCACTGATCGCGGAATACAACACTCATTGACTTCTATCTACAGGTTGATAGGTCTGAAGTGCGTCCCGCGAGAACGTCGGCCGTACGATGTCTATCATAGCGCAAGGAAAAGGAAGTTGTGCTATCTGAGAGAGCTATTTACAAGAGGGGTAGCACTGGACGGCGACGCAGAGGTGGCTGCGGGAGAGCAATCCCCGCACGAAAGTACGAGGATCGGCTAGCCGATGCAAGGACGAGGGTCGGCTAGCCGATGCAAGGACGAGGGTCGGCTAGCCGATGCAAGGACGAGGGTGGGCTAGCCGATGCAAGAACGAGGGTCGGCTAGCCGATGCAAGGACGAGGGTGGGCTAGCCGATGCAAGAACGAGCATCGGCCAGGCGCATCCGACGCATCCGTCGCCGAGAAGCCGCCGGCGCGCTACGCGTGCGTGAAACAGTGCTGGGGCGACGGCAGCAAGGGAATGTCGATGGATAACTGTGCAGTTCGGATTGTGAGCACGTTGGGCCAGCGCTAGCATGGGGTAAAGGGCGCTGTATGGAATGGAATCGACAGGGCTATTACAATTGTGCGCGGCACTATGACAGCGAGCCCGCTGCGTTGAATTGGAAGAGTCGCTAGGGCCTGGCGACGCGGTGGCGCGAAAGACACCAGGGAGACGTCACTGGACCGGGTGCAGTGTGATTTGGAGAATCATGCCGAATCAGGATGTGGGATAAATATAGTAGATTATCTAATCTAACTGATTGTATGTACATATCATGGACGAGTGTGTGGTGTGTGGTCAAAGGATATATTGACGCATGGATACTCTACGTAGAGTAGCAACTCAGTAAGCATGGGCCGCGGAACGGGCCGTTTAGAGAGGTTGGGCTGGCACCGGTTTGTGGCCTTACGTTCGTGGAGGTTTAAGAAACGTTCATTGTACTATGTGTGAGACCTATGTACGCGAGGAAGAACACCAGACGGCGAGAGAGAGGCGGCTGCGGGAGAGCATTTCCCGCACGAAAGTACGACGATCGGCGAGCCGATGCAAGGACAAGGATCGGCTAGCCGATGCTTGGACAAGGGTCGGCTAGCCGATGCAAGGACAAGGGTCGGCTAGCCGATGCAAGGACGAGCATCGGCCAGGCGCATTGCATCGGGGGCTCGTCGCCGAGAAGCCGCAGGCGCGATACGCACGGGTCAAACAGTGCTGGGGCGATGGCAGCAAGAGAATGTCGATGCATAACTGTGCAATTCGGATTGCGAGCACGTTGGGCCAGGGCTAGCGTGGGGGAAAGGGCGTCGTATGTAATGGGATCGACGGGGCTATTGCAATTTTGCACGGCAATATGGCAGCGAGATGGCTGGGTGAGACGGCTGGGTTGCATTGGAAGAGTCGGTGGGGCCGGGCGATGCAAGGGCGCAACAGACCCCGGGTAGATGTCACTGGATAGGGGTGACGTTCGATGATGGGATCGCTGTTATCTAATCTGGAAGGATCCGTCGGTGAATCACGCTGAATCGGGATGTGGGGTAATTCTATATTTGGTTATCTAATCTGACTGATGGTATGTACACGACGGGGAGGGTACGGTGGTTAGCTGTACAGCTCGTGCAGGGAAGTATAGCGTTAGTAGTTGGGCAATTGATCGGCGCGGCAGACCTTTGGAAGGCGAGAGGAGGAGTGGATGGGCGGTCTGCGGACGTTGCAAAGTACATGCCGCAGCGCAGACGCGCGCGGCGGTAATGCGTGGCGGTTTAGGATGTTGACCTAGGTATTGTAAGAAACGACTGTGAGGGGCAATATAGCAAAGTTACTCACCTAAAGTAGCTGTGCGGGAGAGTAAGCGGCAGCCGGGGTAAGAGCTAGTCAAAGGTTGTGTTACATGTAGGAGAGGGGACTGTTTCTATAATACATCAAGAAGTTTAGGCAGGTAGGCAATGGGCAGGGGGAGGGGGCAAGAAATGGGGGATCGCGACGTGGTTCAAGAAATCAAGAAACGGTGCCGTACGCGACGCACAAGCACGAAGAACGGCGTAACGCTGGAGCGGTTAGAGAAAAAAATGAAGAGCGAAGACCCGGCTCACCTTTACGGAGCGGCACGGATGCGGTGGAGATACTCCGCGCGTCGCAGCACGGACCAGGCGAACATGAACGCGACCATGGTAAGGACGAGCTGGAGAAGGGAAAGGTCGCCCAGGTGGTCAGGGATGTACGAACGAGACATCTCCCTCATGTTGAAAGCAAACGGCGCGAATAGGGGGCCGGCGTGCACGGCGTACGCGGCGGGCCAAAGAACGCGCCGCTCCCAGACGTCCGGGATCTGGTAAAGAACGTGAATAAATTGCGCCTAGAAATAGAATTAATATCATTGACTATCCGGAAACTGGGGGACGCACCACGCGATGGGCCGCGGCGACGGGAAGGTCAGGGCCGACCATTCGGAAAATGCCGAAGTGCTGGGCAAGCTGACGGTAATTGGCAGGGACCTGAAGTTGAGTGGTGAGAAATGAAAGAAACGGTTTAATATGACTGCAGGGACGCACCTGAAGCCCGAGTGGGCGAACGAAACGGAAACGACGCTCGAAGTTCGCGGGGAGTGCGTCGGCCATTGCTGGATCGTTGAAAGCGGTGCCGATGGTTCAGGGAAGACATTTGGACCACGATCAATGCAATCAAAGTCGAGATCGGTCGAGATTTGGAAGAGAAAGCCAGGGGCACATGCACAGGCCAAGGGAATAAAACTCGTCAGTAAGGAGCAAGCAGAGGGTCAGCAAGGCTACTTACCGTTGCAAAGGTAAAGAGCCGGGGTGTTTTGACGCGCGAAAGAGACGGACGGCGCTGGTGGCGACGGTGGACGAACGGGGACGCGAACCGGCAACGGCCGGGCGCGCGCCGTCTCGTCTCGGTCCCGCGGCACACGCGCCGCCGGAGCCGGCGCGTGTATTCGAGCCCTCTAATGACTATATAATGATGTTATGTGAGATTTCCGTGCGAATGTAGCATTGGGAGGCCGCCGAGTGTGAGGATGATGAACGGCACCATACGCGGCGGCTCGCGCAACGCAACTACAGCATTCCAGACCCAAGCACCTGTTTTCCTGCGTTACGGCGCTATGCGCGAGTGCCTAGGAATTTTTTCGCGATTTTACAGATTTTTTCTGAGGGTTTTGGGACCCGTTTTCTATTTTGTTGGAATTTACAGAGTTTTCTGACAAATAAAGTAGAATTATAAGACAATCTACTCTACTACATACAGTGAGAGCACGGGAGAGCAGGGCCAGAGTGCCAGCAATCCTCGTACGAAAGTACGAGGATCGGCTAGCCGATGCGTCCCCAAAAGGACGAGCATCGGCTAGCCGATGTTCCCCGGTTTCATTGAGTTACACGTGGTTGAGGAGGCTCGGGGCAGCAGGAGTAGTCCCTATGCGGATGGAACGGCTCCCTGTTGGTTTCATGCAATAGTCCTACATGTCGTACAACCATCCGAACGCGTCCTGCACGGCGAGCCGCAGGCGCCACCAGATGAATTCCTGTTGCGGCAGTCTGGACGGGGCAAATCAGCGATCCACAACGCGCTGTAATGCCAAACGTGACGCACAAATGTTGACCTCGACGTTGATGCTCGGGCCGAGCATCCCGCGCAGCATGAACACCGCGATCTTCCAGTCCAGCACATGCGCGAGCGCCGCCTTGTCCCATATTTGCATTGAGCGCAGAGACGGCGGCGCGAGCGGGAGCAGCCTGCGCAGGAGGCCGACGGTGTGGAACACGCGCGGCCTGCGCGTGTGGCCGAGGTGCGAAGAGAAAGGTGCGAAGGAGAGCACGAGCCGCTCGAGCGCCGGGGGGAGCGTGTACCCGTGGTCCAGCATGTGCGCGTCGAGCGCGACTGTGCGCAGCGCGGTGAATTGTGAGAGGGAGTGCAGCTCGAGGGGCGGAGACGCGATGCGGACGTGAGTGGAGCTGAAATCCAGTTCCTCGAGCGTGCCGAGCTGCGCCCTGAAGACACAGTCCATGCCGAGTTGGCGGTCGTTATCACGCACGGCCGTGTTGCGCAGCGCCACTCGACGTACACGCGGCAGAGCCAGCATGAGCTGTGTCAGCGCGTCTAAGGGGACGACGCATGCATCGAGGCGGAGGGTGTGGATGCTACTGAATTGCCGTCGAGACATGAAGTCGGCGAGGGACACGCTCTCGTAACGCGGTATCCGCGCGCCACAGAGCGCCAGCGATTCGAGGCACGGGAATTGCTGCAGCAAGCCCAGCACTTCGCACTGCCGCGGTTGGTAGGCAGGGTCATTTACAACAGGGACGCAATGTCCCCATGTGACGGCGAGACGGTGAACACGGTGCGCGGCGAGTCTGAGCCCGGGGATGTCAAGCACGTCGGTGGCTACTTCCAAGAACTCGAAGTCGACAGCGGCACCGCAGCTGCGCAGGATGTACTCGATGCTGTAAGAGGGGACGCGCTCAGACAGGTAGGGCAATGCGGCGGACGAGCTGCGCGACCTCAGGGCGTGCCTCGAGGGACTCGACGAAGGCCACGACCCAGCGCGGCGTCGGCAGGAAGACGTTGCAGTACAGCACTTCGGTCGCCGCGTCCCGCCACGCGCGGCAAACGATGCACGTTGCAGACAGGCCGATCCATCTTCCGAGTGGCATTATTTCCTCGGGATACATTTCTCCGGGAGAAACGGGCGTGTCGCGTTTGGAAAAGCGACAGCGCGTGCGAACGAGATGGAAGATGCGGAGCTGCACCTCGGGTGGAATGCGGGCGGCAGGATTGAGGTGGTTGGGGTCAAATCTTGGAGCGACTCGGTGGCGCAGATAGTCCCTCTCCTCCGTGACAAAGATTAAAATTAGAATGCCGAGCAGGAGCAGAGGCGGGGCAAGGTAGATCCACGGAAAGCGGCGCGCCGCGAAGACAATGTAAGCAATCTGACTTGCTCGATTCGCGATATAAGGAGCTCTTCTGAAGTTCAGAGGATAAATGAGATGCCAATGATCGGAGCGATTGTAGCGCAGGATGATGGCAAACAGAATACTGATCAAGACATAGTCGAATTTGTCTGCCTCCCATGCAATCTCGAGCGAGTTGTGAACCGTCTGAGAAGTATGACCTGCCCAAGCCAGAGACCCCAACACGGTCGGCAGTCGAAGTTGCCGTGGACGAAGCGGCGAGAGACAATAGCCCAGAGCAAGCGATACTGCCGCTGCTGTATACGGAAACAGGGCGTCAAATGCCTGATTTCTCCGCATGGCTGCGAGAGAGCGGATGAGGAGCGACGTATACCGCAGGAACCAGAGCCACACGACGAGCTCGGTGGAAAGCGGGATATGTGGGTGCTGAATGTACGGCTCGGGAATGGCTGGCCTAGGAAGCGATTTGGCGGCCCGCTCAATCCGCGGGATGAGCCCAAAAAGACGGACGACCAGTGTCCTGGAGCGACGGCATCAACGACGGCACACGCTGCATGGTCGACGCCGACCTCGCGACAGGTCCGGCACTCGGGGACGAGGCAGATACATCGCGCACGTGACCGGTATCGGAACGCATTGCAAGCGGGGCCGAGTGTAAGCGGTATCCGAAAAACCGACCGAGATGGAAGGAGGGAAAGGAGGTGGAGCGGAGACTTCGGATGTGCGGCTATTCGGCCCGGACCGTCGTCGGAACGCTGACAACCGGACCGTCGTCATCACGCTGGGAATTGAAATATTGAGGCGTGGGGCGTTTGAAATGCGACCGCAACAGTTTGTCACGCACCTGCGGTGGTAATTTTGTAAATTCATTGTGCTCCCGTGAGAGCTGAGATTGGCCCCAGCACCGCGATACATATGAGCCGCATCCCAGGACATGCAGACTCGGTCCCCTGCCCTTCGCATTCAGAAATAAGACTCCCTGGCTGCGCTCTGCACCCATATCATGCGTCTTACATAGCAATATTCGCGCAGCGCGAGATGTCTACGCCGAGAGCACACAGCCTTCATTTCAGTTCGACGCAGGCGAGCTACGGGTGGTACCACTACCGGAACGCGCCCTGCGCGGTGAGACGAAGGCGCCACCAGAGCAGTTCCGTCCTCGGAAGCCTGCGCGGGGCGGATCAGCAAAACACTGCGCTCCAATAACCCAAACTGGGGATGGGGGACGCACGAGATGTTGACCTCGACGTCGAGCATCTCGCGCAGCATGAACGCCGAGAGCGCCCAGTCGCGCGTCTGCGCGGGCGACGCCTCGTCCCATATCTACACCGACCGCAGTGAGGGTGTGTGTGCCTGGAGTTTGCAGATGCGGTCGACGGTGAGGAAGAGCCGTGGTCTGCGCGTGTGTCGGAGGAGGGTGGAGTACGGCGCGAAGGAGAGAACCAGGCGCTCAAGTGCTGGCGGAAGCGCCGACACTCTGCGCAACGCGTGCGCGTCGAGTCCGGGTACGCGCAGCGCAGTGAACGATGCGAGCGCGTCCAGCGCGACGGGTGGCGCCGCGCGTGGAGCTGAGGTCCAGCGCGGTCAGTGTATCGACGATCCCCAGGATGACGACGTCCGCGCCGAGCCGATGCCCATTACTAACGATCATGTTGCGCAGCGACACGACGTAAGCGCCCCACCATCATCGTGAGCCGCATGAGCGTGTTGTCTGAGACGCGAGGCGGAGGGTGTGGAGCTTGCTGGCCCCGAGACGCAGGATGAAAGCGCCGAGGGGCACTTCGTCTTTCCACGCGATCTCGGTTTTCGGCGCAAAGGGAAGATCCCGTGCGGTCAAGGGCACTACACACCTGAGTCCTGGCGCGGCCGGCAGACGCGAGATACAACACCGTGGGTATCCAGCCGTGATGCAGACTGTGTCGCCCGGCAGTTGCGTTGAGTGGAGTGTTGTCAGTTGATAAGCTTGGTCGGAGGAATGAGGGACCCGGAACTTTCGTATTCGACTGGTGCTCGTATAAGACCCGATTAGCGAACCTAGGCGCAGGAGCCCGGTCCCCGATGCAGGCACGCGCGAAGTGGGGCAGCCACCTGGAACTCGGAGACAGTATATGTACCGTAGAGCAAGAGATATAATTTGCGCGAAAGGTAGGTAGGTAGGTCGAAAGGATAGCATGGCAGTCATAACATCGAGGGGTAGATCCGAAAACGACGAGAACGGGCGTCATAGCAAAATGAGTAGCGGCTGCGGCGGCGGGGCTGGTGGATCCGCGAGCGCAAGCAGCTCCTCGCGCAGGCGCGCCCAGGGAAACATTGCCTGCCTGCAACGGCGGCAACAGTCGCACGCGAGGTTTCGGATCGCGCTCCGCACGTGCTCGTGTGCCGCAGCGCCGTCAACGGACGGGTGGCGCGCGAACTGGGCGGCCATGTCGTTTACGAACTGATACCAGTTCTGCCGGATGTACGTGGGCTGTACGTCCCCGCACTGGCGACACTCTGCGCGGTACTCGCTCCCGAAGATGCCGTCGACGTCCTCAAGCTTGGTGATAAACTCGTCGATACGTTTTGCGCGCGCGCGCATGAGCCGCGCGACCAGGTTGAACGGCATCTCCGGGAGAGTCTCGCCGTAGAGTTTTGCCGCGTGCAGATGGCGCTCGGCGGCGTACGCAAGGTCGAGCTGCCCGAACTGCCAGCCCTGGACGTACACCCGGAGGTAGTCCGCCGTCTGCACGTTGCGCAGGAGCGCGAGCCGTGCGCGGACCTCGTAGAGAATGGTCTGCTCGGGCCCGTGCATCCGGTACGTCCGTGCGGCGCGCAGCAGCAGATCGAGATCGGCGACGGAAAGGCTCTCGAGCGGCGCGCGCAGGCCGTGAGCGAGCTTCAGCAGCGCATCCAGTACAACGGAGGAGTTCGGAAGCGGAATGGCCAGCGGTTGGTCGCGTGCGGCGTCTGCGAGGTCCACGGATTGAAAGATGTCGCCGAACCAGTCCGGCGATGCGCGCGCGAGGTGCGCAGAACTAACACGGAACCTAACTCCATCCGCGGAGACCAGGGAAAGGTCGGCCTTGTCGGCGTACTCTGTCCGAAGCGCCATCCCGGCCACGCGCACGATCAGAAAGGTTTGAGCACGGAACCGCGGGCGCGTCGGGCGCTTAACAAGGCACTGGAACGGCGCAGAGTGCAGACGGTGAGTAGTGCGCCGCGGCGGCGTTAGCGGCGGCGGTACAAAAGCGCTGGTGATGGTTGAAGAGGAAGGCCTGCGAGCGGAGTTTGTACCGTGCACCCGGCTCTCTTCCGCTCCAAGGTGTGCGTCCATTTCGGACGCAAGACGGCAGCGCGCTCGCGCAGCTCGCGCCGTATGATATCTGTGTGCCAAGCGCGCTGCCCGGCTCGCTCAAGTGCTCCATTTACTGCCTCCTGTCGGACTTAACGCGACCACCGGCGTCTAGGCATCGGCTTGGGCAGGAATCTGACTGGGCTGTTACTCCTACGACTTCCTTCAGGCGTCGCATGTGTCACTGGCTCACCTTCGGGCTGTAAACATCACATCCGACGTCTCGCTACCTATCGGGCAATGTTTTTGTAACACGCCGTGATCGTCCGGGTCCGCGAGTCTACTTTCGGACGGTCGTATTTCCGAACGCAGTTATAACAGTGCATCTGGGAGCGTCTAGAAGAGTCGAGCGAGACGGCTCAAGCTTTCTTCATCTCAGCGCCGCAGCCAGCTTGCCGGTCGCCGGCGACTGTCATACTCGGTGCTTGCTTGCCGCGATCTTGGGGAACCGGTATCCGTAGGTCTCAACATTTGTGGCCGTTCTCTCTCTCTCTCGCGCGCGCCTGACCCCCCGAGGTTGCTTTGTGATTAGGCAACAATCTGCTGCGACGCTTGATATCACTATTCACTCAGACCCGCGGCGCGGCGCGTCAGGTCGAATCTGCGGGAACCGAGCTCGATTTGTTGCAACATTGTGACTACCTGCTCCTCCTCATTCCACGCCTACGACTCTGAAATGTCAGCGCGGCTCTCGACGTCCTAGTCGCGCCACGTCAGCGCAAGAGGCTCGCATTCGCGCTCCGAGATTGGCCGCGGCCGCGCCAGCACAGCGCGGACTCGATACGAACGGACGGTGAGTGTAGTCTACGCGGTGCAGCATGAACGCGCGCGTGGGACGCCTCGTCCCACATCTGCACCGACCGCAGTGAGGCCTGGAGTCTTCGGACATGGTCAACGGTGAGGAAGAGCCGGTGTCTGCGCGTGTGTCTGAGGAGTGTGGAGTACGGCGCGAAGGACAGCACGAGCCGTTTGAGCGCCGGCGGGAGCGCCGGAACGAGGCTCAGAGCGTGCGCGTCGGGTCCGAGTCCGCGAAGTGCGGTGAACGCGCCCAGCGCGCCCAGCCCGCGGGGCGACGCAGCCAGACGCACATGTGTGGAGGTGAGGTCCAGCTCGGTCAGTGTATCGATGATCCCTAGGAAGATAACGTCCGCGCCGAGCTGGTACTCGTTGCTGACGACCATGTTGTGCAGCGCCACGACGCGCGCGCCCGACCGCACCATCATCGTGAGACGCATGAGCGTGTTGACGGAGACGATGCCCGCGTTTAAGACAATACGAAAGCTCTCCGCCGTACCGCACAGGCATCAGAACCGACGCCGTTGCCACCACAAGAAGCTTAGACGGCGCATCTTAGAGGCCAAAGCACGATATACTCGTCTTTGTCTCATAGCGCCATCTTAAATGGCCTTCCCGCCTCCTCATCGTTAATAGCGACGGGTCTGTCCCATTACACGTGCGTGTGATCTGCACCGAGCCTCCAGACGAAGGTCAATATAACCATCGAGTGATGTATCGAGGGTTGCCATAGCTGCGGTACTATGTAACATAAATTGAAGCACGTTCATTCGAGCCTAGTGCAGGTAGCTATTCTCTGGGGATATATTCGCACGCTCTAGCAGTGAAGGTCATCCCAGATCAATGACGAGCAAGAGTTCGTCAGCGTCTGCGTCAGGAATCCAGGATCGTGTGCACTCACGATGAGAGCCACGCGCTAGAACTGAGCCGTGCCAGAGGCAAATGTACGATGCTTCGAGTTGCGAAATAGGGCTCACATTGGCTATAGCCATTGGAGAGCATCGCTCGGTGGTATGTATTCCCTGACGACGACCGGGCAGAAGTAGTTCTTGCTCCGAAGGAAGGGCGTGTCGAATAGCAATGAATCACGATATAATTCAGAGTACGGGCACATGGAGGCCGTGCGTGTACCTGATTCGCAGACAAGTCGAATTGTTTGAAGACTGGGAAGCTCGCACTCGACGTGCAGCCGGAGTAATGGTATTATCGAGCGCGTTAAAAAGGCCCTGGACCGCAATCAGTGTCCTATCTGTCAAGATTACCAAAACATACGTATCCAGCTGGCAAATGGCCGGTCGAAGCTCCGCGCACGCCGAAGATTGAGCTTCACGTTCAGCGTAACCCAGCCACATGGCAAGATGCTCGATCTGAGTTAAGAGCGATAATGCGCAGACGAATGGTTGCCAGCGATGTGCTTCTCTTCTGAGTCGGTCCAGTCGATCCCTACATGCCCCAAACTTGCAAAGGCAGCGGGAACTAACCGGATGCGGGCGTTCGATCAAGATCTTCAAGACATCTAGTTGCATAAAGTTACCAGCAAATTTGCTGCCCAATAGCACCTGCCATTGATCGAAGGCTGGCTCCTTGAATATGCATAATTGGATGACAAAACCGGGAGAGCAGCTGGGGGCCCGAGTTGGATTGCCCCGTGTCACTAGGCTTACTCTACTATCTGTCAGTAGACACACATGGGAGAAATAATGACATACGAGACTGCTAGAGCTATAGGTTCCTTCAGAGGCAGTGCAGCATGCGACCGCCTCGCGTCGGTCAGCAGGTTGGTGGCCTCGTCCAATAGAGGAAGTCCCCAACAGTGTATCAACTCGGAGAGCTCCTTGAATCTCTGGGATGAGGTTAGCAAGGAATGAAGGCAACACCATGCAACAGACCAGGAAGGATGTGCGAGCAAATGGTGTGTAGTAGCCAATGGAGCGATCGTAGAAGTGAAAGCTGGGCACACCGACGTCGAACCGAATTTGGATATCCTGCATGACACTATATATGCGATCCAGGGCCACGCCTTGACTGTCGACCGCTTCCAGAACCTTCGCCTGATCATTCCTGAAGACAGTCAGCACCCGTGCTAGACGGTACAACCGCAAACATACGATTGAGCAAGCGAGAGGTACGTCTGCACGACTGCGATCTGCTCGGAGAGGCGCACGCGCAGCGCATCGACGTCTTTCTTTCCGCCGAGGATGCTCCAAGCCGCGACGGCCCAGTACTGGCGCCATGCAGCGGCGCCGACCCTGCTGGTCATACGTGCCTTGAACGCGTTGACCTTGCCCAAGATCAAGCGCAGTGCATCATGGCAGGCGATGATAGCATGCGTGATTCCATTCTCCACGGCCGGCGCAAGCGGTGTGCGCCGTTGCTCGATAGCCGCCCTGGTCTGCTGAAGCGCCCGCGTGAACGAGTCGACATCGATAATGAGTGCGCGTATCTCGGCAGACGCGCCGATTGCGTCGCTTAGCGCTGCGCGCAGCTGCCATCCGAGTTGGAGGACGGCAATAATGTCTCCGACTGAGGCGACCGTGATGGGCATCGCGCGCGCGGGGACTGGGTTCCGTGATCTCACTGCAGGCTTATATGTTGGCCGGGCGTCAGAACCCGCATTGCTGGCAGTGCTGGCAGGCAGTGCGCCGTCAGCACCCGTGCCCTAATGAGCACCCGTGCCAGAATGACACCGATTCACCGAGAACACCATTGCAAGCATTTTGCGCGGCCAGGAATTGGAATTTGCAACCTAGGCAGTCCTACGCCGTCAACATCCTGGCCACAGCGATACCGAAAACCCTTCCTGTACCCGTTCTGAGAACTCGGTAGGCGCCCAGGGACGCAAGAAACCCGAAGGATTGATACGGAAAACACGTGCCAGACGCCAGAAGGCTCGACCCTGCGAGGAAGCTGTCGAAAACAATCCCACTCGGCGCGGTATTTGCACCGGGAGACGCCGTCGGCGTCTTCGAGCGTCGCAGTGACCTCATCGATACGTTTTTCGCGCGCGCGCATGAGCCGTCCGACGAGGTTGTACGGCATCTTCGGGAGCGGCTCGCCGTGCAGGTACACCGTGTGCAGGTGACACTCGGCGGCGTGAGCGAGGTCTTCGTAGAACACGGTGATCGGGCCCGTGCATTCTGTACGTCCGCGCGCAGCAGCGGGTCAAGGTCACCGATCGAAAGGCCGTCGAGTGGGGCGCACAGCGCGTACGCTAGTTCCAGCAGCGCGTCCAGTACAGCGCAGCTGGCTGTCAGTGGAACAACCAGAGGTCTGCCGCGTGCACCGTCTGCTATATCCATGGACTGAAATATGTCGCCGAACCACGGCCACGCGCGGGCGAGGTTCGCGGATCTGGCGCAAAACTCAATACCGTCCGTAACTACAAGATTCATGTCTCCGTCGTCGGCATACTCTGTCCGAGGCACCATCCCGTCCGCGCGCCAAGCAACAAGTGAAAGGAAAAGTTTGAGCATGGCCCGAATGCAGACCGCAGAATCAGATCGCGTAGAGCGCTTGACAATTCCACTGGAACGACGCAGAAACAGGAGAGTGATCGGTGTGCTGCGACGGCGGTGGCAGCGGCGGTAATAAGGGCTAGTGACAGTTGGAGAGAAAGCCGAGATTGTGTGAGAAAAGGATGGATGGAAGGCGAAAGGCCGCGGCGTATGTAGATACGCCTTTGTCGAGAGCAGGAAACGGGAAGTAGCTGTGTATGTCATAGCAAGATGAGAGGCGGAGGAGAAGGAAAGACGGGCGGGTCGGCGAGCGCAAGCAGCTCCGCGCGCAGCCGCGCCCACGGAAACATGGCCTGCCTGCAATGTCGACAACAGTCACAGGCGAGGTTCCGGATCGCGCTCTGGACGTGCTCGTGCGCTGCGGCGCCGTCCACAGACGGGTGGCGCGCGAACTGGGCGGCCATGTCGTTTACGAACTGATACCAGTTCTGCCGGACGTAGGCGGGCTGCGTATCGCCGCAATGGCGGCACTCTGCGCGGCACTCGCGGTCGAAGACGCCGTCTACGTCCTCGCGCTTCGAAGTGAACTCGTCGACGCGTTTGTCGCGCGCGCGCATGAGCCGCGCGTTGAGGTTGTACGGCATCTCCGGGAGCGTCTCGCCGTGCAGGCAGACCGTGTGCAGGTGGCACCGTGGCGCTCGGCGGCGTGCGCGAGAGCTGCCCGAACTGCCAGCCCTGGACGTATGCCCTGAAATATTCGAGCGTCTAGACCGCGAGCCACGCGCGGGCGTCGTAGAGAATGGTCTCCTCAGGCCCGTGCATCCGGTACGAGCGTGCAGCGCGCAGCAGATCGAGGTCGTGCACGGACAGACTCTCGAGCGAGGCGCGTAGGCGGTGACCGAGCTTCTGCTGTCGGAGGAATTGGGAAGTGGAATGCCGACGGGCTGGCCACGGTAGTACGCTGTCTGGCAAGTCCACGGACTGAAATACGTCGCCGAACCAGTCGGGCGACTCGGACGGCGACCTGACGCGGACCTGAATGCGGTCCTCGGATACGAGGGGGAGGTCGGAGTTTCCGGCGTCGTCGGCGTACGCTGTCCGAAACACCATCCAGGCAGGGCCCGCGCGCGCAAGAAGGAGTAAAGTTTGAGGACGGAGCGGGTGCAAATCACGGGATCACATTGGATGGGCGCTTAACAATGAGCGCAAGCAAACTGAAGCTCTGCAACCCTAGTAGAGCATGGGGAAACACTTATAATCAATGAATGAAGATTTATTCGTGGACACCAACATTCGAACGGCATGGAAGGCGAGTTGACAGCGATTTGTACATTGACCGGCGGGTTTCAGAGCCACTCGAGCAGGTGACTAGGGAGTGTGTATTCGACAACTGAGACACGGCCGAGGTGATTTGGGGAAAGGATGTGCGCGAAAAGCATAGGAGCGTTTGGCGTGTTTCGAGGCCACCTGGTGCCGAACCCCAGTTTTGTTTTGCAGGTCATCTCGATTTTTGAAAGGCTCGGGCGTTGACACTCGGCATGAAGTTTGAGCAGTGGCAAAATGGAAGACTGCACGAGGTCCCTGGAATGCCGTCAGGATTCGAACCCGTCTAGAGACGGAAACGTACCGGTCAGTTTGAAGGATGGTATTGTCCAGAATACTGCACGCCACCCGGTGGGCCGTGGCATGTACGTCATCCCAGTGCATGGCCAGGTGCTCAATCTGATTGATGAGGATCCTCGCGCAATTTAATAGGCTCCTGTTCTTGAGCCCTCTTACGCATGCCTCCAATCGATTTCTACACGGTCCCACTTTGCAGTGGCAGCGGGAGCCGATAGGGTGAGACCTTTCGACCAAAAGCTTCAAGACTTCGATGTCCTGAAATTGACCAGCATATCGGGAGCCCAATAGCACTTGCCACTCATCGAAGGCTCGCTCCCTGAATATGCATACTTGGATCCAGTACATTTGCGCGTGGTATGGGTCGGGGTGCCATTTAGGCACGCTCCTGTGCTTGAAGGACACCCTACCCTGCCGTCAGTAGACACACCTCAAATTTCTGATGACACACCAGCCCGATAGAACTATCGGAGAAAGTATAGCATATCGACAGCTTGCATCATTCAGGCGATTGGCAGCCTCGTCCAATTTGAAGCGAAGTCCGCGTACGCCGCACGTCATAGTGCTGATTTGTTCTCGAAGTCTCTGAGCTGCAGTTAGCTTGGAATGGATGAAAGGTTATAAAACATACCTGGAAGGATGTGCGAGCGAATGGTGTGTAACATCCATCACCCTCATCGTAGAAGTGAAAGCTCGGTACACCGACGTCGAAACGAAGTTGGATGTCTTGCATGACCCCATACATACGATCCAGGGTCACTCCTTGACTGTCAACGGTTTCCTGAATTTTCGCATGGTCGTTCCTAAGGAAAGTCAGAACCGCTCTGGATCGCATATAGTAATCATAGCAAGCATACGATTGAGCGAGAGAAAGGTACGTCTGCACGACTCCGATCTGCTCTGAGAGGCGCCCACGCAGCGCGTCTACGTGATTTTTACCACCGAGGATACTCCAGGCCGCGATGGCCCAGTACTGGCGCCATGCAGCAGCGCTGACTCTGGTCGTCACGCGTGCCTTGAATGCGTCTATTTTTCGAAGAATCAAGCGCAGCGCGTCGTAGCAAGCGATGATGGCATGCTTGATGCCGTTCTCGATGGCGGGCGCGAGCGGGGTGCGCCGTTTCTCAACGGCCGCTTTGGTCTGCTGGAGCGCCCGCGTGAACGAGTCGACGTCGATAATGAGCGCGCGTATCTCGGCCGACGCGCGGCTTGCGTCGCTGAGCGCCGCGCGCAGCTGCCATGCTAGCTGGAGGACGGTGGCGACGTCCCCGAAAGAGCTGAACGTGATGGGCATTGCGCGCGCGGTTGCTCAATTCCGTTCTCCTACCGCAAGTTTATATGGCAGCCCGGAGTTCGATCCCGCAACACTGGCAGTGCTGCGCCGTCAACCGTGCCCGAGTGGCACCGATATCACGCTCCCGCACGCGCTCTGAGAACCCGGTAGCCGCCCAGGGATCCCAGTCCTGCAAGGAACCCGCCGGGAACAACCCCACTCATACTGGCGAAAGCAGCAGAGACGAGGAATAAGCTGCACCCTGGTGTAAACATAGCAGAGCATCGCCTGCATAGATCACTATGCGGGTTTCGGTGCGCCTAAGCAGGCATCCGTCGGGAACAGTTTCCCGAGCGCTGCAGTCCGCGAGGCCCACATCTTTCCTGGTGCATGCAACATTGCCACGAAAGCGCATCGCAACAAAAACAGCCAACTTCCGGGAGGGCGCGTCAATAGTGACGTTCGTACCGCGCATTCTCCGCGCGAGCAGCATGACGCCAGACAGGGCAGACGCCAGAGAGACTCACGCTCAGCCGACAGAACCTCTCGCGCCACAATTTCGTCAAAGGCTCGACCGGACAGCCGCTCAGCGCGCTTGCCCACGCGCAGGCCTGCAAATGAATAACCCGGCCACAGCGTGCAGTGGCATTCGTTCGGCCTGAAATCGTTGCATGGGTTCCTAGGACCGTCAGAAGGCTCGCATGAGGCGTAGATTAGGCAGGTCGGGCGACAGGGCCAGAAGATATTGACGATGAGGCAGGGATGGAGAGATTTCACGGAGTTGCCGACGGGGACGGCGCCAGAAGATACAGGGTCCGAGCGCGAGACGATGAACAGAAAAAATGCGGCCCAAGCATGCCTTCAAGGAAGAGCCAAACGCGGGCCAGGATTAGCGCCGAGATCGAGTAGTTCTGCCAGCGTCCGACCCCAAGCTCGGAGCATCCCAGTGGAATTTTCAACGCGCGAATGCAGGCTGAACGGCGTCGAAGGAAATGGTGCTGGGGATCTGACGGCGCATGACAGTGTGCCCAAGGTCGAATTGGACAAGGCGCCAGCAGACGCTGATGTCGTTGCGCTGCGCGCGAATGAAGCTCTAGGAGACCAATGAAGCCTCCAGCAGGGCGGTGATGGGTTAGAAAGACAGACAAACATCTGTACCATGAGATTAGAAGGAGACGATGAGCAGCAGCAAAACAACATGGCCGAGGTGACGGTCAGAGGGCAAGCCGTGCGAGCGGAGTTTGGACTGTGCACCCGGCTCTCTTCCGCTCCACGCCGTGCGCCCAGCTTGAACGACAGACGGCAGGCGCGACGCAGCGCTCGCACTGGCCCGTATTCGATGCATCACGCACGCCATTAGGAGGTGTCCGTCGCTCTATCCACTGCTTTTTAATGGTCCCGAGCGCCCGCACTTGTGTCCGCGCACCTGCTCGTCTGAATCTCAACGCGCGTGCTAGCTCTATGGAATATCTTGCGTCTTAACCCTATGGTTCACTTTGACGGCTGCGTCTTTGACATCTATTCCACCGGCGGTTTTGCTAGCGCACCCGAGGTACATCCGAATCCGGGCCGTCTTGGCGCTATGATTGTTCTTTTCGAGTACAAACGACCCTTGAATGGGATTATATGCGTAACTACGTGTTAAAATGGTGCTTTCTGCAACGCGTCCACGGTCGGGTCCGAACGTGATCGGAATCTAGGTCTACTTGCCGCAGCCCTGTTCCCTCGCATTCCGGGCTTTCATCCGCAAAGGAGCTCTACGGATCGACACGCCTTGTCAGAGTCATTTGACGCGCCACGGGATGATTATGCAGCTCGCGGTATTGGACTCGGAGCCGCAGAGAGGCGCGCGCTGATGTCCCGCCTGTCATACTGGGGGCTGTAGCAGGACGAATAGTCGCAGCAGTGCAGCGTGGAGATCAGCCGGTCCCAGGCCACGTGCCTGTGCGGCGTCTTGTCGAGGGAGGGATATGTGTGTTGTCCGCGCATCGCGCGGGAGGGGGGGGCAGGACGTCCTCTGCGCCGATGATTTCGTGTCCCGTGCTCGACTCCAGGAGGACGCGCAGGCAGAACGGCCGCAGCCGAGGTCGAGAAGGATGTCAAGAGCAAGCGTTTTCTGCTCCAAGTCGATATGGACGGGCGCGCGAGCCATGCTGTCTTTACGGGGACCGCTGCAACGGAGATGAACTCCGCAGCTGCGCGCCGCGACCGCAGCGTGTTAATTGCAATGCAGGCAGCGTGCCGAGACAGACGAACGCGGGATCGGACGCAAGAAACTGCAGGTTCCAGCGCATAGACGGGGGCTTGGAAATGTGCCACAACGGTCCCGGGCGGTAGCAATGGACACAGCGCGCCAGTCTCCCGGCTAGATGTAGTCAAACATATCTCACAGCTTTGCCGCATACACTGAGCGCGCACCAGCCCCTCCTAATTGGCGCGGCCTGGAGAGTGGCGTCTGGATGCCGGTCCAGGTGTACCGCACCCATGCGCGGGTCGGCTGCGAAGCGAACGCCGGAGGGCCCATACGAGGACGTATGGAGATTGTCGTATCTTCCGTCTGAATGCGATCTACGCTCACTGGCAGGCTCGGACCGGCATGAGCGTCATGTAGATCCAGACGGGAATTTGATCGAGCTCGCAACAACGGACGATCCTGCGCAAAATGTATCCTTGTTAAGACGCATTACGAACCACATTTATTTGGCTTCAGAGCCACTCGAGCGGGTGACTGGGCATCAGGGATTCAACAAATGGAAGAGGGCGCTTTAAATGCGAAAGCGATGCGTCGACCAAGCGCGAGAAAGACATGATCGGCTTGTTTGGCGGGGATGGGATGACTGACCGCATTTCTGACCGGCAGATTGTCTGGATTTTCGAAAGGCTGGGGTGCTGGCATTCGACGTGCAGTTCGAGCAAGGGTAAGATGAAACACTGGACGACGTCACTGTCACAGCGTAAGCATTCGCACCGGTTAGAGATTGAAACATACCGGTCAATCCGATAGATGGTATTGCTAAGAAGTTTGCACGCCAGGTCGTGGTGCAAGGTGCGTTCGGCATCCCAGTACATGGCCAGGTGGTGAATATGATTGACGAGCAACATTGCGCGGCGGACCGGTCTCAAATGATCGAACAGTCGTCTGCAGGCCTCCAGTCGATTTCTGCAGGGCCCGATTTCGCAGTGGCAGCGGGAGCCGACTGGGTGCGACCGTTCGACCGAAAGCTTCAAGACCTCCAGGTCCGGACATTGACCGATAGCTGGAGAGCCCAATAGCACTTGCAGTTCATCGAAGGCTCGCTCCCTGAAGATGCACAATTGGATCCCGAAATACGGCGCGCCTTGCCAGTTGAGCTGCCGTCCACGCATGCTCCTCTGCTCGAAGGACACCCTATCCTCCGGTGAATAGACACGCCACCCATATCTTATAACACACCAGGCTGATAGAACCATCGGAGACAGTATAGCATGTGTGCTTGCATCGTTCAGTCGATTGACGGCCTCGTCCAATTTGAGGAAATTACGGCCGGCGACACTCATGGCATCCAATTGTTCTTTGAGTCTCTGGGCGGATGTTAGTTGAGAATGAACGGACGAGAGTTCATAAAACACACTCGGAAGGATGTGCGAGCAAATGGTGTGTAGTACCCGATAGCTTCGTGGTAGAAATGAAAAGTGGGTACACCGACATCGAAACGGAGTTGTATGTCCTGCATGACCCTATATATGCGGTCGAGGCCCACGCCCTGGCTCTCGACGACTTCCTGGACCTTGGCCTGATCATTTCTAATGGCAATCAGAATAGTGTCTAGACGGTATAACTGAGACAAACATACGAATGAGCAAGCGAAAGGTACGTCTGCACGACTCCGATCTGCTCGGAGAGCCGCACGCGTAACGCGTCAACGTCCTTGCCACCGAGGATGCTCCAGGCCGCGATAGCCCAGTACTGGCGCCAGGCAGCGGCGCCAACCCTGCTGGTTGTGCGCGCCTTGAACGCGTTGACTTTGGCGAGGATACCGCACAGGACGTCGTGGCAAACGGCGATCGCGTGCTTGATCCCGTTTTCGATGGCATGCACGAGCGGGGTGCGGCGATTCTCGATAGCCGCCTTGGTCTGCTGGAGCGCACGTGTGAACGAGTCCACGTCGAGAATGAGCGCGCGTATCTCTGCGGACGCGCCGCTCGCGTCGCTGAGCGCAGCGCGCAGCTTCCATGCGAGCTGGAGGACGGTAGCGACATCTCCGAACGAGCTGAAGGTAATGGGCATTGTGGGTGCGGGTCCTGGGCTCCCTCCACACAGTGCAAGTTTCTATGGTAGCCAGGTGTTGGGACCCGAGACCCTGGAAGTTCTACGTCGCCGGCGTGCTCAGCCAACCGATACCGATGACACGTTCCAGACAACTGCAAGCGTTCTGAGACCCTGGTAGCAAAGGAGCTCTGTTCCTCGAGGGCACCGCCGGGGATGACACCACTATGCCCGGAGAAAGTAAATGTACAGGAGGCGAGTGTCTTGACGCGTTACTCCAAATTGCGCGGCCGCCGAAGACATCCGCGCCAGTCTAAGAAATACAACCATGACATAGCACCGCAAGGAGAGACCAACAAGCAAGTTTTGATGCGCCGAGGGAGCAATGCACCGAATGCGGGAAGGTTTTCCGCAGATGCCTCGGTAGCGCGATGTCCAGCGGCGCTGCCTAGCGTCTCCAGCTGCGCCCAGAGAGTACAGCGGGACTTGTTGAGCGCGTAACCATCCGAATGAAGCACCGTCTGTCAAATAAGGAATCCATAAAATCGCCAAAGCAATTTAAAAGGCGTATATGAAAACTGTGATTTGATACGGCGCGGAGTTGACAAGCAGCGTCCAAGCAGCGCTATCGGGGAGAGCGGGCCGGCCCACGATACGTTATCAATACGAACTCGAGCACCAAGAGGTTAAAATGGTCATATGAAACAGGTTAACGCAGAGTGTGGTCTGGGCGGGCGCTCGAGTACGCCGGTGACGGTCGGGAAGCAAGCCGTGAGCGGAGTTCGTATTGTGCACCCGGCTTTCTTCCGCTCCACCGCCTCCGACGAGTCCGGACGCAAGACGGCAGGCGCGATGCGCCGCTCGTTCCGGGCGATATTTCGCACTTGCCTATATTTTGCGCGCTAGTTGGGCATTAGACTGTGCGGGAAGTGCTTTATCTGGTGCTTTCAATCGCCCCAAGCTCCTGCATCAGCTTTCGACGGTGTCAGCGCTCGCTGAGGAATATCTTGGATGCTCCAGAACATTTTCTCGATGATACTCGTGCTTTTTTGGACCTTATCCTGCCAATGGGTTGGTCATCGCGGTTGGTATCCTGCCGGGAGGCTCATCTCGGGTCCGTGCTGACCTCTGGGCCTTGTCTCTGGTTTTGATGGTACGCGACCCTGGCCTGCTTTCTGCTGGCTCAGGTCCTCGTGAATTGATCCCTTTCATGTACTCGCGCGCTCGTTATGTGATTGCTGCCACCCCGTGCAACGTATCCTGTTCGTGCCAGGCAAGGCCAGCAATGCAAACCGCAGTATTGCGCAGGTTCTCGCGCGGTCCCTCAGAGCGGGGAAGGCTCTAATCCCAGGGTCTTGCTATTTCTCTCGCACCAGCCGTCATTGCATCAACAGATTGGCGTCAAGCCGCGTCTGGATGTCGCCATCCCTCCGCGCGCCAGGCAAAAAAGTCAAAGGACGACGATGCTGTCACATTGGAGAAACGGGGAATGCATTCATACAATTTCTCTGGCTCCTGGTATCAACCCGACGAAGAGGCGTGCGTTTCGACGGCGCTCTCATGACTCGGTCTCTCACTCGCGGCTCCTTATTCGGGTGCTGCTATCAAGGACAACGTCTCTTGTTGGTACTAGTCATCTTTACTCGACAATGGCGACACAGAGGATTGCACTACGCCATGAAGACCAGGATTCGGAAGCTGGTGCAGGTTCTCGCGCATTTCGCCGGTGGGAAGGACGGGCAGAGTCTTAGTGCGTGAAAGGGTCGTCCATGAGCCTTGCAAGCCGCGTCCGGATGTCGAGCCAGTCATACTGCGTCCTCCGGCACTTGTCAAAGGAGCACACGAGTGCGCTGAGACACTGCGCGGCGTCCTTGACATTCGGATCGTCGCCCAGCGCGGCCACGGACGGGTGCGCTATGAACGCGCACTGGAGCGCGGAGACGAGGGTGACCCAGCAAAGGCGCGCCGTGTCCGACTTGTATGCGTGGCTGACGGAGTATCCTGCTTGACGATGCAGCGGCAGCGACGGCGGTTCGTGCGGGCAACGCGGCGAGTATTCCCAGGCGAAGAGCGCGGAGCCGTCCTGGCGCTGTAACTCTGCACAGAAGCGCTGGATGCGGCGCTGGCGCATGAGGACGATGTGCGCCAGCTGCTGACCGTCGACGTGCGCGATCTTGGCGAAGTCCAGCGGCGTGCGGATGAGGCGCTCCAGGGCGCCGGACGCGAGGTCCGTTTGACCGTATCGGTCTGCGACGGCGTAGAAGTGCAGCGCGTCCTCCTGCATGGAGGGCTGGCGGAGCAGAAGAAGCAGAAGCTCAATGGAGCCGTCCATCTCGTATTTCTCGGCCGCGCGGAGTACGCGCTCTAGGTCTGTCAGACTGGCAAGGCGGGAGAGGCAGGGACGCATCCCGCACGCGAGCTTAAGCAGGATCTCTAGCGTCAGGCAGTCCTCCTGCACCGCGATGGGCGACAGCGAGTCTCTGGCGTGTTTCCCGCCCTGTGGGACAGTGAACAGCGTGTGGAACCACCGGGACGATCGAGCTAGATCGGCCGCCTGGACGTGGAATCGTGTGCCGTCTGCTGCGATGAGGACCACGTCGGCTTGCTGCGCAAAGTCGGGGTGTACGTGCTGCGTCTCGTCCTGGCCCATGAAGGTGACGGTGTGCGGACAACACGAGGCGTGCGGGTGCAGAAACAAAACTGGCAAGCCGACCATAGATCCCGCCTGAATGCGATCTTCGCTCCGTTAGAAGTGGTTGAGGAGGCTCGGGGCAGCAGGCGTAGTCTCTATGCTGATAGAACGGCTCCCTGTTGGTTTCATGCAATAGACCTACGTGTCGTACAACCATCCGAACGCGCCCTGCACGGCGAGCCGCAGGCGCCACCAGATGAATTCTTGTTGCGTCAACCTGGGCGGGGCGAATCAGCGAAACACGCGCCTGAAGTGCGAACCGGGACGCACAAAATGTTGACCTCGACATTGATGCTCGGGCCGAGCATCTCGCCCAGCATGAACGCCCCGATCTTCCAGTCCCGCACATGCGCGAGCGCCGCCTTGTCCCATATTTGCACGGAGCGCAGGAACGGCTGTGTGAGCGAGTGAATCCTGCGCAGGAGGCCGACGGTGTGGAACACGCGCGGTCTGCGCGTGTGGCCGAGGTGCGAAGAATACGGCGCGAAGGAGAGCACGAGCCGCTCTAGCGCCGGGGGGAGCGTGTACCCGTGGTCCAGCATGTGCGCGTCGAGGGCGAGCACGCGCAGCGCGGTGAATTGTGAGAGGGAGTGTAGCTCGACGGGTGGAGACGAGATGCGCACGTGCGTTGAGCTGATGTCCAGCTCCGCGAGCGTGCCGAGCTGCGCCCTGAAGACACAGTCCATGCCGAGCTGGCGGTCGTTATCACGCACGGCCGTGTTGCGCAGCGCCACTTCGCGTGCGCGGGGCAGAGCCAGCATGAGCTGCGTGAGCGCGTCTAAGGGGACGACGCATGCATCGAGGCGGATGATGTCGATGTCACTGAATTGCCGTCGGGTCATGAAGGCGGAGAGGGACACGCTTTCGTACCGCGGAATCCGCGCGCCGCACAGCGCCAGCGATTCGAGCAAGGATACAGCCGAAGTCCGCTTAAGCGCGCTCGGACTAGTCCGAGGCGGCGCGCTACGTTTTGCTCGAACATAGTTCGAGGATTTCGTAGCGCACTGTCTTACCTGTATATAACATATGTTTCTAGTTAAATAACTAGTGTTTCTCACTCCCTGGGCCGCCTCCAGCGGCCGAAAAAGCATGATGCGGAACGTAGCGCAACATAGCGCAGCTCACCCCTACGTCCCGCTACGTCCTCTCATCAGAAGGGACTTGTAAAGACGTTCCATACACGCAGATTCACAGATATCCCGCTGAAATCTGTGCAGGCACGCGGGCTAAGCGCGCCATTGAGCGTGTTTCGCTCAGCACACACGTACAACCGCTACGTCGCGCTACACCCTCTCGTCGAGTTATAGGTAACTGAAATGGGTACAAGGAATTATTTAATCATTTAATTTATGCCCCATTCGGCGATCTAAGTAGAGGAATGCAGCTGGTTCGGGGCTCGGATGCGCGGGTGCAGCTGCTGGCAGATCTTATTCAACCCTTGGACTTAGTCGTGCAGTACCCTCTGAGGATACCCGTCTCATCTACTGGAGATATAAAGGGATACTGCAAGAGCGCACTTTGGCCCATGATATTTGCAGAGACAACGTCCCGTCCATCGGAGAAATTTCATACAACACTAAGAGTCTGTATAACTGCGATTGACGCTACAGTACATCACCGCACGCTCGTGACGAGCTTCTAGGTCGGTGCCCATCCACGATTTGCATATCGTCGCACGGCACTCACTGAAGGCATGCTTCCCGCCCACCAAAACATGCAGGCATAAATTCAGTGTCAGGAGCGGCGAATCGGACGTTTCTCAGCTGCGCTATGGCGGCGAAACTATAGGCTATGTGCTGCGCTCACTGTAGCTCTTGCATTTCGTTGTGCAGGACCCAAGTGCGGCAGTCATCCCGCGACCCGGGAACATGCAAATAATACCAGTAAGCGCCGCCCTGAGATGGATGGATTCGCACCGTGCTCTCGCGATAGAGAGACAGCATTGGGAGCAGCCTATCCCATTTGAAGCTTGCATTTCATCGCGCAGCACTGATTACAGGTACATCTCCCACACAAGGGACAGGGGCAGGCGATCCCGGACTGCGTAGCCGTTGAGGCGCTCTATCCGGAGCGCAATTTCGCTACGAGAATACAAGCAGATGAAGCCTTGCGGCCGCGGATGATAAAGCCTTGCGAGCGAGGAGTACCATTGAATCGAATTTATTCGTGCAGCATTCATTCAGGTTACGTCTCTCACACACTAGGAACATGCTGAAATGCTACCAGAGAATGGCGGTAAGGAACAGTGTGTGCGTGGTTGCGTGGGAACTACTCAGCTAGGACTGTTCCGGTGATCCTTGTGTCGCGCAGGCGGCGCCTCGAACTGTGATTTGCCCGGCGCGAGCTCGAATCGTCCGAGCAGTGAGCCTCCGTCATCGTCAGCGGCTCGCCGCCGGAAAACGCGCCCTCGAGTCCAGCACGTGGCTGGGGTGCCACCAGCGCGTAAGGCGGGGAACGCGCGGGATCCTCCTCAAGTCGGTGGACATGGCCGTCCGGTCTCTGGGCATCCTGACGCGGGTCGCTGCGAGGATAGTGCCTCTCGGCGGTCGCTGTATGTGTCTGCGGAGCGCCGAGCCCGTGGTGTTCGGCTCGTGCACTTGGCGAGGTACGCGAGGACAAGAAGCTGGGGATAGGGCACTGGGCGGAGCACAAGCAGTGAGCCTGTGCAGTCGGCAAGCGGGTGCGGTGCGGCGTTCGGTCCGCCACTCGGCTCCAGTAGCGTCACGTTCGCCCCGTCGGGCGCGTCTCGCCGCTCATGCTCGTTCCTGCACTGTGCACGCACACGCACTCCACTGTTCGTGGGTTGGTCGCGCGCGTGCAGTCCGGGTCTGCGGCGCGCGGATCTGCCGATCTGCTGATCCTCGGGTGCAGGCATGCTGATCGGCCCTGCACGCGCGAGGTGCTTCGAGATTCGTCGGGCTGCTGGGCTTGTACGAGGCGTGACTGGCACGGGTCGTGGATTGAGGCCCTGTCGCGCGCGTCGTTCGCGCCGCCGCTCCACCTCGGGTCGGCGGTCGCGCTATCGAGTACAGGTGCGCGCCGACGCTGCTCGTGCAACGCTGCAAATCGGGAAGGAACAAAGACCGCGTGGTGCATCGTACGGGACTCAGCTCTGGAACCGATCGTGCGTGTAGTCGGTTCTGTGCGCGCTGGCGTTGCTGCGATGGGAAGCCTTCAAGAAGCGCGCATTGCCCTTCCCGCGCGTGCCTCGCTTGCGGGGCTGTGGTTCACGGTGCTCTCTCGTCACCCGCCCACGGGCATCCGGACCTGTGTCTCTGCGTAGGGTCTATTCGGCAACTTCGTCGCCTGCAAAAGCGCCCGGTTCGCATGCGGATGGCAACGACATTCCCAGTCGATTTCAGCACGGGGTTTCGAGCCAGATGGTACGCTGGACACTCAGCTTAGGGCGTGTTGAGCCCAGGAGCGCGTGCTGCTTGACGACATCTTGCGCTCCCGGTTCGGGGTTGGTTCTGTGTGCGTCGGGCCGGTGACGCGTCGATGTTGTAGCTTGTCGTGGCGGGGACCTGCTCGAGGCAGTGATCCGACGCTGAGCAAGCAGGTAGCGCAGGCACAGGCAAAAGGGGACCCGGGAGGTGGCGGGTTTTGCCTGAGGTCCCGGCAATGAAGGCGCACCGGTCATTGCGCATGGAGAGTGTCGGTGTGATGTGGACATTTGCACTCGTTCGTCAAGCGTCGCATGAGGCGTTTAACGAGCGAGCGAGGGTCCTGCAGGAAGGGAAGGTATGTATGCATGAGACTTGTCGTGACGGGACCCGCACGGAGCGGTGATCCGACGTTGCACAGACTAGGTGTGCATACGCGCGATGCGGGTTGAACGGTAGCGGCGTGTACAGGGGAGGAGACCGCGGCCAGTACAAATACAGGTTCTCGTCGAGAGGAATGTGGGTTGTTGGGTCGCAGGAAGGATCGTTAGCTCGTCCGGCGCCCGGGATGCTCGGCCGTGCAATTGGCAGCGTAGGCGCGAGCGCAGAGAGAATCTGCAAAGGGTGCTAGTGCTGCACCTGTGACCTGGGCCGTAGCAGAGACGTGCCTGGGCATTGAAGGGGAAGGGCAGGTCGACCGTCGAGGTAGAGAGGTGCGGCGAGTTGCCGAAATGCCAGAAGCGTTGGGTTTCGTCGGTTCTGCATGCTCTGCTCGTGCATTGGGAGCGTGGCAACTCGCGGCCAAGCGCGTCCCACTTGTCGTCGCATAGAGAGAGAGAGGAAAGAGAGAGACGTAGTGCGAGCCAGCTAGCGGTTGACGCCTACCCGGGTGGGGAGACTTGAGATCATGTTGCTGCCGGCGTGTGAATCCCGTCATAACTTCCCGGGGCCTTGGGCACCGAGAATTGAGCCGCACGGAAGTGCGTTGGGGCGCCGCTGCATGTTGGGGCGCATGAGCAGTGATCGAGTGGCCTCTTCCCCTGCGCACAACGTGCGCGTGTAGACAGCACAGCGAGGAGCGGTGCGTGGCGGAGCAACTCGAGGATAGTTGTAGCGCATTTCGCTACAGTGCGGTGGCTATCAGACTGGGTGGGAGACCGACTCACAGCGCTACCAGATCATTATCTCCTAAGTGTGCTGAATGACACCTGTAGCGGAATGCGCTAAGAGAGTGGAATGTGCAACAATAGATTTGGAGCGAAAATCGCTACGATGTACTTGAGATAGCGCGGCGGCGGTGCTGTGGGAGACAGTACTCATACTCGAGGGTGATCGTAGCGCAGTTCGCTACGGGGATGTGGCTGGGAGACGGTGTGGGAGTCTCGAGCCAGCGCTACGAGAGCGAGATTGAGGACCTGTGCGTGTGAGCGCTTGAATGCGCTGAGTTGACAGTGGTAGCGTAATTCGCTATGATGCACCTGTATATGACGGTCGCAGACTCTAGAGACCACTCGCAAGGTGGTATTAGATTTGAGGCACATGCACGGAAGGTTTTAGCAGTCTCATAGGTCCGGTGCGGTAAATGCTGCTTGTAGCGGAATGCGCTACGATTGGAATGCGCTACCGGCGGAATGCGCTACGAGCATGAACCCGAAGGGAGAATGTGGCAGAGTTGACAAGTCAGCAGCCGTCGGACAGGCCTAAAACGCCATGGCTCGCACTGGGTCTGAACCGTGCTCCATGTCAAATACCTTGTCTGCAAGTATTAGTGTGCATGTGGTGCCATGTGTCTCATTTGTTTCCGTCTGTCCTTGTGTCCAATACATATATACCTCATTCTACGAAGCCTTCGACGAAGACTTGCAGATATTGTTGTCCTCCGCGGAGAGTCTTTTGATTCCGGCGGCCATTGTGTCACCAGCCGAAACATAGCGTTTTGCGCTAGGACAGTCGCAAGTAGCGATAGGTAGCGCATACACATACATGTAAGCCATAGGTACTAAATTACTGTAGCGCAACGAAGCGCACATTGGAACATAGCCGTGAGGTGCGCTACGTTGCGCTATACCCATTTCCGTCGGCTGGGACGGCTCGTAGGCATAGAAAAAGTAATAAGATTGTTTTCACGTCAAGTTACATCGAAGTAAGACATTGCGCTACGAAATCCTCGAACTTTGTTCGAGAAAAACGTAGCGCGCAGCCTCGGACTAGTCCGAGTGCGCTTAAGCGGAGTCTGGCGACACTGCTGATTCGAGGCACGGGAATTGCTGCACCAAGCCCAGCACTTCGCACTGCCGCGGGTCGTAGGCGGGATCATTTACAACAGGGACGCAATGTCCCCACGTGACGGCGAGACGGCGAACGCGGTGCGCGGCGAGTCTGAGCCCGGGGATGTCGAGAGCGTCTGTGGTTACTTTGAGGAACTCCAAGTCGACAGCGGCACCGCAGCTGCGCAGGATGTACTCGATGTCGTACGAGGAGACGCGCTCGGAGACTGGTAGGGCAATGCGGCGGACGAGCTGCGCGACCTCAGGGCGTGCCTCGAGGGACTCGACGAAGGCCACGACCCAGCGCGGCGTCGGCAGGAAGACGTTGCAGTACAGCACTTCGGTCGCCGCGTCCCGCCACGCGCGGCAAACGATGCACGTTGCAGACAGGCCGATCCATCTTCCGAGTGGCATTATTTCCTCGGGATACATTTCTCCGGGAGAAACGGGCGTGTCGCGTTTGGAAAAGCGACAGCGCGTGCGAACGAGATGGAAGATGCGGAGCTGCACCTCGGGTGGAATGCGGGCGGCAGGATTGAGGTGGTTGGGGTCAAATCTTGGAGCGACTCGGTGGCGCAGATAGTCCCTCTCCTCCGTGACAAAGATTAAAATTAGAATGCGGAGCAGGAGCAGAGGCGGGGCAAGGTAGATCCACGGAAAGCGGCGCGCCGCGAAGACAATGTAAGCAATCTGACTTGCTCGATTCGCGATATAAGGAGCTCTTCTGAAGTTCAGAGGATAAATGAGATGCCAATGATCGGAGCGATTGTAGCGCAGGATGATGGCAAACAGAATACTGATCAAGACATAGTCGAATATGTCTGCCTCCCATGCAATTTCGAGCGAGTTGTGAACCGTCTGAGAAGTATGACCTGCCCAAGCCAGAGACCCCAACACGGTCGGCAGTCGAAGTTGCCGTGGACGAAGCGGCGAGAGACAATAGCCCAGAGCAAGCGATACTGCCGCTGCTGTATACGGAAACAGGGCGTCAAATGCCTGATTTCTCCGCATGGCTGCGAGAGAGCGGATGAGGAGCGACGTATACCGCAGGAACCAGAGCCACACGACGAGCTCGGCGGAGAGCGGGATGTGTGGGTGCTGAATGTACGGCTCGGGCATGGCTGGCCTAGGAAGCGATTTGGCAACCCGCTCTATCCGCGGAATGAGCCCAAATAGACGGACTACCAGTCTCCTGGAGAGACGGTATCAAAGACGGCACACGCTGCATGGGCGACGCCGACCTCGGGACAGGTTTGATGACCTGGCTGGCACTCTGGGACGAGGCAGATCCGTGGCGCACGTGACCAGTATCGGAACGCATTGCAAGCGGGGCCGAGTGGGGGCAGCAGCCGAGAAACCGGCCGAGATGGAAGGAGGGAAAGAGACTTTGGGCGGAGACTCGGGCTTCGGCCCGGACCGTCGTCGGCATCCTTCCGCGGTGCACAGCCACCTTCCGCTGCTGGCTGCAGCGCATCCTCTCTGCATCCTCTGCGACCGCCTCTACGCCCAACGTCGCCACACACCGCACATGGATAGCTCTCCGCGTCTATAGCGCGACATGTCCGTATTATATCGACTCGCGGCCATCAACTACGTTGCCCTTGCCCGTCTCCTCAGGTCTCGCCGTCGTTCCCGACGTGTTCTGCGTAGCTGAGCCCTCGCCATGCATGCCCTTTGCCTTGCCGCTTAATCCTCCGCATACTTCGCTAATTGACTGGCGCTGGCATCCCCCTCTCCCTGCGCCAGAAATTTCTTATGCCTCCGCCTGCTGCACAGTACAACCGCAGATCCGATGCCTTCTCTGTCCATTTTCTCCTTCTAGTCGTCTCTTTTACCCCCAGAGAATCCTCACCCAGCTTTTCTCTGCTCTCGGTCACCCAGTCTGCTCAGTTCCGGTGCTCCAGCTCAACTCAGTCTCGGATTTGGCGGCCAGCCAGTCCGCTCTCGCCCAGCCCAGCCGCTCGCGCGCTCTAGGTCTGTGCACAGCTGGAAGAACGCGCAGCCGCAGAGTTCGGCGCAAACGACGAGCTGCTCCAGCGAGGCGTCGGCTTGACACGACGATGGGGGCACGGTAAAACCACACCCGAGGAGCTGAACATGCGATATGGAATGCCGTGCGGCGCAGCCTCTGGACGGACCCGGGCGTGCGCTGTCTTATGCGGATGGTGGACCTGGCCACATGCGCGAATATAGCAACGAGTGATCACCGGGACAGAGGCTCGCTGGCACGTGACACGTACTCCCGCGAAGCTGCAGAAAGGGCTACCCTTCGCGGTCAGAGTGAAGCCCTGCCGGAGAGCAAGAGATGCATTATCGCGTCGCGCCCGGATCACTTGAGAACGCCAGAACTCGCCGATTGCCGGCGCAGGGCGAGCGGGGGACACACGCCGCACAACGTCGCGGTGCTAGTGATGCCTAGATCGATTAGAGGACGTCACGGAGGTCTATCCAGGTCCTGACGCGACGCTGGCATCGGCCCCGTCGGATGTTCTATGTGTGTCAACTTCTACTAGAGCGTGCGCGCGGTATCTGAGAGCAACTCGGACAGAGTATGGAGCCAGGGATGGACTACGCTCAAAAGAGCCAGATTGCCATTCAGGAGAACGAGAGATAGCTGCACGAGCGTCGAGAACAAGGAGCGTCAGTGTTTTTTTTTTTTTTTTTTAGGATCATATATTGCCCGTGAGGCGAGGCCAATGTGGACATAAGCTACAGGGTACAGAGTTCTGAGGTACTACATGATACAAGTGCTCGTTCGGGGCGTCCCCCTTGTGTCCAGCCGCCGGCGCTCCGGTGCATGCACTAATGCCGTCTGCAGTGCCGCGCTGTACGTATGCGCGGCAGGCTCGCGGCGGGCGGGCGGGTGGCTTGTATTATCGAGGTTTCTGCGCGTCTCGTTGTCCTTGTGTGTTTCTACAAAGAGAAAGGGCTGTGAATCTGTTCGCTATCCGCTTAGGATCATACCGTGTGTTGCTCTGAGTCGTCCAGTCTGGGCAATGAACTTCAGGAGGATCTTCATCCCGTTCTTCGTGTAGAGCAGCTTCGGGAGGCGATCTACGCCACGTCCCGCATTCGCGCGCATGGTCCATCTCTCGTGTCGGTGTGCCGGGCATTCCAGAACGAAGTGACGGTGTTGCGGCCAGCCGGCAACCGCGCAGAGCGAGAGCCTACGAGTGGAACACCACCCGCAGCCCACCCTCACACGGACCGCATCTCTCTCCCTAGGAGACACCCCAACCCGACCCTTGACTCTCGCCCGCAATGGTGGAAGCGCAGAGCAGGCGTACGGAGGGAGAGAGACCCCCGAGAGGGTCCCGACGGGAGTTCCGCTCGAGTCTCTGGAGGGGACCCAGGGCTGATGAGGAGTACTCGCCTCTACTCCCACGCACCCAAGGTCTACGACGTGTGGGACCCGAGGCCTCGGACCAGAGGTGGGGCGCCGCCGCGGCCCAGAGGCGCGGCGGTGCTGGAGGAACGCTCCCAGGCCAAGTGCACGCACAAAGACTCTGAGAGACCAAGAATCCAAAGACTAGAGTACAGGCATTGCATCGCGCTCTTCTTATACGCCGCTCTCGGTGGTCCGTCGGTTGTCTCGAGTCCCGACGGGAGTTCCGCTTGATGGTCGCTACGATCCTCGAGCTTGCTTCCTTCTCACGAGACGCCATTGGCGGAACATAACCCCCCCCCAAGGTCGAGGTCGTAGCGGGGTTTGCGTCTTGCCCTCTTTCCCTGGGCGACCTCTCTGGGATGGAACGGCCGTTGTCCGCGCGTCGGGACGATTTCGATCTCGCCCTCGTCCGCGAACAGCTCTTCGGCCAGCTGGTGCTCGTGCTTCCCTCCTACGTGGAGAGCCCCGCCCTTCTCCTGACCGAGCGTTGGCTCCGGTTACTCGTGGGCCCGGACGATGTCGACTTTTGGCGAGCGATGAGGGCCTGGGAGGATCGTATCCGTGCCCGGCTCAGCGTGGTCCACTCTCGTAGTGCTACGGACGGCCCGCTCCGTTCGCCGGTGTTGGAGTTGCTCGTCGAGGTGGGGCTGTCGGCTCGGGCGTACTGCTTGCGTGTCGCCGATACGACTCCTTCGCCGCTCGCGGCGGTCCTCCGCGCATACGGGGAACGGACGCGCTCCTTGTTCGACGACTCTCCGTCGCAGAGGATCCTCGACAACGCGTCCCCTCGTCGCCTCCATCTCTCCGCTCTTGGCCTACGGGAGCGCGCCGGAGGCGCGCGAGCGGTCGCGAGTTCGGTTGCGGGGAGACAGGGGGTCCGACCGGCGCTCCGCAGCGTACGGTTTCCCTCTCGTCGCTTGCTTCCTGCGCTGATCGCCCTGCAGTGTCGCCGTTGCGTTGACGCCGTCTTGCCCTGCTTTCTCTGGTCGTGGCAACCCGACTTGTCTTGCGCAGGGTGCGTGGCGACAGGCGTGGTGTGCGAGGATGTTTCCCCGTCCCCTCCGGATCGGTTCGTGCTGTTCATCCCGCGCGCCGCCTCGCCGCGGACGTGCGAAGCGACGCTCTCCGAGCATGGGTTGTGACCGGGCGTCCGGCCCGAGCACCGGTGCCCGAAGCGGAAAGGCAGACACGGGTCAGGTGCGGGACTCCCGTCGGGAGTACCGTTACGACCCCTTCGATGATCTCAGTCTTCCTGCGTCGAGTCTCAGGGAGTGGGACGTAGCTCGCAGCGTTCTCAACGCCCTCTGGCCCGGCGGCCGCTTGTGGAATAGCGTTTTGTCGGATACTTTTGCGAGTATAAAGTTCGACGTCGAGTCCCGTCGGTGACTCCGCCTCTTGGCTTCGTATCTGTCGAATGGCTCGCTCCGTGTTGCCTACCCGTCCTTCGTCGCGCGAGCGCTCGCCGTCCCCGGTCTCGTACTCGCCGCCGCCGTTGGAGCCGCACCCCGAGCTCGAGCTGCGAGAGCTTCTCCACCGTCGACAGCTTTTCCTGGACCTCGTGGCGCTCCTGCCGTCCCCCACCGGTCTGGAGCTCGTTCTGGTCGGACTGTTGGAGCGCTGGATCGCGCTGAACCAGTTTCCTCCCCGCGAGCCGGCCCTGGGCCTTGACCAGCTCGAGCTGTACCGCAAGATGCGACGCGCCGTCCGCCGAGTACGCGATCGCGTCCTGTCTCGCAGCGAGCGCGCGTGGTTCGAGCGTCGCGTCGTGACCCTCGTGCGGCGATGGTACGAGACTCTGGACGCGCGTGCCCCGCTATTGCCCCTGGAGGACGTCTGGTTCGCATCCGACCCCGAGGACGTCTTCGACCGGACGTGGACCAGCGATGATCCCGGCCCTCGCCTGGATCCTCTTCGACGCGCTCGCGACGAGCGTATCAGTGCCCTCCGTCGCGAGCTCGGCCTTGCCGACAGCGACGAGGATGAGGAGGGGGAGAGTCTCAGCGATCGGGGTTCCGGTGGTGGTCGCGCGCCCTCGCCCGAGCGGGAGTCCCGCGCGCGTCCCGCTCGCCGCGCTTCGCGTCGCACGAGATCGAACGAGCTCGACGTCGTGGTCGCCGAGGTACCGGTGCGTCTTCCCATCCCTCGCGCTGCACGGGCGCTGACCTCGGCCGCTTTGCAGTGCGCTCGTTGCGCGCGCTTGGAGCGCGAGTGCCTCGGTCGAGTTCATCCGCGCACGAGGCGCGTGAATCGTTCCTGCCGTGCGTGTCGTGACGGGCATCGTCCTTGCGCTGGGGCCGAGTGGCCGTTGGTAGGACGGGAGGGTCGCGCCGTCGGGGAGAGAGTGTCCGCGCTCGTGGAGATCGCGGAGGCGCGGTCGCAGGAGGCGAGGGACGGGCATGCGGATCTCCGTCGTCGCGTTGCGGGGTTGCACGCTGCCGTTGCGGAGCAGGACGTCGTCGTCGAGCGTGTGCGCCGTCTGGCCGCTTCTCTTGTGTAGTCGTAGAATGCTTTTGTCGTGTCTTGAAGATTTGGAATGAATTGCAAGTTCGGCTTGTCAGAATGGTGTGGAAGTCGGAAATCCGAGAAAGACTTAGCGAAGAAGGTCTCCTCGAGCCCCCGGTCGGGTCTCCGTAGAACGTCCGACGGGTTTCTCAAGCGATCGTGTGCTGAGACGGGAGGTGCCTTCGGCTTCGGGATCGGGTTCGCCGAGCCCGTCCTTGTCGTACGTGCGCGCGCGGGGAGAGGTGCGCTCGCTAGGGTGGCATCTTGTGCGCTCGCTCGTGTCGGGACCCGTTCGTCGGTCGCAGCACGCTTCGTGCGGGTCACAGCAAAGAGCCGGTCGTGGTCGTCGGGGGCCTTGGCCCTGGTCGTGCGCGAGGTGTAGTAGTCCTTCGCGTCGTCCGTGTGGTGCGAAGGGAGAGGGCGGGATAGAGAAGCAAGAGTTGGTATATGGAGAGAGAGTTGTTTGGCCTCGGGTCTCGTGAGGATGAGGGAGCAGCGAGGCGACGCGGGCATCGTTACACCGCGCCGCGATGGTGTGTTAGTCTTTGGATTATGTTGCGGCCAGCCGGCAACCGCGCAGAGCGAGAGCCTACGAGTGGAACACCACCCGCAGCCCACCCTCACACGGACCGCATCTCTCTCCCTAGGAGACACCCCAACCCGACCCTTGACTCTCGCCCGCAATGGTGGAAGCGCAGAGCAGGCGTACGGAGGGAGAGAGACCCCCGAGAGGGTCCCGACGGGAGTTCCGCTCGAGTCTCTGGAGGGGACCCAGGGCTGATGAGGAGTACTCGCCTCTACTCCCACGCACCCAAGGTCTACGACGTGTGGGACCCGAGGCCTCGGACCAGAGGTGGGGCGCCGCCGCGGCCCAGAGGCGCGGCGGTGCTGGAGGAACGCTCCCAGGCCAAGTGCACGCACAAAGACTCTGAGAGACCAAGAATCCAAAGACTAGAGTACAGGCATTGCATCGCGCTCTTCTTATACGCCGCTCTCGGTGGTCCGTCGGTTGTCTCGAGTCCCGACGGGAGTTCCGCTTGATGGTCGCTACGATCCTCGAGCTTGCTTCCTTCTCACGAGACGCCATTGGCGGAACAGACGGACCGTCTCTTTTTGGTGACCGCAGTTCGGGCACGCCGCACTGTCGACCTTGCCGATGCGCGCGAGATGTCCATTGAGCGGTGAATGCCCCGTACGGAGCTGAGTGATCGCACTCATCTGGCGTCGCGCCATGGGCAGAAGTAATCGTCGGGATTGGGACGGTGACAAGAGTGTGTCCAGATGTGCGTAGCGGCGATAGCGGGGCGACAGTCTCCACATGCGGTTCCATGTGAGCTTCAGCTCGGCGGTGTGAGCCTGCTTCAGAGCAGATGAGCTCAGAGGCAGGGGACGGCGCAGAAAACGAGGTAGACGCCGAGAGCGAGAGCTAGCTGCGGGTCCAGTGGCCGCCAGCTTGGCAGCAGCGTCAGCGGCCTCATTCCCAAGGATGCCCTCGTGCCCTGGGGTCCATATCATGCTGAGGGGGCCGCTTCTGACCACTGCATTCGCAGTATTGTGTATTTCGTCGATCAAATACTGGCCGGGGCGGGGGCGAACATGTCGGCTGGCAGATATGACGGGGGTATTGTCAAGTCCAACGGTCGATGAGCCGAAGTCGTGGTGCTCGCGCAGTAGATGGAGCCCCAGAATGGCGCCGACTGCCTCAGCCTCGTAGGTAGTGTGCGTGGTAGCAGGCCCAAGATGAAACAGCAGAGAATCGATCTCAGTGCGTCCCCGGAACAGCACTGCTGCTGCGCCGACGTCGCCGCCGTCAGCTGAGCCATCAGAGATGAAGCTTCCCGGTCGAGACGCGACACGGGAAGCACGTCTTGTGCCGCGGAGCGGACCTAAGCGGAAGGATAGCCGCTTGCGTCCGCTCCGCCATCACCGTCTGTGGCTACACAGACTCGAAAGCGCAGTCTCGCTACTTCCGTCGCGTTTTCTGTTCTGGGCTGCGACGTAAGCGCGAGGACGAAGCGCTCTCCCGACCGAGGACGCAGGACGCGCCGCGACAGGACGCGTGCGCGGGTGGCTACCCCTATCTCCGACTCAGACGCACCGACGCGCAGCGCGACGCGCACGCGACGACGACGACGACACGCGGGCGCTGAGCAGCAACACGCACGATGCCGGCAGCTTCGAGAAGCAAGAAGAGCGCGGCACCGCCGCCGTCGCCCCCTGTCCCGCCGCCTGTGATGCCCAGGCGCTCCGCACGCAACAAGGCCCCGCCGGCCCCGCCGCCCGAGCCGCCCGTCGCGAAGAAGAAGGGCAAGGCGGGCAAGGCGCCAGCGGCCCCCGCGCCGCTCAAGGGCAAGCCGGGCAAGGGGAAGGTGGCCGGGAAGGCGGGCAAGGGGAAGGAGGTCGCTCCGCCGCTGCCGTCATCGGACGAGGAGGCGGACGACGATGAAGACGACGAAGAAGAGGACGAGGAGGAGGAAGACGCGCCGCCGCCGCCGCCGAAGAAGTCCAAGGGCAAGAAACTGCCCGCCAAGAAGGCGTCCGGGAAGGGCAAGGCCGCCGCGGGCAACGACGCCAACATGCCGCAGCACGGGGACGACCTCTTCGCCCCGGCCGGCAAGAAGGGCAAGGCGCCCAAGAAGACCGGCAAGAAGGTCGCCTGGAGCGAGGGCGAGTCGGACGCCGGGCGCAGCGATCGCTACTCGGGCCACCGGGACGACGACGACGACGATATGCAGGTTGACGAGAAGGGTTCTCCGATGCGCGTCCTGGTGAGTAGATTGCTCGCCATGCCGCGGCGCGCCGCAGGCACGCATCACACCCTCCTTCTGCAGTCACCCCGACGTGCCTGGCGCGTGGGGTGTAGCGCCTGGCGCTCGAACGCGAGCCGCCTGGCGGCTCGCGCGGCACCTGGTGTCGAGACGGCTCCCAGCGCGCCTGGCGCGCTGGACCGGTGCCTGGCGCCGGTACGTCGTGCCGCCTGGCGGCCAACGGGATGCAGAACTGCGCCTGGCGCAGGGTACGAGCACGCACGCCCAGAGGGGCGACGGGCAGGAAGACGAGCGTCGCGGTTTGATGCCGCGATGCTGCGCGCGTGATACGCCGTCTGATGCCGCGGCGTGGCTATCCACCGCACATCGGCCTCGGGGCTGACAGGCGCCACAGGGAAGCATGCGCGGGACGCGACGTCCCCGGCGGCGGTGACGAAGAAGACGAAGATGGACTTCAGCCACTTCGACGTCAACCGCAAGCCGGTACTCGACGAGAACGTCATTCCCGAGTTCGCGCACAAGATACTCGTCACCGTGATGAAGGACGAGTATTTTCCCCTGCACTACCTCTCGGACGAGGCGCTCGCGCACGCGCGCGAGAAGGACGTGCCGCCGTTGAAGATGCACGAGGACCGCATCGAATACATCGACTGGACCAAGTGCAGCGCGCGCCTGATGGCGACGCTACGCAAGTACGGCTACCCGGACTTCGTCGTCAATATGTTCTCCGAGCACTTCGGCAGGATTTCGACGACGCCGGACGTCGAGAAGGCCTGGGCGCTCTGGCGCGACTACGACGTCACGATGCGGCGCACGGTGGTTGGCAAACCGCCGAACATCGGCCCCAAGGACGAGGGGATCTGGCGGCACTGCATGTCCCGCCAGAACACGCTGGCGACGATCGCGCTCGACGAGGCCGTGCAGGCCGCTCGCCAGAACGCGGCATCGCGGTCGCGCGCGTCAGGATCGGGCTCGGGCGGCGGCGCTAGTGCGTCGGCGGCGCAGCCGTTTCTAAAGTATGATCGTTGCCTCCTCTGCGGCAGCAAGGCTCACCGCCTCGACAAGGCGAAGAAGGAACCGTCGGCGTGCACGCCCGCTTGGCTCGTCTGGAACGCCGAACGACGTTTCTACGTCAAACCATCATCCACCCGCGCCATCTGCTACGCTTGGAACAGCGTCAGCAAATGCAAGCGCGACGCCTGTCGCTTCGCCGAGCACGGGCACCACTGCTCGCTCTGCGGCGCCCAGGACCACGGCGCCTGCCAATGCTCTGCCGTCGCTCGCTGAGGCTGCTCCTCTCGGCGACGATGCTGCTCCGTTGCTCGCTTCTCCTCGCTCTGCTGCCCCGTACTCGCATATCCCGCTCGATGCGGTCGATTTCTCTGCCGCCGCGCCGCTGTCGCCGGCGTACCCATTCTCCATCGTCACCCCGCTCAAGGCAGACGCCTGGCGCGCTGCTCTAGACGCAGCGGGGCTCATGCCCAAGTATAGCTTCATTCCCGAAGGTCTGATTCACGGCTTTGATATTGGTCTCTCCCGCACGTCTGTCGACAAGTTCTTTGCTTCCTCCACGCTGCCGTACCAGCTGTACCCGAACCACGCGCCTGCGACGCGTTACCCTGCTATAATAGAGTCTATGCTTGCTGAAGAACGCGAGGAGGGTCGCATCTCAGAACCTTTCGATCCGGAGGAACTGCACGGGCTCATTGGGACGTTCAGAAACGCTCCGCTGACTGTAGCGGCCAAGGACGGCGACTACTCCAAGGGGAGAGTCTGTCAGGACTACTCTCACCCGAGGAACGACCCGGATGACCCCTCGTTCAACTCGGGGATCAACCAGGACGACTTTGCTTGCGATTGGGGCACCTTCGCGCGGTGCTATCTGCTGGCCGCGCGCGCTCCAGAGGGCACGGAAGTAGCTGTGTTCGATGTCAAGGCCGCGCACAGGCGGATTCCTGTGCTACCCTGGCAGCAGAGCTACTGCACTCTGGAATGGGGTGGCAAAGTCTATCTGAACCACTGTGTACAATTCGGTGAGGCCTCCGCGAGCGGGCTCTGGGGCCAACTCGCGGACGGCTTCCGAGGGATCTTCCGCTGGCGCTTCGCGCGAGACGACGTCCTGAATTGGGCGGATGATTTTACATTCTGGCGCTATCCGCTTCTCGGAGGTGGCTACGATCTCGACGAGAGCCACGTCTACGCGCTGGGCGACGAATTGGGATGGCCGTGGAGCGTCAAGAAGACGCGCCCCTTCTCCCACGCATTCCCATACCTGGGATTCGACTGGGACCTGCGAACACGCATGGTCGTCGTCTCCCAGAAGAAGATCGACAAGTACTCGAAGGTTATGGACGACTGGGTCCCAGACGCGCGCTTCAAGATGAAGGACGCGCAAAGCTTGCTAGGGAAACTTGTTCACTGCTCGATGGTCATACCGGAGGGGAGATCGCGGCTGCCCGCGCTCTCAAAGTTTGCTGCTCAATTTGCGAACGGGCACGTCACGCGCACGCCGAGCCAAGGAGTCCTCGAGGACGTCCAATGGTGGCGCGAGAAGCTCACTGGACCGTTCCCGGGCATGCTCATACGTGAGATTCCACCGCCCGCGGCGATCGCGCTCTTCGTGGACGCGTCTACAAGTTGGGGCATTGGAATAGTCCTGAACGGGGAATGGGACCACTGGCGGCTGAAGGCGGGCTGGAAATGTGAGACGCGCGACATCGGCTGGGCCGAGATGGTCGCGGTCGAGTTCGGGCTACGCGCGGCCGTCGAATCCGGAGCGCAGAACCTCCACCTCATCATGCGAAGCGACAACCAAGGCGTTGTCGGCGCGCTAGATGGCGGCAAGTCTCGAAACCTCGAGGCGAACCAGGTTCTCCGACGCATCGTCACCCACATGCTGCAGCACGACATCTGGATGACGACGAAGTGGGTTGCATCGGCGGACAACATCGCCGATGCACCGTCGCGCGGCTTGCAGCCTGGCTCGCTCCCGCGCAGGAAATTCACCTTCAGAGTACCGTACCCCATCAAGGACTGGGTAGAGTCTGTATAATTGCTACACTACAAGCTAGACGGTCACGAGAATTGAAATGCTGAGTTGCTCTACAAGAACCGCCATGCACAGCTTAGATCCGCGGATCCTGTCGATCCGCAAATCAGCCAATCCAGCAGCGCGCGGATGCAAATCTCTTGCACGCGCACATCACACATGGCACACACGCTCCGCGCACAAACGTGGGAGCGCACGCTCGCTGTACATGACTTGGCTCTGGCTCAGGGCACGACAGATGGCTACAGGCGCGCCATAGGCGCCTTCCAGCAGTGGGCTGCCGCAGAGCGCGTCGATCCTGGCAACCTGCCCATTGCAGAGCCGCTACTATGCGCTTTTGCCGCTTCGTTTGCTGGCTACAAGTCTGGAGGCACCGCCCGCGCGATGCTAGCGGGTCTGCGCTATCACCACGAACGGCTCGGGATGACTTGGCTGGGCTCGGCTCGCCTGCAGCGCATACTCGACGCCGTAGGAAAACTGGCACCGGACTCGGCGTCTAGAAAGCCGTGTCCGCCGGTAACGCTAGCGATGATTGACGAGGCACTCAAGAAGCTCGACCCGAACCGCGGGTTCGACCAGTGCGTCGGAGCCGCTATGCTGGTTGCTTTCTGGGGCCAAGCCCGTCTTGGGGAGATCTTGTCCGCGACTCGGAGCTACGATTTCGCCCGCATGCCAGTCCGCAAGCACGCGAAGCTGCGCGCAGATGCTGGAGGAGACGAGCGACAGAAGACCTCGGCGATATGGCTTCCGCGCACGAAGACGGCGCCGCGCGGCGAGTGGTTGTGGCTATCAAGACACCACAACGACCCGTCATTCGCGCTCGAAGAGCACTTCACAGACAACCGCGTTGGACGCGACGACCCACTGTTCTCGTATCGCGACGACCGCGGCGCCCTCATCCCGTTGACCAAGTACGCTTTCCTGAGTAGGCTCAACGAGATATGGGTCGCGGCTGGAATGCAAACGATGACGGGCCACTGCTTCCGTATCGGGGGCACAACCGCCTTGCTGCGCCTCGGCGTCGATACAGCCATCGTCAAGATGTCCGGACGATGGAAATCCGATTCATTCCTCAGGTACTGGAGGAATGTCGAGAATATCATAGCGGCGCACACGGATCTATGTGATATTGCTTGGTTCGGCGAAGACTAGCTACACCGTTCGTCACGAGAACACGGGTATGATACGTATACACGATTTGCTTTGTTTTCTGGTTGTGGGTGTCGGGTTCGTGGCCTCGCCCGAGTTGGGTTTGGTGTGTCGGGTTCCAACTCGGGTCTCAACCCGCTCGCATCGGAGCCCGCCAAAGAGGGCCCCGAGCGAGCCACACCCACACGCTTGCGTGAGACAAGCGAAGCAAGGGCACAAGAAGACATGCAGCTCGTCGTCCTGATGCATTCCCTGCGCTGCAGCGATCCCGCTCGGCCGGTCGGCTGCGATGGTCGTGGAGAAGGTGCTGGTCCATTGCGGATCTCGACAGAAGGGTCTAATCTTCTCGATCTGGCCGGGAGCCAGGGAGTACGCGGCAAAGAGGGAGTGGAGCGGGGACGAGTGAGACTTGACCGGCCGTTTAGCGCAGCGGCGGACATGCGTCTCCAGCGGGTGCTGTTCTGGAAGCGTGCACATCCGCGAGCGGCGCGGTAGCACACCTTGTCCATGAGTAGCTGGGTTGGCCAGAGGTCAGCAAGGATCTCGAGAAGGTCCGTGGGCGCAGTTCTCATTGCGCCAGTGATCTGGATCGCGGCCACCCGCTGCACCTTTGTCAACTGCTTGGCGAAGCCGATCGAGCCTATTTTCTTGTGATCACCATTGTTTCTAATGGGAGAGAACCATACATCACCTGCATACGTCATCTTCGGTACCGCGACAGCAATATATAAGCGTCTGCACAGTTCCCCAGTCATGCCGCGGGTCGTCCTGGCGAGTCGTGAGATCTGAGATACATATTTCATACCTTTTGCGACCGCCTGTTCCGCATGCGCCCGGAAAGTTAGGCTGGAGTCAATGAGGACACCGAGGAACTTTAGCACTGGGACCCTGTCAATTGCCCTGCCCTTTATCTCGAGCTCCACATCATAAGTGCCCAGAGACTTCCGCTTCTGCGGAGTGCAGAAGTCGATTAGCTTCGTTTTGTCGAACTCCCATGGGGAATTGTGCGACTGAGCCCAGTCGCACGCGCCGTCCTCGCGCTCCATAATGTCGGCTAGGAGCGCATGGGTCTCGCGGAAGTTGCGCCCGACAGCAATGTATCCGATGTCGTCGACGAAGCCCAGAGACACTGTGCTTTTCCCGTTGGCAAGATCCAGCAGATCGGCGTTATAGAACAGGTATAAAATCATTGAGAGCGGGTCTCCTTGTCCGATCCCGTTGTTGACCTCGAATGTCTCAGTCTCAAAGTCGTCGAAGCGAATACAGGTCGTGCGTCCGCGTAGCATGGTTTCGATGAGGCGAACAAAGCCTTCGGCCACCCCTCGCGCACGGAGATTGTGGCAGAGACGCTCTGGAACGGCATTCGGGAATGCAGCCGCGACGTCGAGGAAGAGACCGGACGCCACTTTCCGCTGCCGCCACGCATTCTTCACTGTCTGCGTGAGCAGATGTAAAGAATCCGTAGTGGAGCGACGTGGGCGCCCTCCAAAATGTGTAGCAGGAAGGAGACCCTTCCGTTCCGCAGTATACATCAGGTCCTCCGCAGCGCAGGCAGAGAACGTCTTTGGAATTGTGCAGTACATAGCAAGCGGTCGGAATGACTTTGCCACCTTGTAGGTGGCGCGTCCCGGCTTCCGAGTGACGATAGTAGTGAAATGACGCCAGGGCTGCCAGTAGAAGCAGCGGCGGGCGACGCCATGGAACATCCAGTATAGCCACTCGCCGATGATGTCGCTGCACTTTTTGAGCACGACGTTGGGGATCCCGTCAGGCCCGGGGGCCTTGTACGGTGCGAGTTTCGCGATCACCCGCTGAATCTGCTCGCGCTTTGGGACGTTCATGCTCGCAAAGGACCGTACGTCCGGGTCGATCTCCGGGAGCTCGATATTGTCCGGGTGCGGTGGGAAGAAAGCAGCATAGAACTCACGGCCCTTGGCCGCGTTGTCACGCAGAGTGCAGGGGTCGCCAGCATCGTCGGTAGACACAAGATTCGGTACTCGAGCACTCCGTGAGTCCAGCGGCAGTTCCTTGACGAACTTGTGCGCCGTCCAGACAGAGTGCGCATCGAGAGTCTCGAGCCAGTCCTGGAAGTGCTCGGTCTTGGCGTCGTCTATCATTCGGCCGTACTCGTCTGAGACGCGGCGGTATTCTGCATGCACTGGGTGATCGGGAACTGAAATATAGCGCGCGTGACGGTCACTCAGCTTTCTGCAGGCTTTGCGCTTTGCAGTCAAGTCCGAGTTCCACCATCTCTTGAGGAATGGGGTCGGTTGGACGTGAGGGACATGTTTCTCAGTCGCAGCCTGTAGCGCAGACATCAGCCGCTCGCATAGCAGGTTGAACTCATCTTCTGTTGTGCATTCGCCTGGCGCAGGGAACGCTGACAGCAGCTCGCGCAAGGTGTGACGGAATTTGTCCCAGTCCACCCCGCGCCAGTTCCGGCGTGGAGCGCGGTCGTTGAGCTCGAGAGTGGCGTCAATCTCAAGAACAACAGGGAAATGGTCCGTCCGCGGGGCTCGGAGGTCCTCGCGCGTGTCACAGACGTCGATATAATCGAACAGATCCGCCGAGCAGAACACATTGTCGGGCCGGGTCCGATTTTTCGTGCGCCCATGGGTCTCTAGAGTCGGAACGTCGCCAGGGAGGGCCATGAGCATGCCGTATTCAGCAACGAGTGAGACCACCCGTTCGCCGCGCTCGCGATCCCTGCGTGCGCGCCAGAGATGCGCATTCCGCTGCGGTTCCCATAGTGCGTGGTGGGCATTGAAGTCCCCGAGCCAAATAACATAGTCGCCATCGGCACGGCCAAGTCCCTCGTCCATGATTTGCTCGAGGTCGTCGAGACCCTGTGCAGTGCTCTGGTCGCTGTACAAGTTGAATAAATAAAGAATGCCGGCGCCCGTGACGATGCGCAGCCCGGTCAGGTCGCCAGTAGCAGAGGGAATCTCTTCCCACGCATTCGTAGTAATGCGTTTGTTGACAAGAATAGCGCTACGCGCGCGGGAGCCCGTGTGGGACGGCATGATGGTATACCAGTGGGGATTCGTCGTAATCTTACCTTCCTTCGTTAGCGGCGGCTCCTGCAGACAGACCAAGTCCCATTCAGCTGGATCCGCGCGCGAGAGCGTGTCGCTGAGAGCCGTGTGCGAGTTATTACAGTTTTGTTGCCAGATGCGTAGACGGCGGCGGAGTGCAGCGGAGCGTTTAATTGGCATGGTCAAGGTCAGAGTCAGAGTCCTCTGCATACGTTGCTGGGCGGCTGCCAGAGCGGGACGACCGACGGGGAGCGTTTTCCGCCGCTGCGTGCGCGTTAAGGAGACCGCCGCGACCACGAGACACCGATCGGGTTCTCGAGGTCGAGCTCTGCGTCCCCTTCCGTTTGGCCGAGGACGCAGAGCTGGAGCGTCCTCTCTGCGGCGGCGCCGGGCTGGCGGTCTTTGCGCGGGACGCAGCAGCAGCACGGCGCTGCTTCTTGACCGCCCCCTGGGGGACTGCCTCCCGGACGGGGATGAAGGTCTGCGTCCGCGGGAACAAGGAGTCGTGGTTAGTCGACGTCAAAAAGTACTCTGTGAAATCGTCTGGACGCCGTGCGCGCATCTGCTCGAGGCGGCGGAGGCGTTCCGGGCAGTCGCGCGACCACGCCGGGTGCCGTGCGTCCGCGCCGGGCACCTCCTTGCAGTTGGCGCAGCACTGCGTACCTTCTGGTGTGAAGCACGACTTCGGGGGGTGCTCATGCCCGCAGTTGCCGCACGTCTCGTTGCCCTTGCACTCCTTGGCCATGTGCCCGAACCGTTGGCACCGGGCGCAGCGCAGCGCGTCCGGGGTGAGACGCTCGACCGCGATAGACAACCTCTCGACGCGGAGATGTGGGCCAATCATCGCGTTAGCCGCTTCAGCTGAAGCCACCAGGATTCGTAGATGCGCATTCTGCTGCCCGGCGCGTCGCCGTTGTTCGGGCTTCATCCACTGCGCACGCAGAAGACACAGCTCCGGGAGCTTGTTCGCAGTCTCTATGCGCCTCAAGAAGCCCGCGCTGGTGACGTCGAGCTCGATAGGAACGTTCTTCAGCAGCACCGGGAGAGCTCGGTCGCGCAAGATAGCACTCGCGTCGAAGCTGTTCAAGAATAGGGCTCTGATATCGGGCTTCCGGACCCAGTCCGCCGAGTCTGAGCTGTCAAGCTCGTACACAATACCGCCGTTACGGAGCCGGGTCACTGCGGCGACCGTTGGAGTAGCCGCCAGTCGAGCATCAGCCGGGCATGCCGTCTCGGCAGCTACCAGGGCCATAGTAGCCTTCTGTATCAGGTCGTCTGTACTGTCCTTGGACCACGCTGCAGGTAGCCCTGGGTCCGCGTCGATCAGAATCTGGCGCTCGCGCACCGTGGCGCGAGCCATCGCGTCGTGTTGCGCCGGAGTTCTGCCCGACATACGGTCCGTCGAGACACCAGCGCCCAGATGCGCATGCGAATAGAGGGCCCTGCCCGGAGCAGCAACCAGTCCTGTGGGCACCCGCTCCAGAATAGCCTCGCGCGTGTTCTCGAGCATGCCGACCACTTTTTGGGACTCGGCGTTGAATAGCCCAGTCAGTAGCGTATGGTGCGTGTCGAGCTGCTCCTTCATAGCTCCCAGCAGGCATACCCCGTCGTCGTCGTCGCCAGCGGGAGTGCCCTTGAACGCAGAGCATGCCGCGCTGGCGACTTCGGACCGGATTGCTGCCGCCAGTTCCGGTGACAGGAGGCTGTGCGGCGCCGACGCGTCACCCCTGCGCGCGACCTTCTGCGCCACGTCGTCCACGATGATAGCCAAGGAAAGAAGACTCTCGGAAAGCTCGTTATCCTTTCGCTTCGCATGAACTGCCAGTTTTAGGAGCACACGGTAGGCAACGTCGAGTTGCGGCGTTGCAGAGCCGTCGGACCAGGTCCCCCAGAGACCGCACCGATCCAGCCACCCCCTGGCCGTAGCGGGGTCCTTTATCTTCGAAAGCAAGCTGTCTCGAAGTTTTTTCGGGCCGTCGTTGCTGCTAACATCAGCAGGTTCGATAGCACTGGGGTTAGCTCGTGTCCCTGCGCCCGTACCTGACGCAGGGGTACCTAACCTTTTTGCCCCGTCTTTGGGGAGCCCAGCCCCCGACGCGGGCGTTTTTAGTTTGCCGCTTGACGTAGCAGACATGCGTATGCAAGAAACAGTTGTACTACCAGCTGCCCCAACTTTTCACCGAGGTGGATTAAGGCAAGCGGAGTTTTCGAGCGTCAGTGTGCATCATAGCGAGATGAGCGGCGGCGGCGCGAGCGAGACCGGTGGATCTGAGAGCGCAAGGAGCTCCTCGCGCAGCCGCGCCTATGGAAACATCGCCTGCCTGCAACGGCGGCAACAGTCGCAAGCGAGGTTCCGGATCGCGTTCTGCATGTGCTCTCCGTCAACGGACGGGTGGCGCGCAAACTGGGCGGCCATGTCGCGGATGAACTGACACCAGTTCTGCCGGACGAAGGCGGGCTGTACGTCCCCGCAATGGCGACACTCGGCGCGGTACTCGCGCCGGAAGACGTCCTCAAGCTGAGCACGTCATCGACGCGCGCATGAGCCGCGCAACCAGGTTGAATGGCTGGCGCTCGGCGATGTACGCGAGGTCGAGCTGCCCGAACTGCCAGCCCTGGACGTACGTAGTTAGGCCCTCAGCGCGCGCGGCGTCGGGGTAATACCCGCCTGCCTTTCTGTTGTTGCCCGCATAAAGCCGGTAGTAGGAATGGAGAAAATCGGAGCGGGTGTCGCGCGTTGATTCAAGTGTGCCAGTCTCGGTTGTGGTCGACTGGAGACAATCAGAACAGGTAGACGTCAGAGCCCAAGACCCAGCCGGCGGACACGTGTGGTGAACGGCGAACGACATTTGTTGACGGCGCGCGCTATGAATCAACTTGCAAGAGCAGCGCACGCGGCGCCCGTCAATTCCGCAGGACGAACGCGAATGTGGGAGCCGACCAAGGAGCGGATGCAAATTTCAACCCCGCACATCTCCCGCTCCTGCCCCTGATCCGCTCGCTTCCCGAACCGATCTCGGTACATCGCTACGGCGGCGCAACGCATGCTGATAGACTCTGTCGGTACCGTCTGAACTTCGGGAACGGGACCTGTACGGTCTAACTTGGGCATCGATATCAGAGCTCTGATTGGGCGCGCCTTAATAGCAACCTCCCATCACTAACATAGCGGGAGCGCAGGCAGTGCAACGGGTTACATATATACCTGTCCCTGGAGAGCTTGCAGTTCCTCCGCACCCCGTCCCGCATGCCGGCTTCCGTCGGAGACATCGTCGCACTCTTGCAGCTCGCCTGGCAGATTCGAGCAGCACTGCGCGATGCGGCCGGCACCCGCACAGAGATCGATAATCTCGTCGAGGACATCGACTCTTTCATCCGGGCGCTGCAGCAGATCGAGTCCTTCATAGAGCACCGGTCGACTGCCCTGGACCCGGCAGTTGCAAATGGCATGAACCACGCGGTCACAGCTTGTACCGACGCTCTCGGACAGGTCGTCTCCAGGATATCAGCTTTCCGGGGGAAAATGACTTCAAAGAGTACGCTCAAATGGAAGCAGTACTGGAAGATGGCCGCATGGAGCGTCCTGGGCGGTCGTGAAGAGGTCGATAGGCTGCGCAAGCGGCTCTCGGAACAGATCCAGGCCATTCACACGTTTCTCTTTCTCTCGCATGCGTGCGTACTAGTGTATATCACATCCCCGAAGTTCTTGCGTACTCACATTACTACTGCGTATCTAGAGCCGATCTCGCAGCCCTCAGCAAGGCCGTTGAACAGCAAGGCGCGGCTCTGCAACAGATGTCAGACCGGACCCGCGGCATCTACGTTCTTCCTAGCCAATACCCTACTCCTAACATCGTCTGGGACCCAATATACCAGCGGTACTACCATGCGTACGCCAGGACGTCTCTATCCGTAGGTCTCCCGTCCCACGCCGGACGAAGTCTGATTGGGGATCAGAGGCTACAAGAACTGCACCGTCGGGGATCTCAGCACCCCGAAGGTCCCTTCATCATGCATCTGGACGGCCGGAGCGGTGATCTTTGGGCCGCAGACAACAGCCCCGTGCCCAACCTGCACTCTGCACACATTGCGTGCGTCCCGGTCCGCATTCTTGCACCTCTATCTCACCGTGGCTATCACAGATTCTGGTTGCCGGAGAGGACCGTAATCATCCTCTCCTGCGTCTTCTGGCGCGCGCAGCAGTGCGACAACTGGCAGGTCTTGCTCGGTTTGCCGGGCGCGATGCAGTGCGTGTACGGGCGGGAGGACGGCCTGCGGCTGTTTCTCGAGCGCGAGGAGGTCCACAGATCCGATTGCGAATGCAGGCCGGCTTGCAGCGCGCTTCTCACCGGACTCCCTAACGTGGCACGCCTGAGTGCCTTACTTGGTGTCGCAGCCAAGGACGGGTTCGAGCAGTTTTACGAGCGCAATGTGGTCTGTAGCTCCAGATGCATGTACTCGGGCTGAGAGGATTTAGTTCGATGCAATAGACTGACGTATCGTAAAACCGCCGGAACGCGTTCTGCGGGGAAAGGGTCGTCGGTGCACGCGGGCGGAGAACACGACAGTTTCGAAATGCACGCATGGCTACCAGCCCATTTCTGCTTCCAGACCGCGCGCCGTCGGATATTCGAGTCTCCGGATAGGCAGACATACTCCTGTTGTGGTTATCTGCGCCAGTCCGGGTGCAGGAGGCAGCAGAGTGGCACTGTACGCGCGATGTGCGACGGATCTCCGCGCGGAATCTCCTATCCCTGTAGCCATTCTGCCTCGCCAAACATCGCTTTGGATCCGATTGTTAATGACGAGCGGTATTACCATGCCGTTGTGGTGCGGTGCAGTGTCTAGCCGGCGCCGGGGAGCTGACCCGAATTCCGGTACTGCGTTTCGTGTAATTTTGCGCTCAGCAAGGATGCTCCGTGGTGGGCCAGGCCGGAGCCGGGAGGCGGCCCGCCGAACCGACACGATGAAGCCCGTTTCTGTGCGCGGCGTGCGCACAGGTCATGAGCGTCGTAGGGAACGCCGTCGCGCGCAGAATTGACTTCACGAATTCGTCGGAGGCACGTAGGTCCGGATTGAGGAGCGCAACGGCGGGCAGCTTCTCCAGCTCTCTGCGCGACGCCAGCACCGTCCCCGTTGCACGATTAGCCCGAGCAACAGGTACGGCTGGTCGCTTGCGGTTTGTAGGCCAGGAATTAGAGTCAACTATGAATCCAGCAGTGTAATGTGCGCGAACAGGACGGATGGAAGGCGAAAGACGGAGGAGTAAATGCGCTATTGTCGAGAGCAGGGAACGGGAAGCCGTTGTTTGTGTATCATAGCAAGATGAGCGGCGGCGGCGCGGGCGAGACAGGTGGATCGGCGAGCGCAAGCAGCTCCTCGCGCAGCCGCGCCCAGGGAAACATCGCCTGCCGGCAACGGCGACAGCAATCGCACGCGAGGTTCCGGACCGCGCTCTGCACGTGCTCGTGCGCCGCGGCGCCGTCGACGGACGGGTGGCGCGCGAACTGGGCCGCCATGTCCTGGACGAACTGATACCAGTTCTGCCGGATGTACGTGGGCTGTACGTCCCCGCACTGGCGACACTCTGCGCGGTACTCGCGCCCGAAGATGCCGTCGACGTCCTCAAGCTTGGTGGTAAACTCGTCGATACGTTTTGCGCGCGCGCGCATGAGCCGCGCGATCAGGTTGTACGGCATCTCCGGGAGCGTCTCGCGCTGAAGGCAGACCGTGTGCAGGTGGCGCTCGGCGGCGTACGCAAGGTCGAGCTGCCCGAACTGCCAGCCCTGGACGTACGCCCGGAGATAGTCGGCCGTTTGTGCTTTGCGCGGGACTGCGAGGCGCGCGCGGACCTCGTAGAGCACGGTCTGCTCGGGCCCGTGCATCCGGTACGTCCGCGCCGCGCGGAGCAGCAGATCCAGGTCGGCGACGGAAAGGCTCTCGAGCGGAGCGCGCAGGCCGTGTACGAGCTTCAGCAGCGCGTCGAGTACGACTGAGGAGTTCGGAAGCGGAATGGCGAGGGGCTTGTCACGTGCGGCGTCTGCGAGGTCCACGGACTGGAATATGTCGCCGAACCAGTCCAGCGATGCGCGCGCGAGGTGCGCAGACTGGACGCGGAACTTGATCCCGTCCGTGGATATAAGAGCCAGGTCGGCGTCGTCGGCGTACTCGGTCCGAAGCACCATCCCGTGCGCGTGCGAGCGAAGTCAACCGGATGCAAACCGCGGGATCCGAGCGCTTTACACTGTGACTGGAGCGGCGCGCACAGATAACAGTCAGCGGGTCGGGAGGCGGTAGCGGCGGCGGTCAAAAAAGGCTGCTGCCGGTTCGAGAGGAAGCGCCGCGAGCGGAGTTTGTACCGTGCACCCGGCTCTCTTCCGCTCCATATCGTGCGTGCTGCCCGGACTCAAAACGGCCTGTCGACAGCGCCGCCGCCGCTGTCTTCTAACCAAGGACTGTTCTGATGTACTGGCGCCGCATTTTTGCTGACACTCGCCATGAGCGACACGATCTGTTTTCCGGCGCTGGTTGACGTATACTGCGGCGTTGCTTCTGGCGCCACCTGTGCGATTTTTTTACTCCACAACTTTTTGCTGGTCTCCGCGCGAGGTTTTTTGGCACATATACGACTTTGCGCGCATTGCTCCGCCGCCGCGGTCACTTATCCCGACTGCCGCTTGCCCGGTGTATCTGCTATGCACCTGTCGCGCATCAGAAACCGGAGCCTGGCGCGCAAGCGCAGCACGCACACGAAAGGTCACGCCCGGGCTGGCTCCTCAGAACCAACAAGCCCACTACGCTGCACTCTCGTGCAGGGATTCCGCGTTCTGGCCAGCACGTGGCTCGTGCGGCAAGTTTTGGCTGCGTGACGGAGATCCCCCTGCCTCGCATTCCGTCGCCTCGCACACTGGGACGGAGCCACGTGCGCAAACTTGCGCGTCCCAGGCCCGGGACGCCTCCGCAGACACGCGCTCCGAGAAGTCTCTCGTCGTCTTGCTGTCGCTCGCATCACCCCCTCCTACAGTAATTGGACTCGGGGTGGTCCGTGAAGCGTCCCAGTCGGCGGCAGGGGCACAGGCGGCGGAACATGCGGATGAGCAAAAGAATGTGGCATCCGACTTGAGTGCTCAGCGGCGCTGTATGTAGAAGTGCTACGCGTCTTCTAACATTGCCGAACATCGACGGCGCCGGTCCATTTCGTACAGCCTGCATCCCTGCGCGACGTGACAAAAAGAAAACAGCCGGGCGATCGAGCCGGATCCCCCGCCTGGACGCAGTGCGTTTCTGTGCGGGAATGGTCGCGCGCAACGTCGGCGTGTATGTATATAAGGGCGCGCAGTGGACTGCGAGATTGTGGTACGGCGCCGGGCGTGCGGTCGGACGGACGCACGATGGCATATTCCAGAAGCTAAGTAGTAGGATCTTTCCCGCACACTGTTGCTCAGTCCCGGAGATCCATTGGTCCTCGGGAATTTGGACCAGAACCAGGATCCTGTGCATCACGGATTCCTGAGTCGAGAATCACTCGAGGTAGACCACAGAGGGCCCGGGAAACACGGGCGAGGAAGCCAGGCTCCGCGTACCGTATTACACCTCTTCACGCGGAATCTCACTGCGCATGTGGACGAATCGGATATGGGGTTTTGAAGCGCATAGATCTCAGCTCAACACACTTGCCAGCAGGCTGTATAGGCCTATCGGAGGTCGTCAAGCCGTAGTCTATGTTTTAACTCCGCTGGCTTATCGTTTGGGTCCCCCCGGACTTTAGGGCCGGTCGTTTCGAATAAGCCTCCGAGTGAATACCCCTCGTCCTCAAGGCCCAAATTTCTGGCTGAATGAATGAATTACGCACAGGCGAGGCTATCCATGACGTTTAATCTAGAGGGCGGTGATTTTGTTGTCTCCTGGAGTGCGTTGCACATTCTGGAGCATTGCTTCCGGCCGGCGTCGGGTCCCTCCGCTCCCGCGTCAAATGTCCACATCGACCAATTCTTGCCAATGGCAGTTCATCACACGTCCAGGACCTTCTATTTTTGATAAATAGCTAAGGGGAACTCATGAGGGGAAGTGAGACATAAGCCGGGTTTACCCAGATCTTAAGACTGGTTCCGTAGTTGTAGACGCTACATCAGTGACCCCGTCCGCTCCGCCGGAATAAGGGGTCACTGTAGTAGCGTCTGCGTCCCGTAGACTAGTCAAGCCGATCTACATCGACGGACGAGGGATCCCGACGGCGGGGGTAGACTGACACTATGTATATGTTATGGGTGGACGCATCGCAACGGATCCTAGTGGCTCGCTGCGACGAGCTTCCGACATCAAGAACCTGAGTATCAACTGTCATTTCCATGGCTGCGAGTGCCGCTTCCGTTCCCGCTGGAGGCGCCAGGCATTGTACTCCCAGGGATGGTCCAGACGGTATTGAAACTCTCCGACGTACGGCCCGGGCATCAGAACCGACGCCGTTGTCACCACAGGAAGCTTAGACGGCGCATCTTAGAGGCCATAGCACGATATACTCGTCTTTGTCTCATAGCGCCATCGTCAATGGCCTTCCCGCCTCCTCATCGTTCATAGCGGCGGGTCTGTCCCATTACAGTGCGATCGACGCCAAGCGTCCAGACGAAGGTCAATATAACCATCGAGTGATGTATCGCAGGTAGCCATCGCTGTGGTACTACATACGTAACATAAATTGAAGCACGTTCGTTCGAGCCTAGTGCAGGTAGCTATTCCCTGGGGATAGATCGTCAGCGTCTGCGTCAGGAATCCAAGGTCGTGTGCACTCACGATAAGAGCCACGCGCGAGAACTGCTCCATTCCAGGGGCAAATGTAGATGCTTACCCCGCGTGGCTCAACTTGGGAATAGCCATTGGAGAGCCTCACGGTGTGATAGGCCCCCGGGTAACGAAGACGGATGTCCGAGGCCAAAAATTGCGTTTGTGTGGGGCTCGAAAAGAGCGGTGTGTGTGGGCCCAGCTTCCCGGACATACCTCATGGGGGTTCTTGTGTGGGCCCACGAGACTGGGAGATGTAAGGATTGCGAATACGGGGTTTCTGGTATTAAATCGCGAGGCTACAGGTTCGACAAGGCATTCCTGACCCTAAGAGTCGTCTTCCTCCTCGGAGTCATCAGTATCAGGGGTCTCCTCGGTGTGCTGCCCCTTGAGAGCACGCTTGAACGCAAGCAATGCGGAGATTATCGCCGCCTCGCGTTGTTCTGCTGCCCTGATGATCTGCAAGACCTCGGGGGATGGCGATAGATACTGGATATGCTTCTCGTCGCCGTCTCCGCCTGACTGTGCAACCTGGAACGTTGCAAAGGAGAAGATGATGTGAGTTGCAGGGACATAAATGAACGTCGAGGTCCCAAGCATAGGCTGGGTGTTGCTGGAAAAGCGGGTCGGCCGATCGCGGACGAAGACTCGTACCCCAATATAAGCCAGTCCTGAAAGACTCGCCGCAGAGTCGACGGGTACATATCGTTTGGAGACTGTGGTGCACATCGTCACGACTAGGAGTGGTTAGAGATGACGAATGATTGTAGAAGCTAGCATACCTTGGCCAAAGACGATCCGAGGATTGCGAGTGCAGGTAGCAGCGATAACACAGCAATGCGACATCGGTAGGCGGGAGATGGGTACCAGCGATGAGACATTCGCGATCGGGAACTGAGGGTGGATACTGAGCAAGCCACTGAATGCGTTGCTCCGCGTGTGTTCAAACCGCCCAGAAACCGGAACTTCAACAGTAAGAGGTGGTTGCGCATCGTGTGACGCGGCGGAAGCTCCCTTCCATCGCACGGCGCGCTGGTACCCGCCGGTCGTAGGAACCTGCGCCTTTGACATGACTGCGCGAAGTTGCGATGTCAGACGAGACTTCAGACGCCCGGCGGCGCTTGCATCGGCGTCGTTGGCACGATCTGCAGCCTTTCCCTTTCGCAGAGCTTCGGTCGTGAAGCCGCATTGATGTGCCGCACGGTCATTGACGAGTGACTGTAAGCTTGCACGCAGAGCCGCCGAGTCAAGTGCGAGTGGAAGCGGGTACAAAACCTGCTCGCGTGCATCAGTTTCTGGGGTAGCGTAGGTATCGAACGCACAAGGGCTTTTTCTACTGGGTTAAAGGCCTGTGCCTGCTCGACGAATGCGCGTACGTGTTCCGTCGCCTCAGTCTTGGTGCGATCGCTCGCGTCGGGCAGATTCTCTCTGTTCGGATGGTAAAAACAAGCCAAGATGAGTACATGATGCGCTCACATGCTCAGAGACTCGTCAATGTCAGCCGCTGCAACAGCGGTAACTATAGCGTCCAACTCGCGGTCGAGATCGGGGTGCTGCTGGGGAAGCTCGTTCCGCATCTGCAATAGCTCCGGGAGGCTGTCGACCTTGTCCTCCTCGAGGTACTCGCGCACCAGCGACTCGGGGAGGCGACAGAGACTGGCGCAAGCTCGACGGGGCTGACGACGCGTTGGTTGCGCAGGGGTGCTTGGACGTTTTGCCGATCGACCTGTCGCAGCAGTTCGGGACACGTGCAGCTCTCCGCGCAAGACAGCTCCGGCATCAATGCCGACAAGACCGAGGACGGCCTGCACATCGGATGCAGCACGCTCTGAGATCTCGGAGACCTCCGCATCAGTAGGCCATGCAGCCAGAGCGTGGAGATCGATGTGGCGAGTGTCGCTGTATGTGTGCCAGTACCCAGCGGCCGTGCGGTTAGCGCGCTCCTCCTCCGATAAACCAGAGAAAGACCCCATCAGCTGACCGAGCAGCTTATGGACAAAGGTCAGGAAGTCGTAGAAGGTAAAGTCCGGCTTGAGTTGGCGAAGGACACTGAAAACGTGCTCGAGCTGTTCGGTAGAGTGCAGCCATGGAAGGAAGGGATACTGGGGGTAGTAGTCGCGGTACGTGAGGATGAGACCAACGAGGCTGTCGCAGATCGTGACAAAGATGTCGAACGATTCACGGGAGATAAAGTTGCGATGGAGGAAGTGATCTGGGTGAGCCTGAATATGCGCGCGCCAAACTGTGACGAAATAGCGACAGCGCAAAGCAAGCAAAATGCGGACAGTGTGCCCAAGTTGACGATTCTGCCAGGCGTCGAAGAGCCCGCCCAGAAAGAAGAGGTACACGGGTAGCGCAAGAGCATCGGGGTATAACTGGATGCAGTGGTCAAGAAACTCGGCAGAGAATAAACGGGCAGCGGCGCGGTCATCCTGACGATCCAGCTTCACGACATCCCTTTTGAATAAGGGAGATCCAGCGGCAAGAGACGCGGTCAGAATCTGCGAGTAATGCAAGATGTCGTTGCCCAGGGTCGGAAGACGCGCCCCGCTGAATGGCTGATTTCGGGCGGTCTTAGCGCCGTGCTTCGAATCCTGGAGCAGAATCTGCGGGTGCCCGTTGAACAACGCGACGGTGATGTTGAAGCTGCAACCAGAAGTGGGACTGGAGATAGCATACGTCCGTGTTGTGCGCGTGCTGCCGAAGATGAGCCGCTGGAGCTTTCGCTCCGTCTCGGTGCCATCGGAAGCGTAGGCCACCGGATAGATGCTGTGAGCGTGCAGGTGGGTGGCGAGCGAGGAATGAAAGTCGAAGAGGGTCTCTGCCGAATCGGACTCGGAACGAGAAACTGCGGCAACGATGATAGGAGGGACCCTCGGAATAGGGACAACGATGATCCATAAGCGCAACTAGGATATTTCTGAGTGAAGCATGTACAGACAATCAGGATATGCGGACCTTTGTCGCTATCTCATCAGTGAGTTGAGCAATGACCGCATCAATGTCGTCCTCGCTCCGAACCAGCCGCGGCTCCCCACTGGTCCCAACAACCAGCCAAGCACCATCTGCCTGCGCCATCTCACGAAGCGCGGGCTGTAGCTTCGAGTCGTCGCAAGAGAGAACAACGGGGCCGGTGTAGCGATACGATGCGAGTATTGAAGCGGCTGCAGCAATGTTCTCGTTGACGATCCCAGGCTGAAACCGAGGAGTGCGGGAGCGTACATCCCTTGACCATTGTGAGCATGAGGCTAGGATAAAGACGTTTACGGCTACCTCATGCTACGAAGTCCGCGCCCACCAAACGTGTCGCGGAAAAGGCGATAAGCACGGGGAGAGATGGTCGCCAGCGTCGAGCAGAAGTTGTCAAACTCGGGAGGGAAGTAGAACCCGGTGTTCTTGAGGCCGAGGTCGCCCCGTCGAGCCTTCTCCATGATGACCTGGATGGCGCCAAGGATTACTTCGTGCCTGTTGTAGAGCCCATTGGAAACGCCGCGAGCGAAGTCGAGAAGCATGCGAGGAATACTATCCTTGTTCTACGAAGTGTTAGAGTCGGGCAGGACCATTGCAGAGGGTACGCACCGAGTCCACGAGATTACGGACACCTGTGTAGCGCATATAGATTAATCCAAGCTCCGGAGAACGACTCCACTCAGGAGTGTACTTGAGCCGCTCCTCAGGGGGCGTCGGACGGCTCACTGCGTTCCGGAATACCTTCTCCTGCCAGAGCGAGCTACACTCGGAACACGGGCGGGCACCCTGAAGAGGACCCAGTTGGATCGTCTTCTCACAGCGTGACGAGAAGATGGCCTGGACGCCTCGGCGGTTGTGCCAACGATAGGACTGTTCCTCGGCAGCACGAACAGAGCGCTGCTGCTTTACTGACAGCGCGCTCCATGTCCTCCCGAAAAGCCTCTGCGAAAGAACCACACGAGAGGGGGCGCCGCCACCGGGCATCGCGCTGCGCGAGAGATATGCGTCGATCCGACTGTCAGACTCGGAAGTCAGACCGCAACATGGAACACGGCGATGGGTCGAGTCCGAACGAGACGATCCGCGGCTGGAGAAGAAACGGTCAAGCGATGGCTGCTTCCCCTTGGCGGTGCGGCAAGACGCGCGCTGGCGGTGGAGAACAAAGCGATGGGACTCGTACAGCATGCGCATGAGAAGCCAACTGCCGCAGCGTGAACAGCGGACGCGGCGAGGGTTCTGAGGATCGAACTCTACGTCGGGATCGAGTGAGGAGAGCCGCCGGCGGAAACGTCGCATACTAGCCAGGTTCGGAACGAAGTCAGGGCGCTGGGAGGCAGCAGTGACGGCAGCCTGGCGTGAATAAGATGACCCCTTCTTCCCACCTTTCACACGAGGGCGTTTGGGAGCGGGAAGCTTGAACTTCGAGCGACGTTTTGCTGGTACAGCGCGTGGCTCGTCGCTCTCGCTCTCGCTGTCGGAGATGTCGTATAGGTCAGGGAGGTCGATGTCCATCGCGAGCTCATCGTCCTCAGCCGACAGAAGCGTCCATAGTGCGGACGATGGGGGCAGTGGAGAGTCAGAGTCCTCGAGCACCTCCCAGTCGCTATCTGCATCACTCTCCGAGTCCAGCGAGTGTCAGGGCGACGCTACAGAGCGCGACCGAGAGAGCAGAGGGCGAGTGGAACGAGTCCGGGGTTGCGAGCGAGGCCAACACCACCCGAGGCTGAGAGTCCGGATCCGTGGGGAAACGCGCTGGGTAGCGGGGATCCTGAGTACATATTGTGGAAAAGGAATATACAGGCATACCTGGGTAGCGGGGATCCTGAGAGAACGAGACTGGGGATCCCGCTACCCGTGATCATAGTATATATACATGCGGAGAAGTCCGAATGATCCTGATCATCAAGAAACAGTGTTCCGAAGTAAGCCCGCTGTTCCGCACGTCCGGAAGTGCGGAATAGCGGAAAAGCGGAATAAGCGGAATAAGCGGAAAAGCGGAATAGCGGAAAAGCGGAAATAGGCGGAACAGGGTCGGAACCCTGACATCACCCCCCCTTCAAGGCGCGGCGTCCCGACGCGCGTTTACCGTCGGCGACGTCTCTTGCGGCGCGGAGGAACATCTCCGGGGCGCGGAGCATCAGGGTGGTCGCGGTGGAATTCGGAAACCGCGCGCGGCGCATTTGCAAGGTTTTCCGCGGGTTCCCAGGTGTCATTCACGCGCGACCAGCCCTTCCACTTGACCAAATACTTGAGTTTTCCGCGGTCCCATCCGGAATCCAGCACTTGCTCGACCTCAAGTTCCTCCTGGCCATCGACCACGACGGGAGGCGGCGGAGGTTGCGTCCGACCCGGAATAGTGTCCGGAATGTAGCGGCGGAGGCGGGAAACGTGGAACGTCGGATGAATCTTCATTGACGCAGGCAGTTTCAGCCGATACGCGTTCCGGGATACGACCTTTTCCACCGGATACGGTCCGAACCACTTGTCATCGAGTTTCTTGGTTGGACGAGTCGTTCGGATGTCCCGCGCGTCCAGCCAGACCTTTTCGCCAACCTTGTAGTCGCGGTCTCCGCTCCGGTGCGCATTGTAGAAGCGCGACATGTCTTCCGACGCCTTCCGAAGAGCGGATTTCGCTTCTTCAAGCGCATCGTGCATCCGCGACGCAAAGGCCTCAGCTGCCTCAACCTTCCCCTCACGTCGGGGCTCAACTCCCATCCGGGGGTGCTCGCCGTGCGCAAGGAAGAAGGGAGTCTGCTGCGTGGAGGCGTTCACCCGATTGTTGTACGCGAATTCCGCAAGCGGAAGAAGGCGGGCCCAGTCGGATTGACGCTCATTGCAGAAGAGCCGGAGGAACTGCTCAATCTCCTGGTTAATCCGCTCGGTCTGTCCGTCGGTCTGCGGATGGTACGCGGTGGATGCGAGGGTCTCAATTCCGAGTCGCGCGTGCAGCGCGCGCGAGAACGCGGAGACGAATTGCGGTCCGCGATCCGAGATGATGCCATCCGAGAGGCCGTGCTGAGACCAGACGCGCTCCAGCCACAGGTCAGCAACACCTTCGGAATTCACCTCGGAAGTCGTCGGAGCAATGTGGATGCGTTTTCCGAGGCGATCCACCGCGACGAAGATTGTGTTGTACCCGCCGCTTTCCGGCAGTTCCACAATCAGATCGCACGTCGCGTACTGCCAGCGCCGCGTCGGAACAGGGTTCGGCATAAGGTTTCCGCTCGGGGGACTCGGAAATGTCTTCGTCCGGTTGCAGGCGTTGCAACCCCCGACGTACGCCGCGACGAAACGTGTTATTCCGGGCCACCAGTAGTTCCGCGAGCCGAGCTCCAGTGTCCGCCAGCGTCCCGGATGTCCGGCCATGAGGCTGTCATGATGAGCAGCTACAATGCGGCGGCGGAGATCGGAATTCGTCGGAACGTAGACCTTACCGCGGTACAGCACAAGTCCGTCTTCCTCTGCCCACTCATCGCTCTCTAATCCGCGCGCGCGGAGATCCCGGAGTCCGTCCAGGGCCTTGCGCACTACCTCGTCGATCTCCTCGGAATTCCGGATGTCGCGGAGGATCTGGGCCTCCCCATGCACTTCCGATAAGTGTCCGCGGCGGCCCGAGAGCTCGCGGATCCACTCCGGCTTGAGCAGGATGACATCGGAATTGTCGTCGGAAATCCCATTCCGGTGGTCCGGACGACGCGAAAGAGCATCAGCCTTCACCATGGACCGGCCTGGTCGGTGGTGAAGCGTGAAGTCGAAACGGGACAGGTACAGAGACCACCGGGCCTGACGGCGGTTGAGCTTTTGCGCCGTCCGGAAGTACTGCAAGTTCCGGTGGTCCGTCCATATCTCGAACACATGTTCCGCTCCTTCGAGGAAATGCCGCCACTCCTCAAGTGCACGGATGATGGCGAGCATCTCCTTGTCGTGAATCTCGTAATTCCGCTCCGGCGCGGTGAGACTCTTCGACAGATAGGCCACTGGAAGCCATCGTCCGTCCTCCTGCTGTTGCGAGAGGACGGCACCGCAGGCGTAGTCGGAAGCGTCGGTTTCCAGTCGGAACGGAAATCCGACTTCCGGAAGGACCAGGACGGGTTCCGACGTAACAGCCCGCTTTAGCGCGTCAAACGCGAACTCCTGCTCCGGACCCCAGGACCAGCTCCGGTCCTTAGCGGTGAGGTCGTGCAAGGGCCGCGCGACGCGAGAGTAGTCGCGGATGAATCTCCGATAGAAGTTGGTGAAGCCAAGGAACGACTGCAAGTCGTGCAGGTTCTCCGGAGCGGGCCATGCCGCCACTCCGCGCACCTTGGCTGGGTCCATCGCGACTACTCCGCGGCGGATGATGAGTCCGAGGTACTCGATCGACTCCTGCTCGAAGGAACACTTCTCCGGGCGGAGGAACAGGTTGTTGTCCCGGAGAATGCCCAGGACCTCGCGAACGATCTTCCGATGTTCCGCGAGGTTTTCCGAAAATATCAGGATGTCGTCCATGTACACAACAACTTTTCCGGACGAAATAAGGTCGCGGAATAGGTCGTTCATCATCGTCTGGAAAGTACTTGGACTGTTGGTGAGTCCGAAGAACATGACCAGCGGTTCAAACAGGCCGCGATTCGTCAGGAAAGCCGCCTTCCACTCATCTCCTTCCTTCAGTCGGACGTTGTTGTACCCCCAACGAACGTCGAACTTAGTGAAGTACCGAGCTCCGGAGAGCCGGTTGATGAGTTCCTCAATGAGCGGAAGCGGATACCGGTTCTTCACCGTAATGGCGTTGAGTTTCCGGTAGTCCTGAACGAGCCGGAGACTTCCGTCCTTCTTCTTGACAAAGAAGACCGGAGCTGCGATCGGAGATTTGGACGGGCGGATGCGCCCCGTTCCGAGGTTTTCCGCCAGAAATCCGTCCAATTCCTTCTGTTCCGACGGGGACAGCGGGTACGCCCTAGTGCGCGTGGGCAGTTCCGCGTCCGGTCGGAGTTCGATCGCATGGTCCCACGGGCGGCGCGGAGGTAGCTCGTCGAACTGGTCTTTGGCAAAGACCGTTCGGAAATCCCGGTACTGCTCCGGAATGAGCTCTTCCAGGGATTTGACCTTGCGGTCCCGAGTTTGTTCCGCAAACTCCTGCGATTTTGTGCCTTGCGCGCGGATGGCCTCACCCTCCGGCTGCACGAAGGCCGCAAATACGCGGTGTCCCTCTTCCCAGTCCTCTTCCCAAACCGCATCCGACTCATCATCTCCGTCGTGGAGCACCGCAGGCAGTACCGGTTCGTCCGGATTGCCAATCCGAACGCACCGGACGCGCTGAGACTTTGCGCGAGACTTTGCGCGCCTCAGCGGATCCTGCGGCGGAGAGTCGGAATAAGCGGAAGCCGGACGAGCGTTCGTCCGACGTCCGACGGTCCGGGTTCGGAAATCCGAGAAGTTCCGGTGCGGAGGTGCATTCTCCAGCACCGGTGGGCCACGGAGTTGTCTAGTCTTCACCGGTTCCGCTGGCGCGACAGTCGGAACGGGCGGAATAAGGCACTCAGCGGGACAGCGCGTCATACGCACTTGCCCGCTTGGCCAGTCAATGTCCGGATTGTGGCGCCGGAGCCACGTAAATCCGAGGATAACGTCTGTCTTCCCCAAAGAACAGACGGCAAAGGTCACACGTTCCGAGTGGTTTCCGAAGCGCATGATGAGGTCCACTTCCTCCCGAATGGACCCGCCTTCATTCAGTGTTCCGTCGACGTTATAGACCGGAATGGGAGCTTCCAATTTCCGAGTCCGAAGTCCAAGGCGTCGGACGAAGGCGTCGTTGAGGAACTCCGTAGTTGCTCCGCAATCGACGAGTGCGGAAGACGCGAGGAGCGAGCGATTGTCGAGTTCCTCGAGTCGGATTTTGATTGTCAGCGAGCGGGACAGGCTCGCGGAACGGATATAGTAACGCCCGGAGGGCGGGGCGGACACGTCAAGGAGCTTCGGAGGAGAGTCGTATTCATCTATGTAGTTACACGACTCCACCTCCAGAAGCGCAAAACGGTTGGCGCCGCGAGCCGTGTCCTTACTCGCGGGCCTCTTCAAACACCCCGGCGGACGTGCCGGAAGTTGAGGAAGTTGTCTCCGGAGTTGGCGGAACTCCGGGGACGGTGACCTTGAGGTCCGCGAGAACGGCGCGGACAGCTTCGGCGAGAACGCGCGCCTGGTGCGGGCAGCGCGCGTCGCCGCGGAAGTGACCTTCCTGCCCACAGTCGAAGCATTTGCGGGGGCGGGGGCCGGTGTTCCGCGCGCGGTTCCGATCCAGGTCCATCGGCTTGACGTCTGGTTCGCGTGGAGCGGGCGCGGGCGGAGCAGGAGCGGAAGTGGGCGCGGAAACGTGCGGAGCGCGCGCGGACGTCGGATTTCCGACAGATCCTCCGGTTCGCGCACCGGAAGTCGTCGGAGCCTTTCGGAAAGTCTGGCGCTCCCGCCACTGCTGCTCCAGTCGGAGCGCCTCCTTCTTGAGGGTGTCCATCGTCGCGGGGGCCCGGTCTAAGGCGTAAATCCGATCGAGGAGACGCGCGTTGATCCCCTTCTTGAACTTCCGCTGGAGCTCGTAGTCGGAATAGCCGGAAAGCGCAGCAAACGAGTCAAACTCCGTGATGAAGTCCTCAATGGAGCGGGAGCCCTGCTCCATGCTGTCTACTCGATTTGCGGCGTCGCCCCTCTCATCCGCGAGGATGAAGTTGAGTGCGAATTCCGCAAGGAAATCCGCAAAATCGGAATACGACGCTGTTCCGTCCATGAGCGCCTGCGTGACAGTTCCGGCCCAGGTCGCGGCGGAACCCGTCTTCATGTACGAGAGGACGAAGATGACCTTGCTCCGGACGTCTGGAAATTGGCGCGGGCGGGATTCCATGTACAGCCAGCACTGTCGGAGGAAGCGGCGTCCGTTCGCGCAGTTTCCGTCGAAGGAGTCCGGAACAGCGACGGAAGAGCGGTCGCGATCCAGGGCTGTGCTTGCGGCCGCCGGAGGCTGTGCCGGAGCTGCTGCGCCAACAGACCGCAGTTGGTCGGCCATCAGGCGCGCGGCTTCGCGTTGCACTGACAACTGATGCTGCGCAGCGGCAAGCTCCACATCGCGGTCCTCAACGAGGGCGCGAAGGCGGGCAAGCTCTGACAAGGGCTCCTCCATGGCGGTAGCGTCCTCGAAGTCCTCCGAGTCGGCGCCGAGGCCGGGCATCGTCGGATTTCGGAATTCGTCGGGGTGGTGCGGAAAAGGGTGGAGTCTCGTTCTACTGTCAGGGCGACGCTACAGAGCGCGACCGAGAGAGCAGAGGGCGAGTGGAACGAGTCCGGGGTTGCGAGCGAGGCCAACACCACCCGAGGCTGAGAGTCCGGATCCGTGGGGAAACGCGCTGGGTAGCGGGGATCCTGAGTACATATTGTGGAAAAGGAATATACAGGCATACCTGGGTAGCGGGGATCCTGAGAGAACGAGACTGGGGATCCCGCTACCCGTGATCATAGTATATATACATGCGGAGAAGTCCGAATGATCCTGATCATCAAGAAACAGTGTTCCGAAGTAAGCCCGCTGTTCCGCACGTCCGGAAGTGCGGAATAGCGGAAAAGCGGAATAAGCGGAATAAGCGGAAAAGCGGAATAGCGGAAAAGCGGAAATAGGCGGAACAGGGTCGGAACCCTGACAGCGAGTGCACGGATGACGCGGAAGAGATACTGCAGTTGTCGTAGCTCGAATCGTCCAGAGAATCGTCCGAATCGTCGCTCGTCGTCGTACCAGACTGTTATGATAATCAGTAATTATATGCGCATATACCAGGTTACTGACCAGCTCGTCCTCGAGAAACAAGCCACTGAGGCGCAGGAACCACTGCATGCGATGCCGTTCCCAGTCCCCCTGGCTCCAGTATTCGTACCCGAGGAGGTCCGCGGCGGATGTCGAAAGCACAACAATGCCGCACGAGTCACCGTCGAGCTGATTAGGGTGAGGGACAGCAGATGGCAGGGTCCGGAAGCTGACGCCGGGGCACAGCGTCGCCAGCCACCAGCGGACAGCTGAGATTATTTCGGATGGTGCAGTAGCACGGGCCCGGCGCGAGTCCATGTACTCGATCGTGGCACTCCGCAGATCGACCACCATGCGAGTCCAATGGTTCCCGTTAACGAAGCAGGGGATCACAAGCGTATCGAACTCGCCACCAGTTATCCCCTGATCGATCTGACGTGACCGGCGGGGGTTATAAGGCCCAGCTGCCCTCGGATGGTACTGGAGCAGCGCGGCCAACTGCAACGTGGAGACAAAGCAGACGCGCGAACGGGATCCCAGTTCCATCGAGATGTACTCGTGGCCGGCGTTTATATGCTCGTCATCGAGCCAGTCCGAGCTGAGCAACTTGACAAGTCGTGTGGTAGACATATCGACCTGGTTGCTGAAGCATCGCATCCGCACATCACGGGGGAGAACTGCAAGCCGAGACTGGCATTCGCGTGCAAGGCAAGCAAGTGAGGGATCGACGGATGAGACAAGACGATCAACCCAGCGTGTCGCGGATGACCAAACTAGCTCAGTCGCGGTTCGCGCAGGGGAAAGATAGGGACGGAGAGAGGGTCCGGCACCAGAGCCTCCGGGGCGACGCCAGCGTGGTACGGCGCGCCAACGCGGGTGGAACGTCGAACCCGATCTGGGAGACCATGTGCCAGTTCGCGTGTGCGTGCGTAGGCATCGGAAGAAGCGAGAGACAAAGAGGTATTGGCGGAATCGACGCCGTGAGACGTTGGCACTATGAAGCCTGTGATAACGCGCAGGCGGGCTGAGAATACGCGCAAGGTGGGAAGTAATCATCGGCATGGCTGCAGCGTGTACAAGTCAGCAAACGAAGCCAAGCAGACTGGCGGCGCGTACCTGAGGTAATTCCAAGGGCGAGCGCAAGGCAGCAGCAGAGGGAGACGATAGCGGCCACATTGCAGGGTCGGGCATGACAGAATATGTCGGCAGAGATCGCCAATGCAGGGATGACGGTGAGCAGAAAGCTGGTGCGCATCAGCAGCTGCGGAAGAAGCAATGTGACGGGCGTGAGGCTGAGATCGATGACTAGTGATAGAAGTGGGTCTGGTCAGCATTGGAGCCAGCCCGGAGGGGTCGGCGCACCGGAAAGTATGACGAAGGATCCAGCAAGGGACAGAAGTGCACGTAACGACGGATTAAGGTCAGCCGTAGCTTGAAACGGCAGTGAGGTGAGGTAGAGGGCGAAGGCGCATGCCAGGAGATGGCCGAGCGATGACAGGACATGAGCGAAGACAGCTAGGGCGAGGGCGTGTGGCGACGAGAGGGTCCATTTCGAGTCATGTAAGACCGCTGCATAGTTGTGAGGAACCAGATCCCGGACAGACCTGCGGCGTACCATGGCATGAACGACGCTTCGCGGAGCGCATTAAAGGATGGGGAAATTGGTAAGAGAGGTGATTAGTCGGCGAGGCTCAAGGGTAGAGAGGACCGGAGTATCTGGGAGGAGATGAGGCGACGGGCACGACCACAAGTCCCTCTTTTATAGAGTCAAGGAATAGACGCTCAGGCAATGAGACCATACAATTCAGAAGGCGAACGGCACGCCGCAAAGCAGAAGTGGAAGCTTCCAGTCCTGCCCGCTGATTAGAAATAGCAATTAACGTGCACACAGCAAGGAGTATTATATTGAGATGTGATCTTCCCAAGAAGCCCGGCGATACAGCTAAGAGCCTATTCGCTGCGCCGAGTGCTTCTGTGAGCGCTCTAGTCAGCTGCAATGTCGTTGGCGCGGCGATTGGCTCGTGACGCAGCACACATCAGCAGGAGGTAGGGCATGTGGGCGCCGGGGCCCGGACATGTTCTGGGCGCTGAATGCCTGTGGGCGCCAAACATGCAACTTTGCGCACGAGACGGCCGTGTTCTGTGGGCACTGGATCGGACGTCGAGCGCAAAAAGCCGCGTGTGTGTGGGCCCAACGATCGGACCTTTATCGGGCTTTGCCGGGGGCCTGGTGTGATATGCATTCCCAGGCGCGTCCTGGGCCGTTGTGTTCGATGCTAGAGGAGTGCGGGGAGCATAGCAATGGAAAAATACAATTCTCAAAGAACGGGTCGCTGGAGACCATGCGTGTGACTGATTTGCAGACATCTTGAATTTTTCGAAGACTACTGTAGCCCCGGATATTATTACCGCATCACGGGTCACGGTGCCCCCGCGGCACGGTAATGGAAGCCGTTTTGTACACGTCACGGTCGCCTGCCGGTAACTAAATGTCACGCATTTTTTGGCCAAAAATCCGCCCGGATAGTCAAAATTTCGAAATTTTCGGCCGCCGCTCCGCGGCGGCGGTAACAGAGGCCATTTGTATCCGGTCACGGCCGCTCGGCGGTAATACTCCCGCCGTGTCACGGTCCGACCCGTGCCGGTAACAATTTCCGGGGTTACAGTAGGAAGCTGGCACTCGACGTGCAGCCGGAGCAATGGTATTATCGAACGCTGTAAAAAGGGCCGGGAGCGCAGTGAGTGTCCATTCTACCAAAATCACAAACATACTTGTCCAGGTGGTAAATGGCCCGCCGAAGGTCCTCGCACGCCCAATGTTGAGCGTCACGTTCGGCGTCTCCGAGCCACATGGCAAGATGCTCGATCTGACTGACGAGCGCCATTAGCCAGTTTGCGGAAGCAAATTATTCGGCCCCACCGCGTTGCGGTGGCGCGAATAATTTGCTTCCGGCATCGGCCTGCACAGGGCAATTGACTGCGAGTACCGCAGAACCGCGCGATTTTCGGAGAGAGACTTCATATTGCCGCCTGCTTAACAAGAAAGAACCAGAAATACTGCTTGTTTTGTCGGGAAAAGCAAATTATTCGGTTGCTCCACCGCAAATGCCCCCGGGCGTTTAATTTGCTTCCGCAAAGTGGCTATTATGTTGAAGAATGGTCGCCGGCGATCTAACTCTCTCTTGAGTCGCTCCAGTTGATTCCTACATGTCCCAACCTTACAAAGGCAGCGGGAAGTGACCGGATGCGGGCGTTCGACCAAGATCTTCAAGACATCCAGTTCCACACATGTTCCAGAAAGTTCGCTGCCCAATAGGACCTGCCATTGATCGAAGGCCCGCTCCTTGAAGATGCATAAATGCAGGTAAAACCGGGTATGAAGACTGTTGGTGCTTTGAGGTTGACTCCTTCCGGTGGGGCCGAATAATTTGCTTCCGGCATCGGCCTGCACAGGGCAATTGACTGCGAGTACCGCAGAACCGCGCGATTTTCGGAGAGAGACTTCATATCGCCGCCTGCTTAACAAGAAAGAACCAGAAATACTGCTTGTTTTGTCGGGAAAAGCAAATTATTCGGTTGCTCCACCGCAAATGCCCCCGGGCGTTTAATTTGCTTCCGCAAAGTGGCTATTATGTTGAAGAATGGTCGCCGGCGATCTAACTCTCTCTTGAGTCGCTCCAGTTGATTCCTACATGTCCCAACCTTACAAAGGCAGCGGGAAGTGACCGGATGCGGGCGTTCGACCAAGATCTTCAAGACATCCAGTTCCACACATGTTCCAGAAAGTTCGCTGCCCAATAGGACCTGCCATTGATCGAAGGCCCGCTCCTTGAAGATGCATAAATGCAGGTAAAACCGGGTATGAAGACTGTTGGTGCTTTGAGGTTGACTCCTTCGTAGCCCAAAGGACATTCTACTTTCTGTCAAAATAGACGCACATAGGAGAAATGATGGCATACGAGACTGCTAGATTTATAGGTTTCTTTAGGGGCAGTGTACGGTGCGGCCATCTCGTGTCGGTCAGCAAGTTGGTGGTCTCGTCCACTAGTGGAAGTCCCCGACATTGCATCAACTCGAAGAGCTCCTTGAGTCTCTGGGAGGAGGTTAGCTATGAATGGAGGCAACACCATGAAACGGACATGGAAGGATGTGCGAGCGGATGGCGTGTAGTACCCGAGAAACTCATTGTAGAATTGAAAGCTGGGCACACCGACGTCGAACCGAATTTGGATGTCCTGCATGACGCTATAGATGCGGTCGAGAGCCACTCCCTGGCTCTCGACGGTTTCCTGGACCTTCTCCTGATCGTTCCTAAGCAACATCAGAAGCCAGTCGTGACGGTATAATCGCAGCAGACATACGATTGAGCAAGCGAAAGGTATGTCTGCACGACTCCGATCTGCTCGGAGAGGCGCACACGCAGCGCGTCGACGTCCTTCTTTCCACCAAGTATGCTCCAAGCCGCGACGGCCCAGCACTGACGCCATGCAGCGGCACCGATCCTGCTGGTCATGCGCGTCTTGAACGCATCGATCTTGCGCATAATTAAGCGCAGGGCGTCGTAGCAAGCGATGATAGCATGTTTGATCCCGTTATCAATGGTAGGCGCGAGCGGCGTGCGCCGTTTCTCAACAGCCGCTTTGGTGTGCTGGAGCGCCCGCGTGAACGAGTCGACGTCGATGATCAGGGCGCGTATCTCGGCTGACGCGCCGCTCGCGTCGCTCAGCGCTGCGCGCAGCTGCCATGCGAGCTGCAGGACGGTAGCGACGTCGCCGAATGAGCTGAAGGTGATGGGCATCGCGCACGCGGGTGCAGGTCTTAATTCCCCCGGCGCGACCTTATATGCTAGGCCGGCGTTGAATCCCGCGACCCTCGCAGTGTTGTACCGTCAGCATCTGCGCCCGGGAGATACGGGGAGCACGTTCCAGCCGCCTGCAAGCGCTCTACTCTTAGGGAATGCCACCGGGAGTGACACCGCTGTGCCCGGAGAAAGCACTGAATAGGGAGCTCTACATGCGTTACCCCGAATCGAGCAGCCGCCCACCCCATCCGCAGCATAACATAGCACTGCAGGAAGAGATAAACAAGCAGCTTGTGATACGCAAAGGGAGGAATATGCCGGGAAGGCGATGGCTTCCCAGGATGACGATTTTCAGATATCTCTCAGCGAGCCAACGTAGCTAGCACTGTCTCGCACAGCGCCTCGTTCGCCCGTCGCAATTTATATGTTGGCCTGGAGTTGGAACCCGCGGCAATAGCGGTGCTGCGCCGTCAGCATTCGTGCCGTCCGGTGCCGAGAAGATGTCCAGGACGACTGCAAGCGTTCTGAGAACCCGGTAGCCCAACATGGAGCTCAGTCCCGCGACGAACCCGTTGGTAAACATCCTGCCAAAGCACAGATCCAGGCTCCCAAAACAGCGCGGCAGCACAAGCCCGCTGCACCGGACGTGACTACAGTATAGCGTAGCGCCCGATGCTTGCATCCCGATTCAGCGCGAGCAAATGTCGAGCAGAAACGGAGATCCAACTGCACGCGATGTGAGGCCCCGACGCGGCAGGCAGTGCTGACAGGAGTGGGCGCGACATCGGAAAACACAAGGCGAGAGTAACAGGCTCTCGCGCGCGAGAGTCAAATTGAGCATCGGCAAAGACAACAGACAGCAAAAGATTTTCAGGCCGAAAATCACAGAAACTCATCGCGCTAGTGGGCCGATCGAACGCGATACGTGACAGCCTCGCAACAACTTCAAGAATCAACCTCCATTAGCACATACTCAGGCGCCAGCGCGGACAACGCGCCGATGCCCGGGACACACGGAAAGCTAGGGAGACAGATGTAGCCGCACTCGAGCGGCCTCTACGCGCGAACCGCGCAGAAATTGTCAACGTTCTTTGCGCGAGCCGGTTCGCGTGAATGAGCCGACGCTCGTGTTGTGCGATAGGACCGGCGCCAGCAGAAATGACGCGAACGCGGGAAGATGAGGGTTTCAGCGCTAACACGTTGTAAACGATGAAATGAACACGGGAAGAGACCACCATGCCGCTGCAGAACTGACACTGGTTCTTCCGCCTCGGTCGATGCCCGGACGCATGTGCCGCGAGACCAACTTGAATGGCAGATGCGCGAGAGCCGCGCCCGGCCGGACACCTGATGTTGGGCCGGCGGAAAAGGAAGTCATCTACGGGTATGCCTGCGGGTTGCGCATGACCGTAAGACTCGGCATGCCCTGGCCGGCGCATCCTGCAGTTATCGCAGCAATCTACAGCGTTGAGATCGCGCTCGGCAAGGCCATTCAGCGGGGCACGAGCTCGACCAAAGAATCCGGACTAGAGCAGCGAAGCGGAGGTATGATAGGCCAGTCGAGCGCGCCACATCCCGCGTTCGCGAGCACAACGGAACGTGTCGGGTGACGCGCGCGAGCCGCGCAGACCACTGGAAGTTGATTTTTAAGACGACCGTGGATGCAACAGCCTTGAGTTGCTCGGCGGTGTTGTCTGTCCGAAGCATGTTACCATCCATGCGTGCGCGGGACACACGTTAGAAGACAAGGTTTGAGCACCGAACGGATGCGAAGCGCAGGTTTGTGCCGCCCAGGGAGAGACTTCAGAAAGGAACCCGCCCACTCCGGCTTGCGAAAGCAACAGCGAGGCAGAGTCAGCTGCTTCCTGCCAGATCGCGCCGCACACCAGCCCTGCACAAGATGTGTAATTTTAGCAGAGCATCGCCGGAATGGATCAGCATGCGAGTCAGACGCGTGGTGCAGCATGAATCCGTCGGGAACGTGGACTGGCTTCCCGAGGGATGCAGCACGCGCGGCTCCCATCTGCGCTGTTGAGCCGTTAGAGCGTGAGTCCGTGTCCATCGAAGGAGAGACCGGTGAATCAGCGAGAGCAAGCAGCTCTTCGCTCAGCCTCGCCCACGGAAAGATAGCCTGTCTGCAACGGCGGCAACAGTCGCACGCGAGGTTCCGGATTGCGCTCTGGACGTGCTCGTGCGCCGCAGCGCCGTAGGTCGAGCTGCCCGGACTGCCAGCCCTCAACGTACAGCCGGAGGTAGTCGAGCGTCTAGGACGGCGAGCCGTGCGCGGACACTCGTAGAGCACGGTCTGCTCGGGCCTGTGCATCCGGTACGTCCGCGCGGCGCGTAGGAGCAGGCCGAGGTCGGCGACGGAAAGGCTCTCGAGCGGGGCGCGCAGACAGTGCGCTACTTTAAGCAGCGCGTCGAGCACAACGGAGGAGTTCGGAAGCGGAATGGCCAGGTCTGCGAGGTCCGCGGACTGGAATATGTCGCCGAACCAGTCCGGCGACGCGCGCGCGAGGTGTGTAGAGCTGACACAGAGCTTGACGCCGTCCGGTAATACAGCAGCCAGGTCGGCGTCGTCGGCGAACTCTGTCTGAAGCGACATCTCGGCCGCAGGAGAAAAAGGTTGAGCACAGAACGCGGGATACAAAACGCGGAATCAGATTCCGTCGAGCGCTAGCGGTGCGCCAGGTGATCAAGGCAGCCGACGAAGGAAGAGCGACGGCGGCGGCCGCAAAACAAGTGCTGGTGATGGTTTGAGGGCAAGAGGTGTCCGGCGGAGTTTGTACTGTGCACCCGGCTCTCTTCCGCTCCACGCCGCGCGCCCAACTCGGACGCAAGACGACAGGCGCAACGCGCTGACTGTACTGGATTGTATTCTGACCGTGAATTGCGTTACCAAGCCGGGTATGGTGCTCTATCAACCGCTTTCAACCGTGCCGAGCGCCTCCAGGACTCCAGCTTTTGTTACTGGCATCCGCAGACTCGCTCGTCCAATTATGAACGGGCTAAGTACTCCCGCAGAGGAACGTGCCGAGCTTGATCTGGTTCCGAGACTAGCTTGATCGATGGTCTGACAATCTGCGCTCTGCTCATCTCGGGTCCCTAGACCACCGACGAGTCCCCCATCGCGACTGCAGTTCTGGCCCGAGCGTCTGTTGCGCGCTGTGATCCTTTACATGCACGTGTACCTCACTTGGCCTTACCCTCTAGGCTTGTACGTCTGTCTGTAGGTTCCACCCGCAGGCCGGGCTACGACGAGCGCCACGCGGCCTTATGTAACCCAGGCGTCTCGAGCTCTATGTATTCGTTGCAACGCTGTGAATACTGTCCTACGTCTCCGATCCTGCTAAAAATGCCACGGCTTTTGCACTGCGTGCAGCATCCGCCCGTTCCCAGGTCCACTATCTCGCCTTTCCGCGCATGCATCTCAGACGCAGCCCACGACGAGCGCGCCCAGCAGACAGCATGTCCGCGCGGTTCCTGCGTCGCAGCACGAATCGACCCGCGCGGCGGCGGTGCTCGAATATCCTTATCGGCGGGCCGTCTCGCCCGCACCCAGCACGACGGTCCCGGTGTCTCGATCTGCGGTGGTCTCCCAGCGCGCGGGGGTCTCCCAGCCCAATCTCGGGCCACGAATAGGTGTACTGTACAGCTCAAAGGTTTAGCGCGGCCGCTCCGGACGTCCGGCGCCCCCAGGGACAGTGCCTGGCGTCGTACTTCGCAAGCATTGGGGTATGGGTGCGCTCAGCGGCGACGGACAGTACTGTATACATGTGACCAGAACTATCCAGCCCGATATGGACATCACATTTACTGTAATAGATATCCGGATCCCCCCTGCCCTAAGCCCGAGATGTCCATGAGCCCCATTGCCCTCGGATATATGAACGAATAAGTGGAACACTTACTGTACAATTGATGTGGGTCGAAGGTAAATATGGAGCACTCAACTCCCCAGCGTGGTGCACGAGTGAGGCCGCTGGTGGCCGATACTTGAACAAAGCCAAATTGTGTCCTGAAACAGGGAATGAATCTTCCATCTGCGGCGACCGGAACAGGAACGCACAGAAAGTACGGGGGAAGAGCGCATGCCGCACGCACGAGCGACGGTCGGTAGCCGTTTGCATGCCAGGAGGTGGTTTAATACTGTCCTTTCATTTTCTCTGGCTGGGCTGTCTTTATACTGTACGCTCTTTGCGCTTCTATTCCTGTCTCGTGCTGCACCGTCTACGGCGCACAGGCTCAGTTTCGCGTGCTACGAGGGCTGAACCGATGACGAGCTGCGGCGTGGCCCTACTACAGCGCGCGGATAGCTACAACGAACACTAGGCCCATGAGAGGCCTGCGTTCTCGACCGCACGTGCGCCACGTCAGCGCCGGGGACCTATCTTCGCGCGCCGAGATTGGCCGCGGACGCGCTGGCACAGCGGGGCTCGATACGATTGGAAGGCGGGCGCAGTCGAAGTCGGACCGTGCCACGTCTCTGGTCCTTTATCTCATCTCCTACGTGCTTGCGCACTCAATAGGCGGCTACACCGCCAGCATGTGCCAGCGCAGCCACGTATCGGATGCGGCATCCCCGCCCCGGTTACTGCACCGCGTGTGTAGAGAAGGCGTAGCGGTGGATATCCGTGATGTGCGTCCTAACGGCATTGAATCAACTGTCCTTCGGTAGCGCGAGATTCATGTATGGGAAGAGCACAGCGTCTCTCTCGTTCGATGCATTCGAGCTACATGTACAACCACCGGAACGACTTCTGCGCAGACAAGCGCAGACGCCACCAGAGCAATTCCGGCCGCGGAAGGCTGCGGGGCGGATCAGCAAAAACAACGTACTTCTGTAAAAATCCTGGGTGCCGCTGAGCGGCCTGAGCGCTCACTGGCACGTGAACACGTGTACAACCCCCCCTGTTCATGAGCATACATGAACACAATAGTATGTTCACGGTGTTCAGGGAGTGTTCAGGGGCATGATGAGCTCGTTCAGAGGCAGCGCATGAACATGGTGTGTACAGATTCAGTAACTGTAATGCTTTCCATTGCTGCCAGTTACGGCCCCAAAATGTGGATGAAAATGATATAATATTCAGGAATGTATGCTACAGCTCGTTTCCTGAGTTACCGTACTGTATTTGTGTCGCCCCTTACCACTCGGCGCGCCCGCTGAGATGTGGAACACTCCATACTGCCCGAGCACCCATCTGTTGGCTCACAGCACAAACCTTTGCGAGTTGCAAAAAAAACCTGGCGTACAATAGTACCGTCTGGATAGCCAGCGTGCAGTCCAGCCTGATTCAGCAGTCCTCCCAGGTAACTCAACCCAACTGCGAGATATCAGGTTAGGTTTAGCTGAGTTGCGGGTGGAGAGAAGACGTACAATGATGCTTTAACGGACAAGCACATCTCCAGGATCTTCATCGTGGGCTGGAGGTGCGTGTTCAGATCCACTGGAAGCGTGTAGCACAACACGTACAGCATTGAGGAAGTTGCATACTCAGCTGTGTACGCGTCTACCTTCGAGCGTAAACTCAGGACGCAGAACACGGACTGATAATGAGGGGGAACGTACGAGGAGGCCGTAGACATAAAACGTGTCTAGAGTTTGAATCTCTTGTCCTCTCGTCCGGCGCCCTGTACCTGTAGCGGTGCTATGAGCCTACACATGCATTGAGCTTGCGGCGCAGACATAGGTCAAGAAGGACGTACATTCGACCATGTGGACCCCGCCATCTGGTGGCTCCGAATGTCTCAGATCCATATGTCTAATCGTTGTTGAGGGACTTCATTAAGATGAAGGGCAGTTAATTACGCACCAGGATTGGATGTTAACAAGAAACGCCCCGGGGGAGTCACCGGGTGCATGATTCGAGCGCAAGGCTGCACCATGCGCGGCTACTCGCGAACGCGCCGCCGGGCGAGCAGCTCTGTGCCCGCGGCAGGCACAGATACAGAATTCGATGCTCACCCCAAGGACAGACAGCGCGGTATCGCTCGTTTCCGTCGTCGCACACTAGTTCTTCAGAGTCATGGGGGTCAGCGCGGGAATGTATGTGCAGCGGGCGAGTGCGGACCTAGAAAAGCCATCCTATGGACATTCTTCCTGCGCGGTGTGCGTATCTTGCTTGACGACCCGGGCACGATGGACGGCTTGTGCGCACTCGAAGCTGCCGCTGATTTCGCAGAACGGGATGGCATTCGTATGAACATACGGTCGAAGTCGGTGCGCAGGACAGTGGCGCGATTTGTCGAGGTCGACGAGACACTGCATGGAAGAGAGTGCATCAGCGGGGGTACGGCAGAAAACGTGGAAACACGGTGGCAATACCCTCTCCCGCTGCGCAGTACGAGAGGAAACAAATGAGCGATGAAACGTGCGGGCCAGCACCACATGAGAATATAAGGAGACGCACCTGAAGCTACCCTTGAGCGGGACAGCCTTGAACTCGCTCCCGCCACCAACAGCGCCGCTCTCGCGGCCATTCGCCTGCTCGCCCATCGTACTTCGCCTTCTGACCGTGCGCTCATTGGCCCGCCAACGCTGGCCACCGCCACCTTCTCCTTTTCCTCATCCACACACTAGCCGGGCCCGGAAAGCCCGCGCTCGTCGGACGCACCTTGCTCGGCCCGCAGTTCGCACCAGCACCCGCCCCGGACATACGCACGCCCTTGCAGCACTGCCCGATGCCCCAGCGCCCGACGCCTGTCGAAGCACCACGCCCTCGGCCAGGGAATTGCGCTCGACGCGCGCGGGCACCAGCGACAGCGTGTGGCGGCGCGTGCTGCCTGTGATGCTCCCGAACCAGTATGCGAACACTCAAGCGGCCGTCGCGCCGCCCGCCGTGCCAGGGATGGGCGACGACGTTGTGCGCTGCCGCGGTTGCGCAGTGTGGTTCACCGGCGCGGAGGGCAAGATGAGGCTGGTTGGCGCCGACGCTGGCTGAGGCGCGGGGTGGGGTTGCGACGAGTTGACCAACGTAAAGGAAACTGGACTGAACGGGTACCGGCATGTGCAGTGGCAGAGGGAGAACTGTGGGGTCTCCAGTGAAGGCGTGTAACTTGAGCGCGATTTCTGGTCGATAGCCTGTAGCAGGCATAAAACCGTCGTAGTGGTGATGGTGGAAGGAGGGAGAGGGGCGGGAACCACGCACATTAAACTCCGCCGTTCCAGGCCGTGTAAGAATAAAATCACCACCAATGTGGCGGCGTCCGCGATAAGCGGTCCGTGAGACCATGGATTCTGGAAGGGCTTAACGCAGGCATGAGCGACGGGATAGTGCTGGGTGCGACGAAGGTCACAGCGTGGGATGGCAACACAACAGGCATCTGAGGGGGAAGAGGGAGAGGTCCAGAGGCGGAGAGTGAAATCGTGTTCCGTGTTGACTCCGACTTTGCTTCCGTTCTCGAAAAAGAGGCAATCTAACTTGAAACCCACAACCAGTTTGTAAGGACTTTCCCCCATAGCCCTAGAACAGGCATTAAGCTTGTTGCTCACTTGCTCAGTTGTTCTCATGCTCATGAACACAATATCTTGTGCTGCTGAACACGCCCTGAACACGTGTGCACATGAACATGCCTGAACAGACCCTCATGTTCATGAACACCCAGATTTTTACAGAAGTACTGGGATGAGTCGAACGGAGGGACATACGAGATGTTCACCTCGACGTCGATGCTCGGGCCGAGCATCTCGCGCAGCATGAACGCCGCGACGGCCCAGTCGCGGGTATGCGCGAGTTTCGCTTCGTCCCAGATCTGCACTGAGCACATGGACGGAGGCGCGTCCGCCAGAAGTTTGTGGAGACGGTAGACGGTGAGGAAGACCCGCTGCCGGCGCGTGTGGCGCAGCATGATGGAGTAGGGTGCGAACGAGAGCACGAGGCGTTCGAGCGCTGGCGGGAGCGCGAGGACGTGGCGCAGGGCGTGCGCGTCTAGCGCGAGCGTGCGCAGCGCTGTGAACCCGCTGAGCGTGCGCGGCGCGACGGGCGGCGGAGCGAGCCGCGCGTGCGTCGAGCTGAGGTCCAGCTCGGTGAGCGTGCCGGCCAGTCCCGTGAAGACCACGTCCGCGCCGAGCAGGTGGTCCTCAGGGACGACCATGTTTCGCAGAGACACGACGCGTACGGTCGTCAGCACCAGCATGAGCTCGATGAGCGCCCGGATAGAGATGACGCACGCGTCGAGGCGAAGCGTGTGCAGCTTGCTGAACCGGAGGCGCATGTAGACGTCGGCGATGGACCCGTCTTCACTCCATGGGATCCGCACCCCGCGCAGCTCCAGCGATTCGAGACACGGGAAGCGCTCGATCACGTCCACAATATCGCACTCACGCGGATTGTAGGCAGGGTTATCGACGGCCGGGACGTAATGCCCCCAGGTGATAGCGAGGCGGCGCACGCGCTGTGCAGCCAGCGTGAGCCCTGGAATGTCGGACACGTCCATGGTTGCGTTGAAGAACGCGAACTCGGTGGCGAGATCGCAGCTGCTGACGATGCGCTCGACGGCGTGCGGGGGGATATTTCTTGACACAGGAAGCGCAATGCGCCAGACGAGTGTGGATAGCGCAGGGTGCGCATCGAGGGATGCGACGAAGGCATGGACCCTCTTTGCGTTCGGGAGGAATATATCGCTGTACAGCACCTCGATCGCCGCGTCGCGCCATGCGCGGCAGACAGTGCACCCCGCAGCAGGGCCGGTCCATACCCCGATTGGCCGCAACTCCTGCAGGTATGTTGTCCTTGGAAAGGCAGGTGTGTCCCGCTCGAAAAAGCGACGGCGCGTGCGTACGAGATGGAAGATCCGAAGCTGCACCTCGGGTGGAATACAGGCAGCGGGATTGAGGCTGTTGGTATCAGGTCCGACTGAGACTCGGCGGCGCTGGTCCCTCTTCCCCTTGACACGAAACATGACCAAAATCGCAAGTAAGAGTAGAGGCAGGCCGAGGTAAATCGAAGGAGAGCAGCGTGCCGCAAAGCCAATGTACGCAATCTGACTCGCTCGGTTCGCGATACAAGGAGCTCTTTTGAAATTTAGCGGGAACATGAAATGCCGCGAATCAGAGCGAGTGTAGCGCAGAACGACGGCGATCAGAACAAGAATCAAAACGAAGTCGAATATATCAGCCGCCCGTGCGATCTCGAGCGAGTTGTGAACGGTCTGAGCAGTGTGACCAGCCCAAGCCAGAGCCCACAGGACGGTCGACGGTTGGAGTTGCCGCGGACGGAGCGGCGAGAGACAATAGCTCAGGGTGACAACTACCGCCGTGGCTACATAGGGAAACAGCAAGTCAAATGAACGAACGCCCCGCATCGCATTGACAGAGCCGATCAAGAGCGAGGTATACCGTAAGAACCAAAGCCAGGCGAGCAGTTCAGTGGAGACTGGGATGAACGAGTTATGGATGTAAGGCGCAGGAACGGGTGGTACAGGAAAACTTCTGACGGCGCGTTCAAGACGCGGAATAATCCTAGACAGATAGGCGAGCAATTTTCTGGAGAGACACTATCAAACACGGCGCGCGCTGAATGGCGAACACGGACCTAGCGGGATGTTTGCCCTTGCGAGCTGCCAAGGTCGAGCCGGATACATTGCGCACGTGACCACTAGCGGAGCACATTGAAGGCGCGGACGATGGGCAGCGGCGGACGGGAAACTGATCGCCCCTGCAGTGACGGTAAGAGGGAAAGAGAAGGACCCGGGAAAGCTCCATTATGGGTCCGCGCCGCGGGACCATCGAAACGGCCATTTTTTTGGCCGAACCTCCGAGCCCTGGGACCATCGTTTTATGTGGATTTTGGAGCCAGGTCCGATTTTTCCGGGACCATCGTCTCTCCCCAAAGAAGCGACCTCCAGGTCGCAGGGACCATCGTTTGGGGACGGCTGAGGGATCCTGAAACTCGAATGACAGATGGGCACATCCGACCTCGTCAGAAAGAGCGATCGTCAAACCTAACAGTCATATTACGGAATATCTAAGCTGTCCTGAGCCCTGGACAGTAGCCCATAGGGGCAGAATTCCAAGATGTTCCGTTTGGGTCCGGCCCGGATGTATATCCCGGCGCGAAGCGCCGGAAGGTCCGGGCGCTTGGGACCATTATTTTCGGCCATTTTTCCATGTCCGATCCACTGGGACCATTGAAACTGAATCTCTCGAGGGTAGTTCTGGGACCATTGTTTGTGGTACGCCCGGGATCGGACCTCATATGGACCTTTCCCGGGTCCTGAAAGAGAGTGGGAGCGGAGACTCAGCATTTTCGGATCTTCCGGTCCGGAACGTTGTCAGCCGGCGTAGCGCACTATACAATACGTACAATACCTGCCAACTCCTTGCACAATCACTGCCAGATCAGTATTGCTTCCAACATCATCATTGAGCCGCAGGTTCACGGCGATGAGCTGGAGCGTCGGGCAATGACGCGGAAGGAGTGCTGCCCGACAGCCGATATACGAGGGATGTATCGCCGCATGTCGGCTCTTCAGTATCATGTTGAACGCAGTAGGATTGTTCCGATTAGACGAACGCAGGGGCACCGTCATAACGAAGGGTCAGCAACTGGCTGGACATTGATCCTCGGCATGGCATAGCGCTAGCACCGTACGCTCTCAGCCTGGAAAAATTCATTCTACTCTAGAGGGATGGGTGTACCGGATCAGAAATGAGTGAAGAGCGCCGCAAAGAGATGCCGCTCTACGCTCAGACGCATGCGGACCCAACTCAGGTCCTCCCAATGCAAACTACGAATCATCAGCATCGCCCGCCGGAAGGGGGAGAACACGTACTGCAAGTTCACCTCGACGGAGATACCGCGGAGCATCTCGCGCAGCAGGAAGGCCGCGATCTTCCAGTCGGGGACGTCGGCGAGGTCCACCTCGTCCGAGAGCCGCACAGCGCGTAGCGCCGGTGCCGATGGCGCGAGCGCGCGGATGACGCGCACGGCGGACAGTGCGCTCTGCCGACATGTGGGGCGGGTCTGCCATGCTGAGTACGGCGAGAAGGACACGACGAGCTCCTCGAGGGCCGGCGGGAGCGCGCGCAGGTGCGGCAGCTCGCGCGCGTTGAGCGCGAGCGTGCGCAGCGCGGGCAGCGCGTGGATGTCGCAGAGGCAGACGAGCGAGCCCGTCTGCGCGCTGCGGACGGTCGACGCGAGGAGCAGCGCGCGCAGAGATAGGCGCTGCGCGACCAACAGGGACTCGGCGGAGCACAGCTGCCCGCGCGGCGACATGTTGCGCAGCTCCACGGTCTGCGCGCGCGGCATCGCGCTGAGCAGGCGAGCGAGCGCGATGAATTTGAACGTGCAGCGGTCCAGGTGCAGCGCGCGCAGGCTGCGGAGCACGCGCACCGTCTCCGGCCGCAGGTCCTCGTACGCGAACAGGATGTTTTGTCGGCTGAGTGTGAGTGACTCGAGGTTCGGGAACATCGCGGGGACGGTGGACATGTTGAACTCCGGGGGACGGTACGGCCCGGCGCCGTGGTGTCCGGCATTCACGACGAGCGTTCGCACTTGCTGCGCGACGAAGGTGAGACCAGGGACGTCGTAGATCGAGGTTTCCGTGCGGAAGAACGACACCTGCGTCGCGCTGACGCAGCAGCGGACGATACGCTCCACGACGTGCGGCTCCTGCGGAGCTGCATCTGGAAAGACGATGCTGCGGACGAAGCGGGCGAGGGCAGGCCGCTCGGACAACGTGCGCGCGAAGCGCTGCGTGCACCGGGCATTGGTGAAGCGGACATGCACGTAAAGGACCTCGGTCGCAGCGTCGTGCCAGGCACGACAGACAGAGCACGTCGCCGGGAGACCCGGATTAAGCGCCGCCGGACGCGTCCGGACATTGGAGGTGTTGCACGGCTGTTCCTCGGCGCGGAGGCGCATAAACATCATCACGTGCCGGAATATATGGAGCTGCACCTCGGGCGGGATCCGCGCAGCAGGGTTTCGGGTATTGGAGTCTGCACCGAGGGCCTTGAGGCGCCTGTCGTCGTCGACGATGTCTATAAAACGGACGAAATTCACCATGCAGTAGAAGTTCCAGAGCAGGAACGGAGGGAGGAAAACGAGATACAGAATGTGCAATCTACGTGCTTTAAGGACTGCCCATAGCACCTGGGATCCCCAGTTGGTGAGGTAGGGTGCCTGTTTCCAGGTCAGGGGGCCGACCAGTTCGTGCAGGATGCCGCGGTTGATCGGCCAGTTCGATTCCCAGACTGCCTCGAACAAAGCCAGGAGGGCGACAAGAAAAATGCAGTCAGAAAGATTAATAATCTTCGCCGTGGCCAACAGGTAGGTTAAAGTCTGAGCGGTGTGCCCGGCCCATGCCAAGCTTCCAAGAGCTCTCGGGAGTCGACGGCGAACATAAGAATTCCACAAACAGCCAAGAATTACGCCCGTTGCAGACCCCAGCAGAAGAGGAGCGGGGATGGATACCGGTCTCAGAACGACATTTAGAGGGAGAATGAGGCAGCCAGTGTAGCGCAAGAAAAACAACCAAGTGACGAGTTCGCGCGAAGCGGGGATGAAGGAGTATGTGAGGTACGGCGATGGGATCAGGGGCACGGGCCAAGCCCTGAGAGCCCGCTCGACCCGCAACAGAGCCGTGGGAACGTAGAATCCGCGCGGCCTGTGGTGAGGGCGTCAGCGTCCGCAGGGTAGGCGGCCCATCTGGCCCCAGGCACGTGCCTCTGAGTCCCCGGGGAGCCCATCATGCGTCTGAACATTCTCGCTGCGGGCTGCGCGGGCCACCCGTCCGATCCGGGCGCGATCCGAGCACGCGGACTGATGGCGGTTCCGGACAGAAGTTGGAGCGGAGTTACGGATGCAAAGCATTCTTGCTCCTCAACCACACCGCGGCCCGCGGCGGTGCCGCCAAAGAACGGTCCTATATGTCGCCATCATCTTCCCACATTAATATCTTCCTATCTGATAAGCGGACAGTGCAGCTAGCTAGGCAGCTCGCAACGCCACTGAATTATAGCCTGGGTCTATTCGGGTTGCATGCTTGGAGGCGGCTTTTGCTGGATCACATGTCACGGAGAGCTCTATATGGGGTATTAATTCACCTATTCAACGTCAATTTATGCCGCGTGGTCAGTGCTAGAAGTGGCGCGATACAGCCAGGCCCGTCGGGTGCGGCGTCTCTTCGCGTCTACAGGTCGCATCGCCTTGCCAACATGCTCATCGACCTGGATTCGCTACGCATTGCTTCATGAGGTTGTGCTCGAGGCTCGTTCGCGATCGCGCACACGCACAGAATCAGGCTGTCCGCCCAACTTCAACCTCTCCAGGCACCTCAACATTCTCATGTCGTTCTGCTCGATTATACTCCAGCCTCGGCTGGAATCGTGTTGTTTAACCGCTCCAAGGTTGTCTGCCGCGTGCACGCACGCCATCCCACCCGCGAAGCCGTGTATATCGTGGAACATAGTTGACGGAGTGCGTGTTGGCTCTAGTCTCCTTTGCAGACTTTACGATCGAAGATAATTGTTGGCTCAGGAGTATCGAAACGTCGAGTCATCGAACTGCGGCCGACACTCATATTCCTATGCCCTGTGCCTAAGTTTCCCGTGTTGCCGCGGCGTCTCCTCGATTTGCTGGTTCTGGGCCTGACGATCCCTCGTAGATTTCGCCGTCCGTCTCCGATCTCGCCGTCCCCAGCTCAAGAGCCCCGGAAGCAGTGCCGCAGCCAGCGGGATCTCGACCAGCTTCAGTGGCCTAGCACCGTGCCAAAGAGACGCTGGTAGACAGGAAACGGGTTCATTCTAGCGGGTACATCTGTTCAGGCATCCGCCGGACGCCTGTTCCCTCAGTAACACAGCAAGAACATGTCCGAAATCACTCGCGAGAGGAACCTGAGTACCACCACTCTGGCTGCGAGAGCCGCTTCCGCTCCCGCCGCAGTCTCCAGGAATCGTACTCCCAGGGATGGTCCATGCGGTACGGAAGCTCTCCCCCGTACGGCGCGGGCATTAGCACCGATGCTGTTTGCACAAGACGAAGTCCAGACGGCGCATCGCCGTCCAGGCGCACCGAGTCTAGCCGCAGCTCCTGCAACGGCGCATGCGCGAGCTGCGTCGCGACGAACTCCGCGACCGCGCGCGCAGACACCTCAACGGGCTCGACGGCGCGATCTGCTGCGCGGTAGCAGTAGCGCGCGAGCCGCAGCTCGGACAGCAGCGGGCATGACCACGCCAGTGCGAACGCCGGTGGCGGCGCGTCATGCCGCGTCACGCCGATGGTGAGGCAGGCGAGGACGTCCAGCGGCGGCACCGGGCAGTCGACGGGCTGGAGCCCGACGACTGAGAGGGAATGCAGGCTCCAGCGGATCGGCAGAGACTTGCAGATGTGCCCGAAGGGCTTCTCGCCCCAGGCGCGGCAGCGGTGGAAACAGCGCGCGAAGCCGCGCTCGTCGACGAGCTCGATGTAGCCCTCGGCGTAGTCGAAGACGGCGTGGACAATTGCGCGCAGCGGCGTGATGACGATGGTCATCGCGTCCATGTGCGTGTCGAGGACGGTGATGTGCCGGATGCGCGCGGCGTTGAGCATCTCGAGCATCGGCGCGGGGAAGGATTCCGGCAGCTGCGAGTCGAAGAAACACAGCGTGTCCAGCGCGACGGCGTACCGGCGCAGGACGGGAGCACGTTTGCGGAACGCCGCGGCGTGGATGAGGTGCTTCACGTTCGGGCAGAGCTTCAGGACGCGCTCGAGCCGCGCCTGGTCAAGTGGGCCGTGCATCACGCGGAACGTCGTGACGGCGCGCAGCGCGGGGAAATCGCCCGACAGCGGCACCGCGGACGACGGAATGCAAATCATCGTGAGGTTCGGGGCGCGATTACCCAGGAACGGCGTCGGGACGGGCGTCGTGCGGACGATCCACAGCGACTCCAGCTGCGGGAACGGCCGGGTCAAGACGTCGCGCGCGTGCAGCGTTTCGAGAAAGTGGCTGTTGACGTCCGGCACGATGAACTCGCGTATTCGCACCGCGTGGACTGCCAGTACCAAGTAAATGGCAGGGTCAAGACGCGTCCGGTATCCGTCGCCGTCGCAGCGGAACGACAAAGGCAGCGCCGCGCCGCGCTTGCAGAAGCGCCCGAAGACGACGGGGTCCATGCGGTCGAGAACAAGATGCACCTGAGTCCAGATGCGGGGGGCCGCGAGCGCAACATCGCGCCAGTGCCTGCAGACGAGGGAAATGCGCACGATGTCCTCCATCGAGTCAAGCCGGGGCGCAGACAATTGTTGGAAGATGTCGCCGAGCAGCTCGGGCGGCAGTTGGTTAATTGGGGCGCTGTCAGCCTGCAAGCTTGGTCAGCGGAACGCATTGCTGGCGTCTCCGAGTCGTACTGATATGGAACGGTCGCTGTATCCGGAGCTTGGTCGATGCGCAAGTAAGGACGGCCTGCGGAGCCAGGAGCGCAAATTCCGAAAACTTCGCGCCATAAGTAGAAGTGTAAGGTTAAGGAGCGCCAACCAAGTTCACAGTCCGCCGCAGGGGGCTGACAGGTCCCGAAGGCGGTGCAGGCAGCGGGACCAGTTAACCGATCGGGTAGGGATCGTGAACATTGAAGGGACACTACAGTTACGAGAGCGAGTCGGTGGCCAGGATTCGAATCAAGATCGTGATGTAGAGAATAAGGTCCCGTGTCCATTCTACTGGGATGCATTGGTTGTTCCGTTCCGTGCTTCTATCCGCAAAACTCGAAGAGATACCTCTTAACACGCAGAAGCATGCGGACCCATCGCAGATCCTCCCAATGCAAACTACGAATCATCAGCATCGCGCGCCGGACACGGCGTAAGAAAGTTCACCTCGACGGCGATTCCGAGGAGCATCTCGCGCAGCATGAACGCCGCGATCTTCCCGTCGGAGACGTCTGCGAGGCGCACCTCGTCCGAGAGCCGCACGACGCGCAGCGCCGGTGCAGACGGCGCGAGCGTGCGGATGCGGTGCAAGGCGGACAGAGCGCTGTGACGACACGTGGGGCGGCCCTGCCATGCTGAGTACGGCGAGAACGATACGACAAGCGTGTCGAGAGCTGACGGGAGCGCGCGCAGGAGCGGAAGCTCGCCCCCCGAGGGTGCGCAGCGCGGGCAGAGCGTGGACGCCGCAGAAGCAGACGAGTGAGCCCGTCTGCGCGCCGAGGGAAAGCAAATAGAGGAAGGGCGGTCGTAATTTCATGGCACTGCACGAGTCCGGCTGTGCGCGGCGGCAAAAAAGCCATATTGAGCGCGGTCCTGAGCGCCAACTGTCCCCCGAGGAGCCGATTGGAAGACCTCGTGCTCGTTTTTGGACCATAGCGCGTGAGAAAAAAGGACAGTGACATCCCCCATGAAACCTGTAGCGCGCAGATGGCCCAGACAGAACAGAACAGCGTTGTGTGACGTACAGAGCAGCTCGGGACGTGAGGTGAGTTGCGCCGGCCCGCCGGGTGCTAGTGACATTGCGTATCCCCGGCCTGTGCACGTGTGTATCAGCGGTCTCATTCCAACATTCGGTGGGGAGACGCCGTCAGACTCACAGCCGGGGTCATCTCAGAGCACGTATCTACAACGTGCGCGCAGTTGACGAGAAGGACCCGCACATGCTGCGCGAAAAATTGCAATTCTAATTGCTTGAAAGCAACATTTCCCGGCACAAGCTGGCACTTCTGCTCCGACGCGTAGACCCACAATGGAGCCCATAGCTCCGAAACATGGAATAAGATAACAGGGTCCCAGGGCAATCCCAGCATCGCAACAAGCGCAGGAGATGAGTTCGTGCGGCCTGAATAACTGCAATGGCAGGGTGCCGCGGAGACATTGGAGAGCGGCGGGGACGGTAAAATGCGTAATATTCGATATCAGCCAAAGATAGCGAGCTCCATGGCTAGCTACAGCCACTCAGGGTAGGTCGACTGCTGCACCCAGGGCAGGCGCTGCGTCGGAGACAGCGTGGGGCGCGTGCAGCAGGATGACCTTGCATCGCCCGGTTCGTCAGTCATCAGAGTTTAAGCGCGCTTGTGAACATCCAGCTGCGTCCAGGGAGGACTGCGACGGAGTCATGGCAGGAACAGTGGAGCGCAACAAAGTGAAGAGCACCACGAGATTATAAGCGCCAAGGACCACGGAATTGGATCAGACGAGAGAGCGTCGCAGATGAGAATAATCCGTCGGCACAGAAAAGTGCGCGTGGCGGAGCGGACTGGAAGAAGAAAAACGCGCGCATCTGTATATGGGGCCGCTTTTCATAGGAGTTGTATACGGGCGCTGTCAATTGGAAAGGCGGTTGCTCTCCATCGAGACACATCGTCGAACTTCGATCGGAGAGCTTCCAGTGCGGAGAGTCACAGAGAGCCAAGGCGCCTATGTAATATGGGCCTAGAGAGGTGCAGAAAGGACGTGCGTTCTTTGCGCAAGGACGGACATCGCCCTAGAAGTCGCGCCGGCATCGTGGCAGGAGGACAAGGAGCGGAAGCAAAGTTAAACTCCGCTCACCGTGCTTTCTTCCCGCCGTGTCGTCGCTCCGACGCACCGTACGATGCCCGCCTGGAGCATGCGCGCGCTGACGTTCGCAAGACGCAGATCTGTACGGCGTCTGATTTCCAGGCGTCTTATTCGCGACGAAGCGACGGACATCGGTGCTCCGGTCCGCTCAACCGATACGGGCACTTACAGGCGGCTACGAAGCCGCTCGACTGAGTCCCGGGGACTTGACCAACATCGCCCGCTTTTGACTACTGTCTGAGGGGTTAGAAACTCCGGGCATGGCCATCCTGAAATGCTCAACCTTGCGAGCATCTTGCCGGCGTCTTGCGCTTCCAACGCGGACCCACTGGACCTGCCAGAGTTATGTGACGCCTCTGCTTCTCCGTCTTTTTGGCTTTCACATACCGTCTTGCCTGCTGCTTTGCACTTCCATTTTCTCTAAGTCATGCAACAAGCCGGGACCCATTGTTCCTGATTCCAACCATTGTATCTTTGCATCATGCACGGTGTCTGGTTCTTCCTATTTCGCATGGACCGTTCATTGCGCATTCATGCGCGTTCCGGAGTCTGGGACCTGCGCCGCTGCGCGCAAAGTGGTACAGGCGCCTTGACCTGATGCTGCTGTCATTTTGCTCGATTCTACTTCCAGCCGTGGCGCGTCTTGCGGTCATTGGGTTGACAAGATGCTCCCGGTTTTTCCTGTTGCAGCGACCGAGTACACGCTAGCGGTCTGACCCGCGATACCGTGAAATTTGTGGGGCATCTTACGAGCCATAAAGATGGAGAATACATTCGGGATCATTGACCCGTCGAACAGACTCGTAGCGCGATTATCTGAGTCGGGATACCGGGCTGTCTCCTACCTACCTGGCTCTGAGAATGATGGTACCACGTACGATCCTGGCCGTGTTTCCCCGTCTGTCTCCTAGACGGCTGTCCTCAGCTCGGGAGCCTCAGCAGCAGTGCTGGTACCAGATGCGTCGCAGCCAGGTTCCGCGGCTTTCCGGCTGACCTCTCCATCTCCGTGCGCCGCCATGGTATGTGTTCCTGCATCAACATCGCGGGGAGCGACAGCGGTGGCGACTGCGTCGCCGAGCTCCTGACTAGCCAATGCGCTACTCGCCGCCGGCACCGCCATAGCCGAACCCGCGTCAACGTCGCGGGTCGCGACGGGGCCGGCGCTGGCAGAACAGAGCTCCTGCAGAGCCTGACGCTCCGGCGTGCGCGTCGCATCGGGCGCGCGGGACATCTCCTGCCCTGCGTCTGGAGCTTCGGCGCCAACATTCTCTTGGTCCAGATCAGATTGCGAGCGCGGCGCAGCGCCGCCTGTCGTGGAAACTGCATCGGCATCCAGATTATCGCTAGACAGACAGAAGCGTGGGCTTGACGGCCCAGACGCGCGAGAGCATGCCTGTTCCAACTCTGCGTCCTCTTCGGCGCCCGGAATTTCTTGTGTCATACTGGGTGGTGTAGCCAGTAGGCTGAGCCCGTCGTAGTCGTGCGCCGCCGTCCCAGGCTCCGCGTCGGAGGTAGACTGGGTGACGGCGCACGAAGCTCCGAGCGAGAGAGCGGCGGTGATTGGATCGTCGGGCTCATGATGAGGCCACGCGCCGCTGGACGCCGGCACCGAGATTACTGTCCCCGAATCGACGTCGCGGGGCGTGGCGGTGCGGGCGCTGAGAGGACGGAGAGGAGCGGCCCTCGCATCGTTGCGATCCGCCGGAGACATGTTTGTCATCCGCTCGGCGTCGTCGGCACCGACGACAACGGTGGCGAGAGTGTCGTGGTCCCGAGTGGATTGCGAGGTCGTCGTGTTGCCGAGGACAGCTGTCCCATGCTCTGCGCCGTGCGCTGTCGGGGCGCTGAGAGGCTCGAGCGCCAGACCGCTCGGTCCGTCGTCAGCATTCTCTCCGCACTGGTTGGGGGTATAGGCTTGCAGATAGGGAAGCCCGTCCTGAGCGGCGATATTATGTACGAAGGACGCGACGTCCTGTGCTCTGGGATGCACATACCGGCGCGTACGAGGGCGGGCTGGGCACGTGGCCTGTCAGGCTGCGAATAGACTCACGTATCTGGCTGTGATGTGGGTCACAATCGGTTGCCCACCTCAATATTACCACATACGAAGTGTCTCCCCTGCTTCGTCGGGGTCTTGGTATCGGGCCCCCTGGCGGCGTAAGAGATGAGTCAGCTGCCGTGCAAGCCGGGCCTTCGCTGCGGGTACGCCTCCGGATGGCGAGCCATACTCGTCCGGCGCAGAGGAAATGAGATAGAGATAGATCCCGAGACCCCGGTTGTCATATAAATACGAGGGCACAAACTCGGAAATATCCCCCGAGTCATGGTGCTCAAGAAGTCGGTCGAATGCCACTGCGAGGGCAGAAAATGTCAATTTTAGCTCGGGGGGCCCGTAGGGATTGTCCTCCGAGTCTGAATTTGCAATGCATCGAATAGCGGCATCCATGAGGCGTTGTGAATCCTGGCTGCAGTCAAACACCTCCTCCCCTCGCGAACGCCGCACACAAAATTGCAGTGCGATGAGGCAGCCAACCTCATGCGGGGAGAGGGTAAATGATACAGTCTTGTGCCGCGGAATAGCCATAGAAAGCAGCGCGTGAGGAAGTGTGTAAGGAGATATATCCAAACGACTCCAAAACAACAAATGGGCCAGCAAAGCGTGCAGGCCAGAGTGCAAGATGTTTGCATCTGGTAAAGTTTATTTCAGATGCAAAATATGCTGTCGGTATGTACTCACCGCTAGCTGACAACCAGAGAGATTTCGCAACAGAGTCGTCCATGCGCGGAACCAGATGGACGAATAGTTCGCCCATAAACGCGGGGTCAAGTTTGGCGTGCGTTGAATATGCAAGCGCTAGATTCCAAGGCCTTATGGGGTCTCTAGCGATGTTTTCGGCTTCTCCGGACGTAAGGTGAAGTATACCATCATGAAGGTTCTGCGTCATGACATTGCGCCGTTCCCGTTTCCGACTGATTTGGAGCGCAATATCCCAAACGGACAACCAAATCCACTCCCGCAAACTCGGCTGATCTGTATGCTCGAGTAGCCAAGAAAGTCCGCGAAAGCACGCTGTCGGCCTGACAACATCGTACTGGACGGTTGCCTCTCTGAGCCTTGTGAACTCGCGGTCCAGCGTTATCCATGAGTTGCAAGACTTTCGAGAGGGCCCAAGGGGCCGGCAACTGCGAAGGGGTTGAGAGCGCCAAAACGGCCTGGAACACCAGAATTGCAAGTCACTCAGGTTCAGCCGCTCCAGCTGGGTGTAGAACTTCGATTCGTCGCACATCCATGGCTGCAACATTCTCTGCAAGCGGCCACGACGCGGAAGCTGGGATTCGGCAGGGGTCTCGGAGGCGTTGCGCGAACTCGACATGACCTCGGGGCGGAACGAAGCATGGACTCGGCGGCAGAGCACAACAGACTTCCTGTAGCAGAATTCAACGCAATAGAATATGACTCTGGGGCAGGGATCGCAGTGCGGGCACCAGAGCGAGTCCAAAACTAGCACATGTATACGCAAGGCGAGAAGCGCCTGCGGGGACTTGAACGGGCACTGCGAGAGCGTGTGCAAGACGCCAAACGGGCTAAAGACCAGCTGCAGTCCCGGAAGTACGGTAGTTGCGGCATAGAAGAGTAAGGCGGTCGAGGTGGGGATAAGGACGACGATAGCCACGGCCCTGCGCAGCTGCCACATGAGCTCTATCATTCCGAGTGCAAATAGTCCCAGTGCGCTTTGAAGGAGCAGCGGGATGGACCCCACAACGCCGGCAACGCCCCACCGTTCAAATCCTTCCAGCTTGGTCTGCCGTACGCTGATGTACTGGATATGGGATTGATCGCCGTGGCGTTCGAACTCGCGGACCCACTGCTTGCAGAGAATAGCAAGCAGGGCAGCCGTGAGGCTGAGGGTCAAGGAAAGGAACCAATACGCGTTGATACGAGCAGAGACGCTATCCGACAGTCCCGCCGGCATCGGAGGCGTCTGACTCTCGTTGCTGGGCTGAGCAATCTGTGAGAGCAGCGCGATAATCGCGTCGTTGGGGTCGCTTTGAAGCCACTGGTACGATTCAATGGTGAATGCGGTGACCACCGCGGAGAATAGACCGGCCTATACGGCAGCAAGTGAGCCAGCGGGGGAAACTGTGAGCGCGAGAGCTGCTCACAAAAACCAGTAGGGTGTCGATTTCTTCGCGATACGCTTTGCAACTGTCCGCGTCAGTCTTTTCCATTACGCCCGCGCATTTCTGCCACGCCTCGGCCGGGGTGCAGGTCGGTTTATTTTGATACCGAGACAGGTCGAATGCGTGTTCGTCTGGCAGTGGCAGAATGGATGGCTGGGGCAAGGCCGGTGGACCGTTAACAGGCGCTTCACGAGCCACTACAATAACAGCATATTTACGTTGAAAAATCCCTCGGCTTTCTTTCTCCATTCCTGGGCCTCCTCCCGAGGTGTCAATGAGCTCATTCTCTGGGGATCATGGGGCTCCTGCAGGGCGCTCGGCGAACTGACCATTCGACCCTGAGTGCCAGCACCTCCCGGGTGCTCAGAGGACATCTTCACGACGTGCAGGCAGTGCGGCGAGGAATGTTGGGTTCGTGGGCTGACGCAAGCACGGGAAACAAACAGTTGCATACACCATCTGCCGCGGCGCTTGCGGTCATCGGCACGGCTGCTATATATCTTTCACCGGCCTGGCTCACCACGGGCACAGCATTAACCAAATTCAATACCGGCACCCCTTCGTGGTTTCACAAAAACGCGATCCGTCATTCAGAATGGTTGAATGAACCGATGAAAGCTCTGCAGGGGTACGCGCAATTGCGATCCCATGTGTGCAGCGCGTTGGACGGCGTCGCGTAGGCGCGGCCAAGGCTGTAAGTGACTGTGCCCCCCACCTCCAGGTGCACTCCAGGTGGAAAAATACAAAAGTGCAAAAAACACATCTAGGACCATAATCCATCATTTTTTGATCAGGTACCCCAAAGTGGACTCCAGGTGGAATTCCACTCCTCCACCTGGACTTGCTGTGGAGCTTAACCAGTTCTCCGGCGGAATTCCACCTGGAGGAGCTGGATTCCACCTGGAGTTGCACCAAAAATGCTGATTAGCAGTTAGGTTAGGTTGGGTTAGGTTAGGTTAGGTTAGGTTAGGTTAAGTTAGGTTGGTTAGGTTAGGTTAGGTTGGGTTAGGTTGGGTTAGGTTGGGTTTGGTTAGGTTAGGTTTGTAGAACGTTATCTTCATTTCTCGCTCCGTAGACTGAGTTTGAACTTTATTTTTGGTACCACTAGTATTTGTTTAGTGTTAACTAACTTTTTCATTTTTTCCACCTAGGCTCCACCTGGACTCCACCTGGAATCGGGGGGCAGGGTAAGGTTCTCGGCCAAGGGCACCGAGCAACTCGATTGCAGTGCTATAAGTCCAGACGAGAGGGGCAGTTCATGAGGACGGATCTGTTGAGCGGCAAGACATTTCTGTGCGACTGGATGTGTCTGTACAGCCCACAGCAACCATACGGCAAGAACGCGATGCAAGCTCCGGTAGCAGCGGCCGGTTTCGTCACGTCGGTCCTACAGTATCAGGCGGATTCACGAGCGAGGCGACGAGAAATCCAGAGCAGATAGACCGCTCCATAGTAGAAGCTCCACCAGAAGGCCAGAGAGCAGAATATTCCTGAAGCCGATTAGGCGAAGGTCTTAAAGGCGCTACCCCACCGTCGGTAACTTCCTATAGGCGACCCCTTCCAAAACCGCGGAGCGACGAAAAAAGCTGTCACAGGTCTCAGTGTCCCAGGTGTCTCATGTCCCAGTGTCTCATGTCCCATGTCTCATGTCCGGTTTATTTTCCTAGTATGGAAATGTGTGAGAGAGGTCCATGGTCCATGCGCCGCGCGCGAAAAGCTGCGTCAAGTGAGTTCCCGAATTGGATCAACGACACCGGTCAACATGCGCTGAATGCCAGCATGTTTCGACGTTGATGCGGGCGTCTTCCCCGGCCGTCGTAGGAGGCGGATTTCGCATTTCCCGTGTAGAGACATCGATAGCCTGTTCAATACGCGTCGAATGCCAGTCAGCGGTTGTCTTCCTTCAACCGGCTTCAGGATCCCGGCCATAAGGACGGTTCCGCATGTCAATATAGAATGGCAGCAGCCAAAGCAAGATGCACAGACACAAGCGCCGCGCAGCATTCTGTTCCTCGCACGCAGGCAGAAACGGCATTATTGCCCGAATCAGCGACGGCCTCCCGGTCGCCGACGCGAGTGTCATTGCTACAACATGAGGCGGCGCGCAGAGAGTGAGAGAGCCGGGGAGCCGCGTCCCGAGCGAGCGAGAGGAGCAGCATCAGGTGCGTGAGCGGGAATGAGCCGCTGTAGAGGGTCGCCGCCTGCACATGCGCGTTCTCCGACCAGTGTCGTGTCGCTCGCAGGCACGAACATGCTTTGACTCCTGGTCAGGAACGTAAAGTGGATCGCTCCGCGAGTAAAGGAATGGACTCGGAGACATTCTCCCAGGCGCGTTCGCGCGGTGCGGCGCAGCAGCAGTACATGTACACCGTACCGCGGCGCTATCGCGACGCTCGACCTACGAATGAGATGAGACGCAGGCGGACTCGTTCTGTTCTCGTGCGCGGCGCACCGCGTAGCATTCGCGGAGGGCTGCGGTCTACAACAGGGCGGATGGTCGGGCATGCTCTGCGCCAGTCAGGAACGCAGCACGCAGTGCCGGCCGGCGAAATTCAACGATGATCAGACGCGGCCGTACCGTGCAACGGCCGCATGATCATGCGCACAGCAGTCCTCGTCCCAACTTGCGGCGCGAGAGCATGAGCGTTGACCGCAGACTGCAGGTGTGAAAACGAGGCCGCAACGTCCGCGGCGGGCGGCACAGTAATCCGACCGACGTTAGGGTGCGAACAACCAAGTCTACTGACCTCCTGGCGCGCACGTGAGCCATCTTGGGTCCGGGCAGCGCGACGCCGTTCCCACCACAAATGACGGGACGTGAGCAAGTGACGCAGAGCGAGACCGAGCAAGTACGTGAAGCCGGGGTCCACCGCGTCGGTTGCGTGTGAAGAAGATGAGGCATGGGTGTGGCAACAGTACCAAACTGAGAACGCGGCCAGAAATATGCGCGCAAACCCATGCTCGTAACGCTGGGATAGTAGAGCAAGCATTAGACGTGCCCCAAAGACCCTCGTTGAGCTCTTCTTCGCGCAATAGCTTGGACTAAGGGCGCACATGGAGAAAGGGAGATGTAGCATGCGGATTGAAGAATCAAGAACAACGGAGCCCTTAGGCGGATTCGCGAAGGGCCAGCTGGCAAAGATTTAGAAGGCAAAAGGAGATGGTAGAATACCGGTTGGCTGGTGCATAGGACTAATGCGGGTCCAGGTGCGTATGATTGTGCGAAATATGGCACCAGAGCAACGTGGTTTGCGCCCTGAGTCAACGCCAGATGCAGACTAGGATGCGTGCGCTTGTGCCGAATAATTTGAGGCCAGATAGTTTACAGGCGCAAAGAGCCTACGACACGGGTGGTGAGGACAGGAGGACAAGGAGCGGAGGCAAAGTTCAACTCCGCCGATCTCCCGGTCACGTTGCTCCTCTCCTTCGCGCGCTCGCCACGTGTCGCCTGCCGCACCGATGGGCCATGTCCCTCGGCCTGCTCGATGACTCTTACCCTTGGAGTGACATCCAGGTGCCTCCCATTACCACTGTGCGTTGCCATAGCGCTCTCGTCGTCAAGTGGACGGTGCTGACTGCCACATGCAGCCAGATACATACTGAACATGAGACCGCCGCTGACCCAGACGACACCGGCGACCGCGGCACTGCCCATGGACGCGCAGAAGCTACCCCCAACGGCGCGCAGAACGGTGACGTGGCCGGCGCCAAGCTGGTAGCCTACGACGGCGAGCTCGACATGTCCAACGGCCACGCGCCTGAGCCGGCAGTATGGACGGCCAACGGCCGGCCGCCGGAGTCAAGCCCTCTTCCCCCAACGGCGCTGCATCTCGACGGCCGTCCGCAACGGCCTCTACGTTCCTCGCCGCTGTCCCGCCTGCGCCACTCGACGTCGAACGCATCGTTGAAGTCACGGCCCTCCGGCTAGCCGACCCCCGCTCCTGCCGCCCTCCAGCGCTCGGCGTCGCGGGCGTCGACGTCTAGCGGGCGCCGGCCGTCAGGCGGAGCCGGAGCCGGCGACGTTAACATCATGAACGCAGCCGCCGGCGGGTTGACGTCCGCGCCGCGGCTGCACCGCTCCTCCTGCTTCCTCCCGTGGAGCCTGGACGAGCAAACGCAGTCGACACCGCGCCTGTTGGAGGTTAAGTCGCCCTCAACGAGCGCGCGGACGCTTCTTCCAGCAGCCCGCAGACCGCCTATGTCACCGGCGCTAAGCTCGTTGTCAACGGCGCTGCGCAGTTCGAGCTCAACACGACCGTTCGATCTCATCACGTCGAACGGTGACCCGTCGGACACGGCATTGAGGGCATCCAACGGCCGGCCACCGGTGGGCGCCCGTCGCAAATGGCGCCGTGTCGCGACGGCGCCGGTCGTCATCCACCTCCTCGCCGCCGTCTCGGCTGCACTGCTCGATGTCGAACGCTTTCTCCGGGCCCCGGTCTGCTGGATGGACGGCGCGCACCCCTGCCGTGCGCCAGCGCGCAGCGTCACGCCCTTCAACGTCCAATAATGCGCGCCGGGCGTCAGGCGGACGCGGAGACAGAGCCGGGGACGGCAACGTCACGCTCGACGTCAAGGCTTCGCCTGCGCCGAATCGCTCGTCTTCGTCTGCGTCGTGCAACGCTCCTCCCAGCCATTAGCGCCTCGGCCTCCGCGACGAGCCTGAATCGTGCCTCGTCGATATCGTCCTCGACAACCGCCACCCGCTCTTCCCTGCGTTGAGACAGACGAGTATGACGCTGACTTAGCTCTGCGGATGCAAGGGCGGGTACCTGCCGCGCAGACCCTTGCTCAAGTGCATCTCGTATCGCTATATCGCTGCATGCGCTGATGCGCTATGGGCAGCTAATAACATCCTGCTGGCCATGCCGCTCTTGACTAATGATGGCTATTGCGCCGCCCGTCCGTGTCAGTGTTCTCCACACTCGCATACCATTCTGCCGATTGGAGTCGCGCACGACGTCCGCCAGCGCAGCCAGCGCCCCGCGCAGCGTACGTCCCTTCAATTTCGCGCTGCGCTGCGCTGCGAGCCGTCCTTCTCAGCGTGTCCCAGCCGGCTCGTCGAAAGGCGCTGCGTTCTCTGCAGCAGTCTGTAAGCGTCCCTAGCCGCATTTGGGATAACGTGGCCGCCCGTCCGAATAATTGCGTCCCTCTGACGCGGCCGTCGTTGCGGGCTGAAGTCGAGTCTGCCTCTTCCCCGCCTCGACACAGAGGGCAGGCATTGGCTTGTGCGTATCCAAGATTTCTTAGCGTTTTTTGTTTCAGTCTCTGCGTCTGATGGCAGAGTGTCGTGAGCCGCGGAGCTCTTGCGGATATGTAGCCGCACATTTCATCTGCGTCCCCTCTTAGTCTGGTGCGGCATCGTTGCACGCGCCAAGGGATCGATATCCGTGTAGGCTATTCTGCGACTCCGGGCATGCCTACACCGCTCGTCAAACAGCCCTTGTGCCCGCCTAACGGCACTCCCGCATTTATCTCCCTGAGTCCTGCGCAACTCAACTGATGGACTGATCAACCGCGTAGTCTCTGCTGGATTAGACAAGTTGCTGCCAAATCGCGAGCATGACACCGTCCGTTCCTAGTTGCATACTATGTGACACGCAGACGCGCCCTCGGCCTGTATGAACTTTAATATCAGCAGGGAACGGTGCTTGCCATTCAGTAAACAGCGGTACAGGTGATAGTCGGGAAACTCGAGCAAGTTCATGACGACCCTGAGCTCTGCGATTCCAGCTCCATTCCATAGACGGACCGTTCCGGGGGCTCATCAGAGGCGAATCGTACACGACGGCGCACATCGTTTCGCGTGGGACTCTTATCACGCTTGCGCGCAAACCGCCCTACAGTACGCTGGAACCGATCCTCTGCGGCGGACACGTCCATGCCTCCGGTCGTAGTATGTAGGTCATCCTGACCGGAGAGAAGAATGAGATAGATACCTCTTCCCGGCTCCCGAAGAACGTTGAGCGCAAACAGATGATCGTCATCTGAGGCCCCGTGAGCTGGTAGTTGTTGGAAGCACCGGTCTAGCGCGAGGACCAAAGTACCAAGCACAGCCTTCATATCTGTCGATTGGAGAACAGTAGGGTCATAGCCACCGTCGCCGGCATGATGGGCCAGACATCGCACAGCGAGTGTGAAGAGCTCCTGCAGATCGCCGCGGGCATCGAGGACGCCCTCATTCCATGATCGCAGGCTCCGGAAATAGGCCGCCACGATGCATGCGAGGGTTTCCTGCGCCATAGATGCTCCGAGGGAGCGAGCCGCAACGAGAAGTAGCCGGCGAACGTCAGGTGCAGCGTTGCACTCCCACGTCAATGCACAGACTAGGAGCGCATGTACCACAGACTGCTTGGTATCTTCATCTAGTACTATTATTAGCACTGTAACTCAATGAACATTCATTGACGTACCCATCTCTCGAAGGGAGTGCATCAACAGCCTGAGTATGCGCCACATGAGATCGCGGTCAATATGCGGTAGGTGGTGGATGACGATTTCCGCCATGAAAGACGGCTCCAGTTCGAGGCTCAATGCATATACGAGGGCCGCATCCAGCGGTGTGGCCGGTGCGCTGCTCCCCAGAGAATGCGTTGGGAAGGTGACAAACTTGTTGTCGCACATCAGGCGCACGATGGCGCGCTGCGCACTGTCGTCGTCGTTGCTCACGCGCGTGTATAGCCGCTTGGCGAGATCGGTCGTAATATCCCAGACAGACAGCCAAACCGAGTGTTGCATGGCTGGCTGATCGAAATGGTCGCGCAGCCAGGCGAGCGCGCGGAAGCAGGAGCGCAGGGGCAGGGCGTTTGCGTGGAATTCGACCGCCGATTCGTACTTTTCGAGAAAATACGCCGAGTCCCTGAACACACCGAATTCCCAGTCGAGCGCGGCCCAGGAGGTGAGATGCTGGGCCTCTGGTGCAAAGGGGCGGAACCAGACGCAGGGAACAGTCCATACGTCGAATTTCTCTGCCTCATCCTGAGAATCTTGAGATGGGCGACAGAACGCAAGAATGCGCCGCATTTTCCGCCAGCAGAGGCGAACTGCGGCCAAGCTCGGGCGATCCCTGTAATTGTCATAGAATATATCTTCGTCGCATTGCCACGGCAGAAGTAGTCTGGCCCAGAAGAAACGGAACCGGCGGCTGAGAGTATGAGAACGGGCGTAGGATGCACCCGTAGTACCAGATGGTAAGTTTGGTGAGAATCCTTGCCTCCAGTACCAGCAACATCGACGAATGAACACCACACTCTTTCTGTGCATAAAGATGACCAAGGCGAGTATTTGTGGGGTGCAAGCGGACGTCCAGGACCGAAGCATGACGAGCACACGCGTCGTACCCAGAGCCTGGGGTGACTTGAACGGACACTGCGAATATGACATGAGGATGCCATTGGCGCAGCAAAGTATCTGGATCCCAGGCAAGAACGTTGTGACGACGTAGAAAACGAAGGCCGCCAGAGTGGGGACGAGCGCGACGAGAGCCACGGCAACATTGAGCTTCCAGAGGAGCTCGATCAAGCCGAGAGCAAACAGGCCAAGGGCGCTCTGGAGAAGGACCGGGATTGCCGCCACAATCGAGGCGACACCCCATCCTTCGAACCCTTCCAGCTTCATCTGCCGGATGCTGATGTACTGCTCGTCCGATTGGCCAGCGCGCCGCTCGAACTCGCGCACCCATTGCTTGCAAAGGATTGCAATCAGGGCCGCTGCGAGACTGAGAGCTAGCGAGAGGAACCAGTAGGCGTTGATACGCACGGAGACAGCATCAGGAAGCCCTCCCGGCTCCGGCACGCTGTCTGCCAGGCCGGGCGTCTGTGCCATCTGCAAGAGCAACGAGATGATGGCGTCGTTGGGGTCGTGCTGCAGCCACTGGTACGACTCGATGGCGAATGCGGTGAGCACCGCCGAGAAGAGACCCGCCTTATGCATCCATCAGCGCGCGCCAGTCCAGACGACGTAACACGCTTACAAAGACGAGGAGCCTGTCGATTTCTTCGCGATGGAATCTGCAGGTGTCCGCATCGTACTTCTCGACGACGTCCGCGCATTTCTGCCACGCCTCCGCTGGCGTGACGCCGAGTCGGTTTTTGTACCTTGATAGGTCGGACGCATGCTCGTCCGGCAACCTGGGGATGGGTGGAGGGGGCAGGCGCTTAGTGGGCGTCAGCATCGGCGAGAAAAACAGACCGCACGGGCCCCGAGCCAGTACCTTCGACATGTCCTCTGCTCTCTTCCGCCAGACCGCCGCGTCCTCCACGCACGTGATGGGCCCCATTGGCAGCTGCGTGAAATCAGGAGCCAGGTAATGCAGGCGGTGGGTAGACTGACCGTCCTTCCCGCGGCATGTGAAGCCATCGTTCACGGCGCGCACGCGACAGTGGTGGGGAGACGCAGACAGCAATGCCAACTAGCAACACACAAAGCTCTCGTGCGGGAAGCGCTGCCTCGAGGTAGTAGCCGCGCGGAGCCGGGTCCTTCTAGAAATGCCAACAGCGCCCGTGTGGTGGCGGATGCTCGCCAGTGGGTGACGCCCGGCCATGCTCCGTCGTGCAAGAACGCGCGCACAGGATGCTGTCAGGTGCGCGGAGCTTGATGCGGCAGGCAAATTGACTGCTCGGTTCAACTGGGACGCACTGCACGTGCGCGAGCCAATTTCGATCTCTGGAGATTTTCATGAGGATGCCCACCCGTGTGAGGAATCAATGCGTCGGCGCGCGCGCCAGTAGGCCCGTATTTGCACCGGAACACCCGCCTCTACAGTGGAGGGGCGCCAGAAGCACGTTTTGTGGAGCTTTGCTGTTCCCGGCAGAGAGAACTGAAGCAAGATATCTCTTGCTGGGACAGACGGATGCTCTGAGTGTAGTGTACGTTTGTCAATGTGGGGAGAGCTGAAATAGCGTGAAGCCCTCCTCAAAGCCGCATTGCACGGGATATTCAAGGCCGGATGCAGCACAGACCGGGTGGAAGCAGTCGGTGCGCTCTGGAAACTGGCACGGCGATGCTACGAGTATCGCTTGCATAAAGACCCGAAGACGCGTTGTAGAGGATGAGCATAGCTCACACATCGTCAGGTCAAGTATGCGAGTGCCAATCGTAGCGCTGTACAGTCTGTTCGTCGGGCGGCTTGGAGCCAGGGACCAGGCCAGCACAGCAAAGAAGTGCACCCGCAGCACACAGTAAAGGATCATTTCCGAGCGAGTTCTCGGCGCAGAGCTGCGGACGTCATTGCAGGCCGCAGCGACGTCGGCGTAAGGCAAAAAAGGCCCCGGAGAGTTCGCCATCAACATTGAGCCGTCGCACGCGGATGTGTTGCTCTTACCAGAGACAGACAGATGAGTGCGCAGAGAGGATTGTACCCAAAGCTGGCGAGAGAGACGTCGCTCAAAGGGCCTCAGAAGTGCCGGAGAATGAGACTACATCACACAGTAGAGCCGAAGCCGGGAACAGTCGAAGCGACATTGCCGGCGAGAGCGCAGATTGCGAAGCGACTCTGGCCACTGGCTCGGTTATACGACGAGCGTCGCATACAAACATAACCAAAGCCGCGCAAAAGAGTATGGAGATAGATTGCGCACCGTACGGACCAGTGTTCGAACGCCAATCGCAGAGCTATGCCGTGAGCGCGGACGGCCTTTCGCAAGCCTTTTGTCAGACGTGTTGAAGCCGGGTCTGACCGGAAGAAACACAATGAGAGCACCAGCAGCATGTGATAAGCCAGTCACTGCGAACTCGTTCTCGGCGCGGACGCGCGGATAATATGGGAGGCCGCGGGGACGTCGGCGTAGGAGACCAAGAAGCGGAAGCAAAGTTAAACTCCGCAACTCTGGCTTTCATCTTCCGGTCGCTTCGCCGCGTCGGCTCTGCCAGCATTGCGCAGGCGCTTCAGCCCGGTGAACCTGCAGTACTTGCTCCGGGCGCGGTCTCCGGCCATGCTCGTGTCGCCCCGCTTCACCGACAGGCAGCAGCTTGCGTGCCTGCCACTGGCAGAAGTGTGCACCGTCTACGCGCCTCCGGGCGCACACGTGCGGGAGCTTTTGGTGGACCCAGGCTCTCAGTTTGCTGGTTCCCTCAAATATCACAGAATGCATGTTTCGCTCTGCAGACCCAGTTGCGTTCGCTGCAATATCTAGGGTCCATTCATCATTGCACTTCCAGTATAGCTCCGCCAATCTTTCCTTGACTGCATCGCTCAGGTCCTCGCATTTTAGTTGGCTGTGCTAGGTGCGGCGGGACCAACGTTTTTGGCCTTGTTCCCCGCGTGGAATACTACGATTTCTCGCTCCTACTGCCGCAGCGGACGTTCCGGCCAGGATAAGCTGCATTGATAGGTTGTGAGCCTTCGTCGCGCCGCGGCGTCGAGTAGCTTTGCGTTCCCGGTTACGTCTCCGGGACCCTTCGAGGTTCAAATAAACTGTGGCTCTGTGCCAGCCTTGGATTTCAACGGAGTCCGGGCGCGATGATGCGCGGGACGAATGTCGAACCGAGCTCGTGGGATGCTATGCTGGTATCTTGACCCGAGCCTGCTCGCGCTTCGCACCAAGCGCCCGACGAGGGCGGTCACGCTATTAGATCCCCCAAACAGCAACATGCCATTGCTTATGGGGCCTATATTGGCAGATTGGCGACGCGTGTCGCGTCGGGCTGTAGCCGCGCTGTGAACGCTCGAATTCATCGACAAGCTCGGAGACCGCGGCGAGCACGGGATGGTGTCAGTCTTGCCTTGCGGTATCTCCAATTCCCGCGCTGCCCTCTATTGGTCAAGCAGCTTCGAATTCGGACCCACTGTCATGCGTGCCACTGAATGCGCCCGCTGTCCCAGAGACTGGAAGGTACCATTTCCAGGTCCCCGGTGACGCCGCACCCACGGGTACCAATCTCGGGGCCACGCAGGGGGTATGGCAGTTATCCCGCCATCTGGGGACGCGACACCGAGCGCGGAGAAGGCTTAACTTTGTGCGCGGGATTCTGGGGTTCCGATCCCATGCCTGCGCTCGTGCGGGGACTCGTGTGCGTGCTGCATTTAGCTGCCGTGTTCGTTGCTTCCGGCTACTCACGCTGCGCAACACGCGGCCGACGGGCGTCAAGTTGTGCTATCTGCGGCATAGCGCGCCGCGCTCCGTCGTATCGTCACGTGTTGGCAAACTGGCGACGAATATTGCTCCCGGCTATACCGCCGCACTGTGGATACTCCCATTCAGCTGTGGGCAGCGGATGGCGGCGTTATTGCCGCGCCTGATTTCGCGTTCCCCGCGCCGCACACTGCCCCTTGTATCTCTCGCAGCCGGATCAGGGGACGCGTTCTCTCTCATATGTGTTTGCCCTGGCACAAGTCTCGCGCGAGGCCTTGCTCGAGCAATAGCCCAATTTTCGCGAAGCGCAGAATCGTATGTACTGCACGAGATCCCGTCCGCGTTTGGTGCCCCCGTGAGCGTACAATGCATCCCTTTCCACGACAACATGCTGCACTTTGCATTGGGGACGAAGCGTGAGAGACAAGAGGTGGATGTGAGGGCATACACGATGGAGAGAACGGGCGGCTTCAAGATATGAGGTACTTCATGTGTGACATAGCTAGGTCGGGGATGGCTCGGAAACGGAGGTGCGCCCCGCGGTCTCACTGCACTGGTCTGGCTGACCATCATGCTGCGCTGCGCCGGGCGCCTGTGCTGGCTGGACCTGCAAGGTGATGGTGCATGAGCAACAGGCTCTCATTGATAGTCCTGAATATACTGTACTTACACGGCTGTCCGGGTTCGATCCCTCCAGGCTATTGTGGTTCACGAACCCTATGCTCTCCCTCCAGCGGGTGATCTGGCACATTACCCGGCTCTTCGCAGCGACAATTTCGCCAGAGGGGGAGTCCAGGCCGTCTATCCCTGGGCGAAGCAAATCAAGGTAAACCTTCCGGATCGACGGGTCATGCAAGCCGATCGGAATGTGCATGGTGAGACCACGCGCCTCCGCTTGCGCCATCCATATGTCACAGGCCATAGCCAGCGCAGAGAACGTGGATTGCACGGCGCCGGATTGCTCTAGAGTACCGTCCCAATAGTAGGCAAGAGCCACTAACATGAAGTCGACAAGCTCTAGGGAGGTTGTGTCGCCGTCGACTACGTCCTTCCCTTTTGCAAGCCTGTCTCCAAAATGCAGTGCGATCAGGCAGGCAAGCTCCTGCTGAGATATGAGCGCCCGTGCATGAGGCAGAGCCTGAGTGGCCAGGTATGAGAATAGAGGGGTAGATCGTGTCCATGGGCTCCGGTGGAACGCATTGGACAGCATTGCTTCCAGGCCTGCCTTCCATATATCGTCATTGCCATCTTGGAGGGATGTTAGTCGGACGACTATTGAGTGCACACACACGTACAGCCCGGCGTTGACCATAGCCATCGAGAAACATCCGCCCTGATATAGGGAACAAGGTGGACAAAGAGTTCGCCCCGGACACGCATATCGATTCCAAGCTCGACCGCATATATCAGCGCCAGCTCACGGTGTGTATGCGCTTGTAATAACCGGTCCTTGGCTGCACCAGCTGTGAGGTGAAAAATCCCATGACGGAGCGCGACTGGCTGATGATCCCAGTCGTGCGAAAGCCCCCAGACAGCCAACCACACCCACTTCCGCAGATCCGGGTGATCTGCGTGCTTGAGGAGCCATTCAAATCCGCGGAAGCAAGCCATAGGAGGGATGGCAACGCCATTGCCGAAGACGACATCGGCGTACTCCTGGTCTGCGTAGGCATTGTCCCTGAGCCTACTGAACTCGCGGTCAAACGAATGCCATGACTCGCAGTACAGTTTAGGAGGACGCAAATAACGAGCATTGTCATAATGAGGCCCCCAGCACGGCAGAGGAATGTGCATCCAGCGGGACCGAAGATCATCACAGTCCTCGCGGTCGTGGTGGAGGTAGAACATGCATTCATCACAGTTCCATGGTGCCAGCAGTTGGCGCCGGAATGACCTGAAGCGGCCCTGGAGTTCCTCAGAACCAGACTGAGCGGTGACCTCGGGCCTGTCCTGCGATTGAAAGAGCCTGTTCTGCAGTCGCAAGCGGTATTGTGGCGAGACGGCGGCGCGAAGGCGGCGGCAGAACACAAGACACTTTCTATAGGAGCATTGAAAGTAGACTGATGCTGTGCTTTCGACCGGATCATCGTACCAGGACCAGAACACCTCGCGCAGCAGCGAGTGCACACGCAAGATCAGCAGCGCCTGCGGGGATTTGAACGGGCACTGCGGGAGCGCGCGGAGTGTCCGAAATGGGCCGAACAACATCTGAAGCGATGGCAAGAGAGTGGTCGCACAGTAAAAGATCACGGCCCCCGCGGTGGGGATGAGGATAACGACGGCGACGAGCTTGTGAAGCGTCCATAGAAGCTCGACCATGCCCAGTGCAAATAGCCCCAGCGCGCTCTGTAAGAGCAGCGGGACGGCCGCCACCACGGAAGAAACGCCCCATCCTTCAAATCCCTCGAGCTTCGTCTGCCGTACGCTGATATACCGCTCGTGGGACTGATCTGCGCGTCGTTCGAATTCGCGGACCCACTGCTTGCACAGAATCGCGACAAGGGACGCCGTGAGGCTGAGGGTCAACGAGAGGAACCAGTAGGTGTTGATGCGCGCCGAGATCGCCTCTGGTAGACCTGTCGACACTGAAGCCGCGACGGTAGCGTTGTCCGGGTGAGCTATCCGTGAAAGTAAAACAATAATGGCGTCGTTGGCGTCGCGCTGTAGCCACTGATACGACTCGACCGTGAAGGCGGTGACCACCGCAGAGAACAGACCCGCCTGCAGGAGCAAGATTGGTCTGGAGAACGGCGAGCACGCAGGACGACTCACGAAGACAAGGAGCGTATCTATCTCCTCTCGGTGCGCCTTGCAGGTATTTGCGTCGTACTTCTCGATGACCTCGGCGCACTTCTGCCACGCCTCCGCCGGGGTGCAGCCGAGCTGGTTTTGGTATTTAGATAGGTCGAACGCATGCTCTTCCGGCAGAGGCTGAATGGACGGTTGAGGTAAGCTCTTCCCAGCCGTTCAGAATCATTGCACTAGCCCGTAGAGCATCCAACGGCGCACCTCAAAAAGTTCCTTTGCCCTCTTCTGCCAGTCTTCCGCCTCGGTCTCCTCGCGAGTCAACGGGCCCATTTTCTACCAAGCAGGGTGAGATATTCGACGCAAAAGTCGCGTGGTCGACGAACGGGTGCACCGCTAGCCCGTGGCTGCCACTCATTCCAGTCTAAGGGCATCGTCTCAGTGTGCGGACTGCGTCGAGAAACGCGAGATTTGTGGGCTGACGCAAGTGCACCGCCAAAACAGGGATACACACCGGTCCCGAAAGCGCGCCCACTGTGACAGATGGCCCGTTCAAACTTCATGCGCGTTCCGCGCTTCTTTGCCTCCGCATCTCAGCCGCATCTGGCCCGTTGTAACCGGAGGATTGGCTGGCAACATTGAAGCCGCGAATATGACGGTTACTGCATTCAGCACAGTGGGAATCGTGGTGAGTGCCGCAGAGGTTGAACGCCGAGGCCACATAATAAACGGCAGTGGGCCATCGGCAGAGCTACTAGCTCCCCTTCTGCGATGTATGACGAGTGTCGGAGACGGCTCCTTTTCTTCGGAGTCCAGCGACGGGGAGAGCGCTCGCAATTCGAAGCACAGGACGAGCAGGCGGAATCCACACACGAGGTTGCACTGCACGTCTAGGGATGGACGCCGTCGCCGGGAGTTCCGTGCACGGACGGAAACGGCACGGACTTCCGTGCCGGTCGACGCCCCGTCCATCGTCGTCGTCAATGAGTGAAACAGCCGTACGGCTTTGCCGTTCTGGCCGGGCACGGGAGCGAGACGGCGGGGCCAGACTGAGTACGATCTGCGCCAAGTGACCCTGGGTCCCATCGGAATAGCAAGCAGAGAACGGTTCTTCGAACAGAACCACCAAGTTTGACCGATAGACCGATAGTCAGTCTTGTGTGCGAGCCGGAGATAGCGGGGAAGTGCCGAAGGAGCATGGATCTCAGCTTCCACTGCTCCTGCGGGTAGTTTCGAGCCATGCTGGCGTTGTGAATATGCACAGGTTTGTACCAGGATATTGTGTGATTGCGGGCTGAAACTAGTGCCTGTGGAAGATTGCGCATCTCAAGACCGCCGTCACACGGGACGGCCGTGACGCAGCCGTCCCGCACTGTCTGAGCACGGAAACGGATCAGACGGCCTCAGTCGTAGCCGTCCGCGATGTCGAAAAGACGGAAACGGCACGGACGGCATGGCGTCCATCCCTATGCAGCACGTCACCTGCTCGACGCGGGTACATTGCGTTCTCCGGTAGAGACTGCGCTGCGGGACCTGGCCGGCGTCGTTCATGTGTCTGGTACGATTCAGCACGGTGACCAGTACTTTTGCGCCGCCCGGATCTGCTCTAGTCAAAGCTATGATCACGAAGGATGCGTCTGCCGCGCTGAGCTTTCTTGAACGCCCAGGTCGGCATGCGACGGCTGAATGTCAGGTCTCGGACTCGCATCGACCGGTTCTGCACGGCGGAGATCCTGGTGGAGTCGGGCTGGAGCAGACGCCTGGCGTACCACTGTGAGCCTGAGCCCGCGGCGAAGAACCCGCCGTGATCCTTCCACGTGAGCCATCACGGTACGTTCGGTGAAGCAATCATCCACACGTGCGCCGGTGCGCGCGGCCCTCTGCACCAGCGCCGGTTGAAACTGGTGAACGGATGGGAGGGGAGAGTTGTTACAGCAAGCACTGGCCTACTCGCCCGGAGGACGAGACCAAGGACCTTTCCATGCACCGAGCCAGCCAATATCCGGGAAACAGTCACCAGCCGGGACACCACCCCTGCGCGCGTCGCGGGCCGGACAATCGCGCGATATGCGACCGCAGCATAGTGTACTAGCAGCCTGAGATGTCAGAGTGCGGCGGGAGCAAGGCCCACCAAAAAAAAAAGCTCGCTTTGTCAAATTCTCTCAGCCCTGGTTGCTGCGCCGAGAGCATCGGGCGAGAGGAATGCCCGAAACCGCGGAAGGGTCGTCGGACTGGGAGAATCAGAGAGTGCATTTGCGCCGACTATCAGGAATTCGAATGATCAGCCGCACCGGACGCCCCGTCGCAGATGAGTAGGTCCAGAACGAGACACAAAACGTCAAAGGTACGGCGCAGTGTGAGCAAGACGAGAAGCAACCGACAACTCCATAACCACCTCCCTCCCAAGCACACCAAGAGCGAGCGAGCAAAAATAATCATACACACCGCCAGACCAAAGAGACAGCAGCGAAAGCAAGATTTATACTACACACGCACATTCTATTCCTCGCCCGCCCCACCCGCACGGGGCAGCACCATCCCGCGGATAGGCGACGGCTGCTTCGTCGTCGTCATCGACAGTTGAGGTCGCGACTTGCGCCGGCGCGCAGAGAGCGAGAGTGGCAGCAGCTCGTGCTCCGCGTCGCTCTCGGATGGCGCGTCTCGATCGAGCGAGAGGCGCAGACGCGGGAGGGTGAGTGAGAAGGACGCCGCGACGTCTGCGGCTGAGGGGAGGTCGGTTGACGTCCGCGCGCGGTTCTCGAACGACCGTCGCTGCTCCACCGAGGTTCTCGCGCGCGTGTGCTTGGGCGCGGGCGCGGGTGGCGGTAAAGGGTCGCCTTTGCCGTCCGGGATGACGAGCTCCGTGCGCAGATGAATGCTGTCGTTCGCCCACAACCCATTCGCGCGGCGCAGCGCGGCGACCGTGACGCCGTACCGCAACGCGACGCCCGCTAAGGAGTCTGCGCGAGAGACGGTATGCATGACGGGCGGCGGCGGTGAGGGAGGTCGCGAGGCGGCGGGCGAGGGCGGTTGGGATAAAGGATGGGCGTCGTGCGTGACGTCGATCGTCTGTGCGCGCGTGTGCCCCTGGCCGGGCCCGCCTTTGCGCCGACGGAGTTGCGTCTGCGGCGGTGGGGTCGATGTCGGCGTCGGCGTGGAGAAGAGCGGGCGCGAGGTCGTTGTGGAAGATGAGGTTGACGACGCGCGGTGCAGGCTTGTCGCGGAGGCCCAGGCGTCGCCGAGGGTTTGCACGAGCGCAGCAGCGCCGTTGGGAGCGCCGCGCGACGAGGCTGACGACGAGGAGCGGTGCAAGCGCGGTGCTGACGGCGTCGGCGCGGAGCCAGTCTTGACGTCGCCGGCTCCGCCTGACGGCCGGCGCCCGCTAGAAGTTGACGCCCGCGACGTCGAGCGCTGGAGCGCGGCTGGTGCAGGCGTTGTCCAGCCTGCAGGTCTGGACTTGGACGAAGCGTTCGACGTCGAGCGGTGCAAGCGAGACGGCGGTGAAGAGGTCGATGACGTGGAGGCCGTCGCGGACGGTCGTCGAGAGGCAGCTCCGTTGGCAGCGGGCGGGGTTGACGCCGGTGGCCAGCCGTCGGCGGTCCTGGGCACTGCGTCGTGCGCGTGGCCGTTGGACGCGTCGCGCTCGAACCAGGCGTCGTCGGCAACGGTCTTGGCGCTGGCCACGTCGCCGTTTGGCACGCCGTTGAGGAAAGCATGTGTGCGGTTGTCGAGGGCGCCCTCGACGTCAGCGACGGCAGCAGCGACGACGGGTGCATGTCCAGTATCTGGCTGCACGTGGCAGTCAGTAACGTCTACTTGACGACGAGAGCGCTATGGCAACGTACAGTAGTAATGGGAGGTATCTGGGTGTCATTCCAAGGGTTATCATCATCGAGGAGGCCGAGGGACATGGCCCATCGGTGCGGCTAGCAACAGGTGGAGAGCGCGCGAGGGAGAGGAGCAACGTGACCGGGAGATCTGCGGAGTTGCATTTTGCCTCCGCACCTTGTCCTCCTGCCCTCACGTTCCGCCGCGGTTCCCACAATAAGCCCCGCAACTAAACAATTCTGCATCATTGTCAACTCGCGCTGTTTCTTGCTCTTGTCGCCCAGCGCGTCTGGGGGTCTTTTTAAGCATCCTGTTCCTCCGAGTTAAGTATGCCGCCATTATCTTTCAACGACCGCGCAGCCCGAGTTACCTTGCCCATCTTACGCTTTTTCATTAATTACGATCAGTTTCTTCCTCTGGCGCTGAAACGTACGGTCAACTCCTGCGCCGAAGACTCGTTCTGCGAGGGTCCGCACAACATGTCTGATTTCAGCCTGCATAGTCCCAGAAGCTACGCCCCGGACTGCCGGAGCTCTGCTGCGACTTTCTCTTGGTGAATTTATGTCGCGGGATAATACATACTTGCTCTAGACTTTACACTAGGCAATTGAGGCCTGGGGCCTCCGCTGGCGCAGATGATCGATGTGCTACCCACATTCTTTATCCCTTCCGCCCTGCCCCGCCGCGTCTCCACCGCCGAGCGTCGGACACAGCGTGTCCCTCTCAGATTTCCTTGCTGGCGTCGCACTGTGCTACTGCGTCACGGTCGTCGCGCTGCGCCTCGCGGCTGGGCTGTGGGTGAGCAATAGCATTCGCGCTCGTCATCCAGCTCGGCAAGCCTCGTGATCTATCACGGCTTCTCGCTCCCGCGCCGAAAACATCTCATCTTTGGGCTCGGACCTTGGTAGAGCGACCGCACGACATCGAGGGGTTCTAGAACGGCGGCACGGCTCTGGTTCGCACTTTGAATAAGTTACCCTCTGCAGCCTCGCTCACCGTCCCGCGTCTACGCCTGACACAAGTTGCTTTCGCTCTCGCGCTCCGCGCGGCGGCGCAAGTGGAAACCGCATCTATCGATGACTGCCGCGCCTGCGACGAAGCGGCCGTCGCCCATTCGAGGGTCCTCTCCGGTTTGGCACCGTGTGGGGCGGCGTGCAGTGACCATGGCTCGTCCTTGCTGCACGTCCAGCGGCTTCAGTGTGCATTGGCTCGTCAGTACGCAGGATCACGCCCCTAGGAACTGTCTCTACGAGACTCCATCGGGGTAGATGGACCCGGCCAGGCGGTCTCAGATGCGGACCAACGAGCCCGCGATTGGGACTTCCTTCCATAATGGATAATGGAAATAAATTCCATTATCCATAGCTGGTTGCAGATGGCGTGGCACTCTGCATCCTATTGCCGAAATTTATCCGATTTGCTGCGCGCTGTCTGTATTCCTTTGTTTGGCCTCAAGGCCTGCTCCAGCCCATCGCAGCCCATCGCCCGCGTCCTGTTTGTCATTGCGCCCGCTCGTCCCGACGACGTCTGCAAGAGAGAAAACTTTCGACGAACCTGTGTGTCAGCACTCCCAGCGTCTTTCAGTTGTGCTAACTGCATTGTGCAGATGGAGAACCAGCGAACAGAAGTCACTGAAACGGCCGACACGTGGCGAAGGAATGTGGAGGCGATTCTAAAGGCGGGCACTCAAGCACGCCGTTCTGCTTTGATGCTGACTGGTGCAGGAAATGCCTCCACCTTCTATCCCCATTCTGCCAGAAGGGCATGCGTCTGACACCACGAAGTACAAGAATCGACTCGACTTCAGCACGGCGGACGCGTGGCAGAGGTGCGCGGAGGCCATTGAGCAGCACGACGCGGACAAGTGCAAGGCACACCGCGAGGAGATCGACACCCTACTCGTTTTTGTGAGCGCTCTTACACGATTTCCGCTACGCTCTCAATCTTACGGGTCATGCGAGGCGGGTCTCTTCTCCGCGGTGCTCACCGCGTTCACGATCGAGTCATACCAATGGCTCCAGGACGACCCAAACGATGCCATCATCGCCCTGCTGTCCCAGTTGGTTGAGACGCGGAATTCCACACACAGTGCTCTGGTACCAACAGGGCTTCCGGCCGGTGTTTCGGCCCGCATCAACGCCTATTGGTTCCTGTCTTTGTCTCTCAGTCTATCGGCTGCGCTTGTCGCCATTCTGTGCAAGCAATGGGTCCGCGAGTTCGAACGCCACGCGAACCAGTCCCATAGGCAGTACATCGGTATCCGCCAAATGAAACTCGAAGGCTTTGAATCGTGGGGCGTCGCCTCCATCGTGACGGTGATACCCTTGCTCCTGCAGACCGCGCTCGGCTTGTTCGCTCTCGGCCTGATTGAGCTTTTATGGAACCTCCACGTGACCGTCGCCATCGTCGTCCTCGTCCCGACAGGGGCAGCCCTGCTCTTTTACGCTCTGACTACACTCCTCCCCGGTTTACAGTACATGTGCAGCCCGTTGGGATATTTTATATCGCGCTCGCAGTGCCCATTCAAGTCTCCACAGTCCATGCTCGCCTTGCGTGCACTAATGAGGCTCTCGCTACTCGGAAAACTCAGCCTGCACCTGATGGTCGCCCTCATCAGAGGGGCGATCCATAGCCTATTACACTGCATTGGCTGGGCACTGGACAATAATGGCTTTGATGGCGATACGTCCCAGCTCACAGGGCCTGATTCAGGCCCGCCCCATTTCATACGATGCCCATATCATCTCGCGTCTTGGACGGCGCTGGATGGCGCCTTGAACGGTGCTAGGGACGCACACGACGACACGGTGCACGCTGTCTCCGTTCCGCCGTCCTGTTTTCGCGGATTCGGCTGGCTTCGTGATCACATTGATCAGCCTGCGATAAATCAACAAATATTTCTGGCGGTATGGGACATCTTGATTCAATGCGAAAAAAGTCCCTGGGACTCTTCATTGAAGCTGCGACACGGAATCGGCTTTCTCTTGCACACCGAGGACGGCTATGAGTTCCCTGCAGCTCGTCCCGGGTTACTCCAGCTATCCTCCTTTGGTGGCATCCCCTTATATGCAGAAAACGTTGGACTTCAGCATGATTTCGTGGCTGAACTCCTCGTTCATCATCTTGGGCAGATTGATGGCAATACGATCGGTATGATACTGCGCGATGACAAATTTTCCCTTGGTAAGAGAAACAATCCTGTCTACGTCACCTGTTGAACTGACGGGAAGTAGATCAAGAAACCATGCACTTGATGCTGCGCAAACTCCTGGTCAGCGGAATGACCAACGGGGTGCCAAATGCTGCATTGATTTTGGTCGTTGGCAAATTCTTGCAATCTCTGTCACGGCAAGAGGTTGCCAGCGTCGTCGCGGCCCACTTTCTGGCGCTGAACTCGGATAGCGGGAGCAGATTCCGTGATTTCGACGAGTTACAAGAGCTATTTCGGTTCGTTGCACGCTGCCTAGGAATTGGTAACATCAGGGATCACAACGAACCGGCGGCTCAGCATGCGACAGCGACCGACAGTGCGTTATCCGCGCTGGTACTGGAGCTCGATGAATACTTCGCCGTGTTTGCCGCCCGCACCATCGTGCAACCATGGCATTACAATTTCGCGGTCGACCTTGCCCGGGACGCTGACCTTCGGGGTGTCTATATCGGTCTCCTTGCCAGCGCACCAAATGGCCCAGTCTCACCATCCGGCGACATTTCTGCGGCAGAGACGCGTTTCGTAGAGACTGTCGTGCAGCCCGTGATTAGGACTGAGGAAAGCGGCGTGCGCGAGCGAGAATGGAGCTCCTGGCCGCTCAGGGAGCCTTTGCGCGGCAAGCCGCTGGAAATCGCGGCCCAGAATACGCACACGGACCCTACTATACCCTCGTATTCAGGGGATGGGGCGTCAGGCGGAAACGTAGGCATCCGGGAGACCGATAATCCTGGCAGCACGGAGGACTAGGCGCGCCCACGGCGGGATGCGTGGTTCATTGCCACCGCGGCACGCATGCGCTCCGGATGCACTCGTTTGTCTGACGCGTTGCGTTCTGCCGCTCGTTCTGTGATTGCATAGGCGCTGTTGGGTTGTGCATGTCTAGAAGCTTCGTCCCCGTTCCTGTTGTGTGTTTTGTAGGTACTGTGCATTCGTAGGCACATGCCCGCGGGACGGGTTGTGCAACGAGACGACGAATCGCCCAAGGCAAGCCAGAAATCGCACCAGCATTCAAGATTGGACCAAGCGCAGAGCTCTTGCATTTGAGAATAACGCGCCAACCTATGATGCAGGTCTGCTTCGACGCGCGGAGCAGGTTCAGCCGACTCCACACTGCAACCACGGCCACTTCAGAACGGGGCTCAGGAACACGCCGGCTCAGATTCCAGGGCGCTGCGGCACACGCAGCGGGTTCCGATGAGCCAGGAGGGACACCACTGCGCCTGCCAAATCGAGCGGATAGGACGTGCGCAGCGCGGAACGCGGGCTGCGTCAGGGTGTTGTGAATGGTACGCGGGCACGAAGAGCCAGCGCCATGGCCATCAGGATCGAAGCGGGCGGGCGCAGCAGGATGCTATTAGATCGCGTCAGCGCATTGCTCCACGACTGTTACTGTCGCTGTACATAGAGAAAGTGGGGCGGCGACGCAGCGGGATGGAGATGAAGCATGGGCATGCCGTCACGTGGCCGTCGGCGCGGCAGATGCCCGCCCTTACATTTGCAGAGGTGCCTCTGCAGCCGAGAAATCTCCGTCGACGCGGAGAAGCGCGGGCGGCGGTTGCGAGGTCAACGAAGCGAGGTGTAGACCTAGGCGTCGGCGAGAATCTGGATGAGCGCGGTAGCACTGTTTGGACCCGCGGAAGGACACAAACGAAGACGAGCGGTACAGGCGCAGCGCTGACGTCCAGCCGTCGGCGTTCGGCACAGACGAAGGCCTGACGTTGACTCCGACGTTGCTGTCCACGACTCTGTCCCCGCGTCCGTCAGACGGCCGGCGCGCATTATTAGACGTTCAAGGGCGCGACGCTCCGCGCTGGCGCAAGGCACGGACGCGTTCGATGCCGAGCGGTGCAGCTGGGACGGCGGCGAGGATGTGAATGACGTGGAGGCGGTCTCGGAAGGCCCTCGCGACGCGGCGCCATTTGCTGGGGGCAGTCTTGACGCCGGTGGCTAACCATTGCTTGCCCGCAATGCCGGATCCGGCGGGTCACCGTTCGACGTGACGAGCTCGAACGGTCGTGTTGAACTTGAACGGCGCAGCGTCGTTGACAACGAGCTTAGCGCCGGTGACACAGGCGGTTCGCGGGCTGCTGGAAGAAGCGTCCGCGCGCTCGTTAAGGGCGACGTAACCTCCAGCAGGCGCGGTGTCGACTGCGTTTGCTCGTCCAGGCTCCATGGGAGGACGCAGACGACCAAGAGCGATGCAAGCGCGGTGCCGACGGCGTCGGCGCTGCGCTAGAAGCCTTGACGTTGACGTCGCCAGCTCCGGCTCCGCCTGACGGCCGGCGCGCTAGACGTCGACGCGCGCGACGTCGAGTGTTAAAGAGCAGCGGGGGCGGGCGTCGTCCAGCCCGCCGGCCGAGACTTGGTTGATGCGTTCGACGTCGAGCGGTGCAGCCGGGACGGCGGCGAGCAGGTGGATGACGTGGAGGCCGTTGCGGACGGCCGTCGAGACGCAGTGCCGTTGGTAGCAGGCGGGCTTGACGTCGCTGGCCAGCCGTCGCTGGCTCTGGATGCAGCATCGAGCGCGTGGCCGTTGGGCGTGTCGAGCTCGCCGTCGTTGGCAACCCGCTTGGCGTCGGCCACGTAGCCATTCGGTGCGCCGTTGAAGGCGTCGTACGCGCTGTCAGCGAGGGCCTCCTGGCTGTTGGCAGCGGCGGCAGCAGCGACGGCGGTTCCATGTCCAGTATCTGGCTGCACGTGGCGGTCAGCGACGCGCAGCACGATGAGCCAGTGGCCATGGCAATGTACATGAATAATGGGAGGTATCTGGCTGTCGTTCCAGGGGTTATCATCATTGAGCAACCCGAGGGACATGGCCCATCGGTGCGGCAAGCGGCAAGTGGCGAGCACGCAAAGGAGAGGAGCAACGCGGGAGATCTGCGGAGTTTCACTTTGCCTCCGCTCCTTGTCCTCCTCCCCTCACCTTCCGTGCAACGGCCGCAAAAAGACGTCGCATCAACCCCTATTCCGCTGTTCATTATTTTCATCCATCTTTCAGTGTGGCCATTTTGCCGAGTATTATCAGTGTACGTGTTCCTGCGAACTATCCTGCCGTCTGACAACGACCGCGGCGCTCTGCAACATCTCACACCTCATCTGGATCTATGTGACTGCATCCCACCAGCGATCGTGCTCTTTGTCGTAACCTTTCTTCGTCCTCGCCGGCCAACTCCCGTCGACTCCGCCCAACGGCACCCTTGAACCTAGCGTGTCGATCTCCTCCCGATGGCCATTGCAAGTTGCCGCGTCGTAATTCTCTATGACCTCCGCACACTTCTGCCAGGCCTCACCTGTCGTGAAGTCGAGCTGGTTTTTGTATTTGGCCAGGTCGAAGGCATCCTTTTCCGGCAGTGGCTGGATAGCCGGCGGAGGCATCCCCTTTCCGCCCGTTAGCCCACAACACGACCCAACGCACTGTTGGGCTCGCCTTGAAGATATCCTCCGCCCGCTTCGCCCATCCTTCCGCGTCCAGTCCGCCAATTGTCTGCAGAGTAGGATCGGATACAGTCCGGTAAAGTACGTACTATGCAGACGCACCGATGTATCTACCCTAGTTTCTGGTCCCGGGCCCCAGTCCTCGTCCAATCCCGCATAGGACTCCCAGTCCACATCGTCATCTGTGAACATGGTTGACGGGTATTCAATGACACCTGGCGACGCGGAGGTGGGCTAAAGGAGAGAGTGATGCCAAATAGCGCCACACCTGCCGCAGATGGCGCGGCGTCTTTCGGGGTAGAGCATGCCGCCGCGCGGAGAGAAGGGGGGCGCAAGACTGAACGCGTGCGAGCGACCGGCGCCGCAAATGCCGCGCGGCAGGGGAGCTGTGCACCGGGAGCGGTGCAGAGGAATGGCCGGCGATGATTGGACATGGAAGCGTCGAGCCAACACACCGGGCCATTCAGCCAGGCCTGTGGCATTACCATCAGAACCATCGCGCGCCGGGGGAGATGGGCGCTTCTCTGTGTTTGCCGCACAGCAGCCGCAAGCGCGGTCGTGATGATAGACGCTGGAAATGCAGCCAGAAATGTATAACCACCAATGAACCAGCCAACAGACCAGCTCGGAGCACGCGGCAGTAAAAGCAACTCATTGAGCCCCGCCAATTCAGCATTTGCGGGACAGTCCCGCTGATAGATGATAGCTCAGCCTCTGTCAGCGTTGGACGCATCTAGGCTGAGGGATATTGTTGCAGCCAGCCGGCAACCGCGCAGAGCGAGAGCCTACGAGTGGAACACCACCCGCAGCCCACCCTCACACGGACCGTATCTATCTCTCTAGGAGACACCCCAACCCGACCCTTGACTCTCGCCCGCAACGATGGAAGCGCAGAGCAGGCGTACGGAGGGAGAGAGACCCCCGAGAGGGTCCCGACGGGAGTTCCGCTCGAGTCTCTGGAGGGGACCCAGGGCTGATGAGGAGCACTCGCCTCTACTCCCACGCACCCAAGGTCTACGACGTGTGGGACCCGAGGCCTCGGACCAGAGGTGGGGCGCCGCCGCGGCCCAGAGGCGCGGCGGTGCTGGAGGAACGCTCCCAGGCCAAGTGCACGCACAAAGACTCTGAGAGACCAAGAATCCAAAGACTAGAGTACAGCGAGGGTCACGAGTCGTCTTATATAGGCGGACCTCTACCGGGACTCCCGTCGGATCCATCGCGCGGCTGAGCAGGGTTCCGTCGGGACTAGTGATCGGCGCGGGTATACCCGGAAAAACAGGTCTTACCCGCCGGCGCTTTGTCAGCGAACGGCTAGGAGTCGCGCAAACCCGTCCGGAACCCGTTTGTAGATGAGAACCTTAGCTACACTTCTATATTTTATTCGAGGTAATTGGCCATGAAACCGTGGAGATACGAGCCAATACCCGCAGGCTGTTTTCCCGGGTAAATTCCGCCCCTTGACAGATGTGACACATTGTTTGAGCACTGCATTTGCATGCCGGCAGCACGGCATGTCCTCAAGGTGCTCAGAGGATCCCTCGTGGTCCCGTTGAATTTTCGGGGAGCATAAAGGTTACCTGTACCCCAGGTATAAGGCAGGGTTAATTTATTTTCGAATTATTTTCGAATAACCCGCTGCCGATCACTAGTCGGGACTGCCGCTAGGTCCGTCGCGCCGAGTGAAGCTCTGCTGGAGCCGGCGTGAGCGCCCTTCTCGTCCGGCGAGACGTGCGTCCTCGAGCTCGCCCTTACTCTCAGACCCGTCGTGGCGGAACAGATATGCGAAGACGACAGAGGCAGCCTGGGCTCACGGACTCGGAGCGGAGACGAGGAGATCGCAGGATAAGGCCGGCGTCGCTTCACGCGGGCGCAGCGCATGTTTGCCTCATTCCCGGCGCAAGTAATGGGAAATCCAACTGGGGCGGTGTGCGGAAGACTCAAACACGATGAACGGAGCAGTGCATGTGCAATGATGAACCTATGGTTCCCGCAGGGGATTCACCCATGTGGGAAGAGATAGAAAGACTGCAATGAGATCAAAATGCGCACGGAGATGCACATGCTGCTACGGGACATTAGACATTTTGCGCACCCGGACCCGGGTCCGTTTGGTGGTTTGCGCACTCGGACCCAGGTCCGTGCAACAGCTACTATCCCGTCTTACACTTCACACGTCAAGATGTTCTCACTCTCTGCCAGATGTACTTTATCCGAGAACTCGAGTTCCTGGTGGGCCCTGGGGCTCGCAGTTGATCTGATATGAGAGACAACAATGGACAACAAAAAAAGGGAAGCACTGCTCACGGCCGTCCCTTGTTGAACTGTGCCCGGGTATGCGCGGTGTTTTGAATCATGGAGCTAATAGTGTATAAGTGCCTTCAGACGTTGTGTGAGATATCAATATTCGAGAAGATCGAGTGCGCAAACCGCCGGACGGACCCGGGTCTGGGTGCGCAAAATGTCTATTGTCTGGTCTTGGTCAGATCCGTGCACCAATGTCATATTTTCCGTGCTCAGATCCTGTCACAGACACTGCCTTATATTCTGTCGCCGGGTTCGCGGGGTCTTCAGGCCAGAAACCGTTCCTCGCTGGGGCGGCCTCGCGCCTGTTTCGCGGAATGGCGTTCTAGAGGCCCCGACCGATGCCGAGGATACAACGCCAGCCGAGAAACCATGCCACGGCCTGGCTTCTGGTGTCCGTCGATTCTTCCTCGCGCTCGGGCGCAGATGTATACGGCCGTGGCAGCTCAGTGAAAGTGTCTTGTTTCAACAATCTCTGGACTCTCCGCCATGGATCAACTGCTTCTATCATCGTCCTCGTAACCAGTGGCCCATATACCCTGAACCAGCTCGCAGTCGTTCCTGGTTAGCCCTTGATATGCAATTCACAGACTGCAGGGATAACGTTTTACTCAACCCCTCCGAGTACTCCACCGGGGAGCTCAGGATCAGGGCGGCGGCTTTCTTTCGCGGCCTGGGCTGGCTACGCGATCAAACATATCACCAGGGCCTGAGACAATGGATTTGGCTGGTTGCATGGGATATTTCCCGCAGCGTGGAGAAGACAGGGTCCGGTTTTTATCTTCTTGTACTCGATGGTGTGAGTCACCTGCTTCCTCACCCATCCCCATGGACGGTCTTCGGACCGAAGGGCGCTCTCACTCTTGACGCGCGCGATGTGAGGTTGAAGCCATCCTAACTGGCGCTGTTATATGCACTGTATGCCTGGATTGATTCCCCCGTCGTGGGTGAATTGTTTGTACATCTCCAATTCCTCAACAACGACATTATCACACCTCTATGGTATCGCGGGAGAGGTGAGTGTGCCTCCACAGGGTTTTTCATTAAACTAATCTGAGGATCAGAGGAAGATCTTGATGTCTGGCACTCTGGCCTGCATCTAATTCTTGCATGCTGGTTGCACGTAGAACCGGGACAACAGCATGTTCCTGAATTCCCTCCTCCGAGCGACTATCAATCGTACCTGTCTTGGCAGGAGCTTGCTTGCACGATTGCGCTGAGCTTTCGCGGGCAGCTTTGCCAACAGTGTCACCAAGAAGGGAGTCTTGTACGCCTTCTTGGGACCACGCTGGCCTGTCTCGCCGCTGATCCGGGGCGACTGGAGCATGTAGACCTAGCGCTCAAATCCACGTTCTCCGCGGTCGCACTCGCCTTTGACCAACTCCTGGAGCGTCGCGGCAGAATACACATCTTGACGGACCTGCCCGACGAATTGCGTCACGGTCGCATCTATACAGTCATGCAGGACATCCAAATTCGGTTTGATGTTGGGGTGCCCAGCTTTCGCTTCTTCGACGAGCGCGTTGGCTACTACGCACCATTTGCTCGCACATCCTTCCAGGTTTGTTTCATGTTGCTGCCTTCATTCCCAGCTAATTTCCTCACAGAGACTCAAGGAGCTCTGCGAGTTGATGCAATGTTCGGAACTTCCTGAAGTAGACAAGGCCACCAACCTGCTGACCAACACGAGCTGGCCGCAGTCTATACTACCTCTGAAGGAGCCTTTGACTCTATCAATCACGTATGCCATCATTTCACCCATTTTCGTCTACTGACAGAAAGTAGAGTGAACTTTCGGTCACGGAACAATCATAAGCAGAGCACCGGCGGCCCGTCTCCCAGTTTTGACATCCAATTATGGGCCTACCCGTCTGACTTATTTCATGAGAAAGTCCCCCCAAGAAATGTGTATCTGTCCCCCAAGAAACGAGTGTAGTTTCCCCTAGAATTGCAACATGGTCCCCTAGAATTCAAACTGGCTGCAACCAATGTCCCCAAGAATTGGATGTGATGTCCCCAAGAATTGGATGGACTCTCTCTGGGACCAGAACTAGGGCCCTCTAGAAATGCACACCTCAGTCCCCAAGAATTGGTCCCCAAGAAATCGAAAGTCCAGAAAATAAAAGAACCATCAATGACATGGACAGGGCTTCCGCTAACCCGGCTGAGTTATTTCATGAGAAAATCCCCCCAAGGAATGACTCTGCATTTCTAGGGCCCCAAGAACTAGGGTGCCCAAGAAATCGCATTCTAGTCAAAATTAAAATAAGTCTGACCCATGCAGGCGCTAAGCCGGCTGAGTTATTTCATGAGAAAGTCCCCCCAAGAAACGACTCTGCATTTCTAGGGCCCCAAGAACTAGGGCGCCAAGAAATGGCATTCTGCTCAAAATCAAAATAAGTCTGACCCAAGCAGGACTTGAACATACTACTCCAGCAGGATGCTTAGTCAGGACAGCTGCCGAGCATAGCTGGCGCTTTAACCCCTAGGCCACAGAGGAGATACTACCTGGTAGCTAATAGTTGCTGATATACACCTGTCAGCTGGCCCAAAGTAACAAACTAGTAGTACAATAAGTAACAAGTCTATTTATAGACCACTACAAATAAAATACCTAAATTCTTGGAAATATTTTTGTATGTCCAAAATAAGGTTTGAAATCAAATCTGTAAAGGGTTAGTGAAGAAAATGTAAACTGAGGGCACAGCACTACTGTCATATTACATACCATGCTTAATTCCAAAAAAGGAAATACTTCCGAAATGTATTCAAAGTAACAAAAATAATGTATTCATAGTAGGTTATAATGGGGGATGACCTCTGAAAATGGCTAAGTCCCTCTTGGAGAGCATATATTTATAGGTATATATGGAATGAAATATTGCTAGGGTCATACAGCTCTATGTGTCACGTCTGTGCCACCTCGGATATTATCCCACTCCGGCCCACGGCCTCCGCGGACCCTTTCGGACCATATCCATCTGTCCGGACCGGTCCCGCGGATTTTCCGATTATTTTTCCACGGAGATTTCTCTTCTCCGGTATTTCACCTGGTAATTGCTTGTATCCGGTTTCTAGCCTCGGAACCCGCGTCCCTCCGGTCCTAAAACTTTCCGGACATTGTCCATGGTCCCCTCGGACACTCCCCATGTTCCGCTCCATGTTCTCTATATATACCTTGCGATGTAGAGTACAATCTTTAGCCTCAACTCTCTATCTCGCATTCCGCGCCTCGGGACCCGCGGCCTCCGCGGCCAGCGCGGTCCCCAGGCTCTCAGCAGTCAGCTTTCCCATGCCCTCATTGCCCTCCGCGGTCTCCTCGACTTCCGCAGCCTAAAAATCCATCCTCTTCAAGTCTCAGCGGTTTTGCTCTTGGGTGCTTTCCGCACTCAAGGCACGACTCTGACACTATGGCTCAGTGGTCAAGACCTTTAGGCTACTTGGTGTACACAAGGTCACAGGTTCAAGCCCTGTCTATGTCATTGATGGTTCTTTTATTTTCTGGACTTTCGATTTCTTGGGGACCAATTCTTGGGGACTGAGGTGTGCATTTCTAGAGGGCCCTAGTTCTGGTCCCAGAGAGAGTCCATCCAATTCTTGGGGACATCACATCCAATTCTTGGGGACATTGGTTGCAGCCAGTTTGAATTCTAGGGGACCATGTTGCAATTCTAGGGGAAACTACACTCGTTTCTTGGGGGACAGATACACATTTCTTGGGGGACTTTCTCATGAAATAAGTCAGACGGGTAGGCCGACCCTTGGCAGCGTTGGCTGCCTCGTTGCCGACGAGGTTGCCGCCGGCCACGTCGCCATTAGGCGTTCCGTTAATGGCAGCGCCCATGCGCAGGTCGGCATCGTCCTGGCCGACGGCGGGTGCGCCAGCGGCGGCAAGTCCAGTATCTGGCTGCACGTGGCGGTCAGCAACGCCCAGTTGACGACGCAGTGGCCATAGCAACGTACAGTGGGGACGGATGGTATCTGGGTGTTGTTCCAGGGGTTATCATCATCGAGCAACCCGAGGGACATGGCCCATCGGTGCGGCAGGCGGCAAGTGGCGAGAGCGCGAAGGAAAGGAGGTGAACGTATTAGATGCACGACAAACCGACCAAACCGACCAAACCGGCCAAACTGGCCAAACCGTCAGTAGGCTTATGTAAGGCGCGGAGGGTCCGGATCAACTCGTCCCGCAAGGTGACCGGTAATTTGCGGACGTGCCATCTTTTCTCCTTCGCTCGCTCACCGTTGTCCATCGCTGCTGCCGCCATCGTCACAGGCAGTACGGCGCAGAATCATCCATTCCCGTACAACCCGCCAGCACCGCCCAGCCCGCTTCAAGCAGACGGCGAGTAGCTGGGCGACTGCCGCGAGCTGGCCGCTAGCGACGCTACCCCCCACTGATTCCCGCTTGCCCTCGCTGACCGCCGCCGACTACCCGGCCAGGCGTCTTTTTGGAGATTCGGAGAGCGCTCATGTAGTAGCCAGGCTCCGAAAGAGGCCCAACGCCATGCAGCGCCGCCATCTCGCGTGACGCTCCTGCGCGCCGTCTCGCCCGACACTCGGGCGCGAGCATCGCGCCGACCTTGTCGAGTGCCGGGCGGCGCACCCAGCGCGGCATCAGGCGCAAGTACCACGTGTGCGTCAGCACAAGCAATTTTGGTAAATACACCACATAGGCTGCCCGTCCCCCAACCCTGCCGCCGCCGCACCATCCCGCCATGTCATTGCATGCTGGTAGCCGTCACATGCTAGACGTTGAATAGATAACGTCTCGTCTAATTCACTGCTTTCATTCACGCCGCACATGATAATTCGTCTGCACGGACCACTTGAACGCACGGCCCCAGACGCGGCTGTATATCCTGAGGTCCAACGTGTGCAAGTTCCTGGCTTGAGGATGTAAGGTAGGACACCATTGTTGGCCTTTCATTTCTGTCATGCCTGCAAGTTATGAGTTGAAATCCGCCGATACTTGACTGATACAGGGTTTTCTACCTGTGAGTTGTGTGTGCCTGAATAAGCTTATGGAGAAGTAATATAAAAGCTGGTTTACTTTCACGAGATGTTGACCTCCTTCGCAAAGGCTTGTGCACCAGTGGGACCAACCCGGGTGCCTCCGCCATCCGAGGCACTTGTGGGATGAGATAAACAACTTCAATTGGTCCCCAATGGATGGGCATGACTCAAGGAAATAAATAGAATTATGTGGGACAGGCTCCTGAGCAGAAATAGGGTATATTGTGCTCTACGGTGAGCCCGGAGGAACGTGACCGGGAGATCTGCGGAGTTTCACTTTGCCTCCGCTCCTTGTCCTCCTACTTTCACCTCACGTCTCACAAACTATGGCGCAGACGTGCGCAACCCCTCTCATCTTTGTGGTTCTATTTCAATGTTTGATAACTTGGGCATTCGCATTCGGACGCCGCCCGAGTTAACGTGCTGCCCGAGGCGGACGTTGTTGCCTCTTTTCCACTCGCACTGCCGTGCCCGCTCCCGTGTCTCTCTCTCGACTTCAGAGAGCGACGAGGAGCACGGGCTACTCCCGCTCTCACTCTCCGCGCGCCGGCGCAGGTTGCGACCTGTCGAAACAGCCGCCGCCACATTGCAGGATGGTGCTTCCCCGCCCTGATGCTGATTGGAAGGCCGCGCCGCACGATTCCTTCGGCCCGGCGGCGTATATGATCATTCGCTCTCCCATCGGTCCGTTGGTTGGTTCGGACGGTCGCTATGCAGTTTCTTGGACGAAGAGTCGCGAGAAACGCGTCTTGAGCCGAAGGAGCGGAGTTAGCGGATGCTATCGCTCCTGGCTCAGCTCCGTCACCTCCGGACCTGGGCAAGAAGAGCCCAGACGTTTTTGGGCACGCGCACGCGGTTTTTCGCGAAGTTAGACGTTCTTGCTGCTTGTCGTCGCCGTATCCCGCGGTCAATCACCCCTATCCACGTGCGCTTGGTCTCGGCATCACTCTTGATCTGCCGCTTCCATACACGTGTTCGGTCCGCTCCCACGACGCGCGCTCAGCGTACACGCACTTTCGATCCCGCAACAGTCGTAGACGCCAAGGCTGCCATGCCGCCAAAGAGGCAGAACAGGAAGGCGCCCTCGCTGCCACCGCCGTCGCTGAACCCGCCTGCGGGCAAGAAGGGCAAAAAGGCCGCAGCCGCGCGTCCTGCGCCACCCGCGCCAGCGGGGCGCAGTCTGAGGCCGCGCAAGCAGGGAGGGGGTGTGGCTCCGCCGTTACCGCCGCTGCCACCGCCCCCAGAAGACCCCGTGCCGCCGCTGCCGTCACTGCCGCCGCCGCAGAAAAAGAAGAAGAAGGCCGCCAAGGCCAAGAAAGGGAAGGCAAAGGTAGTGCCCAAGAAGAAGGCGCCCGCCCCGTCAGAGGACGACGACGCGTCAGACGAGGAAGAGCACAAGCTCGAATCTGAGCTCGAGCACGAGCCCGAATCTGAGCCTGAGCCCGCGCCACCGGCCAAGGGCAAGGGCAAAGGGAAGGCCAAGCAGAAGGAGGTTGCGTCGAAGAGGAACGCAAACGGAAAGCGGGTGCGCTTCGACGTGAGCGACGAGAGCGGGGACGAATCGGACACCGCGCCCCGCGGAAAGCGCAGCAAGCGCTTCAACAAGTCGCACGCTGACGACAGCGACGACGACGAAGACGCTGAAACTGCCACGGGCAGCAAGCGCGGTACGTCATCTCATACGGGGCCTGGCTCTGTTTTTTCGCCTGGCGATTCCACCGCTGCAGCCTGGCTGTATGCGCGTATATGCGCCTGGCGCAGATCCCCGATCGCAGCCTGTCTGTACGGGTTGCTTGCGCCCGGCGCAAAGCACTTCGACGACACGCGTTGTCGGGGGTGGAGCACACGCTCTCGCCGTCTCATTCGGCACCGGCGGGGGGCCATTTTTCATGCCGCTGGTCGTGCAACGAGTCCGGATGGGATACTTGCGCTGATCAGGCCGTGACTTTATGGCTTCGGCGCATGATGCCAGGGTCCATCATGCGACGCGCGCGCTGCTACTCATTAGAGACGAAGTTATTGATGGTGTGTAGACCGCTCACGCTCGTCCAATGGCCACGTGGCCAAACATGCGCCCGATGTCGATGACGAGAGCAGCGACGTCGACTGGAGTCACTTCGACCCCGACTGAAAGCCGGGCCCCACGGAGGCGCCGATATCGCTGGCCGCGCGCAGGATAGTGAAAGGGGGAATGAAGACGTACCTTCCCTTGCACGTCTTTGCCGACGATGTCGTCCAGGCAGAACAAAACTCGCGCGCCGTCTCGTTGACGGGCACACAGGTCCTGAAAGAGGTCGACGCCGCTGTCAAGGATACGGAGGTGTCGATGCTCTTATGGACAAAATGGAACAAACGCCACGTCGCCGCGCTGCACCGGTACAAGGCCGACCCTTTCATCATCAACATGTTCCAACGCCATTTTGACTACATCACGAATGTCGATGGCGTGGAGAATGCCTGGCATCTCTGGCGCGCGTATGACATTGCCATGCGCAAGAAGGTCAAGGGAGGCAAGCCGCTGAACATCGGTGACTTCGACCTCAAGACCTGGTCGGATGTCCTCGCCGACGCGGCCACGCAGCAGGTCGTCAATGCGACGTCGTCGACCGCGCCGGCCGCGTCGTCGTCAAACCAGTCGTCGGCGGCGAAGAACCGCGGGAACGCGCAGGGATCCGCGAAGGGTCACTCGTCGAAGCAGGAGGGCACGCCACTCAAGTATGATCGCTGCATGATATACGGGGCCGGCGCTCACATCTTTGACAAGGACAAGAAAGAGCCGACGGCGTTGAACTGCACGGAACTTGCAAGGAACCAGCAAAGACCACTATATGAATCAGGAGAAATGAAGATGATCACAAAGAGTGAACAATCCTCAAAGAAAGATGGCCGCAAAGACTACAGCTACTACTACTACGCAACGGTAACCGATGCGGTCACGAATGCGGTACGCAGAATGCGGTAGAAAGGAAGTAAAGAGAGAGAGAGAGAGATGGTCACCACGCAAAGACAAGTATCGTCGATGCGAAGCTTGGGGGACGGACGTTCTATGAAGCCCGAGTACCGCACAAGCGAAGTCTGAGACTGCGTACAGTCGTACTCGATCGACACACAACAGGTGTTCGAGGATACGGAGCCAGAGAGAGATTGATGCACAGTTCGTGAGAAGTGCGCACCTGGGGAGGTTGGCCGGAGAATACGATACGCGATGCCGACGCTACGGCAGAAGACGAGAGGACGAGGGAGACGACGAGAGTGCGACGCGGTTCGCTACCAATGCTGACCGCAACACGCTGAGAGTGAAGTAGGCACCGAACTCTACCGGGACCGCACCGGACTCGAGTTGTGACCGAACCTCAACCGGACCACCGGACTGCTCTCACTGGGCTCGAACCAGGCTACGCGTTGGTCAGGAGATTGGATGCTGATTGGGGGTGTTGCCTATCGGTCTTATATACATGGGGAATCGAGTCATAGGGGTGAGAAGGGAAATCCTGCCTATCGGTATGCGATGCGGTGTCCATATGGTCGATGCGCAGCGAATGCGCCAAGTGCACGAAGGTGTCAGAACGCGGTGCCGAGGGTCGAGAATGAGTCTTCCTATCGTCAGCTGGCCTTGTTGCCGATCGAAGTGCTTGATGGATCGTGAATGCGGTGCCGATGCGCTGGACGTTGACGTCGGGATAATGCGGGTAGGATTCTCCGAGGGATAAGTCCCGCATGGCCAGGGACCATCGTTCGTCTTGGGGATGACTCCCAGCGAATCAGAGGCGTCGACTTGGCTGACACACCAAGGATATGAGCCGGTGGCCAAGCACCTGCTGACCGGATGGAACGTTCGCGAATGCGTCGCCGCGCGAGTGCCAGGGCAAAGGGGAAGTCGATGCGCGATCCGAGATAGTCGCTGCGGTCGCGCCAGCGTGGGGACGGGGTCCGCGTTACGGAATGCGGTCGCGGTCAGAGCCAGTGCGGTCGTGTCGCGTTCGATGCTCTTCGAGTGCCGCGTCTTGTATGGCAGGTCACCGCGTCTGTGCGAAACTCTCCGCATTGTGGATACGCTGAGTTGTTCGCAGAGCTTCGAGGTTGAGGTCACGAGGTGCAGAGTCGAATGGGGAGTGCGACTGCCGGTGCGCCGCGGAAGTCACGTCGGCTCACGCCGGAGCGCATTCATGCTGCGTCGCGTCCATCGGTGGTGAGTGTCCCGTGTCGTGCATTGCGTCGAAGAGTCGTATGAGCCACTCTTGCGCATGATGGATGCGCTGCCGTGTACCGTGGTGCTGGAAGACCAGTGCGCCGAATGCACGAGTAGCCGACCGTATGCGCGCTGAAAGTTGCAATTTTCGGGCGTACCGATTTCTGCCCGATCAGCGTGCAAGCCGGCCTGGCTCACGTGGAGCGCAGACAAGCGCTACCATGTCATCCGGGGCACGGGGCACGCTGTCTGCTTTGCCTTCAACAGCTGCATGAAGTGCAGGCGAGGCTCTTGTTGATTCGCCGCCCACGGACACGTGTGCTCACTCTGCGGCTCTGCCGACCACGGGGCTTGCTTCTGCACCGCTGTCTCGCGATGAACGCGCACCGTCGCCTCTTGCTGCTTTGCTCGCTGAACGTCACGATGACCGCGCGCTCGATGGCCACGCTGTTTCTTTTGCTCCTTCCCCGCCTGAGCGGGTGTTGTTGCCACTGTTGCTGGACTCGAACGTGGATGCTATGGACTTTACTATCCCCGCTGCTCTAGACGTCTCGCCTCCTTTCTGTATCACCACCCCGCTGAAGGGGCATGCTTGGCACCTGGCGCTCGCGCAGGCCGGCCGGCTTCCTCATTTCGAACTCATTCCCAAGGGCATTGTGGCTGGGTTTGACGTGGGGCTCCCGCGCGAAACCGTGCACGAATTCTTTGGTCGCACGGGCCTGCCGTACAAACTGTACCCGAATCACTCGGTAGCGTCGGATTATGCTTCGGTTATAGACGCGATGGTCGAGGAAGAGCAACGCGAGGGCCGTCTGTCTGAATTCTACGAGCCGGACGAATTCTGCGCTTTGATTGGCTCCTTCAGAAACGCACCGCTCACGATCGCACCCAAGAATGGGTCGTATTTGAATGGTCGCGTATGCCAGGATTTCTCCCACCCACGAGACGATCCGGATGACGTTTCTTTCAATGCGAGCGTCAACCTTGAGGACTACGTCTGCGATTGGGGTACTTTTGCACAGTGCTACTTGCTGGCTGCGAATGCGCCGAACGACACGGAGGTTGAGGTTTTTGACGTGAAGTCTGCACACCGTCGTCTCCCTGTTCTCCCGTGGCAGCAGGCGTACTACGCGATCGAATGGCGGAAGAAAGTGGCGCTGAACCACTGCTGCCAGTTTGGCGCTGCAACGTCGCCGGGACTATGGGGACAAGTGGCGGACGGCTTCCGGTGCATATTTTGCTTCAGATTCCCGCGCGACGACGTGTTAAACTGGGCCGATGACTTCACTTTCTGGAGATACCCGCTGTCGACGGGCGGCTTTGACTTGCACGAGAACGACATATACGCGCTCGCAGACGAACTTGGCTGGCCTTGGAACCGGAAGAAGACCAGGGAGTTCTCCTTCGTCTTCCCGTACATTGGCTTCACATGGAATCTGCGCGAGCGCACCGTGGAGGTCACCGAGGAGAAGAAGGAGAAGTACCTGCGCGCAGCGGACGTCTGGGTGCGCGGTGCGGTGTTCACCAGAAAGGAAGTGCAGAGCTTCCTGGGGAAACTGGTGCACTGTTCGCTGGTCGTCCCGGAGGGACGCTCGAGACTCGTCGGGCTCGCGAAATTCGCGGGGAGCTTCGACAACGACTGGGCGAGGCATCACCGGAACTCCACGACGTTGCAAGACGTTGACTGGTGGAGGGAGAAGCTGGGCGAGCATTTCTGCGGTATGCGGATCGCGCGCATACCGGACCCGGCTCCGACTCGGCTTTTCGTGGACGCGTCAACGTCGTTCGGGATCGGCGTCGTTCTGGACGAGGTCTGGGACCACTGGCGACTCATGCCAGGCTGGGATGACGACCGGGAACACAAGATCGGCTGGGCCGAAATGGTGGCAGTCGAGTTTGGGCTCAAGGCCGCATTGGAATCCAGCGCGCAGAAGATCCACCTGGTCGTGCGCAATGACAACCAGGGCGTGGTCGGCGCGCTCAACAATGGGAAATCGAGGAAGTCAGAGGCTAACCTGGTGCTCAGGCGCATAGTGGCGGACATGATGCAGAGAGGCATCTGGCTCGCCACGGCCTGGGTGCCTTCAGCAGAAAACCTCGCAGACCCGCCGTCGAGGGGACTGCCTGCACCCGGGATGCAGAGAAGACAGTTCTCGTTCCCGATTCCTTTTGTGCTTAGACCATTTGTCTCACGGGTCGCGTAATCAATGGGTTGATGCTGTCCTCGCTGTCCGCCTCGGTTTGCGAGATCCATATCTTCTCGGAGAGCACGACGTGACTCCGGCAGCGTTGAGCTCGATGCGAAGCTGGCGAGGAGGCCGCATAAGATGAATGGAACACGCGGGTGAAGGTCCCAAGGCCGGGCGATTCCACATCGTAGTGGTAGACTGTACGATGGGAAGCAAGATCCATGGAACACGAATCTGCTCCGGCTGAGGCGGCGCGAGGAGGAGTGGCAGTAACGTGAAGCTGCTGTCGTGTAACCACGACGAGCAGCCCCATGCTATGAGATAGCAGGTGATGAGAGCGGTTTGACTCTCTGAGGCGAAGCGTGTTGAGTTTTTATACGTATGAGATGGCTCCCGGAACCCGTGCCGATGTGACAGTGGGATCCTGTCTGTGCGGAGCGGGGGAAGAGACCGGTCAGATGTTGCGCCAGTTTCGCGGAATGACGCCGCTGGACATCCGGGCGCAGGACCCATTCACATATATAAACGAGTGCAGAGGGACACAGTGGACCTTGTCTCCTGCGCTCTCATCATCTGCTGCTGGGGTTGAGTCAGACGCTATCGGTACTGCTTCTAGAGGGTCCGTCGGCCGCTCTCGACAGCGTTCGAGAACAAGATTCGATCCACAGAAACGCTTGGAGGTTAAACGGTGTGGGGCTGGTCAACTTTCAGCAGAAAGGGACATACAAACAGCTTGGCAAAGTCCGGGAAAACCCTTGGAGGAGAGGTCCGCGGAAGTCTCAACGCCGCTACCATTTGTCGCTGCGAGTGCAGTGTAAATGGCTGCCGACGCAAGGAATGCACTGGGGGTTGCAACAGGCATCCAGCAGGTCCAGCAGATGATGAGAGTGTGCGCAATGCAGAGACTTGCAGAGCAGGTCGTTCGGGTATTTATAGACGTTGTGCGCCACCGGATGATCTGCAGATCGACCGTGCTTTTCACACTGATGACACGCGTCGATCCGGGCCACGTTGCCCTTGAGCTCCGCACACTGTACACCGCACACCGCACACATGTTATCGGCACAGACCTGGTCGCGCACTCTCGACGTGCACGACACCGCGCTTGCAAAAGGCACGTGCGACAATTACGCGTGCTCGCTCGCCCGCTTCAGATCATGGGCTGCGGCCGAACGCATCGATAACGTAGTCTGGCCGCTGCCCGAGCCACTTCTATGTGCTTTCGCCGCTTCGCACGCGGGCCTTAGGTCGGGGGGCGCGGCTCGCGCAGCGCTCTCGGGGCTGCGCTTCGAGCACGACAGGCGCGGTCTCGCATGGCTGGGTTCCCCGCGACTCGCGAGGATCTTGGACGCGGTGGGTCAGATGGCACCCCCGTCCTCGAAGCGCAAGCTACGGCCCCCGGTGACGATAGCTATGGTGGACGAGGCGCTGAAGGCGCTGGACCCCGCTCGGGGCTTCGACCAATGTGTCGCAGCGGCCATGCTGGTCGTGTTCTGGGGCCAGACCAGACTCGGCGAGATTCTCTCGCCGACGCGCCGCTACGACTATCGACGCTGTGGCAGTGCCTCGGGCCGGAGGAGGCCGGGGTTCCGATGTAGAGTAGCCGGTGTTTGTCCGTGTTCCCACACTCATTCAGTCTCGTTTCCTTTCCGCGGGCGCCCTAGGCGTCCTCACGTGGTGACATCTGCTTCATTCGCTCCTTCTCGACTTCCACTCTGGCCGGCAACCGCTTCCAGACGCCGCCCGCGCAGATTGGCGCAGCGCACCATAATTTCCAGACAGACACGCAGACGGCGTTCCAGCGCGATCACCCACCTCACCTGACACCCTCCTTCCTCCCTCCTGCGTCTCCTTTTTCCTCTACTATACCAACGTCTACGATGGATGGGTTCTTCAGGGACCTAGTGGGCGACAGCGACGAGGAAGCACACGCGTGGCTCTCCGACTTTAAGAAGTACATAACGATTCAGACTCTCAACGCGGCAGCCGGACGTGTGGGCGAGGTCCGCGCAACGGCATTCGGGGCTCACATTGCACACGGTAGCGAGGCGGAGATCTTGATAGGTTAGGGGCCTGTAGCACAGAGAACAGAGAGAAAATCACGAAATCCAATGATTATTTCCGGAGCTCGGGGTGAGACTTATATACTGTACATCCAAGTCATGAAGGAGTCACTATCTAAGTCATTCCTGAGTCAGTTGGAGTCATTAAACGAATCATACCGTGCGCGGTGCCTTGCGCAACCGCGAGATGAGTCTGCCGGGGTAATCCCGGCCGCACGACTCACAACACTCCCCCTCGGACGGGGATTACACCTAGTCCGAGCCTCAGCTCCTCAAACAGCGGCTTAGGCAGCGCCTTCGTGAAAATGTCTGCCAGGTTCTCGTTAGAGGGAACGTACACCAGCTTGATGTCCTTCTCCTCGACGTGGTCGTGCAGGAAATGAAGGGCGATGTCGATGTGCTTTGTCCGGGCATGAAATTCCGGGTTCTGCGAAATTGCAATTGCCGCCTGGTTGTCTGACCTCAGCGTGAGCGTCTCAGGGTGCGGGTGCCCAATCTCATCGTAGAGAAAGCCTTGCCACAGCACCTGCTTCGCGGCGTGCGTCGCCGCAATGTATTCCGCCTCTGCGGTGGATAGTGCAATCGTTGACTGCTTCTTTGAGCTCCAGGCAACCGCGCCACCGGCCACAAGGCTCACATAGCCACTTATGGAGTGCCGATGAGAGTTGGAAGCCCAATCCGCATCGCAGAAGGTGTGGGTGTCCGTTTCAGAGGATCGCACACCGTAAACCAAGCCGTAGTCTCGTGTACCTTTCAGGTATCGGAATACGCGCTTCAGCGCCGTCCAGTGCATGCCAGTGGGCGCGCTGGTGAACTGTGCGAGTGTATGGACTGCGTACGCGATGTCCGGTCGCGTAGCCGTCGCAGCATACATGAGAGATCCAATAGCGGTCGCGTATCCCACGCAAATCCGCTCATCGGAAACGTCTCGAGCCGTCTCAGTGGCCTCCCCCTGTTCAGCAGGCTTCAGGACGACGTTCGGGTCCAGCGGGGTTGCCACAGGCTTCGCCTCGCTGAGTCCAACACGGGAGACGATTGTGTCGATATAGTGCGCTTGGGAGAGCGTCACCGTACGCTCCTCCCGATTGTGGCTGACATGAATACCAAGTAACATGCTCGGCGCGCCCGGTTCCTTAATTTCATACCGCGCAGCAAGCTCCTGCGCTACGACATCGTTCTCAGCTTTCCCCGTCGCAAAACTGAGTAAATCGTCGACCCAGACCAATAACAGTACCATAGCATTGCCGCTGCGCCGTATATATGCACAATAGTCCGTTCGCAGGCGCATAAAGCCCAAGTCCAACATCGTCTTGTTGAATTCCTTGTTCCACTCGCTGCCGGCCTGCTTGAGACCATAAAGCGAGCGAATCATGCGACAAACACGTCCAGATCCGTCCTCGAAGCCCGCAGGCTGTCGCATGTACAACTCCTCGGAGATCGAGCCATTCAGATAGGCACCCTTAACGTCCATTTGCCGAATGTCCCATCCGCGGACAGCGGCAATGGCCAACATCGTTCGGAGCGTCTCGAAACGCATGACCGGCGCGAAGGTGTCATTGTAATCGAATCCAGGACGTTGCGAGAAACCCTGCGCGACGAGACACGCCTTGTACTTCACAACTTGGCCGTTCTCATCGTGTTTCCGAGCAAATACCCAGCGATTTCCAATCGCATGCTTGCCCGGTGGTAAATCTTCCAAGACCCATGTTCCGGTCGCGTTCAGCTGCCCAAGCTCCTCCTCAATCGCCTGGCGCCAGTGTGCGCATTCTGGCGATGCGAGAGCATCCTCGACGGTCCGCGGCACGCTCTCACCGCTGCTCTCAGCGGCGGCGTGATATGCGGTGGCAACGAGCACATTGGCTTCTGCTTTAGCCACCTGTTTGGCTGCAGAAGCTACCGTTGGACGCGCCGGATCCTGCGGTGCAGTCTGTGCTGGTGCATGTCGCGCGCCGGGCTTGCGGGCCGCAGGGTTGTTCAGCAATTTGTAGTCGTGGTCAGCCCGGGCTCTCCGCCCCTTGGGCGAGTCCGGAGTACCTATGCCAGGCTTCTGTGGCGATGGGGACGTCTGCGCAGTCGGTTTCACATTCGATTTATCCGGAAACGACACCTGTGTCGGGCTCGACGGCAACGGCACATTCTCCGGCTTGACCGGGGGCGTCGCTGGCTGACTTTGGGTGGCGGGAGCGTTTCCTGGCTCCCCCTCGGCGTCCAAAGTCTGCCTCGGGTCCGCAATGACAACAGTCAGCGGCCTAGCGTTCTCATTCCAAGCCACATTCCGGGATACCTTCACGGTCCCGTTTGCCCGATCGTAGTACCTCACGGAGCTCGATCCGTCCTCAAAGCCAACAAAAACCTATTTGTTCGACTTGGGAGCAAGCTTGGACCGAGTCTTTGACTCGTCAAGCACCCAGACCTCGCATCCGAACTCCCGGAAGTGCCAGACGCTGGGTCGCTTGCCATGCCATGCCTCGTACGGCGTCATGCCGTCGAGTGCACGCGTTGGAGAGCGGTTCCGGATGTATGCCGCATGCCGCACCGCCTCCATCCACAGGGAGGGCGGCAAGCCCTGCGCGATGAGCATAGCCCGCGCTAGCTCAAGCAAGGTGCGATTGAATCGCTCCGCCACGCCGTTCTGCGATGGCGAGTAGGGAGCGGTAGCCTCAATCTCAATCCCGAGAGAGGCTGCCCAGCGCTTCACCTTATCCGAAATGTATTCCTTGCCGTTGTCAACGCGCAGATAGCGCGGATATCGGCCGTGACGCGCTTTTACAAGCGCTGCGTATTCCTCCAGGCAGCGGGGTGCATCTGACTTCAGCTTCATGAAGTATAGAACGCAAAAGCGGGTTGCATCGTCGGTACACGACATGTAGTACCGATAACCACCTTTTGCCTGCACCCGAGCGGGACCCCAGACGTCGCTCATGAAGCGCTCGCCCGCAACTTGCGAGCGGTTCGATGCCTCGGCGGGAAACGGACGCCGCGCTTGCTTTGCCTGAATGCAGGCGGTGCATGTGTGCGACGGCGACGAGCTCGGGTCCACAGAAAAGCCATCAACAAGCCCTTGAGCCGCCAGCTTGCGGAGACCAGACATAGCAAGGTGTCCGTATCTCCGATGCCACTCGTCCCCTGAGTGCGCATTCGGCTGTGTTTGGAGAGCAGTAGCCGCCAGCGGCGGCGCAGACGGAAGCACAGAGCGCCCCTGAATACGATAGAGGCGTCCGACCTGATGCGCGCGACCCAGGAGCGCGCCAGTCGACGAAAACAGAGAGCAAGTACCGCCGGCAAATTCGGCGCGGCGGCCGCCCGAATCGAAGCGACTCAGACTTAGCAGCGAGTTCTGCGCGCTGGGAACGTAGAGCGTGTCGTTCAGCGTGCGTCTGACAGTCGTTCCGTCGACGTTGCAGTCCAGCAACACGGTACCACGGCCCACAGCATCCACTGCGGCTCCCAGACCAGCCACTGAGGCATTCTGGAGCGGCCGAAAATCCTGAAAAGAGGCACGATCGTTGCAGATGTGCGCTGTGGTGCCAGAGTCTGCAATCCAGTCGTGTATTGCCAGGGGCTGCGCGACGAAAGCGCGAGCCGTGTACGAGGTGTCGGACAGAGAGGTGTGCACCGCCGCTTCGGCCCGAAGCGCACGGCCTTTCCTTTTATGACGATTGCTTCCGCCAGCCCTTCCGGGCCTCGATGCTCCTTGCATCGGTGGTTCCCTCGGCTTATATGCCGGTACAGCACTCGGATTAGAGTGCCTCGGCATTGTAGAAGCCGGCGTAGGACAGTCTCGGGCCCAGTGCCCAGTGCCGCCACAGCAGTTGCAACGTGACGCATCGCGCGGCGGTTGACCGCTGCGCTGTGCAGTCGTCTGAAAAGTGACTGCAGTTGTACCGCCCCGCGTACTGCGGCGGCGGTCCTCCTCAACAAGAATGGAGATCAGCTCACCAGACGTGATCGTTGCCTGCCCATCGCTCTTTGTGCCCAAATAAGCGGACGTGAACAAGTCCCAGCTTTCGGGCAGCGAGGAAACCAATATCACAGTAAAATCCTCGTCAGAAACTACCGAGTTCATGACGTGCAGCTCCTGCTGCAATGTACGTAGCTTCGAGATGTGCTCGACCATGTCGAAGCCTTCTTCCGCGACAGTCCGGTACAGTGCGCGCCGTGCGGCAAGCACCCCAAGCCGCCCGCGCGCCTCCTTGACCTGTCCAAGTTGGTCCCACATCTGCCGCGCCGTCGTGGCGCCGGTGAGATGGACCATCTCCGAGTCTCCAACCGCCAACTCAATCCGGGTGCGAGTCTTTGCATCGCCCACATCCCGCGCATCCTGTGCAGCCTCCTCAGTCGTCTTCACGCTCTCGTCACTCGAGGTGACCTCCGGGCGCGTAGACGAGCCGTCAACATACTTGACGAGCTCGGAGTCTCGCAAGATCGCGAGCATGCGGCGCTTCCACGGCAGCCAGTTGCCGCCGGAAAGCATTTCGATGCGATACGCACCCCCGCCGATCGAAGCAGTTTGATTTGTAGTAGCCATTTCTAATAGCAAAGAGCGTCAGAAACAGATACAAGATTGAACTTACAGTCTCTCAGCCTGTTCAGGCGGGGCTCATAACCTCTTGATAGGTTAGGGGCCTGTAGCACAGAGAACAGAGAGAAAATCACGAAATCCAATGATTATTTCCGGAGCTCGGGGTGAGACTTATATACTGTACATCCAAGTCATGAAGGAGTCACTATCTAAGTCATTCCCGAGTCAGTTGGAGTCATTAAATGAATCATACCGTGCGCGGTGCCTTGCGCAACCGCGAGATGAGTCTGCCGGGGTAATCCCGGCTGCACGACTCACAACAGGAGACATGGTACAACTCGCTCACGGTCCCGCAGCAGGAGTCTTGGGCCAACTTGCTGCTGCAGTTCGACCAGAAGTGGCCGGCTCCGCCAGTCCAGCAGCGCACCACCGAGTCCTACATAGACGAATTCCGGGCATGCGTGCTTCCACGCGACGAGGTCTTGGCGCGCTTCCCGACCGGCAATAACGGGCAGACGCAATGGGGCTATGTCCTCTACGCGAGCCGCATGCGGCACCTCGGCCAGAAGACGCAGCAGTCGCTCTCGTCCCTCCTGGTCGACGTCAAGAAGCTGATCCCGTCGGCTCTCGTCTGGCTGATGCGCGGCCAGTTAGGGCCCACCTGGAAGGACTGGTGCACTGCGCTGGGTGCTCTGACCGTCGAGGAGGTCCGCCTCGAAATGGAGCGCACGAGCGAGATCGAGGCCCGGCTGGCAAAGGTCGAGGCTGTTCTCGAGACACACAGTGCTGCACCACAGCCGCCCCCAGCGCCCCCGCCGCCCATGCCAGCTCCGCAGGCTGCACCGCGCCAAGCTTGGCAGCACAGACAACCTGCCGCACCGCAGGTGTACTACCAGCCAGCATACGCCCAGTTTGCGCCCGCACCGTCAGCACCTGTGTACATCCAGTACAGCCAGCCGCCGCCGCCGATACCTGTCGCCCGACCGCTGCCTCCACTGCGGGCTCCACCACCGCAGCTCACTGTCCAGCCGCCAGCCGCGTCGCCCAACCCGTTCTACACACCCTCGCTGCCTAAGACGCCACAGAACACGCAGCGTGTTGAGGAAGAACGTCGCACATGGCGGTAGCATTTCCCTGACGGCCGACCATTCGCGTCGCGTGCGTACCCGCTCACACCTGGCACAGCACCTGCTGCGCTTGGATGCACACGGTGCGGGAGCGAAGTACACGAGGACGACGACCTCTCGTGCAAGAACACGCCGCTGGATAGCCTTGAGCAGCGCTACCGCACGAACGTGCGCACGGCGATACAGCGCGCCCGACCCCAGTCCGCTGCACCCAGGGGTAATACCAGCTTCACGCCCAGCCCGCTCGGTCCGATGCGCACGCCCGCCTTTGGTCGCTGGAGTGCACCATCAACCCCGACGCCAGCGTCGCCGCTCCACGCAGTCGACGTCGAGCAACCGCTGGAGCTGCAGTTCATCGACGGGGAGCTCGAGGTGGACTTCAGCCGGGAGCCGCACGATGAAGAGCCTTTAAATGGCAGGGAGGTGTTCTAGAGCGCTGGACACCTCCCACCACCAGGCGCTCGTCGGTGGAGGACACATACCGCCGCAGCAACCTGGGAGCACTTGCACAAGCGTACACACATACCCGGGGGTTGGCACAATGCGCCCCCTCGAGGGGAGTTTCTTACTTTTCTACCTCGCGTCCAAGCGACTGGCTGAATAAAGTTTTATTCCCATATTTGTGCGAGCAGCCGCTCCCGCTCATGAGCATGCAAAACGACGAAGGAGAACGAGTGTTCCCGTTCCAGCACAGAGTTGGGCTGGGGGGACACGGGGGAGCAGATGTGGGAGGCGTGGCTACTGTGGACGGTGGAGGCATGCTCAACGTCCTGGACTGGATGTTCTATGATGCACGCCGGAGCATACTCGGGAAGCTGCGCCCGTCACGAGCACGCGCCCGCGTCGCAAACGGAGCTATCATCGACTCAATCGGGCGCTGGATCGGGACCGTCACGATGGGACCTGTGGTCATCACCGCCGGCTTTGAAGTCTTCGACTCGCGCGGCAGCTTCGACATCTTGCTGGGGAAGCCATGGCTGGCGAGAGCGAGGCTTGCGCAAGACTTTGCAACGGACACCCTCATGTGGGCGGACCAGAGCAACGTGTTAGCGTGAGAGCGCAAAAGCCGGGTTCTATTCAAGCTCCGGCGCCGCAGAACAACGTGCATACGGACATAAGCAGTAACATACGAAAGGCTTGACAGAACACAACGGAATATATACCTAATAATGCTAACACTCCCCCTCAAGCCGATAGTCCGAGTTGCTGCGTGAACTTGGCAATCTTCATCTTGTCGAGAGCCTTGGTGAAGATGTCGGCGAGGTTTGAGTGGGTGTCTATCCACAAAACAGAGATGGTGCCGTCGGCGACTGCGGAGCGAACATGGTGGTACGGAAGCGCGATGTGCTTCGTCCGGTCGTGAAATTTGTTCGACTTCGCAATGTCAATCGCGGACTTGTTGTCGACGTGCATCGGGGTCGGCGCATCGAGCGGTCCAAACAGCTCGGTGACGAGCGAGCGAATCCAGATGACTTCGCGGGTAGCCTGCGATAGCGCGATGTACTCGGCTTCCGTGCTGGACAGCGCGACGACAGACTGCTTCTTGGCGCGCCAGCTGATAGCGCCGCCGAAGAGCGTGACGGTATAGCCTGACATGGAGCGCCAGTCGGGCGCCTCGGTGCCAAAGCTCGCGTCAGAGAAACCCCGAAGGCCGTCGTCCGTTTGGCCGAATGTCACAGCGCGTCCGTGGGTGCCGATAAGATAGCGCACGCCGTACTTGAGCGCCTCCCAGTGCGCGCGGCCCGGGTTATGCGCAAACTGCGAGAGCAAGTTCGCGAGGAACTGCATGTCGCTGCGGGTGCCGTTCGCGATCCACAGGAGGAGCCCGAGTGCCTCGCGGAAGGGGACGTTCCTCATGTCCGCCTTCTCGTCGTCCGTTGACGGGCACTGGCTGCGACTGAGCCTGACACCGGGATTCATCGGCGTGGGCACGGGCGTCGCCTCCGACAGCCGGCAAAGCTCGATGAGATCCTCGATGTACGAGGGCTGCGAGAGCGAGATGGTGCGCGCAACGCGGTCGCGCTTGATCGTCGTCCCGAGGTAGTGCGTTGCCTCCCCGAGGATCTTCATCGGGAACGCCGCGTTGAGCACCTGCTCAAGCTGGAGCAAGACATTGAGGTCGTTGCCCATGTAGATGGGGTCGTCCACGTGCAGTCCGAGGTACGTGCAGTCCGTGTCCGTGACGCGGTAGAACACTGCGCGGTCAGAAACGCTGCATGTGAAGCCGATACCGATCAGGAAACCACTGATCGTATTGTACCATATGTTGGCCGCGTCCTTGAGGCCATACAGCGCCTTGTTCAGGCGCAAGATATGTGTATCGTGCGGCTGCCCCTCGAGGTCGTAACCGTCGGGTTGCTCGACGTACACGGGCTCGGGGAGCACACCGTTGAGGTATGCACTGCGGAAGTCGGCTTGCCGGACCTCCCAGTCAAAGCGTGCGGCCATCGCGAGCAAGATGTTGCGCGATGTTGCCTTGAGCACCGGCGCATAGGTCTCCCCATAGCCGCCGAGGTACTCCTGTAGGTCGCCGCGGGCGACGATGCGCGCCTTGCGCTGCGTGATGTTGCCGTCGCCGTCGGTTTTGTTGGCGTACACCCACTTGAGCGGCAAGATGGGTGCGTTGCCCGCTGCTGTGCGCGGGACAACCTCGTAAGTGCTGTGCGATTGGAGCGAGGCCACCTCGGCATCCATCGCCAGCTTCCACTCCATCCAGACAACGCTGCGCTGCGCTTGGCGGAGCGTGCGTGGGATGAGTGTGGCCGGGAGCGACGCGGCTGCGTACCCTGCGTGCTCCGGTGGTCCCATCCCCGCCGGGAACTTGGCATCGCGTCGCGGGTAGTGACTTGCGACGATGGTGCCCTGCTGGAGCGCCTGGATGTATTCGCTCGGCTTGCGGTCGCGCGAAGAGCGCCGCTGCGGCTGTACGTCCGGGTCGTCCTCTCCGATATCCGCGGCGGTGAAGTCGTTTTCGCGCGATTCGCGCGCATCCTGCGCGTCGGTCGCCGATGGCTCCCCCTCAGCGCCGCGCGTGTCGGATGATGGTCCAGTCGCGGTGCGGTCTGCACTCGCGACGGTGTCCGAGTCCGCGGCTGCGAGTCGCGGTTCGGTTTTGCTGGGTGTGCCGGGCAAGGCGCCTCCGCCCTGCGGCTCCCCCTGCTCCCCCTGCTCCCCCTGAGCGAGCGGGAACTCCGTGCCGTCCTCGAAACGGACATTCCGCTCGACGGTCATCGTGCGGTTGTCTTTCCAATAGACCTTGTGGCCGTCCGCGGTCTCCGCGCTCGGGCCGATCCATATCGCCTCGTCGGCGCGCATGTCGAGCTTCGAGCCGTCGTCCTTGAGCACCCAGACCTTGCAGCCGAACTGCCGCGCGCGCGCGAGGTCGGGCTTCTTGCCCGTCGCCTTCTCGAGCGGCGTCTGCGGCGCGGTGCGCTTCGTGGGCGTCCGATTGCGCAACCAGATGGCGTAGAGTGCGGCGTGCCCCCAGAACGACTCGGGTAACCCGGAGTCATGGAGCATCGCCCGCACGAGGCCGATGACAGTCGCGTTCAGGCGCTCAACTGCGCCGTTCTGCTGCGGTGTGTCGTGCGCGGTGAGCGTGCGCTTCGTGCCGCTCTCGCGCAGGTGATCGTCGAAGGCCCTGCTGGTGAACTCGCCTCCGCGATCCGAATGAAACGTCTTGACGTCGACGCCGTGCTGCGTCTTGAGCTCGGCCGCAACGCTCTTGTAGTTGCTGAGCGTCTCCTGCGTTGTTTTGCCGTGCTGCAGTCCCATCCACGCGACGTCCGTACCGGCGTCGAGGAACGTGCAATAGTAATGGTAACCACCGCGCGCCGCCACCCGGGACGGTCCCCAGATGTCTGCGGAGAGGTGGTCGCCCAGCTCGGTGCCGAGCGGTTCCACTCGTTGCCGCGCGATGTTGGTCTTCTTCATCTTCGCGCGGATGCAGGACTCGCAGTCCCGGATCAGCGTCGAAAGGTCGACCGTGAAGTTGAGCGCCGCGTCGTGCTTGACGAGCGTCTCGATCGTGCTGTTCGCCAGGTGCCCCAGCAGCACGTGCGCCTGCATTCGCGTCAGCGGCTTCCCTGCCGCGCGAAATGCCTTGGCCGCGGTGCCCCTCGCTGGACACCATGTCGTCAGCGGGTAGACGCAGTCGATCTCTGCTGCGCGCAGGATCGGCCGCCGCGTCGGGTCCTTGCTGTCGTAGAGGACTCCGAAGCCCTGCTCGTCGTTTGTGAAGACGAGCCCCTTCTGGCGCAGACACCCGATCGAGATGAGCGGGGTCTTGCAGCTCGGAAGGTAGTACACGTTCGTTAACGTGAACGTGCGCACGCCGTCGTCCTGATGGCATGCGAAGGTAATCGTCCCGCGCTTCGTGGCGGTCTCCACGCCAGAAGCGGTCTGGATTTGATACGGCTTGCAATCCGCGATCTCGACAAAGTTCGCGAGGTTGCCGTCGTAGTGTTTCGATGCGCCGGTGTCGAGCAACCGGGTCTCGAGCGCGTGCTGCGTCGCGCGGAATGCCTGCCCGACACTTGCGGCGAGGAACATGAATCCCTCCCGCTTGCTCTCGTCGGCGCCGTCCTTCTCCGCGGTCTCCGTCGCGGCCTTCGTCTTGCCCTTGCCGGCGTTCGCGCCAGCCTTCGGCTTCGGCTTGCCGTCACCGCGCTTGCTGTACCCGTACTCGCTGCCGGAAGGCCCCTGGCCCTCGGCACCTCCGCCCTTAGCCCAGCACTGTTCAGTGCCGTGCCCCAGGCGCCCGCAGTTCGGGCACTTCGGTCGTGACGACGCCCCCGTCGTCGCGGCCGGTGTCGGCTGCTTCTTCGCGAACCGCGCGGCCATCGCGCGCGCTTCCTCGCGCTCGCGGCGTTCGTCCGCCTGGTCCAATCGAATCGCCTCGCGCAGCGCGGCATAAATCGTGTCGAATTGGAGCTTGCCCTGCGAAGCCGTAATCGCAGTGTGGATAACGGCGCGGTACTCCTTCGGCATGCTCTTGATGAGCACAGCCGCGTAAATCTCGTCGTCGAGGGTGCCGCCCGCCTCGATGGACTCGTTCCGCTTCTCGATGAGAGCCTGGATGATCTTGAGCGCGTCGTCGCCGTCCGTCGTCGCGCGAATCTCGAAGAGCTGAATAAGGATCTCGGTCCTCATCAGAATGCTCTGGTTGATGAACATGCCCGAGAGCTGTGTCCACAACGCATGAGCGGGCCGCACACCGATAAGGCGCTGGTGTAGGTCGGCCGGGATGGACTGCGTGATGGCGGTGATGATCCACGCCTCCTTCTGCAGCCATTTGTCCATGCGCTCCTCGTGCTGGTCCATCGAGAACTGATGACCCGCGAGGAACTTCTTTTCCTCTTCCGTGGGCTTTTCCGGGTCCTTGACAGACGGAGCGGTTGGCGGGACGGGTGCTTTCGCGCGTCCGGTCAGGTGTTTTCGCGCGCCGGGTTGCCCAAGCAAAAATTGCTCCATCTGGTCTCGGTACGACACCCAGTTGGTGCCGCCCGCCAGGAGCTTCGGCAGTGTGCCGACTTTCGTGCTCGTGGAGAACAAAGTGCCAGACATCCCGTGGCGGGGCTCAGTGACCTGTTAGCGTGAGAGCGCAAAAGCCGGGTTCTATTCAAGCTCCGGCGCCGCAGAACAACGTGCATACGGACATAAGCAGTAACATACGAAAGGCTTGACAGAACACAACGGAATATATACCTAATAATGCTAACACAACGGTCTGCTGCAGCTCCGGAACGAGAATCCGAGGCAGACGGCGCTGATGCCGACAGCCCTGGCCCCAGCCACTCCCTCGCGCACCGGCGGGTGCGATGCTCGCCCCGCATCTCCCGCTCCGGAGTGCCCAGTCCCAGCGCTGCCGGCGCGCGACCCACTGACTGCTGCGCTGGAAGCGGCGACAGGCATGCGTGTGGACGTGGACGATGAACCAGAGGACGTTGCCGAGGTCGAGGCCGCACCGGTGCTGCAGCAAGCGACGCGCCGCAGGCAATTACGCGGCGCGGCTAGGCGTCAGCAGCGCGAGAACCGCTTGCTCGAGGAGGCAGTACTGGCACAAGCTATGCTTCGCGCGGTGGAGGAGCGCAAGCGCAGGGCAGAGGAGTTGCTTGCGCTGTGGCAGGACCCCACAGGCGACGTCACAGGGGGGCCACCGCCTGGCACAGAGGCTTGGCAGACGGTCGTGCCGCAGCTGCTGATGGTACACGAGCGGCTGCGAGCAGCGCGCGCGCCCGAGATATCAGACGAGGCACGACGGACACCCGAGCGAGTGCAGCGCGTCCTTGAGGCGGTCCGCATCGGGAACGACCTCTCGCCGGAGGAAAAGGGGCGTGTCCGGGACCTTGTCAGCGAGTTTGCTGACATCTTCGCCCTCTCCCTCGATGAGGTCAAGCTTGTGGACTTCATCGAGCACAAGATCGGAGTGCCGCCCGGCACTGTTGGACCCCGCACAGCCCACCAGAAGCCGTTGACCGAACCGCAGCGTGCCTGGCTCTACGATGCGCTCGACGAGATGGAGAAGTGCGATATTGTGCGACGCATCCCGGCTAGCGCAGCCAAGTGGGTCTCGTCCATCACGCTCGCGCCGAAAGACAAGGGGCAGGACGGCCTCTCGATGGACGACCTGCGCCGCCGCGCAAACGAGGAGTGCGTGAAGGCCGGGATGCCGCCAATGTGGGAGCTTGTCGACGACAAGCCCAAGGAGAACAGCGCGGCTACATGCCAGGGGGGCGTCGGAGAGAAAGCCGAGCCTCCCGCAAAAGCTAATTGGCGCTTGTGCCATTCATTTATCGGTCTCAACGATGTCAGCACGCATGCGAGCTTCCCGATGGGAGATCTACACGCAAAGCACAAGCGCGCCGCCGGCCACCGCTGGGTCAGCGTGGCCGACTTCATGGCTGGCTTCAATGCCATTCCCATTGCGCAGGATGACATTGGGTACACCGCGTTCGCTATCCCAGGTCGCGGCCTCTACGTCACTCCGCGCATGTGCTTTGGGCTCACCGGGGCACCAAACACATTCTGTGAAATGGTAGCCAAGGCACTCGACGGCCTGAGCGGTGACATCGTTGAGCCCTGGATGGACGACTGCGCCCTTTGGGGCGACGAGTTCGAGGAAACGCTGGCCAACCTGTGGCGATTCTTCCAGCGCTGCCGGGACCGCAAGCTCTCACTCACTGCAAAGAAGACCGTTCTGTTCCAGACCGAGGCTATATTCGCAGGAGCGCGGATATCAGCGGCGGGCGTCGCCCCCCTTCTCTCAAAGGTAGCGGCAATTCTGGACTGGCCAGAGCCGACCAACGCGCACGGCGTGCTCGGCTTCACCAGCCTGGTCGGCCACTTCAGACCCATCATCCGTGACTTCGCGCGCATAGCCAAGCCGCTCACGGACCTGACGCGCGACGTCAGAGCAGTAGCTCCAGCTGGCGGCAGACCAAAGAAGGGCGCCTACAAGCGCGCGCTCATGGGCGAGGACGTGCGCTGGAAGTGGGGACGCGAGGAGCGCGAGGCGTTCATCAAGCTGAAGACCATCCTTACTAGCGATCCCGTGCTGAAGCCGCCGCAGTACGACCGCCCGTTCATCGTCACAACTGACGGGTCGAAAGCGGGCTTCGGTGCGACCCTCACGCAGAGGTGGCTGGTCAAAGACACCTCCGGCGCACTCGTCGAACGGGAGTTCCCCGTCGAGTTCGCCTCAAAGCGGACATCGCGCACGGAGGAGCGGTACACACCCTACATGCTCGAGTTTGCAGCACTCAAGTGGGCGCTAGACAAGTTCGATGGCACCATATTCGGACAGCCCGTCGAGATCGTCACGGACTGCCGAGCCCTGCACGACACGCTCAACAGCGACGAGTTGTCGTCGACGCACACGCGTTGGATGGAAGCCGTCATTGCGCGGCAGATCGTGGACGTCCGCCACCGACCGGGAATCGACAACCACACGGACGGCCTCAGCCGCATGTGGACGGGGCACCCAGACCGCGACGTCGCCGATGGAGACAAATCGGTGGCGCCGGACTGGGAAGAACGAGACCTGGTGCGCGATGTGTTCTCCCTGGCTGAGGATGGTGACGCCGGTGACAAGCTCCGACAGCGCTTCGCCAAGGACCGCTACTTCAAAGACGTTGTTGACTGGCTCACGACGCTCCAAGTGGACAAGTCGCTGTCGGACTCGCAGGCGCGGCGCGCGCGCTACCGCGCACGCGAGTACATCGTCAAGGACGGCAAGTGTTGCGATTTTCGAGGTCTTCGCACGCTCCAACCTCTCATCGCTCGAAGTCTCGCCTCTTCGCAGTCTCCCCCACCTGCCCATTCAGTTCGCCATTCTCAAATCTCGTTATCCCGCTTAGTCCCCAGGCTCTAGGGATGCGGAATCGCGAGCCGAATCGATCTGGTGGGTGAGACTCGCGCCCCACCCGCACCCCATCATGCGCTGCTGCCTTTATGGGACGACGCGACCTATCTCGACGACGACGACTTGCCTCGGCGACCTCAGACCCGGAATCCGCTCGTGGAACGGATCTCATCTCGTCTAGAGGGTGAGACCCTCGCCGTCGCGCCTCGGCGGCTCGCGCTCGGCCGGTTCGCCCATATCCGGCCTCTGATCCCGCGGCCCGATCTCGAACCATTCGTTCGACATCCCCTCGTGTCTCTGGCACCCGGGATACCTTCGCCCACCCTCTCTCACCTCTAGGATGTCGTGTATGCGCCGGCATCTCGTGCCGTTGGCCCGCAGCGCTGCTCGCGCTCTTCCCAGCCCTACCCATCGACACTGCTCTCTCGACAGAGACACTCCCTCGACCTCGTGCCACCCGGAATATCTTCGAGACACCTCTCCAACGTCCTTCGCACGCTCGCTCTACATCCCGGAGACTTCGACGAGCCGCAACATCGCGATGTACGTCTGCAGCGGCACCAAATCGCGCCGCATCTTCACCCCCCCCCCGCGAGCTCGGGGCTCTACGATGGTCTGCGAGGGGCTGTTGCCCTTCGAGGAGTCTTTGATGCATATCCCGGTATGTCCAACGCCTGCTCGATCGCTGGTTCGCGGGGACGAGTTCGGTTATGGGTTATTCGTCGAGCCACTTCGGGCTTCGAGGACATCGCGGGCTTCGGCTCAGATCGGCGACCTCTCTCGAGGCAGTACGGTGATCCGGGATAGTCTCGTTCCGGCGTTCTCATGATGTGTATATAGGGCGGATGGCCTTCTGGGCTGATCCCCAGATTTGGTCTGGTCAATGCACCACCCATGTTCTTGCTCGCATAGTTCCCCTCCTCAGCGCCAGTCCTGGCGAGTGTGGTGTGCTCTGCCGTGACATAAGACCAAATCTAACCTCCCCTCGGACTGGCGTCCCTTCCTCCCTCTTCGCCCTCCTCTTTCCGCTCTCCGGCTCCCCCGCGGTGCGATGTGTCGCGCAGTTCGACGAAGTATCGGCCGCGCTCCCCCTCTTCACCGACGACGATCCTCTAGCAAGTCGGAATGGCCGATAAGGCTCGCAGCCTGGGCGCCGATGGGATCCTCTCGACGGACAACCCGCTCCCCTCCTCTCGGTTTCATAGCGTCAGCGACGCTAGCCCGTGTACCGACCTCGCCGACCCCAGACGGGCAACCTATGTCTCTCCCCCTCGCCCCGGGGGCTCGACTCGCGATGTGCACGCGTGCTCCCTCGCGATCCGCCAAGTCTCTCGGATCTTCGGCACCAGGATCGCACCGCATCCCATCCTCCTGGGGTGTCCCTCCTCCCTCTATACCCTCGACCCTCGTCGACCTTCGACGAGCGGTGCGCTACCAAACCCGACCACCTCTGACTGTTAGCGAGAATGGAAGAACGCGCAGTCACTCTCCCCGCTCTTGACCATCGAAAGATGGGGGCCTGGCCGTGATCCGACGAAGGATGCATGCGCTCGCAGTGCCTGAGCACCGCCGACCTCACGAGACGAGGCGCGAACGACTCGAGCGACGCACGATGCCTCGCTCACGAACCCGAACGAACGACACGATGTCCTACGACTCGAAACGAACACATGGCAGAGCCGAACGAACCTCGCCGAGCACTCCTAACGCTCCGCGATCGACGCTATCCCTAGCCCGCACTCTAGCGCGGCCTCCACGATCACTACATGACCCCTAACGCGTGAGCACTGGTCTCGCTCCTCCCTCTATCCCCGCACCGCTCTGGGGATCTCTTCGACGCCTCGACCGAGATAACGCTCTCGAACTCGGGCTTCGCACACGCCCAGCTTTGCGATTGACATCGCGCGACTCGCGGCACTTGACGCGGATCGACAACCGCTTCCAAACGCATTCGCTGGGCCTGACCCTCGTCGCCCTCACCGGACGACCTCGCCGACCTCAGTGAACGCAGACTCACGCTCGAGACAAGCTCCCTCGGTCGTCAGCAGGCTCGCGAAGTTGTCACGCTTCGCTGTTCTCACTTCGCTTTCACCCCGGACTTGGCTTCGGGCCCTACACTCGTTCCAAGAAACACCTCAATCCTTATTTCCTATCCTACTTCGCCCGTTGCGACAAGAAACTACATACATCAAGGAAACATACAAGAACACCGCCCCGGGCGGCTTACACGTCGGCCTCGTCCTCATCGTCCTCCTCCTCCGACTCCGGGTCGTCGGCCTGGCGCTGGCGCTCGAAGAGCACCATCCGCGTGGCGTTGCGGTGATCGGCGCGACGGCGCTGCAGCTCGCGCAGCCGCTCGCGCGCCTCCTCAACCTCGGGAGTCCTCACCGGACCCGGCGATGACGAAGTCGAGCAGCGCCGCCTCGAGCGGCGCAAGCGCGACGACGACGGCCTCGACGACGACGAGCCGCGCGACGTGGGCGGCGGCGACGAACTGCGAGCGTCCGGCGGCGTCAGCGGACGGCGCGCCCCACGGTGCCCGCGAACGACCCCCGCGTCCGCGCGGAGAGCCTTCCACGAGCAGGCGATGTGGCGGCGGCTGCACTCGCTGCAGGGCAGCACGCCCGGCTTGTCGCGACACCACTGCGTCATCTTCGCCTTGACGCAGCTGTCGCAGGGCTGTGGGGGCGGCGTCAGGCACCTCGCCGACCTGCTGTTCCGCCGGGACTCCCGAAAGCAAGGACGATCCGCTGACGACTCAGACGGAACTCTCACGGAGGCCCGTGGAGGAGGTATATAGGCAAGCGCGAGACCCACGATGTACCCTAGTCTTTGGATTCTTGGTCTCTCAGAGTCTTTGTGCGTGCACTTGGCCTGGGAGCGTTCCTCCAGCACCGCCGCGCCTCTGGGCCGCGGCGGCGCCCCACCTCTGGTCCGAGGCCTCGGGTCCCGCACGTCGTAGACCCTGGGTGCGTGGGAGTAGAGGCGAGTACTCCTCATCAGCCCCGGGTCCCCTCCAGAGCCCCGGACGGAACTCCCGTCGGGACCCTCTCGGGGGTCTCTCTCCCTCCGTACGCCTGCTCTGCGCTTCCACCGTTGCGGGCGAGAGTCAAGGGTCGGGTTGGGGTGTCTCCTAGAGAGAGAGATGCGGTCCGTGTGAGGGTGGGCTGCGGGTGGTGTTTCACTCGTAGGCTCTCGCTCTGTGCGGTTGCCGGCTGGCCGCAACATAATCCAAAGACTAACACACCATCGCGGCGCGGTGTAACGATGCCCGTGCCGCCTCGCTGCTCCCTCATCCTCACGAGACCCGAGGCCAAACAACTCCCTCCCCATATACCAGTTCTCACTCTTCTCGACCCGACCTCTCCCTTCGCACCACGCGGTCTCGGCGAAGGACAACGACACCTCCCCGAACGACCTAGGACGAAGGCGCCGACTGTTCCGAAACGGCTCTCGCTTGCAACCCGCACGAAAGGTGCTGTGACCGACGAACGGGTCCCGACGCCAGCGGGCGCACGAGTTGCCACCGAAGCGAACGCAGAACACCCCGGCGCGCGCACGTACGACAAGGACGGTAATGGCGAACCGATCCCGCAGAGTGACGGCCCCATACGCACGGGGCCGCACGCCCAGCCACCACACCCAGGGAGGGTCCAAGCCCTCGCCGCAGACCTCCCGCTGAGTCACTTTCTCTTCGCTACCCGCGGACCTCAGGCCGGCTAAGCCCCACTACGGCAGCACTCGCCCGGACGTTCGCACCCCCCACATTTTATATATTCAAGAAAAACCAGCACACGCTTAGACGAAGGAGAAAGACTACGCTAAGAGGACTCGTCCGTCGGCACGGAGCTGAAGCCAAACGACAGCGAGACGAACTCCAACAAGGCGGAGAACCGCGCCCCTGTCTCTTCCAGGCTCGAGCGCAACCCGGACACCTCCGCGCGGAGGTCCGCGTTGGCCTGGTTCAGCGCCGAAACAGGTCGTCCACGCCTCCACCCAGTTCCGAGGGCGACGACGGCGGGGGCGCAGTCATTCCTTCCCACACGGCGCCGCGGCAGCGGATCCGACGGACCGCGCACCGCTGACACACTCCGGGCACCCGAGTCGTGAGGTTGAGACGAACGGTGCAGACCTGTCCCGCGACATCGCAGTTCTCGCACTAGGAACGACGCGTCGTCAGCATTGCGTCGTGAGGCCTCCCCCGGCGCAAGAACAAGAACGCACCGCGACGAGGGCGGGATCGCCGTTCGACCACCGGCTGGGACGAGCACGAACGACTTCGACGAACTCGAAACCCGACTCTTCGCCTTCGTCGTCGCCTTCGTCGTCGCCGGGAACGAAATCCTCGTCGGATGGTGAGGCGTCTTCGGGCAACGGCCCAGACAGGAGCGATCGCACCCACAACGACGGAGACGCGAGTCCCGCCGGGACTCCCGCGTCAAGCAGCGACGTCGCCGTCGTCCTCCTAACCCTCGGAGCCGGCGGGGGCGCCTCCTCGAGTGCCTCCAGGTGGCTCCGCAGCTCGCCCACGTAGGCGCTGAAGGCGATCCGTTCGTTGCGCAAGTCGGGGCCGTGGTAGCCCACGTCCCACGTCGCACCGACCGCCTCGTCAATCGGCGACCGATACCACTCTTGCTCGTTGGGAGTGAACGTGGCGCGCTCCATGATCGTCTCCTGCCAGCGGAAGACGGCCGTGGTAACGGCAAGGTCGAGCTCCTCGCGGTCCGCGGCCAGAACGTCCCCAGCGCGCGCGCATGCGACATCGAACTTGTCCAGGGCGGCCACGACGTCGGCGCGTAGCCCCACTTCGATCTCGCGGGCGCTCGGTGTCTCCACGAACTGGTCGAAGAGGATCCACCGCTCGAGCTCGGAGCGCAGTATTAGCTCCCCTGTCCCGTTCGGACTGTACAGATCGTCCAGACGACCGAAGAGGAACTCCCGAGCGCACACTTCGGTAAACGCGGCGCGGACCTCGTCGAGGGACAGCCGCGTGACCGCCGACAAGTCGGGGACGAAGCGGGGCATGATCTTCATAGGGAACGACGCGACGACTGGGCGGCCAACAACAAGTGGTGAGGGAGAGGGAGAGGCCTCACACGTCGCGACTGGCCAGTACATATACGCCGGTAACCACATGCGACGGAACTACGGACGGAGGCGCCAGAGTCCCGCGTCCCCCCTGTCTGGACCCCCGATGGCGCGCGGACCCCCGTCGGAACTCTCGCTCGGGTCCTCCTCGTCTCCCTCGTCTTCTTCGTCCTCCTTGGCGCTCTTCGGCACGAACGACATGCCCACTTCGGGGGACAACCACGCGTCGGGGAGTCGATAATACTCGAGCCCGGCGCGGAGGTCCGGCCGGTACCCGACGCACGAACACCCGCACGCGAGGCAGCGAGCGCACGATTCTTCCGCCACCCAAGAGAAACACATCTCCCCGGTGAACGCGCACCGGGCGCACTGCGCGTATCAAGCGACTGGAAGATGAGGGACTGTATGGAGGTACGCACCTGGCTTACCGAGGAGTACACACTCTGGTGGCGCGTCAGAAGCTGCGGAACCCGTACGCCCCCGACCCGAGCGGAGAATCCGAGCTGGTACAAGTGCTCCTCCCTCGCGCGGTCGACGAGCGACGCGTCGCACGCAGGAACCGTCTCCCACGTCTCGCCGGGTTTGAGGAAAGAGAAGCGGGCGGCACCGGGAGCATCGGGGAAGTACTGGCGGACGCGCAGGGCGTAGTGACGAGCGGCACCCACGAGCACGCGGAGAAGCTCGAGCGTCGCGGTCGCATCTGGCAACCCGAGCGAGCCGCGCGACTCGACCAAGGAGACGCGGCCGCGTACCAACATCTCTCGCGCGTGCATCTCCGAGCGAACCCCGGGGCGATCGAAGCCAACGCGAAGGCGCATCCACTGCTCGGTGAGGGACATCAACTGAGTGCCGACGAGGCGAGGGAAGTACAACGCGACAACGCCAAACAACCGCTCGCTGTCGGCAAGGATCGCGAACTCCTCGACGCGGTCGACAAGAGGACCATCGAGGGTAGGTTCCATGACACAGACGGCTCGTCGCGGCTCGTCCTTGGGGGGGGTTATGTTCCGCCGGGACTCCCGAAAGCAAGGACGATCCGCTGACGACTCAGACGGAACTCTCACGGAGGCCCGTGGAGGAGGTATATAGGCAAGCGCGAGACCCACGATGTACCCTAGTCTTTGGATTCTTGGTCTCTCAGAGTCTTTGTGCGTGCACTTGGCCTGGGAGCGTTCCTCCAGCACCGCCGCGCCTCTGGGCCGCGGCGGCGCCCCACCTCTGGTCCGAGGCCTCGGGTCCCGCACGTCGTAGACCCTGGGTGCGTGGGAGTAGAGGCGAGTACTCCTCATCAGCCCCGGGTCCCCTCCAGAGCCCCGGACGGAACTCCCGTCGGGACCCTCTCGGGGGTCTCTCTCCCTCCGTACGCCTGCTCTGCGCTTCCACCGTTGCGGGCGAGAGTCAAGGGTCGGGTTGGGGTGTCTCCTAGAGAGAGAGATGCGGTCCGTGTGAGGGTGGGCTGCGGGTGGTGTTCCACTCGTAGGCTCTCGCTCTGTGCGGTTGCCGGCTGGCCGCAACACCTGCGGCGCGTCGATTAGAGACCACTCACCCGAAGAGGCACATCGTCCGGCCCCAGCTGCTTGCGGGCGCGGCGCATGGCGTCGAGATCCGCCTTCCTGCTCTCGCCGGGCGGGATCTTCACACCGCGGCGGGCGGCGCGCTTGGGCGCGCGACGCGGCGACGGGTTCTTCTCGCGGGAGCGTCCGCGGGTCGCCCCAGCACGCGCCTTTTCAGTACGCGCCTGCTCGGGCGCGACAGCCGACACGGGCCGCGACGCCGTCATACGAGCAAACGGACGACGGCGGCGCCGCACGAAGGGCTCGTCGTCGTCCGAAGGCAACGGCGGCGAGGTCGCCGACGTCGCCTCCGGCGCCGGAGCAGATCGCGGGGCCGACGTCGTCCAGTTCGCGGGCACGGGCGGGAGGTTGAACACGAGACGCCGCCCCGGCGGCGGCGCCCTCCCACGCACGGGTGCGGGCGAAGGACGAACTGACGGCGGCGGCGCGAACGGAGTCGCGGTGGGCGAACGTGCGGGCCCCAAGAAATCGTCGATGTCGTCCTCGGACCCGAGAGCAGGCGCTCCCAGCGTCGAGGACGGCCCAGAGGTCGCAGACGCGGCGGGCGGCTGCGCCGGCGCAGAGCTCGTCGCCGGCGCAGGGTTCGCAGACGGCGCAGACGGTGCAGGAGGAGGCGGCGGCGGCGCCGCAGAGGTCGAAGGCGCCGCGGACGGCGGCGAGATCGCCGACGTCGACGGCGGTGGAACGGAGCCCCCAGACTCCGGAGACGGGGCGGCAGCACGCGCGCGAGCGCGAGTACGAGGAGCGGGCGGCGGCGGCATCGCGCCCGCGAAGCGCGCGTACGACGGCGCCGTGAAATCAGGCTGCAGCGCCGGCATCGCGAACTGCCCCGGCGCCGCTGCGTTCCACAGCGCCCATGGCGTCGCGGGCTGCGGGGGCGGTTGCGCGGACGGCGGCGCAGGCGGCGGGAAGAACGTCGTGGGCGGCGGGAACGACGACGGCGGCGGCGGAGGCCTCGACGAGCCCGCCTGCGTCGACGGACCCGCGTTCGAGGGCCCCGCAGACGAGGAGGGCGGCGGCGAGCGTGTGCGCGAGCGCGCGGGCGGCGGCGCGTCCTTCTTGCGGCGGCTGTCCTTGCGGCCCATGGTGGGGGATCGAGAACAAGAGACGTCGAAGGTCGTCGAGCTTATATGGTCGACGAACAAGCTTCGAGATCCCAAACAACGAGTCACCCGCCGATGCCGTGTTCACCCGGGACTCAATACGCCCTCGATCCCCTTCACGCTGGTCCCCAGCAGCTCGCCGAGGCTCTCCCTCGCTCCTGGAGACTGCTCGAGGCTTGTAAGGGGGGCTATGTTGCGATTTTCGAGGTCTTCGCACGCTCCAACCTCTCATCGCTCGAAGTCTCGCCTCTTCGCAGTCTCCCCCACCTGCCCATTCAGTTCGCCATTCTCAAATCTCGTTATCCCGCTTAGTCCCCAGGCTCTAGGGATGCGGAATCGCGAGCCGAATCGATCTGGCGGGTGAGACTCGCGCCCCACCCGCACCCCATCATGCGCTGCTGCCTTTATGGGACGACGCGACCTATCTCGACGACGACGACTTGCCTCGGCGACCTCAGACCCGGAATCCGCTCGTGGAACGGATCTCATCTCGTCTAGAGGGTGAGACCCTCGCCGTCGCGCCTCGGCGGCTCGCGCTCGGCCGGTTCGCCCATATCCGGCCTCTGATCCCGCGGCCCGATCTCGAACCATTCGTTCGACATCCCCTCGTGTCTCTGGCACCCGGGATACCTTCGCCCACCCTCTCTCACCTCTAGGATGTCGTGTATGCGCCGGCATCTCGTGCCGTTGGCCCGCAGCGCTGCTCGCGCTCTTCCCAGCCCTACCCATCGACACTGCTCTCTCGACAGAGACACTCCCTCGACCTCGTGCCACCCGGAATATCTTCGAGACACCTCTCCAACGTCCTTCGCACGCTCGCTCTACATCCCGGAGACTTCGACGAGCCGCAACATCGCGATGTACGTCTGCAGCGGCACCAGATCGCGCCGCATCTTCACCCCCCCCCGCGAGCTCGGGGCTCTACGATGGTCTGCGAGGGGCTGTTGCCCTTCGAGGAGTCTTTGATGCATATCCCGGTATGTCCAACGCCTGCTCGATCGCTGGTTCGCGGGGACGAGTTCGGTTATGGGTTATTCGTCGAGCCACTTCGGGCTTCGAGGACATCGCGGGCTTCGGCTCAGATCGGCGACCTCTCTTGAGGCAGTACGGTGATCCGGGATAGTCTCGTTCCGGCGTTCTCATGATGTGTATATAGGGCGGATGGCCTTCTGGGCTGATCCCCAGATTTGGTCTGGTCAATGCACCACCCATGTTCTTGCTCGCATAGTTCCCCTCCTCAGCGCCAGTCCTGGCGAGTGTGGTGTGCTCTGCCGTGACAGCAAGCTGTGGCGTGTCGGATGGCGAGGCGCACACCGCGCACCTCGCCTCGAATGCCTGACGCGCGCAGAGGGACAAGAGCGCGCGGCAGAGTGTCACAAACACGGCCACTGGGGCCGCGACCTGTGCATCGAGTCGCTCCGGACGGAGTACTTCTGGCCCGATATGCGGCGCGACGTCGTCGCCGCTATCCTGGACTGTTCACCGTGCAAAGCCTTCGGCACCAGGCACGTCCTCTCGCAGCTGCAGCCCATAACCCGCTCGCGCCCATTCCAGATGGTCACAGGCGACTACCTGTCTTTGCCCAAGGGCCGCGGCGGGTACCGCACAGTCCTGCTCTTTGTCGACATTTTCTCGCGCTTCGTCTGGGGCTTCGCGTACACGAAGAAAGCTGGGACGGGCGCGCTCACAGTCCAGGGCTTGACGAGCATCTGCGACGGGTTCGAAGAGCCCGAGCTCTTCGGCACTGATGGCGGACGGCACTTCGATTGCGCGGAGGTCAAGCAGTTCTGCGCTGCCCGCGGGATCGAGTACACCAAGACGCCGCCCTACTCTCCGTGGGCGAACGGCCTGATCGAGGAGTGCAATCGCACACTCCTAGGCCGGCTGCGCCGATACTGCCAGCCTGACTTTGCCGAGAATGAGACGCACCTCAGCACGGAGGAGCTCAAACAGCGTACGACAGCGCGGTGGCCCGACTTCCTGCAGCGTGCAATCGCGGACATGAATTCCCGCACGCTGCTGTCGCTGGGCTACTCGCCGCGCGAGCTCATGTTCGGAATGGTCAAGACGGAGCGCATGGAGCCTGTCGGAGAGCCTGCAACCGCCGACGCGGCTGGCGCACACCTGGCGGACACGGACACGATGCGTAGCGACGCGCATGCGCGGACAATCGAGCACGCAGACGAGCGCAAGGCCAGCTTCGACAAGGACGTCACAGACGCACACTTCTCCATTGGCAATATCGTACAAGTCTACCAGGACAGGTTGGACAGCACGTTCGAGACCTCCGCCAAGCTGGCAGCAAAGTGGACAGGCCCGATGCGCATCGTGGCACGCTACGTGGGCTCCTGGAAGGTCACGGACCTCGGGGCGGATGAAGGGGGCCTCTTTGTCTCGGGCCGGCGTCTGCGACGCTGGGTGCCGACGCGCGGGACAGCACTGGAGCAGGAGATGAAGGATCGGGAGAAGGACAGGGGGGTGCCCAAGAGCGGGGGCCAAGAGTCGCGCGGACAGGAGTCGCGAGGGCAGGAGTTGCAGGGGCAGGAGTTGCAGGGGCAGGAGTTCGGTGACGTGCGCCCGGAGGGGCACGCTTCAGGGGGGCCACCTGTGGCAGTGCCTCGGGCCGGAGGAGGCCGGGGTTCCGATGTAGAGTAGCCGGTGTTTGTCCGTGTTCCCACACTCATTCAGTCTCGTTTCCTTTCCGCGGGCGCCCTAGGAGTCCTCAACGCATGCCAGTTGTCAAGCACTTGCGACTGAGACTGGACGCAGGTGGCTTGGCGCAGCAGGAGACGACGGCGCTGTGGCTACCGCAGACAAAAACGGTGCGTGCGGGAGAATGGCTCTGGCTGGCAAAGCACTACAACGACCCCTCTTTCGCCCTGCAGGAGCACATCGCGGACAACAGACTGGGCAGGGACGACCCACTGTTCGCTTACAGGGACGACAACGACACAGTCATCCCGCTCACGAAGAATGCATTCCTGGGCAGGCTGAACGAGATCTGGTCAGCCGCGGGGATGCAGAACGTCTCTGGTCACTGCTTCCGCATTGGCGGCACGACTGCGCTACTTCGCCTGGGAGTGGACACGGACGTGGTGAAAGTATCTGGCAGGTGGAAGTCTGATGCTTTTCTGAGGTACTGGTGCACTGTAGATTGCATAATTGCCGCACACACGGACCTTTGCGATGTTTTCTGGTCTGGAGATGAATAGCCGCTGGTTCAATGCACACTCTGTTTCTCTGTGGTTTGGGTTCCTCGCTCCTCTGAGACCGAGTCTGGGTTTCTCTCGCGTTGGGTTCCAGCTCGGTCTCGAACGTTTCCCCAGCCGAAGCGCGGGCAAAAGAAGCTCGCGCTCGACCTGGGGCAACAACACCCAAACCTCATGATATGAGAAACAGGAGGAAGGGCTCAAGATGAAGGTTTTGGTTTGCTTATTTCGCATGTTCCGCCTGTACTGATAGGCACGGACTTTGCACTGTCGGGTGAAGCGTTCTGGTAACCGAATCTGCTTGATACACTGGCAAACGTGGCGAGAGGACTTGCTCTGATAGTGTACATGCGCGCGCCCCCTCGATCGTGCTCCCGATGCATCCCGCTCCCGCCATGCCGCCGCGGCTAGCTGGCCAGACACGTCTTTCTGCAGCTCGTTTTTTCGCACCTGGACGCTGCGCGTCTGGACGTCCGTCAGACGGACGCGCGTAACGTTTGTCGACTGCGCGGGGAGCTGCACGACAGATACCCTCCGCTGCAGACGCGTTCTCGCTCGCGCTGTCCCGGCCGCGAGCGACCCCAAGTGTCGCGCCAACGTCACCGCTCTGCACGATGGTGCTGCGGGACTGGAGAGGAATAACTCAGGGGGATAGAATGTGCGTGTGCGTGATCTCTGGTGTGTTGATTGCCCCTTTGGTCGGCCCGGCTGTGTGCGTGAGAATTGTGCATGCTTGGACGGCTGGTGCTTATGGAGGTGTCGGTTTCTTATTCGAGTGCTTGCGCGTTTCTGCATATGACGCTGGTGCGCCTGCACGCTATATGAATAGTAATGCTGCTGCTTTGCGCTATCATCTCCCTGTGGGTGCGCGGATATCCTCGAGTGCTCGGGCACGCCAGTGCGTCGGTTCGGTGCACCCTCTGCTTGCCCCTCTCTGCCGATACATCTATGCCACTATGCCGCTACGATCACGTCGTCTACCTTTCAGCCGACGTCTCTACCAACGATTCGCGCGGACGCAGTCGCTCGGTGAACCGCGAGTAATCGCGCCGTCACAATCCGAGGGTCAAGTTGCGCCGAGCCCCTGACAGCAGCCGCAACGCCACAGTACCCACATGTTGGGATGGGCGTTGGAACAGCTTCCAATCCCATCAGTCTTAAAAAGCCACCGAACGCCCGTGCATTGTGAATTGGGGAGCCTCAGGCTCGGCGGCGGGCCATGACCCAGATTATGTCGAGATGCAATTTGTCTGCCAGGCGGTCAAGCTGGCGATATGTATGCACCCAGTGTATGCAGGACTGGTTCCTTGGGGGACAAGCGATGTGTTTTGGAAGGGGCACGGTTCGTATTGGCATGCTTCCGCCGCTGCGGTGAGGCGGCGCTTGCAATGCGGGATGTGTGGCTGTATTTGGCGTGGGATCTGCGTCACTTCACTCCCTGCCCCTTTGTCGAGGCCCTGCATACGCTCTCAGAACAATGGCTACAGAACAGCAGGACACCCGGCGCCGAGACACTGTTCGTTCTCTCGAAGATAGCTCTGCGTTATGTCTAACTCTACTCGTCAGGGAGCATACCCCGAAACCTTCGACGATGTGTCGGATGGGTGGAGGAAGAGAGCCCAGGAGCTTCTGAAGGTGCAAGCGTGCGACCCGGCCCTCCGCGATCGACTCTGACGATGACTAAGGATTTGCCATCACCGTCCATTCCGACATTACCGGAACGCCTTGCGTTCGACTTAACTAGATACAAGAATACCCCCGACTGCACCACGGCGGAAGCGTGGCAGAACTGCGCCGATGCCATTGAGAGATACGATGCGGATAGCTGCAAAGCACATCGTGAAGAGATCGATACACTCCTCGTTTTTGTAAGCCCGTCTCTACGCTACGTGTCACGCTGGCTCATTCATGGACCAGGCGGGCTTATTCTCTGCGGTACTTACCGCGTTCACGATCGAGTCCTACCAGTGGCTACAGGACGACACGGACGATGCCATCATTGCCTTGCTATCGCAGCTAGTGCACGCGCAAGGCTACGCCCCGAGCGCTCCGCCGCCAACAGGGCTGCCAGACACAGTGTCAATCCGCATCAACGCCTACTGGTTCCTATCGTTGGCGCTCAGTCTCTCGGCAGCGCTTGTTGCCATCCTATGCAAGCAGTGGGTCCGCGAGTTCGAACGCCACGCAGGCCAGTCCCATGAGCAGTTTATCAGCGTCCGGCAAATGAAACTCGAAGGGTTCGAGGGGTGGGGCGTACCCGCCATTGTCGCAGCAATACCTCTGCTCCTACAAAGCGCTCTGGCTCTCTTCGGGCTGGGCTTGGTCGAGCTGCTGTGGAACCTGCACGCCAGGGTGGCTCTTGTTATTCTCATTCCTTCGGTGGCGGTATTCCTATTTTACGCGGCAACTACACTTTTGCCCGGCATCCAGCTCATTCTCCACCCGGTTGCTATGAGCCGGCCGCTTGCTCAGTGCCCGTTCAAATCTCCACAGTCCATGCTCACCATGCGTGCGCTATCGGTGATACTACGCCATCCCAGTGCCCTGTCCTCTCTGCTCGCCCGCATTCGAATGGTACTCCTTGCGTTGTCTACTCTGCTCGCTCACATTCGAATCTCACCTGTTGGGTTGGTCAATCCGCGCGACATCCTAGAGCTTCTCAGAGAGATAGCCATCTTCTACCGACGTTGGAGGTTTGACGAAACGTACAGGTCAATTTCCAGCTGGCTCTCGCGCGCCTCACGGCATTTCCGTCTCTGGTGGGACAGTTTCAGTAGGTTCCTCTTCTTGCGACGGATTCGGATCTTTATTCCCCGACCTGAGACCCTCAGGTCGTGGATTACCCTCGATGGAGACTTTTCGTCGGCCAGAGATGACCGATACACGACGAACGAATACGCTGACGCTGTCATGGATGTTTCCAATGATCTCCCTGCTCTGAGCTGCTTTAGAGGGCTCTCCTGGCTACGCACTAACATCGATGAGGCTGGTCTCAATTACTGGGTATCATTATCCATCCTGGACATCGCAGCTAGACCTGCGGACCAGGAGATCACGAACAGCGCCGAGGACGAGCATGGATTGCCTTATGCAATTCGTGTGTCTCATGGCATACTTCGTGTTGCGCGACGTTTGCTACCACGTCGGCTGGATAGAATCATGTCGGACATGCCCAGACTCTCGCGGCTGCCTAATATCTTGGCTTTGGCACATGCAACGCTTGTTGGTCTCAAGCCCTCCTTTGTCGCGGAGTTGTACATTCATCATTTTTCCCGGACGGACCACGTTTCCCAGGGCTTCATATCCCAGCTGTTAGCTGACACTGTTGGCGACCTGGGTACGCCAGTGTGCTCTTAAAATACCATGAGACTGACGATCACTCCTAGCTAGAGACTTGGACGAGGAAACGATACACTCTCTACTCCACGCCATCATGACTGACGCACTTGCGGACGATGGATTCTACTCGGAGCTACGTGCACATAGCATTCGTCGGATACTTGTCAACACGAGTCTCGGGTCCTCATTTATGTCCCAGCCACAGCTTGCTTGCGTCATCGCCACGTATTTTCATGGTCTGCGGCCGGGGAGGACAGATCTCGATGATCTAAACAGGCTCTTCGCTGTAGTGACGCGGACGCTAACGTCCGGGGCTGGAGAAGGCACCTACGACCCAAGCTCTGTGCAATCATCGAAGCTGAAAGCCGTTTTCGGCTCTTTGGCGCTGGAGCTCGACGACTACTTCTCGCATCTGTGGGACGATTCGCTGGAAGATCGTCGATGTGCATTCTGGATTTCCATCGAACCATATCGTAGCATCTATCTCGACCTTCTCTCCAGCGCACTGGACAGCTCAGACACGCCTGACGTCAGTACTTGCGCTGAGCATCGCTTCGCTCTGTACATCGCCCCACTGGCTGCACGGTTTGGCAGGGAGGACCGTCGAGCGGCGCACATGTTGGCGCTGCAAAGTATGCACGCACGGATTGCGGACCAGCGCGACAAGGCAGGTACCGGTAGAATCCAGCGTCCTACGGCCCAGGTGACGCCCGCGGATCCACAAGCCGAACCTTCCCCGGGTGCCGTAGCGCGCGCCGCCACAGATGGCGCCCATGTACCAAGTACAGTGGCGGCCCAAGCGGGACCACCTGAGCCAGAGAACGCCGGCCATGCTGCGGGCGCTCCTGGCAGCTCCGAGCCAGTAACAGGGGTTGGGGTGGAGCCTCGCGTCGATGAGATGCTGGCGCCTCCCGCCGCGGAGCTCGGGAGCGCCGGAGAGCCTGCGAGCCCCGACTACGATGCCATCAGCCTACTTAACAGGGCAACGGGGTTGGGGCCTGAGAGTCCCGGCGCCACCGCGGCCGTACTCCCCGACAGCGCACCGGAAACGACCCTCGCATCTGTACCTGTCGACGAATCGACGACCGCCACAAAATCAGATTCGGATCACGGGAGTCTCTCAGCCGCCGCGGCCGCTCCCTCAGGCGCGGAACGGGGAGACACGATCCCTGCGGCGCCTGGCTACGACGCGAAGAACTTGGAATCCAGGACGGATAACGAGTACCTCGTCGCTGCCCTCGCCTCTCCCTCAGAGGACGACGAGGAGACAGCTCCCTCTCTGGCAGGCGGCGGCGATGCGACGTGCACGCAGGAAAGTCAGGATGGGCGTACCGTCCGCGCAGGCACCGCCTCGCCCCGCGACGTTGATTTCAATTTGGGAGCATCCATCACTCCGGTCGACGGCGGCGGTGATGCTAGCGGACCCGCTGGCCATGAGCCCAGCCATGCGACTGCCGCAGCTGTGGATATATGTGACGCAGACGCAGAGGTCAGAGCGTCAGTGACACAGGACGACGGTGAGATCGGCCCGCTAGCCAGGCAAGCAGATTTGGCACTCGGCGTGCCGAGCGCAGCTGCTGTGGCTGGGTTTGAGCCAGCGATGGAAATTGCGGCGACGGTCGGTGATGTGTCGCTCGGATCACTGGCCGGGCTGGCTGGCTCTGAGCCAGAGGGTCCTGGCGCAGGCGCGGTCTCCTCTGAGACGTAGAGCCAAGGCGTTGTATTTGATTCGTGTACCCGATGTCCCGATTCAACAATGTACAGTAATATGTGAAGCTGTCTCGTTCTGCGTTCCATAACAAATGCACGGTATCGCGGGTTTCACCCCGCTCGCGTGTACACTCTCGCGTGGGGTCGTTGCGTATATAGGAAGAACATTTGGCACAGAGGCTAGGCCGGTACCAGATATGGCCGGACGTCACACCACCAGTCAAAGCCCAATGGGAAGACAGATAGAGACGTCACGTGTAGCAACTGCCAATGAGAGGCTGAGATTATGAACTGTGCGCCCCGTTGAGCTTGACTGCGTAGCACACCGGCGCCGGCGAGCACATGCATCGCAACGATCGGTCAATGTAGAACATGACAAACCACTAGGGGCTGAAAGCAGAAGAAATAGCTCCATGATGTTGTATTGCCTGTGGTAAATGGACGTGTCGATCGACGCAGACGCGAGTATAACAACGCAGGAGACTAGTCGCAGATGCCTGCCAGTTGGGTTTGTCGCACTGCTCGTTATGACGGTTCTTTACAAATACAACCGAGGCTGCACCCAGGCCCGTTTTGACGAGTGCCGCAGTGAACGCAGTGCCGGCTGATGATTGAGCATAAGAACCGCCGCGAACAAGGCTGAATGAACGGCGGGGGCTACGGCGACAATCTGGGCATGGGGGCGACGGCGTCGAAGGGATTGCATGCTGACCTGGACAAGTCCTACACGACGGGAGGCGCGATGGGCATCAGGAATGAAAAGCGGAGTGCACAGTGGGGCTGGGATACAAACTGCGTGAGAGACCCCCGCCCTTTCAGCCGTAGAGATCTGCGGCAGAACTAGCGTGGAGGTGAGCGGGCGCGAGGCGATTGTTGAAGACGATGTCGACAAAGTGTGGTGAAGACTCTAGGCGTCGCGACGAAACCTCTAGCCGTGCATTTTGGAGCACCGCGGGAGGAGGCAGACGACGAAGAGCGGTGCAACCGCGGCTCCGACGGCGTCGGCGCGGGGCCAGAAGCATTGACGTTGAAGTCGCCGGCTCCGGCTCCGTCTGACGGCCGGCGCCCGCTGGACGTCGACGCCCGCGACGCGGAGCGCTGGAGGGCTGCTGGAGCGGGTGTCATCCAGCCAGCAGGTCGCGACTTCGACGACGTGTTCGACATCGAGCGGTGCAGGCGGAACGGCGGCGGCGAGGAGGTGGACGACGTGGAGGCCGTTGCGGACGGCCGTCGTGATGCATCGCCATTGACAGCGGGCGGGCTTGACGCCGGCGGCAGCCATTGACCGACGAGCTCACCCAGTCTTGCCCCACGCCCTCCAGCGAGTCGGCACAAAGAACCGTAGTGTCGAGGCAGCTGCGAGAGCGGGTGCGCGTCGTGCGTGACGTCGATCGTCTGCGTGCGCATGTGGTCCTGACAGTGGCCGCCGTCGCAGGCGGAGGTGCGTCTGCGGCGGTGGAATCGACGTCGGCATGGGCGTCGAGAAGAGGGGGCGCGAGGTCGTTGTGGAAGACGAGGTCGACGGCGGCTGTTGCAGGCTCGTTGCAGAGCCCGAGGCGTCTCCGAGCGTCTGGACGAGCACGGCAGCACCGTTAGGGGCTCATGTTGACGCGACTAACGACGAGGAACATTGCAGGCTCGGCGCCGACGTCCAGGCGTCGGCGCTCGGCACGGCGGCAGTCTTGACGTTGACGTCGCCGGCTCCGCCTGACGGCCGGCGCCCGCTAGACGTCGACGCCCGCGCCGCCGAGCGCTGGAGCGCGGCTGCTGCAGGCGTCGTCCAGCCCGCGGGCCGGGACTTCGACGAGGCGTTCGATGTCGAGCGGTGTAATCGGGACGCTGGCGGAGAGGTGGATGACGTGGACGCCGTTGCAGACGGGCGTCGAGACGTAGCGCCGTTGGCAGCGGGCGTGCTTGACGCCGGTGGCCAGCCGTCGGTGGCTCTGGATGCAGCATCGAGCTCGAACGGCCGGGCGTCGTTGGAAACGTGTTTGGCGCCGGCCACGTCGCCGTTCGGCACGCCGGTGAAGGTGGCGTGCGCGCTGCTGTTGACGTTGTCCTGGCCGACGGCGGGCCAGCCGTTGCTCGTCCATGACGCCGGCTCGGGCGCGTGGCCGTTGGGCGTGTCGAGCTCGGACTGCGCAACGTCGCCGTCGACGAGCTTGGCGCTGACCACGAAGCCGTTGGCGCCGTGCAAGGCAGTTTCTCCGCCGCTGTTGACGGCGTGCTGGCCAACAGCGGGCGCGGCAGCGGCTGGTGCATGTCCAGTATCTGGCTGGACGTGGCGGTCAGCAACGCCCGCTTGACGACGAGAGCGCTATGGCAACGTACAGTAGTAATGGGTGGTATAGAATTGTCGTTCCAGGGGTTATCGTCATCGAGCAGGCCGAGGGACATGGCCCATCGGTGCGGCAAGCGGCAAGTGGCGAGCGCGCGAAGGAGAGGAGCAACGTGACCGGGAGATCTGCGGAGTTGAACTTTGCCTCCGCACCTTGTCCTCCTCCCCTTTTGCGCCGCCCATAGACTGCATGGCCACAAAAATTTTGCGCAGAAATGCCTGCTCCCTCTCATTTCTGTTATCTTATTCCACTTTACGTCTGGAGGGTTTGTCGGGCACTTGCACCATTCGAGCTAGCTGCCATCTGCCAATTACCGCGGCACTCTGCCGCACCATACTGCGCCAGGTCTAGAGCGCTTTCGGCCGACCGCTCTATTCATCTTGACTATGAATGCTACATCTCTCTCTATCTCTTCCTGTCGCACTCCCAGATATTTCTCGGAAGACGTTTTCAACTAGGGTGCTCGGGTATGTCAGATTTTAGCATTGACTACCCCAGACTTTACGAGCGTGGGCTTACATCTGGCCGCGCTCTCAGTCTCCTGTCTATTTGTATCGTCCTGAACTCTGCAGATTCTGATTCTTCCCGCGCATGTGCCGTATTTGATCCCCCGGAGACGTTCGTGGCGCGGTACGCCCTTACGTACAGGCTTTGCTCGATTGACCGCAGCTGCTCACCTCGCGCGTCATTCCTGGCGGGAAGTGCAACGCGCTGCAGTACCGAAGAAGAACCCTGTGGGCTTCATGATGTCCTTCGACCGGAGGACACAGGGCCCGTAGTCGCAGACGCTTAATCACTTCGGCATTCGCGCTCTGATGCCACCCGAATTACCATGCTATGGCGGACGTTGTTGGCTCCTTTTCACTTGCACTGCCGCACCTCCGCCCCTCGCCCCCCCCCCCCTCAGAGAGCGACGAGGAGCACGGGCTACTCCCGCTCTCGGTCTCCGAGCGCCTGCGCAAGTTCCTCTTTTGACTGCTCGGTGCGCCAAGAGGTCTCGCTGAGCACGAGGTTCCTGCGAGTGATGCTGACGCCTTGAAACGACCGTGTGGACTTGCTTCTCCTCTGTGCTTCCAGACGGCACGTCGCGATTTGCTCGTTGAAACGTACGATGATACCTTTTGCTATTCTACCGCTTCTCTTTGGTGCGAATGGCCTTCATGACTTCCCCCCAATGGCGACGCGGCGCGTCGTCTCAACACCACATGTTATCTCTCTTTCAGGCGCACCAACGTATTTCCAGTCCAACACCCGTTCTGAGATGGTCCGTTCAGCTGTCTCTCTCCAGCGTCGAGCTAGTATTACTAGAGCACATCAATCTTTCTCGCCGCTCTCTCCGTCTTTTTTGTTCTCTCTCTCTCACTCTCTCTCTCTCTCTCTCTCTTCCTTCTGAGTGGGAATCAGGTGCAATCCGATGCTTGTTCTCAGGCAAGCAGCGTGGCTTCACGGTCGCCGCACCGTGCGCAACGGACTCAATTCGTTCAGCTTTCGGGATGGGAAGACAACGTCCCAGTTCGAAAGACAACGCACGGGTATTGCAGCCCGTTAGTCTAGCGGGAGCCGCATAGCGTCTCGTGCTAGTTACTGTTCGCAGCGGAGGTCGACCGGGTTACCGTCCGCGGGATCGTCACCGCTCGGGCATCCGCGCCTCCGCCCCTCGCTCTCCAGTGACGCGCGGCTGTCAAACGGAGAATACTCTCGCTCCCGGCGCCCCGCCGCAAGCTGAGAGATCAACTATCAATGACAACGACGAAGCAGCAGCTGCCATTCTGCTACCGCGTCATCTGCGGCATGGTGCTTCCGCCGCGTCCGACTTGCCGACCGGCACCTTCTATGTGCGTCTTACTGCTGGCATATGAGTATTCTCCTGGGCCTGTGGTTGGCTGTGCATCTGGAGTCGCTGGTTCCTGCTTCGCGTGCTCTTGCAGCGCGTGCGTAGGGTGTCGATAGGCGCGGTGATACGCTCGATCGCTCTGCGACCATGGTCTGCACCGAGCGGCTGTTTGTTCTCTCGCACATGCGCAGGACGCTCAATTCGTACGCGCAGAGATCGCATTCCGCATTGCTAAGGGACCGCTCCAGCAATGCATTCATCACCTTCCTGTACGCGTGGGCTGCTTGCGAGAGCTCAAGCGCGCGCGCCGCGCCCGAGTCTGCCGCGTCCAACGCGGCCGACTCCCGGCTTGGCATCTCAGACAGCGCCAGTTGGACGCCCTCGACTCCGTATCGGGTTGATCACCGTCGGGCGTGTTGAGCTCGAACGGTGTGGCCTCGTTCCCAAAGAGCTTAGCGCCGGTCATACAGCCGGTCTGCAGGCTATTCTGGGCGTCATATCAGCGCTCTTTGACGGGGTAATGACTTCCGGCGGTCGCGGGGTCGAGTGGCGCACAAACGTACGGTTAGCCTTTGCGCAGAATGCTGGTTCTGTGACGGTCCGCTCGCATGACTGATAGCGGCCTCGACGATTCCAGGAGTTACGTAGTGGCTGACTCTTTTCCTTGGGTTATCCTAGTTTCGGATTAACCTATCCTTTGTCTGGGATCTTACACGGTGCAAATGCGGCCTGCGGTTCGCGCAGACACGCACGGACATCCTTTATCACAGTGGGTACATAGGCTGCTTCTTCGGTCGAAATTCAATTTGCAGGGTCGTGCCTCTGCTGTTCCGGATAAAGCAGTGTGCATGCCGCAGAATTGATGACCTGTGTGCACCGTGCAATCCCCGCCCCGTATCCGGTCCTGCCTTGCAATTCAGGGTCGGTCTAGCGCTCGGGACCTGTAGGGTATGCTTACCGCAGGATTTGCGCCATTTGCGCGGAATGCCGCGAGGCCTCCTGCAGGCGGCGTCATGCACGCGGGCTGTGTTCCTTTGTGTGTCCGCAAGGCTTGCCTCGGACCATTCGCGCTCGTCCTGCTTCTCACCTACTACTCATCCATGACGACAACGTCCGATACTACGAGCCTTGAGGACACGTTTGTGCGTCCACACTCACAATGAGTGTCACTGATGCTGACTACTTCCTACAGACCGACCGCTCGGACAGAAAGTTCGCTGAACGGGCTGAAATGTGGAAAAGGACCGCGGAGGCGATTCTCAATGCGAGCGCTCAGATATTCCGATCTACCTTGATCCTGACTCTCGGGCAGGAACTGCCTCCACCGTCCATCCCACTGTTGCCGGAAGGGCAGGCGTCTGACTTTACGAAATACAAGAACCGCCTCGACTTCAGCACGGCTGACGCGTGGAAGACTTGCGCGGAGGCCATCGAGCAGCACGACTCGGACGAGTGCAAGGCACACCGCGAGGAGATTGACACGCTACTCGTTTTCGTGAGCGCTCCCGGTATCTCCCTCGCTCCCTGTCTCATCCTTCGTGTACTAGGCGGGTCTCTTCTCCGCAGTGCTCACCGCGTTCGCGATCGAATCGTACCAGTGGCTGCAGGACGACCCCAACGATGCCATTATCGCTCTCCTCTCGCAGTTGGCCCAGACGCAGGGTGTCAACCACAGCGCCCCTGCGCCAACAGGGCTGCCGGGTGCAGTCTCGGCCCGCATCAACGCTTATTGGTTCCTGTCGTTGACGCTCAGTCTGTCGGCGGCGCTTGTGGCTATTCTGTGCAAGCAATGGGTCCGGGAGTTCGAACGGCACACAAACCAGACCCACAGGCAGTACGTCAGCGTGCGCCAGATGAAACTGGAGGGTTTTGAGGGGTGGAGTGTCGCCTCCTTTGTCGCGGCGATTCCCTTGCTCCTTCAAAGCGCACTTGGCTTGTTCGCGCTCGGACTGATCGAGCTCCTGTGGAATCTTCACTTGGCCGTTGCCATCGCCGTTCTCGTCCCGACCATCGCAGCACTTCTCTTCTACGCTTTGACTTCCCTCCTGCCCGGCCTCCAGGTCATATATAGTAAACTCCGACCGCACAGCACGCTCTCGCAGTGTCCGTTCAAATCTCCACAGGCTATACTCACGTTGCGTGCTCTCGTGTGGCTTCCAGAGTTGATAAAGGGGTGGTTCTCTGCTACGTTTGTCTCGAGCCGACCTCCTCCAGAGGATTCTCACGACTTCGGTCATGACAGAACGTGGTACCCCACGCTGCAATCCGCCCACCTAGACTCATGGTCTGCGCTAGACGCCGAGTTTAACAGGACGAGAGACTCATACGACTCCAGCGATCACTGGGTCCCTCCGCCGTCCTGTTTTCGCGGACTCATGTGGCTGAGCGAGCACATTGATCAGCCCGGTATATTTCTTAGAATCTTCATGGCAGCGTGGGACATTGCGAAGGACAACACGAGCCCGGCGGGGCCCCTTACGCCCCAGAGGGTGAACCATGGTATACTCTCTCTCGTGGGCCAAGGGGACGAACATGTTCTCTTTCCGGACAAGCGACCGGCCCCATTGGCTAAAGCCCTCCTATACGCAAATAGCGTCGGCTTCGATCAGCATTTCGTGGATGAACTCGTTTTCCATCATGTCCTCTACCTTGACGACGATTGTATGGCTCGCATATTGGGCCCAGTAATGGACATCGGTGAGTGCGGCAGACTGATATACAACATAGCGACACTAACGACGGGAATTAGACGATGAACAAAAGCGCTTAATTCTGCGTGGACTTCTGGTCCGCTGGGAATTCGCACAGCGAGTCGATTTTGACTTGGTTCTCTGCCTCGTTGCAGACTCCCTCGCGCCATCCTTATCAATGCAGGAGCTTGCCTGCGTCGTTGCGGTGCATTTCCATCGCTCGGCTGAAACACACAGGCAGTTAACCTTATTTGAACTCCAACGGCTGTTTCTGCTCGTTGCTCGCTGCTTGGCAGGCGCAAGTGACGGGCAGACCACTGAGCCCCAGCATTCAACGGCAGTAGAGACTGCGTTGTGTGCCTTGGTACTGGCACTCGACTTCTGCTTCGAACGGAAGACAACATCGGGCGTTCGCGTGGAACCTTCCGACTGTGAATTCGCGGTCGAGCTTGTTCAGCAGCGTGCACACCGAGACCTCTACATTCGCCTTCTCGCCAGAGCCGAGGACGGTCCCGTCACCCCCCGCGGCGATATCTCCGCTGCAGAGACACGGTTCGAACAGACAGTCATGCGACTTGCGAACAGCGCCGAAGACGTTCGCCGGCGCGCGGGGCCCAGTCGAGCCTGGAGGCTGAGGTCGTTTCCGTACGCCCATCTGTACGGCATCCATGCCCCCTCGACCGAGGATACGCAAACCGATGTTTCCGCGTTGTTGCAATCGGGAGACACGGCGCCCGGTGGAGACCAGTTCCGCGCGCTGTTCATCCAGGAGCCCGATTATCCTGGAGGCGCGGAGGACCAGGCCCGACCCCGCCATGTTGCGTGGTTATTTTCCACGGCGGCACGCATGCGCTCTGGATGTGCTCGTCTGTTTCGCGTCTTTGTTTCGGCCATTCGTTCTGTGATCGCATAGCCACGGTTTGATGGCGTCCATAGGTCTGAAAGCTTTGTGTCGTGCGGTTTGTAGGTACAGTTCATTCGTAAGGCAAATACCTGCCGGACAGGCTTCCCAACAATCTATCGCGTCATTGGGTCAGCAGGGATCGTATGTGGCCTTCAAGAGTGAAAGAAAGAAAGAAAAAAACGCTGAGACATCTTGCAATTCAGATCGATGCGCGGAGCAGGCACGCTCGGCTTGACACTGCAACGAGCGCCATGTCAGAACGACAGAATCATGGCGAAGGACGACTGCGTCATCTGAAATACGCCCAGAGACCGGCTCGTCTCACGGAGTGCTGCGGCAAACTCAGCGCCTTTCGGAGGGACGCCGCTGCGAAACAACGGCTCGTAGCGCCGTGCGCCGCAGAGCGAAGCGGGCAGGACGCACGATTGGGAGTGCTGGTGTGTACGACTGCAGTCAGAGGCACGGTACGCAGGCGTTGGACACGGACGGGTGGCGCGAGAGCCACCGAGAATGAAGCGCGAGCTTAGCGTAATGCTATTGTTCGCACCGATACCCCATTGACGCACCACCAACGTTAGGAGCCATTTGACCGAGGTGCGGGCACGCATACGAGCAACATTGAGAACCTGGGTGACCCTCGAGCGCGACGCCCTACTCATCGGTAAGATCGAGCGCCGTGCGCAGGTGCATCGATTTGTTCGCATAGAGACTAATCACAACGGACGCCGTAGCGCTGTGAGACGCCCGAGAGTGAGTCCGGGCGTGCATGACGTGCGGCGGCAGTGGCGACGGTTCCCGCAGTTGCGAGAGCGAGTGGAGGGTGTGCGTGATGTCGATCCACTGCAAGCGCAGCCTTTGCACCAGCGGAGCTGCGTCTGCGGCAGCGAGGAAGATATGGGCGTCGGCGCGGAGAGGGCGAGCGCGATGCGATCGTGAACGGGGACGTCGACGACGCGCAGTGCAGGCTTGTAGTAAAACCCCGGCGTCACCCAGCGCTGAGCGATGCCGTTGGAGCTCTGCGCGAGCAAGAGAACGAAGGAACGTGGCGTCGACGGCGCCGGCGCGGCAGCAATCTTGATGTTGACGTCGCCGGCTCCGGGCCTGACGGCGAGCGCGCGCTAGACGTCGAGGCCTGCGACGACAAGCGGTGGTGCGCAGCACGGGCGCGCGCCGCCCAGCCGGCAGGGACTCCGACGGCGCGCGGCGCGACCGGGACGGCGATGGCGTGGAGGTGGATGCTGTGGAGGCCGCACCGGACGCTCGGCGCGTCGATGCGGCTGCGAGAGCGGGTGCGCGTCGTGCTCGACGTCGATCGTCCGCGCCCGCGCGTGGCCCTGCCCCGGGCCGCCCTTGCACCGGCGGAGGTGCGTCCGCGGAGGCGGGGTTGGCGCCTGCATTGGCGTAGAAGCGCCGGCGTGAGGCTGTCGTCCATGAGGCTGTCGACGGCGGCTTGTCGGCCCAGCGCCGGCAGGAGCGTTGCGCTGCCCTTAGGGCGCCCGCGGAGGGAAGCAGACGACGAAAAGCGGCGAAGGCGCGGCGCCACCGCCGTCGGCATTTGGCGCGGGACGTTGACGTTGACGTCGGCGGCTACGGCTCCAACTGACGGCCGGCACCCACCAGAGGCCGAGGCCCCGCGACGCTGAGCGTTGAAGGGTTGGTGGGGCAGGCATCGTCCAGCCTGCGGGGCGGGACTTAGACGATGCGTTCGACGTCGAGCGGTGCAGCCGGGACGCTGGCGGCGAGGAGGTGGATGACGTGGACGCCGTCGCAGACGGTCGTCGAGACGTGCGCCGTTGGTAACAGGCGGGCTTGACGCCGGTGGCCAGCCGTTGGCCGTCCATACTGGCGCTTCGGGCGCGTGGCCGTTGGAATTGTCGAGCTCGCCGTCGTTGGCGACCAGCTTGGCGCCGGCCGCGTCACCGTTCTGCGCGCCGTTGGGGGTAGCTTCTGCGCGCCCATGGGCAGCGCCGCGGTCGCCGGTGTCGTCTGGGGCAGCGGCGGTCTCATGTCCAGTCTCTGGCTGCACGTGGCCGTCAGCAACGAGCGGCACAATGACCGGAATGCCATGGCAACGTACAGTATTAATGGGCGGTATCTGGTTATCTTTCCAGGGATTATCATCATCGAGCAGGCCGAGGGACATGGCCCATTGGTACCGCTAGCGGCAGGTGGCGAGCGCGCGACGGAGAGGAGCAACGACCGGGAGATCTGCGGAGTTGAACTTTGCCTCCGCTCCTTGTCCTCCTGCCCTCGCTACGTCCCGTCTCCCAACCAACCAATCCGGCAAAACTATCGATTCCTTGAGGTTATTTTGCTATTTATCTGCATTTCTGTGTCTTGCAGCGCAAGAAGCCGTCGTCATTTGGCATCGGCCGCAGACAATTGAGGGTGGAACAGCTTTCTCACCCCGCCGGCGCGGAGAGACCGGGATAAGAAGGATGAGCTGGCCAAGCAGCCGCTGTGCGCCACACAACACAAACAGGCGCACTGGCTGGCCGGTTGACCCGAGCGCGACCATAGGGACTTGTGCTCTGTGGTAATCAGGAATTGACGGGCAGTACTCCACAGTTTGAAGAAGCATAGTAAGCATTCGACCGGCGCAGCACACGATTACACACGGAGAGGATACCAGCGAGGCGGCAAGAGCCATCGCCGAGAGAAACGTCGCTAAATGCTCCGGTGCAGGCTCTGGCTTGCGGGCGCAGAGATGCAGGCCGTGACGTCCGGAGTCAGAAGCGATTTAGGTCAGGCGCCCAGCTGAGTACTGACTGGAAAAGGAAGAAAGGGAGGAGCCTGGCCCTCATACTTCCCGAGCCTAAGTTCGAACCGATGAGCCCGGCGATGCCGTAGGCGACCCCAGGCCGCGCGCGACGGTCTCAGAGCGGGACGGCGAAGGGTAGACCGGATAGAAAGATAGAGAATCGACGTACGCCCGTATGCAACTGAACCAGAAGCCGCGGCGACAGGCGGGCAAACTGGGCCTCGTGCTGTTTGTTCCCACGGCTCACAACACCCGACGGCCTCGCTCGTTTCTCATCGAGCAATGGTGGTTGGCGATTGTATCCGCTCGCACGGTGAGGGAGCAGAGAGTTCATGCAGAGGGCGAGCTATGATTTTACGCGGCGTCTTCGGGTCTGTTTTTGGCCTTTCAGGTACCGATGTTTGAGACATGGCGCGCGGTGCGGTGAAACAGGGGCAGATGCGGATGCTATGTCCTAATGCGTCCACGAGTCTGCGCGTGCGCGGCAGGACGTGGGTGGTTGTTTGGCCTCCACTCTCTGTCAGCCTACTCGCTACGCGTTCCCCGACCCTCTGAAAACCCTTCAATCATGGCCACAGAACAGGAGGGCCCCCCTCATGAAGCGGTTCGCCGGGACGATGACTGCTCTTGGCCCTTTCTGACTATTTTCAACAGGAATCACGTCCGAAGATCCTCGACGATGGCCCGGAAGAATGGCAGAAGAGGGCGGAGGACGTTTTCAAGGTGCGCATGTGCGTAGGAATGACTGCCACCCTATCTAACCATCGGGAAGGACTTGCCGCCGCCGTCGATTCCGACATTGCCGGGAGAACAGGCATTCGACCTATCCAAGTACAAGAATAAACCCGATTGCACCACGGCGGAGGCGTGGCAGAGCTGCGCGGATGCCATCCAGAAATACGACGCGGATATGTGCAAAGCTCATCGCGAAGAGATCGATACGCTGCTCGTTTTCGTGAGGCCTTCTTCGCCTCCACCTCCCGCTCGCTGACGCGTGAATCAGGCCGGTTTATTCTCCGCGGTGGTCACTGCATTCACAATCGAATCTTACCAGTGGCTGCAGGACGACCCGAACGACGCAATCATTGCTTTGCTATCGCAGCTAGCGCAGGTGCCGAATTCCACCCGGAGCGCTCCGTCGGCGGCAGGTCTCCCGGGGGCGGTGTCGGCGCGCATCAACGCCTACTGGTTCCTGTCGCTGACGTTCAGCCTCTCGGCAGCGCTCGTCGCCATCCTGTGCAAGCAGTGGGTTCGCGAGTTTGAACGGCACGCCGCCCAGTCGCACGAACAATTCATCGGCATCCGACAAATGAAGCTCGAAGGCTTCGAGGGATGGGGCGTGCCGGCCATTGTTGCCGCTATCCCATTGCTCCTGCAGAGCGCGCTTGCTTTGTTTGCTGTCGGCTTGATCGAGCTCCTGTGGCACCTCCATCGCAGAGTGGCGATCATCATTCTCACCCCTTCGATGGCTATGTTCCTATTTTACGCGGCTACTACGCTACTCCCCGCCTTCCAGCTCATTTCTCTCGCGTCTGCGACTCGCCCGACGCTCCCGCAATGCCCGTTCAAGTCTCCGCAGTCTATGGTCGCTATCCGTGTGCTACCGCTTCTGCTGATTCTTCGCTCATGGTTCGCCGCTGGCATTCGCATTCTCTCCGCTGCGCTAGGAGCCCTCCACGGCAGGATCGGAGCTTCATGCGGCCGGCGGTCCATGGCCTACGGAGGTAGTCCTCCTGACATCGATGAGGAGGCAACCCCCGCCAGTTCCTCTTCTAATAATGCGGCCATTCTTGCCCCGGATCGACGGGCATTCGCGCCAAAGTCTCAGCATTTCCAGTCTTGGATCACGCTGGACGGTGAGCTATGCAGGGTGCGGGATTCGCTCTACACCGACGAAGAGTACCTACTCGCCCTCAATCGGTCTACAAACATTCCTAAAGTTCCTGCTGTGGCGTGCTTTCGCGGGCTTTCCTGGCTACGTGGTCACATTGATCAACCCGATCTGCCGCGCTTGATATCCCTATCCGCCTTGGACATCTCCTTCCGAGCCACACATACCCGGGATAGAAGCATCGCGCTACGTACCTATCATGGCATTCTTCATCTCCTTCCTGAGCCGGAGGATTTCCGCCCAGACGCATTTATGCTGTCATTGCAACTGGAGAGCGATATGTCGCATCGACCACTTGTCCGACCACTTGGTCTCGCGGCTTTGTCATATGCCACAGTTGCTGGTTTGAATGCGCCTTTTGTTACCGAGTTGTTCATACACCACCTTGACTTCATGGACATTAGGTTTAAAGAGCACCTTTGCGGCCGCTTAGCTGACATCATTAGGCACTTTGCGCACCCGGACCTGGGTCCGTCGGGTGGCTTGCGCACTCGATCTCGTGAAATCTACGCATTTTGCAGAAACCTAAAAGGCACATATTCTCTATCGGCTCCATGATGCATGAACCTATGCAGACTTGAACACGGTGTGCTAAGTGACAGCCGTGAGTAAGTCTCGCAGTTCTTGTTGTCTACTGTTGTCCCACTTCCCCGACCAACTGCGAGCCCCAGAGCTGACCAAGAGCTCTTATCCTAGGATATAATAGATCTATCACAGAGATTGTACATCTTGGTGGGTGAGGTGTGGGAGGGGATAGAAGTTGCCATCCGGACCCGGGTCCGAGTGCGCAAACCGCCGGACGGACCCGGGTGCGAGTGCGCAAAGTGCCTATTACCGATCTGGGTGCGTCGGTGTGCTCTCGACAAGCAACGGGCCTATAATAATGATCACTCCTAGCCAGAGACTTGGATTCTGGGACTGCAGGGTCCCTGATACATTTCATTCTGCGGAACGCCGTTGCGGGGGAAATTACGCCTGGACTGCATGTGGATGCACAGATTATGCGACGACTACTTGTCGACACAGCGGTTGCACTCTCTCCATTCATCTCACAACCACAGCTTGCTTGCGTCGTCGCTACATATTTCCGTTACCTGCAGGCAGATCACCCTCTGCTTGTGAGGAAGCTCGAATATGCCAAGGATTGGCATAGGCTATTCGAAGTTGTGACACAGTGCCGGGGATCGAGCCAGGACAATTGTGATCCAGGCACCGTTCAGTCGCCAGAGCTGAATGTTATTTTTGGTGCTTTGGCGTTGGCACTCGATGAATACTTCACCCACCTAAAAGACGACACGCGGGGCGATCGGGAAGTCGCGCATAGGCTATTTCAGCAACCGTATCGAAGCACATATCTCGATCTTCTCTCCATCGCCCTCGACGGCAGAGCCATTCATCTTGACCGAGAGGAGGCTGATACTCGCTTCGATAGGCATATTAGACCATTCGCACTCAAGTTTTTGGTGGAAGAATTAAGCGCACAGCTTACGACCCAGGAACGGCAACTTGATAGGGTTTTGGGGAGCGCCGCGCGAACGCTGGAAGGACGACGCTTGCTCACTGGCTCGCCGGATAGGCCTACCAGTCTCGGGACCGAGGACGCGCCCCGCGACGCAGATATGGACACCGCGATCTCTAGCGATAATGCGATACGCTCGCGTTGCGCTCCAGACAGCGGGAATCCAGCATCTCACGCGACCGCGCCGGGGACGTCTATGTCTCCGGCGGATGGCGTGACCAATCCGACGAGCGCGCCGGTGAGTGACGCTGGCCATACCCCCCGCGCCGCCGCAGAGGCGGATTCTCGGATCGGATTCGCGGAGGAAGCGCCTGGACGCCACGCTCGCGGCGCGCAGACCGGCCAGGAGCTTACTGCCCTTGATGCCGCCGCCGCCGGCGCTCCCGGCCATGTCGAGCTCGCGTCAGCCGCTCGCAGCAACGAGATCATCCCGCCGGAGGTTCATCCTACTCGGGGAGTTGAGGATACCAGCGAAGCCGCTCGGGTTCCTGCGTTGGAGCCCGAGATCTCAGCGACGGATGGCGAAGGGCTGAAGGAAGAGCCCGGCGGTCTCGGCGCCACCCCTCAGCCGTAGAGTTGGTCGCACGAGCCCGATGTCTCAATGCGTGTGTCGGGCGCGGATCTACGTCCCGGATTGGCCCCCTCAGTCTTTGCCTCGTACTCGATTTCGAAAAATACACGGCATCGCGGGTCAGAAGCCGCTCGCGCGTAGAAGTGCGAGGTGAGCACGGAGGCGTCGCGTGAACCTCCGTAGCAGGAGTCACGGAGATTGTGGTGTCTGTGAATCGGGAAGAGCTGGTAGCATGCGGGATGGACGCACTTAAGACATTGAGCGCATACGCAGCCGACCGCCCATACCGTACCGACGCCGGTGCTGAGGCATATGTGCACAAGTCCATTGCTGCAGCCCGCGAAAAAGCCTCAAAGGAGGCCCGCAGCGGAGGGCGAGTGCTGTTGAGTGTGAAAAGGAACACATTGATAGCACAGAGAGCTGATACAAATAGGTAGTCCCGTTCAGTAGCAGCCGTCGAGCTTGGTATGGGAAGCCAAAAGGGCAGCCAAAAGCGACGGAGAGAGTCGAGAGTGGGAAGAGCCAGCGACTAAGAGTGAAACGACTCGTTCCAGGTCTAGTTCCCACTCCTACGTGTAGTTTGGCCCGCAGAGAGAAGATAGGAGATCCCATGGTCATGACTGTCGTATAACAGACGATTGTGACTGTGAGCCAGACCACAAGGAACAGGCCGAAGACATCAGCTTATCACCGCCTGGCAGGCATTCACATCGGTACGCGAGGTCATTGGTAACGTAGCTGAGGGAACCGCTTGACTGCAGCGGCAGCTAGGGCAGGGTGAATCGGACTGATAATATGCGGCTACGTGGCCGGAAGAGGGCAAGATCAGCGGAGTTGAACATTGCTTCCGCTCCTTGGCCCTCGGCCGCACCAACCTGTCGTCCTTGCGGTATCACCATATGCTACCCCTTCACGCGCTCTACGGGGATATCCTTTGCCCGGTTAACTTCATTTGTTTCGATGAGGCCCATTGGCCTAGCTTGACCTGGTTTGACGCATCTCAAATCACTGGCGCTTACTCTCCGGAAGATCTGTTTCACAAACGATGGCCTGCGGCCCGAGACGGCGCAGGTGCTCTCCTGTCTGCGCGAGCTGAGGATTGACGGCTGCTCGCTCGAATTTGCTATGTCGTTGCCCTGTGTCACGCCCCGGCGCTGTTCGGCGCTCAGCGCCCTTCACTACAAGGACCGCACTCCGCAGCGCGCAGACAGGGTCGCTCGCGTTTCTTTGCCGCGTCTACGAGCTGCCTGCGCTGCGCACGCTTGCAATCATTGCGCACGAGCTCGCGCACCTGCCCGCCCTGCCTGCGGGCCTCGAAACGCTCTCAGTCCCGCTTTCGCCATACTCCGCATGGCAGAACCGTCCCACGTGTCGGCAACGCGCGCTGTCCGCGTCACCGCAGTTGCGCCGTCCGCGCCGGCGCTGCGCTTCATGCGCCTCTCCCCGCTCAGATCCCCGACCGAAAGGTGGCGGCTTGGATGCTGCGCCACGAGGTCGCGGCAGACCTATAGCGCGTGTTTCCTGCGGCGTTTCCGCTCTATGCTAACCATTCGCAGTCTGTATTGGAAGGATCTGCGTCGGGGTCGCATGCGCACGAACGCTGAGCGGTATATTTGTGTATTTTGGGGCAGATTCTCGCAGTCTGGCGCTCTGAACTGAAGTATTTAAAACTTACTGGCATTTGCAAGGACCCTCGTCCCGCGGCTGATTGATCGCGAAGGAACTAACTGCTTGCGTCCGGGCACGACCTCTTTTCACTCGACCGCGGAGTTGGAGTTATCACTCAACAACTCGTCGCACTGTGCACCGCCTTCGGTCTTTCGGACGCTATAGATGCTGTAAGCACCCCGCATCTCCCGCCCTGCCGGAGTACGAATTGAAGTGCTACTCCTTAACCTTCTTCTTTCACGTATGGCGCGACGGTGGCGGAGATTGCGCAGCTAGTTCCACTTGCCCCGCGTTCCGGCGTGTCAACGAACCGCCGGCGAGAGCGTTCGTTCGATTGCAGCTCAAATCCGCCGCGATGCATCCTGCTGACCAGGCTCGCAGGCTGATAACGCTCTTATCAACAGATTTCCGCCAGAGCTGCTGGTCTATATCTTCCAACATCTCTCTGCGCCGCGGCTGGACTCGATGGAGGACATCGTGCACATTTCACTCGTCTGATGGCACTGGCGCCAGGTTGCGCTTGCGGCGCCGCACCTGTGGACTCACGTCCATCTGGGTTTCGCCCGCATGGACCCGGTCATCATCGGGCATTTCTTCTCGCGCGCTGCACCGCTGCCCCTCTCCTTCCGGTCCGACAGCGATCACATCCGGAGCCGTCTCAATCCCGCAGTGTACACGGTGCTTGCGGCGCATGCGTCTCAGATGCGCGGGTTCATCGTCCCGAACGCCCTCACACAGTTCCTAGAGACTCCACATGCAGCAAACGTCCTGACGAAGCCATTCCCGCAGCTCGAGACGCTCTGGATCGTCCGCACCACGCCCGTCCCGACACCGTTCCTGGGGCACTACGCGCCGAACCTGACGACGCTCTGCATCCCGGCGTCCGCGATCCCGTTGAATGGAGAGTTGCCTGTTCTGCGGGCCGTCACGACGTTCCGAGTAATGTTCGGCCTGCTCGACGGGGCGCAGCTCGAGCGCGTCCTCGCGCTCTGCCCGAACGTAAAGCGGCTTCTCAGGGCAGCCTCGTTCCGTGAATCCGTCTCCGTAATCCACCGCTATCCTGTTGCGCTCGACACGCTCAGCTTCTCTGATATGCGGTCGCCGGAACTGACGTTGTTCGCCGCGCCGCTGCTCGAGATGCTCGACGCGCCGAGCATCCGGCACATCGTCATGCTGGACACGCATATGGACGCGATGACGCTCGTCGTCGCGCCGCTGCGCGCTATCGTCCACGCCCTCTTTGATTTCACGGAGGGCTACATCGAGCTCGTCGACGAGCGCAGCTTCGTGCGTGCCTTCCATCACTGCCGCTTCTGGGACGAGGAGCCGCTCAGGCATATCTGCACACTGCCGTCGATAAGATGGCGCCTGCAGTCTCTCGCCATCGTAGGGATCCCGCCCGCCGGCTGCCCACTGCCGCCCGTGCACGACCTCCGCAGTCTCACGATCGGTGTGACGCAGGACGATACGCCGCCGCCGACGTTGGCGCTGGAATGGGCGTGCCCGCTGCTCTCCGAGCTGCGCCTTGCGAGCTACGAATACAGAGCGTTTCCACGGCCCGCAGATGGCTCAGACGTGTTCAAAATCTCTGCTCGCGCGGTCTCAGAGTTCATTAACACGCGACTCGAGTACTCGCGGTCATTGCAGCAGTTACGGCTCGACTCTCTGCGTTTGGACGGCGATGCGCCTCCTGGGCTCCGTGTTTTACACACGGCATCAAGGCTGACGCCCGCGCCAGACGGGGGAGACCTTCCGTACGACCTCGACCATCCCTTGCAGTACGAGGCCTTGCGCATGCGGCGCAGAAGGGAGAGGCAGTCACATCCGTAGGCATCGGAAGTCAACGTCGTCTCACCCGTGATCTCGGACATCCCGGTTTCTCTCACTGGAAGCACGGATCCCGAATAGCTTCCTGATTGTCTTACTGTGTCATTGGGCCACAGATTGACTCTCGTTTGGAAGCTCTAAATGGTCTTGCACGCTGCCATATTGAGGGATGAATGGCAATGGTTGTGCTCAAGCTAAAATGCACGCTCACCGATTCAGTGTATCTGATTCAACTTTTTTCACCGTTCCCAAAGGATTTGGAATGCTGCTGCCTCTGACGGACACATACAGTCGCAGAGGTTTGCAAAGGAGTCGGTGATATGATTGATCTCCTCGCACGGTCAATCTACTGATAGTATCTGTAACTCTTCCCCGATGTCTGGAGACTTTTGAAATCTCATCTCACGCACCTGCACCAGTCAATTATCACTTTCACGCTGGTCCGGGCAGGAAGATGCGGATTCCCACAAACTCCGAGTCGCCGCTCGAACTCTCCTTCCTTCCTGCCGCCACTCCGTCCACATTCGGTTTCCCGTCTCGCGCCTGCTCGCGATGCGCTCTGCTGCTAGCCACGCTCTACCTGCTTCCCACTGACGAGCCACCGTTGTGGCGAGGCGTGCAGAAGAGCCCGGGTACGTAGCATGTGCTTACGGTCAGGATCAGTGCCTTGCCAGCTCGCGCACGATCGCTGTATTTAGGCTGTTCTCCGCTGTTGATACGAATCAGATTCCCCCTCCCCCCTCTTTCTGGGAGTCTCCTCGAGTTCAGACCAGTCAGCACAAGCCCGAGCCGCTCAGCAAGAGAGTTCCGAGCCGACAGGCGGCCAGCCGTCGCGCTCGCGGCGCGTCGCGCGCTCTCAGTTCCGCATTCGGACAGCCCGATCCGGCACTCACTCTCGCACTCGCACTCGCCACTCGCTCGCGTACAGGGGATTTTATTCGACGCTCTATCGGGCTAGCACTCCTACCGGGTCCCCGCCCCCGACGTACAGCACAGCCGCTCAGCAAGAGAGTTCCGAGCCGACAGGCGGCCAGCCGTCGCGCTCGCGCGCGTCGCGCGCTCCGCTCAGCAAGAGAGTTCCGAGCCGACAGGCGGCCAGCCGTCGCGCTCGCGCGCGTCGCGCGCTCGCTATCCCGCGTTCATTCTGTCCGATCGGCCCTCGGCATTCGCACTCGAACTAACTGTCGCCGCTCGTCAGTCGCAGCAAGGGGATTATATTCGAATAGGCTACTGGGCTCGCACTCCTACCGGGTCCCCGCCCCGACGCTTCAGCTCTTCCCGCGGAACCTGCACGTCATATTGGTGACCACCGCAGGGGACTGCAGGTAGGTAGGCCCATAGCAAACAGCCGCCCGCGGTCCCACAGTCGCCGTATCGTGTCCTCTTTTCCATTCCAGCCGTTTGGACAGTATCGCAGTCTCCCGGCACGCCGTCGACCCGCCAAGCTGTCCGCATCAGCGACCGCCAAGCAAGCAATGCCGTCACCGCCGCGCCGTCTGCACACTGGCCACGCCACTCGTGTCCTAGTCGACCATCTGCATCGACTCCGTGCTCGCTTTTCACGGTTCGCCATTCTCCATGCGTTGCTGCACCTCGTCATTGCGTTTGCATCGACAAGCCGCCTCGAGTCCCAGTGTTCGCACCGCCGCAATCGCCGCCAAGCGAATCTCCGGCCCCGGTCCGACGGATCCGATCTCTCGTCACCACCATCCGCGTTCGGTTCAGCACACCGAGCATGCGCGCTCGTCGTCGCGTCTACCAGCCATGCAGACAGCACCACAAAGATGTCAACCTCCGCAGCCCTACTGTGCGTCTTCAAACCATTTGCGGCCGCCCGTCGCGGCCCGGGGTGCTCGTCATCATGGATATTCGCCGCCGACTGTCCTTCGTCTACGCGCCGTCCATTACCCGTTGCCATTCGCCGCAAACGAGCTGTCCGCCTTCCATGCAGTGCCCATGGACCCGCTGTCGCGTCTGCCCGTTCGTCGTCCGCACGCCATCGTCCTCCGCGCAACGTCTGTCATTTGCGCGCCCTGCACCTGCACGCACTCTCAGCCATGCTTTCGTCTCCCACAGCGCGCTTGTTGCCCGCCGTCTGCCCGTCCGCTATCAGCCGTCCGCCGTCACCGGTCAGCTGCAGCCCGCCACCGACACCGCCCGTTTGCCGCTGCGTGTCCGCGGTTATCGTCCGTCCTCAGCCGTCCGTGTCTGCTCCAGTCAAGCCTTCATCGCGCCGCGGCACGGTCGGCCCAGCACACTCGCCATCCACCAGACCTCCGCCGTCTGTCGCCAGACGTCCGTTCGCTGCTCTTTGCCAGGCGTCACTGGGATCGGCAACCGCCAGTTGACAGCACGCGCCAGCAAACGCCGTGCGCATTTGCACCCCGCAGAGCTTATGCCCATCTGCAGTGCGTGTGGTGTCCGTTCGTCGGCCGGTGCCCTGCCAGCCGTTCGCTGCTCGTTGCCAGCAGTCAGCCGTTCGTCCCTAGCCATGCGCATCTATCGTCAGTCATCAATTGTCTGCGGTCCGTCCGCGGTTGCGCCGCGCCGCTGCGCCGACATGTTCGTCTATCACCGCGCCGTCATCGACCTGCTGGATGCCCCTGCCCTCTGCGTGCCCTCTATGTCGCCCCGCTCTTCTCCGTGCGCCGTTCGTCTCTGCGATCTCCCTGACATGGGTGAGCATGCCCTGCAGTCGTTCGCTCGTAGCTGTCCCCCTGCCGCACTTCATCCTTCCGCCGCTCGCCGCTGTCCTTCTATCAACGGCCCATTACCGCCGTCGTCGTCCGCGGTCTACCCACCGTGGGCGCTCTGCCACCCGCCACTCGTTCTTCCCCCGTCCATCTGCCCAACCAGTTCCCGCAGTTCTTTCGCCAGTCGCCAACCGTCAACCAGCCAGTCACCGGTTGTCCGCCAGCCATGAGCAGTCGTCATCGTCTGTCAACTCTGCCAGTTGTCGTCAGCCGTCCGTGTTCAGTCCCGTCCACAATCAGTCGTCAGCCACCCGCAGTCCGTCGCAAGCCGTTCGCGAATCCGTTACCAGTCATCTGCCGTCCGTCGCGAGCCGTTCGCGAATCCGTCACCAGCCGTATGCCGTCCGTCGCGAGCCGTTCGCGAATCCGTCTCTGCCAGCCGCCAGCAGTCGCCGCCGTCCGTCACATCCGCCAGCCGTATATGCATGTCGTCCGTCTCCGTTAGCGAGCAACAGCGGCTTTGAGCAGTCTTGTGCAATCATCCGCACTTGGCTGAAACACAGGTCGCTGTTCATCGCTCTCCGCCACTGCGACTGCGGCAGTGAATCCCTCAGCCTTCGACGCCGCTCGGCGGCTCTTCTTCGCCGCTCTCGCTTTCAGCTAGCAGCATGCGACCTACGAGCCGCGAGCCCAGTCCGACCGCCGCTGCATCTGCGGCAGCGATATCTCGTATCCCGACCACGCTCGGTGGCTCCTTGTCACCCTCTCGCCCACGATCTCAGCATCCGGCATGCGAGTCACGAGCCGCGTCTCCCCGCCACTGCAAGTGCGGCAGTGAACCCTTCGATGTCTCTATTCTCAGCTCCCCGGCGTCAGCGTTCCGATGCCGGCGTTACAGCAGTTGAGCATCAGCGTCCCGATGCTCTTCCTCATCCGGTGTCAGCGTTCTTTATTTCGGTGTCAGCGTTCTCGATGCCAACATCCCGATGCCAGCGTCTCGGCATCCCCGCATCAGCGTTTCGATGCAGTGTTCTAGCTTTCCAGCGTCCAGCCTCCCAGCATCCAGCATCCAACGTCCCAGCAACCACCACAGCAGCATTCCACTCTCATTGCGTCGCTCGGATCTCATCCTCTCGTTGAGCATCTATGCCAGACTCGCCTCTCGCCTGTTCAGCTCCGCTCAATCGATTCACCGCTCTAGGTGGCCGGGGACGGCCACAATCTAAGTCCCCCCGGAGATGACGAGCCACCGTTGTGGCGAGGCGTGCAGAAGAGCCCGGGTACGTAGCATGTGCTTACGGTCAGGATCAGTGCCTTGCCAGCTCGCGCACGATCGCTGTATTTAGGCTGTTCTCCGCTGTTGATACGAATCAGATTCCCCCTCCCCCCTCTTTCTGGGAGTCTCCTCGAGTTCAGACCAGTCAGCACAAGCCCGAGCCGCTCAGCAAGAGAGTTCCGAGCCGACAGGCGGCCAGCCGTCGCGCTCGCGCGCGTCGCGCGCTCGCTATCCCGCGTTCATTCTGTCCGATCGGCCCTCGGCATTCGCACTCGAACTAACTGTCGCCGCTCGTCAGTCGCAGCAAGGGGATTATATTCGAATAGGCTACTGGGCTCGCACTCCTACCGGGTCCCCGCCCCGACGCTTCAGCTCTTCCCGCGGAACCTGCACGTCACCACTCGACCCCGACCGCTCGCAAAAGCCAACATATCGCCAGGTCGGCACTGACCTCGCAGCCAGCGTGTGCCACGTTTGATGCTGCCTCTCCAGGAGACTGGCAATTTATGTTTTTTGGCACTATCCCATGGGCTGAACGCGTTCTCAGACGATTTGCTCAGCCGGTCATTCCGACGCCGTACATTCCGACTTCTATATCCCACTCTCGACCGAGCTTGTCGCGTGGCTCTTTGAAGTCACTACCCAGTATCAGTCACCTTGCTTGGTGCTCGCCATGCATGTATGCGGCGCTTGTGGTCCAGCTTAGTTGCCGACATACTCAGCGCTCGACGCCGTCAGGGGCTGGTGCCGTCTGCGCCAACAAGTATCTCATTCTCACTCGCATGGAACCCGGCATCGTCGGCCGCTCCTGAAAACGCGGCGCGACGACGCCCTTGTCGTTTCTCTATAACCAGGACGGCTACCAGACCCGTCTCGATTGCGCTGTTGACCTGGTGCTGGTTGTTTGCTTAACTCATGCATCGCGAACACGCGAGTTCATCTTGCCGGACGTCAGCAGCCGCTTTCTGGAGACCCTGCACGCGCGCGCTACTCTCCGTCGCTCAGCTAGGGACGTTATGATGCCCGTTCCAATTGCGTTCTCAGGAGACTGCGCCCGAACCTTGTGGCTGTCTGCGTCCCGTCGTCCTCGCGGGCTCTGCGCGCCGTCGCAACATCCCGCTCGGTGCTGGGCCACACGCGGCTCGAGCATGTCCCGAAGCTCTGCCCAGACGTCAAACGTCTCATCCACATTGCGGAATTTCGCAAGCGCTCTCTCATACTTCTCAGATCTGATGACGAACTGCTTCGCCATGTTGATGCTGGATATTACCAACAACCTGTCATTCATCTATATCCGCAGTACGACGTTTCCGCGGCTGTGGGGTGCACAGCGCGCCTATCACCCGGGCTTCTCAGCCCGGGCAGTCCCCCGGGGCCGCGCCGTTCACGTGGAATGTGTGGCCCTGTTTGGTTCCACCCTTTGGCGCCTCCCCACGCGAGCAGGACTGTCTTGCTGCACTGCCGACGATGGCCTCAGAACAGCGCGGAGACGACAGGAACGCACGTGTTGGCTATCCTGCAGACTCTCTACACGGGTCGTCTTTCTGACCGTCATCGGCAGGTCATGGGTCCCATAACGCGCGAGGAAGCGGCACAGGACTGGGCGAACACGGCAGAGGGCCTGTTAAAGGTCAGTGAGCGGTGATTTCAGTCGAGTACATGTACGTCCTGACGCGCATCCAGGGGCTGCCGCCGCCGTCCATTCAGCCGCTGCCCGTGGAGCACGCGTCGGACCTCTCCAAATACACGCACCAGCTCGGCATCACCGCGGCGGAGGCGTGGCAGAAGTGCGCGGACGCGATGCGCAAGTACGACGCGGACAGCTGCCGTGCGTACCGCGAGGAAATCGACACCCTGCTCGTTTTCGTGAGCGGTACCGTTTACTTATGCCTGCCCCGATCCCTCACCGCTGATTGGCTAGGCGGGTCTCTTCTCCGCGGTGGTCACCGCGTTCACTATAGAGTCATACCAGTGGCTGCAGAGCGACCCCAACGACGTCATCATCGCTCTGCTCTCAAAGATCGCGCACTCGGGAAACGAAAGCCGAGCTCTCTCGGCGCCGAACGCGCTTCCCGATGCAGTCTCGACGCGCATCAACGTCTACTGGTTCTTATCCCTGGCGCTCAGTCTCTCGGCTGCTTTGACCGCCATCCTGTGCAAGCAGTGGGTCCGCGAGTTCGAACGGCACGCGGACCAGTCCCACGAGCAGTTCATCCGCGTCCGGCAGATGAAGCTGGAAGGGTTCGAAATGTGGGGCGTGGCTGCGATCGTCGCGACCGTGCCGCTTCTCCTCCAGAGCGCTCTCGGATTGTTTGCAGTGGGCGTGATCGAGCTCCTGTGGACTCTGCATAGAACCGTCGCTACCGTCGTCCTGGTCCCTACCGCCGCGGCATTTGTCTTCTATGCCCTGACGACGCTCTTGCCCGGGCTCCAGGCCATTTGCAGTCCGTTCAAGCGGCTCCGTCGCATTGCACAGTGTCCCTTCAAGTCCCCACAAGCCATTCTGACCTTGCGTCTATGCGTCCTCGTGCCGATGATGCTCTTGCTATATGGCGCGATCATTGGCGGGATTCTGGAACTTCTGGCTGGTTTTCTCCATCGGAAGTGCCTAGTTTTCTGGCGCCGGGTCCGCACGTATTGGAATCCGGAAGTCCTTCCGCCCTTACCAAACGAGGCCGCGGCCCATTCCGTGTGGAACAGGCTGATCCGGCCTTGGCAATTCGAGGAAAGGACATACTATCACGAGTTCACTGAAGAGCCGACCTGGGACGACGTTGGCCGCTGGCTGCGCAAGGTCTGGCGTGCCGTTTCATCCTGCGGGCAGGACCGGGATGACAACGGCGATGCGCCAGAGTCGATCACGACATCGACCAAATCCTACGATCCAGACCTCCTCTTCCCCACCCTCGATTCCATGGAGTCGTGGCTGACGCTGGATCTAGAGTTCACCAGACTCAGGGACGCAGCATACACCCCTGACGAGTACAAAAAGACCAACGACGACAGATGGGGGGTCCCGCCGTCGTTCTGCTTCACCGGATTCTACTGGCTGCGTGAGCATGTCGATGTGCCGGGGATTGGGCGCTGGATCTGGTTGTGTGTCTGGGATATGGCAGTCAGAGTCGAAGAGAGCGACGCCATGCTCGAGGTCGATGTGCTTCGCATCAGACGCGGTATCCTTGATATTAGCTACTTTGACGAACAGGATGTTCCTGGGACGTCGACGCCTTGCGGCATGGCGCTCCTCTATGGGCTACACGCCGATCTGGAGCCCGCCTTCGTTGCCGAAGCTCTGATACACCATCTCCCCACTATCAAGCTCGTGATCTCGAGCCGTATATATGATTGGATCATAGAGAAACTGGGTGAAGGTGCGTTGCACGCCTTGATCAGTTAATCACGGGACTGATAGCAGCTTCAGATAGAACTTGGATGAGTTCCGTGCTTCACGCAATTCTCTCCCTGTCTCTGGCCTCTGCGGGAGACATTTGGGCGAACCCGATCGGGCAGGAAATACGCCCCTTGTTACTCATGGCGGCCCGCGAGTCAGATTATTACCGGGGCGTGGCCTCACAACGCGAGCTTGCGTGTATCATTGCGCTTTATTACCGCGAGCTGCTCGCACACGGCGCGCGCTCGTCCACGGTGTCCGAGGAGCAGAACCTGCTCCTCATCGCCGCGATCAGAACACACTTCATGCGGGACGGCGCCGCCCCGCCGGCGGAGGAACGGGCGGTCTTTGCGGCACTCGCGCGCGACGTCGATCGCGAGTTCGAGCGCCTGCGCGAGCACGGCCCGCGCGAGCACAGCCTCGACTTGCGGGAGCGGCCATCGTATTTGCGGGACTACAGCGCCGCGGACGTCGCGAGGAGTCTCATGCGCGATGTGTACCGCCCCATCTATCTCGACCTTCTCTCCGACGGCGCTCGGGACGACACAGGCGAGATCGAGCGGAGGTTCTTGCGCAACATTGTGCGGTCTCCGCGATGGCACCGGTATCGTCCTTCGGGGCCTCGCGCCGGCGCCGCCGGCGCCGCGCGGGAGAGCTCTGCGCCCGCGCAGACTTCCGACATTCAGGAAAGCGCGAGCCCGATCTCGGCTATTCAAGTGTATCCGCCGGTACCGGAGACCGACGAGAGTCCTTCCAGCGCTGGGGTGTGCACTGCGTCCCAAGATGCGCTTCATGCGACGAGGGCGGCGCAAATTGACTCCTCGGCGCTGCAGATTGTCGAGCCCGCGGGCACATGCGCTGGCCAGGAAGGCACCTGTCTGGACGCGAGGGCGGATATCTGTGCACAATCTGCTGCACCGGATGACGCTAGAGCGGGGGCAGTGTCGCAAGCCGTGCACGAGGTGCCGGGTCATGTATAGGTGACACAACGGTGTGCGTATTCCAGGTGTGTACTCACAAGTGATTCGGAATTGTCACCACTTGCGCCTGATGCTGACGATTCATATCTTACATTTGGAGGATATTCGTTGATGCGGTGCTCGCCTTTATGCCTATATGCCGAGAGGAATCTCTTTGCCTTGTATAGCGGGTAGAAGCGCGGGAGCGAAAAAGATCCAGCGCTCGGAACGTACGCGGACTCTATACGTTGACGCCATCCATCAGGAAAACCGGAAAACACAGCCACCGAAATAGACGTGCGGAGGCACTTATAGACGTGCGGATGCACTTTTGGGCCAATGGGGTTGCGCTCTGACCGCTCTGAGAGGTTTTCAGAGCTCCAAAACTTTGACTCCAGCAGTCAAAGTTGTGGAGCTCTGCAACCTCTCAGAACGCAATCCCATTGGGCCATTTTCGGTGGCAGTGCCTACCGGTTTTCCTGATGCTCCTATCAGGAGAATCTTTTGACGGAACGATTTTTGTGTGCTCCGGCGCGTTCATCGATCGCGCAGAAAGTCAATTAAGCTGCTTAGATTCCCCACCTGACTAGTTTGCCTTAACGGTTTGCAATGGAGGTTCGTTGACGATGCCTCGCGGCATCTCCCGACCGAGAGAACGCCGCGCCAGAAGACACGGTCATGGGTCGTCGACGCGTAAACGTGTAGTCGAGCTAGGGGCTGTCTCTGAACCCGACGCTAAGCTGTGTGGGCCTCGTGTGGGTTAGAACTTAGGCCGCGCACGCCGTACCGGCGCCAAACACTCGTCGGTGAGGGTAACCCGCTTGTTCAGGGCCTACTGCTCGATCTGAACTACAGAAAACCATGCGCTATGCGCATTCGGGACTGCGTACAACGCAACTGTAACAGTCATCCTCTTCTGCCTCTCCAATGGGATGCTCAGCCCTGAGTCGCCGCGTGAGACTGATATAAAGAGTTGGAACGCCGGGGTATGGTGTCCCAACTGTGCAAAAAATAAAAATGACCCCCGGATTGAAAACAACAGCCTTTTGAAGTTTCAAAGGACACCCGCCGTAATCTCACCTCCTGCCAAAAGTTTGTGCCCCCGGTTCAAAGGTGTACTCCCGCCGAAATATGAAAGTTACTTCTTTAAACCAAAAACTCCCGCCGAAAACTTGGACCCCCTTTGAAAATGGACGGCCCGCCAAAATGCAGTTGCCCGCGAAAACTACTCCCTCGGGAAACTACTCCCGCCAAAACAGTGCCCGTGAAAACAATGCCCGTGAAAAGAACGCCCGCTTAAGGACACTCCCGCGGGAACCGGGCTGGCTTGCCGTTGAGAAATGATAGATAAACGAAAATGTATATTATTTGTATACGACTCTGGCGTTAATGTTGTCACGGCCACCCAGGCTGAACCGCGCCGAGTGGCTGCAATCCCATCGGAATGGTGAACTGCAAAGACAAAAAGGAAGTGATGGAGGTGCGGAAAGGAGTAGAGCAGCGGCAGCAGGGAGCAGCACATGAGATGCGGGTGGTAGTGTAGGCAGCACGCGCAGAGCAGGCTGGGGCAGAAGAGAGTTGCGGCATTTACCGGTTGATTCCGGCTGCCTCCGTCATGGGGATAAGGTTTCGGGTGCCTAATGTAATTATCTTGCCATTGAACGGCAGATACACGACGTCTATGACCTGAGCTTGGATATAGTTTGTACGCCCTGCCCTGTGTTTACGATCTGATATTAATTCAGCTCATTCCGGCAACCTCCGAAAGTTCGGCCAGGGCGCTTAATCCTGGCCGAACTTTCGGAAATTGCCGGAGTCAGGTTTTTCATCTATACAAGGCACACCTTTGCGTCGCTCCGGTGCCAATAATCATTTGCAAGTCCACCTTTTGCCACTTTGCTACTGTAATAGTGACTACTACAGAATATCCGACGCATTTTATCTACCCGACCATATCAAGTGGCCTTTGAGGTAGAATTTGTTCAGTCACTGGCTGAGTCGAAGTGAATCGCTACGGCTCTGGTTTCCCGCGCACCATGGCCTCGAATGATTAAACGGGCCGTCGCTTATGACTTGCTGTAAATATGCGTAGCACAACAATGCTCCAAGTCTGGTGCGAATCAACTTGCGATGGGGAATACTGGACACCGAGTCACGCCCCCCCCCGTCCCTCTCCTCGCGCGGAACTACGACTTCAAGTACTCCATAGTGGCAAGGTATTCCCCCTATTCCCGTGTTCGAGGATGAGAGCGTTCCTAACCTGCCCAGCAGCGGCGGCGGCGACCTTGGTGGGCGAACGGCGATTGCGCTATGCGGCGCCGAGCCATGCTCCTGCAAGCCTCCCGTGCACGCATGGTGCAAGGCGATGATACACCGTTGCATGGAGGCATGAGTGCCGACGGGGACCGCGCGAGGACGACGGGATCGCCTCCAGCGGCGGGCGGACGTTTCCGACCGTCTCGATGTACCACAGACGCGGCAGGAGGACGCTCCGCACGCCTAAAAACATAATCCCATGTCAGTTCCCTTGCAGTCTCCCCGGGGAGCTTGTCGTTCGGCGGGGAGCGCGACTGCCGGATCAGGGGCTGCTGGCCTGGACGCGGAAGTGCCGGCCACCAAGGTCCTTGCACAGCCTGAGTTTGTCCGCAGGCACAAGGGGAGCAACTGCCTGTGCGACACTGGGAGCCGTGCGCCAGCCCCCTGCACGGCGAGGTGGTACGGGGGAGCCCAATTCGGTGCCGACTATCGCAAGCACGGTCTGCCCACGCGAGTCTTCGCAGCGGCGCAGCACGAGCTCCTTCGCGAGCATGGGACACGGGGATGCGTCTATACCATGGTAATCTGGGTGTTAGCATCCTGCGACGCGAGGATGCCCGGGGGGAGCGGCAATCTGCGCCGAATATCACAATCGACGCCCCGCCACCAAGTTCCTTGTCGCCACCGCAGCTCGGAACGGAGGCGCTCTTGTCCTATCGCAAGCAACTCAGCAAGCCATGCTCGCGCGGGAGGCTGGCCATGGTGCGCGGGAAACCAGAGCCGTAGCGATTCACTTCGACTCAGCCAGTGACTGAACAAATTCTACCTCAAAGGCCACTTGATATGGTCGGGTAGATAAAATGCGTCGGATATTCTGTAGTAGTCACTATTACAGTAGCAAAGTGGCAAAAGGTGGACTTGCAAATGATTATTGGCACCGGAGCGACGCAAAGGTGTGCCTTGTATAGATGAAAAACCTGACTCCGGCAATTTCCGAAAGTTCGGCCAGGATTAAGCGCCCTGGCCGAACTTTCGGAGGTTGCCGGAATGAGCTGAATTAATATCAGATCGTAAACACAGGGCAGGGCGTACAAACTATATCCAAGCTCAGGTCATAGACGTCGTGTATCTGCCGTTCAATGGCAAGATAATTACATTAGGCACCCGAAACCTTATCCCCATGACGGAGGCAGCCGGAATCAACCGGTAAATGCCGCAACTCTCTTCTGCCCCAGCCTGCTCTGCGCGTGCTGCCTACACTACCACCCGCATCTCATGTGCTGCTCCCTGCTGCCGCTGCTCTACTCCTTTCCGCACCTCCATCACTTCCTTTTTGTCTTTGCAGTTCACCATTCCGATGGGATTGCAGCCACTCGGCGCGGTTCAGCCTGGGTGGCCGTGACAACATTAACGCCAGAGTCGTATACAAATAATATACATTTTCGTTTATCTATCATTTCTCAACGGCAAGCCAGCCCGGTTCCCGCGGGAGTGTCCTTAAGCGGGCGTTCTTTTCACGGGCATTGTTTTCACGGGCACTGTTTTGGCGGGAGTAGTTTCCCGAGGGAGTAGTTTTCGCGGGCAACTGCATTTTGGCGGGCCGTCCATTTTCAAAGGGGGTCCAAGTTTTCGGCGGGAGTTTTTGGTTTAAAGAAGTAACTTTCATATTTCGGCGGGAGTACACCTTTGAACCGGGGGCACAAACTTTTGGCAGGAGGTGAGATTACGGCGGGTGTCCTTTGAAACTTCAAAAGGCTGTTGTTTTCAATCCGGGGGTCATTTTTATTTTTTGCACAGTTGGGACACCATACCGGGGAAACTCACATAACATGCACGGCCTAAACATTGCGGTGGTCAGGTTATGTAATTTCAAAGGGAAGTTCTCCCACGAAAGGTGGCAGCCGCGGAAACCTGGTCTCACCTAGAGAACTCCCCGCCAGAATATACGCCGCATCATCCTCCTATGCTCAAACGCATCTTTAAGCCGGAAATTGTCCCGCTCCTCAATGCTGCGGGTGATTGAGCTGACCGCACGTTGAGCGAGCAGCGATCAGACTCACAACAAGTTGACGGTAACGGCGATGCCAGCGGGCGCGAGCATCTCGCGCAGGATGAACGCCACGACGGACCAATGCGCGATCTGCGCGAGGCGCACGTCGTCCCAAAGCTGCACCGCGCGAAGCGTCGGGGCGTCCGCAGCGAGCGCACGCACGTTGCGAACGGCAGTGAGCAGGCTTGGTGGGCAGTCGGGAGGTACGGGGAGACGAGGCCGGTATGAGTAAGGCGCGAAGGACACGATGAGCGTCTCCAGATTCGGCGGAAGGAGAGCGATCGTGGGGAGCATGCGCGCGGCGACGGTCAGCGTGCGCAGCGCGGTGAAGGCGCCCAAAGATCGGAACGTGAGGCGCTGCTGATCTGCGGGCGCCGCACCGGCGACGAGGAGGCTCAGGTCGGTGAGGGTGCACTGCTGAGCAGAGAGCAGGCTTGCAGCGCTGACCTCGCCGCGTACGCCGAGGAGATTCAGGTCGCGCAGCTCGACGAGGCGTAGACTGGGGAGAAGCCGTAGAATTCGGATGAGGTGCAGAATGTCGACGGTGCAGGCTCTCAGGGACAGAGCATGGATACCGACCAGCGCGCCGGGAGACGTGTTTTCAATAGCTGCGGTGTCGAAAAGCACTCGCTGTCTCGTCAGCGTGAGAGACTGTAGACGCGGCAGCAATTCGAGCAGCGAAGAGAGCTCGAGGTCCTCCGGCGCGGGAATGTTTCCCCAGTACCACTTTGGCGGGCCGCCCTGGATGGCCAGGTGAGATACCCGCGGCGCCGCGCTGCTGAGTCCGGGGATGTCGCTGAGAAGCGGCGTCGTGTCGCGGAAGAGACGAACGTCGACGGCGTTGACGCAGCGCGCGACAATCTGCTCGATGGCGTCGGAGAGCGCGGCCCAGCGCGCAAGACCCGCCTCGTCCTGTCCGACGTGTGAATACCGCTCCCAGTCCGGGAACACAATTCGCTGCACGAGCGGCGCGAGCGCGGGCGACGTCTCGAGCGTGCGGGCAAACAGACACGCGTGCCAGGCCGAGAGCAGGATCGCGGCGTGGTAGAGCGCGGCCGTCGCAGCGGCGCGCCACGCCGTGCACACTGTCGCTGCTGCTGCGAGGTCGACGGCGCCGCTGAACGGGATGAGAGACGCGTAGCGCCGGAAGTCGCGGTCGCGTGGCAGGTGTTCGTGCGCGCCGAAGCGGCCGCGCGTCCGAAGGAAGTGGAAGATGCGCTGCTGTACGTTACGCGGGAGACGCGTGGCGGCGTTTTGCGTGTTTCCGTCACGTCCGCGAGCGTAGCGGATGCGCCAGTCCGAGAGGCGGTCTTGCAGCGAGCACATGGGCCAGTACAGCGCGAGTAGGATCATAGTTAGAGCGAAGAGTAGCGCGATAAGCTGAATCGCCGTTGCGAAGCCGGCCTGGAACAGGAGATACCACATGCCGAGGGTCATGGCCGTCCAAACGAGCTCTGTGGCGCGGGTGATTAGTCCGAGCAGTGCTACCCAGGTTCTGTTGCGGATGACGATGCGCGGGCGGGGTATGCTGAGCGCAATGAAGAAGAGTAGGGGTGAAAACAGAATGACCAGCATCCAGCCGCTCATCCAGGTGCGCCAGATGGTTGCAAGCACGCAGTACGCGATCTCGAAAGCAGAGCATGTCCAGCTGAGCTTCCAATACGCGTTGTACAGTCTGCCCGTCCACGATGGGCTCCTACCCTGCTCGGCGACAAGAAACGCCGCTGTGCCGGCTGCGGCGGCCAGTAGCGCCAGTGAAAATGGGCCCAGGTAGGCTCGAAGGGCCAAAACGACGAAGCAAGCGTGCTGCACGAAATGGACGGCATCGAGGATCTCGTCGGGGCTCGGTGGGTGCTCGAAGGATGGTGACATTCGCCGCGGAGCGGATCTTGGATGTGGTTGCGAAGAAGAGGCGTTTGTTCCGGAGCGGCCCCTTTTCCGGCTTCCGGAATGCGCCTCGTTACCAATCTGCGCCAGAGACTGTAGTGCCGATCGGTGTCAGAGCCAAGGCCGACCAGCTTGGCCGATTCCTTGCGATAGGATAGGATAGGATAGGATATTTACAAAGACGGGTAGGTCCCTAAAAGGAACAACCGTTCTGCGTGTGCAAACCAGCACCGCAGACATCTATATATGCGATGTTACGCCGCACTCAGCGCTGACAGATGTGCGGCAGGGCGATAGAAACAAGTGTATAGCGGCTAGACTCGGAGCGCAGGCGGCAAAGCAATGACAGGCCTACAAGCACGAATCGTCGAACACCCACCAGTCCATACGCTCGAACACCGGCTGATCGTCATACTGCCACGGCTTGCGCACAACCTCCTCGGCGTACAGCTGCACGTCTCCCTCAACCTGTACCCCCTGCAGGACGAGGCGCGCGATCCGCGGGCAGCCGGAGTTACGGAGCGCGTCGGCGTCTACGTCCACGTCCGGGGACCAGTTTGCCGGCGCGATCTCGCGCCGCAGGACGAGCGTGCGGAGCGAGGGCATGCGCGCCAGCGGCAGACGAGGCTCGTCGCGCTGGCGCAGCGAGACGGTGAAGGTGTGCAGCAGCGGGAATGCGAGACCGTCTGGGAGCGCGAGTAGGTCTAGCAGTGCCGCGGGGACCGTGAGCTCGAGCAGGCGGTCGGCAGAGAAGGCGAGCTGCTCTTGGACGGTTTCACGGGTGTTGGCCGGGCTGACGCCGCGGAACGTGCGGTTCGGGCGGCCCGCGCCGCGCGCGTGGATGTTGAAGCGCGGATTGTCGTCCGGATGGCGGCCGACGAAGAGCACTTCGGCGCCGAGCGGCACGTCGTTGCGCGTGGCGAGCGGCATGAGCGCCAGGTCGACCCTCGCGCGCACGTCTGGGCGCAGGAACGCGAGGAGCGAGTCGGTCTCGCTGGCAGGGATGTCCTCCTCTGCGGGATACAGGCGGAGGCGCAGGCTGCGGAGCGCAGGAAGGAGCGGGGGCGGCCTCGTGATGACGTGAGCTTCGAGGGAGTAGCATGCGCGAATAGCGAAGTGCTCCAGGGCCGGGCACGAGCACAATACAGACCATAGGTGCCGGAAAGAGTGAGCGAAAACCATGCTCAAGACTACGACCCGCAGAGCGGGAAATGCACTGAAATCGGGCCGGCAGTGTGCGCTGAGCCATAGATGCTCGAGAACTGGAGCCTGTGACGCGAACAAGGGACACGTAACATCTACCAAACTCGCTACAAGACGCAATTCAAAGTAGCGCAGGCGCGGAGCAGGACGTGCGACGGCGACAGGGAGGACGCCCAGTGCGCAAAAGTCCTCTTCGGGAAGCCGTGTACTGATGATGAGGCTGCTCAAGCGCCAGATATTGGCGGTGATAAGGTCGACCAGGTCGCTCTGTGGGCGGTCAACGGCAATGTCGAGAGAGACAGAAGCCGAGCGGCCGCGTTCGAGGAACGCGCCCAGCGCAGTATTGCTCTGACTGGAGCTCGTCACGACGTTGTTCCATAGTACGGCCTCTGCCAAGATGGTGCTGCGCAAGGTGCGGCTCGTAACACTGACCCGCACGAGACTATGAAACGGTAGGAACGATAGGATATGAACGAGCACCTCGACCGGAAGGTCAGACAGAGCATCTGGAGTACGCAGGACGTCAAGGGTATTTCGTGTAAGAGTAGTAATCTCAGCGAGCAGGTCAATATGAGCTCTGAGCCTGGCTTAATACGACATGCAGTAACCCGGAAGACTGTATGCGACGCACCCGTTGCCAATTCTTTGTGCTGCGCGCGTCAGAAGATCGACTAGAGCACATCTTTCGGACGGGAGAAGCAGCGCCTTGTCGTCCATGTTGTCCTATCGATGTGACACGGTGGTAAGATGTTCGGTCAGTTTTACATCCGGTACTCCGCTCCGACTCTTGTTCCCGTTCCTCTTGGTGCTCCGGGCATATGATTGGCTGACGCCCGCCCGTGATGCCCTATCTTCCGGCGTGAATGTACACCCGGGATGAGCGGCAAAGGGTATTCAGCTGAACTACCTTCTTCTCTGTGACCTCGCTAAGCTCAGACAGTGATCATGCGACTCCTGGACAATTCTTCAAGCCTCAATCGGCTCTTTGCGGCGTTTCGACTTTTTGAGCACCTCAAGCTCCTCGTTCCGGTGCTCCTCGCCGTCGCGACCTACCCGGACCGACTACCCCCGGGCCCTATCCGTGCTGGGAAGCTCAGAGGCCAACATCGTTCTGGTCCTTTGGCCACATTGACGCGCCGTGCGCCCAGACGGGCACCGCGTATTGCTTCTTAAGTAGCTACGGCTTACTATCTGGACGACATCATTGCTCGCACGATTCTGCACGGCTGGCTGCTCCTTTGATCCGTCTCTGTGGCCCTTCTCGCCGACGTTGCACACTGGCTGTCCATCGGCATCATTATCCGCAGGACGACGTTGACGTCGGCTCTCCTAGTTGGGAATCGCGCTGTCCATGGAGTCTGGTATACGCATCAGATCTGGGATACTGTCCTCACGATAGACGCCAAGCATCATCGCCGGCGGTGTCGCACTAGCTATTCTGCCCTTTGCTTTAAATGCCGATATGCGCGCTCCAGGACTACATCGACACATGGCACGTGCGGCGTGCGTCTGGCACTCAAGGAAGCTTGCGAAACTCAGCCGCTAACCTTCCCGCAGAGATCCAGCTTCGCGTATTCCATCTCCTGGCGATTCGGCGCGCACGAGCACCTGGCGCGCGACACCAAATTCAACCGCGACACGGATTTTATTCCCTTCATCGGCACGGGAGGCCTGATTTTTGCGGCGAGAGTGTGCACGACCCAGTGCGCCGTGGAGACCGAGGTGCTCCTGGGGATACGCACATTCGCGTTCTCCTAACATTACGCTGCCCCCATGCGCTGGACTCTGGTCTTAGCATTGCAGATACGTCATGCCAGAGGCTCAGAGCGAGTCAGCACAAGCTCAACGACCGTCCTATCGCCCATTGCTGATCGGTCTTCGCTTCAGGAATTGAACACCCACGCGCACACGAGAGGAATGACGCGTTGCTGACTCAGCCGATCGATCAGCTTGGTCAGCACTTGCGAATCGTGCCCAGCGCGTCCTCCTGAGATGCGCGTTTGCCAGCGCGCTCCCGGCGGGCGAATGACTCATCCTCGAGTCAATGATATCATCATCTTGGTCAGCAGTTGCAAACCGCGCGCTATAAGTATAACCGCGCTGCTGGCAGCGGCACTGCTCCCGTCACGTCCCGCGCTGTCCCTTACACTGCGACTATCATGCCAGTTTGGTTCATCACCGGGTACGTCGCAATCATCTCGCACTCTTCGCTGTACGGTGTCTCACTCTCTTGCTGAAGCACATCGCGCGGCATCGGCCTCGAGCTCGTGCGCCAGCTGGCAGCGAAGGACGGCAATACCGTCATTGCTACGTGTCGCAACCCGGACCGCGCGCCGGTCCTCGCTCAGATAGCTGGAGTGCACGTCGTCGCGCTCGACATCACGTCGGCGGACTCGGTGCGCGCTGCGTTCGAGAAGACCCGAGCCATCCTCGGCGTGGACGGCGGGATCGACTACCTCATCAACAATGCTGGCATCGTGGGTATTCTCTCATTCTTCTGCCGCATTGTTGCGGCGTCCTGATCTAGTCGTGCGCAGGGAGGCGGCGATACGGTCGAGGACACGACGCCGGAGGAGCTGCATCGCCAGTTCACGACGCACGTTGTAGGGCCGCTTCAGGTGTTCCGTGCGTTCCTCCCGCTCGTGCGCAAGGGCGCTCGCAAGGTCGTAGTCAACGTGACCAGCGGCCTCGCGAGCATCGGCCTCGATCTCGGCGCGAAGGGCGCTAGCTACAGCATCGCCAAGGCCGGCCTGAACATGCTCGTACGTCACGGCTCACCAAGCGCACGTATTTCCTTACAGTCCCTCGCATATTGCAGACGTACAAGATGTCCAAGCAGTACCCCGATCTCACAATCTTCCTGCTTGATCCCGGATGGGTGAAGACAGGTACGTCTCTCCTGCTCGCGATCGGCGCGCTACAGCACTTCTGACCATGCTTCACAGACATGGGAGGCCCAGATGCGTGGCTGGACGTGGACTTTGCAGTTGGGAATCATATCAAGGTGTACGAACAGGCGACGCTGGAGACGCACTCGGGAAAGTTCTTTAGTCACGACGGGAAGCAGGTACCTTGGTAGCCTGGTTACAGGATATTGACGCATATGAACCACACGTATCTGTTTCCTGAACCTCGATTGCTACCGCCGAACGCGCTCGAGCGAGTTCTAGCGCTCACGCCGGCCAAACGGTAGAGAAATGCCGTCTCGTCAGAAGAATTATTCATTCGCATGGTTATCGTCTGATTGATTTACACATTCAGGCTTGTTGCAGCCTTGCAGGCACGATTTTGTTCCGAAGGTTGGTCGGAGTCGCAAATTGTCTCTTGCACCGCAACCACAATCTCGTATGCATTGGACGCGCGCACTGCCGCGCGCCGCAAGTCAGGACCTAGTTGCTCCTTCTTTATGACTTCCTACATTCGCGCGCGGCTGTCTGCCTGGCCGGGCTATGAGTTGCTATCACCAGCACGGTTTTGCAACGCTGTTCGTCGAGCGGCGTTAGGCCGCTCTCCTATCTCCGGTCAAGGGAAAGAAATCGCCTTCTGAACATTCGCTTTCAGAGTGTCCTTTTTGGGTCTGTATGGTGGTTATCTGCTCGATTCCCGGCCCGAAGGCTATTCCGCTGGTGCATACTCTCCAGACGTGCATAGGGCCTCAGCGACTACACAGACTGTTCCAGCTGCGCGGATACAACTGGATGACGCCACTACCCCGGTCCATTATGGTGATGTATGATATCGATGCCTTCTCGCGCTTGAGGCAAACCGCGCGCGCCTCCATATTAGCCGGGCTGCTTGTCTTGCGCGGGACCTGTGTATCTGTAGCCCCATGCTAGCCATTGCCGGCAGGAGACCATCCGAAGACGGTTAGCTGTGGACGCCGGATGGCCAACAGTAGAGCGCTGTGGGACCTGATGCTATCCCTATCGCTCTTCCGATTCGCCAGTGCATGTCCGGCGCGCGCGCATGCTCCGAAGGCGCCTCGGCAGAACCGTCTCTGCCGCCGACCTGACTGACAAGCGACGAAGATGACCTATTCCCGCGGCGATAGCCTCGTGCCGGCTCAGCAATGCTGTCCAGAGCACCCGGCCGAACCTTCTCGCGGAATTCGGACCGCGCGCCGTTGCAGCGCCCTTGGGTTCAAGACGCGTCCTACAGCTGTCGCATGCTCGGTAGCGCCCCGTAGATCGCGCGCCTCGTCTCGCGTTCTTGATTATATAGTCGCGCAGGCGCGTCAGGTTCAGACAAGGATGACCCCAGCATCTGAGATCGCCGCGCTCAGTAGCGCCTCAATTTACAAAGTACGCACTCCCCGGCTACATGGCTCGCGTGTTGATTCGATTAACGCAGTTCCTATATGGTGCGCGCAGACCGCTCGTCGGTACCCGCGCTGACACTCTATGTTCCAGCGAGCAAATCAATGCTTTTTGTACGTATCCGGTCCACCGCGTGCCGTTCTAGCTCCTCACGCTGCTGATTGAGGTATACGACTATTTTCTCACCTTGGGTGACGAGGTCAAATTCGTCTGGCCATGCAACCTCAGCCTCGCGCAAGTCCTATTCTATTCGTCGCGGTACTCCATGTGGCCGGAGACGTGTCTCGAGCTGTTATGTCCGTCCCCACTTCCCCACTTTATGTTTCCGTCTCATCTGTCCCCAGTCTACTTCGGGTGTCTTGGGGACCACGAGTGTCGAATTCTATCTGCATTTCTCGGGTGTGCGTCTCGCCCGATGCCGACGATACCGTCGTTCTCACCTCGTAGAAGTCTCGCTTGTGATTGGCATGTTCCTTGCGCAAGGTGATTACCACATTCCCCCGCGCGTGTTGTGTTCGCAGTTGATTATCGCCCAGGTATCGTTGTGTTACGAACATGGGCGCTTTGGAATGGATGCCCCGCAACCAAGCTGGCATTCATCATCGTCGGCACGGCGTGCGGGGCAGTGTGCGCGTACCTCGCGGTAGAGTGGGGCGTGCATACCCGCTGTGCGTTCCCTCATGCATCTCAGCGTCTCACGCGGTTCTCACCTTATAGAAGACGAGCAGATAAGCGCAATGACCCCGCAGGTGCAGGGGTGCGCGATTATGGCGCCGTACCGTCTCGTGTGGGTAGGCTGGGCGCTGTTCTGCTGCAACGATGTCGGTGAGTACCCACCACTGTCATTGTGCGCAGGTCAGTTCTCACAGAACGCGCGTAGCATTACTCTGCATGACTGCGATTAAATACAAACAACAATGTGCGTCCATGTTCGCTCCCGTTTTTGGCCAGCCGCGGCTCATCGAACAGTTCACCCTGGCTCTCCGAAACTTACGGCAGCTCTCTATCGCGATGGTACGTCGGCGTCTTGTCATCCGTCACTCATTCTGAGCTGACCAACTCCTCATCACTCTCAGCATTTACCTACTTCTCCGCGATGCTATGCAAGTCGACACCGTCTAGCCGGAGAGCTCGGGCTGATGTCCAACAGTCTTTTCAGCGGCAAATCTGGTCGTGTCTCTCTTAGCACCGGTGTGTATCGCTTCTCCATGATCTTTCTTTGACTGGTAATCGGTCGAATAGGAGCATTACCAGGTCGTCCTGTATGGGTGAGCGACGATAGGGAGCGGCAATGTCATCGCGATTCTCACCGGGTCTCGCAGAATGGAGAGGACGCTGTACTCGACGGTAGCCGGGCGCATTATCATCGGGCTGCGTGCCGCGGCACGAGCCCCGCAGACGTCGACTGACCTCAGCTACTTGATGGACCGCTCGCATACGGACCGTTTATAAAATGACGCAATCGTGTGAGACAATATGTACATACGTTCTTTTGGATACCCATTGAGACGAGCTGAAGCATTATAAGGTACAGTCGACTCCCTCATAATGCATAGCTCTCATAATGCATAATCTGTTATAATGCATAGGAAATTCGGGGGACGGTGACCGTTCCTATCTAATAATTTTCCATAACGCATAATGCATAATGCATAGCCAAAAATCCGGAAGTTATGCATTTTCAACTGCACTCTTGAGCCACCACAAGACCGATCTGTGCCTTAGACATATCCTCAGATGCAGTTCTATCGTCTACCTCAATGACCAGGACCCTCAATTTCGACCCCGTTGACGACACACGGTCGGATGGGTCAGACCCAGGTCAGATCCGCCACGGAGCCGTCCCGTCTGCCAGGGATGCCACTCCAAACGGGACTTGCTAGAAGTCGTCTCACCCGTCCCTTCTGACACGTTGCACGCGTGCGACTTACATCCCTAGAGATGAATGGGATGAAGTGCCAATGCCCACTCACCAGGAGGGGTTGGCTGTGACAAGGCTGTGACAATGGTGCTGCAGCGGTAGACTGCAGAGCTTAGCTTGCTGGATTCGGCTGCAAGACACGTTGGTAGGCTGCTACGCGTCTCAAGGATACCCCCATCACGATTTTTTTCACGAATATGTGGGGACATTTTTGGGCGCTCCCCCGGGGGCAAATGTAAGCGCTCTCTGGTATTGCATACTCTCTCATAATGCATAGGCTCGGGTGGGAACGGTCGGCTATGCATTATGAGGGAGTCGACTGTACCGCAGAATGCACTGCTAACGTCACACGGAACATTCTCGGCGTCTCCGGCATTGCGCGCTTGTCTCTAGCGATGCCGAGTGGCGCGCGTCTCGCGCGAAACAAGTTGCAAGCGCGGGGAGGAACTGGTTGCAATCGACGCGACGGATGCCTACCGATGGCGCGCTTTCCGCAAAGGTACCGCGGCGCTCGCAGCTGCGCAGCGTGGAGCCGTGGACACATCGGTACGCTTAAGCTGTGACCGTAACTTCCACCGATTCTCGTGGCACGCCGTCCCGCTCTCTCTCAGTATGGGGCCTTATTTCCATGCGGGCAAAAGACTGCGACACCTTCTCTGGCTGGGCTCGCAGACGCAGAACAGCGCCCGGAAATCGCAGTCCTTACTTAATGCGCTCTCGTGCGACTTACGTCCGGGTGAGCTCACTTGTTGACATGGTCGCGCGCGACGCCAGAGCGTGAATAGCATCTGCCAAGTTGTATTTATCGCATTTTGTGACTGCCGGGAACCGCACAATGACGCTTAAATTTCAACGGGCCCGCCACTCGGGAGGAAATGTCGGGCACGACCAAGGCGCGACGACGCGAGTGTATGAGTCGTGCAGTCAGCGCATCAGGAATCTGGCCAATGAGGTGCACGCGCAGGGTGAGATGCTCAGAGCAAAGGTTGCACAAGAGCATGCATTGGGAAACAATTGGCTGGGACTATTGGCCGTTCGCCCTCAATCATAACTCTGGTATATTTTCTCTGGTCTCTAAAAATACGAAGCTGCTCGTTATTTCTCGCCCTCACTCCTCAAGGGACTCCCTTGTAGCCCATCTTGGACGAAAGCCGTCTGATCATCCCTGCACCCGACTAGTCATCCGCCCGGGAGCCGGCAGAATCTGAGGCGATTCTCGCGTCCACTTCGGGTTCCGTCCTGCTTCAATACAGCTTGTGTGCGCGGGCAGCTCGCTGCGGCGTCTCGTCAGCCTCTCCCGCGTTCTCGCGAGACTGTGTCTCCGGTTGTCCTGCGGGGCCGCTGCTTGCGGTGCGCGCCTGGCTCTCCTTTGTGATCTGGTCGTCCAGCGCGCGGGTATCCTCCAATGCTGACGTGTGGGTCTCGAGCAGCAGGGGAAGCCCCAGTGGTCCTGGGCGCAGATGCCGGGCGGAGCTCACCATATTGCCTGCGCAGTGCGGCGCAGTAAACATGCTTTCCGCCTCGTCCGCGTCAGCGGCGACAGGAGCAGGCCGATCGTGCGTGTCCCTCACTCCATCTCCCCCGCGACGTTGGCGCCCAGCTGCCAGGGCTACCGCATTCCCCATCGCGGAGAAACTCGTCACACCTGACGTCTCCGTCTCCAGGACATCGCCAGCTGTCGCGAGCGAGCTGAGACCAGGGTCGTCAGCGCCGTGAGCCGTAATTGGGACAGCTGCGTCGATGCCCAAGGGAGAGCTCTCAGCGCGTGCGAAAGATAGCGTCGTTCGCGAGGGATCGGCAGCTCGGATTGCCATGGTATGGGCATCCTGCCCCGAGTCACCGTTCTCCTCCTCGCCTGGCTCTGGGGAAGACTCGTTGCCTGCGTCCTCGGGTAGAGCGGCAGCCGAGAATGACTCTGCACGGACTAAAGGGCCGACCGACGGGCTAGCCGCGGAGGCAGTACAATCTCCGAACACAGACGGCGGGATAGAGGAGTCCGGTGCTGCTGGTACGGTCGACTCGCCCCGGCCAGCGGTCTGCTTTCGGCCCGCAGACTTGTCTTTTCCCGCATGTCCGTCCGCCGCGTTTGCATGTGCTACGTGCGAGGCCGCACCCGCGTCAAGGAGCCCAGAGGGCGGCATATGACCTCCGAGATTGAACAGCATCCGGGATTGCAGACGCGCGGGATGGAGAGCGTACGTCGCCGGGCAAGCCGCATGCTCAGGGGCAGGGTTGGATAGCGTAACCGCGTGAATGTCCCGTAGACCCGTCTCCGAAGGTGAGAGCGAGGGCACTCCAGCGGTGCCGATAATAACTGGTGCTGCTGCTCCTGTCTCCCGACACGGCTCCGCGAGGCCCTGGAGAATTTGCGACGGTTGCGGGGTGGAACCGGAGATGGACGGAGGGTGTTCACGGTGAATGGGGGTAACGCCGAAGACCCCTCGGTGTACTGGTTCTGAGGCATCGCCGGCAGCAGAGTCCACGCCACATGCCGATATCTTGAAGAGTTCCATGATCATTGGCACCAAATCGAAGTGGAAGCTTTTACCGTCCCAGGTCAATATCTCTGCATCGGCCCGCGTAAAACTACTGGGCATCGGCCAGGTCAGCGTCTCGCCGTAACGTTGTTCGTACTGAGCTTTTAGCAAAGTTGCCAGGTCCTGTACGTGTGGTACGCGGTGCAGTCTCTCGGGATAAGATACGAGCTCACGTGAGCTCATCCATAGAAGCAGCAGAGCTTGAATCAGCGGCGTGCGGTATGACACATCGTCGGAATCCTCGCTCGGAGATGTCCTGAAACGCAGCCAGGTTGCAGCCAAGGTGACAATCACCCATTGTAGCGACTGAGTATCGTAGTCAGAGCAGCTAGCCACGACTTCACTCGTGTAACCGAGGATGCGACCAATATTCTCGTCGATATGGTCGCGGCAGTAGTGCGTAGCAACCCTGACAAGAGATTTCACGATTGCAGGGTCTGAATACGTCAGCATGATGCATTGTAAATGACTGAGGACTGAACATTGGATAAGCATTCCCGAAACCAGTCGAAAAATGCGTCCGCAGTAGGCACATCCATGTGGGGCAAGCATTGAATAAGAAGCTCTGAGAGAGCTTCGCACGTCATATGCGTGTGAGGAGCAGAGAGCGCGGCGCATTGCCACAATGGGGCCATTGACAGCCTGCGCTGTGCGTAGCTCCAGTCGTCCAAGAGGCCACATCGCAACCGCGTGTCTCGGTCTGCATGATCGGGGAACAAGTGATCGGCCGAATGAACGTCCCCTGAATGAACCTCGTCCCAGAGGCAACTCCAGAATGCCTCCTTTACAGCATATTCACCCACATTGTTGGATAGCCAGTGAAGCCCGCGGAAATATGAGCTCCCCCTTGGTGGTTGTAAACAATATCGGTCAGTCAGATAGAATCCACGGTCCCATTGACTCCACGACTTCGTCCAACCGACATTCCACAGGGCGACAGTCTTATTCGAGGCATCGAGATCGTAGGTGAGAAAGGAAAGAAGGCCAGGTATCGGCGGATAGTCATGTCTCTGCGTGAGAAGGACGGAGAGATGCCGATGAAGCGACTTCCAGGACCGAGCAAAGAGCTGATAGATGTGCAAGACTAGCAATGCCTGCGGGGATTTGTACGCACACTGTGGCGGTGGAGGGGTGATGAACCGCCGAGCATACTGCAGAACCGGTAGAAACGTTGTGGCCAGATAGAACAGCAGCGCAGCGAATGTCGGGATGCAGACGATCACGGCTACAACAACATCCAAATGCCAGAGAAGCTCGAGAATTCCGAGTGCGAAGAGGGCCAGAGACAGTTGTAGGAGCATTGGGAGTGCAGAGATGATATCTCCAACCTTCCAATATTCGAGTCCCTCGAGTTTCAGCTGCCTTGTACCCGTCACAACCTTGGAGGTCATATCCGCAGCGCGGCGCTCGAACTCGCGGACCCACTGCTTGCTCAGTATGGCGACGAGCGCGGCAGATAGGCTGAGGGCAAGCGAGAAGAACCAGTAGGCGTTGATACGCGTAGACACAGAGCGCGATAAGCCAGGGGAGCGCAATGAAGCTGCTGCCGTCGTGTTGTCGGGTCCCACGGATTGAGCAATCTGCGCCAGAAGACTAACAACTGTGTCGTTCGGATCTTCCTGAAGCCACTTGTACGATTCCACGGTGAAACCAGTGATCACCGCGGAGAATAGACCGGCCTATGGGTACGAAAGCTCAGTCGCGAGACTCGATGAATGACCTGGGTGACTCACAAAGACGAGCAGAGTCTCTATTTCCTCGCGATACGCCTTGCATAGCTCTGCATCGTATTTTCCCATCGCATCGGCGCACGTTTTCCAGGCCTCTTCCACTGGTACGAGGCGCGTCTGATAGCGATACTTCGAGAAGTTTGTTGCGTCCTCTGGCGGGAGAATGGGAATCCCTTCGGGTAGTTCCTAGGATTTGTCAGGTTTCGCATTATGTTGCTGATCTGCGGGCCGCACGTTCAGCATCCTATCAAGTGTCTCCCAATCCGGACGACCCAGGTCACCACGAGCGCCGGGCTGCTGTAGAATGAATCCACCGGCACATACAGCGCTCAATGAACGTACAGCACGGCTAGGTTCTGGGTCCATGCCGTGTTGGGAAATGGGATCTGTCATGTGTCTGAGCGAAGGCAACGTAGCTGGGTGAGTGATGAAGGGGTGACGCAAGCCTGGCGCACCAAACAGCGTCAAATCGAAGACGCTCGGACCCGGCGGTGGCTCCGTGCACCGCCGCACCATAATCCGCTGATCTGACTGAAAAGCACTGGCTGCGCGTCCGACCGCCCCGTGCAGAAATCCGGCTCGAGGTTAATTCCCGCACTGGGCAAATGGGCGAGAACGCGGTTGTGAGTCGATGCCCAATTCGGGAGCAATCTTCAATGGCCGTGGTCCGCCGCACGGAACCAAATCTCAGGAATTCACAAGACGAATGACAGCATATTGCATCACCCAGCCCGGCGTCCAGATCCCGAGTACGAAGGGCTCGGAGGCAGGTATATTCATTTGCAGAGCGCGCAAACAAGGTCTCGACACCGTTGTCCCCATCCTAGCGCAGCGTGGAACAGTCCCGTCCGAGTCTCGACCTGGACACGTCCGACGCAGCGGCGGGTAGCATATGTCACAGCTGCCGTTAGCGTAGGGGACCCGTGCGATGTCAGACGTGCCCGCGGTGCCTCAATAGGCCGTCCTGTCTCCGGTGCGGAACAGATTCGATTAATCGCCTCCGCCGCGACGGCCGTCGAGATCGTGTTGGTTACAGATAACAGTATAGCATGCTTGAGAACGATCATGAGGGGCCCGCGCCGTTCGGGGAAAGTCCTTATAGTAACGGGCGGCACTAGATGGTGGACGTGCGAAGGGAAATCTTGCGCGAAAGCATGCATTGAGGTCAAGACGACGTGAAAGCAGCGTACATTCGGTGATGCTCGAGCACAGGTCTTAAAAGTAAATGACGACATCGTGCAGTCGTCCGTACTGTACCTTCTTCTCCAGCTCGGCAGCGGCCTGCTCGTCGAGTCCGCACTGCCGCAAGCCGAGCAGCTCGAGTCTCCGCAAGCGCTCCCACTGCACGCGGTCGAGGGAGCCGGGTAGTGACGAGTTGAACGACAGGTCGAGGAATGTGAGCAGCGGCAGGAGCGCGGGTAGACGGTGGAGGCCAGTGAGCGGCGCGGGAAGAGCGAGTAGCGCGAGGCGAGTCAGCGTCGATGGGAGAAGAGAGAGCGTCGCGGGCGATAGCGGGCTACTGAGCAGGACGAGCGTGTCCAGCGGTCGCGACTCTTCTGCATCGGACGCGAACGTCGGCTCGTCGTCGGCGTCCCAGTCCTTCGCCGGTACGTCCTCAGTACCGCTCGACGAGTCTCCGAGTACTCCTGCACGCTGCAGGAAGCCGGCGCCGTACGATCGCGCCAGGACAAGCTCGCCGCCGACGCCGCACTTGGGATCGGGCGAGAACAGCGCGCGAAGTCCATCAGCGGAGAGCGGGCCGTGCACAGCGGCGTGGTGCATGATCTGCCGGCGCAAGTGTACGGGCAGCTCTGGCAGAATTTCGAGCACAACATCGGGCTCCTGCGCGAGAATAATTTCCAGGCACATTTGCGTGAGCGAATCCCGACGCGGCGGGGCGAAGCAGAGCTCGAGGGCGGAGGCACGCCACGCGGCGCTGTCGGCGCGGTCCTGCTCCTGCTGTCGGGCCGTCTGGGTCCACGAGCGCGGAGCTGCCGGACCTGGGGTCGGCTTTGGCACGGGTAAGAAGTGGGAAGGCGGCGGGGAAGGGTCGGAAAAGGCAGGTACCGTCTGTGCGGTGCGCTGCGAAGGTAACGCGCGCGCGAGGCGAACGCGGTCGGCGTTAAGGGCGCGGCGAAAGTGCTCCCCGCTTTGCCAGTATCAGCACGAGCACGGAGATAACGGACCGAGATAATGGACATACCGGAGTGCATGGAGAATCTGGTTGACCCCGCCGTTAGGCGATGCGTCTCCGGCAGGACAGAGAGAAGACGAGCCGAGAGCAGACGAAGACAGCATGGCGGTTTGCTCGCGCGCGCAGAGCTGTCTTATGGGCCGGGACCGCGGGCTGAGTCACGCAGTGCAGGAGCCGAACCTGGGGCCCAGGCGGCGCAGGACGCCCGGCGCAGTAGTCGGGGCAAGTAAGGGTTTAGCGGTGGGCGAGAAGCAGACCAGGCTCGCAGCCAGCGCGCTCGGTCATCGGAGCAGCAAGCAGAGTCGCGTTCGCACTCCGCCGGATGCTCCTCGTTCCGTACTACCTACCTACCTCGGCGCTTTGCGTTGTCATACGCACGTCCGCGTTGCCACGTGCTTTTTTCATACTGGTGAGCATGGTTTCTCCTGGCACACGTGCATGAATGATATTGCGCTTCGGCGCAGCAGGCAACCGTTCTACCTTCTAGCTTTGGCATGCCATCGGCTCTGGTGTTCCCTGTGCGCGCGCAACCCTCACCTGCACTCGATTCATACAGGACGCGAGTGTCCTGCGGGACTCGAGCGGAAAGGAGGGCCCTGACGACCCGGAGCGCACATACTGGACAGGGCTGGTGTTTTTTCTATCATCATCTGCCGCAGCGGCCACTCTGTCTGGCAGTTTCATATGCGATGACCACTTCTGTGTCGACGACGATAGCAGAAGCATGACCATCAGACCGATCACGGTAGACGTCGGTGGAGACGGGAGTGTGACGTAGGCAATCATGCGCAGAAAAAAGGTTGTATAGGGTGGGAGGGTTGGCATTCCGGATTATGTGCATCATGTATATAACTCCGAAGCGGAGGCAGTCCAGAAGGGCCCGTCAGCTCCGAATCTACCTACCTACCTACCTACCTGCTGACTCGAGGCATTTTCTCGGCCAGCTGCTGGTTCATCCGGGTGTTTGCACGCGCAATCTCGCGTGTCTACGTATCATCTGTAACCTCGTCCGGTAGTGCGACTGCGAGACAATCCCCAATACGCGGCGAGGGAGGGACCGCTGCGTGAGAAAGATCCACAGAATCGCAGCCTTCTTGTACAGAAAGCGCGAACACATCATCGTCGCCAGCCTCCTCATGTCGAGTGATTCCTGTCCCACACCGTCCGCGCTGGTGCGGCGCGCTTTATCTCACTCGGCCGGCCCTATGAGAATCAGTGTCCAGCGTGGCGAATACTTCAGGGATTCCCCCTGTGCAGCGGCCATTCACGAGCGTCGTGCTCTGCTGAGCTGTTTGACGGGGGTGATCAGCAAGCCACCGCGCAGACGTCGTACATAGCTAGTCACCGGTGTTGCTCTGCGGGACTGGCGTCCTGTCGCCGATGCTGAGAAATAAACCTGCAATCAAACGCTCGTTTACATGTATACTGGTATTGTATCCTTGAAGGGAAGGAATGACAGGAGATCGAAGGCCCATCCGACGATGGCCAGTGTCCGTCAAGTTACGACCTCGGTGGAAATAATGTCGAGTGTGAATACCTCCACCCTCGAGGCTAAGCGGAGCCGGATAACAATCCGGCACGCAAGCGTCGTGTATAGAATACGTTCGACGCTGGGTAGGTGAGGACCGACTGCAGGAATAATGGATATGCATGCCGGCTCACCCGTAGAGTAGGACTTGATAGTGATCCTTGGCGTAAAAAGGAACGTCAGAAACTCCCCGAATGGGCCCAAGATGAGCGATCACACACCGCGGCCAGTAGAGATACGAGAAGGTTTACACCGGAGAGCACTACTTAGACTCAGTGGCTGGAGTCATGCGCTGGGTTACCGAGTCGACTTGCCCAGCGAAAAGGAAAAATAGGTAAATGCTGGGTTAAAAGGCGAATGAGCGCGGCCAAACGAGGCGAATGAGCGCGGCCAAACGACAAGCGCACCATCCCGATAGAGTGAAGACGCGAGCCGCGGTGAGCCACGTCGATCTGGTTAGTAAGCGTTAGCTGCATTCAAGATTCTGCGAAGCGGCGAGTTTGTGGCTAACAGTGTTCTTTGTACTTGACGGCCGTCAATGACAAAAGGACTCATGAGGCAAGCATTAGTGTTGCTGTCTGTCCCTCAGACCTGCGACACGCACCAACGTCGCCGAACACGAAGATGGCCCATCCAATGTAAGCGAGGGCATATGACGAAGCAATCGCGCATCCCTGCAACTGCGGGGAGAGCTCCGCTGTCGCTACAACTAGGACATCTGAGTAGTGCGGCCTGAACGAGGCGAGAGCTGTACGTACAGTCCGTGTGGAGAGCCCAGGAAACGCTCGCGTAGGCGCCCAGTGAGACGCAGATCATGCTGAAAAACAGGATCGCACGCTTGGCAGTCTTCCCGCCGTTCCAAATGGCCCATGTCCGCAAAAGGATGATCGCTGCATTTACCGGTCTATGAATTGATTTTTTGCTGTCACTCGTGCGCCCGCTTGCTTACCCTGGCCCAGGATCATGCCTGCCGCAAGGGACACTGCACCGGCGTCAGCACAGGACGGTAGCCATCGATCCCCGGGCCCGCACGGCTGAGATACACCGCCGTGTATCTACACGCGGCGCCTGATAGGCTGCCGAAGTAGACTCGCGTGGGCGTCAGATCGGCATTCCGTTTGAGCTCAATGACGCACAGAGCAGTTCCAAACACACCTCGGGCCAGGCCGAGTACCGCGCGGCGTAGTACAGCGCCTGCGCCCCCCCGAGGGCGGATGGCCAGACCACGTCGACCTCATCGCCGAACGTGAGGAGGAAATCGTACACCTGCGAGCAGCCTTGTAAATTGCACGATTCTGCTTGGACCGGATGTGATGACTCACAAACAGCGCCGCCTTGCAGGCTGGGCGGGCCAAGAAGGTTTGTCTATGACCATTGTGACTGGGAGACGCTCACCGTAGGTGAGCTGCGCCGGACATCAGTCAGAGAACGGGCGACGCAGGGGATGGAGCGGTCCGACCTTGAAGACGTGGGCACTTTCCGCCAGGGCGACTAGATCGTTGAGCGTACGCATGGCGGGTCTGCCGGCGATTCAGCAATGCACAAGCGCGGTTTTATACAATCGCCGCGAGAACAGCCAATGTCGTACAGTGGCGGGACAGTCTGACGGCGCTTTCGGGTACTGCACCCCGGGCGCCGAGTGGAGCCAGCGGCGCGGCTCCGACACTGGGTTGCTATCGCCAAGTGTAAGATTATATCACCCGGAGACTTGTCTCGGAGGTCCTAGCATAGCAGTGTGGTGCATAGCGTCGACGCAAGTGCACGGGGAGCTCAGCGGATTTTCGAGCACGACGTCGGGCTCCTCCGCTAGGATGATCCCCAGGCGCAGATGAGCGAGGTACGGCGCGGCGGCGCAAAACAGAGCTCTAACGGCGAATCAGGCCAACCAGCGGTGTTTTCGGCCCCTGCGCGGTATGATTTCTTGAGCGCAGCGCAGAATGCAAGCGCAGTCGGTGCCTTTCGGTAGAAGGGTACCGCGCGAGACGCGGTCAGCGCTCAATGCGCATTGGGACTGTTTGCCCCTCTTTCGGAATTAGCATAATCACAGGAATAACGGACATAGAGAGCCCCAGCGGAGGTCAGAGAAGCAAAGCCAAGGGCAGCGAAAGCGAGCAAGGCGGTTGTTCGAGTGCGCGGAGCCGTCTTATGGGCGGCAGCAAGCCAAACAAGTCGCTTGCGCGGTTGGAAATTCAGCGCAGAGCGGGACGAAGCTTAAACTCGCCGTGCGCGAGCATGGTCAAGCCGGAAGCAGAGCCGCGTTCGAACTCCGCCGAATACGTCTTCTTCCGCACCATCACCGATCGGGCTCTGCAACTTCATATGCGCGTGATCTTCACGTGCCGTACGTAGCCTTCTGTCTGGTACACGCGCACGAGCGCGTGTTCACGGCGCTCCGATGTCCCTCGCGACTCTGGAGTCTGGAACCAACGGCAGCCAACAGCGGCGGCGACTATGGGCTGCTCTCCTTCTATCACAACCCTCGAAATTTTCTCTACGGTCTACAAGGATTACGCTAAGCGTAAATCTCTTTCTATGCTCACCACGTTGCCACTGGAGGCCTCTACGAACAATCTTTACCTCTATCTCCTACAAAAAGGCTCAAGCCTATGACAGCCGGCCTTGTATCCCGCGTATTATTTGCAACAGCCCACCCATTTTATATCCAGCGTGCACGCCTAATTGCCAGTTCATCCGAGTCAGCTTCATACATATCCGAGCTCACAGCTCATGGCACTTCGGGCGCTTACGCATCAACGCGCTCTCCCCCGCCGCCGATCTCATCCGATCGCCCTCTGATTTCCTCTGCCCCATACTGGTCATATGAGTGTGGTCCTGGCGCATCCGCAGCGATCCTAGCGTCCGCCTTGGGTTCCAGGCGATTCGCGCTGGCTTCGAGCGTGCGTCCAGACGGCCTGCGTGCGCGGGCAGTTCGCTCGGGCGACGGGACCGCCCCTCCTGCGATCTCGCCACGCTGTGTCTCCGGGTGTCCCGTGGTGCCGCTACTCCTGGCTGGCGCGTGGCGCTCGTCTGTACTCGTCACCTCAAGAGCGCGGGTGTCCGTCCTCGGAGCGCAACGCACTCGGTGCGATTCGAGGGTAATGGTGAGCTCCGGCTGCTCGGCGTGCGCATGCAGTGCGAGGCTTGCGACCTCTTCATCCGCAGCGTGCACGCTGGTGTCCCCTGCGCGTGTGGAAATCTCGTCCGTAAGCGTTCGGAACACGTCTGCGTGGCCGGACCTGGTAGACGAGCTGTCATCGGCGGCAGCTCCGGTCTTCGACTGGAAAGGCGGCATCCCCGCGCGAACGCCGCTCGCGGCAGCCAGTTGGTCGGACGCATCGTGCACACCGACATGTGTTCCCGGGTCGTCCGAGTGCGCGGTTTCTCGCATGAGTGCGTCGGCAGCGTCCGGCAGTGCGAGTGCGAGAGGATCCCGGCTGCGCGGCGAGGGAGGCTCTGCGGGAATACGGCCAGTCGGAAGTGGCGTACTGCCAGATATCCCCTGGGGCAGGGCAGCAGAAACATCGCGCGGGTCCCCGACCGACCGTACGGCCGCGTCGCCGTCGTGCACAGCATCCATCGAATCCCCGCCTTCGTGTCCGGACAGCGCGAGCTCCGGTTCTCCGCACGCGTTCTGAACACCGGCACGGTCCTCATCGAGCGATCCCATAACCGCAGCGTCCGCGCTGGTGAGAGCGCTGTCTCGCTCTCCGGGCACGATGATAATCTCCACTGCGTCGGCTGGTGGGGCGATCTCGGCGTGCAGCGGCGAGTCACGAGCGTCGTGTCCGTGCGCGCGCTCTCGGAGGCCCGGAAAGCTTGCCGCGGACAGCGTGCCCTCATAAGAGTGACTTCGGGCTGTCTCGGCCGCTGCTTTCCCAGCTGCGCCTGCCAGTGGCACCGCGTCAAGCAAGGGAAGATCCTCGTGCTGCAGCGAGGTCTGAACGAGCACCAGATTGAAAGCGAGAGCAACTCACAGCAGTGCTGTCGCGTCTTCCGTTCGTGTGTTCCGAAGTCCCGATTGGACTGTCACGATCGACGCCGCCACAGACCGAGATCTTGAATACTTCCATGACCATCGGCTCCCACTCCGGGTGAGAGTTCCTTGTGCCGTCCATGGTATATCTCCGAATATAATCGGGGACGGGCATTGGCCATGTTAGGTGGCCGTGATCGTGCTCGTATTCGGCTCTCAGCAAGCCTGCGAGCGCGAGTATATGAGGCAGACGGTGCAAGCGCTGTGGGTGATGTACGAAGTCCTCCGGACTGTGAGATAGCAGTTTGAAAGTATTCTTCCTTATGATCTCCAATCGCATGGTGGGAATATGATAACCCGAATCCGCCTGCGATCGCAGCCAGTTCGCTGTCAAAGAGACGAGAATCCACTGCAAAGCCGACTGGGTGGCGTTTTCTTGACCGCGTGTAACAATATCGCTTGTGTAGTGAATTATACCGGAAATATCCTCGTTGAAGTGTTGGCGGCCGTATGAGAAAACCGCTTTTACTAGAGATCGTAACAGCTCAGGATCTAATATGTCAGCAGGCAGTATTTCGAGATCAGCAGATCCTCACCGTCCGAAAAGGCGCTCCACAGGTTCCCAAACATACAATCGGCAGAGAAGACATCCATGCTGGGCAGACATTGGATGACAATCTCCGACGTGCATTCGTGCGCCATATGTCTGCGCGGCATACAAATCACAGCACATTGCCACAATGGCCCGGTCGGATGGGCCCCGTCATTATTCACAATTCCACGTCGTAACCGCGTGTCCCAGTCAGAGTAGACGGAGAAATATTGATCCGCACGATGAGCATCCGAGGAATGGGCCTCGGCCCAGAGACAGCTCCAGAAAGCTTCCTGTACATCTCGTTCATCGACGTTCTGGGACAGCCAGTGAAGGCCGCGAAACGGAGATCCTCCTTCGCCGGGCCGAGTGAAGTATCGATCCGTCTCGTAGAATTCAGTGTCCCAATAAGCCCAAGTCCCTGTCGAACGTAAATCCCAGAATAATGCATCTCTTTGAAGCTGCCAGTGGGTTTCGAATGCGTCCCAGAGACGGTCGGGCATGTGAGAAATGAGATAGCTCCATGCTTGAGCAACAATCTGGTATATGTGCAGGGCGGCCAAGGCCTGCGGAGATTTGTACGCGCACTGCCGTGGGGCTGGACCATCTTTGGGTCTCAGGGAATACTGAATAACCGGGAGGAAAGTTGTAGCACAGTAGAACAGAACTGCAGCGGCAGTGGGAATGCAGACAGTCACGGCCACTGCGGTGTGCAAGTGCCAGAGAAGCTCGAGGATACCCAGGGCAAAGAGTGCCAGAGACAATTGCAGCAGCATTGGAAGAGCGGAGATGATTTCCCCGACCTTCCAATACTGGAGTCCCTCGAGCTTCAGTTGCCGCACCCCGATGAGCTCCTTGGGGGATCTGTCAGAAGTACGGCGCTCGAATTCGCGGATCCATTGTTTCCCGAGGATGGCAACGAGTGCGGCGGTCAGACTGAGGGCCAGTGAGATGAACCAATACGCATTGATGCGAGCCGAGACAGCGCGCCCCATGCCGGAGGCGCTCGGAGGAGCGGCGGCAGTGCCGTTTGGCGCCAGGGAACGGGAAATCTGCGCCAGCAGAGCATTCGTCGTGTCGGCTGGGTCGTCCTGCAGCCACTGATACGACTCGACGGTGAACCCCGTGACGACGGCGGAGAATAGACCGGCCTAAAGACACGAACGTTCAGTTACGGACAATCTATCAGAGAGATACGCACGAAAACCAGCAATGTATCAATTTCCTCGCGGTACGCCTTACAGAGCTCGCTGTCGTATTTCTCCATCGCATCCGTACAGATCTTCCATGCTTGCGGCGTCGGCATCATGGGCGGTGGGTAGCGATACTTTGAAAAGTTTGTGGCGTCTTCGGGTGGTAGAATGGGGATGCCAGGGGGTAGTTCCTGAGATAAATCAGCTACGGAACATCTAGAGAGCCAGGAGTTCGCACGTCTAGCATCTTCTCAATCGCATCCAAGTCGGGAGGAGCCAGGTCGGGTAGGACACTCTGCTTTCCTGACGTCAATCCAGTGGACCAGCCGGCATTGAATTGACATACGGGTTCGACGGGCTCGCGCTCGGCACTGGCCTCGTGCATGAATTCAGGCATAATAGCGGGCAACTAGTAGCTGGGTGAGGGCACGGGGAAGGGCTGACGCAAGCCTGGTGTGCCAAACAGCGTCAAACGGAGGCTCCCTCGGTTCCGCATACAACTGCGACCGCGTCAAGCCGCCCGGCGGCACAATTAGATATTTGCGTGACATATCATGTGTTCGTTGCCGGGAACAATACGGAAAAGAAATTCAACGACACGGGATACCCACAAATAATCGGCGGCTCCTACAGAATGTGTGGGTCGTGTACACCACACAGCGACAGAAGCTAGCCCTCTCTGCGGCAGAGATCCGCTCAGACTGGATTCCCGCAGGCCTTCCTGAACCGCAGCCAATGGAAGCGCAGTGACAGCAAGTGCTGCCTCGGAAGCGTCGCCGCGTCGCAGGGGTGGCATTGCGGCGCTGTTTTTCCTCGTCCACAGCATGCTGCAGCACTCGCCGCGCAGACTCTACCGACGACGGTGCGTGTTCGCCCGTACAGACGTCCGACCCTGTAGAATATGCGCGATGGTGGGGAGAATTACCAACGCAGGAGAGAGTGTGGAGGACACAGAACAAGTAGCCTGTACGCTAGCTACGTTTCTGTGCTTGTGGAGGCATGCGGGTACGACAGCATGGCAGTATGACCACCTCCAACCTCGTACAAAATATATGTGAAGTCCGGCTAAGATACGGCGGGAAAACAGAGCGTTCTGGATGGCGTCGCGCAGGACATGGAGGCGCAAACACGAGCACCTCAGACTCCATGTGAAGCACATCGGGCTAGGATGATATTTGGGGGCGCCTGGATGGGCGTACCTTGGGAAACTGCGCGATTCAGAGCAACGTCCAGCCTGCGAGCTAGCCGTTGAATGGCTAGCGAGAGCGACGTCGAGCGCGAGGCGGATGTATTCCAGTATAAGAACGGCAGGAGAATAGCAGCCATGACGCGTGCTATAGCAGAGCTCGTAAATAAATTGAGCCACGTTAAAGACGAATGGAGACACAGCGGCAGACAGGCCAACGTGGTAAGGGTCCTAGTTCAGGTCGTTTAAAGCTGAGCAACACTCATTGGCGCAGCCCAAGTAAGCGGTGCGCCATCCAGGCACGTAGCAACCGGCGTGGGTCCGGACGGCACGAGAAGGTCAATTTAAGCTCCGACGACCGCCGACAGTCGGGGTTGCGGGGTTCGGCTGCAAACTGAGCCCCTTTCCCGCGGCCGGTGACCTTTCTCGACCGAATAACCGTCAGACACACGGAATTACGCGAGTATCGCCGAACTCGGTATCATATCGCGCTCTCGGAGATTAAAAAGGGCCGCTCCTGGCGACCATGGCGACCTTGCTGAGCACAGAGACGACTTCCCCACTCAAGCTCGCTCTAGTCTCGTTACTGAGTTTTCACTGTGTATTTTCGGACCCAGGCCGACTTGCGTTGTGTCTTCTGGCAACATCAACAGCGAATGTCCTCCTGGGCGTTCAGCCTGAGCCTCATTCTCCCCGCAAGGAGCGGTATCAAACCACGTATTCATTGCTCGTCCGCGCGCTCCGATCACTTGAAATTGCGGGCTACCTGGTTCAACTCACGCAACGCCTCGGCATGCTGGTGCTCGCACTCTGGCTTCTTCTGCTTGCCGCCCGCGCGCTGTACCTCTATTCCCTAATCTGGTATGCTCCCTATCATCTCTTTCGCCAGTATCTCGGAGACTCCCTACTGAGCTTCACCAATGGAGCTGTAGAAGCGATTCGGCTCATGCAACTAGCATGGGGTATCGTGCCGAAGGGCGGGTTTTGGTTCGCGGCTCGCTGGGTCGTCCCGTTCATTGGGATTGTGATCATACTTGCTTTGCTTTACGACCCGATGTGCCGGCTCCAGGACCGCATCTCTGACGGGCGCATCCGCCGCGCGCATGGGCCCGACGGCAACGCACGCAACGCGGCCACGTGCCTGCCCGGGGAGGTGCAGCTGATCATCTTCGAGCTCCTCCGCACGCGCGGCCGCTTCGGCGCGGCGGAGAATCTGCCGCGCGATACGCGACTCTGGTGCAATAGCCTCACGCGTCCTTTCAGCGGCGGCGGCGACCTCGCCGCGGCGGCCAGAGTCTGCGCGGCGTGGCGCGGGCCCGCGAATGATTCCCTTTACCGCGACGCCATCTTTCGCAGCGCCAAGTGCGCGTGCCGGTTTTCCCGCACGCTCAAGATGCGGCCGGAGCTCGCGCTGCTTGTGCGGCGCATCGTGCTGCCGGACTCTGATCGCTATGCGCCATCCAACTCGGAAAGGCCGTCAGATCCGCCCTGGTCTGAATTCTCTGCTGCAATCGAGCACATCGTGTCGAGCTGCGTGGAGGCGACCGACATCCACCTGTTCCGCGATAAGACACCGTCCCTCGGCGAGATCCCCGGCCTCTCCGTTGCACCAACGCATCTCTCACACCTGGCAATTCATAGCGGGCCAGGCTTCTACCATTGGGAAGGAAGCTTCGAACCCGAGCCGGTCGATCTGCTTGTACTGCTCGGCATGCAGCCCGGTCTTACTTCCCTGACCTTGACGAGACAGACGTTGCTCTTCGACCGCAGCTCGCTTCAGGATGGACATCTCCGTGTGCTTGCCGCTATCCAGGAGCTTTACCTGCGGGCGTGCACAATGGACGTTTTGCACCTTGCTCTTCTCCTGAGGAAGCTCCCCAATCTCCGCGTCGCAGAGCTCCGCAACCCGGAGTTCTCTGGCACCGAGCGCAGCTTCGCCCTCTCGGAGTTATTTGCCACGCAGCACAGCACGCTTGCCGACCTGCGTATCCACCTCTCCGACAGCATACCCGTCTCGAAGCAGCGCATCGTGCGTGCGCTCGCGCTCGACGGCTTCGTCGCGCTGCGCAGCCTGACCGTCAACGCGCGGATGCTCCCCGAGCTCGTCACTCTCCCGGGCGGTCTCGAAGAGCTCGTCATGTCGTTCGCGCCGTATTCCTCCGAGGGAGGCACCGCGGCCTGCCGGAAGACCTTGCTCGACGCCGTGCGCGCATTGCGCGGGATGGCGGCCACCGCGCCCGCGCTGCGCACCGTGCAGCTCTGGGACGACGTTCAACGCGCGCAGCTCAGCCACTGGGCCGTCGCGGCGTTCATGCTGTGCACGATTCTCGCGCCCGCGCACATTGCGGTCGCCGTCAACCTATAGTGCGTCCGATGCGTCATTCATACTTATCACCCGTGCGGTGCTGACTCGTTGCGACGGCAGCATCACTTACATTGGCACGATCGGGCTCCGGGAGAAGTTTTCCCGGCAGAAGGCGCTGCGCCGCCTCATGTGGACCGACGTTTTCTAGATCGTGAGCCGCTACTGAGTCTGACGCTCCGCTCTTTGCTACATTAACGTGAGTGGGAATGGCCTTCTTTTTGTCCTGTGCATGCCGTACTGAGGAGGTCCGCTCTCAGTGCTTTAACTGAAGAACCGTGCGGCGAAGACCTGCCGTTTAGTACGTAGAGTCTATTAGAGTGAATGATTACTTTATAAAGATAATCCTGAGGCGTAAACAGTGTTACCTAACTCTAACCTTTGCATTGTGCATATGAGGCGCTTTCTGCGGTTCTCCATCGGGCAAGATGGTGGGGAATGACCCAGACGCCACAGTCGTACCTCATCTGAAGTTCCGATTTTGTACCTCAAGCTTGCCGTCCGCGTCGTCAATTCGCGCAGCGGGGGGAAAACTATGTACTACTGCACGTACCAGCTATCAATACTCTCATAATTTTATGCGCGGACGCAGATGGCTGAAAATGATCTACCTTTGACTTCCCAGCCGACAGGCTTTAGTGGTGTGATCTACCTTTGACATTGTTTGGTGGACGGGCTTGCGTCAGCTCACTCCCTCGCCAACCTTGCAGTCGCAGTGAACGATGCCCGATACCAGAGCCGAACTTCCGAGAACAGAGACTCATTCCGTTGGTCCCGTGCGTTCATTCCCGCCGTCCGTACGAGATTGCTCAATAAACCAATCTTTCACGTCATCAGCAGACCATCGGCGGCAACTTGGACTCCCCAGACTGGGGGAAGGTCGATAGCATGTTGAACGTGCGATTGTTACGACGCCGGTGAACTCTGATGACTGATCTATTGCAGGAACTACCCTCAGGGATTCTGATTCTGCCGTCCAGAGACGCTCAGAACTTCGCCAAGTACCGCTACAAGCCAAGTCTATATCCTAAGGACGAAGCATGGAAGATATGCACCAACGCTACGGAAAAGTATGACGGCGAGATCTGCAAGGCGTATCGCGATGAACTTGATGCACTCCTCGTCTTCGTGAGTGCCGCAAGCAATGGTTACTCTTGACCTACTGAGAGTGTCCGTAGGCAGGTCTCTTCTCGGCAGTCGTAACTGGATTCACCGTGGAGTCGTTTCAGTGGCTACAGGACGACACAGGCGACGCGATGATCATCCTACTGGCGCAGATCGCACAATCCCTGGGACGAAACGAAACGGCTGCACTTACATCGAGTTCATCTGGCATAGCTCCCACCGTCGCAGCACGCATTAACGCCTACTGGTTCATCTCGTTGACTCTGAGTCTTTCGTCGGCGCTCGTTTCAATCCTCGCCAAACAATGGGTCCGCGAGTTCGAACGTCGTGCCTCCGACATGACGCCTCAGGAGATACTCGGTGTCCGCCAGCTCAAATTCGAGGGTCTCAAGCATTGGAGGGTCGAAGATATTATCTCCGTCCTGCCGATGCTTCTACAAATCTCGTTGGCTCTTTTTTCCACCGGCGTCCTCGAGCTGCTCTGGCAGTTGCACACTGCAGTGGCTGTTGCTGTTTGCGTCCCAACGATGGCTGCGCTGCTCTTCTATTCGGCGACGACAATTCTACCCGCGCTACAGTACTCTCAGCAGTTCCGGTATGCACTGCCGTTATGCGCTTACAAGTCGCCACAGTCTTTGCTAGCCGTGCGCCTGTATCAGCTCGTCTCAGGGGCAAGGACATTCAGCGTCGAATACTTCCAGTCGCTCTTCCAACCTGAACCAGAGGAGTCCCAGTTAATGACCAGAGGCGGCAGCCAGTCCTACATAGAGGCAATGGCGCAGGAATTTGGATTGACACGATCCTGGAATGTCTGGGACAGAGGATTCTACGTCTCGGATCGGCACTCCACATCTGCTCTCACTGGCTGCTCGCACTTTCGCGGACTCCACTGGCTCTTAAAAACTATGTACGCGCGCAGTACAAAGGAGGCTGTTTGGACCTGTCTGTGGAAAGAGGCGCACTCTCCTGATGCTCATATCACCGATAGGCGGCTTTCCCAGTATCCGGAACGTCGAGAAGCCTGGCTCAGACGCGGACTTCTACACCCGAACCTGCATGCGCCGGGGACGCTGTCGCATGCTCCCCTATGGCAATGCGCCATGCTTTACCTTCCCCGCACAAACATGGCACGGGAGTTCGTCTCTGAGATGCTCATTCACTGCTTGCCCAGCATGGACGCATCTACTGCGGAGCAGATGTTTGGCAGCTTCGCGAGCCAATTTTCCGACGGTGCGTCTCTTTGGGACCGTCCTATACACTCTGACATATCTGCCATAGACCCTGAGATCGCAACATCGCTCGTCAGGGCGGTTGTATCCTACGGTCGCCGGCACATCTACGACGATATGTCGCGTATAATTTCGCATACCAGCAACATCGCGGCCAGCTGTTCGGACTACGGCACGCGGTCGGAGCTGCAGTGGGCTGTCGTCACGCTGGCAATGCAGTGGCTATCCCTGCGGCCCGGAACCATGCTCCAGAAACCGATGGCAAATGCTCTGGACATGCTGGCAGGCAGCCCTGACGACTATATCCGGTACCCTCAGCGCCTGCATCATCTGCCCCATATAGCGGCCCTTGCGGGTCTGCTGAAAGCCGCATACGAGGCCGGGGGCTGGCGGAGGCTGACGTGGCCGATGCGCGGCGGGTTCTGCGAGGCCGACTTGTTGCGCTTCACGCGCGACCACGATTCCGTCGCGCACAAGGAGCGGCTGCCCATGGTTCTAGAGCTATTCAGGATATCCGTATGTGGCGTTGACTGCGCCTCCGACGATCCCCCGACTGCCACGGCTGCGTCAGACGACGCACCTCTGGCGCGCTGCGCTGCTCCCTCGGGTACAACGGGAACAGACACAGCCATCACGTCACGTCCAGACTCGGACGACCTGCCCAGCCCCGCGTCCACCCCCAGGTCCGGGTCTGGGATCGCAGTCCACCAATGGCAGATCGACGCGATCCCGTCCCCAGCGGAGATCAAAGACCATAGAAGCTCGTCAGCTGCGAAGGATGTCCTCCCTAGCGCGGAAGATCGCGCAGCGGACGAACCCCGCGGCGACGACGCAGATGTCATGACAGCACAGCGTGCGCTCGACTGGCCGGGAGTGCGCACGGAGCTGCTCGGCATTAGCACTTCTCGCGCCCTCGAGGAAAGCACGAGGTATGATTCGGCAACAGAAGGGGATCTGCACACTTGCAGTATGGCTGCTCCGTGGGACATATCCTGCAGCGGCTCTGGGGACAACACGCCACTAGGAACCATACGCATCTCAGAGGGCGCTGCGCGTATGCGACCCGGTCCTCCGCTTGGTGCAGAAGACAGGGAGATCGCAGACTGTCCAGGAGCGTCGGGCGCTGGGGAAGAGGAAGCGGCAGATCCTCTCGCAGTTGCACTACCATACGGTGATACGGGTGGTGCGCACGCGCGTGAGACTGCGCTAGCAGACGGCTCCGGAGGTCAACACCAGCCGCAGGCCGAGCAGCATGACGCCACGAGGGACGTTCCCACAGCCGTGAGACCACGGCGGCTGCCAGCGAAAACGATTCTCGCCAGAGATACTTCCGCATGGCCTCCTTCCGTCATCCTCGACGACGCAGATGCTGCGGACGCCCTCGCCAACGGGGCTGTCACCGGTGCACGAGAGGAAGACAGCATGCGCACTGCCGATGACCGAGAAGAGTCCTTCGCCAGGCACGTGCGCACCGGGCATCCGCAGCTCTCCCTTCCCCTCGAGTCGCGCGACGATTCCCATGGTTCGATGACCGAGGACACCCGCGCGCCGAAGGAACCGAGTACGGAGGAGAGCCGAACGCGCACCGGAAGCAGCAGAGCCCTGGGAGCACCGGCGACCGTGCGTCTGACCCAAACGTCCGACCAAACGGCCCGCATACGCAAACTGTACGAACGTACGCTCGAAGCCGGCGCCATCCTGGAACCCAACCTGGACGCGAGCATTGCTGCAGATCCCGAGGGTTCGCGCACGGACGACCAGTCGGGCACAGAGTAGATCAGAGGACGGTCACATGTGATCAGCGGCGGGGGAGAGGAAGCGCGCGAAGCGGAGGTGAGCACCATCGGCTGTGAGCACGGATATGTGGCAGAATTGAATGTACCATCAATTAGGCATCCACGACGGCGAGATAATAGCCAGAAGTTGTAAATAATCTGCGAACCGCATGGGTGGCTGTCGGGGCTCATGCTTTATGCCAGAGATTGGTGGCCCGGGCACCGAGTGGCGATATGGCGAGCATAGGAGATCAGAAGAAATAGGTCGATTAACCCGTCTCGAGCGCAGAAGAAGGTCAGGGGTTGCGACATCAAGGTCTGGCAAATGTTTCGGAGCGTCGGTCAATAATTGCAGCTGCAAGCCCGTTGAATCCAGACGGGCATCCGCGCGCAGTCACTCCGCTGCTAGACAGGAGGCTAGCTACAGCACGTGACTGTCACGTGCGTGTGAAAACGCAAAGCCCGGTCGGTTGGTGGTACGGAACAAGACGTGTTCGGCGGAGTTTTAACACGTCTCTGCATGCTGCTCCGATGACCAAGCACGCTGGCTGCGAGCCTGGCCTGCATCTCGCCCACCGCTGAATCCTGTCTTTCCCAGACAACTGCGCCTAGCATTCTGAGGCATCTGCGCTCCATCGCCGGGCCGCTGCACTGCCTGACTCAGCCCGCGGCCCCGAGCCCATAAGACAGCTCTGCGCGCTCCAACAACCGCCATGTTCTCTTCCTCTGCCCTCGGCTCGTCTAGTCTGTACCCCACTGGAGACGCAGCTCCCAATGGAGGGGTCAACCAGATCCTGCACGCACTCCGGTATGTCCGTCAGCTGCGTCCGTTATCCCCGTGCTCGTGCTCATCCGGCCACAGCGGAGAACACTTTCGCCGCGCCCTTAACGCTGACCGCGTCCGCCTTGCGCGTTCTGCGCCATCCCAGCGCAACGCACCGACGGTACCTGCCTTTTCCGACCATTCCCCGCCGCCTGCCCTATTCTTACCCGCGCCCAAGCCAACTCCAGGCCCGGCGGCGCCGCGCTCGTGGACGCAAAGCGCACGCCAGCAGGAGCAAGCGCGAGCCGACAGCGCAGACTGGCGTGCGTCAGCCTTGGAGCTCTGCTTTGCGCCGCCGCGCCGGGACTCGCTCACTCAAATGTGCCTCGAGATAATCCTCGCGCAAGAGCCAGATGTCGTGCTCGAGATTCTGCCCGAGCTACCCGTGCACTTGCGGCGGCAGGTTATGCATCACACCGCTGTCCACGCTCCTCTTTCTGCCGATGGACTTCGTGCGCTCTTTTCGCCCGACCCCAAGTGCGGCGTCGGCGGCGAACTAGTCCTTGCTCGATCGTACGGCGCCGGCTTCCTGCAACGCACGGCTGTTCTCGGCGACTCATCTAACGCCGCTGATGAAGCGCCCTCGAGAGACTGGGATGTCGACGACGAGCCGACGTTCGCGACCGATGGCGAAGAGTCCCGACCGCTTGACACCCTGATCCTACTCACAAGCCCTCTGTCTCCCGCGACGCTCTCTCTTCTCCCATCGACGTTGACGCGGCTCGCGCTCCTCGCCGTTCCCGCGCCGCTCACTGGCCTGCATCGCCTTCCCGCCCTCCTGCCACTGCTCACGTTCCTCGACTTGTCGTACAACCCGGCGCTTTGCGGCTCGCTCGACCGCGTGCAGTGGGACCGCTGGCGTAGGCTCGAAGTCCTCGGGCTTCGTCAGTGCGGGGTTGACGAGGATGCTGCTGCGCAGCTGGAGAAGAAGGTTCAGCACGGACGACTCTGCGACGTTGTCATCTACTTCTAGGTTTCCCGGGGTAAACACCCGCAATTTGTACGTCGTTCTTGCACCGCAATGAGTCGTTTCCTGCGACACGAATAACTGTGATATTCCAACGACGGCCTGCGAAGGACGGCGGGGCACTCCCCCGGACATCATACAAACCACCGCATTGCTTGAGAGACGTGCCTGCGGCCTTGTGGTGTCCTCTTCGAGGCGGAATATGCATCTGAAACCTTGCGCCACATTGTCGAAGGTGGCAACTAAGTGTTATGGGCGCCGGACATACTGGTGCCGACGGGTGCGCTGACGCGGTCGCAGTTCAGTACGGGACCGATGGCGAATCCGTTTGACGCTGTTTGGCACGCAAGGCTTGCGTCAGTCCATCCGCGTGCCAGTACCCACCTTGCTCTTGCGCGCTATGATGCCGGAATCCGTTCCCCAGGCCAGCGCCGAGCATGAGCCCGCTGGTCCAGTACGTCGATTCATTGCCGATGGGATCACTGGATTAACGCCTGAAACGCAGAGTGCCCGACCTGAATTGGCTCCTCCCGACTGGGATGAGATTGAGCAGATGCTAGACGTGCGGACCCCTGGTTCTCTAGATGTCCCGTAGCTGATATCTCTCAGGAACTACCCCCTGGCATCCCGATTCTACCACCCGAAGACGCCACAAACTTTTCAAAGTATCGATACCCACCGCCTATGATGCCCGCGCCACAGGCATGGAAGATCTGTACGCACGCGATGGAGAAATACGACAGCGAGCTCTGCAAGGCGTATCGCGAAGAGATTGATACGTTGCTCGTATTCGTGAGTGTCTTGCAAAAGAAATGGTTGTTCCTGACCGCTCGACTTTCCAGGCCGGTCTCTTCTCCGCCGTGGTCACGGCGTTTACGATCGAGTCGTATCAGTGGCTGCAGGGGGACCCGAGCGACACGACAAATGCCTTGCTCGCGCAGATCGCACGCTCGCTGGCGACAAACGGCACTGCTGTCATTCCGCCTAGTTCCTCTGGGCTGGGGGGCTCCGCGTCCGCGCGCATAAACGCTTACTGGTTCATATCGTTGGCTCTCAGTCTGTCCACTGCACTCGTTGCCATCCTCAGCAAACAATGGGTCCGCGAATTTGAACGCCGTGCCGCCGATATGACTCCGCAGCAGGTTGTCGGGGCACGGCAACTGAAGCTTGAGGGTCTCGAGTACTGGAAGGTTGGAGAGATCATCTCCGCGCTTCCCATGCTACTACAACTGTCTTTGGCACCGTTTGCTGTGGGTATTCTCGAGCTTCTCTGGCACCTGCATGTTGCTGTGGCCGTCGCGCTCTGTATACCAACCGCACTTGCGATGCTGTTTTACTTGACGACAACAATCATCCCGGTCCTACAGTATTCTCAGCGGCACACTGATCGGCCACTCCCACCACAGTGTGCGTACAAGTCGCCACAGGCACTGGCAGTCATACACGTATACCATATCGTGGCAGGGGCGTGGAATCATATTCATCGACGCTTGTCCGTCCTCCTATGGAGACATGGATTCCATCTTCCATCCGGTTTGAGTCCCGTCTATGATGATCAGGAGGTGTGGATTCATGGTTGGACGGCCTCTTGGAGTAAATGGGACTCTGGATTCTGCGTGACTGATCGATACATGTCAGAGCCTCCGTCGCGTTTTCGTGGACTAGACTGGCTTTCCAAAAATGTGGACGAACACACCGTACGGCAGGCATACTGGAACTGCCTGTGGGACGAAGCTCATCCGGCGGACAGTCATCATGACAACTACGGTCGTGGCGGCCCTCGAGAAGGGGATACGAGGCTAAGGCACTGGCTTCTTTATACCTGGAGCAATATAAAGGAGGCGTTCTCACTGGCTCCGCTGTGGCAGTGTGCTTTGCCTTCTATGACTCGCACAGATATGGCACAGGAGGTTATGTCGGAGGTTCTTATTCAAGGTCTACCTACCATGGATGTGCCCACTGCTACAGCTGTGTTCAGCGCGTTTCACGGCGCGTTTGCACGTGGTGAGGCTTCAATAAAGGTCACTGAAAACGTCTGATATATGCAGATTCTGTGTTCATACGATCTCTCGTGAGAGCGGTCTTGTCATACGGGCGAGAGCACATCGACGAAGACATTCTTCAAGTGATGTTTCTCACAACGGAGTTTGTGGCGCGCTGCTCCGACTACGCGACTGAGTCGGCTCTGCAATGGGTTGCCATTTCGCTGGCCGTGAACTGGCTGGACGCACACTGGCTGGACGCACAGGTGCGTCGGTCGGATCGTTTTTCCTATTGGCAATTGTCGCGAATACGGAGCCGCGCTTTCGACATGCTATCCCGCAGTCCGGAGGCTTTCGTAAGGCACCCTGTGCGCTTGCATCATCTGCCTCATATACTCGCGCTCGCGGCTTTGCTGAGAGCCGAATACGAGCGCAATTACGGGCCAATAACGTGGCCAATGTCCTTACCGGCCGATATTTGGACATACAAGGAGGGCTTCCTATGGGACTTGCGGCGAGAGTGGGAGCCGATGGTCATGGAAATTTTCAAGATCTCCGTCTGTGGCGTGCGCTGCGATAACAGCATTGTGGTGAGTTTCATCAAATATTATTTTTGTGCTTTTTCATATCTCCCGGACAGCACGAGGCTCCTCCCCCGCCGGCCGCGTTGCCGCCGGCGGGTGTACCCGGGAAACCTGAGGCAGATGCAGAGACGGCGCCGTCGCGAGACGCTGGTACGGCCTCACGTCACTCTCACGAGGACACGCTTTCCGCGACAAAGCGTCCGGGGATCGCGCGCGCAGTCGATGCAGCGAGCGCCCTCACGCTAGATATTGTGGTCCTGCCCGCGGAAAGAGACGCCGCGCGCACTAGCGCATACGGCGCTCTTCTGGGATCGCACGTCGTGGAGGATGCCGGTGCTCAGGACGCGGGCTACGGGTCTGCGCTAGCGCTCTCCAAACGCGAGGGCGGGGATTCGATGGGTGTTGCGGCCATGCCGGCGGTAAGGGACCTTCCCGAGGTTTACGCTGCCCCGCCCCAGGCAGCCTCTGGCAGCACGCAACATCCGACCGGCGATCTTCCTGCTGTGCCCGCATCTCCGTGCCACAGGCATCCTCTCGCGCTGGCACTGCCAGACAAACGCGCGCGCGAGACTGCGCACGCGGACGAGCCGGAACGACATATCGCTACGCACGACGCGGCAGAGAAACTGGCTTCCGCGAGCGACGTTCGCGCGGTGATACCGCCTCTGCAGGCGACAACCATTGATTTCGCCGATGGCAGGTCGTCCGCCATGTCCGACGACGCAGACATATCCCGAACACTCGAAGATGAGACTGCCACTGGCGCAGGAGGCGACAGCGTACTTTCTGGGAACATAGAACTGGCAAGCTTCGCTCACACCGAGCAGGCGGAGCTCTCCATCCGCCTCGAACCGCACCGCGTACGTCGCGCTTCGGGGACGGAGACCCGCACGCGGGACGTAGCGAGTACAGACGGGCGCCACGCGCGCACAGGGAGCATCGGCCCCGCGGAAAAACCGGGGACGTTGCGTGGCGAGAGGGCGGGAGAGACGGACGAGACGCCCCAGCATACTGCCCGCGCGGGGAAGCCGTCTGGACACATGCTCGAAGCCAGCTCCATTCGCCTGGAACCCGACGTGGACGAGAGCACCGCTGCAAATGCCGCGAGCGTGCACTCGGATGACCGGTCGGCCGCGGAGGGAACCAGAGAGCAGCCAGATGAGATCGGTGGCGGGGGAGAGCCCCTTGGTGCGCAAGCGCGCGAAGTGGGGGGTAAGCAGCATGAGCTGTGAGCTAGGATATGAGGCTGACTCGGATGAACGGCAGATTATGCGTCCACGGCGGCGAGAAAATGAGCAGGCTGTTGTATATGGTTGCCTCAAGGCTGGCTGGCGTCGGCTCGAGCGTTTTTGCAGGAAATACATGTAAAGACCGGTCTCCAAGTGGCAATATGCTGAGGATAGTGGACAGGAATTCCTCTCTACATTAGCCTGTAGCGAGAGCAGTAGAAAGTTGCGAGCGGCGTGATTCAAGGCATAGGAACTGCCCAGTGTGACGTGCCGGCTCGTGTCGGGCAATAGTCCCCGTTGCAAGCCCGCCGTTGATCCCAAACGGGCATCGGGGCGCCGTCACACGGAAGGCAACGTATGGCACGTGACAATCACGTGCGTATGGAGTCGCAAAGCCCTGTCGGCGGTGCGGAACAAGCCGTGTTCAGCGGAGTTCGAACCCACTTCGGCTTGCTGCTCCGATGACCGAGCAGGCTGCCAGCCTGCTCTGCTTCCTGCCTTCCAGTGACCCGGCCTTTGCAGCCACGACTGCGCCGGGCGTTCTGTGTCTCGCGCGCCAGATTCAGCTCCCTGCACTGCGTGACTCGGCGCCCGGTCGCGGGCCCATAAGACAGCTCTGCGCGCGCGAACGATCGTCATTCTCTCTTTGTCTACCGCAGCGGCCTCGAGCTCGTGGACGCAGACCGCACGCCAAAAGAGCAGGACGTCGCTGACAGCGCAGCCTGGCGTGCGTCGGCGCTCGAGCTCTGCTTCGCGCCGCCGCGCAAAGACTCGCTCACGCAGATGTGCCTTGAAATTATCCTCGCGCAGGAGCCCGAGATTCTTCTCGAGATCCTGCCCGAGCTGCCCATGCACCTGCTGCGGCAGGTTATACATCACGCCGGCGTGCATGCCCTGCTTTCTGCGGAAGGTCTTCGCGCGAGTCTACTTTCTCCCGACCCCAGGTGCGGCGTAGGCGGCGAGCTCTTCTGGCTTGATACGATGGTGCCAAATTCTTGCAGCACGCCGGAGTGCGCTTCGACTGGTTCTGAGGACGTACGAGTGGGAGACTAGGATGCCGACGAGCCGACGTTTGCATCTTCTGACGTGTCCCTTCCCGCTTACCGTGCTGTCTTTGTTTTCATTGCCGCTGACTCATCTCGCGCTGATTGCGGTTCCCGCACCGTTCACTGGTCTACACCGGCTACCCGCGCTCTTGCCAATGCTCGCGTTGCTGGATGTGTCGTTCAATACGCTGTTGCTCGTCCCGCTCAACCGGCAGGGCGTCCGATAGATCGCATGTAGTGGGAGCCCCGGCGTAGTTTTGAGGACCCCGGGCTGCGTGAGTGCGGAGTCGACGAAGCCGCTACCGAGCGTGAGACAAATGTGCAGCTTGTCCGGTTCCGTGACGTTAGCATATACTTTGAGCATTCACGCAGTGCACTCTTTCTGCTATGTTCACTTCAAGGTTCCATGTAACGTGGTCACCGCTCCGATCCCTTTCTGTGTGCACAAAGGGCAACCGGTCAGACACTGTGTCCGCACGTGCCGCAGCGTGTCCGCACGTGCCCTTGCCCATACGATGGGCCTATCCAGTCGAGCTGCGCCTCGCTCAGTTTACCCCAGATGCGCGCAATTCTCATTTCCTCGTGTTCTATCCTCCGCTATCTGAGCCCTCGTACCTGCCGCGCAAGATTGCCTGGATTTGTAACATCCGTTGCAACTGCCCATGCGCCTGTGCAACGCGCGTCCCTCCAAAGCGGTGCGTCGGCCCTGCCGCAGAGGTCATCGGGCTGTGTCGCGAGGGGACTCGCGACACATTTCCGAACAATATGATTATGGAACTTGAGGCGGCCTGCTCACAAAACCTCGCGTAGAGCCCATTGTGTGCCAAGGGCTACGGGGGCGACGTGCGGGCACGTCTCAACCAACAAACTGAAGGTTGAGTTTCTCTACGAATTTTGCAGGCTTGTAAATACACAATTTTGCGAAACGAAACACCCCTGATGATAGACCCGGCGGTCTTGTCACCAGGCGTTGTTGGTCGGGGCCGATTGTTAAACCCTGTGCCCCGCCTGAGTAATCGTGTTGTCCCACTTGTAGTGATGGGGTCGTAAGCAGCTTACCGATCAGTTTGGGTGTTGCCGTCTCCGCTGAGCGGTGGGTTGAAGCTGATTGCCCACCCTGTCGTGCTCAGCGCAACGCCGGCCTGCGATGCGCGAACCGAGGCGCGCAGATTGAGCATCATGCGGCACGCCAGCATCGAGTAGAACGTTCGCTCCAGCCTGCGTCAATTCTCTGTAAGGACATTTTTGGCGCAGTTCCGATCAGACGCACGCATACAACAGCACTTGATAGTGATCCTGCAGTTACGTGATGTTAATTCTGGTTAGGCTGCTTAAATCGTCTAATACAGTTTCGAAGAGGGTGACCAGTAGGTTCGCAAGCCCGAACACTGAACCAGGTGACGATGTGTATGATAAAGAGGTGCGGAGAATGGCTCACGGAGCGTGAATGTAAAGTACACGAATGCTGAAAGGGCACAATTAGCTTTGGCACCGAGCACTAAGTACCACACACTGACCGTCTCTATACAGCTGACGGGACAGTCTGGGTCCTCGTGGGTCCACTAAGCCGATATGAGTACGGGTCCCCGGAGCATAAACGATTGACGTGCCTTGCTGGTGATATTTCAGAGTAGGGATGTAAGCCGTCCCGTCCACGGGTACGGCCGTCTCCTGCGCCCCGTGGACGGGTACGGCCCGTCCAGTCGACGGCCGTCTCTGGGCGTTCGGAGGGCGCGGTGAACTGCACGGAACTTGCAAGGAACCAGCTAAGACTGCTATCTGAATCAAGGAGAACTACTATGAAGATGATCACTACTATGAATGAACAACTCCAAAGAAGAACGGCCGCTACTACTAAGCTACCTAGTGCAGAGCACACAGTAGAATCCCAGCAGAACGTAGAAATAGATGTATAGAGGGGGAGAGTGGTCACCACGAATCGTTCCGCGAACGGGATTCGATGCTTGGGGAAGGACGTTCTGAGAAGCCCAGGTTCCGCGCAAGCGAGTTGAGAGTTCAATCCACACACACGAAGTGGAGGACGAAGTTGGTTCGCGCGAGCGAGAGACGGATGATGCACAGATCGACGAACGAAGTGCGCACCTGAGAGAGATTGTTGAGGGTCGAGATCGAGAGCTGAGGCCGACGCTACGGCTGAGACGCGAGAGAAGACGAGAGGACGAGGGCGAAGACAAGTCACGCGACGCGGTTCGCGGAGACGCTGACCGCAACGACGCTGAGAGTGAGGGAGGTGCCGAACTCTACCCGGCTCGAACGGGACTCAAGTTGCAACCGAGCCTCAACCAGACCACTGGGCTGCTCTCACCGGGCTCGATACCGGGCTACGACGTTGGTCAGGAAGTACTAGAGATTGAGTGGGGATCGCCGTCAGGCTATATACATGTGAGAGTCCAAAATCAGGGGTGGGAGCCCCGTCTGCCTTTCCGGGAAGCGAAGACTCGCACATACGGTCCACGAACTGCGGAGACACAACGAGCCGTCATTTCTCCGTCGCTGGAGCCAATGAGAGTGCGCCGAACGAGTCATAGAACGCGACCGAAGGTTGAGGAATGACTCTGCCGATCGTGAACGGCGTGGCGAACGAGTGCCGGGAACGTGATGGGTAATCCAGGCTGTGCCGAACCTTGCGCTAGGGTCCGGGATACTGGTCAACCGGGTTTGAGATTCACGTTGCCAAGGGCGGAAAGAGTCTTGGGACGAGGGCTGGCCTCTGCCGTGGCGTTGCCGGGCTTGCGCGTTCGTGGTTCGTGCCAGGGCGCCGGTGCAGCTGACCTTGCATCGCGTTCGAGAATGTCCCATTGCACACGTTCGCGCAGATTCCGCAGCGTCGTTCGTCGATCCAGGAGAGTGCTGAGTGCCGGGGGAACCGGAGAGGGGGCGCGCGAAGGGAGTTCGCGGCGCAGTTCGCGGTGAGCGCACGGAGTTCGTGGTTGACGCTCCTCGAGTGAATGGCTATGAACCACCGTCCTTGTGTGCGCAGGAGCGTGGTGCATTACGCGAGTTGTATGCAGGAACACGTTGTGGTGAAGTTGGTGGAAGACGAGGGAGGCGGCGAACCGAGTTCGCGCTCGCGGTTCGCGCTGGTGGGTCACGCCGGCTGGGCCCGAACCGCATACACGGCGCACGAACGAACTTCGTGCAACTAGTTCTGCGTACCGCTGGCTTGTGCCTTGTCAACGAGCGCTTGAATCGAGGTCGAGTGCGTGTCCGCGGTGGTGGTGATCGTTCGCCGTTACTGGTTCGCGCTGAAGTTGTACCGCGAGCTGAGGCGAATTCGCGCAATTTTCGAGTGGGTTGATTTCTGCCCGATCAGCGGACGGGACGGGACGGGCCCGTCCCCGGCCGTCTCACGGGTTCAAACGGGGACGGGTAAACCTCCCTTGAAGATAATGATTGGCAGGTGGATTCATGACGAGTGACTTATCATTAATCACAGCGAACTTATATTCATGATGCAGTACTCGCTATATGACTAGAAAAACGCGGATTTCCTCAGTGTGCGGCGAAATACAATGAGGGAAGCAACTGGGAAGTGGCATCCTGGCCACTTCAGCTGTGTTTCAGCCATCCCTTTCTCAATCCCATAGGCATGTCATGTGCTACATGAGCTGTGGAGGTTGGGATCTGGAGCATATAGCACCTGGCACACATCCATCTCAGCTGCAGGGACAGTATAACCTCCGAACCCGTGAGACGGCCGTCGCGCCCGTCGACGGTACGGGTCAGACGGGTTAGACCCGTCCCGGACCCGTCCCGTTTGTTACAAGGAGCCTACCCGGGACGGGACGGGCTGCAAGCCGTCCCGTCCGTCCCGTCTGACGGGTTGCACGGGTACGGCTTACATCCCTATTTCAGAGCCGTGAGGCAGATAAGCACTGCGATAGTGTGTCAGTAATACGTCAGGGTCCTTTGGCGCTTGATTCTCACTGAGATCAAGGAGAAAGAACAGTGCCCAGACAACATATACGGGTCTATACGGAGCTATGATGGCGCAGCCATGTGTAGCGGCGGAGAGTAGGCCGGTTTCCAGGACTGGATACATTGATTGGCAACGGGACAGCAAGTTTGAATGACGTACACTGAGTATGGTGGGCCCACTGGACATTGAGGTAGACGGATACCGCAGTGCATGCGGCGCAGAAGACACCGAAGGCTTTTTTGATTGTATTTGAACCATTCCATAACGCCCAGGTGCGCACAACAATGATTGCTGTGGCTCCATCGGTGAGTGTGCAACGAACAATCAAAAAGGTACTCAACACTGTCCAAGCAGCATTCCGAAGATGATAAAGACTGAGTAAGAAAGGTTGAGTCAGCACCTGCTAGGCGGCTACGCACGGCACCTACACCCCGAGCAAGCAGCCATCATCCTGCAGGTCTGGGGATCAAAGTCGCCGAACCAGACTGAGAATCCGATTCAATCGATGCCCATGTATCAGAATATGTATAGCACCCGCAGACGACGTCAAGGATGGTCTCCGGCCAGGCGGAGTAGCGTGCGGCATAGAACAGAGCCTCCGTAAGGCTAATCCCCGAGGACCACACCAACTCTACTTCGTCGCCGAACGTGATGAGGAAGTCATGAAACTGATTGTGTAACGTGAGTCGCGCAGGGCAAGGAACCTGGGGGTAACTTTGCTTACAAAGAGCGCCGCGCGCGCTGCTAGTCTAGCGGTCAGCAAGGGTCCATCGTGGATAACACACCGCACCACAAGTCATCTGCATACCAGAGTCATGCACGCTGTAACCATCATCGAAGTTCGTCGCTGATTGCGCACCTTCTCGATATAGGACCCGTGAACGTCAGCCATGATTGTGCTGTAGTCCAGATCGACGTTTTCCCAAGGGGTACCCATCGGCAAAATCCGATAACACAGTGTTGAGGGAGGGAGGAGTCCATTCTGAGGCTTATTTCATTTTTTGAAAAATAAAAATTTGCCTCCGGAGAGCCCTGAGAGTATGATTCAGGCCTAATTTTCGGTCCTCGGTTGTCTCTGGGATCAAAATTTCACAACATCTCAACATCCCCGCAACATGCAGTACAGTCATCACCCGGTCCTTGAAACAGTAGATCGAGTAAAAATTCCCTGAGTCTCATATCTGATCCCCTTCCTTATTCCTTTTGCTATACACATCATTGGGTTCTCAGTGATGTATATAAAAATTGAATAGACTTTGAAGTTGACAGGGAAGTCAGTAGAGTGGTTCCGACGAAGGGGTGCCATTCAGGGTCCACCCCACTCCTTTGTACGGCCGACCGTGCGCCTTCCCGGACTCACAAAGGCGGCGGGATGGACTGTATGAGCAACTATGGTCTACTGAACATCCATCGGAACGGTTTTGTTGGGTTTCATTCGGATTCAACACTTCAACTCTGCGTCGGGCGGGTCGCTGTCTAGACCGTCTTGCCGGTTTTGACCTTCCATTCCTGGCATATGCCACATTAGAAAGCTGCAAGTCCTCGTATATAAGAGGAGGGTCAAGATGGACCTAATGCCCACAGAACTGGCCAGCTTCAAAGCTGGGTTGCCCTTGGGAGATGGCAGGAAGATCACGTTTTGCAGCAAATCCCGGTTACGACCCACTCCTTCTGCTGCCACAGGCGGAGAACATGCGCAATCAGGACCGCCACTCAATATAACATTCACAAGGATGCATACTATATATATACCAAATGTGGTTCAAAGGGAAACGAAACTGCCCGGAATAAGTGCAACTGTATAAAGGACCGGGTCTGTATAAAGGAGTGGGTGATGACTGTATCTCAATTGACATGACTGAACTCATGTTCCATGATGAGAGAAAACCAGCATTGTAACAAGCATGGTGCAGAGTGTTCCCTAAAGCTATTGGACCACATAAGACCTTCATTTGACCTTCAGCGGGGTCCTTATAATGCAAACCAGATGCGAACAGATGTTCTGGAGGCAAACGGAAGCAAAAGCGTGGGAATCTATTACTATATTAGGAAGGAGGGAGGGAGGGAGGGGTCCGCCAGAGGGCTTATTTCGTTTTTTGGACCCCGTGTCAATTATTTTTTTTGTGGGCACCCCTTGCGTTTTCCATTAGGGACAACGAATGTACTGGAGGTGGGGTTGACATGCGTGGCACCTGCGACCATATATATGCGTACAAACCTCAGAGATGGTCCTTTCTCTCTAGCTCACGTTACGCCATGCGTCTAGGGTGGATCAGGGAGCCGGGGTTGTTCTTCGCGGCGAGGATACATAACACAGTCCGGGATAACCTCGGGTCGTCCTAGTTGCTGTGAAGTATCCCCGAAGTGCCAACCGGCCTTACCTACGTCGGCAAAGCCTGGGGATTCTCTGTGAATGCCTTGCGGATAGCGATGTTCCCGTTGAGCTCCGAGTCTGACCTCAGAACCGGTCGTAAGTGCTTCGTGCGTATTGGCCTTGCAGAGTAGAGTAAGGGTCGTGTTGCGGCTCAAGCCCTTTTTCCGCTATCGCCGCCTCTTTATCGGCCTTCGCGCACTACGCCGTCACTCGCCTTCACCTCGCCGACCTTCGCGCTTCGACTTCGGACTTCGTCGAACATCGCTTCGTCGGCCGACTTCGCGATCACCGGATCGTGACTCGAACCCGGACCGCGGGCGGTCCCGTAGATCCGGCCTCGCCCTTTATATACCTTCGTGTTTGCCTCGCTTTGTACTTTAGATTCGAGCTGGTTTGCCCACCGTCGATACATCTCGCTTTTCCCCACTTATCCCCTGCTGAGCGTCGATTCCGGCGAGTATCCCCGGTCATCGTAACATAAGCTCGAATCTACCCTCTCCCAACCGACGCTCCGCCCTCCTCCTCTCTTCCACATTGTCCGCGCCCTCCGCCGACCTCGGCGACCTCGCCAACCTGTCGCAACCCACCCCGCAACCCGATCCTACCCCGCAATCCCCCGCGGACGCCCTCACCCTTCGACTAAGCCAACTTTCCCTCGCCCCCGCCCCGCCGATGTCGCTCGATATCAATCAATTCGCTGAATCCCTCAAAACGGCCATCATCGACGGGCTCGCCGGAGCCCGCTCGGCCACCGCGCCCAAGAACTACGTTCAAGCCCCCGATGCCTACGATGGCTCGCGCGCGGGTTACGGAACGTTCCGCCGCAACCTCCTCCTCTACGTCCAGGCGATCCCGAAGGATCGCGACCGCATCCTCGCGGCACTCGGCTTCCTCACGAAGGACGACGCCGATGCCTGGGCTCGCAACTGGACCCACGACCACGACGTCCGCACGACCACGACGACGTGGGAGGAGTTCCTTCACGAGCTCGACGAGAAGTTCCTCGACCCGCGCATCGCGGAGTACGCTCGCGAGAAGATCGCCCACCTCCGCCAAGGCCGCAATGCCGCCGATGTCTTCTTCCTGAAGTTCGACGAGCTCCGCGCTAAGGCCGGCTTCATCGTCCCCGAGTACCACGACGTTATCCTCGTCGACTACCTCCGCCGCGCGCTCCGCTCCGCGCTCGTCCTCGCCGTGATGCAGACCCACGAGCAGCACCGCGCGACGCGCAACGCCATCGCGGAAACGCTCATTGCGAGCGGCACCCTCACCGAAGACCAAGCTAAGAAGGTCCGCGAGAACGTCGCCGCCCAGGCGCTCAAGAACATCACCTACAAGGAGTTCCGGGCCTACGCCCTGGACCAGGACCCCGTCATCCGCCGCCACGGCGACGCCGATCACGCCCCGGCGCCGCCGCGCCCCGCCCCGCGCGTCTTCAGCGCGGCGCAGACGTACACACCCCCGCCGCCGCCCCCGGTGGCGCCCGCCGCCGCTGTAACCACTTCGGCGACCTTCGCGGGCCACGCTCAACGCGCCCCCGCTCCGGCCGCGCCCGCCGCTCAAGTTCCCCGCGACCCGGACCCGATGGACGTCGACCGCCACCGCGCGCGCGCCTTCGGGCTATGCTACCGCTGGAAGAAGCCGGGCCACATCGCGCGCGACTGCAAGGAGACCGACCTCCGCGAAGTCATTCGAGGCCTCACCATCGACGACCTCTACGAGATCTCGAAGATCGTCGCCGGCCGCTCGACCACGGTCGAAGGAGCCCTCGAGGAGGATCGCGTCGAGGTCGCCGAGGACAACGAGGACCAGGATTTTGTCGTCCCGCAGTGATGTTCACGCGCTCGCTGTGGGAATCCAAAGGAGTACCGTCTCTACCGAATACAGACCCCCAATTCGCCGATACGATACCCCCGCGTGACCACCTAAGAAACGTCGAAGCTCGCCCTTCGACTCTAAGGCAAATGTCCCTCCGCCTCACCGTCACGGCGCTCGACACCGCCGAACGCTTCGAGGCCCGCGCTCTGCTCGATAGCGGCTGCACCACCTCGAGCATCGACCGCGACTTCGTTAAACGCAAGCAGCTCACCACCCAACCCGCCGCCGTCGTCCGGGCCGTCTACAACGCCGACGGGTCGGTCAACGGGTTCATCAAGGAGTACGTCGAACTCCTCGTCGTCGTCCGCGACGCCGCCGGGGCCGTCCACTCCGAGAAGCGCGACTTCCCCGTCGCGAACCTTGGCGGCAAGCAAGACTTGTTCCTAGGCCACGATTGGCTCAAGGAGCACAACCCCGAGATCGACTGGCAGCGCAACACGCTTTGCTTCTCGCGCTGCCCGCCGCGCTGCAACATGCCGGCGCCGCCCACGCCGCCCCCACCCGAACACGCCCCGTACCTCGCCGACCTCAACGCGAACCTCATCGCGTCTCTGGACGGCTTCGCGGAGCACGAGGGCGAGTACATTCGCGCCTTCGAGTCCATCTCGACGCGCATCGAACAGGAGGCTCGCCCGGTCGTCACGGCCGACATCCCGCCGCAGTATCGCGAGTTCCGCGATGTCTTCGAGAAGAAGGGGTTCGACAAGCTCCCGCCGCATCGCCGCTGGGACCACAAGATCAACCTGAAGCCGGGATGGGAGGGCGACCGCAAGATGCGCGGCAAGGTGTACGCCCTGTCCCCGCGGGAACAGGAGGCCATGAACGAGTTCCTCGACGAGAACCTCGCTACCGGGCGCATCCGCCCTTCGAACTCGCCCATCGCGGCGCCCTTGTTCTTTGTAGGCAAGAAAGACGGCGGCCTCCGCCCGACGATGGACTACCGCCGTCTTAATGATCACACCGTCCGCGACTCGTACCCGCTGCCCCTCGTCGCCGACGTCCTTACCAAGATCAAAGACGCGAAGTACTTCTCGAAGTTCGATGTTCGATGGGGGTACAACAACGCGCGCATTCGCCCCGGCGACGAGTTCAAAGCCGCCTTCATTACGAGCCGCGGGCTGTTCGAACCGACGGTCATGTTCTTCGGCATGACCAACAGCCCCGCCACATTCCAGCGTATGGTCGACGACATCTTCGGCGACCTGATTCGCAGGGTCGTCCTCATCGGCTACATGGACGATCTCCTGGTCTTCACCCGCACGCTCGAAGACCACCGACAAGCCGTTCGCTCCGTTCTCGAACTGTGCCGCCAAACCGGCCTGTATCTCAAGCTCGAGAAGTGCGAGTTCGAGAAGCAGAAAGTCACCTTCCTCGGCCTCGTCATCGGGGACGGTCAGGTCACCATGGACCCCGCGAAGGTCGACGCAGTTCGCCGATGGCCCGTCCCCACGACACTTCGCGAAGTTCGGTCGTTCATGCAGTTCTGCAACTTCTACCGCAACTTCATCCCGCGCTTCGCCCACGTCACGAAGCCGTTCAACAGGCTCACGGAGAAGAACGTCGTCTTCCACTGGGGCCCGGAGCAACAGAAGGCATTCGCCGACCTTCGCGATGCCATCTGCGACGATGTGACGCTGCTCCTTCTGCAAGATCGCGCACCCTTCCGCCTCGAGACGGACGCGTCCGAGTACGCCGCCGGTGGCGTCCTGCACCAGATCATCAACGGCAAGCCGCGCCCGCTGGGTTTCTTCAGCAAGAGCTTCAACCCCGCGGAGCGCAACTACGAGATCTACGACAAGGAGATGCTCGTGGTCATGTTGTGCCTCCAACACTGGCGCCACTTCCTCAAGGGGGCGCCGAACTTCGAGATCTGGACCGACCACCAGAACCTCCAGTACTTTCGCGAGCCGCAAAAGCTCAACCGCCGGCAAGCGCGCTGGTTCACTGAGCTCGCGGAGTACGACTTCACCCTCCACCACCGGCCGGGGCGCACGAACATCATCGCCGACGAGCTCAGCCGGAGGGGGAAGCCTAAAGGGGGGGTGAAAGACAATGTCGACATCGTCCTCCTGCACCCAGAACGCTTTCGCCAGCTTGCCGAGGAGCACAACGACGAGCTCGGGGTCGTAATCCGCGCGCTAGGCTTCGCCGACGAAGACGACCTGCTCGACGAGATTCGAAGGAAACACGCTAACCGCGACGATGTCGTTCGCAAGGCCCTCGCCGCGGGCAAGAAGGAGTTCGTCGAGCTCAACGACATCGTCGAGTACCGCGGCAAGGTGTACGTCCCCAAGGATCGCTCCCTCCGCGAGCGAATCGTGCGCGCATTCCACGATACGCCGATCGCGGGGCATCCCGGCCACTTCAAGACGCAAGAGCTCGTGTACCGGCACTACTGGTGGCCCGGTATGGTGGGCTACATTCGTCGATATGTCGAGGCGTGCGACATATGCCAGCGCATCAAACCGCGCAACGGGCCTCTCGCGGGGCCGCTACACCCGAATGAACCTCCACCGCGCCCATGGGAGGTCGTCTCCGCCGATATCATCGGCCCCCTCCCAGAGTCGTTTGGCTTCAACGCGATCTTCGTCGTCGTCGACCGGCACAGCAAGCTCGTCATCATCTGCCCGACCCACGTCACCGTGACGTCGGAGGGCGTCGCCCGCCTGTACCGCGACTACGTCTTCAAGAGGTTCGGCCTCTTCAAGAAGCTTATCAGCGATCGCGGCCCCCAGTTCGTATCGGCGTTCGCGCGCGACCTCTACAAGCTTCTCAGGATCGAGGCCAACCCGTCGACGGCCTACCACCCGCAGATGGACGGCCAGACGGAGCGCGAGAACGCCGAGATCGAGAAGTATCTGCGCGCCTGGATCAACGCGCGCCAGGACGACTGGGCCGACTGGCTCTCGCTCGCCGAGTTCACGATCAACAACCGGGTGTCGTCCGCGACTCACGAATCCCCCTTCTTTGTCAACCACGGCCGCCACCCGCGCATGGGCTTCGAACCTCGGCGAGCTGTTACGAACGAGTCCGCAAGCCAGTTCGCTAAGCGTATGGAGAAGACGTGGCAGGAGACCCAAGCCGCCCTCACCAAGGCGGCCGAGCTCATGAAGACGCAGTACGACCGGCGTCGAGGCCCTTCGCGACAGCACAAGGTCGGCGACCTTGTCTGGCTCGAGTCCACAAACCTCAAGCTCGCGGTGTCCTCGAAGAAGCTCGCCGAGCGGCGCTACGGGCCGTTCAAGATCCTCGAGAAGCTCGGTCACGCGTCGTTCAAGCTCGAGCTGCCTGAGGCGTGGAAGAGCTTGCACCCCGTATTCCACGAGAGCCTCATCACCAAGTACGTCGGCCCCTTCGCGCGCCACCAAGAGCGCGCTCCGCCACCGCCTCCTACCATCGTCGACGACCACGAGGAGTACGAGATCGAGGAGATCCTCGACTCGCGGAAGTTCGGGCGTGGTGTCTCCTACCTCGTCAAGTGGGTTGGGTACGGCCGCAAGCACAACTCCTGGATCCCGCGAAAGCACCTCGGCAACGCTGCCGGCGCGCTCGAAGACTTCCACAAGAAGCATCCCGGGAAGCTGCGCCACCTGTTCGAAGACGACCCGCCGACCCCTCGAACCGTCTTCCCGCGTTCGCTATTCCCTCCGGACTTCTTCGCGCGCCAGCACACCGAGGGCATCGACTTCTCGCTCCCCGACCAGGCGACCGCCGCACGTGTCGCCCTTCAACGCGAAGTGACATCGTCGACCGCTCAGGCCTAGTAGGGGGGTTATGTTGCGGCTCAAGCCCTTTTTCCGCTATCGCCGCCTCTTTATCGGCCTTCGCGCACTACGCCGTCACTCGCCTTCACCTTGCCGACCTTCGCGCTTCGACTTCGGACTTCGTCGAACATCGCTTCGTCGGCCGACTTCGCGATCACCGGATCGTGACTCGAACCCGGACCGCGGGCGGTCCCGTAGATCCGGCCTTGCCCTTTATATACCTTCGTGTTTGCCTCGCTTTGTACTTTAGATTCGAGCTGGTTTGCCCACCGTCGATACATCTCGCTTTTCCCCACTTATCCCCTGCTGAGCGTCGATTCCGGCGAGTATCCCCGGTCATCGTAACAGGTCGAAGTAAGTTGACTGTAGGGACGGAGAAATCCAGGGAATGATTGATTAGACGTAATTTATCGTTCCTTTGTAAAGCCTTCTTGGTTGCAAGCTAGCAAGCATGATAGGTGTCTAGAGCAGCGTAGCATTAAACATAGCCTCGTGACCGAGCACAAACTTTGGACATACGTTAGGTGGGAAGCGAATCGGAGGCTTCGAATCGTCGTGTTTAGAAATTGGTCTCCCACGCAGGGAGCGGGCCTGTGCCGGAGACACAAGCACAGGCCGTGGCGGGACACCTTGTCCGGTACGGACAAATCGGTGGCGAAGGCAGCATTGTGCCTTTGTGTCCCCTCCCCAATTCTGTGTTCTTGGAGACCTGCGCGCCTGGTATCCATCCTGCCCATCGCTGACCCTTTTCTTGCTACTGTGTTTGGCATCCTGCGGCGCGCGCTACATCGCCGGGGCGCTGCACTGCGTGACTCAGCCGCGGCTCCGGGCCCATAAAACCACTCTGCGTGTCTGAACAACCACCATGCTCTCTTCATCTGCCCTCGGCTCGTCCTCTTTGTGCCCCGCTGGAGATACAGCGCCGAGTGGTGGCGTGAATCAGATTTTGCATGCACTCCGGTAAGTCCGTCAGCTGCGTCCGTTATCCCCGTGCTCATGTGATTTCCGGTATAGCGGAGAACACTTCCGTCGTGCCCTTAACGCCGACCGCGTACGCCTTGCGCGTGCGGCACCTTCCCAGCGCAACGCACCCACGGTACCTGCCTTTTCGGACAATTCCCCGCCGCCTTCCCAATTCTTACCTGTGCCTAAGCCAACTCCGGGCCCAGCTGCCCCGCGCTCATGGACGCAGACAGCACGCCAGCAGGAGCAGGACTGCGCCGACAGCGCAGCCTGGCGTGCATCCGCCCTGGAGCTGTGCTTTGCGCCACCGCGCCGGGATTCGCTTACTCAAATGTGCATCGAGATCATTCTGGCGCAGGAGCCCGAGGTTATACTTGAGATCATGCCCGAGTTGCCCGTGCACTTGCGCCGGCAGGTCATGCACCACACTGCCGTTCATGCCCCGCTCATCGCTGACGGCCTGCAAGCGTTACTTTCACCCGACCCCAAATGCGGCGTTGGCGGTGAGCTCGTCCTCGCGCGATCGTACGGCGCGACCTTCCTGCAACGTGCGGGTGTTCTCGGCGACTTGTGCTGCCGCGGCGCCCTCGAGAGACTGGGATGCCGACGACAAGACGACATTCGCGACCGATGGCGAAGAGTCCCAACCACTTGACACCCTGATCCTGCTCACAAGCCCGCTCTCGCCCGTAACTCTCTCCCTGCTCCCATCGACGTTGACGCGGCTCGCACTGCTCGCGCTGCCCGCACCGCTCACTGGGCTGCACCGGCTCCCCGCGCTCCTTCCTCTGCTCATGTTCCTCGACCTCTCGTTCAACCCATCGTTACTCGGCACGCTAGAATGCCTGCAGTGGGAGCGTTGGCGCAGGCTCGAGGTCCTCGGCCTGCGGCAGTGCGGGCTTGACGAGGATGCTGCTGCGCAGCTGGAGGAGAAGGTGCAGCATGGGCGACTGCGCGACGTTGTCATCTATTTTTAGCACGTCCTACCGCATTACGTCTTCAATCGTTGTTCGAAAGTTGTGCGCATGAGACGGTGCTACAGACGCCGTGCGGGCATCAAGACCTGTTTTGTCATCTCGAAGACCTCGATCGGTTGCGGTCTTTATGCCACCCATTTCACTGGTTGAACGTCGCTTGGCGTTTAGATGCCCCGATTTTGCGCGTTCGTCTGAGGGTCGCCTGCTGAATCACTGACTGAGCTTCTTTGGGAGCTCGCCGGACAGGTTGAATAGCCGCGCTGAGGTTCCGGCGTCCTGGTTCCTTTATCACGTCGCCGACTACACATGGCGTATGCGCACCGGGGGGTCAATCCTGGGCCCCGCGTCGACGTCTCATCGCAGCTGCCGTTTACTAAATTACCCGCGCGGTTGGATGCGCATCCGTCACATGATGGGGGTCTAGGGAGAGTAGGGAATAATTCCGCGAGGCGTTGCTCGGGTGAGAAGGCAGCTGACGGCCGGGACCTGTTAGTAGGCTTGTGTCAGCCCATCGCCGCACACTACCGACCTCGCACCGTCTACAGCCATGCCAGACATACCGTTAGAGCCCGACATGCGGCACGTCCCAGCAAATTCTGTGCGCGAATTCTGAGCGTGCACAGCAATGGCATCATTTGACGATTCGACGGCAGACCGCCCAACGCGATCCGAATGCTGCTGGATGGGATAAGCTCTCTCATATGTTAGATGTACGACCATCTAAGCTTTGAGGAGGGTCTCGAACTCATAGCGCCCAGGAACTGCCGCCTGGAATTCCCACTCTACCACCGGAAGACGCGATGAACTTCCAGAGGTATCGACATAAGCCACCGTTTCTCGACAAGGATCACTTTGAACTGCACTGTTGCGGCCAGCCGGCAACCGCGCAGAGCGAGAGCCTACGAGTGGAACACCACCCGCAGCCCACCCTCACACGGACCGCATCTCTCTCCCTAGGAGACACCCCAACCCGACCCTTGACTCTTGCCCGCGACGGTGGAAGCGCAGAGCAGGCGTACGGAGGGAGAGAGACCCCCGAGAGGGTCCCGACGGGAGTTCCACTTGAGTCTCTGGAGGGGACCCAAGGCTGATGAGGAGTACTCGCCTCTACTCCCACGCACCCAGGGTCTACGACGTGTGGGACCCGAGGCCTCGGAATAGAGGTGGGGCGCCGCCGCGGCCCAGAGGCGCGGCGGTGCTGGAGGAACGCTCCCAGGCCAAGTGCACGCACAAAGACTCTGAGAGACCAAGAATCCAAAGACTAGAGTACAAGCGGGGACGCTGCTCGTCTTAAGTAGTACGTCCCTCTACGGAACTCGCGTCGGGACTTCGTCCTTATCAGTCCTAGTGGGGCGGACCTCCGTCGGAGGTGACCGTCCGCCTCGAGATCGTCCTTCCTTCCCTCTTGCGCGGAACATGCACGGAACTTGCAAGGAACCAGCTAAGACTGCTATCTGAATCAAGGAGAACTACTATGAAGATGATCACTACTATGAATGAACAACTCCAAAGAAGAACGGCCGCTACTACTAAGCTACCTAGTGCAGAGCACACAGTAGAATCCCAGCAGAACGTAGAAATAGATGTATAGAGGGGGAGAGTGGTCACCACGAATCGTTCCACGAACGGGATTCGATGCTTGGGGAAGGACGTTCTGAGAAGCCCAGGTTCCGCGCAAGCGAGTTGAGAGTTCAATCCACACACACGAAGTGGAGGACAAAGTTGGTTCGCGCGAGCGAGAGACGGATGATGCACAGATCGACGAACGAAGTGCGCACCTGAGAGAGATTGTTGAGGGTCGAGATCGAGAGCTGAGGCCGACGCTACGGCTGAGACGCGAGAGAAGACGAGAGGACGAGGGCGAAGACAAGTCACGCGACGCGGTTCGCGGAGACGCTGACCGCAACGACGCTGAGAGTGAGGGAGGTGCCGAACTCTACCCGGCTCGAACGGGACTCAAGTTGCAACCGAGCCTCAACCAGACCACTGGGCTGCTCTCACCGGGCTCGATACCGGGCTACGACGTTGGTCAGGAAGTACTAGAGATTGAGTGGGGATCGCCGTCAGGCTATATACATGTGAGAGTCCAAAATCAGGGGTGGGAGCCCCGTCTGCCTTTCCGGGAAGCGAAGACTCGCACATACGGTCCACGAACTGCGGAGACACAACGAGCCGTCATTTCTCCGTCGCTGGAGCCAATGAGAGTGCGCCGAACGAGTCATAGAACGCGACCGAAGGTTGAGGAATGACTCTGCCGATCGTGAACGGCGTGGCGAACGAGTGCCGGGAACGTGATGGGTAATCCAGGCTGTGCCGAACCTTGCGCTAGGGTCCGGGATACTGGTCAACCGGGTTTGAGATTCACGTTGCCAAGGGCGGAAAGAGTCTTGGGACGAGGGCTGGCCTCTGCCGTGGCGTTGCCGGGCTTGCGCGTTCGTGGTTCGTGCCAGGGCGCCGGTGCAGCTGACCTTGCATCGCGTTCGAGAATGTCCCATTGCACACGTTCGCGCAGATTCCGCAGCGTCGTTCGTCGATCCAGGAGAGTGCTGAGTGCCGGGGGAACCGGAGAGGGGGCGCGCGAAGGGAGTTCGCGGCGCAGTTCGCGGTGAGCGCACGGAGTTCGTGGTTGACGCTCCTCGAGTGAATGGCTATGAACCACCGTCCTTGTGTGCGCAGGAGCGTGGTGCATTACGCGAGTTGTATGCAGGAACACGTTGTGGTGAAGTTGGTGGAAGACGAGGGAGGCGGCGAACCGAGTTCGCGCTCGCGGTTCGCGCTGGTGGGTCACGCCGGCTGGGCCCGAACCGCATACACGGCGCACGAACGAACTTCGTGCAACTAGTTCTGCGTACCGCTGGCTTGTGCCTTGTCAACGAGCGCTTGAATCGAGGTCGAGTGCGTGTCCGCGGTGGTGGTGATCGTTCGCCGTTACTGGTTCGCGCTGAAGTTGTACCGCGAACTGAGGCGAATTCGCGCAATTTTCGAGTGGGTTGATTTCTGCCCGATCAACGCGTGGAATCTATGCATTGAAGCTATGGAAAAATACGACAATGGGCTCTGCAAGGCATATCGCGAAGAAATCGATACGCTGCTCGTCTTTGTGAGCTTCTCCTTTGCGGACTACTCGAACCTCACGCTGCAATCTGGCAGTCCGGTCTGTTCTCTGCGGTGGTCACTGGATTTACTGTCGAATCGTACCAGTGGCTCCAGAACGACCCGAGCGACGCAATGATAGCCCTGCTCGCGCAGATCGCGCAGTCCGTCGGGCCGAACGCGACTATAGCCGCTCCATCGAGCGCCTCAGGCTTGACACGCTCCGAATCTGCGCGTATCAATGCGTTCTGGTTTCTGTCGCTGGCTCTTAGTCTCTCTTCCGCGCTGGTTGCCATCTTGGGGAAGCAATGGATCCGCGAGTACGAACGGTGCGCTGTGGACCTGACTCCCAAGGAACTCGTGGGCGTGCGGCAGCTGAAGCTCGAGGGCCTCGAGTATTGGAGGGTCGGGGGTATCATCTCCGCCTTACCGCTTCTCCTTCAGCTTTCTCTGGCATTCTTTGCCCTGGGTATCCTGGAACTGCTCTGGCGCTTGGAGGTCGCGGTCGCTCTCACAGTTTGCGTCCCTGCCCTGGCCGCGCTGCTCTTCTATTTCATGACGACTATCCTGCCCGTCGTGCAATACTCGCGGCGCTTTAGAGATAAACCACCCCCACCACAATGTCCCTTCAAATCCCCACAGGCATTGCTGGTCATGCAAACATATCAACTCGTCTCCCGGAAACTGACCCGCCTTCGGTCCTCTCTACACCACCGCTTTCACAGATTTTGGGGCAAAGCTTGGGTAAAGTTTCTTCTTAGAATGAATGGTACCTATCTGTTGAAGACTTGGCTGGTCTGGAACGATGGATGGACGAAAACCTGGAACCATTGGGACAGGGGATTCTATATTACCGATCGGTATTTGACTCCCCCTCGCGTAGGCGGCTCGCATTTTCGTGGACTGCACTGGCTGTCCCAAAACATGGACGAGCACAGAATCACCGAGGCTGTTTGTACTTGTCTCTGGTACGAGGCTCATTCGCCGGACACTCATCCGGCCGACACCGCATTTCACCGGAGCGCTGAGATGCGAGAATCGCGGCTCAGGCGCGGCTTGTTGCACAGACACCCCTATATTTATGAGAGTCTATTGAATGCTCCTTTGTGGCTATGCGCCGTGTATATGCTCTTTAACACAAGGATCCGGCCGGAATTCATGTCCGAGATATTCATCCGTAACCTGTATAGCATCGACGCGGACAGCGCCTGGGTCATGCTATCTCGTTTTGGAATAGCTTCTATCGGTGAGCCCCCGGGTCAAGTCTCATTGAGTATTCTGATACATTTAGACCCTGAAATGTATTTGTCCTTCGTGAGGGCCATCGCCTCCTACGCCCGCCTGCATGTCCACGACGATGTCGTCTCCGATATTATTGACGTCACAAGCAATATTGTGTTGCGCGTTCCCGATGAGGGATTACGGCCGGTGCTGCACCAGGCAGTCGTCGTAATTACGATCACATGGCTGCGCGCCCGCGCATTCCCTCGTCATATCATTAACACCACGAAACGGCTGATTCCGCTCGGAAACGCCCTCGACATCTTGTGCAATAGTTCCCAGGGCTACTTGCAGCATCCCGACAGGTTGCGCGATCTGCCTCACGTACAGGAACTCGCAGCTCTGACGAAATTTGCATATGAGGCCGCCGGCGATACAGTAACGTGGCCCATGACCAGTGGCTTCAACCAGAACGCGCTCTTGATGTGCACCAAGGACAAGTGGAATATGGATTACGAGAATAGAACACCGGTGGTCGTGGAATTGCTGACGATGTCAGTATGCGGCATCAATCCAATCGGCAACGCGTCAGAACTGGACCAAAGCCGCGACAGCCATGATGTGAGTCACTCTCAGACCTTTTCTTCATTTCCTTCATGTCACTCTCAGCGCGCGGAGATTCCTGTTGGGGATGTAGTACGACGGGTCGGTCCGCCTGTCTGTTCCTCTGCGGCGGCGGACGTCGATACTGTGGATGTCTGCCAGGCCAGGGCTCAGCAGCCCGGGCCTGTCGGTACACCCTCTGTGACGAAGATGGTGTCTTGTGTGCCGGACAGCGCACCCACTGGCAGGCACATTAGGCGGATCTCAACATGTTTCGGACGCGCGGGGAGCACTTCGTCGCGCGACAACGCTAGCAGCACAGTATCCGCTTATCCTCAGGCCGAGGGTGATGAGACCGGAAGACCCCCTCAGCAGATGCGCGCCGATGAGGTCGTACCAACTCTGCCAATGGCCGAGTCACAGGATCGATCGCTCGCCCCGGAGCAGGGGGCAACGCGTCCAGCAGACGAGGACAATGGTGGCGACAGTGACGCCACGAATGGACCTGAAGCTCTGCAGCACGCCAGCACGGGAGTGGGAAACGAGTTCTTCTCACCCGGGCGAGCGTCCTCGGATAGCTCAGCGCATTTCGAATCACCCCGTCTTCCAGATGAGAGCGCGGTCGGCAGATGTGGCGCAGCCTTCCTGCCTGTGATCAAGACTAGAGAGGAGGCGCCGGCCCGGGAGGCCAATTGAGAAAGAGAGAGAAGGAGAGTATCGCGAGATCACCGGGGCCGCAACGCGCAACATCAGTGAAGGCGGGAGGCATGCGCGAGGGAATACTGTACGCCGCGTGGTGGGATAGGTAGAACGAGTATTATAGCCTTCCACCAGTTCGACAAGTCCCTCACTTTCGGCAAGAAAGGCGCACGGGTGCTGTCCGCAGCGGAGGAAGCAGTGAGTAGCAACCTATAAACGTGCAAATAGGCAATGTTTCGCGCCAGGCGCCTGCCAATCTTCGGCGGTCTGCTTCAAGCGCACGATACCGGACCGAGAGACACGAGCCATGACCCTGAGAATGTTCCTTGTGACCTTATGTGCGCCAGGTCGGCGCCACCTTGAGAGGCTTCAGCTGAACGGCGCGCAGGCCGCGAGAAGGTTCGGCCGGCTGCGCTGGACAGAATTGTTGAGCCGACACGAGGCAATCGTCTCGGGAAGATGACGGGCGTTGCAGAGAAGGAAGCTCTCGAACCGACGTACGAATACAATGTGAATTTTAGCACCACATGGGAGCTCGGCGCCGTTTCGGTTCGATGCATATGCGTAAACGGAGCTACGTATCGTACAACCAACTGAACGCTTTCTGCATCAAAAGCCGCATGCGCCACCAGATTCTTTCCGTCGTCTGCAGGCTTTTCAGCCGGTATGCATCAGCAAACGGTGCGCAGCGCGAGACGAGTCGAGCGGGACGTACAAGAGATTGACCTCGACCTCGACGCCGAGCATCTCGCGCAGCATGAACGCCGCGATCTCCCAGTCGCGTGTATGCGCGAGCGCGATCTCGTCCCAGATCTGCACGCTGCGCAGGGAAGGCACGCGGAGCCTGCGGAGGCGGTCTACAGTGAGGAACACGCGCTGCCTGCGCGTGCGCCGGAGGACTCGGGAGTACGGCGCGAACGAGAGCACCAGCCGCTCGAGCGTCGGGGGGAGCACGCGGAGGTGCCGCAGCGCATGCGCGTCGAGGGCGAGCACGCGCAGCGCAGAGAACTCGCCGAAGGTGTCAAGCCGGAAAGGTGTCGGCGCAAAGCGCAGGTGGGTGGAGCTGAGGTCGAGTTCCTCGAGCGTGTTGAGCTGCCGCAGGAACACCGAGCTGGCGCTGAATTGCTCTCCGTTGTGAACGTGCATGTTGCGCAGCGCCGCGGCGCGCAGACTCGGCAGCGTAACGATGAGCTGCAAGAGGGCGACGATGTGGACTGCACAGGCGTCGAGGCGAATGGCGCGGATGCCGCTGAACTGCGTGCAGCGGAAGAGCTCGCGGAGAGTCATCCCTTCGATCCTCGGGATCCGCGCCCCGCGAAGCGCCAGCGAGTCGAGAACAGGGAATTTCTCGAGAAAGCCTAGCACGCCGCATTGCTGTGGCTGGTACGCAGAATCATCTACGTTTGGGACGTAGCGCCCCCAAGTGATAGCGAGCCGGCGGACGTGCTGTGCGGCGAGCGCAAGCCCGGGAATGTCAAACATGTCCGTGCCTGCCTTGAAGAACGCGACGTCGGCGGCGGCTCCGCAGCTGCGGACAATGCGCTCGATCGTGTGCGAGGGGGTTGGCGTCGAGACAGGAAGCGCGATGCGACGTACGAGCCGGGCGAGCTCTGGGTGTGCATTGAGGGAAGCGGCGAAGGCTAGCACGCGGCTCGAGTTTGACAGGAAAACATCGCTGTACAGCACCTCGGTCGCTGCATCCCGCCAGGCGCGGCAGACAATGCACTCTGCGGAAAGGCCGGTCCATTTGCCCAGGGGATGTAATTTCTGAGGATATAGTGCTCCCGGAAAGACCGGCACGTCACATTCGGAGAATCGGCGGAGCGTGCGGACAAGATGGAAGATCCGGAGCTGCACCTCGGGTGGGATACGGGCGGCAGGGTTGAGACTGTTGGGGTCTACTCCGAGTGCGGCTCGGCGACGCAGGTCGTACCTATCAGCTAGTTTAAAAATGATACGCCCAGTCACAGTCAGGAGCAGAGGCGGGCCGAAGTAGAAGACTGGAGAGCGGCGTGCAGCAAAGGAGATGTAAGCCATCTGACTCGCCCTGTTCGCGATATGAGGCGCTCTCCTGAGGGTTAGCGGATATATGAACTGCCGCGGATCGGAACGAGTGAAGTGCAGGGCGACGACGAACAGCACCAAGATTAGCAGATAATCAAATATATCGGCTGTCCGAGCAACTTCGAGCGAGTTGTGCACTGTCTGGAAAGTGTGACCAGTCCAAGTCAAAACCCAGGTCACGATCGATAGTTCGAGTCGCTGCGGATGAAGCGGCGAGAGATAGTATCCCAGAGCAACCGATGCCGCCGTGGTCGTACACGGAAACAGCAAGTGAAATGCCGGATTTTCCCGCATCGCGAGAATGAAAGAGATCAAAAGCCACGTATAGCGCAGGACCAAGAGCCACGCGACGAGCTCGGTCGAGAGTGGGATATAGAAGTACGGAATGTACGGCATAGGAATGGCTGGCTCGGGAAAACGTCTCAGGAAGCGTTCAGCCTGTGGGATTGTGCCAAAAACACATATTGCCAGTCTCCTGGAGAGGCAGCATCAAAGGTGGCACGCGCAGGCTGCATGGTCGGCGCCGACCTAGCGATATGTTGGCTTTTGCGAGGAGTCTGGGTCGAGTCTAAATCATGTAGAGCGTGGCTAGCAGCAGAGCGCATCGCGAGCAGGCGCGAGACGGGAAACCAACCCTGGATGGAGCGATGGCAGGACGAACAGAGAGTTCGAGCGGCGACTCGGAGTTTGCGGATATTCCGGTCCGGACCGAGGTGCCACCGTGGAACCTCGTATCTCCTACCTACCATACGAGATCCCCCGATACATTGAGACTGGCATAAAAATATGATTGTCAGCTTGGGAGCTGACCAGTGAAAAAACTCATTTATAAAGCTCTGCGGGGGCCGGAGGGATCTCATTGGCATCCCAACTTCAACTCCCTCGAGCTCTGTGTGGATTGTTGAATCGGAGACGCAGACTTGATCCTAGTGGAACCAACCTTGGTAACAGTGGGAATCAATTTTGTACCATTCATCACTCAATACTGTAAGGTGCGAGCGATTAGGAACTGGAGAGCCTGCAAATGACGGAAAATCTGACGCGGTCAGAACCCAGTAGCACAGGTGAAAAGACGATGACTGCCGGGGCCTAGGAGGTCTACTGCCGTTCCCTTCTGTGCCGCGTGCGCACGACCTCGTACTGCAACGGATGGTCGACGTCGTAGGGAAGGTCTCCCCGGTACGGCGCGGGCCTCAGCATCGATGCCGTGTACACAACCCGGAGCCCAGGCGGCGTGTGTCCGTCCAGGCACACCGAGTCAAGATGCAGCTGCTTTAATGACGGTGCGCGCTCGAGCAGCGTGGAGACAAAGTTGGAGACAGCGCGCGCAGACATCTCGACCACGTCAGAGTCGTCAGTGCATCGGGGAAATCCTCTGTAGTCGCTGAATGCGAGGTGCATCTCGGATAGCAGTGTGGACGGCCAGGTCAGAGCGAACCCCGACGGCGTCGCGTCGTGCTCCGTCACGCCGAGGGTGAGAATAAGCAGGTCATCCAAAGGCGGCATCTTGCAGCCAACGGGTGGGATCCCGACGACGGCCAGAGATTTCAAACGCCAGTGTATGGATCGCAGCGTGTAGATATGCCGGAACGGCTCCTCGCCCCAAAGCGGTAGCAGTGGAAACAGCGCAGGAAGCCGCGCGCATCGACGAGCTCAATGTAGCCCTCTCGCAAATCGAACAGCGTTGAGAGATGTACACGAAGGATAGATTGAGACCGGGTGCGGAGCCGCCAGACGAGAAGATCGTTCTATTGTGATGCATTCAGCAAGACCTATATACTGCACAGTTCAGTTCAAAGCGCTCTACCGCTGGATCCTACCCGAAATACACATGGAGATACCGCTCAGCATGCATGCGCATGCGAGCCCAACGCAGATCCTCCCAATGCAGACTGCGAATCATCAGCACGGCCCGGAAACGCAGCAGGAAACACGCACTACAAGTCCACCTCAACCTCGACGCGTACGGGCGCAAGCATCTCGCGCAGCACAAACGCCGCGACCTTCCAGTCGGGGAGTTGGGCAAGTCGTACTTCGTCAGAGAGCCGCACGCAGCGCAGTGGCGGCGCGGACGGCGCGAGCGCTGTAATGGCGTCGACGGCGGACAGCGCGCTTTTCCGACAAGAGGGACGGTTCTGCCACGCGGAGTAGGGCGAGAAAGAGACGACGAGCGTGTCCAGGGCCGCTGGGAGAGCGGGCAGGTGCGCAAGCTCGCGCGCGTTGACGGCGAGAGTGTGCAGCGCGGACAGCCCGTAGACGCGGCACAGGCAGACGAGCGACCCAGTCTGTGTGCCGCGGACCGTCGACGCGAGGAGCAATTCGCGCAGCGAAGCGCCCAAGCGATCCGCCCGAGGTTGACGCCGGCCCGCCCCATGCGAGCTCTGGCCAGAAGCCACTGCAGACGAGCGCTAGTCCCGCAGACCCTCCGTCGCTGCGCCACTCAGACCCTCTCGCCGTCCCAATGCCGGACAAAGCTGCAGGTGACGCACCCGCTCGTGAGACTGCGGACTCTGACCGCACGGGAGGACAAGAACAGCAGCAGGCCGAGCAACCGGACGCCGCGCAGGATCGTCACTTGGCCGTCATCCGCCCATCACCGGCAACTTCCACCAACAGGTCTGCTTCTGCCATCTCCCTCGGCACAGATGACGGGGGCATCCTCGCAGACGACGCTGCCGCAGGTGCAGCGGAGGACGACGACGACGGCGTGCTCACTGCGGCAGACCGATGTCGACAGGGCTGCCGTCATCCCGCATGCGCGTCGCGGGCCGCCAGAGCCTCCCGCGCCCCCCGCGTCGCTCGAAGTTCCCCGCACCTCGACGAAGGAGGACAGCCGTGCGCCGGATGCTCCGACGACAGAGGACGGCCGCGCGCGCACTGGCGGTAGCGCCGCTGCAGGATCTGACACACAGCGCGGGAGTGCCAGAGATGCGGACGCAACGGCCAAGCCAACGACGGATGCAAAAGCCGAGCCAACTGCCCTCGCGCCGGTGGTGGAGCAGTCAGGACGCACGCTGGCAGCCAGCGCAATTCTGCCTCCGTCCCACGCCCACGCGGACGCGAGCGTCTCCACAGATGCCGATGCCTCGCGTGCCAATGAACATTCAAGCGTACAAAGGAGCGCACAGTGCGCAAATGAGCGCGCAGCCGGGGGAGGGATCCTTTATTACTACTACTACTACTGGCGCGTAAAAGTACGACGCCCGGTGAAAGTAAGCGAGCATCCAGCGTGCGTTGGCTCGGATGTTTGACTGATCCACTGGCAGTCAATCGAGGAGACAAATGCAGCGAAAGAAAAGAATGGAGATTCTCCAGAGTCAGCAATTGTGGGCTGAGAATCGTTGCCGGAGATACACGTTGGATCACAGGGTCACCCCGCCTTGTGACCGGTGACGATGAGCCGCGAATACGAGAAACACAGCACCCGGTCGCACTTCCCTGAAGCAGACAAGGATCAGTATAGGAAAATAATGGTATTTTCTTCGTCTGGCGCGCAGCAATTTGCCAAGGTCAAGCCGAGACTCGAGCATCCGTACGCAGCCGTACACGTGTTCCAAGTGTCAGAGTGCGGGGTCTGGGAGAGAAGGCTCCCGGAGCCGAATCCATTCAGCGCTACCTAAGAGACAAGGAACTGCGCTAAAACCGGAACAATGGGCCGACGGTCCGCGGAGAACTAACGGCCGAAGGGCACGGTCGCTGACACGCCCCCCTGACCAAGGACGGTGAGCACAAGAAGATGGGGAGGATGGGCAAAGGAAAAGAACTCGGGTATCGAGATAGGACATGACAACCTAAGTGAAAAGGCGAGTGTCGCGAGGGTCAGTCTTGAAACCGATACTGCCGTCGGGGCCGACGACAAACTCAGGTTCCTGAATAGGATCACCAGCGGGACCATCGTAGTGCCGAGAGATGTGTCCGACGTACGCGACGTTGGCAGTCTGCGGCGACTGGGGCTGCGTGGGATTATAGGGATTAGCCATAATCCAATCCTTGACCTGCTGCGGCATGTCGCGCATGCATCGGGCAGCAACATGGCCGTTGCGACCGCAGCGGTGACACCCGTCGCCGGACGAGTTGCACCAGGAGAAGCCCTGGGCATCCGTGCGCGACGGCGCAGACGATGGCGCGGAGGAAGGCGTGGGACCGCCACGGTGACGCGCAGAGAAGCCGTGCGAGAGACCCGGCTCCCGTTTGACTGTGACGGGGTCGCTGGCGGCACCGGACGCGCGGAGGAGCGTTTTGACGGTGGGAAGGTCGGGCTCGACAGCCTGGGTGACGATTGTCGTACGAACGGGGTGGTACGTGTGGTCCAGGCGCATGAGCAGGACATCCTTCAGCTCCGTATCTTCAATCTTGACGGCGAGCGCCTCGAGCGCGGTCTTCTTCTCCGTGACTGCATGAATGTAGGCGTCGATCGGCAGAGACGGATCGTGTTCGACGGAGTAGAATTCTTCGCGGGCGCACATGCGGGTGAACATGGTGGCGATCTGGAAGTGTCCCTTGAGTTTCTTCCACGCTGCCGAGGCAGAGTCGCAGTCCTCGACGAGGTAGCGGTACTCGCGATCGACCCTGGCCCACAGGAGCGGGAGAGCGAGCTTGTCGAGAGCGTTCCACGTCAAGAGAGCGTCGGCAGAGGTGGGAGCGGTGCCGGAGACGATGCCCTCAAGGCCAATGGCCAGGAAGTACATCTTGGCGGCCTTGACGAAGTCGTGCCAATTGTGGCTCGAGAGCATCGGAACCTCGAGCAGGACGGCCGAAGCGGAAGAGGGGATGGACGGAGGCATTGTGCAGGGGAATGAGTGTGTTGTGTAGTACGCAAAAAGTAGTGTAGCTCGCTGATGGGGTGTGGTGTTGCCACAGGACACATATGCAGACGGCGGACGGGGACTGGCTTAAAGAGCGGGCAATGCTACCATGTCAGAGTGCGGGGTCTGGGAGAGAAGGCTCCCGGAGCCGAATCCATTCAGCGCTACCTAAGAGACAAGGAACGACGCTAAAACCGGAACAATGGGCCGACAGTCCGCGGAGAACTAACGGCCGAAGGGCACGGTCGCTGACACCAAGCGGATTCAAGGGATGCGCATCGCAAAAGCAGCCAGTCCACGTGACGATGCAAACATTCGGGTCAAGAGGTAAAGTCCAGGTCGGTGCGCACGTACTGCCAAGGTGGTGCAATGCGGAACAAGACGCGTTCGGCGGAGCTCGAACACAACTCTGCCTCGTGCCCCTGGCTCAATCTCCACGTGCACTGGCGGCCCGCCCGTGCTGTCTTGCGCCCCGCGACCAGGTGGCAGCCTCTCGTCGTACCCCGTCGAGCGTGCTGCGCCGCCCGCGTTCCAGTGCAGGCTCATTGGCCTGCGTGACTCAGCGCCCGGGCCTGGGAGGCCCCCTGATAATTCCGATATACAGTGACGGAAATAAATATTTGTACACCTTGACTTTTGAATGTTGCCGCAGAATCACTGAGCAGTTTAATTATTTCTCATAGTATGAAGAGTCAGGTTAGATGTCTAGAATGTATATAAGGAGCGCTGGAAGTTCAGTCCAACTGGTTGAGTCAGGACCTAGAATAGATTGATTCGGGTGGTTGGTGAAACCCGGACCTGTCCGACTCCCAAGGTCAGACAGCGAGAATGGCATTATGAAAGCAGGGCAATTTCTAGTACTTAGTATGACGACCTCCTGCCCTAACTACTGCAGCTACCCTACGGGGTAAAGACGTATACAGGGCTCTAATATAAGATAGATCCAGGTTAGACCATTCTTCCTGCAGCGCAGCCCACATTTCATCTCCGTTCCTCGGAAGGGGGTTACGACGGCGTACGCGTCGCTCAAGCATCTGCCATGCATTCTCAATAATATTGAGATCGGGGGAGGATGCCGGCCAATCGAGTGTTTTGATGCGGTGATCACGGAGCCACTTCTGTGCACAGCGCGAGGTGTGCTTCGGGTCGTTGTCTTGCTGGAAAATAACGTCCTTCCGAGAAAGACCATGGTCGGCCAGAGTGCCCAGAAGTGCCTCGGAGTAGATCTCGCAGAGGCCGGCTGCGTTCAGCGTGCCGTTAATCCGATAGAGCCGACCAGTTCCACGAGCCGTGATGCAACCCCACACCATGACCTTCCCGCCGCCATGCTTGACCTCCTGGCGTACACAGCGCGGAAGATAAGCCTCTCCTACACGCCTCCGACACCATTGGCGGCCATCGGAACCGAACAGATTGAATTTAGACTCGTCCGAAAAGACGACCTTGTCCCAGCGCCGTTGTGTCCAATAAAAGCGACTCTTTGCCCACGAACGGCGATGAGAGATGTGACACCGGCGCAGGAACGGAACTCGGCGGCGGATGCGGCCCTTGAGACCATTGTCGAAAAGGACGTAGCGAACAGCACGGTCGGTGGCAGAAGGGAAAAGGTTCCGTTGGACCTCGGCGGCATCGCGCATCCGGCCGCTCGTGATAGCGCGACAAGCCCGGCGTATCTTGTGAGGCGTGAAAAAGAGCGGGCGGCCTCTGCCAGGCCGATCTGCATAGCAAGTCCCCAGTTCGGCGACCTTCTGCAGGTTGTATTGGACGGTGTTGAAAGGAACACCAGTCTGACGCGAAATGTCGCGGTACGAAAGCCCCTGGTCACGGAGCACGACAAGGTGCTTGCGTTTGGTAGGCGTGCAGGGCACGTAGCGCATGCGGGGCATATGGGGCCAGAAGGACGCGGAGCAGGGCAAGAGCAGACGTTTTTTGCCGTCGCCTAGCGGCGTGGGAGACCTGCCGGAACCGGCATGCCGTGCCGGATTGCCGCTTGCAGGACCCGGTCAGCCTCGATCAATCCAAGTCTTTGTATGCACAAAGTAGACAGTCCTGGCAACAAAATGGAATACTCAGGTCACCCATTCATCAATGCAAGGCGGTACAAAAAAAGCAACATCCGGATTGGACCGGGTGTACAAATATTTATTTCCGTCACTGTAGGTCCGATCCTCCGCCCCCCAAATTTGGCCCTCCAGAACACCCAATGTATGATCCCCACACCCCCAAACGGCGGCCAGATGGGCCCCATGTCCGATCCTCCCGCCCCCATTTCGGCCACGGCTCAGCTCTGCGGGTCACTCTGAATGCATGCCCAGAGTTGTCCCAGGACATACTGGTACATTTTTCCGCCTAATGAAGCCATTTATCACTGATTTACGCTAATTCCTGTGTCCCTGAAGCTCTTTTCCAAATCTGCAGTCCGTCGGAGCTTTTTTGGATGCGTCAGACGCGTGGGAAAGCCTCCGGAAAATGCCGATGTTCGATCCTCCCGCCCCCAAAATCCAGCCAAATGGAGGTTCTTCCGCCCCCCAAATGGCCTTCCCGGGGGATCGAACATCTAATGTGATTATCAGGGGGCCTGGCCTGGGTTCCATGGCTTTTCACCCTCAAACGTCGGCCGTGGTCTGTTTATCTTGATAAATCCGCAGCTTTTTCTGTGTATCTAGCGAGTTTGCCCTAAATGGCGGGGCAAAAGAGATCCTTTACGCGCTCCGGTCTCTCCGTTTGCTACGCCGGATATCTACATCTCGCGGAAGGCGGAGACTAGGCTGCTGGTTCCTTGCAACAAATACAGGCTCTGTCTCTGCATTATCACCGTTGGAATCAACTTAAACTTCGTGGCTTTCCGACATTCTGGATTGGGCGCGGTGCGGCTGTTCGGCCGAGAAAGAGCCTGGTCCAGCGCGCAGTGTCTACCGCAGCCAATGCCAGGAAGTCTGCGCATGCTCTTTACATATATATTTTATAACTGGACCGGCTCTCTCCCGCCCCGCCGGTCGAACTCGGCCGTCGAGACACTGGCAAGCGTCTGTTCTGGGCGTCGATGTGGCGCACGCGAGCGCCGTGGACAGAATGCGCTCTATTCTACCAGGAAGATTGATCGACGCTTCATGGCCATGGGCGGCTCGCACCCGTAGAGAACTATTTGCTCGCCGCGCTGCAAGAGTGGATCATCGGTGTCTGGGCGACGGGAGTGGGGGGAGCGGTCTGTACTTCGGCGCGGGTGGGCCGCGAAGGCTGTTCCTGTGAGTATTTTTTTATATCTGGACCGAGTGAAACGCCCCAGGGCATGGAGGAAAACCAGACCAATGCTGCTCGAGCTCGGCTCAGAATGGGCGCACCTATGGTGTGCGTCCCGTTGAATTACAAGGTGGTCCAATGCGCTGCGGGTGGCGAACACGGCTCCGGAGTTACAGGCTGCAGCGAGTCTCTGGATTTATTTCCAATCCGTTTTGTGACGCTGAAATGTGGCCGACAATGACTGCGCGCGCGCAACGTCACGGGGGGTTCAGGACTCCTGATGCTCCATCGCCACAAACCAAGACCGATCTGCGATCCGGACAGTGCTTTAAACATGCCGTCTCGAAGCAAAATACAAACGCGTCCCACAATCCACCCGCCTGCTCCGTCTAAGCTCTGGACCCATGTCTTTCTTGCCTCGGAATGGCACCAACATCGCGGGTCAATTTTCGCTGCGCCAATTGACCCCACAAGCTCAACCCTGCCTGCGTGGTCCCCTTGTTGGAACGGTCGTCTGCCCAGGCTTTGAGGCTGACACGACTTTTCTGGGTGTGCCGCCTTTCCTTAGTCTGATCTTCGACTCATCTAGAGGCAACAGGGTCGTTCTTGAATATCACACTGCGTCGAGAAATCGCCTGTCTTATCCAGGATGTCCATGTTTTCCTCGACAGAGTCGAAATCCCCGTCGCGGTTGTGGCGTGTACCGAGGGAATGGTCCTCCAGTCGTTGACTTTCCCTGGGCCCCACAGATTGGAGATATTCAACTCCGTCGCAGCTGGAACTCTCGTGATCACCAGTGCTACCATCGAGGACTACGCTCCGGCAGGCGGCCCCATCGGTTCCGTCGTCATCACCAACAGCACACCTGCCCCTAGCAGCACAGGCGGCGGCCTCGTGCCGGTCTCTCCGAGCGGTACCGGAGCTCCGAACTCATTTCAGTTAGGGAAACGGAGTGAGCCCGTCCTTGACGCGCGGAACCGATGACTTACGAGACACGCAGGCGACGATGTCATGCCGCTCGCCGCGCTCATTCCCACTCTGCTCGTACTGCTCATTGGTGCCATTGCTCTGACGGTCTACCTTCGACTCCGATATATTCAAAGGCGTCTCGCCACCGGTGCTCAGAAGGCTCCGGCGCCTGGAAACGAAGAGCAGCTTGGGACGGTAGATACGGAGATCTCGCCCTATCGACAGCAGCCACTTCGACCTGACACTTCCCCTCGCTGCGGCGCGCAGAAGTCAAAGCGGCGCTGGTCCGTCGCTCCCGCACCGCTTCCGGACCAGCACACGCCGGGAATCGACAGCTTTACATGCCCGGGCAGGCCGCGCAAGGATACTCGCCTAGTTACGATGCTTGCTGGCGCACCGATTGACATCCCCGCCAGTCAGCGCGTCAGGGCCGACGATAGTTCCGGCGTGGAGTCGCCACCTCCTAGTTACTACTCCGGATAACGAAGGATCAAACGGAGTCGTTACCTATACCCTTGCCGCGGTCTCAGTGCTTCCCCTTTGACATTATTTTCTCTTACGCTGCATAGAACACTTCTTCTATACTCCTCACACAGGTTTGGGCAGGTCTCGCCGAACCTTGCTGTGATCCTCGTCTGGAAGTGTCATTGTCCTTTACAACCCGATTGAGGAGATATACCTCGAGAGCTGAGACATAGCGCGACGGCAGGAAAGTCACGAGTCGCAGCTGGCAAAATCGACGTCAATTCCTGTGCCCCGCGCGCTCGTTCTGCGGCCCAAGATCGGTCCCGTAATCTGAGCACAGGACGTGCACGTCAACTCCGGTGCGCTACGCGAGAGCTTCCAGGTCGAAGACGCATATGTGTACGTCGACGTGATTGTGCGCAGGCTGTAGCAGTATTCATATCAGACCCTGTGGTCGAGCAAACACTGGCGCTGTCCCCGCTGTGATGACATTTCCATCGGCATCAGTCAAATTCTCATTCTCGGCGCCGCCGGAACCGAGCCTTCGCTCGTGCGTGAAAGCCTGCTTGCATCCGTCCAGTTGCGCGAGGAGAGCGGAACGCGTGTTGGACAGCCCACGCGTGCGCCACGCAAGCGGGGATAATGATGCAAACGTAGCAACAGGTGGATTCAGTAAGCACTGACGACGCTCGTGTATCTTACACCTCCGTACAAAAGCAGCGCAGCCTGTCCGAGTCTCTGAAGGCGGCTGCGGGGATTACACTAGTTCAAGCGCTGCGAGAGAATAGCGTCAGCAGCGTACTGGCATGGATTGCCAAGAGGGAAGACTCACTATAACTTCTCAGCGATGATTCAATGCAGATACAGCGACTTAGAAGACGCCGGTCCACAGAATCCGACGGAGCGCAGTTGTGCCAGCCAATCGTCTCCTGGAGCGCACATACGTCGGTGTATCCGATACTGCTCGCTCGATGAGCCAGCGACGGCTTTCGGATCGAATCGGACGCACCGCAAGTTGACAGAAGCCTCAACGCCGAAAGGCGCGAGCATCGCGCGCAGCATGGTCACCTCAGGCTCCTATATATAATAAACCTGGTAGATACCTAGCCATCATAGTCCATAATAGGCCTACAGGCTTGGTTTGCGCTTTCTAGCAGGTACTGGTAATCTGCATGAGGTTTATGCTCTCTCTTTCCAGAAACGAGCCGGTTCTCGGCCTTTCCGCTCCGTTTGATAGAGCTTTCCAGTCTTTCCAGATGCCGATTCTGGCATGCGCCTCATGCTTTCAGGATTCCCATATCTAACACCCTCGTTTCCCGCGTTCCCTGTTTTCTAGTCTTTTTTCAACCGGGTTCCCTTTCAGAACGCGCTCTCAAAGATCTGCGGCGGCCGGAGGGCGAATCTCTCTCTCTTCCAGAAAGATCACACAGCCCATTCACCGTCTACTCGTATGCGAGGCCGCCCGCGTGTGCACTCTGACGACCGTGCTCGCAAGCGTGCTTATTACCAACGGTAATCCCAGCTGGCTTTTACTGGGATTCAGACTCACTTTCGCTTTGTGTAGGAACATTGAGAAGGAGCGCCAAAAAGCGCGCGACAGGTGGCACTCACGCAAGGACAGAAAGCGGGCGAATGAGCGGGCGCAGCAGAACCAACAAGATTTGCTGCGCCGAATGCTGCCAGCCACTGCCCAGGTTCGTCGCGCGCAATGATATTCGCGTTAGAACTACTCACAGTTTCCCAAGCTGCTCGGGGCAGCCATGGAGGTCACGAGTAGGACGCATTTGCTGCAGCTCCACGACTCCTTGGAGATCGATCTAAAGGGTTGGAGGAATCTGCCATCTGACGAGCACGAGTTCACGAAGATCACCAATACCGCCTTGCAGCTCATCGATTGCGGGGCTCCCCAGGAGGACTTGGACACCATTCTCGAGAGGGGACTTGCAGTTTCGCATGCAGTCGCCATCCTGGCTGGTACGGGCGAACGACAGGCGTGGAAGCGAAGCCCAGAGGACGCTGTAATCGAGGACTCTGATTGGCATTTGCTTGCGGCACTCGAGAAGAGGGCACAGCAGGTGGGATTTGCTCTTGATGAGATTGCAATTCTCTTTCGCGAAGGTCAAGAAGCCCTGCGCGAGAATGCCGCGGCGGGGACTCTCATGTGGCACAGCATGTAGACGAGACAAAAAAACAATTTTATTGCGGCCTTACAGCACGCGGGGACCGACTATTGTTTTGTGGGGGCGGGGCGGGGAACCGTGCAGACGGCGTCGGAACCGGCAGTGAGTTGCGACGAGCTAGAACCAGCCGTCCCAGATTCTCACACGCTCCGCGCTGGTGTTGGGCGCGTTGATGCCGCGCCACAGAAGCGCGATCGTCGCCTCGGCCTCGGGGAGATTGTCCGCCAGGTTGCGCAGGTTCTCCTCCACCCTGTCCATCGCCGCTTCGGCCGCTTGAGCGCGAGGCAGCGCGCGGCGCACACGTCGCTCGACATGACGCATCCGCTGCTCCACACGCTGCGCGGGCCCCTGCGTGTGCTCCGCCTCGATGTCGGAGCCCGCGCGAGAGGAGCCGGATGCGCCGCCGTCGTCCTCGTCCCACACAACATGCTCTCGGCGCAGTGTCCGCGGGAACATGCGGAGAAGGCGCGATTCGCCTTCTCCGTCGAGCGTCCTGCCGTAGACGGGACGCAAGCGCGGGTCGACGCTATAAAGGCGGTGAGAATCCCATTCTGTCGATGCACGAGCGCTCGCACCTGTGCAGCAGCAAGCGGAAATCCACGAGCGGATCCGCCAGCATCGCGGCGACGAGAACGCCCGCATCCTCGTCGCTGAAGATGCCGGCGCGGCGCACGGCCTCGCGGCAGCGAGTCTCCGAGCGGGAGTGGCGCAGCCAGACGTTGTCCACCCAGCTATGGAGCAGCTGCGTCTCTAGCGGCGTGGCCTGCATCCCGTGCAGGAGGTCCACGAGCGTCTCGTGGACCTCGACCGGCGCGACATCCCCCCGCTGGTTGTAGCCGAGCGGGTCGACGTTGTACTGGTCCGGCCGGTGCCAACGCAAGTCGAGCCGCGGCACTCGGCCGCCCGAACTGTACTAATAAATGATAGCAACTGTATCAGTTGCTGAGACACCGGTCACGGAGGGTGGTACTCACAGCCGCATTCAAAAGAGCCGCGGCCCCGTGGCCCTCAGCGGACGCGTCCCAGTTCGAGTGGTCGGGGTGGGCATCGTACGACCACGAGGAATGGAGATAGTTGTCGCCGTGGATGTCGCCCCAACCGCTGGTACGCGGCCATGAGCCCGGCGGCGTGGGCGGTGCGCGAGGCGGGGACGGCGGGCGCGGTTGCGGCGCGAACGGATCGTGCGGCGGGGACGGTGACGGGGACGAGGCGCGGGGCGTCTGCGAGCGGGCGGGCGGCGGCGAGGCACGCGGCGTCTGCGAGCGCGCGGGCGGCGGCGAGGCACGCGGCGTCGGTGAGCGGGCGGGCGGCGGCGAGCCCGCAGAGCTGCCCACCCAACGGCGGACGAAGAGTTCCTCCGCGGAGAGGGGCCAGCCCCGGATGGCCGCAGTCTCTCGGGCGTTCTGGCGCAGAGCGGCGCGCGACTCCCCATCCCAGCCGCTCAACTGCGGGGCGGGCGGCTGCGCGTTGCCCGTGGCCACCAAAGGCGGCATCTGGTCGTCGTCGTCGTCGTCGTCGTCGTCGTCTGGGGGGAGCTCGAGGTCCGGCAACGAGTCGTGGTCGTCGTCTTCGTCGCCATCGCCGCCATCGTCCGCTTCGACGGCGGGCCTTGGCCCGCCTACGCGCCAGGGAGCCATTGTTGGAGCGGCTGCGGGCGTCGTAGCGGCTGTGGGCTCTGCGGCAGCCGCAGACGAGAGCGGATTGGCAGGCGGCGCGGCGTTGGCGGATGAGGGCGTGGCCGCAGATGACGGCGGGCTGGCGGGCGCTGGCGCAGGCATGGCGTGCGGTCCCTCGCTCTCGTCATAGACGAGCGACCACAGGCGACGTCCCATTTTTCGGAGGACGGGGTAAGTAAGGCAGGGGTGAGGAAATCGGAGAATGAAGCTTGTATCAGACGTGTTCCACGCCTGGAACACGTGCACAGCTTTCGCCACATGGTGATTTGTTGAATGCTTCTATGACCAATGTTTCTCAGATAGCAATCCGAGTCTGCCAACTGCAAGCAGTAACAACAGCCGCTTAACGGTTATCCACTGTTCGTCGGTCCCTGTAGCCTTGCTGTGTGGGTCGGCTCCGTCCAATTTTTGTCCCTGAGAACTAGCCGGTGCCGCGAGAGCGCGTAAGTGCCATTTTGAAAAGATGGGAAACAGGCCCGATCATCTGCGAGAGCATGTGCTCCATCCGCCCCGTTTCTAGAAATGCTGGTTATCCCCAGAGCTTTCCGAGTCTTCCATACTACTTGGGACGCCTATCCAAGCAGCATTGTTTCATGCGGCGCAGTATCCTATATTTATCCCGAGTTCGTGTCTGCGCACGGGCTGTCAGACTCGAGTGTGCACCGAGCAGCGTAGCGTCATTTCTAGAAAGCTGCTTGTCCCGAATCAAGGACAGGGCTTGGCTCATGATGGATCTGCATTCATCATGAGCCATCCTACTTGCTTTCCAGAAATAAGCGGCCGCTCGCACTGAAAATTGCCAATCCCGAGCACCGAGCAGAGGGATTGCCAGATTTCTTAAAGCCCCAGTCATCAAAGCGAAGTTTCCCGGAAGTCTCCTTCGCGCGCCCACGTCGTGCGCCCATTCTCCCGTTCTGGCTGAGGATGTCCACGTCCCAAGCACCAGCCGCACCGGGGAGAGCTACCCGTAGCCGCTCCAAGCCTGACGAGATCCTCGTGCGGTTGGACAGTTCGTCGAGGCCGGTCCAAGTTCCCAAGTCAAGCAAGTTACTAGACGGGGCCGTCGAACACGTTGGGGAGCAGCCAGCTACGGGAGAGAACACCGAATCGGTAAGAGACGCTGCCCGAACCCCGCGAGACACGATGTCCTGATTTTATTAGGTGCCTCTGCCAGGTGTCGTCGATCCAAAAGAACTAGGTCAAGCAGCGCCCGCCCAAGTCAATTCAAAACCAGTATGTCAAGGTCCTGGTTGCACTGATGACGTCGCGCTGAGCACGTTGCAGGCTCCGAAACGGAGGAAGGCCTCCGTCCCTGCACACGATGAGCACCGGCCTCCTGCAGCTGCAAAGGTCAGCTCGACATCAGACTTTCCCTTTGTCGATTTACTGATGTACGTTTAGGGCAAGAACTTGAAGAAAACGAGTGTGACCGTCAAGGAGTCCGCCGCATCGGTGGCAGCCGAATCGTCCTCCTCCTCCTTGACGCTTCATGCCGCCGCGCCGCGCGGACTTCGTACACGCTCTGGGGCCTCCTCTGCGGTGCCGGCTGTGCCTCCTGCACCAGCGCAGCACCACTCAGAAGTCTTGCGCCCTCCTGCGCCGGAGCCCATCCTACCGCGCAGCTCTGCAGGAGTTCTCCCTGCTGCACGTCAAGGCGAACCTCGGCCGCTTACCGCGGCGTCGCTGGGTCCAGCCGCAACGGGCTCGCGGCTTCCTGAACGGTCCACGCGCAATGACGTTGTGTTTCCTTCGCAGGCCGACAGCGTTGGATTTCTACACCCGGCCGACGCGATAACTGTCAGGCATTCGCTGCCCGCGCAAGGAAGCTCCATGCCGCCGCTGCAGCCGGTCGCGCCGCAGCTCCAGGCGTTTCCGACCAGTCAGCACGAGATAGGGCAGCAGATGGCGCCACCGTCGGCGGGGCCTCGCCGCCCGACAGTCAACGTTGAATTCAGCAACCCCATGCCGCCGCCAACGACGCGTCCGCCAGGCTTGCAGGATGACAAGCTCGCCGTGCCGTCCCCGCTGCCGCCGCCGCCGCCTTCGATGATTAAACCGCCACTACCGCCCGACTCGGAGTCGTCGCCGCGTCGCTCGCCCAGCCCCGCGCCGCCGCCCTTCCCGCGTCGCTCGCCCAGTCCAGCGCCGCCGCCGCCGCGTCGCTCGCCCAGCCCCGCGCCGCCGCCGCCGCGTCGCTCGCCCAGCGCGGCGCCCGCGCTGCCCGCGTTGCTCGCCCAGTCCAGCGCCGGCGCCGCCGCGTCGCTCACCCAGCCCCGCGCACCCAGTCCAGCGCCCAAGTCGCCGCCGCGTCGCTCGCCCAGCCCGGCGCCCGCGCCGCCCGCGTCGCTCGTCCAGTCCAGCGCCGGCGCCGCCGCGTCGCTCGCCCAGCCCCGCGCACCCAGTCCAGCATCGGCGCCGCCGCGTCGCTCGCCCAGCCCGGCGCCCGCGCCGCCCCCGCGTCGCTCGCCCAGCCCGGCGCCCGCGCCGCCCGCGTCGCTCGTCCAGTCCAGCGCCGGCGCCGCCGCGTCGCTCGCCCAGCCCCGCGCACCCAGTCCAGCATCGGCGCCGCCGCGTCGCTCGCCCAGCCCGGCGCCCGCGCCGCCCCCGCGTCGCTCGCCCAGCCCGGCGCCCGCGCCGCCGCCGCGTCACTCGCCCAGCCCCGCGCCGCCGCCGCCGCGTCGCTCGCCCAGTCCAGCGCCGCCGCCGCCGCGTCGCTCGCCCAGTCCAGCGCCGCCGCCGCCGCCCGCGTCGCTCACCCAGCCCCGCGCACCCAGCCCGGCGCCCAAGTCGCCGCCGCGTCGCTCGCCCAGTCCAGCGCCGGCACTGTCCCCGCGTCGTTCGCCTACGCCGCCGGAGCCGCCGCGTCCTTTGCCCACGCCGCCGCCGCCGCCGCGGCCGCCTCGCTCGTCCGCCCGGCCGCCTTCGTTACCGCGCCGGACGCCTACCCCGCCAGTATTGCCGCACGCAGACCAACAGCACCAACCGGAAAGGTCGCCCTCGCCGCCGGAAGGAGAACGCCAACGTCGTGGCCCGACTCCGCTGTTTCTGCCGGATCCGGACGATGCTCAGCCATTGCGCAAGGAGCTTCTCGAGCGCAACGATCTCGCGGTCGACGACGCGCTTCCCAAGTTCCACGAAGACCTCCAGGAGGACTTTGAGCTTGACAACGAGGACGTCGACGAGGATGGCGCCCCTATAAAGAACTCGAAGGCGAAACACGGCCCGTACGCGAAGGGTCCACTGACCAAATCGCAAAGGCAGATGATCTGGGACTTTGTCCACGGGGTCGACAAGAAGTTCGAGGAATTTGCCGCTCTGTTCAACCGCCCGCTCTCGACTATCTATCGCGAAGCACGTTTCGTCATGAAGGACAACCGCTCGCCGAACATCTTCAATTTGTATGTCAAACGCTGGTGTCTAGAGAACCCCCAGAATGGCCGTGCGTACACTCGTTTACCGGTGTCCGGGAATGATTCTGACAATTGATTAGGCTCCCTCGAGGAAGTGCGCGAAAAGTTCTGCGAGGCCTATCACGCCAAGGTCGACCCGATGACAGCCAAAGAAAAGGCAGCGTATCTGCAGGAGCTTATCGAGTGGAGCATGGCGTACGACAAGGAGAACGCCAAGGCCGTGCAGGAGGCTGGCGACCTCTACAAGGTCGTTCTGCAAGCCAGGCTCGAGTTCGAGGAACTGGTACGTCCTCCTGCATTCTCGTCCGATAGCTGATTGATTGTCATCACCAGGCCAGATACTACTACAGGTTCTACGACATCGTTGTCGTCGGCTGGGTTGTATCTGTCCGCGCCGGGGATGATAACGCTTCGCGCGCAACCGGGGCGTTCGCCAGTACGAAGAACATGGGCAACATCCTCCAGAAGAAGGGTTTTCAGTACAAGGCACTCGGCGACCAACTCGCGTCCCTTGGCAAGTGCGTATGTCGGTGTTTTTGCTTTCTGACATTGACATATGCTTTTAGGATTGGCGAAATGACCAAGGTTGAGCCCAAGGACTTCTCGCAGACGAGCCAGGAGTGGTACACGAAGCACGCTCGGCACGACCACATCAAGGAGAAGCTGACGCCGTGGCTCATTGAACTTCAGAGTGCGTTGCCAACTGCCTGTGTTCGAACTCTTACTCAATGTGGGCGCGCGCAGATACTGCGGCCAAGCGCTCGCGCACGACACTCAAGTGGAAACACCATTACATCGAGATGTTGTGGGCCTCCAATCGCGTTGTCGGCTGGCCGGATAGCGTCCCCGTTCCGCACGACGGAAAAACGCTGTTTAACAGCGTCGACGCAATGCGCACGCTACTCATCGCCTTCTACAAGACCGGCCGAGGCGAGTTGGAGGGCGACCAGGCCCTGAAGGTGGAGCGCATAAGCGACGGTGCGTTTCGACATGCTGTTCGTCCCTTGCGGCGCTCTGAACACCACTTTAGAGGAGCTCGCCTACGCCGATAACAGCAAGAAGAAGTCCAACTGGCTTGACGTGCCCTTATACATCAGCGACACGGGTCGCTCGCTTGCAACGGTTCGCGACGCTCTCCTCGAACAGCACTCGCGCGAGAAGAACCCCAACGGTGTTAAGCGCGAGCCAGCGGACGACGCCGACGACGCTGACGAAGAAGACGACGACAACGAAGAGGACGACGACGCCGAAGAGGATGCCAACGTCGACGAAGACCAACATGTCGACTTTGACAAGCTCGTCGCACAGGCTGAGGCGAAGCGGACCGGCGTGCGGTCAAAGGCTTCGTCGCACGCCTCCGCTCGCGGTGGTGCTCGCGGTGGTGCTCGCGGCGGCGCTCGCGGCGGCGCACGCGGTGGCGCTCGAGGCGGAGCGCGCGGTGGCTCACACGGCGGCGCTGGCGAGTCGCGCGAGTCGCGCGAGTCGCGCCCGGTCAGTCCGATGCCGCCGCCCGTGCCCAAACGTCGTGCGCTCTCCACCACGCGCACCCTCGCCCAGGCATTCCCTGTCCCCGCGCGCAAGGAGCACACCTGGGTATCACCCGACGTGGCCGACTCCGACGGCGGCGATGGCGACGCCGCTCTGAAGTTGAAGACGACGGACAAGCACAGCGCGTCGGGGAAGTTGTCACGTGTCGGCAACGCTCGCAGCAAGGACGCCGACTCGTCCGGCGACGAACGAACCACCACGCGCGCGACGAAGGCAGGAACGTCCAAAGACCGCGCCGCCGCAGACTCCTCCCAGCGCGGCGGTCGGCATGCCAGGTCGATCGATGCGTTGCGGCATGAGCAGACCGAGTACGAAGACGAGCCCGAGCCCCTGGAGGGCTCCAGGAAGCGACGGGCCGCGGGGGCAAATGCATCGCGCAAGCGCGCTGCTGTTGAGAGGAGCGCCGCCGGCGCAGCCTCCCAGTCGGACGACGTTCGCGGCCATCGCAGGGACCCCAGGAATGGCAAGCGCCGTTACGGCAACAAGGACGACGACGACAAAGACTACAGCTCCGAGTGGGGCCCGCTCGGTGCGCACGACGACACTGACTCGCAATCCGAAGTACCGCCGCGCAAAAAAAGAAAGACTTCGCGTCCGCCGCCGCCCGCCAGGACGAAGGGGACAACTGGGCGCACATACGCGCCTCAGCTCGGGGGTGGTGCACACGGTCCGTGTGTCCGTGACATGTTGTCCATTGCGTGCTGATGTTGAAGCAGGTCGCCATCGGCCGAGTCCGTCGCCCGCGTCCACGCCGGGGACATCCACGACCTTCGGCGAATTGGGCGGCGCATACTTGTTCGAAGATGTCGGGCAGTTTGACCCCAACATGTTTGCGACACCTGTCGTAATGGACCATGCACCTGTTTCTGCGTCGAACGCCAATCCGCCCCGCGTCGAAGGTGCGCCCTTCGGCGACGTGTCCAACGGCACCGCGCCCCCTGGCGGCATATCCACCGGCAACGACGGCAACGCTGCGCAGCAGTCGCAGGGGTACGGTGCCATGCAGGCCCTCTCCAACAGCACTGGCCCCGCCACGTCCTTCCCGAACGCACAGCACGACTCCATGCCAACGCTAACCAGCAACGCGAATGCGCAAGCGGCGTTCTGGTCCGGCAATGGCGACTCGTCCAACTCGGCGCACGGCGTTGCGCAGCAGGGCTTTGACCCTTCCGTCTTCATGGCGCAGCCGGCGACCGGCTTCCCTCAGATGGGGCTCCCGCTGCAAGCCCAGCAGGCTTTGCTCAGCTATCTTACCGCCATGGGAGGTCTTTCCTTCCCGGCGATGAACGCTCCGGGCATGAACGTGCCCGGCATGATGGCGACCAACGGCATGAACGGCGGCGCGATGCAGGGCCCGAACGGCGCGATGTTCGGCGCGACGCATGGCACGAACGGCGGTAACAACGCGCTGCCCGGCGCGCTGCCCGGCGCGATGCAGGGCGCGAACGGCGGCAACAGCGCGCTGCCCGGCGCGATGCAGGGCACGAACGGCGGCAACAACGCGCTTCCCGGCGCGATGCAGAACACGAACGGCGGCAACAACGCGCTGCCCGGCGCGATGCAGAACACCGCGATGTTCGGCGCGATGCAGAACACGAACGGCGGCAACAACGCGCTGCCCGGCGCGATGCAGAACACGAACGGCGGCAACAACGCGCTGCCCGGCGCGATGCAGAACACCGCGATGTTCGGCGCGATGCAGGGCGCGAACGGCGGCAACAACGCGATGCTCGGCGCGATGCTCGGCGCGATGCAGGGCGCGAACGGCGGCAACAACGCGATGCTCGCCGCCATGCTCGGCGCGATGCAGGGCGCGAACGGCGGCAACAACGCGCTGCCCGGCGCGATGCAGAGCGCGAACCTCGCGAATGGCGAGAATAGCGCGATGTTCAGCGCCCAGGGCGCGGTGACCGATAGCCAAGGCTCGTACGGCGCACCCCAGGTTCCAAATGCTCAGGGCCAGAACGGTGGTGCTGCTGATGCTTGGAGCGGTATGTAGCATGTTGTTCCCCAGCGTGTGCCGTCCTTTGTGTTTCTTCAAATACTCGTTACTTTCTTCTTTGTCGTAATTCCGATGCGAGTTAGAGTGGCGTCTTACCAATGAAAACCGAATGTTGTGTAAGCCCTGAGAGTGGACATTAATGGGACACCCCATCGCAAATCTTGAGAGTCACGATGGTTGAGCACTTGTTCACATCGAGCATTTATGACATGACGGGCGGGGAGGTTCCTGACGGCGGGTGCGGTGACACGACTTGCCAGGTCACAAGCACCGACGAACGCGACGCTGAATGTATCATCTCCGTGAGAGTAAGGCTTGTAATTGGGGCCATTGCAATTACAAGCTGACTCCCATGAATAAACGCAAAAGTCTCAGTGATATCACATACTTTGGGCTGTAAGTATGGTTCGGATGCACGGCACCAATGCCTCCTTGAAACGAATCGACCCTTGGGCCGACACAAGCTATTCCGGGCTTCCCCAGTAATAGCTCTATACATGTAGTAGGTGCTTATTCTTTGTTTCTGCGCACTTCAGGGACATCTCACAGCCTCTGGGAAAGCTCTCCCGGGTGTCGGTGACGACTTCGGGACGGAATTAAGCGAGGTTTCAATCGTTTGTCGTCGAAACGGGCAGAGGATTGATTCGAGTAAGAGCATATCCGTAGGTTGGCATTGGCGAGATTTCAAAGAGATGGATCTCACGGCTACAGTGTTCTTCCTTCCTTCCTATTCGTTGGAACTCGTAATATAGACGCCGTTGACACAGAGCAAGGCCACACCGACGTCTGCCCTAGATACAGATGGCATTGTGTTTTAGACTGCATGTGGAGTCTTTTTCGTTTCCTTAACAAGCGCCGACACAGTGTAGCCACCCTGGATGCAGCTTCTACTCGCAAGCAAAGATCGGGGGACTGAGAGCGTCTGCCTCAAAGCCATCTCACCATTCGCCGGTTCAAGTGCGCGACATATCTGACAAGCTTGCTCTCGCAGGTGAGACGTCACCAAGCATACTTTCACGCATTGTGTCCGGCCACCTGTGACACGATCAATGGTAGAAACATTCATTGACGGCTGACTGGTCTGGAGGAGTACAGATGGGCGCTTTTGGTCGAAGTAAATAAAATCTCATTTTAACCTGGTCTCAATGGAGTGGGGACGCGTCAGAACCTGGACTTCACAGAACAGTCGAGCAGGGGAAGTCGCGGTTGAAAGTCCGCTCCGACAAGTCCGTTACCTCCGTCAACCATGTCCCGTCGCAGCAGCCGCCGCCGCACGCACAAGAAGAATTTCGCCGCGGCAGCCGCGGTCACCGCGGCTATCAGTGGAGGATCTGCTCCCGCGCCATCCCTGGAGACGTTCGAACTTCTTCCAGTGCTTTCAGCACCGCGCACGCGCAGAAAGCCTGGGACCGAGCGCATACCCAAAGTCCTCGAAAATCTGCCAGATATTCGCTCTTTACAGGACGAGGGTTACGTTCAGCGTGACAACATCCCGCAGTCGGTTGTGCCTGGCGCGTCCGCTCTGGCAACATTTCTGGCCGAGCCGGGTACTACACCTGGTCTGATAGAGCTGGACGACGAAACACAGGAATTTCTTGCGCCGTCGTATTTCGACCCAGAGGAAGGGGGAATAAATATGGGCTGGGCGCCGGCTTCTCGTCATCATGCGCGTCGAGTCGCGCAGCACGCAACATGGCGCGACACCGTCATTCCGTCGCTCGTCCCTGCCTTTCTTCGCTATTGCCATGGCCAGCCGCCTCCGTCGAAGCCCGCGGCGGGATGTCGCTGCAGCGGCAGACGGTGGAGGGAGATACTGTTAGCGGATTGGGAAGGTGAGCGTGCTTTTACCGGCGTTGGTCGCGTCGCTAATCTAACGCATGTAGGCACCGAACCAAAGATGTTCCTCGTATGCCGCTGTGCCCCCGCGGCCCTCCAGCTTGTGCAGTGCGGATACTTCCCGTGCGCACCAAAACGCCCTTCCATGGCGTTTAGCCTGCGGCTGTTGGAGTTCATCTCGCTCCACTCTCTTCACGTCGCGCCGAACAACACCGCGTGGGCGACAACGCTTGAGGCCTTCTGGGCGAGACGCGGTTTCATGGTGGAGGAAACTGTGAGTCATTAATTTGTTCAGACGCTCGTACTTCCCCAATACTCACCAGGTGAAACAGCGCTCGTTTCGCAAGCGACTCGGCAACGCGGTGCAGTGGTACCAAGTCTTATTGAACCGCAAGGACGCGGTTGTCAGGTCGCGCTTGGAAGGTAAGCAGCGTGCGTCTTTTGTATATGCGTGCGGTACTCATGATCTGCTGTAGAGGTGCGAAGCGCGCTTCAGCGAAAACGGTCCCGCGAACACGAAGCCGACGTGCAGCGAAAACGGTACCGCGAACGGGATGCCGACGCGCACCAGCAACGCGCCGCGAAACGCGCCCGTTGGGATGAAGAATCGGCCGCCGCGGACGCGGATACAGCGGGTGATACGACTATCACCGCTGTTGATAGCGCGCAGGGACCAGCGCGGATGTCCACCACCTCCAGAGACCAGGCGCGCGCAACGGCCGACGACGAGCAGGTCGATGCGGCGGCCAGCGACGAGGCGGCCGACGACGAGCAGGTCGACGAGGCGGCCAACGACGAGGCGGCCAACGACGAGCAGGTCGACGACGCGGCCAACGACGACGCGGCCGACAAGGAGCAGGTCGACAACGCGGCCAACGACGACGCGGCCGACAAGAAGCAGGTCGACGACGCGGCCAACGACGACGCGGCCGACAAGAAGCAGGTCGACGACGCGGCCAACGACGACGCGGCCGACGCGAGCGCACAAGCCAGATCCAGCACCCGCGTGCTTCGTAGCGCGCGTTTGGCCGCGCAAAAGCCCGGTGACGCTCCTGCGAAGCAAGAGCGCGCGGATGAACCTGCCAACGAGGTGCGCTCGACGAGCACATTGACGGCCCCGCTGATCGCCTGTTGCAGCCCCAGCCGCCTCTGGACCGTCAACATCGCGCAAGCCACGGCGCTGGCGCGGGCGCAGGACGGAAACCGCGGGAGGTAAGTTGACGTGTACTCGAGGCGCCGCAGACGCTTACCTGGCCGAAGAGCTCTGGATTGAGCCGCCCCAACGAGTACCTACGGGCTCGTTGCCCGCTGTGCTTCGGCGGTAGACGGCCAGACCTACAACATACGAAGTGCGTGGGATGCTCAAGGCCCGTGGCATGGTGCTGACCGAGGCGTAGAGCTCATGCTATTGTCTGTCTCGATGCGAACTTCGCGCAGAAGCGGCGCAAGTCGAAGAACAACGACCCTGTGCTGCTCTTCTCCGGCGGGCGGTTTGTTTCCTCAGAGGACGTGGACGCGATGGAGCAGGAGGTCGACAGCAAGCGGAAGCGTCCGGCAAAGAGACGCACAAAGGGCACGTCTGCCTCTCTCGACGACACCGTACTCGATGAATGCGAAAGCTCGTTCCTGGCCGCGCAGGAAAAGGTGACCAAAGCTTCAAAGAATTACTACGCGGATACGGGGCTCATGGCGCTGCTCTGTCGCCACGACCGCGTTCTATTCTTGGCGAACATGACCTCACCGGGCGAGCGGCAACACTACGCGCTGGTCTTACTGCGCAAGCTCTTCGACGGCCTCCCCGACGACTGGAACGTCGGTGCTTTATACGACATTGCATGTCAGCTTTCCCGGAGTATTGAGAAGGTGTGCCGCATCGCGTCCTTCGTGTACTTTCTAATCATCTGCGCCAGCACGATCTGCTCGAGCATTACGCGCATCGCTTGGTCTTTGGGGTGTCCGTGTTCCACGCGTACGGACACCAATGGGCATGCCAGCTTGTCTTTCACCCGCGCAAACGCGACGGCTTTGGTTTGACCGACGGCGAGGGGTGCGAAAGGTTCTGGAGTTCTATACGTCACCTTATCGCCTGCCTACGGGTATCAGGGGTGCGTTCGAGTCCTACAGCCGTTGCAATCGTGGTCGATAGCGCCATTGACATGATGTCCAGTTTTGGCGCCGTCAATTTGTGTTGGACCGGCAAATCGAATTCCTCGATGACCAGAACCTTTCCAAGATGGGTCGCTGGCTGTCCAAGCGCTGGACGGATGCCGAGCAGCGTCTCCGCAGTGCAGAGCTGCAACTCAAGCTATGCGGCGTCTCCGAGGACGTATTACGCTCGCAGTGGAAGGCGCAGGTCGAAGCGCAAGTTGCACGCACTCCGCGTTCGTGCTTTCTCCCTGGCGCTTGATGCGTGGTAGCTGATGCATGCACAGGGCAGTCCAAGCACGCCGGTGACAAGCAGATCGATAAGATCTTGCTCGACCTGGCGCATGTCGACGACCTCCAGCAGGAAATGGTTCAGGAACGAGCAAGGCTCAAGGCTGGCGCGCATCGGCTGGCCGCCAAGGACGTACAAGATATCACCGCGCGACTCGAGCAGGCAAAGCGCGATATCAAAGCGACGAGGGCCAAGATCGCCATGGCGCAGTCCCAGCTGGGTACCGGTGCCGTTCGCAAGTTCGAGGAGCTGCGAGGCGACGCTTATATTCGGGCGCGCGTGAATGCGCGGGCGTTGCGCGTCAGTATTCGCATGGCCATTCAAGCTCACAAGTTCGAACGAGAGAAGCTTGAACGTGACTACCGCCGGCAGGTCATGCGTAGGTGCCGTTTCCATATAAAGGATGCGGGTACTGACGTGCGGACGTAGAGAACAAGGACCACGTGCAGACGAGGGACTTGGTACACACACGCGAGCGCAACATCACCGCCCTGGTCAAGAAGTACAACGCGCAGGTCACCCACATGACGGTTCTCGTCCGCGACAACATGGCGCCGAGGCGTAGGATGGCTTTGCCCCGCGCTCTAGACGCGAAGAAGCTATTCCGGCTTGACGTCGACGACGACATCTGGCAGGAAGATCCTGGTCTTGGTCCGCAGGACGAAGGCGAGCTGCCGCCCTGGCAGGTCGATGAAGATGTACGGAAGGGGATTCGGTTCATGCTCGATGTTTCGCGCTGTCGCGAGGAGCGCGAACGGCTGCGCGTCGAAGCGCAGGCCTTGCGGACCTGGTGGCTCGAGGAGTGCCGCATCTTGCACGCGCTCGCAGCGTCCATAGGCGGTACGTCCAAATTCGTAGCCGTTGCATCAAAGGGTGAACGTTAACTATGCATATCTATACAGATGATCAACTGCTGCAGTCCGAGGCCTCGGTGCGGCTTCGACGCCTCAAGTACTTTGCGCAGAAATGGACCGCTGCACTCGCTAACACGTCCATCGACGTCGCGTTCGTTTTGCCCGACTTCGAAGATGTCGACGACGCAAGTTTCATTCAGCGCGAGCAAATGCTTGCTCCAGACTCGCCGCCAGTCCCCCCAGCCGGAAACGGCTCGGACACGCTCGTCCCGTCAGGAAACGACTCGGACACGCTCACCGACGACTCGGGATCCGAAGGCTCATTCTACTTCTCGGGAGACGACATCACGGAGGCCGGCGAGGACGAGTACGATGCACATCTCCTCGACTTGGCGACAGCTGCAGTCCTCGACGGCGATTCTGAGGTGGAGCACGGCGAGCAACCTGCATCGCGCGCCGGCACGCCCCCGCCTTCGACCCTTCGGTCCGCCGCTGCCTCAGTGCTCGTGTCCGTGGGCACTGGTAGCGGCGTCCGCGTCAACCAACCTGCGGCGGCAATCGTGGAAGCGGCAATCGAGGCGCCGCCGCTGCTAAATGGCGCCATCGTCATATCCAGCGACGACGACTCGGAAGTCGAACCGGTGCATCCCGCGCCTCGACGCCGCGGGGAGAAGGGCAGGATGTGCGGTCGATACTCGTGCTCCAACGAGGACCTCGCGCGGATGGCGTCAAGGACAGCGTGGCTCAGTGGCGCCGGCTTGGCCGTGTACGCTGAGTCGCATCTGCAAGCAGCTGCCGTGCGGACGGTTGGGCACTGTCCGTCGACTTTGCTGGTTGACGTTCGCGAGTACGTCGCCGGTAAGAACGCGGGCGACGAGGAGAAGATGCGCAGGAACTGGGATTATGTTCAGTCGCTGCTCAAGACGGTTCGCCATCTGCCATTCTCAATGAATGCGCAACTGACCACGTGCAGCTTCCAAGGCCCAGCGAAGCCGAGAAATGGCTCATAGTCGCGCACATCGAACGACCTCAACACTGGGCGCTCGTGGCCGTTTGCTGGAAAGAGCGTGAAATGAGGTTCTACGATAGTCTTGCGGCGCGCGGGGACTACGACGTCGGCTTGAAGGAGAGCGTGCTCGACTTCCTCGGAATGTGCGAGGAGTTCTATGGTACAAATGGCGACGTGTCTGGCTGGACATGGGTCGGGGAAAAGGTGTGTGCAGTTGCATCGGGCCGTGCCGTGCTTGACCTCAGCCAGCGGCCGACTCGTCAAACAAACTGGTTCGACTGCGGCGCATTTGTCGCGGCAGACTTTGTAAGCCTACTAACCTCTGACCAACCCAGTTCCTTAGCGCAGGGGGACATGAAGGAATGGCGTCAGACGATGGTCGCGCATATGCGCACCTTACCCGTTCACGGCAAGCGTGCCCGACCAGTGCCGTTGACGGCGGAACAACTCAGCCGTGCGGAGACGATTAGTGACTAGAGTAGCTCGTTTGTGTACAGTAATAATGGACGTAGCATCGACCAATAGATGTTTGTTTTTGCCAACGGGAAAGACGGGAAAGCTCCATTCAGATCAAGAACCATGAATAGCGCAGAGAAAGACGAGCGGATTACTGGAAACCCGACGTACTCAACACCTAGGAGACACGCATGGATTAGCGGTTTACTAGAAAGTCAATGCATGTCGTACACGTGAGGCGCAAATAGATGATTGGTTTCTGGAAATGGCATGTGCTTGATATGGATAGCTCACTCGCTTACTAGAAACGCGACGCACGTCGGGAGATGGGCGGACATGCGGATCAGCGGGTTACTGGAAAGTCGATGCACATCGTACACGTGCGGCGCAACTAGATGAACGGTTTCTGGGAACGGGATGCAGGCTATGGGGATGGATCACTTGATTACTAGACACACGACGCACGAGTGCCCGAAAAGAAGGAGAATCGTTTGGATGTCTAAGTTTCAGCCTTGATATCCAGTTGAGCGAACTGGAAAGATGGGGAACGGGCGATCTGACGTCAGGCCAAGCATGCGGTTTCTGGAATGCGGCTGTGGAGACGAACCCGATGCCGCAGCTTTCCACAAACCCGAGAGGAGAGATGTGTGCTCGTTTTCGGAAAGAAGACGCGATGAGACGGCGACGCACGAGTGCCCGAAAAGAAGGAGAATCGTTTGGATGTCTACGTTTCAGCCTTGATATCCAGTTGAGCGAACTGGAAAGATGGGGAACAGGTAATCTGACGTCGGGCCAAGCATGCGGTTTCTGGAATGCGGCTGTGGAGACGAGCCCAATGCCGTAGCTTTCCAGAAACCCGAGGGGAGAGATGTGTGCTCGTTTTCGGAAAGAAGACGCGATGAGACGGGATGCGGGCTCACTCAAGCGAAACAGCCCCTGGTATTCAATATGCGTACTCAAATAGACAAATGACGGCGATGAGAGGGTGCATAATTGGTCGGAGAGTCATGTTGCTGGCACTGTCTACGGGAAAGTTACTCTACCACAACTGAAGCAGCTCGGCTATGATTTTGATGCTCTCAGCCAACGTGGCTTTGCAACGGTGCGGAAGGTGCATCACGACTCGTTCATAGGCCGTATGCGCTCTCCAGCGATGCTGACGCTCCGTTTCTGGGGTTTAATGAGTGGGCACTAGATAAGTTGGGCAAAACGAGACGGCGCACCCCCGGGTCGACGAACGTGGCAAAAGAGCCATAACCACATGTACAACGAACGAATGTGTGCCACGCGCCGCGGCGTTGGCGCGTACACGAGCGGCCAAATCGCCTCTTGCGGCCAGGGACGGAACTGCGTCCCGGGTTCCGTGCCGTCGACGATGACCGCAGCGTAGACGTCGCGTAGGGCCTGGGTACGTGTCTGCCCCAGATCCGACACTAGGAACCGAGCGCGGGTCCATATTGCCACGCGGCAAAGGTACTCGAAAGGCGACTCATGTCCTAGTCACGATGATGAGGCCGCACGGTTCTGGGAACGTGGAAAAGTGGAGGGACCGACTCTGGGGGTTGACGCGGACCCAGAAAACGCGCATCATCCGGAGGAGGTCGCGCGGGGTAAACGTCGGCGGAGCGGGCGGGGTGTAGTGGTCGCCCAGCGCGGATTCGCTATACAGCGAAGCGAGAAGAGAAGCATAGGGCCCGAAGACGGGACGGGGAGCTGGTCCAGACATTAATGATCAGGCTGGAAGGTGAGGGTGAAAGGATTGTCAAAGCGGAGCCCAATCATAAGCAAGCGGTCACTGGGGCGGTGAGGCCAGGAGAGGGAACGCGAGTGGATTCCGGAAAGGAGTTGAGTTGTTGCGACAATCCGGATAGGCAGGCTGGAAACTCGGGCAAGTAGATAGCAGTTGTGACCTGATCAAGGCGACAGACCGGGAAATCCTGGAAAGCATGCTCCAGACCTGCTCCAGACGGCGCGTGTAACCGAGAGATGTCTGGGAAGGATTGGCCTTGCACGATCACCAGTTTTGCGGTTTCTAGAAAGAGCCGGGACCTACCAGCGGCGCGTGCAGGCGTTTCTGGAAAGGAGTGCAAGACTTGTGATCTTGGCGTGATCGCAAGTAGGACGGTTTCCGGAAAGAGCAGGGATCGGCTAGCGGCGCGTGACAGCAGAAAAGACGTTTCTGGAAAGGGGTGCAAGACTTGTGATCTTGGCGTGATCACAAGTAGGACGGTTTCCGGAAAGGGCAGGGATCGGCAGGGGATCGGCGAGCGGCGCGTGCCAGCAGAAACGACGTTTCCGGAAAGGAGTGCAGGGCTCATGATCACTCGTGATCCTGCCAGAATCACGAATCTTGCGGTTTCCAGAAAGGTCACGGATCGTGCATCTGTTACCAGAAATGCGCTGTCTGCGCTCGCGGGTGATCAAGTACTCCAGAAAAGGACATGCGTGCCCCGCAGATGTGCTGCAACTGCGATGTCACTTGTACTGTAGTGGGAGATGTAACAGGATGGCGACGCGCGCGCTGAGGCACCGTGTCCCTTTATCAGAGAGCTGGAGATAGGCATGCAGACTGTCCGAGCCGGCATCAACCGTACCGGCACGACGCCCCGGTTTCCTTCGCACTCCCACATGCAGCGACGGCCGAACCTATACAACCTCTTCGCCCGGTGGTGGTTCTTTCAGAACGCCAAGCAGCCGCACGGTGCGCGTCTTTGCCATAGAAGGGGCCATCGAGGCTGACGAGTCGCAGAGATGCAGGTCGCGTACCATGCCCGCATGCTTGACGCGCTGCGGGCGACGACGGGGCCCATGACTGCCGCGGAGCGCGACGAGCTTCGACGCGATCTTCTGGCGTTTCTTCGCCGGAGGAATCTTTGGCAGCTTTTTCAGAGGGCCTGGTACATGCAACATGAACGGCAGGACGGTGGTACGTCAATAGCGAGCTGCGTCACTCGATGGCCCTGACGTAGGACTAGCAGAAACGACTTTTCAATTCAAGCAGCGAGCTGCGCGTGCATACAAAGACGTTATGTCCGACATGGACCCGGAGAAGAGGCAGAGATTGTACAACGAGCTCGTCGAGCAGCTTGCCGCTGGCGGGGTCTATGTGATGTAGTTCGATCGCTGTTCTGCACAATGCCAGCGTCGTCCTGTTGGTCTTTTCCATGTGCCGATTGACCCATAAGATCGATTGTGCTATTGCTATTGCTGTGTATGCCGCAAGTCTATTCGGCAACCTCAAGTTGGCGCAAACAAAGCGACGTTCATAACATTCGTACGGTCGGTATATGCAACTACATCGGCAAAGAACTATGGAGTGTGGTCGCGTAGGTCTCGAGATGCCCGGGGGATAGCCAACGGCACAGCGCCCGATAGTCGGTGGATGCGGCCAGAAAGACGTCAAAGGCCGACTCTGACGCAGGGTTTAGAAGTTTGCCGTTAAAGGCGCGGAGTGACGTACTGTGTTTGCGTCGGCGCCGGTTAAGAATCCACGACTCGAGGAAGTTGCTCCACGTCGCTGGTGGTTCGCCGAGGATACCGAGGCGGTGCAGCTCCCTGCGCAGCTGGCGCGTGCGGGGCCGGCTCATATGGCGGTGGAGGCGGGCACGCGTCACACGCATCGGCGGGGAGTCGGGGGAGCTTGCGGCGGATAAGATTGCGCGAGGGCGGGGCAGCGAAGATGGGGTAATATCTGGGGGAACCGCAGACTTAAGAGAGATTTGAGTAGGGGCACGTTTCTAGAATTTGAGGTGGTTGTGAGATGGGGTCACCCTCTAGACGATCTGGTTTCTGGAAACCCATATGAGGTCGGGCGGTTTCCGGGAAACGGATTGCTGAGGATTGCCTAGTGGCTATAAGTGCTCTGTTTGGCATGCCGCTTTCCGGTGCTTACCAGAATGCCGGTATGCTACCTGTTAGATCCTTCTCTTGATAGGCAGAGATGTATCTACAACCCTGTGCTGGAAATATGCCTCTGGTGGCATGGTCGACGCGACGGCCCAGATCCCAATCTGCGCGCGGTACACGTCGTCCCAGAGATGCACCTCGCGCAGGCCCGGCGCCAGCGCACGTAAGACGCGCACAGACTCCAGAAGCGTGCGCCGGCACGCGTCGAGGTCCTTGCTTTCGTACGAGTACGGCGCGAAGGAGACGTGCAGCACTTCGAGCCCGGGCGGGAGCGACGAGAGGGTGGGAAGCATGGATGCGGTGACCGTCAAGTTGCGTAGTGCGGACAGCCCGTTGATTGAGAGCGAGGCTGAGACGCGATGGAGGCGGAGGCGCAGGTCGACGAGCGTTCTGCGCTGCGCCGTAAATAGCTTCGACAGCGCGATGTGCTCAGGAGCAGCGCCCGAGAACTTGGGATGACGCAGCTCGGCGATGCGCAGGTTGGGGAGATGGCGCAGCAAGCGCTCGAGGGTCTGGAAATCCATCATGCAAGCCCCGAGACAGAGTTCCTTGATTCCGGAAAGCGCACGCCGGTGCGTCTTCTGCAGCGAGGTGCCGTCGAAGAGCAGCTTCTGTCTCGTCAGGGTGAGGGAAGTCAAATGGGGAAAGACTCGCCGAGCAGGACAAGCAGATCGATGGCATCCGGCTCGTAGTCTGACTGCCAGCCTTCACCGTATCCGAGCTTGCAGTGGAGCGCTAAATGCGAGACATTGGTCGATGCGGAACGGAGGCCAGGAGTGTCGTCGAGTAGGAGCGGGCGTTCACGGAATAGTTCGATATCGACAGCGTCCACGCAGCACGAGACGACGTGCTCGATAGCCGCCGCGAATTCGGGCCATGACATCCTGCGCGTTTTCTCCCTGTTCTTCTTCGGAGCCGGCGCATAGTCTTCGCACTCGGGCAGCGCGATGCGGCGCACAAGGCGCGCCAGCTCTGGCCGCTGGGTTAGCGCGCGGGAGAGCTTGCGGACTGCGCGGGCGCCGCCGAGGACGGCGTCGCGGTAGAGCACCTCGGTCGCAGGCCCGCGCCACGCGGAACACACTCTGGCTGCCTTGGAAAGCTCGTACCCCCCGCTGAAGCCCACCATGCGGTTGGGGTACCAGAAGGGCGTATCGCACGGCAGATGTTCGTGTGTGCCAAAGCGCGCGCGCGTCCGCACGAGATCGAAGATGAGCAACTGCACCTCTGCGGGAAGGCACGCGGCCGCGTTGCGAGTGTTGCCGTCGGCGCCGCGCGCGCGGCGGATGCGCCGCTCTGAGATGCGGTCCTGGAGCGCGCACATCGGATCGTACAGCACGGCGAGGACAATGAGAATTCCGACGAACGGTCCGATCCAGTGAGATGCAGACTTGAGCCATCTCGTCGGAATGAGATTCCAGAGCGTGCAGAGCACCTGTATGAGCCAGATTGATTCTACAGCATCATTGGCGTCCCGCAACACGCCGTCCCCAATATGCTGGCGCCAGGCCGAGTATGGAGCATATCGGTGGGGGAGATACCGGTACAGGGCACGCGCACCAAGCAGAAGAAGCCAGAGACCGAGTACCAGCATGCCGAATCGTGTCGTGATTTGGGTAAGGTAGCATGCAATCTCGACTGAGCGCCCCGTGCGGCTGAGCAATGAAGACGGAGCGTGGCGCAGCCATTTGTACGGAGAACGACGCTCAGGCTGGAAGCCCAGGATAGCATTCGGGATGGATGTTGCCAGCAGGCACAGCGCAAGTCGGTAAGGATCATAAAATGCCCAGTAACCGACCAGAAATGCGAGTATAGCATGCTGAAGTCTGGACGACGCGTTGGGCAGGAATCGCAGCATGGCCGCCGTTCGAGCGCAGAGTGGGCCCTTTCCGACCCTTTCGACCGTCGAAAAGCCGAGCTTTATACCCCCGCCGGATATAGTCGCGGGATTCTGTGCGGACGCCAGTAATTCGACCTAGGATGGTTGCCGTTCGCGGGAAAGGGGCGGTTTTTGAGGCCGAACTCCGCAACCCCGACCAAGACTCCGCGGCGGTCGGAGTTGGAACGTACCTTTGTCCCGCTGCTGCCACGTAAAATTCCGCTGGGTACGAGAATTTCCCACCCATAAATTGCCTGTACTGATACACCTGGATTTGCGTATGAGCTGGCTCAATCCCACGTCCGCGTGAGCGTGTCTGATGCCGAAAAAATCGAATGCTTTGGTCTCGCAGGCACACGCGGCCCGGATTCCCGTCACGTAACGCTTTTACAGATACCCAGAGCTTTCTTCCGCTCATTATACTCCGCAGGCCAGCGCTTACGTCGAATTGTGGCTGCTGCCCGCCCCCGTCTTCAGGCGCCGCCATCTGACTTGTAACTGAGCCGCACAGCTTCCGCAAGTGCGGGTTCCTGCTCCTGTGGGACCTACTTATGGAACTCACCTGCGTTATGTCCTAAACTGAGTGATGTGAAATTTTGCCATGCGAGCTTCAAGGAGGATGCTGGTAGCGCAGTCTGGCTCACGCCCGCGAAGCTGCCATCTTGGTGAACTACATATAACTGGGCGAGCGGCCATGCGATTACACGATCTGCAAGTAACGGCCTGGCACTGGCACATTTCAAATAGTGCATTGATTGAGATATGCGCGTCCAGCTTCGATGTGTCCGCGGCGTCCGCGGCGTTCAATGCTACTCGAATTCTGTTCCTTGGACAACACATGCTGTCTCAGGACAACCTCCACCTCTTGCGTGAAATTATATACCTGCCGGAGGCGCCTGCCCTGCGGCTGACGCAGGCCGGCAGTCTTCTGCCATGATCCACAGCGCTCCAATCGGTAGCGGCGCCCGTCATAGAGCGTCGGGAGCTACAGATCGCATGTGTAGAAAGTCAGAGAAGATTACACGGACAGCATAACCCCGGTAAGATCGTTATGCGCTTTCGGTACCGTCTGCGACACAGTCTCTACGGAGGCGCACGCACGGCTCCGACGAGCCGGCGAATCTGTCCGTCGCGCAAGCATCAATCGTCATCTCCTGCCTCCGCGCCGCGGCGCGCAGATGAATGATGACGCGGCATGCAAGGTTGAGGTAGAGAATGCGTTGGAAACTAATAATGAGAAATTGCGGGGGTTAGCCGCGTGCATGAAAACGACGTTGACCGTCTCACCCGATGACGAGTCCCTGGAAGCGCTCCTGCTATTACATTAGATAGCCCGAGCGGGAAGGTTGCGAGCCGCTGACCGTGGCGAAGGCCGCGACAAGGACGTTCGCGACGGAAAGCACTGTGATAATCGTGAAACGACCGGCGAGAGAGTAAGAAGGACGACCTACCCAAGGTGAGACTAAAGTACGCGAAGGCTACAGTACGTGCGGTGCGCCGTGAGATGACATCGATTAAGCTCGAGTGGGAATCCTCACCCTCGCGGTACAGCATGCTTGCCAGGCGCGGAGAGCCAGGTCGAACTGGCGCGCAATTAGTCCGAGAAGGTACGTACGGGAACAAAGCGAGGACTAACAGTGCTCTCGGCCCTTTACCACGGTGAGCACGAGGAGTGCTGGGAATCTACAGTGTCAGAGCGAGACGTCCCGCGTGACGTGCTGGCCACATACCGAGGTCCACGACTGAGAACAGCACCCAGGCGAGGTAGACCTTGCGGTACGGCGCGACGAATGTACACCCGTGCAGCTGGGGGATTGCTGAGACTAAGCGTGTGCCCGAAGTCAGACCAATGAGAATCTCCGATCCGCGCTGGGTAGCGCACATCGAGTCTTGAAGATCCATTCTAGCGTAAGGTACGAGCACACCGCGCACACAGACAGGCCGACGAGCCCGCACAACAGCCGGAAGGCACGTGAGCCATTCCAGAGGGCCCATGTACGCAGCGCCACGATGCCTGCTCGGGGTCACTGAGCCAAGGGAATGCGGCGGAGGATGGGTCATACTCTGACTGAGGAGCATTCCGATGCTCAAGGATACTGGGAGTGTGGTGAGTGCTAAGGTGCGTCATGAAGCCAGGGTCGTACAGCAGGTATAGCCGCCCACGATCCGGCACTTCGTGCTGCTGTCAAGACCACCGAAGCAAACTAACGGTTGCTGATCAGGCTCGGGCGCGCGGAAATGCAGGGTAAAGTGCACACAGAGCAGCTGAAGGGAGATCTCCGGCACTGCGGAGTATCGCGTGGCGTAGAAGAGCCAGTCCGCGAGTGTCGGGCTCGACGACCAGACGTACTCAATTTCGTCCGCGATGGTGAGCAGAAAATCGTAGAGCTGTGTAGTTGAGTTCATGACTGCGACATAACGCAGACTCACAAAGAGCGCAGCTATTGATACTAGGCACGGGATGAGCACTCATTGCGAAGCGGGGTAGTTGACGCACCAGTGAGTGTCTGCTACGGGCGATTCGCGGCGGTGAGAATTAGATTCATGAGGCAGTCCATGTCCGAATGACCTTGTACGTGTATAGGTTGCCAAATTCCAGCTGCGAGATATCAAGACGATCCGTCATGGCGGGAAGCAGGGACGGTCGCGATAGCCCGATCCCGCCGACATATTATGAGGAAGAGCCCGGCCGATGCGGGCCCCTCGTTTCTGACTAGCGCCAGATAGATGTCAAACAGTATCGAGCGCTGCAGAACCTTCAGCGTTCTTGTTGCGAAAATTGTGAACTGCGCGTGGCGGCAACGGGTCGATTGCCAGTTACACCGAGTACTTGCCTGGAAGAAGCGCTCCTAATTGAAATGGAAAGCCGGGGAGCAAGAGCAAGGACAGGTGCAGATTCATGACGGCAGCAGAGCGTGCTGAGCTGACGTGCGAGCCCAGAAGAGCACCAGGTGACAAGCAAGCAGGCTTCATAGCCGGAGCACGCGCACTAGCACAGGAGGAGAACGGGCCATAGCACAGAACCAGCGACTGAAGACGATCTAGGGCTAGCGATGCAGCGCCTTCGAGCATCGTGAACGGTAGCAGATCAACCCGCGGAGCGGGGTTCGTATTTTGCCCCCGCGGTTGTTTCGCCAACTGTGGCTCCAATCCCTCGTTTTTCACGCTACTTCCATAACTCGTAACATGAGTGCTAAGCGTGGCGTAAGTGTAAGGAGGAATGTCGCCTAGTACTGTACCCCGTTGTTCCATCCTGGATGCGGGATTCCATCCGCACTGGAGACGGGAATGTAGCTCCGTGCTGCCGGGCTGGAAGCTCGTTCATGAATGCCAGATACACCGTGCCATCGGCAAAGAAGAGCTACATTGACCGCCTAAGGTTAATGAGGCAAGGGAAAGGCCGCGTACAGGGCGCGGGCACGTCGATTTGACGATAGCGAGGCCGCTCATCGCCCGAAACGCGCCGAAGTGCTCTTCGTCGGCTATAGCCTGTAAACCGGACGACACTCCCCAATGCAGCATCTAGCGCGTGGCGCGGCCGCCCAACGCGCACGTTCGGCGGAATTAGCGTTTCCGACGCGGATTCGGACGCGCCCGCGCGAGCGTCTATCCTCACGCTCCCGGATGGACCCAAGATGGACCTGCGTTGTGGCAGCTGCACGTCCAAACGCGACGATGCGTTAGATTTTGCCGATCGTGCTCGGCGCTTTCTCCTCGCGCGCATACCCGTGCGACGTACACTCGTCTTGCGGCACGAGATGCCTGTTGCATGCGCGTCCCTGGCCGTGGACTGATCGGCTCGTCATTCATGTCTTCCACGTCGAGCACGACCCGTACGTGTGCGCGGGCAAACTTGTACATACGCGAACGCGAGTCGTTCCAGTCCGTATTCCTGGTCACTGTATGCAACCTGGACGAGCGGAGCTGAAGTTGATTTCCGAGCGAGGCACAATTATCGAATTCGATTGCTTACCCGTACTAGCGTACGTGTTCCACGAAGATGAAATTCTCGCCAGAGCCATGGTCGGCACGTTCAGGTACTAGCCTGTGATGCCGCCTACCTCTCCGCGCTTCATAACAAAAAGGTGTGTTTGTAGACTCAGCAAAGAATGTGTTCCCAGCAGGCAGGCCCTGTGTAACTGCTGGGATAATGCCCAATTTGCTGCGGGCGGCTCACGCGGCGTCATTGGATGCATTTTCAACGCGTTTTTAGCATCAACAAGTGGTTGACAAGGATTGGTCGCAGGCTGTGCGCGCGTTCAACGTTGCGGGGAGATTTAGGACTTCTGACGCTTCATCGCCACAGAGCATGTTGATCTGCGAAACGGGCAGTGTTTAAACGTTCCACCTCGAAACAAAGTACAAACACCGCCCACAGTTCTCCGCCTGCCCCGTCCGTGCTCTGGACCCATGTCTTCCTTGCGGAATGGCACCAACATCTTGAGCCAATTCACGCTGCGCCAATTGACCCCAGGAACTCAACGTTGCCTACCTGACCAAGTCGTCGGACTGGTCGTCTGCCCGGGCTGGGAGGCCGACATGAGTTTTCTTGGTGTGCCGCCTGTCCTGAGTCTGATTTTAGACTGATCTAGAGGCAACAGGGTCGTCCTTGAACATCACACTGAGTCGAGAAAACCCCTGCCTTGTCCAGGATGTGCATATTTTCCTCGACAGCGTCGAAATCGCCCCGGCGGTCGATGCGTGTAACCGGGCAATTGTATTCCAGCCGTTGGCTTCCGCTGTTCCCCACAGATTGGGGATATTCAACTCGCTGACAGCTGGACCTCTGGCAATCGACAGTGCTATCATCGAGGACTACGTTCCAGCAGACGACTCCAGCAGTTCCGTCACCATCACGTCCGTCTCTACCAAAGCTTCATCTGGCGGCAGTCTCGTACCGGCCCCAACGAGCGGTACCGGAGCGCCCAATTCATTCCAGTCACGGAAACGGAGTGGGTCCGTCCTTGACACACGGGACCGTTGACTGATGAGACGCGCAGGCAACCATGTCGTTCTTATCGCCGCGCTTATTCCCACTCTGCTCGCTCTGCTCATCGGCGCAATCGCTCTTTCCATCTATATCAGACTCCGGCGCCTTCGAAGGCGTCTCTCTGAGTCTGCCGGTGCTCAGACGACCCCCGCGCCTGGTCACGAAGAGCAGCCTGAGTTGGGAGATACGGACATCTCGCCCTATCAGCAGCAGCCACTCCAACGTCACCCAGAAGACTCTTCCTCTGTCCGCGGCGGCCAGAAGTCCAAACGGCGCTGGTCCACGGTCGCTCCCGCGCCATTGGAGCCGCTTCCGGAACGACCTCATACACGCGGGACCGACAGCCCCACAGGGCTGGACAGGCCGCGCAAGGACACGTACCGAGTTAGCCTACTTGCTGGCCCGCAGAGAGATATCAACGCCATCCAGCCCGACGCCGCAGACACTGGTTCCAGCGTGGAGGAGCCACCTCCTAGTTACTACTCCAGATAACATGAGATAAAACCGGTTCATTCTACATATCCGTAGCCTCGCGGTGTCAACGTCTCCCTTTTTGTATCTTCTTCTTTCTTTTGCGCTGCATCGGGCTGTCTTTCCCCAAGGATTGACCCAGTCACACAGAAATTTGCGTTTGACCCGCCCTCGGAAGTGTCACCCGACTGAGAGCTTCGCCGCACCTCCATTTGCAGGTCGTCTGAGATCCCGCGGGTCCGAGTACGCAACTTCGGCCCTTCCATAGTGACAATCTAGGGCTAGCCATGCAGTAAACGGTAACAGATCAACCCGCGGAGCAGAGTTCCAAATTTGCCGCCGGCGCCGCCGCTGTTATTCCCTCAATCGTGGTACCAATCCCACGACGCACCAACGTATGTATAAAGGGGCCATGATTTCGACTGCTCAAGGACGCAGGGGAGTACGGGCGTGCGGGAGACCGCAATATAGTACAAAGAATTACACGTGATGGACAACGGAGCAGTGGTTGCCGTTGACAATGGTTTGACATTCCCAGCTTGCCGAAGGTCCTCCGGCGAGCCGATTGATCCGAACCGCCAGCCGTCCAGCCCGAGGTTGGTCGGAGTTCAAATTGACATTTGCTCCTGACCGCATCGATCGTGCAAGATGGCCCACCAAGCGCTGCTTCTTCCATCTGAAAGATCGGTTCTAGTGGACCTTTTGAAGCGCGCGGCACAACGAGTTGGCACTGCGTGCGTCTACCGCCGGAACCCGCGAACTGGACTAAAGCAGGCTCAGATCTCATGTGAAACTACTGGCTGAGGTGACTAGCATGACTCGGAACGCTCTTGATGAACTTCGCGAGCCGGATGTTCTGTCTGAGCTTCCAGCTGAGGTGCTCGTTCATATCCTGTCGTTCCTGCCTTTCCCCAGCCTCGTGCAGGTCAGTGCTACGAGTCGGACCTTTAGACGTGCTATTCTAGAGGAGGCCGTGCTCTGGAACAACGTTGTGACGAGCTCCAGTCAGAGCAACACTGCGCTGTGTCTGTTCCTTGAACGCGGACGCTCGACTTCTCTGTCTCTCGACATTGTCGTTAACCGCCCGGAGAGTGACCTGGTCGAACTCATCACCTCCAATATCTGGCGCATGGGTAGCCTGGTCATCAGCACACGCCTTGTTAGTGAGGACTTTCTTGCTCTGGGCTTCCTCCCTGTCGCGATTACATGGCCTGCTCCACGCCTGCGGTACTGTGAATTACGTCTCGGATACACTGAGGTTCGTGGTCCATTGTTCGCGTCCAAGGCTCCGGTTCTCGAGCAGCTTTGGATCGACGCCTGGTTCACTCCCAAACTTAGTGTCTTTCCAGCTCTGCGTGTCGTTGTCCTGAGCTGCAGGATTCACAACTCGTTTCGGTACGTCTGGCACATACTTTACTCCTGCCCGGCCCTTGAACACATGGCGATTCGCGCACATCAGTCTCCCGACGACCACAACAACAAGTTGCCTGTCCCTCGCCTTCCTGCACTTCGCAGCCTGCGGTTCCGAGTGGATCACGCAGACGAGGACGTCTCATCCGAGCAGGCTGAGTTTCTTCTTAGGGTCGTGCGCCCAGACGTGCGCGCGCGGATCGACCTTGCGCTCATGCCACTTATCGTGCGAAACGACGTCCCACTTGCCGCCGAGGTGCTCTTCGTCGGCGTCCAGCCGGACGATTCGCCCCGGTTCAACATCCACGCGCGCGGCACGGGCCGCCCGACGCGCACGTTCCGCGGCGTCAACCTGTCGAATGCCCGCGCCGCGCTGCACGAGCAGCTCGTTCTCTCCGCGGGCCGCCTGCAGGAGCTCACGCTCCCCGCCTCGCTATTGGCTGCCGTCGCGCTGCCGGACGGGCTCTCGTTCCCTCAGCTGCATACGTACTCCGTCTCACTGCGCAAGCTGGACGCCGCGCTCGCCGGGCGCTTGCTCCTCGCGCGCATGCCCGCGCTCAGCACGCTCGTCCTGCGGCGCGAGATGGCCGCCCCGTTCCTCGCCCCGAACGTGCACGTCGACGCGGAGGCGCTGCGCGCCGCCGGCTGCCCGCGGATCGCGCGGCTCGTGCTGCAGGGCGTCCGCGTTGAGGGGGGCGTGCACTCGTTCGTCGAGGAAATTGTGCGCGAGCCGTGGAAGTACCCCGATCAGCCGGCGTTCGAGCGCATGGACTGGTGGGTCTTCGACGACTCGTTACTGTAGGGCTCCCCAGGAAATGGAGAAGAAGTTATATCTCAGCGTGTATCTTTGCATTCTGGAAATCGAGCCCGTTGCTCATCCTGACTCACACATTCTCCGATTCGATCGCTTGTGTGAGGTGACGAACGTCTACCAATGTCATAATGGATCCATTTCGATCTCATCACGGTCCCGCCGCTCGAACTCGAGTAGCGGGTTTGTAGAAACGTCCCTTAGCGTGCGCTCGGGCCGTTGCGCGGCCGCGCGGAGGTTGAGAATGATGCGGCATGCTAGTGGTTTGTACAGAATGCGTTCCAGTCTGCCGTGAAAGAAGGTTCAGCGTCACCTAAAATGCCTATTCATGGTCAAGCGCACCCGTAAAGCATGATTTGGTAGTGACGTCTGTCAGCGTCAGAGTGTGCCGGAGAGAAAGGGACGTACCGAGTCAACGAGGGAGACGATGCGATTTGCGAGTACGAGGGCTAGGCGCAATAAGTGGCGGGTGATGGGCCTCCAGACGGATGCGCACCGAGCATGAATGAGAAGTAAAAAAACGCTGAGTGCGTTGAATCAAAGCGGAAGCGTCCGCGAGGGACCGTAGATGCATACCATCGCGATACAGAGCATCAGTTAGCCGCGGTCCTCTTGGAAAGCTGTGTCTGACTGCACGCGTGGTTCGTGTCGGATGAGACAAACCCGAGACAGCAATTACAAATCTGTCTGTACTTGACCACAGTCAGGCCAAGGAGCACTGAAATGCGCGCATGAATCAGGAGAGTGGCACGCACAAGAATGGAAGCGCGTCTCACTGTGATCGTTGGAGCAGAGGAGCATCCAGCCGATCCAGACGGGCCGGTACGACGCTGTGAACACGCATCCGTGTGCAATACCCGGGAACACGTCGCGCGCGGCATGCACTGCGACGGTTCAGCAAGCACCGTAAGCTTGCGTCTAAGAAAGCGTACACTGGGTCTGCGCGATCCACTCCACGTCGAGGTAGATGCACACTGCAGCAAGCGCGGACCAGACCACCGCGAGGAACACTTTGAACGATCGCGATCCGTTCCAGATAGCCCATGTACGCAGCATTACGACGGCTAGCCGGTTCCATAGGTATGACGGGGACGTGCACGACGATACGTGGAACTAGTACCCTGGCTCATGAGCATGCCCAGCAGATACAAAACTGCGCATTCGGTCCTAATTAGCCAACGGAAGACACGGCCTCTTCAGCGTACCAGTGAGATACTCGCCAACCCATTTCCAGCGTTCTCCGGTGAGGGTTCCGAACCATACTAGGCATATTCAGCGGCTTTGACTCGGAGATGTAGGACTACATGCAAGGCGCACGTAACAGCTCGGCACATGTCTCCGGCCATGCCGAATAGCGCGCGGCGCAGAAGAGAGCCTCCGCAATGCCCACTCCCGATGGCCAGACCAGATTGGCTTCGGATACGACGGTGAGCGCGAGGTCCTAGGTCTGAGAAAGCCATCGCCCGTCAGTATTCGTCGCTGGGCATGGGAGGACATACAAATAGAGCCGCTTTCCAGACTGAGAGGACAGATATTACTCAAGTCGGACAAGGACCTCGCCCGTCCTATCGTGCTTTGATTCAGGCTGACTTGCGAGCCACCATTGTAGATGCCCCTGCGCGCAGTTCTCACTGTCGCACCAGCGCGGCTTGCTCGACAAATATGAGACAGGAGTCGTACAGCGCGTCGGGGAGAATTGCTGACCCGAGACCTTGAAGGTCAATGCAGGCACGGTGCGGCGGGCCCGCTCGCAGTGCACCGTCTTTCAAGAACAATGATCAGTCGCCGTGTCCGAAATAAGTCACAATCCTCTACATAAACCCTAAGCTCAGCTCGTCTCCCCCAACTTCTCCCCAACAACCCTCTCACTCGTCTCAAACAACTCGCGCGCAAGCCCCTCCCACTTGCCATCAGCCATAAGGTCTACCCAGGGCTCCTGGCCGAAGCTCCCAGTAAGCTTAGACCGCGCGATGCAGCGTCCGCTCCACTTTGAAAGGGCGTCGGGGACGGTGGCGGCGAAGATGGTGGACCGCGCGGCGTCCTCGGGAGACCGTGTGATGGCGCGGAAGATCCAGCGGATGGGGAGCGGGAAGTCGGATGCGCGCGCGAGGGCGCCCTCTGTGTGCGGACGCAGCGTCAGCAGAGGAAGGGAGAACAGAGTGGGATTGCGAAGGTGACGGGCGTCGCATAGTAGATATTGCGCCGCGTTCGATGCGCCGCGAGAAATTGAAACGAAGAGGAGTGCGAGGAGACGGGAGACGTACCCGACGCGACCGGGCCCGGGTTCACAACTATGCTGCTGATTCCCGCATCTTTCACCCGTTGCGCGAGCTCGCGCGCCCAAAGGCACTGCGCGAGCTTCGAGACACCTGGCAGCGGGGCGTGCGTCAGCGCCCTCGCCCAGTCATGGGTCAGAGGGAGAAAGACGGACCGTAGCGCTGCATCTTCGCGGCGATGCCCTCGCCTTGCACGTCTGCATTGAGAGAATCGATCGAGTCGAAGCGTCTGTTCTTCCGCGCAGCCTTGTACGCGGACGAGCCCACCTAATCAAGACACGCAATTCAGACTAAGCAACCGGGGGCACGGATGGAGAAAAAGGAACGCACGGTGATGATGCGCACGTCCGCGCCGGGAAGTTGGGCGGTCTTCTCGAGTAATGGGAGCAGCTCGTTCGTCAGCACGAAGTGGCCGAAGTGGCTTCGCGTAGTCAGGAAAGAATCGTGCATGGAGACGCAGAATCTGACGTACTTGACGCCCAGGTGAACGAATACACCGTCCGCATTGAGCTCGTATTCTTGCGCCGCGAGTCTGTCGCGCACGTTTCAGCAGGGAACGCACGGACGAGGACGAGATGAAGGCGCACATCGCCGCGTTGTTGACTGCAAGAGAATGCCCACTGTCAGTCCAACACGAAGCCCGGCGGCGCTGTAGATAAACTCACCGAGAATGTCCAACCGATCGAGCCCGAGCGCGAGGAACGCCTGCGCCGCCTCGTGCGCCGACTGGACGGTCGACAGGTCCATCTTGACGTAGCCAGCGTTCGGGAACTCTGCGGCAGCAGCGCGTCCGGCAGCCTCGTTGCGACCCGCGACGTACACGGACGCGCCGAGCTCGGCGAGCTGGCGGTAGATCCGGAGACCGAGACCAGTCGTGCTACCCGTCACGAGCGCGACCTTCCCTGCGAGCGGCTGCGGGAGAGTCAGGACGGCGCGCTGGTCGGCGAAGGGCGGGACGCGCCCTGTTGTTTGCGGGCGTCGACATGTCACGTGAGGTACGCTAACGATTTGAGCGATGGGCATTCCTCGTTGTAACTTATAGCTCCAGCTCGCTATCTGAGGCCGCGTCACGCCGTGCGCGACGCGCGTTGATCTCGTACGCAATGCACCCACTTTGGTGTTCGAAGGCGCGAGATAGACGCGCTTTGTCAGCGCGCTCAGTGTTTGTCAGCACCGCTGCAGGTCGGACTGAGCAAGGCGCGAGTAACCCGCCCGGCGTGAGGCGCAATCGATTGCATATGCGCGTCTGGAAGCTGATGCCATATGCAGCTGACAGCGTACAGGACTTCAGTGAGCCGGCGGCTACGGAGGCGGGAGGACCAGAGATTTTCGAGCGGAGTCTGGAAACGTGCAACCGATGTTTTCCCGCTCACGTTTTCCCGCGGCCGGTTGGCCGCACCATCCTGGCTCGTACCCCCATCTTTTGACACAGGCGTAATACTCGACCTTGAGGTGTGCACAGCCGATCAGCGCCTGCGGTAAGCCCTGCCCGGCAGACGGGAGGCCGTGGATGATACTACCGACCCAGGTACGATTTTCTGCGCGCGCTTAGTGCTGGCCCACATCACGTGCTTCATCTGAGGCCGCGTATCTTCTGCCCCCCGGCACCGTTTTGGAAGCCCGCGCTCTAAGCGCGCAAATGCCGGCGCCAAATGCATCTCAGACGACCTTTTGCCCCGTGTTTTATTCTCTGCACGGGCGCAGCCTATGCGCTCTCTTCCGAGTCGGTTATCCGAAGCGCTTATTATCGACTGGATCTTCTATTCTCCATACTTCCCGCTCAAGTTCCTAGGGGATAAGTTGGGTCATTTACCTGAGCAAGGGACTTAACCCCCAGAGAGCGCCCGAAATTCGGGGCCGAGCTGCGAGGGAGGATCCACTGGCATCTTGCGAAGTACATTCGTCATTTCGGCGGGCGTTCCCCCCAAGACTCATTCCCAACGACATTTACGAGCCTTTGTGTTACGCCACTGGCAGTTACTCGCCACTCTTCGTCTCGCTGATCTCATTCCCGCTGGGCCGAGACTCATTTTCCGTTGGCGTCGGAGGTCGCGGGTGCAGACGGCAAGATGTTCCTGCTTGACGGGACTTGTGTCAGACGAGACGCCGAATGCCCCAAGACAGCAGACCAACCGCCGGACGGCTATCACCGCGGCTTGTCCTTCTACTCGTCGTTCGGAGCCTTCGCTCATACTCACGTACGCGGCACGCTTTCGAATTGCGCCTATTTCATTAACGCTGATCCTTATGCGCTGCTGACTCGTAGTGCCATCACTGCGAGCGTCACCCCGACCTGCCGCGCATTCCGAACTCTACGATGTCAGAATCCTTGGGTAGCCCTGTAGCTGGGGTGCACGAACCGGTATGTCTACATAATTGGATTGTGGTAGCTATTGAGTAATCGCCCAGGTCACCAACGACACTGCTCCACCCAATGCGACGGTCTGGGAGAAACTCGACGCCCTGCTAAAGGTTCGGCGCAGTTGGTCATGATACATGGAACTTATGGTGTCGGTTCTGCCTAGGATCTGCCGCCCGGGATACCGCTTCTGCCGCCAGAGGACGCTGGCAACTTCGAGAAGTACACTCACCGCCCGCGGCACGCCTTCGTTCCAGGCGACGGATGGAAGAATTGTGCACGAGCGCTCGAGAAATATGACGCCGAACTCTGCAAGGGATACCGCGAGGAGATCGATACCCTCCTCGTCTTCGTGCGTCGCTCAGGTTGACGATACCTCTAGATATGCTGATATCTATCACAAAGGCCGGTCTGTTCTCCGCCGTGGTCACGGCGTTCACTATCGAGTCGTATCAATGGCTCCAAGCTGACCCCAACGACGCTATCGTCTTCTTACTCTCACAGATCGCGCAGTCCATCTCACCCAACAACACCGTGGTACCACCCGTTCCCGCTGCTGCGGGTCTCCCTGGCTCGGTTTCTGTTCGCATCAACATCTACTGGTTTCTTGCCCTGGCGCTCAGTCTCTCTGCGGCCCTTGGCGCAATCCTTTGCAAGCAGTGGATCCGCGAATTCGAGCGCAATACCGCCCTCTCTCCCAAACAGTTTATCAGCGTCCATCAGACCAAACTCGAGGGGCTCGAAAAATGGAAGGTCGGGGGCATCATTTCTCTCCTACCTCTTTTGCTGCAGTTAGCACTCGCGCTGTTTGCCCTGGGCGTCCTCGAGCTTCTTCGGCAGCTTCACTCTGCGGTCGCCGCTGTTGTGTGCGTTCCCACGGTCGTTGCATTTGCCTTCTACGCCGCTACTACGGTCCTACCCGCCGTCTTAAATCACGCGCAGTTATCATTCGATTGCCCGTACAAATCACCGCAGGCGATGCTTGCCTTCCCAGCCTACAATATTTGCATGTGGATGCGAAGCACAGCCACTGCAGGGCTTTCATATCTGCTCTCTCTAATCAAGCACTGCCTAAGTGTGCTATTCTGCACACAGCGTGACTTGCTGTTTCCTTTATTCGACGGCGGCGCAATCCGCCGATTGGATTTTCATATCTTTGAATGGCATGTCCTGAGTCGGTATATCAACTTGCAGCTTGATGATAGGGACCCTCTTCAGCCACTGTCAGTCTATCGCAGTTTCAGATGGATGCATTTGAACCTTGACGATGGAGACGTCACACAATGGATATGGCACTGTCTTTGGGAAACGGCGCTCGCACCCGATCCCTACGTCCTCGGCGGGGAAGACGCGCTAAAACGGGGCTTCCACTATGTCGAAGTCGGTGACGCCGACGTCCCTCAGAGCGGCTTACGCGCGCTAGCTCTGGCTTATCTCATGCAACCGTCATCTCCCTTGCCATTCCTCGTGGAAGCGTTCATGCAAAATCTGAGTGACATGGATACCGCGAGCGCCGAGTGGATCGCCCGTCGGCTCTGTGATTTCGCGAATTTCAATCTCCTAGGTGGGTAAAACCTCCCCCTGATCCATACCCATCTAAGTAGACTGCGAGATGGAGACACCATCTCGTCAATGCTCCGGGCGGCTAGCGCATATGGTCGCTTGCAGTTGCACGCCCGGCATCCGATCGGAAGTTTCCTTGTCGCTGTCGCGAAGCTTGCTTTCCGCAGCTCTCGTTCCAATCCTCAGCTGCGGAGAGTGCTCCTCGGATACGCCACGATGCTCTACCACGCCTGGCTAGGCGTGCAACCGGTGCCACATCAACGTCTTGTGTTCTACAGCACTAACGCGATCGTACCGTTTCTCTGCTCCTGGCTATTGACCGACCCGGAGGACTATCCCACGCATCCGGACCGCCTCCATCGGCGGCTTGGCGCGCAGGAGCTGGCGGAGCTTTTGACCGTATACGCGCAGTCGCACAAGGATCCGGGGGCCGCGCTCGCAGTTGAGGTGCCCTGGGACGACCAGGAGGGCATGCGCACGATAGTCGGGGCGTTGCTGGAAATGGCACGACTCGGACAGGACAGCGCAGCCACGGCCGGAGACAGCGCGCTCGTACTGGACACCGCCCCGTCCCCGCCTCTCCCTCACGCAGACCCACATCGCAGGCCTACTCTTTCGCACGTCCAGTCAGAGACGCGGGTGACGGAGGGAGACCCAACCTGTACCCCCAGCCCCAGACACCACAACGTGCGCAGTACTCAGTCACGCGCACCATCGCTGGACCCGCCGCCTAGCCGTCTCCCCGAGCTCGAAGAATCCGTGGAGCCAGAAGGAGAACGTCGCATCGTCTCTGGCAGCTCGGGACTGCGGGACAGCCCCACCCTGCGAGCAGATACCGCACACGCGCCTCCAGACGGGCGCGTGCAGAGGCGGCCCTCGGGAGATAGCGCAGGCGGCGTCCATTCTGCGGATGGAGAGGAAGATCGCGAGTCCGGCGGAAGCGCTGGCAGGACGGACGCGGCCTTATCTGCGGGCGCGGGAGCGGAGGGCGCGCCTGACAGTTCAGGATTACACGGCACTGCATCTCTGCGCGCTGTCATAATCCACTCGCCGTCAGATGCGGGCGCACTCCCCGCTGTACGCCAAGGAGCCGAGACGGATCCTGGGGAAGATCAAGAATCGCGCATAGATGACCGCGGGACTGACGCGTCTGTACTGCAGATGTAGGCCTGGATCGGTGTCCCTGAGACTGTATATGACCACGTCGAGAAGATCGGTTCGTTGTTCCGTGTCGAAAGCGCCATAGTTGCAGACCAAGCATGTTCAGTAGGAAGCGTTTCTAGACAGCGAATTCTCCCGCCAAAAGCTACGTCGGCAAGCTGAAAGACAGGGGCGACGGGGTCAGGCGTGGAAGGAGACGGGATGCCGGAGCAAAATTTCAGGATTGTAACCCCTGCTCGCAGACCAGGCATCTGCTGCGCCCCCGTCACACGAAGCACGCCTTCGCTGAATGGCACCGCGAACAGAGTCGACATGAACCCGTCACAGTCCGCCGGCAGCGAGGGCGCGTCTGGCGGAGAACTACACGGCAAGGTCCGCGCGCCGTCGAGCGCGGCCGCTCAGCCGATGCCAGAGAAAGGCCGCGCTGCGGCGGTCCCTCTGACGGACAGGGAACGGAATGCAGACTCGTCCAGCGATGGTACCGTCGCCGAGACGTTGGCTGTCCTCTTCCGCGTGCAGATGCTCAGCGAGGACGTTCGCGTTGTGCCGACAAATATGACGCGCGGCGTGGAGGCTGCCGGGGACGAGGCCGAAACGGACGGTGGCCTTTCTGAGGAGGCTGGGGGCACCTTCGGTGGCGAGTACGGACTGGGCGGCAGTCCGATGCTGCATGCTGGTATCATGGATCCGCTGCACCGTGTTCAGCAGACCCACGACAGTTCCGGCGCTGGCCATTTGAGGGGCAGAGAGGCCAGCGCCGGTGGCGGCTGCACAAACCCGTCCGCCCTGCGGGACGCCCCACGAGACCATGAGGAGCGCCGCTAATTCGTACAGCGTCGACGTTGAATCAACTGTTTTTCGATGTAAAGAGCTCGAATCTATGGCATCTTGCCGCTGTCCTGGCCCCCGAATGGCGCAACGAGATTACGAGAAGTCGCACGTCAACTACCGAAGCTGGGCGCACGCGATTACCCAGGATCTGGAGAAGTATACTGCATGAAAGAGCCAGAAATTACGCTGTAACTGACACAGACAGCAGACTAAACCCTCTCGAGAGAGTGCGCCAGTTTGCCGGACAGGAATCGATATAGTAGCACGTCAATTCCAAGCGAGCACCTGACCGGAACGGCAGAGGCTCAATGCTGCGCAATAAGATGGCTAAGAATAAGTACTCAGTGCGTGGAGATCAGTGAAGGGGAGAAGACAGCGTAGAACTCGGCGGGCAGTACAGGTCTGATATGTCGTTCCCGAGGGTAAGCTAGGACGTAGCTCGAGGGATTACGCGAGCAGGGGTCGACGCTATTAGTGATATCATGTGAAAATACGGTGGGAAGCTCTACTCGCGCAGGCCGGCGGCATGGTCGGGCGAGACTGAGGCGGCCTTAAGCGCCGGTGGTGACAGCGGCAGAATAATCGGTCCAACCGACAAGCATCGCGCGAGCAACAGCACCGGTGCACAGAGTTGCAGAAAGGACGTAAATGCAGAGGGCGCAGAAGAGCGGTGACAGTGTGAACATTGCGCGTGCGGTGATGGTCAACTGACAAGCCGGCAACCCAACGGCAATCACCGCTGCTTGTCTTGCAATCTGCACCTGCTCGTCGTTTGGGCAGTCGGACATACCCAGGTACACCCCTCACTCTTCATTTGCGCCTGCTCTATTGAAGTTGATCCTTCTATGTCTTGCTTTCTAGCCGCTGACGCTAAGTGTCCCACCCAGGTTCGCCCGACCTGGCGCTCCAATCACACGCGTGCTGCTGGACCCCGCTATGTCAGAGTCTTCGAGCATACACATGGCTGGGCCGCATGAGCCGGTACGTGTCCATGCTTGGCTAGAGGTACAGTAGATATGTACCAGCGATGGACCAGAATCCTCGCGGGACCGCTCCAGCCAGCGACGCAAACTGGGATAAACTTGATGCGCTATTTGAGGTTTGCCATACCTCTTGAATTTTGTAGGATCTGTAACGGTGGTTTTGTTTAGGATCTGCCGCCTGGGATACCGCTTTTGCCGCCGGAGGACGCGGGCAACTTCGAGAAGTACACCCACCGTCCGCCCCACGTCTACGCGCCAGGCGACGGATGGAAGAACTGCGCGCGAGCGCTTGAGAAATATGACGCCGAACTCTGCAAGGGTTACCGCGAGGAGATCGATACCCTCCTTGTCTTCGTACGTCGCGCCGGGTCAATAGGACCTCCGGACATGCTGACGTGAAGCAGGCCGGTCTGTTCTCCGCCGTGGTCACGGCTTTTACTATAGAGTCGTATCAATGGCTCCAGACTGACTCCAACGACGCCCTGATCGTCCTACTATCACAGATTGCACAATCCGTCTCACCCAACAACACCGTCGTACCACCCGTCCCCGCTGCTGCGGGTCTTCCTGGCTCGGTTTCTGTTCGGATCAACATCTACTGGTTTCTTGCACTGGCGCTCAGTCTCTCCACTGCGCTGGTTGCCATTCTATGCAAGCAGTGGATCCGCGAGTTCGAGCGCAACATTGGTCTCTCTCCCAAGCGGTTCGTGGGCATCCATCAGACCAAACTCGAAGGGCTCGAACGGTGGAAGGTCGGGGGCATCATCTCTCTCCTGCCTCTGCTGCTGCAGGTCGCACTCGCGCTCTTTGCGCTGGGCGTGCTCGAGCTGCTCTGGCAGCTCCATTCTGCCACCGCCGCCGTTGTCTGCGTTCCCACTGCCATCGCATTTGTCTTCTATGCGGCTACGACGGTCCTCCCTGCCCTCTCATCCCACGCGCAGTCCGCGTTCGATTGTCCGTACAAATCACCGCAGGCGATGCTTATCTTCCCAGTCTACGACATATGCACGTGGACGCGCAGCACGGTCGCCGCATGGCTGTCTTACCTTGCATACCTCCGCTCTCTGATGGCGCACTACACAACGGTCCAATTTTGCGGGCACCGGGACGCGCCTTTTCCCTTGTTCGAAGGCCGCGTAGTCCGCCGGTTCGAGTTCCGTCTCCCCGAGTGGGATCTCGTCAGCTTGAGTTGCAACCGCCAACTCGATCACAGCAACCCTCTCCAGCCGCTGTCCGTCTACCGCAGTCTGCGCTGGATCCACCGCAACCTCGACTCCGGCGACGCCGCCGAATGGATCTGGCACTGCCTCTGGGAAACAGCGCTCGCGCCCGACGCCTACGTCCCCGGCGGCGCCGCCGCGCTCAAACGCGGCTTCTGCTACGTCGACGCCGGCGCCGCGCACGTCCCGCCGAGCGGCCTGCGCGTGCTCGCGCTCGCGTACCTCATGCAGCCCGCGGCGCCCTGGCCGTTCGTCGTCGAGGCGTTCGTCCAGAATCTGAGCAGCGTGGACGTCGCTGGCGCGGAGTATCTCGCCGGCCGGATGTACCTGCTCGCGGGCACACATCACCTCGGTACGTAAGACCGTCGCCTGGTCATCCGTACCCATCTAACTGGACTCTGGACTGCCAGATGCAGAAGCCATGGTGTCGATCCTCGGCGCGGCCAGCGCCTACGCCCGCGCGCACGCCCAGGAGCCAATCGGGCACTTCCTCGTCGCCGTCGCGAAGCTCGCGTCGCGCAGCGCGCGGTCCGCCCCCGCGCTCGTCGGCTGCGCCACGATGCTCTACCACGCGTGGCTCGGCGCGCACCACCTTCCCGCGGCCGACGCCACCGAGGAGCTCGTCTGGTTTGTCTGCTCCTGGCTCCTGACCGACCCCGATCCGGAGCGCCTCCGCCAGCAGGTCGGCGCGCAGGAGCTCGCGGAGCTTGTGGCCGTCTTCGCGCAAACGCACGCGGACCCCGCGGCCGCGCTCGCGATTGGCATGGCCCCGGACGAGGAGGAGGGCATGCGCGCGATTGTTGGGGCGTTGTTGGACATGGCGCGGCACGGCCAGGACGGTGATAGCGCGCCTCTCCCGCATGCAGACCCACTGCCCGGGCCTGCTCTTTCGCGCGCGCAGTCCCAGGCGCGCGACCCATCCTGTAGCCCCAGCCCCAGACGCCACAGCGCGCGTAGTACTCTATCGCTCTCGCGAACGCCGGACCCGCCGCATAGCCATAGTCCCGCCCTCGAAGCATCCGGGGAAACGGAAGGAGAACGGCACCGTTCGAAACTGCGGGACAGCCCCGATGCCATTCACGCTCGCGTGCAGACGCGGCCCTCCCAAAATCGCCCAGACGCCGTCCGTCGTGCGGATGGAGAGGGAGATCGAGAGACTGGCGGGACGGACGCAGCCTTCTCCCAGGGCGAGGAAGCAGACTGGGAGGGCGCGCCTGACGATTCAGGATCACACGGCGGTGCCTCTCTGCGTGCAGTCATAATTCACTCGCCGTCAACCCCCGGCGCGCCGGCGCCGGCTGGAGATCTGGGCGCAGGGAACAATCTTCCAGTTCCAGGGGATCCGCGCGAAGATCGAGAACCGCGCAGAAGGGAGCAGGAAGACAGGGGCAACGATGTTAGGTGGAATTAGATGACCGATTAAAGTCACAAAAATGTCGGATTGCTTGCAGATTTGCATCTCTTGTACGCTAGCCCGGACCAAATCATGAACAGCGACCCATTTGAAGAGAGGCATTGCGCAGAGGTTTCGTAGCGAGCGTGATGATGGCTGGCTCGCGTAAAGCATCTGTAAAGCAGAACAGGTCCAGCGGAACTGCAAGCTGCCTTGACAATGCACCATCTGCGCTTGCGAAGCTCGCGCGGCGGGTAGGTCGGGAGACACTGACAGTGCCCAGACGTCAGCAAGACGCCAGTGATGCCGCGTCGAAAAAAGAACGGTCCGCGCTGCGCATCGCGCGAGCAATTGGACAGAAGCAGTGGGGGCGGGTGACCATAGAGCGAGCGTACAATAACAGTCAGCGCAAGACAGTAGCATTCTGGACACCGCCCGCGTGGTGACCGTAAAGAGATGAGCCCCAGCCGGCAATCTCCGCACCTCTTCCTCCTATTCCCACGATAGCCGCGGCGCGTTGTGCCACAATGTCCGTTCAACCCGTGCACCTCCCGGTGTGCTGGAATAGCGAGTTGAGGCTTGTGACACCATTCCTGTACAACTTCGCGTGCGACCCGGGCTTCAATAGCTGCTGGGAACGTCGTCGCATGCGCCATCGGTTCTAGGCACTGGGTGGAGCTACGCGGACCTGTCGGCAGGTCGGGCCGGGTTCCCAGTGTCGTCTGCAAAGACTCCGCCTGCCTGCTTACCTCTCTCCAATACCTCTGCCGGCAATGTCCTCCGCACCGCCTGTTCACTTTGATGCGTTGCCGGATGACATCCTGCTGTCAATTTCCCAGAGACTGGCAACCCCAAGCGAGCCTATCTTCGCCCGATCGATCATGCGTATCGAAGAGGTCACCCTAGATGTCGTCGGAGGCCATTCATCTTTGGTGCCTCTCTCAATGACGTGCACGCGCCTTCGCGCACTTTATGTCCCGCTTATCTTCAGAGCCGTGTCTCTGGTTGCCGGCGAAAACGCCGTGGAACGAATCCTCCCGAGTCCGCGCATCGCATTACACGTGCAGTGCGTGCCAATCGCGTGTTACATTATTTCTCAATCTGTGTCAGGATCCTTCGAGTCGATGGATCTTATTCGATTCAACCGGAAGCGCTCCTATCGCTGTTCCCCAGGCTGCGCGAGGTCTACTGTACCGGCGACCTGTGCTATTCACTCTTGACGCACCCTGGACTCGAGACTATCTCGCTACACTCCCCCACGCTCCATCCAGACCTGGCTCTCAATCCTATCGTCGAGGCCCCATTGCGCAGTTTCAGGCTGCTCGTCGATCCTCGCTGGACCCGGCTCGGCAATGACGCGGAAGAGGTAGACGACACCGAACGCAACCTGGTGGTTTCTGTCCTGCGGCATGTGCGGTTCACAGCGGAACACGTCGTCCTCCCCGGAGAGTCAGCGCCGCTTTCTCTCCTTGCCTCCGCGAAGTGGCCCTGTTTACGCGAATTCTCTCTGTACGGCGCGCACCCCGAGGCCCTGTCTGCGACGCCGATCGTGCTGCTGTTGAACATGATGCCGGGCCTGCGCGTGCTGACGCTGGCCATCGCTCCTCGCCGCTGCGACCCGCCGCTGCTGATCTGGCCGCCCAACCGCGGTATCTCTGTCGAAATCCCACGCGGTCTCGAACGGGTTACGATTGCATTTCCACAAGCCGACGATCTCTTCTTCGCGCACCTAGTACCCGCAGGGCTCATCGAGCTCTCCCTGCGCGACGCACCGCGCTTCTACCGTAGGGTCCGGCCGCCGCATCCGCACCCGGGCGCCGCGTGGCTAGCTCGCTACGAGCGCCCGCGCGACGTCGGGTACATCGCGCCGCCCGCGCTGCTCACACCGGCTGATGCGTCGCGCATCTTCGCGGTTTTCCCAGATTGCTCAGGCTTGCGGCGTCTAGAGCTCGTCGTACAGGCTCCCAATACCTCCTTCGCGCTTGAGGAGCAGATGTACGTCACGCTCGCGCGCGCGTGCCCGCGTCTGCGGTTCCTCGAGCTGCATCGCTACCGCACCGCGCGCCCTCCAACCTGGCACACGGACGGCCTACCAGTCCCTGTGGTGCGCTGCGCCGCGCCTATCCGGTATGCGACTGACCTCACGGACAGGATGCAATAGCAGAGTCGCTCAGCGCGCTCCCTTCGCTTCAAGAGCTGCGGCTCAACCTCGACGTTCCGCCTGGCTGCGACGCATACGGCCGGCCCATCGAGTGGGAAGCGTCCCTCCGTCTCGCGGAGAACATAGCCGGGCGCTTTGCAGTGGCACTTCCGTCTCTGGAGACCATTGCAATGTTGGACACGTCGCTCACGCACCTGCCGCGCTGGCGCACGTGGTCCATTCTCGCGCGATCGGCGAGCAGCGGTGTCGAACTGCGAGAGGATGCAGAGAACTCCACGGTGTGCGTGAATTTGAGACTCATAAGCAGCCACACATCAGCTGATAGGCTCATTTCAGGGATTGGGATCGTTAAAGTGTCTTCGATCGCGTACATAGATAGTAGATTGCAACTGGCTGGAAATGCCTGCACCGATGATTCCCTGGGGCATTCTCTGGCGATCAAATTGCGTTAGGGACGTCTGCGTTACGATTCCCCTGTGCTGCTTGCAAATTCGCATGCCTTCGCAGTAAGTGGGAAAACATTACATAAGCACGGGCTTGCTCGACCGTCACCGTGTTTGCGTCTCTTTGGCATCACCAACTTGCCCCGCGACCGCGCCGCCGCGGCTGCAGATACTGTACATCCTGCTCCGACTCGCATGCCCGGCGCACAGGAAGACCGTGTGGAGAGTCCAGTGAGCCGCTCCTTTGGCCAAATAATTTTCCTCCTGATTGCGTTCCCCAGCCCTCGCATGCTGCTGACGCGCCAGAATGGCACGAACTCGAGAAGATGGTCGCGGTACGACATACGTCTCCGCAATCGGTGAACCTCAATGATCCACAGGAACTACCTGCTGGGATTCCCTTACTACCCGAGCACGACGCCGGCAATTTCGCCAAATACGACAACCCGCCGCCGCACATCTACCTCAAGGACGAAGCCTGGCAAAATTGTGTGCGCGCAATGGAAAAGCACGACAGCGTGCTTTGCAGGGGCTACCGAGAGGAGATTGACACACTGCTCGTCTTCGTGCGTCGCGTCTCTTCATAGTACAACAAATTGCGCCCTGATGAGCGTCACCCAGGCCGGTCTATTTTCTGCCGTCGTCACGGCGTTCAGTATCGAGTCGTACCAATGGCTACAGGACGATCCGCAAGAAGCCTTGGTCGTGCTGCTGTCACAGGTAGCTGCGTCTGTTGCAACGAATGGGACCGCCGCGAGCGTGCCGAAAAGCTTCGGCTTGCCTGCCTCGGTCTCTGCTCGCATCAACATCTACTGGTTCATGGCTCTTTCTTTGAGCCTTTCTGCGGCGCTTATCGGCATCCTCTGCAAGCAGTGGATCCGCGAGTTCGAGCGCTACGTGGGCGCGTCTGCCAGAGACATCGTGGCTCTCCGGCAGATGAAGTTCGACGGCTTGGAGAACTGGAAGGTTGGAGACATCATCGCCGCTCTGCCCTTGCTTCTGCAGCTTTCCCTCGCTCTCTTCGCGCTTGGTATTCTAGAGCTTCTCTGGCGGCTCCACGTGGGCGTCGCCGCTGCTGTTTGTGTGCCTACTATCGCCGCTCTGCTAGTGTACCTTGCGACAACCTTCCTTCCTGTCATCCAGCACCGGCAGTGCCGGAAGAATGAAGGATCTACACGCTGGCGGACGCTCTCGCAGTGCCCGTATAAATCCCCGCAGACGCTGCTCGCCTTTCACACGTATAGCCTCGCGCTCACCGTTGCGTGGAGATTTCGCGCGGAACTGTCATACCTCGGGTCGCTCGTCTCCCTGGCTTGGTATCGAGCCGCCCGCGGGCTCGGATTCCTTCAGAGTGCCCCACCGCCCTCCGGCGCGCCGTGGCAATTGCCCCCGCTGGTTGCCAAGAACTCGTGGAGTGAAGTAGACCGCCAATTGGAATACTTTCTCGACGTGCGCGTCCTGCTCTCTGACGATTCCCTTCCCGGGTCGTTGTTCCGCGGACTCGCCTGGCTAGATCTCACAACGGGCCAAAATGACGTCAAAGAGTGGATATGGAACTGTCTCTGGGAGGAGGCCGCCCATCCAAACCGACGCTACTCGCTGGAATGGCTCAGGAGAGGCATCGCGCACACGCTCGGGGAAGACATTTCCGGCGCTTCTCACGAGCTCGCGCAAGCAGAGCCCCGTTCGCTTGCTCTGCTCTATCTCGACCGCACGAACCTCCCACCGGAGTTTATCACTGAAGCATTCCTCCAAAATCTCACCCACATGGACGTTGCCAGCGCGACGTACTATCTGCGTGAGGCGTACTCTCCGTTTCCCACAGGTACGTGTTGAAGCCAGCATCTGAAGGCCCTCTGACGACACCCTAGATGCACGAACAGCTAGCTCTCTACTGCGCGTGCTTATCCCATATACCCGCCAACGGCTCGGCGAGAATATCGGGCCTCTCCTGGTCGAAATCACGAAGGTTATAACTGCGTGCTCCGATCCCGACGCACGGTCGACGTTGCGCGGCTGTATCCTCAGAGTATACCTGAACTGGTACCACACGCAGGGTGCACCCAGTGGTATTCCAATCGTCGATTCGATGGACTGGGTTCTCTACTACCATCTCTCGTCACTGCAGGACTGCCTGGATCACCCCGAACGGCTCCGAGAATTGGGGTACGCACATGAACTGGCCGAACTGGTCAACACAGCTGCGCGTATGTCTGGCCGAACCGTCATTGTACCGCGAGCCGTCGGTGATGTTGGGGCGTACTTCCCGAGGTTGCGTGCGTTTTTCCCCAGCCCGCCCGAATACTACGAGAAGATATGCTCCGTCCTCCTAGAGCTTCTCAGACTCTCTAATCTCGACGTCGATCACAACACGAACGGCGTCACCGGTCTGGACATAGCCGTTGCTGAGATGTCCGCTTCCCAACCTCACTCCGAGACGGGACCTTGCCCTTCCACAGGGCCAGTCGATTGTCCAGTTATTGCAGCACGTGCGGCCGAGCCAGGTCTCGGACCTCAGCACGCTATGGACGGGAGAGCCATCGTCGCGGTCCGCGATGCAGGCGAAGCTCTCTCGTTGCCCTCGTCATCTCAACCATCTGCCACACCTGTCCGAGAGCCACCCGACGATACTGGACATGCCCCGAGCATGACAGGAGTTCCGACGTTAGACATCGTAGTGGTGCCAACTGCGAGGGACCTTGTAAAAGACGGATCTCTTGTGCAAAGAACGCATGACCCGTAAATATAGTATATACTACTAGACAGCGCGAACGGCAGCTCTGGTGTCCCGACCCACTGGAATGTCAGGCATCCCCTTCCCGCCCACCCTTTTGTACTTGCCCCACACCAAAAATGGCCACGAACCTCCAAATTGGCAATGCGCAGTGGAACGCAAGCTCCAGACAGTCTACTCGCGCGCATGGAATGTCAAGGAATCGCCTCTCATGTGTTCGTTTTCCGGACTAGAGATAACAGACCCGTTCTCGGTGTCGCTGTCGAGACCGCAGACGGATATCTTGACGAGCTCCAGGATCAACGGGATCCGCTCCTCGTGGGCCTCGTGGGCGGTGCCAGAATAGTCAAAGTACGGCGGGTGCATTGTGCATTGCCGGATGTACGCCCGGAGCGCCGGGTCGCCGTCGGGCAGCGGCCAAGAAACGGACAGGCCGAAATCCTCGCAGACGGCTCTCCCCAGGGCTGCAACTTCCCGCACGTGAGGCATCTCGCGGATCCTGTCGGGGTGCCGAACGAAGTCCGCGCGGTCATGGCATACGCAGTGCAACACGTTGGAGAGCACGGTGGTGAGAACGGGAGAGAGATCTGTGCCGGGTTGGAAGAGCCGCGCGCGCAGCCAGTTCAACGTCTGTACGACCATCGACGCCTGGAGCGCCGATCGGCATTCGTCGTCCGAGCACGACGCCGCGATATCGCTCGCGCAGGAAAGCACGGGCACGAGATGCTCGCTGGCATGCTGGCTGCAATACACCGCAACAGCCCGCGAAAGCGCAGTCGACGTTTCGGGATCTGTTTCTGTCAGACTCGGATACAGCAGCACGCGACGCACTGATAAGCACCTGTCAGACGCACCGCTCTGAGATGGATAAATACCGCGTTGGCGGTTGGGATGTCCATCCCGAGAAGATTATGGGCGAGACACTCGAAGATGAATGCTGATGATTGGTTTGAGCGACTCAAACGGTACCCCGCGCGACTTCACGGCTCGCAGTTAGCATCTTTCCCAGAAGCGGACACAGTGGTGGACGCACGGGCAATGCTCGGGAATCAGTGAGGGTCGATTGCATGCGAGGAATCGCGCAGGAACGCACTGGGCTGACGCAACCGCCAAACTGTTGCGAAGGCCGCCGGCCATCAGTAGTCCCGGCCAGACATTAAATGATGGCGTACATGGAGTTCCGTCTTAACCAGCCGAGGTCTCAATGGCTCACCAAAGGTTCCCTGATAGTGTCGTGAACGTCGTAATATGCTTCCGCCTCCAAAATCCTGGGCAAAAAATCAGTCATTGACGTTTCAGACTGCGCTGGGACCAGTGCACAAATGGCTGAATGGAAAATGAAATCTTATATTGCATTTAATATGCGTGCCATTCCCAGTCCAAGCGAGGACTATACAGTAGGTGCAGCCGTTGGGCGAGATAGACCAAGTTGATTCCGGTCCTCATACGGCGCATACAGTACGACCTCTCGAGGCATTCGCAGAGGACCTCTCACCAGATTCATATCAAAGTGACACCTCATGAGAGGGGCTACCCTCTATGGCGCGCTCCGCACGAAGCGCGTACGCTTCATCGGGCGCCATCCATGTGGATAAAGGGATGTGCATTCGTTTGATCAATCGTTTCACTCTAGCGCCGCGGGTGTTTGAGGCCTGCGCTGGAAATAGGTCATTGCCATCTTTGGGATCGGGTGTCCCAGCGACCGGTAGGTAGGTAGGTAGGTAGGTACACGGCACGGTCCACGAATGAACGCCGGTTTTCAAGGGCCGAACATACTGCAGCCTGGTATGTTCCCTTGAGACCCTGTGCCCCGACTGCGAACACGTGAGCGTCTCGGGCAAACGCCCGGAAGACGGCGGCAATGTTTCGAGTGAAATTTAGCATGCTGGCGTTGGACTGCCTTGCCTCGCCGCCCTTGACTGCTGCAGACACTGGAGTGCAGCATCGTCAGAGTCCATGACCGCGATACAGGTCCATCTTGACGTCGAGTTCAAAAGTGTGCGTTGAACCTGTGCCCCACGTCCGAACCATCCACTCATTGAGCTTTAGATACGTGGACCTCCTAAAGTGCTCTCTCAAGTTGACTGGAGAAAGATCGAGCACGTGGTTGAGGTACGTTTTATAACAGTCTTGAGGCCACTTTATTGAGAGCCTCAATGCAGGAATTGCCTCCCGGAATCCCCATTCTCCCTCCCGAAGACCAGGGAGTCTTCTCAAAATATCTAAACCACCCGCTGCGCACCTATACCAAGGACGAAGCGTGGCAAAAATGCGCAGACGCGGCTGAGAAACACGATATGGAGCTGTGTAAGGCGTATCGCGAAGAGATAGATACGCTCCTCGTGTTTGTGAGCATTCTTAATCAGCGCCCCGTTCACTGCCTTACCTGCCCCTTTAGGCGGGCCTATTCTCCGCAGTCGTAACGGCATTCAGCGTCGAGTCGTATCAATGGCTACAGACGATGTGGTCGTCGGCCTCCTCTACCAGATCGCGGTCTCAGTCTCCCCTAATGATACTGGACTCCTTCAGTCCCCGGTCGCACCTGGGATCCCAGCAGCAGTGGCTATCCGCATCAATGCCTACTGGTTCCTATCCCTATCCCTTAGTCTGGCTACCGCGCTTGTTGCTATTCTTGGAAAGCAATGGGTGCGCGAGTTTGAACGTCATGCTGCTATGGAGCCACGCGAGTTTGTGGGCGTGCGACAGATGAAATTCGAAGGCCTCCAGTATTGGATGGTTGGAGATATCATCTCAATTCTTCCCCTCCTCCTGCAACTCTCTCTGGCTGTGTTTGCTCTCGGGATCATCGAACTGCTCTGGAGACTACACGCTGGGGTTGCGATCACCGTCTGTGTCCCGGCCACTATCTCTCTGCTGTTCTATGCCGGCACCACCATCCTACCAGTGATCCAATTCCGCAACTTCCAGCGGAATATTTCGATGATTCGACAGACATTTCAGTGCTCCTATAAATCTCCGCAGGCCTGGCTCGCTCTGCGGGCATACCGTACCCTTCCTCGGATCTGGGGGCGTTGCCGTTCTGCGCTTTTCCGAACTATACGCCTATTTCACACGACCCAGTCGGAGCCGAAATCAAATGAATCGCTCCACACTTGGAGTGATTGGGATCATGTGTTCAACATTTCTGAAAACCACGGGTGGTCTAGCGGGCCGGCTTCTCACTTTAGGGGGCTCGCCTGGCTCAGCAAGCACATGGATCAGAGCGACGCGAAGGAGTGGGTTTGGAGTTGCCTGTGGGATGAGGTGACCTCCAGGGGCTCGGAGTCCCTCCCTGTTAAGCTACGACACGGCGTTGCACATGTCGTTGGTATCAGCTCTACTCATGGGTCTCCCCGTTCGTTGGCGTTACTCTACTCGCACCGCACAAACCTGTCTCGGGAGTTTATTGCCGAGATCCTGATACAAAACATACACCTCATGGACGTCGACATTGCGAAGCGTTATCTCACGCAGTTGCATGGAATCGAAGGTGCGCCGCTATGCCAGCTTCCACATAATCCATACCAATCCGCATAGACGCTCGAGCGGCAGTCTCTCTGATGAGAGCGATCGCGTCCTACACGAGACTGCGGATAGGTGAAGACCTGGGAGAATTCCTCCTTGCCGCGACCCGAAAGCTGTTGCCGTGCCCGGAGCCTTCCACTCGCCTGCGCTTGATGACCTGCATGGCCACTATCCTGGCGACCTGGATTCGCTCGCAGGAGTCTCACAATATCTCGTCTCTGCAGCCGGCAAAGGAGGCGCTGCTCGCGATGCTCCACGCGCTGCGGCACTCCCCGGACGGATTCTCCACACAGCCCGATGCCCTGCATGCGGTACCGCATGTCGACGAGCTAGCGGGCCTCGTCAAGAGTCTGGTCGAGGCGCACGGGTTAGCCGTAGCGTGGCCGTCCGGCCCGCCATTGCTGCGTCCACTGGTGGAGATGGGGCTCCTCGGCACGGGGATCAAGCCCATTGTCCTCGAGCTTCTGAAGATCTCGGTCTGCGGCATCGACGTGCAGACCGCTGCGATCCCACAGGACGCACACGATGCCCGTCGGACGTCTGCCCCGCCCAGGCTGGCGACTGCAGACCGCGCCGGGGCCCCCGCTTCAGACGCCGACGCCCGCACTCGCAACACAATTGGCCGCCAGGCGACGCCAATAACAAGCGACGGGGCCAGGTCGGCCTCCCCGGCGCACGGGGCTATCGTCGCTCGCCGCCTCATGAGCTCGCCGCTGTCGCATCACACGCAACGGAGTGTTAGCGAGGACGCGGACGTCTCCACGGACCCAGGATGTCTGCGCGTCTCTCCACACCCAGAGGACGGTGACAAGCCAGCGAGCCGTCCGACCGCGGCAGGGCGACGCCGCCCGGATGGCACAGATGAGAAATGGGAGCATGGAGAATCCGCGGCACGTGCTGGAGGATCGCCCAAACCGGCCGCAGATCTTGCCAGTCAGACCAGGCGTCGCGGCAGACGTCCGAAAGGGCCACGCGATCTCCTATTAGATGGGACACGAAACGGGTCTGCCGGGAATCGTCCATCCGCATAGGCTGACGCTGGCATGTCGGGGTGGCAGCACGCCTGTAGTCTGACAATCAGTAAATGAGATACGTAGAACCCTGATCTTCGTTGCACCCACCCAGCTGCTTATCGACAGTCAGCATTCCAAGCAAGCTCAAAGCGCATCTAACCTACACCTACACCACCCACACGCCCACGCCCACCTCGCACTCATCAATGTACACCAACAGCGCATTACCATCCCCCTCCCCAACCCCCTCCCCAACCCCAGCTACGCGGGGCGGTTCATCTCACATAATCACGCACTCGCGCTCGTCCAGCTTCTGGCTCTGGAAGCCCATCTCCTGGAACGTCGCGGGGCCCTTCTTCGGCGGCCCTGCGCTCGCAGGCTTCGCTGCCGCCGGCGTCGGTGCCGGTGCCTGTGTAGGCTTCGTCGTGTTGGCGGGTGCGGGTTGCGGTTTGGGCACGGACGGCTGCCGCGCGGGCGACGCGGGGCGCACAGCGGGGACCGGCTCTTGAGCTGCGGGGTCGTCCAGCCGGATAGGCACGCGCACGCGCCCGCCATGCGCAGGCGGCGCGTGCGGCGACGACGCGGGCGGGACGACCGACGAGTCCACCATCTTGGTATGCGACGGCACGGGGCCACCATCGCTCAGCGAGTACCGCTGCTGCGCCGGCATCTGCGCGCCCGCAGGCAACGGCCGCCTCCCCTGCCCGACCGTCTGCGCCGGCATCGAGTGTATCACCGCCCCACCCGCCCCACCCGAACTCGGCCCCGCAACTTGACCGTGCGTCTTAGCGAGCTCCTCAGCAAGCGGCATAGGAGGAGCCTGTTGTTGCTGCGCGGTGTTAAGCTTGCTCTTGCGCCCGGCCGCCCACGCCTCGTCGCGCGCCTGCGTGCGGCGCCGCACGAGCGTGTTCTCCTTGAGCTGCTCGTGCTCCGCGCGCCCGAGCGCGGCGGGCTGCGCCGCGCCGAGCGCGTCGAGCCGCTTGCGCGCCTCCGCGCTGCCCTTCTCCGCCGCGCGCGCGTACCACGTGCGCGCGGCGTCGAGGTCCTTTGCGTGTCCTGGCGCGCCGATGCCGACCTGCAGAACGCATCAGCATATCGCGCGCTCGAGGTATCGGTCGGTGGAGGACGCGCGGCGCGGCGGCGTGCCTTCGTCATAACCCTGAGCGCAGGCGAGGCTGCCCGACCGCGCGCGCGCGTAGAAAGTTCGGCCCCCCGAAGTCGTAGACGGCGCAAAGACCGGAGCACGACGCCGTGTAGCAGCTCCTCGACTCACCTCGCAATAATACCCCATAGCAAACTCGCCCTCCCTCTCGCCCCGCATCGCGCTCTTCTCGGCAAAAACTCTCGCAAGGCCCTCGTCCTACGCACGGTGCGCGAGTCAGCAAGCGGCCCGACGACACACCAGAATGGTCCGGGCGACGACGCCACGCCGGGCAACGTACCTTCTCGAACGCGCCCTCGCTGCCGCACAAGAACCACTTGCTCAGCGCCATGTCCGCCTCGGGGTGTCCGCGCTGTGGCGAGCGTCAGCGAAATCAGATCGAATGAGTGGGCGGGTGGAGGCGAGGCCGAATCAGACGAGCGTAGGCGGGGCGAGAAAGGACGAGTGGATGGGAGGGAGGAGGGGACAAGTGGATGCGAGGCTCGGAAGTGACGAGAGGATGCGAGGCAGGATCATATGCGTGGAGGAGAGGCCACATCGGACGAGTGTAGAAGCAGATACGGGCGGGGTCGGACGGAGACGCAAACGCACCTGCGCGGCGAGCGAATAATACTGCACGCTGAGCAGCGGGTCGGGCGCGAACGGCGCCTTGCCGAACTCGTATGCGTGTCCGAGCTTGAACTGAGCTATACACGGACAGACGCGTCAGCATCAGCAGGACGAAGCGGCGCAGGCAAGAAATGAAATAAGACCAGGTCTGCGCGAGCAAACGCGACTAGACGGTACAACATCGCGTCGACGCACGCGTGCGGCAACAAGGACGTCCGACGCGCGCGCGGCGAGCACTCGACGCGCAGGCCCACAATGGGAATAAAGAGCCAAGCAGCAACAGGCGGACGTACCAGCCCCGCTCCCCAAATACGCCGCACGCTCCAAATACCGCCTCGCCTCGAGCAGCGCGGAGCTGCCGCGCGGGATGTACGGCGCGAGCTGCTCGCCGGGCGCCGTGTACGCCGCGAACTCGCCCAGCAGCAGCATCGCGAAGAGCTGCAGGCGCGAGCGAGGAACGAGCGAGCGATAGCGGTGCAGAGGAATGATCGCGGGGCGAGGAACGGGCGAGGAGTGGGGAACGGGCGACGGCGGGCGCGGAGTGGGGAACGGGCGACGGCGGGGGCGGAGTGGGGAACGGGCGACGGCGGGGGCGGAGTGGGGAACGAGCGAGGAGGGAGGGACGGCGGCGCGGGCGCGGAGTGGGGAACGGGCGATGGCGGGCGCGAGGAGTGGGGAACGAGCGACGGTGGGCGCGGTGCAGAGGAACGAGCGACGGCGCGGCAGCGGTGCAGAAGAGCAGCGCAGATGTGACGGGCAGAATGAGGGTGTCGCGAGCACGACGAGCGGTGTTTACGGGCACGACGAGCGGTGTTCACGAGCACGATGAGCGGCGTCGACGCGCCCGATGAGCGGCGTTGACGAGCACGACGAGCAGAATAGCGGTGTCGACGAGCAGAATAGCGTCGACGACCAGAATGAACATATCGAGTCGAAGCAAAACGAGGACGCAGACGAAGACGAATCATATCAGCGCACAAATCAAAACCCAGCGCAAGACAAGGAAGACGCACATAAGCCGGCTGCGGCACGTCCGCGCTCGCGAGCTGCGCCGCGCGGTGCAGCAGCGGCAGCGCCGTCGGCGGGTCCGCCGCGAAGCCGAGGTGGCCGAGCAGGTGCGCCATGCCGAGGCGCTGTCCCGGCGAGCGAGGAACGAGCGAGTCAAGTGGCAGTACGAGCGACCGAGCGAGCAACGCGGAGCGGCGGGACGAGCGACCGAGCGAGCGACGGTGCGGCGGGAAAAGCGAGTCGTAAAGGCGGAGCGAGCGAGCGACGCGGCGGGTCGAGCGACGCGGCGCGTAGGCACCATCGAACAGCGCGAAGGAAGCGTGGCGGCGTCGACAAGAACAAAGCCAAGCAGCGCCGATAAGAAGAAAGCGAAGGCAGCGTCGTTAAGAAGTAATCGAGAAAGAGACGTCAGCGTCGCCAAGCAGCATCGCAGACATCAAGACGCACATAAAAGCAGCTCTCGACGCCCGCGCGCGCGCCCTTATCGAGCGCCTGCTTGGCGCGCTCGACGTCGCCGACGGCCTCGTAGTCGCGGGCGATGTTGAACCACGCGGCGTGGTAGCCCGCGCGCGCGGCCGCGTCGAAGTCTCTGCGGCGCGGCGAGTTGTTAGCGTCCATCTCGGGAAGTAGAGTGTGAAGGAAAGGTGGAGGTGCTCATGTCAGGAATAGGAAACTAAGATATAAATGGCGGCGCGGCGGGAACACAGATGCGAAATAGACAGCCACGGCGCCTGGTAAAGCACCGTTGGGGGGCGCGAGGCGCGCAGTTGAGCACGACGCCTGCAGTACCCCGCTCGGGCACAGGCATGCGCAGCGCCTACACACACGACCGCAAGCGCGCGACGCAGGAATAGCAGCGACCGGTGAGCGCGCCCAGCTCGGTCCTGCCCGACGTGCAGCGGCGCGAGGTGCAGACCAGCAACACGAGCGAGTGAAACATGGCCCAGATATAAATCGCCGCGCGGCACGTAAATGAGCAATAGACGGCCGCGCTTCGTATAGCACGGCCGGGTCTGGCAAGGCGCGCGGTTGATTACGCTGCCTGCAGTACCCTGCTTGGGCACAGGCATGCGCAGCGCATACACACACGACAGAAAGCGCGGCGCAAGAATAGCCGCGACCGCGCATACGCACATAGCAGGGAGCGCGCGGTGCAGGAATAGACGCGACGGTGCGCGCGCCCAGCTCGGTCGCGCGCGACGTGCACAGGCGGCGGCGCGGGGTTCAGGATATCGACCCGAGCGAGTGCAAAGCGGGGCGAAGGGACGCAGACACTCACCGAAACGCCTCACGCTGATTCTTCGCAACAAATGTCGGGAAGGAGCCCGTATTCGCGAGGGTCCCCCTCAAGTATATCGCAAGCGGCACTGCACCATCCACCTCCTCATCAACACCACACTTCCCACACCTCATCGGCGGACTCACCAGGCGGGTTAGCCGCAGCACCCTCAAGCACGAACCCAATCCCCTTCTCGACCAGTCCATTCAGCGCCGGGTCCACAATAACACTCCCCTTGCTCGGGCTGGCCGCATGCGTCCGCTCGACAAGCGCGAGGACTTCCTTTGCCCACTGCGCTTTCTTCTCGAGATCTCCGCCTCCGAGCGCAACGAGGGAGTCGGAGAGCGACTTGACGGTCGGGCGCGGCATCTCGAGCACGGGCGCCCCGCCCGCCGGTTGGGGTACCGAAGGAGCGAACTGCGAGGGCGCGGGTACGGCGGGTGCGGCGAATTGCGAGGGCGAGGGGAGGACGGGGGTTCGGGGCGGTGTGGGCGCGAAGGTTGGGTTTGGGTAGAGCGAGTGCGACCAGGAGCTGTGCGGCGAGTGGTGCGGGACGAACCTGCTCGACCGTCGTGTCAGCTGTGGCGCGAGAGGATGGGCGGATGGGGACTGGACGTACGGAGGAGGCGGCGGAGGTGGGGCGTGTGTCGGCCCGGGCGATTGGAGGAAGTGGGCGGGCGGCGGGCGGTAGGACTGCGCGTGCGGCGGGACGGGCGTCGGGAGGCTCCTGGGCGGCGCGAACCCTGCCAGGCCACCCGCATCCAATCAGCAACCAGTTCCACCCTTACCCTCTACTGTCCGCTCACCGCCGATGTACGGGTCCGGGAAGCTCGGGATGGGCGGCGGTCCCGTCGCGGGCGAGGCGACCCGGTTCTCGAGCTGCTGCGCCATCTGTGTGTGCACAACGTCAGCTATGAACCCCATACACCCAGTCTACAAGCGCGCATACGTCTTGGGGGATCCCAGGGTCATATCTAAACGGACGCGGCGCGACAAGCGGGTCCTCCCAGTGCGGCGGCGCGGGCGCGTCGAACACCGGGTCGTACGTGAAGTTGGGCGGCAGCGGCGGCACGGGCGGCGGCCCCGCCTCGTTGTTTCCGCCGTGCGTAGTAGAGGGCATGTCGAACGGGCGCGGCGGCAGAGGGGGCGCGGCCATCGTGTACGGGATAGGAGCGAGAGGTGCGGAGAGTGCCGAAGGGCGGCGACGTTCTTGCAGGCCCATCGATCGGCGCGGCATACAGACTGCACTGCTTCTTGCCTCTGGCCGCTGCGCGCGGTGCGCCCGACGCCGCGCTGCCCGCTGCGCTGACTGTATTTCCGCCCTGCTGCATTGAACCTGTGCACCAGCAACTGCTTGCGCGATGCCAAGCGCTCGGACCGATATGTCTTGCCTACGTCATCACCGGCGTCTAAGCGCTGACTTCGTCGCCCGACCCACCGGCCGTCTGTGCAACTGCAGCTTCAAGTTCCCAGGCTTGCATGGTCCTCTGACCATAGCCAATCGGTAGCGCCGCCAAATGTTTTGTACGGCGTCGCACCAGCTGGCTAGCCATCGTCACGCTTGCTACAAACTACGTCTTCGAATTGCTGGCCAAACCTGGCGTCGATCTTCGCTCGCTCGCTTCGCGTCTTCTTTCGGCTACGTGGGCTTCGACTGCGTCTCCGTGAAACTTTGAGCGTCTCGCCGGGCCAGTGGGAACGCATCCGTCATGAATCTCACCGTCCACCGGAGTTCGTGCGTTGCTCGCGAGACTGTCTCGCTGTTATATGCCGTCTAGAACGCCGAATAGTTACGCCGCTATGTTCGCAGAGCGCAACGAGCTGCGTGACAAAAATCGCCTGGTGGTTTCCGAACCGCTCCAAGCTCCACCTGGGTCAGGACTGCGCCTCGACTCGTCGGCGCAAGTTTGGACACAGTATCTCATTTACGTGATTGGCGAGTGGCTTTGCTCCGATACTGGCGACGGTCAGATTGCGCAGAATGGGCCGCAGAGAGCATCACCGAAATCTCAGCCGTTTCGAGCGACCAGGGCGCTCTGTCCCGCTGTAAGTTGCGGCGACGGCGGCTCATTGCCTCTGACCCTCTCCGTCCATGAGCGCGTCGACGCCATCCATCCCTCCGCCGTCCTCATCGCCCCTCGGAAGACCCAGCGCACTGAGAGCACTAACTCTGGGACGTCGCGTGCCCGCAGCCAGCACGCAGCGTGTGTGCGGCCTGAGACAGAAGCGCGTTTGCGTCCTCCTCGCCGCCGTCTCCGCCCCTCTCATCATCCCTGGCGCGTGCGGCTGCACCCGGCGGAGAGCGGACGACGCCGTCTGACTCCCCGCCGGACACACTCTCAGCGCCAGCGGGCGCTGACGGCTGCGCGTCGATCACGCTGCAGCGCCTTCCCGCTCGCTATCGACCGCGCTGCGATCATGCTCGTGCAGCAGACGTCCATACGCACCAGGCGGCGGGCTGACGGGGCCGTGGGACAGATATCTCTTGCCTTGACTGACGAAGCAGGCAGGTATTGTACAGATCGAGCACCAGTTCCACAACTGCTCTACCGCACATTCGAAATTGGTTCTCCGAGAATCGAAGGTCAGCCGTCCCAGCGCCTCAGCGAGAGGCGTCGTCTCTGCGATCCGACGCTGTCCTTGTCCTCCCTCGCACACCGAGAACACTATCCTCGGACGCCTGTGTCCTCCCTGCCGCTCCCTGCCGCCATTGCTGACCTCTGCCGGTCCGTGCTCACGTACCGCTCTACCGCCTGCGGCGAATTTGATATGCGTCGGGCAGCTGAGGTGACCTGCGAAATTGAAGCCTAATCGAGACTTAATAGTTGGTCCCGAGGCAATAGCAATAGGCCTGGAGGATCTGGAAGCCCGAGAATGCACTCAGGCTGACAAGGTCGCCGGCACTTCCAGGTCGCGATTGACTACGTACAGTACGTGCTGCACAGCTACTTATCAGTCTCAACTCCAGGATAATGCTTGGCGCTTCGCGGCGACTCTTTCGTCCCCGAGAGCATTGCCTGTTGGACACGTCGCGCACCCACCTCCCGCACTGTCGCGCATGGTCCGTTTTACCGCGGCGGCGGTGTCGAGCTACGAGAGTACGCAGAGGAGTCTACGCTGTGCGTGAGCGCTGCGTCCCATGCGATGGGCTGACCGTAAGCGTCACAGTCGGGGGGAACGTCGAGGTTGAGCCGCCTGAGCGAAGACGCCATCGCATCCTGCCAGAACTTTCAAGTCGGTCAAACGTGCACTTTCAAGTCGGTCAAACGTCGCTGTAAAGCAAAACTCGGCGGGGCACAGTACCACAGGCGGTCCGTGTGCCGCGCGGTGCAGCTCGAGGAACTGCGCGCCGCATACATCTCCTCCTCCTCCTCAATGCAGACGATCTCCAGCCGAGTAAGCAGCGCAGGTTCAGCAGCAACTCAAATCGCAGGACCTTGCGCCGACTGTTACTACTGTACTCCTGCTCAGAGACCGCCCTCCTGCACTGCTTCCGTCCAATTGCTCGCGCCATGGACTACGGCGTCCAGAAAGCGCCGACAGCGTCGCTCGACGCAATCACGGCCCTATTTTGGAAAGCTCGATTCATCTTCAATGGAGATAGCAGTGATACTTGATCTGTGCTTCTCTGCCGATGCTTGGTACGAGCTAGCCATCATCACACTCGCTACGAATCACCTCGTCGAAATACCGCTTCGAATGGGTCACTTCTGTACTGTACCGTCAGCCATTCGCGCCCTTCTTTCTGCAACGATTGGTCTGACTGTACCTCTCTTGAAGCTTTGCATAGAACTAATGGGGTCTCAGACTTGCCTCTGTAGGACTCTGCGTTGAAGCTCGCCTCCCACTTAGCTTCATCCGATCCCATGCTGACCGGCTTTTTGGAATGCTCAATGTGCCTCTCTGTTCTTTAGCGACGCAAAGCTTAGCCTCTCACCGCGAGATGGGCCAACGACGGCATGGAAAGAAACTTGCCTGCTGGCTTCTGAACTGTTCCAGGCTTATCGATTGTTCGAGTCTAGTCTCATAGCAGGCTTGGTGACAGTATCTAATTTACATTATAGGAGAATGCGGTTGCTGCGTGCTGCATTGGCAGCGGTGCTGGGGTCTGTCACACTGCGTACAATGGTCTTCAGGGAGATATGACTGTAGTTCAGGCGTCCGCACTGCCAGAGGCGTACGAGACGAGGGGCCCTGTCCCGCACTCACCGTCTCCGGCGTCGGTCTCTCCATTCCTCACCCCCGCCGTGGGCGCGTCGACGTCATCTGTCCCTTCTCTGCCTTCCCCATCAACTCTGTCTCCCTCGGACGACCGTTCGCCGGATACAGTACGCAGCGTCCCGCCGGAGTGTGCGGCGGTCAAGAGGAGGATGCCGGTGCCCTGCCCGCCATCTTCACCGCCCCTCTCTCCATCCCTGGGCTCTGGCAGCATGTGCATGTCACGGTATCCACCTGCTTCAGGTGGCCAGTGGACAGGGCGACCGCCGTGCTGTTCCCTTCCCGCTGACAGCTGCGCGTCGATCGCGCTGTCCCGCTCTCGATCGGCTGCGGCGCCACCATCCCCAGGCAGAATGCGCGCTTAGACCCCAGGGAGAGGCCAGACAAGCGTATGAGGTTCTCCGCTAGTCGCTCCTTCAGTGCCAGCCGCAGCTGACGGATGTGCGGTCGTCCCGCGCGCAGCCCGATCCCATTCTGTATCCTTCCGCGGGAGTGCTTCGTCGTCATCCCCAGACGGCGGCTGCACGAGCTCGTCGGAAGGCGCGTCGGTCACGATGACCTGCAGTGGGACGCCGTCGGGCGTGAGCCCAACAACCGCTGACAGACGTACTACGTCCGTCCCGCCGCAGTCTCCTCTGTCCACAATGATACGCCCCGAAACCGCTATACCGTTTTCGCACTTTCGCGAGGCACTTTCCGCTACAATTCTTGACACTTTCTGCGAGGATTCCGTAGCGTTCCAGGTTGCCTCCGCCTCACTCGCCCTTGAGCTTGGTGACAACTACCGGTTTGCAATTCTACTCTTGCTGGAGTTATCTAACGCTAGGAAACGCTAGGAAACGCTAGGACACGCTACGGAAGAAGTTGAGATGACGCCGTAACGCTTTTGCTGTAGCGATGCTGATGTCATCGACATCTTGCCATACCGATTAGCTAACGCTAGGAAGCGTTACACGAGATCAATGTAGCTATGACATTCAGAAAAACGAAGCTCGGCACGCTTATAGACGTACGTTCTCCGTCTTTCGCAGGGAGCTGAATGATGAATAGGTCTCTGTTATGCATTTATACTACCTAACATCGTTAGCGGAAATTAGGGTTAGTACTACTCACTCACACCGGTCGAATACAACGTCGGTTGGGTTTTGTTTGGTGCCTCCTTGAGTGACCAAGTTTCAGGTGCGGCCGACGGCTCTATCCCATGGCGCTTTGCATGTGTCTACTAATCAATCGCTTTGTCGCTACACGTAGACACATACCTGTTCATAGCAATTCGACGATAGCATGACTGAGACGCACAGCGGGAGAACAGAAGCACCTTGTCTTCCCTTGGCCACCCTGTCTAGGAGCGATTCTGGGACAGCGTGTCGTCGCCCAGCTGAGACGCGTAGCGCTCTTCGGGAGGAACAATGTCAATCGCTAGCATTCGCTACGCATCTTGGGGCTCATTGACATGCACCCTGCATAGCAATCCAAAGATCGAGCGCCTGAGACGTGTAGCCAGACGATCTCAGCAACATGAACTCCATGATGCACGAGGTAGAGCTCAATTTGCGGCACCGCGGAGTGTCCGACTTTACTGCACGCAAGCGCCGCATTCGGTATGCATGTTTCCCGTGTGGTAGTGGTACTCATTACCTCCAGGTACCTCGCGCACGTCATAAATCTGGGAACGAAGGCATTCCTCAAGGCATACGACGAGCCACAGAACAAGAGATCCGAAACGGCGTCGACGTTGTCTGCGAGATCGCCATCAAGGTACATTGTTCATGCATGGCTTCTTGTGCGCGCACAGAGCTGTTACCTATAGGAGAAATCATCCTTGCAGCGTCTCCAGGTGTTCATCGACATCCAGAAGGCTGCTAACGTCCAGCAGGCGGTCCATCTCACGAAGGACATGCCACTGCGCTGGTCGTCGACCAAGAACATGCTCAAGCGCGCATACGACAGCCGGGCTGTACGTTCCTGTACACATTATAGCTTGCCTGCGTCTCATACGCATCCCGTAGTATATTTCCCTGTTTGTGACCGAACTGGAGCGCGCCGGGAAAAGCTTGGTCAAACGGGCTGCGATCTCTGCTCTGCAGGTCTCCGAGGACGAATAGAAGAACATCAAGCTGCTCCTTGATACATTACAGGTTGTGCGGTCTCTTCTCTTACTTACCCACGTCTCACACATACAGTTGCCAGACTGTGCCCCAGGCGTTCTCGGCCGACGTACTCGACGCTTTACAACGCCGTGCCCGCTCTTCTCAGTCCATGCCATGCGTGGCAAGCGCGATCGGTTGACGCACGTCACGTCGACCTATGGGAGTGCCTCCTCCAACCCGCCATTGCGAAGCTCAAGGAGTTCGGGGACAACATGCAGGCGTCCCTGAACGATGCATATTACATGTCCATGGATAAGTTGCCAAGTCTCTGCTCTCAATTGCATGCTAATGCATGGGCTCTCTAGTTCTTCACCCCGCAATCAAGCTTGGTCCGCTGTTCAACGCATTCTGGTCTGCTGCAGAACGACAAGGCCGATGCCGTCGAAAGGACGGTGTGCTAACTCTCAGTTCTCCTCCTACTCGACTCATGTTTTTTCAGTTGCGCGTGGGGCATGCGATGCTCAACATCAGCTCGCAGACCGCGCCTGCACCGCCAGCAGCACCCGGTGCTCTGAAATCGCTGCTTGCTAAGTTGCAGGCGGATACTGTGCCCGCTTCCTCGGACCTCTCGGCTCCCGAGAAATGGCGCGCCGAATACAACAGTTACCTGCAGAGCGCCCACAATCTTCCGAAAGACATGTCGCTGGTTCTTTGGTGGGGGGTAAGCATGAACATCCTCCTCGGCAAGTCCAAGGCTGACACCACGCAGATGAATTCCCTGAGGTACCTGACACGAGCCAGTCTCGCGGCAGACTATCTCAGCGCGATCCGGAGCCGCGGCTTTCAGGTAGCAATCGCTACGCAGGTTTTGGCTGATAGTGTAACTAATCGTAGCGTCGAATAGCGAATCTTAGCGTTGTATAGTTAATCGTATTGTTGGGTACCGAAAGCGCGGGCCACATGCTCGCTGCGTACCGGTTCTAGAAGAGTGGGTGCTCACGCGCCCGGCGCCCGCAGACGGGTTGGTTATGCACAAAATGACAAACTTAACTGACCATCGCTATGAGATCCTCGCAAAAGTGTCACGAAGAATCGCTAACTCGCCCTCGCAGAAGTGCGAGAACGCTATAGCGTTTCCGAGCGACACTCCTGCTGTCCAGCCCATGCGTCCGAGGACGTGCTTCAAAATTCGACGCGGGCAGCATCTGCGCATGACCATGCTCTCCAGAAGGCGCGTGGATGACAACGCCACGCAGAGTTGGACTTTCCGGTGGGCCTGGCGCGCTGCGGGAGACTCCGTCCTGCGCCTCAGAATCCTCGACGGCGACAGCAGGGCCATAGCTGGAGAGCGGAGAGAGCGGTAGCGTGCGCGACGTAACACTGCGCGCGGTGTCGTGCCGGATGTGAGATTGCGCCGCTTCCTCCGTCAGTGACTGCTCCACGCGCGACAGAGAAGGTGTGGCCGGCGACGGAGACAAGGTAGAGGTGAGTGGGGCGAGTACGCCATCTTCAACCACAGCGAAGGGTGTCGCCGCATCGCCCTGCCGCGCAATGTCCAGCAACTCGCGCATGAGTGGTAGTGTCAACGCCTCATCCCACGGGTCTATCAAAGCAGTAAAAGCCGCTTCCGGCTCCTCGTGCGCCTGCGCAAATATACTCGTAAGCGCCGCCAGCTCCTGCACACCGGGTCGCTGGCGCAGGCGTTCCGGATGCACACGATATTCCTCGTGTTCGACCAATACCCAGCGACAGCTATATTGTATCATATCCTCGGTGATCTTGAGAGTGGCGGGTTCATGTGGTGCGGGTTGCAGGCCTAACCAGCTGTGATATAGCAAGAGCGTGCAACCGAGCAGCAATCTGCGCAGCGAGATATCGGACATGTTGAGGGAAAGGAGCGCTATATTGGTCAGGAATTCGCCAATAGGCTCGTGGATGTGGAAGCGGCCGTATGCACTAGCCGCCGGCAGGATGGTGACAAGTTCCTTTGAACCTGAAACTGTTTAGATGGATGTGAAGGCATGGGCACCGTTCACCCACCCAGGCGCAGGCCGCTGAATAGCTGTTGATGCAGTCGATTGGCGAGATACGTGGCGCTGAGCACGTCCATCTGGCTCAGGTGCTGGCAGAACACCTCCACGAGAAACGGCCCTGGCACATGTGTTTGGAGGAGATAGGCTAGGACTAAGGCGCGTGATCCACTTTGGGGAACATCCGTGACTCCGCGTTCAACATGGCAAATGCCTCGTTTCAACGTGTCTTCCGATGAAAAATCGCGCTCGTCTGACGCTTCTGCTTCCCAGAGAGCGCGCCATATCCATTCTGTGACATCCCCATCGTCGAGGTTCAGATGTATCCATCTGAGACTGCGATAGATGGACAGTGGCTGAGGCTCGTCCGTCATATCAAGCCAGTTGTTAATCGACATACTGACACCATGCCACGTTGGGAAGGAGAGATCGAGCCGCTTGTGTCGCAAGAACCAAGGACGCCATATGTTATCCTGGGGCCGGTATGTGGTAGCCAGATGGTAGCGGGCAGGAGAGAGGCGATATATAAGGTATAAGGCACCTGAAACGGCGGTATTTTTCAACCAGGAGGAGAATCCGTAGAGTGGGAAAACGAGCAAAGCCTGGGGCGATTTGTATGGGCACTCGGATATTTGGTCCCAAAATGACCTGTGGTCAAAGCCTGGGAAACCAAAGTGTAGGGAACGCGGATATTGAAGCGCGGGAATGACGGTAGTGGCCGTGTAAAAAGCAAATAAGACGACAGTGGGAATACAGACAACAGTGACGACCACGATATGGAGCTGCCAGAGAAGCTCTAGTGCGCCCAAAGCAAACATCGCAAGCGCTAGCTGCAGTAGAAGAGGTAGAAGCGAAATGATGCCCCCAACTCTCCAATTCTCGAGACCTTCGAGTTTGGTCTGATGGACGCGAACAAAGACCTTGGGAGAGAGCATCGTGTTGCGCTCGAATTCGCGAATCCACTGTTTGCACAGGATCCCGACAAGTGCGGCAGAGAGACTAAGGGCTAGAGCCAAGAACCAGTAGACGTTGATGCGAACAGACGCAGCGCCAGTCAAGCTCGGAGAGGCGGGTATGAGTGTTTCGGCGGTATTGTTGTGCGAGACGGACTGTGCGATCTGTGAAAGCAAAACAATGATAGTGTCGTTGGGGTCGGGTTGGAGCCATTGATACGACTCGATAGTGAACGCGGTCACCACCGCCGAGAACAGGCCAGCTTAGTTCATTCAGTTGATGATCAGGTCCCGTCAATCCGGGCGGACGTACGAAGACAAGGAGAGTATCGATCTCCTCGCGGTATCCCTTGCAGAGTTCGGTGTCATATTTCTCAAGAGCCCGCGCGCAATTCTTCCATCCGTCCCCAGGGGCATAGACGTGTCGTGGGCGGTGGGTGTACTTTTCGAAGTTGCCCGCATCCTCGGGTGGCAGGACGGGTATTCCGGGCGGCAGCCCCTGCGGGAAATCAAGTTAGGCCATTAATATGTCACAATAAATGGCATTAGACCTCGAGTAGCGCATTTAGCTTTGTCCAGTCCAGGTCGCTCTGTGGACCGGCTGGTGTCATGCCCTGAGGATGGTCGGTATATACCCTGGACACTGCGAAGCGACATACGGTCTCACGGGGACCCTCTACAGTTGGAGTATGAATCTCTGACATCGTAAATTGCGGTGTGTTGCGACGGGGATGGCTCTCGTTGAGCAAAGCTCGGACAGCAGCTGAACGCGTGAGGACAAGCCGCGGTGATAGCCGAGTCGGCTCATTGGCGCTCACTCCTTCCTGAGGTAGGCTTGCGCACTGCCTCATATTGGACTTATTCCGGACCTGCAGAGGCGGTGCGGTGCTCTCAACGTACGTTGCGCCCTGAGCTCACCCTACAGCGGTCATGCGAACCTGCGCCAACAACGTGGCCGTCGCGCGCCGTCTGGGAGTAGCAAGGGGTGTGCAAAAAAAAAATTCTTGCACCGTCCCGATTTTCTCTCAGAACGTCATCCTGGACCCCCCTCCCCCCCTTGTCATGACGTCATCGCTGTCTCGGCAGCAGTTATTGAATTGCATGAGCTGTCAGACGAGCTGTCGGAGGACCATCGGAGATACGATCCGTAGGTCCGAGACCTGCTTGCGCCAACGCCGAAGGGGCCTTCCGTTGAAATTACAGCTACAGAAACAAGCAGATGTGGGTCATATTAACACACATATGAGAGTTGCAGGTGCAGGACGTGTTTGGTCATGTAACGGGAGACTGTTCATTTACACGAGGGTTCTTTTACCCCATCGCTTGGTGCCTACTGAGCTTAGTCTGACAGTGTGAACAGTCAAGCAACTTCCGCAGATCCAGAAACCCAGATGAGACTGAAGCACTCATGACTCTGAGGTACATCCCAGAATACCCTTTGAGCGCAAATGCACCTATGTTGTACCTTAGCGGTGAATAGAATGCGTCCTTGCAGTCTCGGGAGAGTCGGCTGCTCTCCTCATCTCACCTTCTGGTGTTTGCCTGGGCCGCTTGGCCCGGGTGCAGCCTGTGAAAGCCACAGACAGTAGTTCCAGGCTAGGAAATGCAGCAGTGATATATGTTAAAAAGAAAATATTCGATATTAAAAAATTCCGGGAAGGCCTGCTCGGGGGACCCTCCCCCTCCCAGTTGCTTCCGGGCGCTTAAGATCTGCAGACCCCTTGGGGAGTAGTCCGGGAGCAATGTGCGATAGCATTCGGGACCGCGGCTTGGTGCAGCTGTGCCCGGGACGGTAACTCAGTACCGGCAGCCCCAGAGAGGCGCATGTTGCTCCTCGTCTTGGCGCGCGCCTGGGCGGCATCTGAGTCTGCGCGCGCGGTTTGCCACAGCATGTAGAACACTGTCGCTTTCAGTGTGCAGACCGTCCTCCCGTCCGCGCGCGGGCCTCGTTACTGTATCTCCGGGCGATGCAGGGTCGGAATGCGCTCCCGCCTTATCCCACTTCCGAACCGGGCGGATGTGCGCGCGACGCGGAGCCGGCGCTTGATGGATCCGCCTCGGACGTCTAGAAATGCCGCAGCAGCAGGGAAAGCAGTATTTCACAATCTCGAGCGAGGTATTCAATCTATTGACTTGTATCCTGCGTCCCGTCCGCAAACACGATCACGTCGTCCGTTTGCGCCAAGTCGACCGTCATGTCCGTTCGTCTTCCCGCCGCCCGCAAATGAAGAACAACCCGTGAGGCGAGGGTCGTATACAATGCCCGGTCTATGCTGCGGTTCGACTGAGACGGATCAGTCTTCACTGGCATGGTGGTAGTACGTACCCTTCCAGAAGGAGCTGGTAATACTCCTGAAACGCAGGCTACGTCAGGGCTCCGGGTCCAGGTAGAGAGTGCGCACGGCTGCTACCACAGTAACGCATAGTGTGCCGAGTCCGAGCACTGGTAAGCGTCAGTTGAGAGGAGAGGGATGCATTGAATGCTGGTTCGCCGCACGTACGCAGGGTAATGGAAAAGTACGCAAAGGCTTGTTACTGTCAGCCTGGTCCACGGCACGGCCCACGTACATACCATCGCGATACAGGAGGTTCGTCAAGCGCAGAGATCCTCGGCGGACTGTGCTCAGGGCGTTAGTGCAAGTACGATCATCCGAGTAGAACGTACAGTGCTGCCTACATCTCACTGCTGTCAGGCATATCAACGCTGCGGGAACGTGATATTATAGGCGCTTATTGCTGTGGGAAAGGACGGCACCTACCAGTATCCATGGCACAGAACAAGATCCAGCAGATATAGATCAGTCGGTACGGCGAAACGATGTCGCATCCGCGACGTTCGGCGTCTTGATTTAAGCGTGACATCTGGATGACTGCACGGGGCGACGGGTGAGTGAGACGCCGAGCTTTCAGTGAAACCGGCGTACATTCCGTGTGTAAAATCCACTCCTTGTCGAGATAGGCGCACGCGACGAGACACCCGCCGCCGAAGGCGCCAAAGACGAACTTGATGGCGCGAGAGCCGTTCCAGATGGCCCAGGTCCGGACGACGACGATGGCTAGGACTGTAAGTCCGGGCGTTATACTAGGTGAAGATGCTCAGACTCACCTTGTCCGAGGACTATGCCTGCTGACATGGAGACTGGACCCGAGGCCGATCTCAGGGTCCACTGCGGTTGGGGGAAAGATGACACACAGAATAAATAACCGCCGATGATGCGACAGGTTTCGGGTGGCACGTCGGCAAAGAAAACTGCGGGTAGAACCGCGGTCAGTCAAATACATAGAGTACCGAACGGCATGCGTACGTACATAGCAGCTCAAGGATGGTTTCTGGTATCGCCGAATAGCGCCCGGCGTAGAAGAGAAGCTCGACAAGGCGGGGGCGCGGTGGCTTAGTGGCAGCCACTCCAAGCGCATACCTGTGACTTTGACAAATTGCAAGGTCGCAGGTTCAATCCTCGCCCGCCCCCCAACGCAGACTTTGTGTCAGCGGTTCAGCCACTTAGGGGGTTCTAGTGGGTATGGGCCTTCGGGCCGAGTCCTACAGTACACGTGATTATGAAACCGGAATGTCACAATAGTGCCCCGGGCCGGTCATGCGTCTGCGTAACAGCATTCCTCCTCCAGACTTGATCTGGTCAGTCGGCGGTCTGTAGCGGCCCGCCCAACCAAGCGCTCATGCCGGCCACTCGTGCCGGAAGGGCAGGACGCGACTACAAGTCACTATGTGATTGTGTACCGTCAGCAGCTTGCGGACCGAGTTCGTGTCCTGGAACAGGGTCTGGGCGGCCACCAGGACGCTCGGTGCATCATGGAGCTCGGAGCCTTCAAAAAGGGCCTCGAGGAGCTGGCCGTGGATGTGCGGGAGCTCCAGCGGCGCCCTCGCTCGGCCGGGCCTGACGGGGTCAGTGTCGAGCAGGTGCGCACGCTGCTCGAGGAGGACCGCGCATACATGGCGAGCCTCGCGCGCGTGACAGAGGACCTAACGACGGCCCTACGCAAGCGCAACGAGGACATCGCAGACCTGAAGGCCGAGATCGAACGGCTCAGCACGCGCATGCAGCTGCAGAGTGCGAGAACAAGCCTGCCGCCGCTACCGGTGGTTCCGCTGGGGAACAGCTCGTCGCGTCGCCCCCGGTCACCCTCCCCTCCGGGGTCGGACAGCCGCACGGCCAAGCGCACGCGTGCAGACCCTCCGCCCGCAGCGCCTTCTTCATCGCGCGCGAGCTCGGGCGCTGGAACTACGTCAGCTGCTGGTTCGTACTGGGGCATCAAGCTGGGCCCCTACGGCCCGCTGGCCTCGGCCAAAGGCCGCGCGCTGCTGTCGGAGGTCGCAAACATCCTCGACGATCTTGTCGGCGCATCGAACCGCCCAGGCCCACATGCGGTGGCCCCGGAGCCATGTGCCCGCTTCGTCGTCGCGTACTTCAAGTCGAAGGCTGAGCGCGAGGATGTCATGACGGCCTGGCCACCGACGAACACGAAGTTCAGCTCCGTAAAGGCTGAAAGAGTCGACAACCTGGGTCCGCCGCCAGAGGGTGCGGTGTACAGGGATGTCAAGGATCGCCGCGCGGCGGAGAAAGGGAAGGACCGTGCGTCTTAGTCCTTGTACGCGCCGTGATTCAGTAGTTCATACCGTCCGTGCCGCGCACAGTCTCTGTACTTTCCTGGAATGTCAACGGCGATCTGGAGCTCAAAGTCGAGGACGCGAACTTTGTCTCATTGCTGAGCAAATTCGACGTTATCCTGCTGCAAGAGACGCATCTGTTTCCAGGCCAGCACGACTCCCTGCCATGGCCAACGGGCTATGCAGTCTACTCGTGCCCGCGGCCCTTCCCTCGGGACCTCGAGCCTCAGTGGGGTGGAGTGCTCGCCCTCGTTCGGTCGAACCTGCGCCACGAATTCAGGACAGACTTGTCGTCTCCGGACGTGCTCGTGCTGGACCTGCCGACGTGCTGCATCATAAACGCGTACTTGGCGCCCGAGGGCTCACCAGTGCTTTTCATGTCAGACCCGAACCCCATCGAGCGCTTCACAGCGACACTGGCAGCCTGCGCCGTTCGAAGGAGCCTGCCAGTGCACGCGTTCGGGGACTGGAACTGCAGGACGGGGAACAAGCAGCCTGCTGCCTGGGCGCGCCCGAGAGTGTCTGCAGACTCCGTAGCGGATACCAGAGGAAACAGGCTTCTAGTGACGCTGGGCCTGCACGGCATGGCGGTGGTGAACGGCACGTTCGAGGGCTCCGGGGCTTACACTTCGGCTCAGCCGCGGGGCTCGACTGTCATCGACTACTTTGCTTGCACACAAAAAGCGCACCCGGACGTGCTGGGGATGTCGATTGGCCAGGTCCCGAACTTCTGGTCGGACCATGCCATGGTCAGCGTGCGTCTCAAGGCGCCGGCGGCGGGGTTGGACGAGGGGTCGCAGCAAGTGCGGCTGCCGCCGCTGCGCGCTTACCCCCGAACTCTGGACGGCGCGGGAACGCGTCGCGTCGACGAGGCCCTTGCAGCTGCAATGTCGTCCGTACTGTCGCCCGAGCAAGCTGTGGTAGCGCTGTATGGCGCCCCCGTCAAAGAGGAGAGCTTGGAGTACATCTCGGTCTACACGGATGGCTCATGCTTCAACTCGGGCACCCCCAACGCACAGGCTGGTTCAGGAGTGTGCTGGGGTCTCCGCTCCCGCAGAAACCAGTCACTCCGTGTGCCAGACGAGCAGACAAGTAACCGTGGGGAGCTGTACGCTGTTCTGCGAGCCTGCCTGGAAGCGCCGCCCGACCGGGACCTGCGCATCTTCACAGACTCTGAGAACACCATCCACACCTTCTGTCACTGGGCGCCATCGTATGCGATGTCGGGCTGGCAATGCGCGAACGCCGATCTCATCGTACCGGCTGTTAACGTGCTTGCAGCACGGCCGAGCGTCACTAGGTTCGAGTGGGTGCAGTCTCACTCGGGCAATGTGCTCAACGAGGAGGCCGACAGGCTCGCGAAGCTGGGTGCATTACAGCCGGCTGCAGGGCTTCCACCAGGCCTCCCAGTTGTACCCCCCGAGATTGCTGGCCCAGCGCCGAGCGGGTCAGCGGCGGGGAAAGTAGTCACCTCTCTGCCGCGGCAGCCAGAACGGTCTCGCGGGGAGAGCACAAGGGTGCGCATCGAGGAAGTTGTTGACGACGCGCCGCACGCCCAACCTCACGGCGGAAGCGAGCTGCACAGAGGGCGGCGCGCACGCAGGCTGAGGGCAGCGCAAAACCTCTGCGTGCTGGAAGAGGTCCAGAACGATGCCGAGTTCTGGGTGTTTGTGCTACACGTCACGCACCCGAGGTCACGCGAAGCGGCTGTCGCCATTCGTGCTCTGCAGACTGTCTTCATGGGCAGAATGAACGCGCCTCTGACGCTGCCGCCGGAATTCGATAGCCGGAGAGTCGAGCAGGTGAAGCTGTGGGCGAGCGCGATCCCGGAGGTGACATTTGACACCTCGGAGAAGCGCTACTTCAGCAGGAAGTTCACCGCGCAGGACATCGCACGGCTGAAAGCAAGGATACGGTCACGTCCGCCTGGGAAGTCTACCGGCTTCGACAAGACTGCATTCCGTATACTGCTCGACATCCCCAATGACGCTCTCGCCGAGTTGTACAACAGCTGTTCGCTCGGGCAGACGGTGCCAGAGCTGTGGCTGCTCACGATACTCATTGGGATCATGAAGCGCGGCAGAAAGCCCCACGATGCGAACGCGTACCGCACGGTCGGACTCGAGAGCTGCCTCCTGAAGTTCTTCATGATGCTTATCGACGACCGCGTGCGCGAGTGGGTAGACGATATCGGCCTGCTCCCGAGGACGCAGAACGGGTTCTGGGCCGGGAAGAGGACAAACAACAACGTGTTTATTCTCCGGTGCGCTGCCGAGCGTGCGCGCGCCGCGAAGAAACCGCTGTATGTGGCGTCCGTTGATATCTCAAACGCCTTCCCATCCGTCGACCATTCCCTACTATGGGCTAAGCTCTACAATCTCGGCATGCGCGGGCCGCTATTCGACATGTTCAGGTTCATATACAAGAACATGTCGTACTGCGTGCGCCTGGACGACGAGTACTCGGAGCTCTTCAGCTCGGACATGGGGGTCCTCATCGGGGACCCGCTGTCGCCGATAATGTGGCTTCTGTTCTTCGCAGACCTGGACGTCCCGTCCGCCCTGGACGACGTGCTCCTTGGGGGCGAACGTGTCGGTCATCTGGAGCAAGCCTACGATATCGTGTTCTTCTCGACGTCACCGGCAGGCCTACAGGCGAAGCTGGACTCGTTCTTCAGGTGGGCATGCTGGAACCTACTGCGTATCAACGACAAGAAGTCCTGGTGGATGCCGCTGGGGTGCACCCCGCGCGCGCGGCAGCACTTCTTCTTGAACGGGAAGGAGGTTCCCTACGCAGACGAGCAGACCTATGTCGGTGTGCGTCTGAAGGCCTCGCGGAGCAGTCACTTTGTGGCACACACGGCAGTGAAGAGGGCGAAGGCACACGCGATCTCGTGCCTCATATTTGGGGTGCTTGACAAGAAGTGCATGCAGGTCCCTCCGTGGACGGCGCGCAGGCTCTACATGGCGCTGGTGGACCCACACTTGACTCATGGCGCAGATGTGTCCCCGGACCACACAAAGTCGGCTACTGCGGGTCTGGAGAAGACACAGCGCCGGTACCTGCGCAAGCTACTGCGTCTGCACCGCTTCAGCTCGTTGGCCCCACTGTTCTCCGAGACTGGCATTGTCCCGGTCCGGTATAGGCGAGCAGAACTCGCTCTCCGATACCTGGGGTACACGCTTCAGCAGGAGGGCAGCCTGGTGTGGTCAGCAATGCAGGACTCGATCTCGCTGGCCTGCACTGGCCAGAAGTCCTGGTACGGAGACTTGCACCGCGCGCTGCAATTGTTGCCCGTCAGTGTCGCCCTGCCAGTGGACCCGGATGTTGGGGTTCCGGCAGTGGAGCTGGCCATCGAACAGGTGCGCGCTGCGGCGAAGGCGGACGTGAGCAACATGCTGCGCGGCAACTCCAAGCTGGGCCTGCTGGTTGGACGCCCAACGTCAGACCGGTCATTGGGCGACCCATGGGGCAAGGCGCCAGCTCTAGCTCTGCGGAGTTATCTGAGGCTGAAGATTCCCGAGCACCGCGAGGCGTTGACAAAACTGATGGTGTCCGAACATGGACTCGGGGTGGAACGCTTACGATATGCCGGCGTGGCGCGGGAGGACCGCCTGTGCCGGTTTTGCCGGGTGGCGTTGGAGGATCCGACGCATGCGCTATGGGCATGTACGGCGCAAGGGGAGCTTGTGGAGCTTCGCGCCGCGTTTTACAGCGACCTTAGGCGAGATCACGGAGGGGAGAGTCTGGATACACTGCTGGCACTGAGCCCGGAGCAGATGATCCAGCACTTGTCCTGCGTCGAAAGATCGCTGCCCTTGTTTGCGCGCTTTGTTCGCAATGTTTTGCGTGTATACGATACTGAGCCGCTTGCGGCGCGTTAATTGACAGTGCCGCTGGACTGGCCGCTGAGAGTTCAACCTGCTGCTTGCTGAAGACGTGGTCGCTGGGGAGTTACATGGGCTCATCGGGAACGGTGTCTCATTCTCGGCAGTGGTTGTTTTTTGTCCCACTGGGTTTTTTATCCACTGCTGAGTTTTACCCAGCGGCCTGCCCGTCGAGGGCCAGCGTCGGAAGGGAGTAGTGGGACTTCCGCGCGGTTGGAAAGGCGGTGTCTGCGTAGCCGGGTGTGCGTACGCAGAACGGTCGTTCCTTGATGGGACATTGCCGTCTTATGTATTCTATCCTATCCTATCCTATCCTATCCGTGTCTGATGCTTCCACAAAAAAAAAAAAAAGAGAAGCTCGACAAGGCACAGGCCGGATGGCCACACTAGCGTGACCTCGTCGTCTATCGTGATGAGGTAGTCGTAGACCTTTGTTCCGCGGATAGTGATAGTTGAGAGATATGTAGGTGGGTGAGAATGATTAAGGCGCACGCACGAGTAGCGCCGCTTTGCTGACTAAATTGCCTATCAACACTCGTGAAGGAAGAGAGAGCGAGAATACGCGGACCGATCAAGCACTGGGGGTAACACGTTAGTGTTTACCGCGCTTGAGAATGGGAACCGAACGTTCTCGACCTCTAAGCTGCGCCATGTGCGAAGTGCGGAATCCATGGGAAGGCAGGCGGCCGTGCCATGTCCCGTCACGGGCGAGCTTTATAGGACGACAACGGGGCTGCAAGCACATGGCCTGAAATGCCATATCGATGATGTCGCAATCGATGCATCCTGAAGGCCGAAGGGAGCAACTGAGATGAGGCCGTAATGCATGGAGCGGCATCCCTATGTCATTCGGAGGCGCTCACGGCGGAAGAAGGCAGCGCAAACCGATTCCCCGCTCGATTCTGCCCATTGCGAGATAATTTAACAGGTAGGCCTCGTGATCCCGCCGCGATATTCAATTAAGTAATGCTGCTCTGGAGAAGGTCTGTCAGTGCATCGCGACTCGGGAGCTGAAACGTTAGGGCGAGCGTCCCCTCTGTGGCGTCATCTGCCTGAATTCGTAGGTGTGTTAGGGTACGCGCCACAGCTCCTCGAATAATGAGGGCGCTGGCGGGCTGAATGGTGAGTTTGTCGCGCAGTCGATATCAGTGACAGCCCTCGTCTGTTCATTGGTGCCACAGGGGGCAAGGGGGGACCGATCCTGACACGTTAGACCGCCCTGCGAATTGGAGACTGGTAACGACTCGAATTGCCCACTCCGGTCCTGCTGTGCTTGTGACTGCCATGGTCGAGGCGGCGCTTCTTCGGAGTCAGTCGTCGCCACCCAGCGACGATATAGCTTTGCGCCACTTCCAAAGATCATATGTGTTGAAGTCCTGTTTGAGAATGAATCAACCGTATTGCGTCTGCTTGGTCGCCGAAGGTGAGACAGGAGCGTCAACGAGAAGCACTGGGTCTGAGATGCATAACGGCGGGTCAGGGCCGCAGAACCAACGTGCATTTGCTTACGGCTATGGATCCCCGGGAGCGGCTACACGGCAGTCAGGAACCGGTACGTGGGCATCGATTAGCGCATCCAAACGCAAGAGCGATGTCGCTGAGTGGCTGGCTGCGCACGACGGCCGCATCTCAGACGCCCCGTTCCCCGTCAGCTCGAAACTCTGGTCCCTGCTCCACGAATGTGCGTTTAGCGTCGGATGTTCTTGCAGACAGACCTCTGCATCCATGCCGCGTGGGTTAGTCGAGCGACGAAAGTTGCCCTGCCAGACTCGCGCTGATCAAGGGCTGGGATCAGGAGGAAGAGAATGTGGCCAGGGGACGGTGCACACGGTCTTTCTGTGCGCCGGACTGACGACCAGGATGTACAATATGTATCTGTGGCTGGCGCGGCGCGGCCGAGGGGAAGTTCGCGAGACCAAAGAGACGCAAACACGGTGACGGGAAGTAGAGCCGTCCGTGCTTATGTAATGCTCTGCCACCTGTGGCAAAGACATGCGAATTTGCTGCATCGGGCTGCCGAGATGACCGGGGACGACAAGGCCTCGCGCAAACAAACCCATATCGTCGCCCCGAAGCTGGTAGCCCGACAACGGCGTTGACAGCTGCGCAGGCACGTCGTCGCGATCGTCTATGTACATGATATGACACCAGTCAGCGATCCCAGTCCCTGCAATGAAGGTATCAGCTGCGGCGCGGCCCCTTTACCAGTGTCAACTGCACGCACAGAGTAGAGTTCTCTATATCCTCTCGCAGCTCGACACTGCCGCTCGCAGATCGCGCGAGAATGGTCCACGTTCGCCAGTGCGGCAGGTGCGTGCGCGACGTGTCCAAAATTGCAATGATCTGCAGAGACGGAAGCGCCGCTGCGAACTGCGCAGCGGTGTCCTGCGCGAGACGGAGAGACGCGTCCCACTCGATGGGCCGGCCGTATGCGTCACAGCCAGGGGGAATGTCGAGGTTGAGCCGCAGCTCGCCAAGCTCGGGGAGCGCGCTGAGCGAAGTGGCTATCGCATCCTGCAGGAACGCTTAGGTTAGTTGAACGTGGCAGGGAGAGGAGACTCGGGGCGACGTACCACAGGGTCGGGCAGGCCATCCGTGTGCCAATTTGGCGGCTGCGCAGTGCGATAGCGGTGCAGCTCGAGGAACTGCAGACGCGGACACACGCGCGCGAGCGCGACGTACATCTGCTCCTCGAGCACTAAAGAGGTATTGGGAGCCTGTACGACTAGCTCCAGACGCCGCAAGCCCGAGCAGTCCGGGACAACCGCGAAGATGCGCGACGCGTCAGCCGGAGAAAGCAGTGCGGGCGGCGCGATGTACCCGACGTCTCGTGGGCGCTCGTAGCGGGCTAGCCACGCTGCGCCAGGGTGCGGATGCGGCGGCCGGACCCTACGATAGAAGCGCGGTGCGTCGCGCAGGGAGAGTTCTGTGAGGCCCGCAGGGAGGTGCGCGAAGAAGATATCGTTGGGGTGTGGAAATGCGATTGTAACCCGCTCGAGACAGCGCGGGATGTCGCCAGAGATACCGCGATCGGGCGGCCAGATCAGCAGCGGCGGCTCGCAGCGCCGCGGCGCCATGGCCAGGGTCAATACGCGCAGGGTTGGCATCATGTTCAGCAGCAAGATTATGGGCGTCGCGGACAGGGCCTCGGAGTGCGCGCCGTACAGCGCGAGCTCGCGGAGACAGGGCCACGGGGCGGAGGCAAGGAGGGAAAGAGGGGTTGATTCCCCGGGGAGCACAACGTGTTCGACTGTGGACCGCACCTGCCGCAGAACAGAAACCACCAGGTTGCGTTCGGCATCGTCTACCTCTTCCGCGTCATTTCCGAGCCGGGTCCAGCGAGGATCTACAAGCAGCCTGAAACTGCGCAATGGGGCCCCGACGATAGAATTGAGAGCCAGGTGCGCAGGGAGCGTGGGGGAGTGTAGCGAGATCGTCTCGAGTCCAGGGTGCGTGAAGAGTGAATAGCATAGTTCGCCGGTACAGTAGACCTCGCGCAGGTTAGGGAACAGCGATTGGAGCGCTTCCAGTTGAATCGGATAAGATCCGTCGACTCGAAGGATCCTGACGCAGATTAAGAAATAAGGCAACACGCAATTGTTACGCACTGCACGTGGAATGCGATGCGCGGACTCGGGAGGATTCGTTCCGTGGCGTTTGCGCAGACACTCAGAGACATGGCTCTGAAAATAAGCGGAGCATAGAGTGCGCGGAGGCGTGTGCAGGTCATGGAGAGGGGCACCAGAGATGAGTGGCTTCCGACGACATCCAGGGTGATCTCTTCAAGTCGCATGATCGATCGGGCGAAGATAGGCTCGCTTGGGGTAGCGAGGCTCCGGGAAATGGCCAGCAAAATGTCATCCGGCAACGCATCAAAGTTAAGAGGCGGTGCGGGGGGCATAGCCGGCAGAGGTATTGGAGAGAGGTAAGCAGGCAGCGGAGTCTTTGAACACGAGATTAGGGACTCGGCCCGACCTCCGGCAGGCTCGCGGAGGTCCAGTGCTTAGAACCGATGGCGCATGCGACTCCATTCCCAGCAGCGTATACCGGGTCGTACGCGAAGTTGAGCAGGAATGGAAGAACAAGCGTCAGTGCGCCGTTGCACGAGTCGGAGGCGCACCGGTTGAACGGACATTGCGGCGCAATGCGCCGCGGCTATGTATCGTGTGAATAGGAGGAAGAGGTGCGGAGATTGCCGCCTGCAGCTTGTCTCTTGACCACCAATGCTACTATTGTACGCGAACTAGCCATCATCACGCTCGCTACGAAACCTCTTTGCAATGCCCCTCTGCGGATGGGTGGCCGTTTATGATTTGGTCCGGGCTGGCGTGCGAGAGATGCCAAATCTGCGAGCAGTGCGACATTTCTGTGACTTTAATCGGTCATCTACCTCCACCGGACATCGTTTCCCCTGTCTTCCTGCTTTGCGTCGGGGCTTCTGCGCGATTCTCGAGCCTCCCTCGGATCCACTGGAACTGGCAGACTGGTCCCCGCGCCCTGTTTTCCAGCCTGCGCCTGCGCGCCTGGGTTTGGCGGCGAGTGGATGATTACTGCGCGCAGAGACGCGCTGTCGTGTGATCCCGAATCGTCAGATGCGCCCTCGGCGCTCGCACTTTCAGATAACGCTGTGTCCGTTCCGCCAGTGCTTCGGCCTGCCTCGCGGTCTCCCTGTCCATCCGCACGCCGGACGGCGTCTGCGCAATTTCGCGAAGGCTGCCTCTGCACGCGGCCGCCGGGAGGTGCATGTGCGGCGTCAGCTCGTATGGTCGTCCCGCAGTTCCCAACTGCCCCCACGCCGTTCTCCTTCTGTCTCCACGGATTTTTCGAGCCCGGGGCCACGGCTAGGCTGCGGGTCCTGCGATCGCGCGTGTGACAGACTGCCGCGCGCGCTGTGGCGTCCGGGGCTGGGGCTACAGGACGGGTCGCGGGCCTGGGACTGCGCGCGCGAAAGAGTGGGCGCTGGCGGTGTGTCTGCATGCGGGAGAGGCGGGCGTTGTACGAGCGCGCTATCACCCTCGCCGTCCTGGCCGAGTCGCGCCATGTCCAGCAACGCCCCAACAATCACGCGCATGCCCTCCTCCTCGTCCGGGGCCATCCCAACCGCGAGCTCCCCCGCCGGGTCCTCGTGCGTCTGTGCGTATACACTCACAAGCTCCGCCAGCTCCTGCGCGCCGACCTGCCGACGGAGGCGCTCCGGATTGGGGTCGGTCAGCAGCCAGGAGCAGACGAACCAGACGAGCTCCTCGGTGGAGTCGCCCGCGGGAAGGTGGTGCCCGGTGAGCCAGGCGTGGTACAGCATCGTGGCGCAGCCGACGAGCGCGGGAGCGGAGCGCGCGCTGCGCGACGCGAGCTTCGTGACCATGACGAGGAATCCTCCGATCGGCTCCTGGGCGTGCGCGCGGGCGTATGCGCTTGCCGCGCCGAGGATCGACACCATTGCTTCTGCGGCTGGCAGTACTGATTTAGATGGTTATGGATGATCAGGCGAAGGTTTTGCGCACCTAAGGAATGCGTCCCCGCGAGCATCTCCATCCGACCAGCGAGATACTCCGCGCCAGCGACGTCCAAGCAGCTCAGATTCTGGACGAACGCCTCGACGACGAACGGCCAGGGCGCCGCGGGCTGCATGAGATACGCGAGCGCGAGCGCGCGCAGGCCGCCCGGCGGGACGTGCGCGGCGCCGGCGTCGACGTAGCAGAAGCCGCGCTTGAGCGCGGCGGCGCCGCCGGGGACGTAGGCGTCGGGCGCGAGCGCCGTCTCCCAGAGACAGTGCCAGATCCATTCCGCCGCGTCTCCGGAGTCGAGATTGCGGTGGATCCAGCGCAGGCTGCGGTAGACCGACAGCGGCTGGAGAGTGTTACTGTGATCGAGTTGGCGGTTGCAACTCAAGCTGACGAGATCCCATTCGGGGAGACGAAGCTCCAACCCGCGGACTACGACGCCTGCGAACGAAGGAGCAGGCGCGTCCCGGTGCCCGCAAAAGTGAGCCGTTGTGTAGTGCGTCATCAGAGAGCGCAGGTATGCAAGGTAAGAAAGGCATGCGGCGAGCGTGCTGCGCATCCACGTGCATATGTCGAAGACTGGGAAGACGAGCATCGCCTGCGGCGATTTGTACGGGCAATCGAATGAGGACTGCGCGTGGGACGAGAGGGCGGGAAGGACCGTCGTAGCCGCATAGAAGACAAATGCGACGGCCGCGGGGACGCAGACGACGGCGGCGGTGGCGGTATGGAGCTGCCAGAGCAGCTCGAGCACGCCCAGAGCAAAGAGCGCGAGTGCGACCTGCAGCAGCAGAGGCAGGAGCGAGATGATGCCCCCGACCTTCCACCGTTCAAGCCCCTCGAGTTTGGTCTGGTGAATGCCCACGAACCGTTTGGGAGAGAGACCGATGTTGCGCTCGAACTCGCGGATCCACTGCTTGCACAGAATGGCAACCAGCGCAGCGGAGAGACTGAGCGCTAGAGCGAGAAACCAGTAGATGTTGAGGCGAACAGAAACCGAGCCCGGAAGGCTCGCAGCTGCGGGGACGGGTGGTACGACGGTGTTGTTGGGTGACACTGACTGTGCAATCTGTGATAGTAAGACGATCATGGCGTCGTTGGCGTCAGCTTGGAGCCATTGATACGACTCGATCGTGAACGCCGTGACCACGGCGGAGAATAGACCGGCCTGCTTGATGTCAGCATGTCCGGACGTCCCGTTGACACGGAGCGACGTACGAAGACTAGGAGGGTATCGATCTCCTCGCGGTATCCCTTGCATAATTCCGCGTCATATTTCTCGAGCGCGCGCGCGCAGTTCTTCCATCCTTCGCCTGGCGCGTAGGCGTGTCGCGGGCGGTGCGTGTACTTGTCGAAGTTGCCCGCATCCTCCGGCGGCAAAAGCGGTATCCCTGGCGGAAGACCCTTGGCGAAACCGCCGTTAGAAATCGCACAACCATTGATAAGTATGACAAACCTCAAATAGCGCATCAAGTTTGTCCCAATTTCCGTCGCTGGCTGGAGCGGTCCCGCGAGGATTCTGGTCGATCGCTGGTATATATTTACTGTTCCACTAGCCAAGCATAGACACGGACCGGCTCATGCGGCCCAGCCATTTGGATGCTCGAAGACTCTGACATAGCGGCGGCCAGCACGGGTGTGCTTGGAGTGGCAGTTAGGGCGAAGCTGGGCGGGACAGTTGGCGTCGGCGGCCAGAAAGCGCGACACAGAAGGATGAACGTCAATGAACTAGGTGCAATTAGAGAGCGAGGCGCCTACCTGGGAGTGAGCGGCTGCACAACACAATGAGCACGTGCAGGTAGAAGGACAAGCAGCGGTGATAGCCGGCTGCGGCTTGTCTTTTGACCGTCACCACGCGCGCGGCGTTATAGTGCTACTGTCTTGCGCCCGCTCTTCCTGTACTCCCGCTCGACGGCCGCCACCGCTTCTCGGACTTACTACGACATCACCGGCGTCCAAGCGCTAACCGCCGCCCTAGTTTCGCACAATTGTCGATGCATCTTCAATTAATCTGTCAATTACGCTGGATGGGTACTGTTTTACCAATGATTTGATGCTTCCCGCGACCGATATATCTTCATTCTTGCTACGAAACATTCAACACGAGCGTAGAAGCGTCGGCGCCATCCGTCCCGCGCGCCGCCGTCTCCGTCGCCATCCTTACCACCCATCTCACGAGCGAGCTCACTGAGCGCACCATCCTCGTTGGGAGGCTCTCCGGACGTCGTGTGCACGATGCCAGCATGCAGCGTCCCGCCGGGGTGCGCGGCGGCCGACAGCGGCGTTCCTGAGTCCTCTTGGCCACCACTATCTCCATCCTCAGACTTCGGAGGCGTGCGTACGTCTGTGCTAGGCGGCGGCTGTATGGACCCGTACGGCTCTCCGCTATTCGCTCGCTGCGTGCCTTGAGCCCCCGCTGATAGATGCGCGGCCGTCTCGCCCGTCTCTCCATCCATCCGCGGGCGCATTTCCTCGTCAACCCCGGATGGCGTCTGCGCGCCGCCGGCGGGCGCGTGGGTTCTAGTCCGCTCTATACACGGGCCAGTGCAACATGGTACCTTGTGTTATCTTGCGGTCCGCCTCTCGATGCTCTGTGCAGCCCGGTGCTGCGAGCCCTGGTCTGCAACGAGTCAGAAGCGCTGAATCCTCTCTTGACGCCCGCACTTGATGTCGCAGCCCGGGACTATATGTGAAATCGTATCTATTCGCGTGCTGAATCCGCCGGGGCATCGGATTCGCGTAATGAATACGCCGCTGAGCATCGCAGCTGCGTGACCAGCACTTATGGAAGATGATTTACATCTGGAACACGTTGCATTGAACGGCCGCGTCTCCACCTACGTTGCTGAAGAATCAACTGCCTTTGGATCGCGCCCATCATCGGCTCTCCAGGCCTCTGCGTCCCGTCCCTTGCTCCTTGGACGGATTGCAGTTGCGCTGCCATTGTCGGGCGTCGTCTGAGGTGGCGCATACAGAGGCGGACACTCTTGGCCAGAAGCCCGGTCTGTCAGGCCCGTGTCCGTCTCTCTGCAGGAAGTGCCACCCGCGCCACTGCAGGACGCGCCACCCTGCCGCGGGCGTGCTTCGTTGTCCGCAGGTGACGATTGCGTGTTTCGGGGGATTGCGGCTCCAGCATGCTGAACCGCACTGCCAAAGGATGGCCCTCCGCCATCTCCGAGTCCTTTCGTCGGCAGCCGCGCTTCATCTTCCCGGGACAGCGTCGGCGCGCGCGTCTCGTTGGGCGGCGTCTGCGCGCGCGGCTCTCCGGGAATTGCGTGGACGACGACGGTGCGCAGAGACGGATTGTTCGGTGCAGAGGTGCTGCTAGCAACCGCATCGCGCCCTTCCGAGATTTCGGAGTTGGGGTCATAGCTCGCACGCGTCTGCGCGACCGCGCTGTGCGTGGTGTCGCGTTGGGTATGAGTACGCGGTTCCTTCTTTGTCAAGGGTGTCGGTGACTGCGGCATGATCGACAAAGCAGGCGTGACGGGCGAGTGTGCGCCGGGTAGAGACGAGCTCGAGGCGCACAAGACCAGCGCGTCGTCTTCGGACGCTATGGGGGGTGTCGCCGCATTGCCCTCGCCGACTCCATGGCACGCGATGCCCATCACCTCGCGGACGATCGGCCGGATGTCCTCCTCGTTCCACAGGACGAACGAGGCTGCCAGCGCAACCGCCGGGTCTTCGTGAGGATGCAACTGCGCGTACGTGTGCAGAAGCTCCGCAAGCTCCTGGATGCCAGGCCGAAGACGAAGTCGTTCCGGGTGCGCGTGATACTCGTCTGGGTCGCCCCAGAGCCGGAAGCAATGGAGGAACGCCATTTCCTCAATCACGTCGGCGGTCGTTGATTGATGTGGCACGGATTGAGCGGTCAACCAGGCCCGAAAGAGCAGCAGGGTGCAATACAGGAACAACCGGCGCATCGGCATATCGGAAATGTGATGAGAAAGCTTTGTGAGATTGATAAGGAATGTCCCAATTGGTTCGCGGATGTGCAAGCGGGTAAATGCACTCGCCACAATTAGGAGTGTTGTGGCCGTCGAGTCAACACCTGCAAACCCATTCGAGATGGATGTCAATTGCTGTACTCTGTGCGGTGAAGCGCCTACGCACCTATGGGATTATAATGCAGCCGCGAAAACAATCTAGCGGTAAGATGCTCCGCGCTGGCGACATCCATCGTGTTCAAATGATGTATACATGCCTCCATGACAAACGGCCGTGGTGCGTGCGTCTGGAGGAGATAGGTCAGCGCCAATGCGCGTAATCCGCTTTGAGGGACATCGGCTTCTCCACATTCAACATGGGATAAACCTCGGCGGAGTGCTTGTTCGTCGGGATATCTGGGATAGGGTGCCGCCGCTTCGTCCCAGAGACAGCGCCATATCCACTCCGTCACGTCGCCATCATCGAGGTTCAAATGCATCCACCGGAGACTTCGATAAATGGAAAGTGGGCGTTTCAGAAGACGGTCCCTGACTTGAACCCTCTGGTTGAACTGCAAACTCCAGACATGCCATACAGGGATATGGAGGTTCAGCCAGCCAGTTCTTCGTCCAAATACGGGATACGGTGCGTTTTGCTGGCCCCGAATTCGGTGGATTAGATATGTGAGGCAATAAAATGCGGAAGCAAGTACTCTTCGCATCCACACGCAGGAACCTTAGACCGGAAAGGCAAGCATCGCCTGGGGCGACTTGTACGGGCACTCGGACAATGTATCCGCATAAGAGCAGATGGCGGGGAAGACGGTCGTGGCGCCATAAAAGACGAATGCGGCGATAGTCGGAATACAGACGACAACAGCGACCACACAGTGGAGCTGCCAGAGCAGTTCGAGAACGCCACAGGCAAAAAGTACGAGCGCTAATTGCAGCAGCAGAGGTAGGAGAGAGATGATTCCCCCGACCTTCCACTTTTCGAGCCCCTCGAGTTTGGTTTGATGAACACCGACAAACTGTTTGGGAGTGAGAGCGGTATTGCGCTCGAACTCGCGGATCCATTGTTTGCACAGAATGGCAACCAGCGCAGCAGAAAGACTGAGAGCTAGAGCCAGAAACCAGTACACGTTCATGCGAACAGACGCCGCACTAGACAAGCCCGCAGGGAAGGGAACGACCGGTGCCGCAGTAGCGTTGTGCGAGACAGACTGCGCGATCTGCGACAGTAAGACGACGATGGCGTCGTTGGGGTCAGCTTGGAGCCATTGATATGACTCTATAGTGAACGCCGTGACCACGGCGGAGAACAGACCAGCCTGATTCATGTCAGCATCCGGAGGCCCTATTGACCCGGCCGACGTACGAAGACCAGGAGGGTATCGATCTCCTCGCGGTATCCCTTGCAGAGTTCGGCATCGTACTTCTCGAGAGCGCGGGCGCAATTCTTCCATCCGTCACCTGGCACGTAGGCGTGTCGCGGGCGGTGAGTGTACTTCTCGAAGTTGCCCGCGTCCTCCGGCGGTAGAAGCGGTATCCCGGGCGGCAGATCCTGGTAGAAACTGCGCTTAGGGAGTGCAAAAGCATTGAGAAGTACGACAAACCTCAAGTAGCGCATCAAGTCTGTCCCAGTTGATGTTAATGGGTGGAGTGGGTCCGATAGTACCCTGAGAGACCGTCGGGGTGCACTCCGAGCTATCTAGGAAGCCCATACCGGCCCCTGCGATCCAGCCACGGGTATTCCAGAAGGCTCTGCCATTGGAGAATTCGCTGCGTGTGGATAGAGATCGGGCGTGAGTCTGGAAAATTGGCGGATGTTCGGCTGGACCCTGCGCGTCAACGACGCAAGACACGGAGTCGTGAGTCGAGATCTTTGCGCGAGCAATGAAAGGGAGGGACACGTACGTGGGGTGAGGCAAACGCCGGAAACGATGGCGCTGGTACACGGAGCGGGACAAGGAGCAACAAACAGCCGCCAACAACGTCTCGACCTGTCCTACCATCTGCACCCGCCTCCGACGTGGACGGACTTCGTACCGAGTCGAGCATTTCCGCGTCACATTCGACCAAACACGCCCGAGCCTCAGAGTACCCGCTCATATTGCACCCGGAGCACCGGATGGGATACAGCTGTGCCCACGGCTGCCCGCATTACAGTTGCCGTCGCAATTTAAAGACGCTCTTCGCTGCGCTCAGAGACCAGCAGCCTGTACGCGAAACTCCTCTCTTCCGTGAAGGACGATTGGTATACCCAAGACCTGACGCCACCAAAAACGATTCCTCGCATCCAGGATTCCTTCAATCCGCTGCGCCTATTAGTATTAACTGTTGTATCTACGGTTCAACTTGACACGTCACAACACATGATGACACCTGCTGCCTCGCGCCCGGCCTTATGGCGCATAAGATATGCAATGCAAAGCTGCACATCTCACCTTGACGTCTGAATGGTCGAGATTACGTCGCAGACGTGGTAGGCCGACTGACCGCCCCCGCCGTGTAATGGACTCAGGCCCACTGCTATCGTCTGCAAAGGAGCCTCTTCCATCCGTCTTCTCAGCAATTTCATTACGCACACAACAAGCTTCTGGCTTCTTGTGGGCCATGAGCCAGCTATAGTGCTACTCTGTCCGATACTGTGCCAGAGGAACCGCGCTGCGCGCAGCGGATGAGTCGGCAGAGGCTCCTGAGACTGGCTCTCCGGCATGAGAAGGCTGTCCGGCATACGGTGCGTCGGAGAGATCTGTGCGAGTGGCCGCGTTCGAGTCAGAAAGAGACGCTCCTTGTATGGACGCGCGCGGGCTGGCGTCAGCATCCCCAGCCCGGACGTTCAGCGGCGATTGCGCGTTGTCCCGCTCGAGCCCGATGTCGAGAAGTACGCGGACGATCGGGCACATCTCCTCGCGGTGGTATCCGTAGAGTTCCGCGACCATTGCACATTCCGGATTGTCGTACGTGTGCCACAACTGCGAATGCGGCAATTGTGCGCATATCCTGAGCAGCTCGGCCAGGTCCAGGACGTAGGGCCGTTCTCGCAAGCGTTCCGGACGCTCGCGGTAGCCCAGATCCGGGTCCAGCAAGATGTGGCAGTGTGTGAGCGCCGCCTTGCGTGTGGCTCCAGCGATCGTAGCGTCATATGGGAGAGGTTGCGTGCGAAGCCAGTTGAGGTAAAGCAAGAGAGTAAAATCGTAGATCGGGTCCCATAGCTGGTCGTCGGAACAGATGATCAGGAGCTCGGTGACAGACACGAGGAAGTCGCTGATGTCATATCGAGCATACGAGTGTGCGTATCTTGTAGCAGCCCTCAATATGGTCGCCACAGCATCTGAATCTTTAACGTCATATGTTAGCAGGTGGCCGATGCAGAGAGATAACGTGTTGCTCACCTAGGCGCAGACCTACTCTGCGCGTCAGCTGCTCTGCGAGATACTGCGCGCCGCGAGGATCCGTGCCGGTCAGGCTCTGAGCGAATGCCTCGACCACGAACATATGCGGTGCACGTGCCCCCATGAGGTATCCAAGCGCGACGGCACGCGGCGCGATCTGCGGCACGTCTGTGGAACCGCTGTAAACGTGGTACATATTTCGTCTGAGCGGCTCCGCGCCCCAGGGATAGAATGGATCCCGCGCGGCCGCCGCTTCCCAGAGACAGCGCCAGATCCATTCCGTGATGTCGCCGTCATTGATGTTTTGACTGATCCATCTGAGGCTGCGATAATGCGATGTTGGTTGGAATATCCGGGCCTCTGCGCCCTTGTAATCAAGGCAATTGTTGACCACGGTGCTGACATGGTGCCATGAGGCGACACGAAAAGGCAATAGGCCAGATCGCTCGGGGAGAGCAGGCAGCGATTGGTCACTCGGTTCGTCACGCCATGGTCTAAAATGAGTAGCTAGACGGCAGCAGGCTAAACAGAACAGATATCGAAGATACCGAGCCGCCGAAGTTAGGTCGTGTAGAATGCCGACATAGAGATCGTAGGCTTGGAAGGCCAGCATCGCCTGTGGTGACTTGTACGGACATTCGGATAATTTTTGCAAGAGCGACATGCCGTCCGAGCGTGCGATCACACGATACTGAAGCACGGGGAGAACCGTAGTCACTGCATAAAAGACGAGAGCAATACCGGCGGGCACGCAGACCACGGCGGCGACCGCGGAATGCAGCTGAAAGAGGAGCTCTAGGACACCCAGAGCAAATACGGCAAGCGCCAATTGAAGCAACAGAGGGAGCATCGAAATGATGCCGCCCACTTTCCAGCGCTCGAGCCCCTCGAGTTTTGTCTGATGGAGGCCCACGAAGTGCCGAGGAAATAGACCTGTGCTGCGCTCGAATTCCCGGATCCACTGCTTGCAAAGGATTGCGACGAGCGCGGCTGAAAGGCTGAGGGACAGGGCGAGGAACCAGTAGACGTTGATACGGACAGCCACCGAGTCCGGAAGACCAGTAGAGGCAGGACTCCGCGGTGCATCGCTGCCGTTGCGCGCCGACGATTGCGCAATCTGATAAAGCAAGAGGATAATTGCGTCGTCGGAGCCGGCTTGCAACCACTGGTAGGATTCGATGGTGAACGCGGTGACCACCGCAGAGAACAGACCAGCCTGGCCCACGTCAGCTCGCATGTCGCATGCACCACGCAAAACGCGAGCGCGCACGAAAACAAGAAGGGTATCAATCTCTTCCCGGTATCCCTTGCAGAGCTCCGTGTCGTATTGCTCGAGCGCACGCGCACAATTCTTCCAACCGTCGCCTTCGGCGTACACGTGCGCGGGCCGGTTGGTGTACTTGTCGAAGTTGGCTGCGTCCTCCCGGGGCAAAATGGGTATCCCTTGAGGTAGATCCTAAACGGAGGGCATGTTGGTGCATGTCATAATCAAAGAGCGTTGCATCTGACCTCAAGTAATGCATCGAGCTTCGCCCAGTCCTCATTCGAAGACGGAATGGCACCGCCTGTACCCTGGCTGACAGTCAGCATGAGCGCTGCGAGATCCACAAGAACATACCGCCTCCCCTGCACATTCCGGGTGTGACGCACCGGGAGCGCTCATTGGTGGATGCTACGAGGGAATCAGCCGGCACTTTCGTTCAGCGGCGCCACAGTCCGACTGTCAGAGACGCGCAGTGGTCGATCTACCACTGATTCAGGTGTTAATGTGATTCAAGGGTAGGCGTGCGCAGTTGACCCAGCGACAGGGACGATGTCCTCCGAAGACGCAAAGGCAGCAGGACAAGATGCGGTGATAGCCGACGCCCATCGCACGCTTCCCCTCTTCCTGCCCATGAATTTCTGATTGAGCGCAACGATCCGTCGGATGCTAGGATGCCATCTTCCTGCGATGCATTTCCCCGGAATCCTATGGAATTTGAGAGGCTAGTTCCCGGTAAAGTCCAAAGCTAACGCCAGCCCGGCCAGCTCCAGGGCGTAGGACCGCTTGCGCACGCATTCTGGGTGATCGCAGTAGCGCAGGCTGTCGTCTATCAAGGCATTAAAGTGTAACAGCGTCGGCTTGCATATGGCTCCAAGGGCTGCGGAGTCAAAAAGAGCGCCGCACAGCTGGTCTTAGCAACAGCCGATGATAACCCCAGATGCAGAGAGTCAGATGAAGTTGCGAGTGCCCTCTCAATCGTGCAAGTGAGGGTATGTGAAATGATCGGACCCTCGGCACAGACACCGACTAGTCCGTCGGCCGGCTCCGTCCCGATTTCCCGCCTTCGTTCTGCCACCACCGTCAGCTTCACTCTCGACATGGATGACGCCGGCGGGAGTCCGGCCTTCCTCTGCTCACAGGGGACCGGGCCCATGTACGAATTGCTACGGCTCTACCGTGACCGTGACGCGCGCGATGCCAAGGTACGAAGTTTGAAACGCCAGCAACGCGCTCATTCATGACTTATCTGAGCCGTTCTCAAGATACGCAGTCTAGAACAGGCTCTGGTAGATGCCAGGCGTGCGACGCACGCAGCACCTGCCGCAGGCCTTAATCAGCTGAATGCGTCGGCCCTCCAGGTCGGGCGGGCGGCGCAGTACCTCCAAGTGAGCTTCCGCTGACGATAATATCAGGTTCAGCAATTGAACGAGTCCATGAAAGCTAATCAGCGCCGACTCGAAGAGCTGGAGACTTCAAACGCCGCTCATATGGCGACGGTGAGCCTTGTGTGATTGTCCTGGCAGCCGCACACCGAGATTCCCGCAGATAGATTCGATGAAACGCGCTCATGAAGAAAGCTACGCTGCTATAGACGAGTTTCGGACGGCTAAAAAGACACAAGAGGCCATCGCGAAGCAGTTGCAGGAGCAGAATACCTTGTATCGGCTCGAATTGGAGCGCCTGCGTTCCCGCCAAGTCGAGCTTGCAGAATCTGTGCGACTCACACCGCTCATTCGATCAATTATAGTCTCACACAGTTTAATAGGTTGCTGACTCACAAAGACGACGGGCCGAGGCGGAAGAGCAGCTGCAGACCACGGTACGATCCCGGATTCCAGCTTAACTCTGAGGTTGACATATGGCGCAGGTTGCCAGCGCCAACGGGGAGCGAGACACGCTCCGCGAGGAACTCCATCGGATGACGCAAGAACACGCAGTCCTCCAGGAGAAATTGCAGCGAATGGACCAGGCCGGGACGAGCAGCGGTCGGAGCGTGCAGGTCCAATTTGAATCCCGTCTCACCTGTGCATTGTCTGTCCTCACCCTCCCTCCACCAGAATAACGCGGCGGTCGCATGTCACGTGCAGCGGGAACCGTGGGCCGGCGACAACAACCTCGACTTCAAACTGTGGCTACGCCACCGTGTGCTCGGGCTAACCGACACGGCGTGCATGCACCCCACCGCGCACACGTCGGCGCAGGCCCTGCGGCGGTACCTCTTCGCGAAGCGCGCGATCGCGATGGTGCGCAGCCTCGGGTGGGACACGGAGGCGCCGGACGTGTTCCGCGTCCCGGCGGACAGCCGCGGTGCGTCGCGCCTTTCTGTCCTGTCCGAGCTGACGGTCCCTGCAGAATTTCGCAATGCGACGTTCGGCATGGACGCGGTGCGCGAGGCAGTGGGGGTGTCGGCGGAGCTTTGGGAGGCAGACGTCGAAATGTTTGCGCGCGGCGTCGACGGCCGCGAGCTCATCGGCGCGTGGCTGCGAGCTCCGCAATACCCAATTCTGCGCGCGAGGTTCGGCAATATGACGCGGGACGAGTTCGCGCGGTACAAGCGCGACGGCTCAGAGCCGCTCAATCCGCACTTGCAGCCGCCGCGCAACTCCAGGGCCAAGGCGTTCCGCGGCGCGTCCGGCAGCACATCCCCCCCGTCGTCGGACATCTTCACAGGATCGAATGCGTACGGCGCCGTCAGCCGGTACATGGGCGATGCGCGGCGGCGCCTGCAGTTCCCCCCGGACATGCCCGGTGTCAGCAGGCGCGCCTTGACCGACGAGGAGTACAAACAGGTCGACGAGCTGGCACGCGAGCTCATGATTAACGATGGACACGCTGAGCATCTCGACTTCATCGCGCGGTGGCGTGGGCGCCGGGAGCATGGCTTCCACCCGCCGCGAGAGGAGGAAGATCCTGCCTCGGTGCCGCCGAAGCGCAAGCGCATGTCAGTCGATAAGAGGCTGGCTATGCAGGGGAGTGATGCTGTAGACGAGGGCGCAGAACTTGAAGGCAGCCCACGGAGCTCTAAACGGACGAGATAGCTGTTCGAAGTCTACCGTTCTGTAGGGTCCGATTCGCTCTCATATTGTATCCCATTGTCCAATCTCAGATTAAACGACACAGCACTTTCTTCAGCGTTGGGGAGACGCGCTGGACGTGTCCAATAGAGAGATAAGCACGAGCGTCCGGACGGCTGCCACGATGCGCGCGACGTTGTCCTTTCCAAGCCTGTGAGACACGTCCCAGTAGCCAGTAGCCGCATCAGCTGTATGCATCGCTGCCTAGCTGCGTATTCAGGTTCAAAGCGCGGCTCTCTGAGCGCCGACAGACGCGGTGAGGTCATCCCTCAAGACCACGCGATTAGTCTCCTTTGCGGACTCTAGCTGGAAGACAGTCGTTCCAGTTAGAGTCTGCATCATAACGCGGGGGTCTGATTGGAGTCGCCCAATTCGGCTCTGACCGTGATCTCGGTGAAGGCCGGTGTTCGCAAAATAATTCAGAAAAATAGGTAGCAGGTCTTGTATCACTCTTCCCTGCGCAAATATCATACATTTGCGAGTTTATAAGAGTTATGAAAGGCTTATTTAGCGTGCATCTGGCTCACCGTCTCACTCTCGTGCTCTTGACCGCCCGAAGGACTTATCCGGCGCCCAAACACAATTGCGCCCGACTCGCTTGTTGAGCTTGATCCTCGGTCAGAATTCAACGCTCTGAGACATAAAATGACTGTAGAAGCTGCATTACGATGTTAAACAGCCTGCGATTATGCGTAGACGCGTCTTATTGCACTTGCAAGGACGCGTCGAGGTCACGTGCATCACGGGGATTACCGAATTGGCCACTTCCAATCAAGGGGGTGACATATGATCTAGACTACCACGCGATCCAGCGGGAAACAAGGCGGAAATCGGCGACCAGCGATGCAACTCGAGCAACCGGGGCCGCGGGTCCGCGCGCCTCGGAGGGGTTGGCTGCGCGACCGCAGCAGGTACAGGATGGCGGTGAAGACCGCCCGCAACGAGTAGCGCAAGCGGTGCGATGAACCCGACATGGCGGGGCGCAGGTTGTGTGTTATGTCAAGCAGAAGCACAATAGTCGTCGCGACCAGTGTCTCAGGGTGCGAGGACGGGGCCACGGCGGGACGTGATCAGCGCGGACTCGCCCAGGAGCACGACCTTCGCGAGTCTCGACCGCGCCTGCGTCAGGACAAAACCCAGCTTTTTGCACTCGCTGTCATAGACCTCGTCTGCCTCATACCCAAAACATGTCCGGAGAGATTCGACGAGCTGCCAGAAGGAGCCCGCGCGCCTTGAACATGGTCCTGTATCGAGTGTCGCGGATGGAGAGCATCCAAAGCTTAAATACGCAGGCCATAGACCGGCCACTCAGGCCGCGCGTGATACCGACTAAGGTTCAATATGTGTGTGCTGCGACGGAGACGGCGAAAGTGTCGTCCGAGATGCATGTGGCGCCGGCGTTTGCGCGCTGAGCGTGCGCGCTTCAAAAGCAGTTTGGAGGCCCAAAGCAATGCGCCTTCAGATAAAGCACGTGATGTGAGCTATCCACGGAGTGTGCTCAGTGAATTGTATCACTGAATCGGTAGTACGGCCTGCCGTCTGCCGGGCAGGGTTACAGCAGGCGCTAATCGGCTGTGCACACCTCAATTTTGAGGATCACGCCTGTGCCAGAGGCCGTGGGTATAATCCAGGATGGTGTGGAGAACAGAAACACACGAGAAAACGTGAGCGGGAAAACGTCGGTTGCGCGTTTCCAGACTCCGCTTGAACTCCCTCTGCTCCTCCCGGCTCCGTGTCCGCCGGCTCGTCAAATACCACACGCCGGATGTGTGTTTAGCTCCCAGTCTTCTAGACAAACGTACTGCGTTCTGCGTCGGGCGGGTTATTCGAGCCTCGTTCGCTCCGACCAGCAGCGGTGCTGACAAACACTGAGCGCGCTGACAAACCGCTTCGTCCTCGCGCCTTCGTACGCGATGAATGCATGGCGTACGAGATCGACGCGCGTCGTGCGTGATGTGACGCGGCCTCAGATCATCCGTTGGAGCTATAACAGCAGGGGCATGCAACGAGGAATGCCTGTCGCTCAATTTGTACCTCACGTGACATGTCGACGCCAGGAAACAAGGTCTGTCCCTCACTTTGTCGAACAACACGCCCGTTTAACGGCGCTGCAGCCTCTTGCGGGAAAGGTTGCGCTCGTGACAGGCAGCACGACGGGCCTCGGACTGCGCATATACCGCCAGCTCGCAGAGCTCGGCGCCTCCGTATATGTTGCCGGTCGCAACGAAGCCGCCGGACGCGCTGCTGCCGCAGAGTTTCCAAACGCGGGATACGTCAAGATGGACCTCTCGACCATCCAATCCGCCCATGAGGCGGCGCAGGCATTCCTCGCGCTCGGACTGGATCGGCTGGATATTCTCGGTGCGTTTAGCTAGCGCGGCGGCTTTGTGTCTCGCTGACTGGGTGCGTGCTTTCGTAGTCAATAACGCAGCTATGTGCGACTTTCTTTTTGTACACCATTTTCATCACCTTCTCACACATCCAATGCAGACTCGCTGCGCAGGAATACGAGCTCAACGCCGATGGCGTCTTCGTTCACCTGGGAGTCAAGTGCGCTTCCTCTTCCGTCTCCGCGCAACGAGGTCTGACGGCGCCCGCGTACGCAGCCACTTCGGACACTTCGTGCTGACGAACGAGCTCCTTCCTTTGCTCGAGAAGACCGCTCAACTCCCCGGTGCGGACGTCCGTATCATCACCGTGCGTACCTCCTTTCTCTTTCCGCCAGTAAAGCGCCGAATCGCGCGCCGTTGCAGGTCGGTTCGACAGCGTACAAGGCCGCGCGCAAGAACCGGCGCTTCGACTCGCTCGCGGCGCTCAACGCGGACCTGGAGGGCGAGGGCATGACCGCCAAGATGCACCGCTACGGTCCGTCAGCATCCCCCACCCCCCACCCCCACACGCTTCAACGCTCACCTCACGCGCGGTACCAGGCGTCTCAAAGCTCGCACAATGTCTCTGGGCGCGCGCCCTCGCGCAACGCGTGAAAGATGCGGGAATCAGCAGCATCGTCGTGAATCCCGGCCCCGTCTCCTCGGGTACGCCCTTCCAGTCCCTCGCGTTAAGTCGAACCCGGAGCCGCGCTGATGAGAGACAGAGGGCGCGCTCGCGCGCATTGACACGTTCCCGCTGGCGTTCCGCTGGGCCGTGCGCGCGGCGTCGCGCACGCCCGAGGACGCCGCGCGGTCGACCGTCTTCGCCGCCACCGTTCCCGATGCGCTGGCCAAGTGGAGCGGGCGGTGCATTGCGCGGTCCAAGCTTACTGGAAGCTTCGGCGAGGAGCCGTGGGTCGATCTGATGGCCGACGGAAAGTGGGAGCCGCTTGCGAAGGAGTTGTGGGAGACGAGCGAGCGGGTAGTTGGGGAGACTTTGAGGCAGAGGGCGAGCTGAGGCGAGGCGGCGTCATGTTCGAATCTCTCGGCATGTTTGCGCCGCTGCGCTTTTCTCCACGCCGCTCGCGGCCGCGCGCGACGCATGACCGAGATTAAACAAGACTTCCCGGTGCCCATTAATGTAGCAGATGCCTTCGGGATGGCATGGCCGAGCTTGGAGTGCGATTGGACTGATACGCGCGTGGGCAGAAAGATTCTGAATCTGGTCTTCCCTGCGTCACAAGCCCCCGTCTCTACCGATCCTGCCTTCCTGAAGGCAACAAGCATGAGTCGGATCATCGCCAGATCCAGGGCCGCCTCATTGCGGTGCATGATGTGAGACAGGTACGATCGGTCGACAAAAATGGACAAACGGGGAGCCTTGAGTCGTACGGCTGTCACAAAAATCGCACTGAACTTGAGTAGGCTGAAGTTCGATGCCGGAGATCGCTCTTCAAGTAATCATGTCTCGCCCCAGAGCGTTTTCATGTACGATTTTCTGCCACGCAGTCCAGTCGGTGATCGTGAGCAACATCGCGAAGCCTCTCAGCATAGTTTGCACCTCACAGCAATCCCTTGTTTTCAAACATTGTCGCCGCGCGTGTGAAGGCGCTAATAGTCCCTTTTATGCTATCTGCCCGGGCCTGGGCCCTGTCCTTCGCAGTTCAATAAAGCCCGGGTTGGACGGGATCACCACCGCTACCGCTTCCCTCCTATGGACCCCGCATTCCGCACTTGGAGCGTCACTGCACGCAGCTTACAGGTTGAGAAGGTTCACCTCCGACTTCCTCGCGTGTATCGCGCTGATTCTGCACCCCCAGTTCATGATCGGTCGGCCTCTTCTACTTCCTCGACGGCAAAGCCTTGACATGTCGTATTCGCTCCCATAGTTAGCAAGGCGGCTCTCCTGGTGGGTACAACTGCACCATGAGTGGTCTGCCATACATCACCTACTGAGCCACGGAATTCTGGCAGGCCTACGACTATCTCATCACAATCGAGAATGAAGTTGCGCTGGTATGGCCGTCCGGCGTGGGACTCGTGCAGCTTCTCTTTTACGCCGGGCGCTATTCGACCGTCCCGGAAGTGATCGTGGAGTTGCTCTGTACGCGCTGCCGTGCACTTCGGTGCACTCTGACCGCAGTCGCACGCGCAGTCTTCTTTGCCGACATGACGGCCTCAAACTGCCGCGTCCTTGCTGGATACCTCTGTTGTTAGTCATTCACCCGAGAATGTGGCTACGAGGTCCTCAAAACCGGCGACTCCAGTCTCACTGTCAACAGGCGTGGTGCTTGCGCAAGGTGAGCGTCTTTGGGTACCATGCATGGGCGAGCCGATCCACGGCCTTCTGCAATCAGCTATTGTCGTCGTCCGTACCTGGGCCATTTGGAATCGCTCCCGTGCCATCACGGTCATCTTCGGCTCATTCGGCGCCGGGTGCCTGGTCATATGCGCATATCTCAACATTCAGTGGATCATACAAACGGGATGTGCGCGTACTGCCTGAGAACCTACCTTACGTGGATCTTACTCACAGGCTTCAAGTCCGCCAGATGTCAGACTTGGATGAGGAAACACCGGGATGCGTCATTGCTTCGCCCTACCGATTGATTTATATCGGTTGGCTACTAGTATGCGTCATGGATATGGGTGCGTAGAGTATACACATCTATATCCATATCTGATTCAAGGTCCTTGTAGCGTTATTGTGCCTGACGGCCGCGAGATGTACGGAGCACTGTGCGTGTGCTGGGGTACTGTTGTACCCGTGCTAATGCCGCCCTACTGATCCAGATAGGAAGGACTCTCCGCGGTTGACAAGCCTCCTCTATCGCGATGGTATGTACGTTAAAGATGCCGGTGTGTGAACCACACTGACAGTGATAGCCTTCGCGTACTTCTCAATTACGCTGCGTGAATGCAGGGTTAACCGGCAATGCCACTATAAGCTGACTCTTCTCAGTTCTCGGGATTGGCACGCTCTGCGTTACAGTGGTGGCGGCCGTGCGCGCTCTCTTCGGGTCTGTACATTAGCCTAATCGGTCCTTCTCCTCAGGAACATTACCAGCTCCTCTTCCAAAGGTACAGAGGCGAATGAATTCGGCTCTTGATCGCACCGTCTCACTCGCTCCGCAGTTTGGAGCGGGCATTGTATACAACCGTGGCCTCACGAATTGTTCTTAGCCTGCGCGTAGCTGGAAAGCGGACGGACATGACGATAGACATAGCACAGACGGACGATGTGATCGTGTTTTCGGATGGGATGTAGGCTGGATGTAGGGCGTACGAGTATCGCAGATCACAAAACATATGACACCGACGGATGTACATTATGTTCTGCGACAGCGATGGTGAAAGGACGTCTGAGATGCATTTGGCGCCCGGCGTTTGCGCGCTTAGAGCGTGGGCTTCCAAAACAGTTCTGGGGACCCAAGGAGACGCGGCTGCAGATAAAGCACGTGATGTGGACCAGCCACGGAGGGCGCTCAGGGAATCACACCTGGATCGGTACTATCATCCACGGCCTCCCGTCTGCCGGGCAGGGGTTATCGCGGGCGCTAGTCGGCTGTGCACGCCTCAAGGTTAAGTATCATGACTGTGCCACAGACTGTAGGGTCGAGTCAAGATGGTGCGGAGAATATGTACGAACGCGCCAGAAAACGTGAACGGCAAGGGGACACCGGAAGCAAAATGCACGGCGCGGGGTCGGTAACCTCTGTAAGCCTCGGAGGCTCGGGGTATACATAGTATATGCGCGGATATACCTCCGGTTTACTTCCGTTTTCCGTTATTACACCGCTTTTCTTACTCAAAGTTACTATGTGTGCAGTATAATTGTGTTTGAGAGGCTTAGCTCGGTCATCGGATGGCCCTACTCGAGCCTGAGACCAGTCCGGTACCGACTGACGGAGGATCGGTGCGCTTGATCCGGGCCGATATGCATCCGACGGAGTGCACGCCAGCCCGTTTCACAACTTCCTATTACCCTGTATCCCTTAAAATGGGTGGAGATAGCTCCATGAAGACAGTAGATCTTGTTCAGCAGCTTGAAGCGGCTTTAAAAGCTGTCCCCGGAGCCAAACGACACGGGGTCCCGAACCTCTGTAGCCCGAGGTCGGCCGACCCATACATAGTATCCGGGTGCTCCGGATTTTGCCGATGATGTCCCCTTGGTGAACGGGGAAACGTCGGCTGCACGTTTCCAGACTCCGCTCCACCGTTCTCGGCTCTGCTCCTCCCGGGGCCGGCTCGCTCAAGACCTGTACGCCTGACGCCGCGTTAGCCTCAGCTTTGAGGCGCACCTATGCAACCAACCGCGGCCCGCGCCGGGCGCGTTACTCGACCGTTGCTCACTCCGAGTCCGGCCTGCAACGGTGCTGACAAACGAAACACAGCGCGCGCTGACAAAGCGCGTCGATCTCGCCCCTGCGTATACGAAAATGGGTGCATTGCGTCCGAGATGATCGCGGGTCGCTCGCGGCCTCAGATAGCGCGCTGGAGCACTAACGGGCATGCGTCGGGGAATCCGTCGCTCAAGTTTTCCTCCACGTGACATGTCGACGCCTGCAAACAACAAGGCTCGTCCCTAACTTTGCGGACCTGCGCCGCTTTCTGACCGCCTCGCAGCCGCTTTCAGGGAAAGTCGCGCTCGTCACGGGCAGCACGACCGGCCTCGGTCTCCGCATCTACCGCCAGCTCGCCGAGCTCGGCGCGTCCGTGTACGTCGCCGGCCGCAACGAGGCTGCCGGGCGCGCTGCTGCCGCCGAGTTCCCCAACGCGGGATACGTCAGGATGGACCTCTCGACCATCCAGTCTGCGCACGAGGCTGCGCAGGCATTCCTCGCGCTTGGCCTCGATCGGCTGGACATTCTCGGTGAGTTAATCTACAGCGCCGCCGGGCTTCGTGTTGGACTGACAGTGGGCATGCTCTTACAGTCAACAACGCGGCCATGTGCGTCTTCACTTCGCCGTAGACTGTCTTCTTTCATTCGGTTCTCATACATCCCGCCTAGACTTGCCGCGGAGGAATACCAGCTCAACGCAGATGGTGTCTTCGTTCATCTGGGAGTCAAGTGCGTCACCACCTCTGTCTCTGCACTGTTATGTCTGACATGTGCAGCCACCTCGGCCACTTCGTGCTCACAAACGAGCTCTTACCTCTCCTCGAGAAGACCGCGCAGCTCCCGGGCGCAGACGTTCGCATCATCACCGTGCGCGTTCCTTCATTATCATATCCCCTCCGTCATTGCTGAATTGCCCGTCTTGCCCAGGTGGGGTCGCCTGCGTATAAGACTGCGCGCAAGAATCGGCGCTTCGACTCGCTCGCCGCGCTCAACGCGGACCTGCAGGGCGAGGGCATCGCCGCGAAGATACACCGCTACGGTCCGTCTTCCCTTCCTGACCCCCGCCGCGCGTGGCTTGCTCACTCCGCGCGGCGCAGGCGTCTCAAAGCTCGCGCAGTGCCTCTGGGCGCGCGCGCTCGCGCAACGTGTACACGACGCGAAGATCAGCAGCATCGTCGTGAACCCGGGCTCGGTCGCGTCGGGTGCGCCGCCTTTCCTTTCCTTTCCTTTTGCCCGCGGCTGACGCCGTTTCCGCACGCAGAGGGCGCCCTCGCGCGCGAGGGCGACTTCCCGCTCCTCTTCCGCTGGATCTTCCGCGCGACCACCCGCACGCCGGAGGACGCGGCGCGGTCCACCATCTTCGCCGCGACGGTCCCGGATCCGCTGACGAAGTGGAGCGGACGATGCATCGCGCGCTCCAGGCTCACGGGCGGCTTCGGCGAGGAGCCGTGGGTCGATCTCATGTCGGATGGCAAGTGGGAGCCGCTTGCGAAGGAGTTGTGGGAGACGAGCGAGCGGTTGGTCGGGGAGAAATTGGGGCAGTCTGCGGGGAACCGGGGCTAAGATTAGTGTAGGGTCCTTATTGCGATTGTGGTTGCCTAATTTGCCTTCTCACACTACAATGGTTGATAATTTCGTTCCAGAGTCGGGATACTGCGACTTGTCCTGGTGCCAACTGTCTTGCTCCCTCACTCCGTGCGGGGAAATAAATAACTGGTCCGCAAGCAGTCGGAGTTTACGCGACTTTCCTCTGCTCGTTCCCGCTCGGGACCCTGACGGCCGTACCTGCCCGTGTAACACCGGCGCGCTACTGCGCCGGGCCACTCTTGATACGCATGCGCAATGTCTTTCGACCCGTTGTGAGCGCTCACTGCGGCCGCCGCGATTTCCATCTGCATCTTCGCTGCTGGAGGCCTGCTCTCTGCTTGCCAGCTGTCGCGCCCCTCGCGCGGTAGAGCACTCAATTTCATGCTCCTGTGCGTAACGGAGCTTTGTGATACTCGACCGCGGCTGGCGGGGTACTGTAGGGACTACCCTTTCGATGGCTGCGTTCCCGCGTTTGCCCGCAACAGCTCTGCTCTGCTTTACGACTTCTTTCTTGGTGTGCCTGGAATGAACCTTGCCCTGGTGGACTGCATCTCCGCGCTGATGCCACGAACGGTGTTGCTCACCAACTCGGGCTCGCAAGCGACTACGGTGCTTGAGTCTACGGAACATTTGATGGATTACGCAACTCGAGAGGGGACACAGGGTCTGTGCCCGCGGACAAGGCAATATCTCAAGCCGTCGACGCACCGCTTGAGTACGGTCTGTGGCGCTGCTACACCAACCGGCTCAGAAGCGCCCTCCTCGTGATCTGGGTCGGCACCAGCTCGTTGTCCTGACCTTGCTCTACCCCTCTGCTCAGTCATAGACACACAGGGACGGCGGGTAGCCGGCGCATCTGAGGTGAGACGGCGGTACGTAGCGCGTGGCTTTGTAAACTCCTGGCCGACTCGGAGCTGGGTACGTTACTGTACATCCCTGCTTCGAAACATCTCAGTCTGTCCGACGCGCACAGTCCAGGGCATCCATTACAAAGACCAGCGCTGCGAAACCTTGGCCGGGCCGCACGGTTTCTCGGCTCGTTGGCAATCGGTATCGACTACAACTGCAGGAGGGAGTGCACTGAAATCGGTCAGTGATTCTCCTCGACGCGCTGCATGACCCCTGTCACCTTCGGCGACCAAGCGGAATTTCACCCGGTATTGCAGACGTCACCTTCGCTGGGCGGACGGCGCGGCCGCAGGACTGAATCTGCAGGGCATCTATAAATGCCTCTGCGGTGTTGGCGAGGTGTCATTGACCCCTTTCCCCTTGGAAAGGCGATGGAGGTCACCGATATCAACTGCGCGATAATCTCACCTTGCAGTAGGCGCACGTGGACACCGGAAACGGCAATGGGCTCCTATCCTTCACCCCTCGATAAAACTCGCCTCTGACGAGACACGCCACGGCCGCTTGTCCTTCTCATGGAACCCGCACTTCGCACATGGCTCATGGCTACACACAGTTTACGGGTCGAGAAGGTTCGCTGCCAACTCCGGAATGTATTACACACTAATGCGTCGACCGCAGTACTTAACCGGTCATTCTAGTCTCTGATTCTCGAATGCAAGCGCTGATATGCTGTGTGGATACTCCTTAGCGACCAAGGCGACTCTAGTGGTGCGTGTGGCATATTCGCCGTCAACTACGCATCCGCTGACTAAGCGCGGAATGCAGACCTATGATTACCTCCTCACGATCGAGGAAGAAGTTACGCTCATGTGGTTGTCCGGTCTGGGGCTCGTGGAGGTCCTCTTTTACGCAGGGCGCTACTCGACGATACCGGAAATGATACTGGAGGTGCTCTGTACGGGCTTCTCGGCGGTCCGGTCAATTCTCTGATTCGCAGCGTTACGCGCAGTCTTCATGGGGGACCTCACACCCCATACGTGTCGTATCGTTGGCGGATATTTATTCCGTGCGTTGTTTCCCCAGCTCCGGGGGATGCCACGTCCTTGACAGCACGCCTAGTATCACTATCGACAGGCATGGTCCTTGCACAAGGTGAGAGCATTGAGCTACAACTATAGGAACCATCTATCAACGCTCCGACGCCGTCAGCCATTGTCGTCGTCCGTACCTGGGCGATTTGGAACGGCTCTCGTGCGATCAAATACATCTTCGGCTCATTCGGCGTCGGGTCCGTCGTCGCATGCATCTACCTCTGTAAGTAGTGGCTCGTACACACAGAATGTGCGTTTACGTGCAGCGACGCCGTCTCACAGCGAGCTTACATAAGATGTCGCCTTGATGCGGGAAATTCTGGATGCTACGTCGTCTCGCCTTACCGTTTCGCCGATATCGGCTGGATGTCATTCTGCGCCTTGGATATCGGTGCGTGATGCAGTTTCCTCGAAGACAATTCGCTTACGGCGCAAGATTCGTGCAGTCTTGACATGTTTGACGGCCATCAGATGCAGACAGAACTGTGCGTCGCATACTACTCCCGTCTGGTCGGACTCATGTTGTTCCTGTTAGACATGTGATCACATGCACTATCTTATCTCGTGGATCCTTCCCGATTCGTTTGTTTCCGTCCGTTCCGTTGCCTTATAAGGCGTTCCGTCACAGACTCCGAACCTTGACCTGACGGAGGTATGTCCCACATCGCCCAGTTCCTGTTCTCGTTACTCATATACCTGCTAGCCTGACTGTCGTCCGTCTATTAGGTACATTATACATCGTCTTGTCACTATCCTTGACCTGACGGAGCCTGACTGTCGTCCGTCTATTAGGTTATGAGCCCCGTGGCCCTGCCACGTTAATCAACCTCGCGCTTCTCGCTCGTTTGCACACGCCGATCCCTGCCCCACGCTCGCACGCTTCGCACGTCACGCACGTCTCGCCCGTCAGCCCACAGCACCCGCGCTCGTCGTACCCCTATCGAACCTCCCCCTATTCGCCGCGATGGCGCCGCTTCGACCGCTCCCCACCACGTTCCGAGTCCTCACGACTGAGGTGAACTACGACGAATGGGAGGAAGACATCCGCGATCATTTCAACCTCTACGGGGTCGATTCGTACATCGACGGCTGCAACAAGACGTGGCCGCCGACCCCTGTCGCGGTCACGACGGTCACGCCGGGCACCACGGCGACGAGCACGACCACGGCTGCGGGCGCGAGCGCGACGGCGGCACTGTCCACCACCACCACGACAACCACTCCGAGCATGACCGTCACGTCGACGCCGTCTGTCTACGGAGCGGCCAGCTGCGTCGAAGAGTGGGTGTCCACGCGCCGCGCCATGTGCGGAATCATCAGGGCGTCAGTGTCGCTGGAAGTCCGTCGCACGATCCCCAAGGACGCCGGCGAGGATCCCGGCGCGATGATCGACGAGCTCCGCAAGCAGTTCCGCAAGAATGCGCCGATGACAATCATCATCAAGCTGAAGAACCTGCTCACATCGAAGAAGCCCGCCGATCGCCCATGGGACGTCCACATCAACATGATAATGGACCTCGCGCGCGCGGCGTTCGAGAAGCCCCTCACCCTGCCGCAGTTGACGTTTATCGCGATCATCCTGTCGGCCACGCCGGATTGGGACGCATTCATGGGCAGCTGCATGCAGCAGTGCCCACTCGACCAGCCGCAGACGCTGCGCGCCATGTTGCGCGCAGAAGAAGACGGCCGCGCCAACGAAGAGCGCGCCCAGTCCGAGATGCAAGCGCTCGCCGTGCAGTTCTCGAAGAAGCAGCAGAAGACGCAGCAACCGCGCGCCGAGGTCAAGAACCCGTGTCCGCACCCGACGTGCGTCGACCGCAAGGTGCATAAGACGCACGACCGCGAGCATTGCCATCGCTACGAGGCCGAGCGCAAGAAGAAGGCGGAGAAGAAGGAGGCGCTCGCCGCCGCCTCCACCGCGACTGCGAAGGACGACGACGACGGCGCCATCTCGGAGGCGTCGACGTTCCTGGCGGTCATGACGTCGGAGCACAGCCTGCAGATCCCGCCGGTCACCGCCCACGTCGCGGGACCTAATCTCGATCCCGCAGTCACCGCCCGCCGCCACGTCACCGCGCCCGCGCCCGCGCCCGCGCCCGTGCCCACGCACGCTCTGCAGACCGCACAGGTCGCGCCGTTGCCAACGCCACGCCCCATGAACGCGTACGAGCTGCCGCCGCGCACCATCGCGCTCGCCGTCAGACCCAAGGCCGGCGCTGTCGATTCGGGCAGCCAGTGCCACTTCGAACCGGACCTCTCGCGCTTCCACAAGTACGAGCTGCTCAAGGACCCCATCGCCATCACGTGCTTCACCGGCGCCACGATATACGCCATTGGCAAGGGCTGCGTTCGGTATCGCATGGGCAAGGGACGTTACCTCAAGCTGAAGGACGTCTACCACACCCCAGGCGCCGCTGCATCGCTCATCTCGGTTGGCTCGCTCGCAGACCACGACAACGTCGAGGTCATCTTCCGCAAGGACTACTGCCTGGTCCGCTACATCTCTTCGAAGAAGGAGATTGCCCGTGGCGCGCGCACGCGCCGGGGTCTCTACCTCATCTCAGACGTTCCCGCTGCGACTCGTACGGCGTTCTGGGCTCCTTCTCGCGCACCCGCAGACCTTCTGACTTGGCACAGGCGCTTAGGGCACCCGTCTATGGCCTCCGTTGCTTCTCTTGCTCGTTCCGGTGCTCTACAAGGTGTGCACGTCAGCGACAGCGCCCCCCTTCCCGTCTGCGAGCACTGCCTCATGACCAAGTCGAAGGTGAAGCCTTACCCGGGTTTGACGTTGACACCGACTGCCGAGTGCTTAGAGAGGGTTGGGTCTGATCTCTGTGGGCCTATGCGTACTGCGTCTCTGTCTGGTTCCCGCTATGCTCTGAATCACTACGACCTTCATTCTCATTACCTCGCGTACAACTTCGTGCGGACTAAGGATCGCACTGTCGAAGCTGCTCGTGTCCGCCTTCTGGAGCTCGCCGCCGCATGCGGCAAGCCTGTCCGCGCCGTTCGCACCGACAACGGCGGTGAGTTTGGGCCCCAGTACGCTGAGATGCTCCGTTCGATGCGCGTCGTCCACGAGACGACTGCGCCCCAGTCTTCCGCGCAGAATGGCGGCGCAGAGCGCGCCCACCAGACGATCGCGCGCCGCACCAACGCGATGCTCAAGGCCGCCGGCTTGTCAGATGGTTTCTGGGCCGAGGCGTGGCATTGCGCGACGTACCTGCACAACCGCACCCCGTCGCGCTCGCTGGGCTGGAAGACGCCCTACGAAGTCTTCTTCGATCGACCGCCGACGTACAATCGTCTCGCCGAGTTCGGATGCGACGCCTGGGTAGTGCTGCCGGAGAAGGAGCGTGCCCCGAAGCAGGCGCTCAAGGCCGTCAAATGCAAGTTCATGGGTTACTACGACCACAGCAAGGCGTACAAATGTTGGAACCCGAACACACACAAGATGCTCAAGTCTCGAAATGTCGCGTTCGTTGAACCGAAGGATTACGATACGTTATCTTCTCTTTTAGACGCATATATTCCCCCAGATGACTTCATTCATTCTACATCCACACCTTCCTCATCACCCCCGTCGTCCCCTCCCCCTCCCGCGCCCTCGACCGACCGAGCTCGTGACTCGGCGGGTATTGACGGCGTCCCCGATCCGCAGGTACGTGCCCGCGCTGAGTCTCCAGACGACGTGTCGGATGAGGACGTTGCAGCCCCTCGAGACGTCCGCGTTCCAAATGCCGCGTCGATTCCTCGGGGCTCCGTCCGAAGCGAGATCCCTCGGGTCTCTCGCGATTCTCCGTCTAAAGACGGCGACGACGAGGGACTTGTGCCCAAATCGGAGCCCGAGGACACTGAGAAGGAAATTCTCTCTGCATCAGGTCGGGCAGTTGGTGGGGGCACGTCTACAGATCCTCAGCGCCTTCGGCGAGGGGGGGAAAAGGCGCCCGTTAACCCAGCGCCGCCTGCGCAACGGTCGGCTGGTGGGGGCACGTCTACGGATCCTCCGCGTCAGGGACGTGGGGGGGAAAAGGCGCCCGTTAATCCAGAGCCGTCGCGTCGAACTGGACGCGTCAGGATCTCAGCATTCATGTCCAAGGAGGATGCAGACAGAGTCCGTCAGGAGCTGACCGATGAGCGTAACCGTGTGTTCCGTGAAGGACTCATTGGTTTGCACTCCGGCAAAGTGGCTCATGAGGATGAACCCCAAGTGCTGCACGCCCTTATGTTGGCGTTGTTGGCCGGGGAAGAATTTCCAGAAAGAATCCCTTGCTCATTCAACGACGCGATGCGCGGTCCCTTCGCCGAGCAATGGCGAATCGCCACGGACGCAGAAATGCAGTCCCTGAGCGACCATAAGGTCTTCGAGCATGTTGCGGCTGCCGATGTACCGGGGGACAAGAACATCGTCGATTGTCGATGGGTGTTCAACATCAAACATGATGAGAATGGCAAACCCGTGAAGCTGAAAGCTCGCCTGTGCGCCAAGGGTTTCTCTCAACGGCCTGGCGAGGACTATGGGAAAACAAGCGCGCCTACGTGCCGCCCCGAATCTGTTCGTGCCCTCCTCAGTCTCGCTGCTCTGCACGACTGGGAAGTCCATCATTATGATGTGAAGACCGCGTTTCTCAATGGAGACCTCGACGAAGAGATCTATATGAAGTGCCCTCCGGGGTATGGAGTGGGGATCGTCCGCCTGCTCAAAGCTCTGTACGGGCTGAAGCAGGCGAGCCGCTGCTGGTATAAGAAACTTTGCCAGGCGCTTGCATCGATTGGCTTCAAGCCGTTGATGAGTGACCGATGTGTATTCTTCCGCAAGCATGAGAGTGGTGTGGACTTCATTGCCATACATGTGGACAATCTCTTGGCATTTGCGGGGGACGCCACGCGCTCTAAGCTTGTCGGCCAGCAGTTGGAGTCATTATTCACCATCACCGATCTCGGTGACGTGCGCTGGTTCCTGGGCTTGAAGATAGCCCGGGACCGGAATAAACGCACACTTACGATCTCGCAAGAGGCGTATGTGGACACGCTCGTGAAGAAATTCGGGCTGGAGGACTGCAAGTCCGTTCCAACGCCGTGCGTGAGTGGGAAGTATCTCACTGCGGGCTCCTCTGAGACTACGTCGGAATTGGCGGAAATCATGAGCACCGTTCCACATCGCGAGCTCGTAGGCGGTCTCACGTGGCTTTCGGTCATGACGCGACCGGATATCGCTTTTGCGGTGCAGCAAGTCGCCCAGTTCAACAAAGAGCCGTGTACGAGCCACTGGGTGGCTGCTAAACGTATATTGACGAGCCACACTTGTGGCTACGTCTGCAGAGGATCCCGGAGTACGTACCATGCGCTCACAGTCGATATCAGTGCCTCGCACCTGTGCACGCGATCCGTGTATTTAGCCTGCACCGCGCCGTTGATGCGAAGGGGATTCCCCCTTCCCCCCTCTTTCTGGGAGTCCCCGCGCGTCCAGTCAAGTCAGCGCAAGCCAGAGCCGTTCAGCAAGCAAGCACCAAGCCGACAGGCGGCCAGCCGTCGCGCTCGCGGCGCGTCGCGCGCTCCCAGGTCCGCATCAAGCCATTCCAGCACTCGCACTCGCACCCGCGCTCGCCGTTCGCTTGCTCGCTCGCAGTCGCGTCGCTCCGCGCGCTCGCATTCCCACATTCGACCAGTCCGATCGCCCTCGCGTACTCGCGCTCGCAACTCGCGTACAGGGGATTTATATGACGCGCTATCGGGCTCGCACTCCTACCGGGTCCCCGCCCCCGACGCGCTCCAGCTCTTCCCGCGGAACCTGCTCGTCAATATTGCGTTACCTATCAGGCTCTAAGGACGTCGGTCTCTCATACGACCACTCGAAAGAGTCTTCGACTCGAATAGAGGGGTTAGTATCGCCGCAAACGCAACAGTACCACCTGAACCACGGGCCCCAGTGCTTCACAGATGCAGACTGGGCCGCGTGCCCGGTATCGCGAAAGAGCGTATCCGGGTATGCCTTCTTGCTGAATGGCGACCTTATTTCATGGTCGTCCAGGAAGCAGAAGTCCGTGGCTCTGTCCTCAGTCGAGGCAGAGTTTCAGGCTGCTACAGATGGCGGCAAAGAGGCGCTTTGGCTGTCCGGGCTCCTTCGTGAACTTGAGGTCGCGATTGAGGCATGCCCGATGCTCATGGACAGTCAGGGCGCTATGGCCCTTGCAGAATCTCCGAATTTCAGTCGCGACACAAAGCACATGGCCACGCGTGCCTGTTGGTTGCGGGACTTGGTTGAAGACGGTGACGTCGAGTTGAGCTACGTGCCAACCGATGATATGTTCGCCGATATTTTCACCAAGCCGCTTGCCCTCCCCAAATTCCGTCGCTTCGTTGATCTCCTGGGTCTGCGCTCCACTCGAGGGGGGGTGTTAGACATGTGATCACATGCACTATCTTATCTCGTGGATCCTTCCCGATTCGTTTGTTTCCGTCCGTTCCGTTGCCTTATAAGGTGTTCCGTCACAGACTCCGAACCTCCGTCTTGTCACTATCCTTGACCTGACGGAGGTATGTCCCACATCGCCCAGTTCCTGTTCTCGTTACTCATATACCTGCTAGCCTGACTGTCGTCCGTCTATTAGGTACATTATACATCGTCTTGTCACTATCCTTGACCTGACGGAGCCTGACTGTCGTCCGTCTATTAGTTCCCTTGAGCGCAGTCCGTAGAGGGTCCCCGCGCATAATAAGCCTCCTTTATCGCGATGGTATGTGAAACGCGCCGCCATTAGAACCGCGCTGACAGTCAACAGCGTTTGCATACCTTTCCATCACGCTCCGTAAGGGCAGAAAAAGGGGCAAACCCTAGCGCAACTGATGCATCTCAGTGCTCGGAATCAGCAGATTCTGCGTCACGATGATGTTAACCGTGCGCGCGCTCTTCGCTTACTCAGACGTAGCCTGATCAGGTCTCATTATCAGGAACACTACCAGCTGCTAATCCAAGGGTACGCGCGCGAGGCGGATCCCTCGCTCAATAAGACCGTCTCAGCCGCACCGCAGCGTAGAACGGGCATTGTATACGACTCTCGCCTCACGGATTATGCTTAATTTGCGGGCAGCAGCAAGAGATTCAGATACGACAATTGATTTGACAAACACGGACTATGTGATTGGGTTCGCCAGTGAGACGTAGTACTAAGGTTTAAGTTCCACGCTCATGACTGTCAGTCCTTTGGACTCGTCTTCGATGCACTCCGCTAATAGTATCGCATACAAATTTATAATATATTAGGTGAAATAATACTACGGCTTAACGAAAGTCTGTTACCACCTATTGAAGTGTCTTCGGATGCCCTGTGCTCGAGCTTGGCGGGCCGGAAGCAGTCGGAGTTTACACGGCCTTCTCCTCCTTACCGCTCGGACCCTGACGACGGTACCCGCGGCGCTGGCCCTGGCGCTTTGATTCAAATGGGCGCCACAGATTCTTCTATCAAACGGCTTCTTGTTTATCTGGAGCGCTCGCTGCACCCTCCTGGATTCTTGTGTCTGTCTCGTAACTCTCGTTTCGGCGGCCCACCGCGAATTTGAGCCCGGCGCCGACCCTTGCAGGCCGCAAGCCGAAGATCACTACTGAATCTCCGCGCCACAACAGGCACCTACCGGCTTCCGTGCGTCGGTACGCACGGGCTTCAGGTTTCAAGAGTTTGTTACAGAAGCCGCACGGCTCGTTGGCGCCTACGACGACCGGCTCGCGCTTTGTGCCGGGGTCGCGCGCCTACGAAGGCGCCGTGTATTATAAGGACCTCAGCCCATAATTGACGCCTTTCCCAATAGCGACGCTGGATGGCCATCGAGCTTAGTTCTACCCTTCAAAGTGCATACATCTACAAGGTCCCTTTGCATCTTTAATCACCCTGACAGCTGATTAATACCGCTTCGCAGCTCGTATACAGTGCGGGAATAGTTCATTCCGCGGCCGTAACTGCCGAACCAACTCGCGTTCAGCGTCCCAGACAGCTCTCTTCGTTCGTGATCCGCAGTTCGAGTACCGATCCCTCACCGCCGACACCGCAGATATACGACTATTTTCTCACCCTTGGCGATGAGATCGAGTTCGTATGGCCGTCCGGATTCGCTCTGGCAGAAATCCTGTTCTACGCTCTGCGGTATTCGGCCTGGCCGGAGGCGTGCGTAGAGCTGCTTTGTGAGTTCCATTATGCCCTAAAGATTGGCCGCTCTGATTTTCCCGTTTCATGCAGTCTACTTCGGGCTGCTTGATGAAGGGCAGTGCAAAGCCGTCGGGATCTACCTCTGCTGTGCGTACTTCGAGCGCGCGCCCATCAATTGCATCCGCATTGCTAACATGTAGTTCCTTCGGAAGTCTCCCTCGCGATCGGCATGACGTTGGGCCAGAGTGCGCGACTCCTCCCACTCGTCGTCTTGCTGCCGCTGAAACCGCGCCAGGCATCATCGTGCTGCGCACATGGGCAATCTGGAACGGCCAGCGCGCGGTCAAGGTGTGCTTCGCGGTGGTGTGCCTCGCATGCACAGCGACGTGCATGTATCTCAGCGTCCAGTGGGCCATTCACACGGAGTGTACGCCGCACAGGTCCATGTCGCACTGCGACAACCTAACCTGAGTGACCGGCAGTCGTCCCGGGGCGGCTGCTCGCTCCGAATATGACGGGGTGCATCATGATATCGCCGTACCGCCTCGTCTACGTCGGATGGGCCATGTTCTGCTGTATTGACCTTGGTAAAAGACGTTTTGACTGCACTCTCAGCGCAGCTAAACTCGCCGCGCAGCACTTATCGTCCTAACAGCGATCAAGTACAAACAGGACGGTGCGTATTTGTACTCATCGGCTCCAATGCGCCACCGACAAACGTCTCCCAGTCTGCCCGGGAGCGTCGAAGCTGACGATTTTCCTGTATCGCGAGGGTGGGGGTCCAATCGTTCCTCTTTCTCCTCGTATTGACACAGTGTAGCACTCACCTACTTCTCAATGATGCTCAGTAAGTCGCCCGTATTAGGAAGCGATGAATCCTAATACCACGCAGCCCTAGCGGTTGCCAACCTTCTCATGTTCCTGCTCGCCGCGGTACGTTTCGTTACGGCTTCCTTCTACCAGGCTATCCCCCGAATCCCTGACGCCGGTTCTCTTCCCAGGATCACTTGCAGGTGCTCCTCTCGGGGTATGAGACCTGTCTATATCTGCCGACGGACTCTTGCTTATGCGTCCCCTGCAGGATGGAGCGCATGCTCTACACGTCCCTTTCGTGCCGCATCGTGCTCCACCTGCGCGCCGTCGCGCGCGTGCCGGTGATGTCCACGGACAACGCATTGACAATGACAGATCCGCGAGCTATCTTTCACAGAGGGGATCGTGCATTGGGCTCTGTATGAAATCCGAGAAGATTGTCTAGACATTTGCGGAGGACGGCCATGGCGTTTGACGCGAACCGTGGAGGGACCCGCATCTGCTCAGAAATGAAGCGCTCGCTCGTCCTTCATAGCTTTCGCAGGCGCCGTCCGCAAGCGAGCCAGCCGACGCCTCAGTTCCGATTTCTCACGATTTCTCACGTGACAAGCACGAGCGAGACGTACTTCGCGGACGGGACATCCCAGACGCTCTATCCTAGCAGCATGAATCCCAGTTCCTTGATACCGTCAATAAAGTAAGATCTCGCCATCGCAGCCTGCGTTCGTGTATAGTCGGACCGCGACAGCCTACGCCCCGTCGTGCAGGCGCTGCGCCACAACGCACTCGCTCGTCGCCCACAGTTCGCGCGCGAGCGGCTCCCACACGCCGTCGGCCATCATGCCGGCCCAGGCCTCGGTGCCGATGCGGCCCGTGACGAGCGCGCGCGCGACGCTGCGCCCGGAGACGGCATCCGCGGGCGCCGAGACGGCCCAGAGGACGGTCGCCGCGGACGACTCGGGCGTGTGTGTGAGCGCGCGGAAGGCGCAGCGCACGGGCGCCGCGAACGCCGCCATGCGCGCCTGCGCGCCCTCTGGAGAGCGTGAACGGGAGGAAAGGAGGGGAGAGGATGGGGAGACGCACCGGACCACATGAAGCCTGGGTTGACGACGAGGGACGTGATGGCGCTCCCGTGCTCTTGCAGGCGCCGTGAGAGCTCGCGCGCGAAAAGGCTCTGAGCGAGCTTTGAGACCGCTGCGAGACGGTTGAGGGTGTGCGGGAGATAGGGACTGGCAGAGAGCGGACCGTAGCGCTGCGTCTGCTCGGACGTGCTCTCGCCTTGCAGCCCCGCGCGCATCGCCTCGAGCGAGTCGAAGCGGCGGTCCGATTTGGCGAGTTTGTACGCGCCGGCGCCGATCTGACTCGCGTCAGGGAAACGCGTTCACACATCACTGAAGCCGCACCGTGATGATGCGCACGTCGGCGCCTGGTAAACGAGACGTCGCCTCCAGGAGCGGGAGAAGCTCGTTTGTGAGGACGAAATGGCCGAAGTAGCTGCAGCTACTCAACGCCTGGATGCTGAGACGGAGCGAAGAACGTACTTAATCGCCATGTGCGATACGAGCCCGTCTTCGTTGACGTGATAATCGTGCGCGTTGCTAAAGCCGACCAATTGAGTTGTCGACGGACAGATACGCAGATCGAGTGTCTTACACGGCAGCGTTATTCACTACCAGCAGCTTGGTCAGTATCTGGAAAGGTACCTCCGTGAGATTGAACGCACCCAGGATGTCCAGTCTGGCGACGCCGAGCGCAAGGAACGCTTGCGCAGCTTCATGCGCAGACCGAATCGTGGACAAGTCCATCCTAATAAATGTACCGCCAGACAACTCTGAAGCTGCGGCGCGTCCGGCGGCCTCGCTGCGACCAGCGACATAGACGGTCGCGCCGCGCTCGGCGAGCTGGCGGCATATCCGCAGTCCGAGCCCTGTCGTGCTGCCCGTTACGAGTGCGACCTTCCCAGAGAGCGATTGCTAAAATGTCCGAGTGTCAGCCACAAACAACCAGGCAACACTTACTCACCTTGTCCGACATGCTACGCATCTCTACCAGCGCACGCGCGCGTATAAAAGGGTGCAGACGGTACGCGCGTCACACCGCGCCTCGGCGCGCTGTGGACCGTATTCCCGACTGATTTCGGATGCTGCGGACTGCAGCGAGCGCAACGCCAAGCTCCTTCCCAGCAGACTCCGCAACCGACTCGTACATGCTCGTTCGGCTGCGGAGCCTGCTGGGAGGGAGCTTGGCGCAACGCGCGGTTCAGTCCGGTCGGCTCGATCTTTGCGACTTGTGTCAGCGATTGTTCGTCAGCCAACCAGTCAAGACCCACATACCAGGTCAACAGTCCACTAGAACGCGGGAAGGGGGCAAGACTCTGCAGGCGCGCTGCTGCAACTGAGCACTCAACAGCAAGGTGACAGTCGATGGTTGAAAAGCGAACGTCCTTCAAAGTCCGACCTTAGATTCAAAGTCGCGCTTTCGCGGGGCCTGCGAGCCGGGAGAGCACGGGCAGAGATTGAAATACTGCGGCACGATTGTGCATGCCACGTCGCCTAAGCGATCGGTAAGGTCCCTCTCTCACCTTTCCGTGGTATCCGTATTCATCCTACTAAGCAACTCGCGTCGGCCGTCGTCGAGATTCGAGGCAGTGGTCTCACGGACAGCATCACGGGTGTCGATTAGCTTGAGAGTACAGTATCAATCGTCGCAGGGAGTTATACATGGAGGCATCACCTCACGCGCATATCGTTGTCCGATCAGGAGAACTGAGCTCGTACTCATTCCGCAGGGCCGCATGGTTGATGTCGATCGTCTGCCCGGTCGTCGCGCCGCCGAGCGGGATGACGGTGCTGCGCGCGTTCGCGCGGAGGTTCAGCATCATTCGGCAGGCGAGGATCGTGTATAACATTCTCTCCACACTGGTGAACCGTGAGTCGTGCGATCGTGGGCCATGACTTCTGTAGCGCACCCATATAGAAGAACCTGGTAGTGCTCCTGAAACGACGCAATGAGATACTGAGCAACTGGGTGAAGGAGTCGCGCACCGCGGCCGTCAGCGTCACGACGAGATTGGCGATGGCGAGCACTAGAGGTCAAATATCAGAAGCTCAGAGATCGGGAGGCTGAGGCTGTAGCTCTAGCTCACTCAGAACAATGAAGAAGATGGCGAATGCTGCGGGTCTGAATGAGCGGCGCCTCTAGCAGTACATTTCGCGTACGCACCGTCCCGATACAGCGATACCGTGAGACGGGCTGACCCTGGTTGTACTATGAGAGCGTCAGCAAAGTGCGACCCCATGCGGAGCGCGTACAGTGCTGCCAACATCGGACTGCAGTCAATGCGAGCAGAGCTGCCGGAGTGGTCAGAGGCTGAGAGAACGAACTGGGGCGTTGAAAGTGGCTACTTACTGACGTCCGAGCAACAGAACAGAATCCATCCTACGTAGACGTAGATGTACGGGTCCGAGATGGCGCATCCGCGAAGGCGCGGCGAGAGCTCTTCGGTGACATGGACTGGGCTCGCGGGCTGAGTGGAGAACGCATGGCGGCGCGGAGAGAACGCACACGTCGTGTGATTCATCCACTCGACGCTGAGGTAGGCGCAGATCGCGAAGCAGGCGGAGCAAAACAGGACGAATGCGACTTTGATGCTGGCTTTGCCGTTCCAGATTGCCCACGTCCGAACGATAATCAAAGCTAAAGGTCAACGTTCAGCCCTCTTTCTCATCGGTGGGGACCTGTGACTCACATTGGCTCATGACCATCCCGAATACGACGGAGACTGCGCCGAAGTCAGAGAGCGAACGACTTCGCCGAAGTTCTCACAGGCGTGGTACCCGCCGAAAACCTGACATCCACGCCTGTCCAGCGAGCCATACCAAACTGCGCAAACCTCGCGTCAGCCGGCGCCCGCGAGCGCGGGATCACGAGCACGTACATGTCAATTCCTCGATAACCTCGAGCCAGGCGGTGTATCGCGCAGCGTAGTATAGCACCTCCGTGACGCTGAGGCCGGACGGCCAGATGAGCTCGATTTCGTCGCCGAGGGTAATGACGAAGTCATAAATCTGCGCTGGGTGTCAGCGCTACGGGCGCGGAGGGATGCTGACTGACAAACAGAGCAGCTACAGCCGCTGTGGGCGCGTCAGAGATCCAGCGCCAGCTGAGAAGGTCCTATTACGCGCCGTAGACGGTCTGCAGGTTTGAGCGTCAACAGCCACGAGAGTTGGGGCCGACGCGGGCGCACCTTTTCGATATGGGCGGCCTCTGCCACCAGCAGCGACGATCGTATCACGTCTGACTCCATCGTGCGGCGAGACAAGCGACGGGCATGACACGAGCCCGATCGCGCGAGGATTTTATGACTGGCACTGGCAGATGTTTGGCGCCACGGGGCACAGCCGCACCCAATCGAAGCCCCATCCGGGGTTCCGTGGGCGCTCTGCTGAGATGATAACCGCGCTCAGAACGTGGAGCTGCATGCCGAGCGTATCCGGGAAATGCCCATCTTGTCAGAATTTCCGCTTTGCGCGGAACACACAGGTCGAGACTGAGAGTACTCGCGAGGGATGTGGGAAACGTTGTAGTCGCTCGCGCATGCTGCTCCGGTGTCTTGAGGGCGGAGCGCGCTTTGATGAGACCGTTATAGCATAGACTGCCGGGTGCGGTTGACATACAGATATGAGCCGAGATGCGGAACCGCAAGCAGAGCCCCACAATCGGACACTCACAACTGCATCAAGGGATCTCGGGAACGGATGGAGAGAGAAGCCCAGTGCCCGCACGAGCTAACCTCTCCCCAACCAGAGCGTCCGCTGCACAACTTGGCGGAGCGCCTCATCGCGAGCGTCGCATCCTGAGCGCGAGCGATCGCATTTCTGTGTCCGTGCGCTCCCGAGGGCTTGAGAACTCCTCCGAGTCGATGTCAACCATCGATCCCCGTGCGGCGGCCCCGCGCAGGTTCAGCACGACACGGCATGCGCTGATGGTGTATAGGACGCGCTCCGTGCTTCTGCCGTTTCAGCTGCGCACAAGAAGCGAAGCCTGGCAGGTCCACGGCTCACCCGTAGAGCAAGATGTTGAAGTACTCCTGAGGACATCTTCGGTCAGGGTTTGCCGTGCCAGCAGCGCGGGAGCAGTCTGGATCTCACCGAGACGAAGAGATTCGCCGCTAGACTTGCGATGGCGACAACTGTGACGCGTCAGTACGTGCAGGCCGAACAACAATGCGCAGGGCGCACCAAACATGAGGCCCAGATAGGTGAAGGCTATATATAGCAGGTGAGTATTTGCGGTGTGCGGGCGACGAATTGGGTCAGACGCGCCGTCGCGATAGAGCCCGATAGTCAGCGCGCCAAATAGAGGCCCTGATCGACCTTCATGGGCGTGAGGTGGGGAAACAAGGGCCGAGGGACGCGTACGGTCGCGCAAGTACGAAACGAGAGTAAGAGACAACAACACTAAGCGTCGAGATCAGATACAGGATGCACCGTTCGGAATGATGTGGGCTCACTAAGATCGATGCTTATCGTCAGTATCCAGAAGACGTAGACGAGCCGGTAGGGGGCTACGACCGCGCAACCGTTCAGGTTCAGGGAAACAGTCCTGCTGGCTATGACTGCGAACGTGAGCGAGAACGCCAACAGCATCACTCGACGCACAGCGAGACTTCAGTGCCCATTGACGGCTGGTAAATATGCTGGCACAAAGAATCACGACCCCTGCAGCGGCGAACAGTCTCAGGATGACGCGAGAGTTTTGCCACAGAGCTCGCGTGCGCAGGATAAGGATGCCTGAGCGCGGGGATATTCGGAATTTGGCTTATGACAGTGGGTGAGCACTCACTTTGACTGAGAGTCATTCCCACGGCACCGCTGACTATTCAGAGTTTCAGAAGACATCCAGTCAAGCGAATCAACGCACAGCTGAGATAGATTGACACAATCTTGCACTGCGCTCCAGTGAGATGGCCGAAGGCGACTAAATGTATGAGCAAGTCGAAAGAGAAGTGAAAGCCGCGTACACGTGAGCTCCAAGACTGTATCCGACAAGAGCCAGTAGCTAGAAGCGTAGAATAGCAGTTCTCCGATAGCCCCGGTCGTTGTTGACCACATGAGGTCGACTTCGTCACCCAGCGTGAGTAAAAATTCATAAAACTGGGATTAGTCAGCTTAGTAGCATGATTTAGGGGGAATAACACACGCAGAGTGCGGCGTTGCAGGCTGGATGTGGCAAGTGCGGCAAATCAATGAAAAAGCCGCGAAACCTTGGTGGGCTGCTTACTGTCGACTATCTACAGCGCGAGTGATCAAGGGGTGGCCCCAGTAGAATCGTATGAAAGCATACCTTGTAGATGCGTGTGCCTCGAATGGCCTCGGCAATGGGACCGTCCAGTCGGAGCGCCATTGCGAAGGGCAGGCAACGGGCAGCTGCCCCACAGTATCGCTATTTGAGTGCTTGGCGCACTGGCTGTGCGCGGGCGAAGCGCCATATTATATGCCAGACGCCGAAGTCCGACGCCCGGACCGTGAAGTTTATCGCCGCTCGTTGTCCCGGGTGGACCCCTAAAAATCCGTGCGCAGGGTCCGTGCGCACGTGCGCAGAGCCATTTTCGTGCGCAGAACATCCGTGCGCACAAGTGGAAGATCCGTGCGCATGCTCAGGAAATCCGTGCGCAGGTGTTGAAAATCCGTGCGCAGGTGTGGACAATCCGTGCGCAGGTGTGGAAGATCCGTGCGCAAGCTTGGAACTTCCGTGCGCAAGGCCAGAAGATTCGTGCGCACAGAAAAAACTTCGTGCGCACACATGGAAAATCCGTGCGCAGTGCCAGAAGAAACGTGCGCGCATGGGACAACTGCTACTTGGAGTTTGATAACATCCAAAAAATGAATGTATACAGCATGCAGAAGGAGCAATATATGTAATTGACTGGAAATTCATGGTGTTCATGTGTGTTTGCTTTGAGCAAAGCACGCACAAATCAAGATCATTTTAATGTGAAATAAGGTTTGAACTGGCGAAAGGGGGAAACCAAGTGTTAGCATCGTTTTCTGGAAAATGTGACTCCATTATGGTTCTGAAATAAGGTTTGATGTATGAGAATAAGGTTTGATGTGTGTCAATAAGGTTTGATCGGTATCAATAAGGTTTGATGCGCTTACATAGGATTTTAAGTGTTAAAATAAGGTTTGATGTGTCGGAATAAGGTTTGATAGCCCGAAATAAGGTTTGATGTGCTGCAGAACAAAGACTTATGGATGTAAGCAAATTCTAACAATGCATGCAGCAATATAAGGGCTGAATCTGGAACAATCACAGTTCAGACTGTGCTGTACAATAGAGTACGGTATGATGTTTTTGAAGAGGGTAAGGTTACAAACTCTGCCCATGTGATGATTCGACTACAGACTGGTTCGGCTAAAATGTGTGAAGGGACATCCTTGTGAGCCCCCAAATTGTGGAATGTATACAATGTTTTCCATCCCTAATTGGAAATCCCATGATTGCAGTATCTGTTTCCTTTTCATGTTGAACCAGACAAATGCAAATTCGTGATTTCCTTGGTCATTTCCATGTGTCATTTCCTTGGAGAGCCACATTTCAGGTTCTTGTCCTTCTTTAATCATTTTTGAACTTTCACAACACCTGTGGGTCAGAACGGAAAATCCGTGCGCAGACGTGAAACTTTTGTGCGCAATGCTAAAAGGTCGTGCGCAGGCCTGGTAGATCCGTGTGCAACCATGGAGAATCCGTGCACGTGCTCAGAACTTTCGTGCGCAGGCTTATAACTTCTGTGCGCAACCTTGGAAAATCCGTGCGCATGTCCTGAACTTCCGTGCGCATGCTCGTTAAATCCGTGCGCACTGTGGAACTTTCGTACGCAGGTCGTGCGCAAGTCGTGCGCACGTGCGCACACGTGCGCAAAGGTGTAAGTTAATAAACTCAAAATATCTTGACACATACTGAGGCTACCATGGCAACCAACACAGACACAAATGCATCTCATCAGTGTGCACCAGATTCTGGTTGGGTCATCATGGTAGGATAAGTGGTTGGCCTGCAATTGGTTAATTACTGCTGCGCACGACCTCTGCGCACGTGCGCACGCTTTTCTCATGACCCGTCCCGGGTCCGGCCACCTGCCAATACTAAATAGTCAGCGGGGCCTGACGAACACACGGCCAGGGCAACTGTACTTAGGATGAGCACGCGTTGATGGTACGCAGGTTGCTGCGTGGACGGTGTGCACTATCGCAAAAAGCGCTGCCAAGCGGGAAAACATGTTGGGTTGTCGGAGCTTGAACTAACCTGACACCGGACGCACCGTACTTTCCATCATGCCCCCGTCATCATCAAAGCCTCAAAGCAATATTTGTCAGTAAAGGATTTGCTCGTGGATATACACTCCGCGTCGCCGCGCGAGTTCTCAGCTGTCGTCATTGCCACACGGCCCACACCGAGGCTGACTGCTCCGAGCATTCACACGATCTGAGCACTGAGCACCCGGGCAGGAGCGGCGGTAAGCCGTGTCAACAAATAGGAGGTCAAGCGCACAGTTGCTTGGAGTTCTATTGATGCTTCAGCACCCGGTCCGCAGAAACCGTCAGATTGCCCGGGACCCGGACGCGCGCTTGCGAGGAACCTCACGACGCTCGTCCCTGCTCGAGTCAACAGCCATCCTATATAAAGGTAGAGGCACAGCGCCATCCTGCGACTCACCTGTATGGAAGACCCGCCGCACGGCGCGTTAATTATTGTCCTTCGCAGCTGGCAGGTCATCAAGGTATGCAACTCCCACGTGCGTCAGGACTAGATGAACCGTCCTACAGTTCACATATGGTGAGCACCTCCGGTAAAGGTGCGCTATGGCAGACTTATAACGGCCCTGGTAGTCTGTAAAGCGGCCTTGTTCGTAGGTCCGCCCTTCCCCAGCGATGAATCCTGACAGTCAACGGTTTTCTCAGACCTACGACTTCACCCTCACCGTCGTGTCCGAAGCCAACCTTGTCTGGCCGTCGGGTGTGGGTATTGCGGAGGCCCTCTTCTACGCCGCGCGCTATTCGGCATGGCCGGAGACGTGTGCCGAATTGTTACGTGCGCTTCGCGTGCAATGCGTGCCGCCACTTCTCCATGACGCTGAATTATGCCTAGTCTGGTTCGGAACTCTTACCGGCGAACACTGCAAATGGGTGGGCGAGTATCTCACTGGTACGTACAAGACGCCGTGTCTTCAGTTCGCTAATGGACCCGACCGCTAGTCTCGTACCTCCTCGGCATGCTCCTCAGCCAAGGTGAGAGAGTCCAGATGGCTGAGTACGCCGGATTTAGATCTTTGGGAACTATAGCCGTCGTCATGCTGCGTACCTGGGCTATCTGGAATGGCTCTCGATCATTCAAGGTGTTCCTCGCGGTCGTGTGGTCCGCGCTTGCAGCTGTGTGCATCTATCTCGATGTGGAGTGGATTGCGCAGACTCAGCGTACGCTCTCCAGCCGCAAGGTCATTGTGTGTGCTGATTCCATTCCATCCAGTGCAGGCCGCGCGCGATGTGTTCCCAGGTGTAACGCGCGGATGCGTGTTCACGGCGCCGTACCGGCCCGTCTGGATCGGTTGGCTGCTCCTCTGCTGCAACGATCTCAGTGAGGCCCACCTCTGTCTTTCCGTGATGCGTCAGTCTGACGGATTCGCGGTGCTCTGCAGTGCTGCTAGGTCTGACGGTCGTCAAGTACAAGCAAAATTGTGAGCGCAGCATTGAGAACTGTCTACATATCCGACCTGAGCCCGCGACACAGTTGGACGCGGGCCACCAAGGGGTCCGCGGCTGACGGCTGCTCTATATCGCGATGGTACGCACTTGCGGATCCCCGCCGACGCAGCCGCTTTAAATGAACGTCTCCAGCGTTCTTCTATTTCTCCTTCATGCTCGGTGCGCGTCCGCCCAGCAGCCTATTCCCTTCTAATCATGCCTCGTAGCCCTCGCACTCGCAAATCTCATCGTCTCGCTCGTCGCATCGGTACGCTCCTCTATATATGTAACACGCTGACACTGACCGACAGTAGCGTCACTACCAGATCCTTCTTTATGGGTACGCTCTCCTGGCGACCCGGACGTGCATTCAACGCTGAAATACATATTTTTCCCGGCAGATTGGAGCGCATATTGTACACGACGCTCGCGTGTCGCATCATCCTCAACCTCCGCGCTGCCGCAAAACGCCCCTACCGCACGCTCGGCGATGTATCAACGAACGCGCTGCTCGAGTTCGAGCGGCGGGACTGTGATGAGATTGAAATTGACCCATTATGAGATTGGCAGACGTTCGCCACCTCACACAAGCCGGCAAATCGGATGATGTGCGAGTCGCAATGTGCACCGCGCTGGATATGTGGGATGCAGATGTCGGAAAGTGCGGGAACAGTCTGGCAAGTCCGCGGGAACACGCTGACTAAGCCGCGTTGACTCCGGATCTTGGTAGGATAGTTCTAGGATACTCGCCCGGACCTTATGGAATCATGTAGAATATTCCTACCCAGTAGTATAAATACAGGGGGAGAGCTCAAGCTCCCCATAGTGTGCTCTCTCAACTTCCAACAGGTTATGAGCCCCGACTGGCTCTAACTGATCGTCCTCTACTCGCTCTCGCTTACGTTCACACTCGCGACCGATCAACCGACGAAGCACCTCCGGCGGAGCCTCCGATATGGCCGAACACGCGATCAAGATCGAGCTGCTCCAGGGGGAGCGCAATTACAACGCCTGGCGTGTCCAGGTGCTTGACGTCCTCAATGAGTATGGACTCGGGGGATATGTCGACGGGAGTACCCAGCGGTCTGCGACGAACGCGGCCGACTGGCGGAAGAACGACGCGAAGGCCCTTCGGCAGATCCGGATGCGGGTCGCCAAGGACATCGTGGTCTATGTGCAAGACGCCTCCAGCGCGAAGGAGGCCTGGGATACGCTGGCTGAGACGTTCCGGCCGGCGGGTGCGATGGGCATCGTAATGCTCCGTCGCAAGCTTTATCGGGCAGAGTGCCCGGAAGGCGGCGACATCGAAGAACACCTCCGCCGCATGCGGGAGTGGAACTCCGAGTTGAACGCGCTAGGTCAGAAGCTGGCCGACGCGGACTTCGCGCTCATGATTCTTACGTCGTTGCCCGAGTCTTGGGACTCGTTCATCCGCGGCATCGACATCGACGACCTCGCGGGCACGGATCTGACACCGGCCCGAATCACCCCGGCGAACTTGAAGCTGATCGCGCGCATTCTGCAAGAGAACAAGCGCCGAGCCTCGCGCGATAACGACGACGACTCGGTCGCGCTCATCGCAAACAAATCGCGCGCGCGCTGCTTCCGCTGCAACAAGCGCGGCCACCTCGCGCAGGATTGCACCGCCAAGCGTCCTGCAAGCCACCGGAAGAAACATGTGCACCGCAAGCGCGTCGTGTCCGACTCGAGCTCATCAGACTCGGAGTCGAGCTCATCCGACGACGACAACGCGGCGCTGGTGACGGACCAGCTTGAGTACATCGGCACCGTCTGGTGATGGCACCGCGACACGGACGATCACGGGATCCTCTCACGAGGCCACAGCCAGTATGCACCCCTACGAAAGGCGTCTCCCTTGCGGACTTGAGGGGGAGTGTCGGAAAGTGCGGGAACAGTCTGGCAAGTCCGCGGGAACACGCTGACTAAGCCGCGTTGACTCCGGATCTTGGTAGGATAGTTCTAGGATACTCGCCCGGACCTTATGGAATCATGTAGAATATTCCTACCCAGTAATATAAATACAGGGGGAGAGCTCAAGCTCCCCATAGTGTGCTCTCTCAACTTCCAACAGCAGACATATGAGATAGGTCGACGTATACTTGTCGCAGCACGCATATCCGACATACCGAGTTCAAGGAGAACCACGGGGAAGCCATGCGTCTCAGTCAGACGGCTGCGCCAGGAGACGGGGAATGACAGAAGCTACACTTTTAAGAAGCTTCGGATATCTGAACCAGGCGGTTATGTGACGGGGATCCGCGCCGCGTGTGCCAGCGGGCACAAAGCGTTTAATTTGTTCGCGCCAGACACGCTCGTGCGGATAGAAGATGGGCCCAATCCATGTATTATTCCAGGTATATTTGTCCAGACAGCTGGTGCGCTGTACGGGCGCGTAACCGGCGTACTTAGACACGCCGGTGGTAGGACAACAGCGCGTTCCAACTCCGACGGCCGCGGAGTCTCGGTCGGCGTTGCGGAAGTTCGGCCGCAAAAGACGCCACTTTTCCATGAACGGCAACCGTCGTAGGTCAAACTACTGGCTTCCGCACGGAATTACGCGACTATATCCGGTACGGGTTTAAAGCGCGAGTCTTTGGGGATCGGAAAGGGGTCGCTCTGCTCCTGAACGGCGACCATGTCGTCCCGATTCCTCCAGCATGCTATGGTCGCGTATCTGGCCCTGTATTGGGCCTTCTATGATCCTGGACGACTTGCGCTGTGCCTTCTGGCGACATCCGCGGGCAATGCCATCCTGGGCTTCCAGCCTGAGAGTCGTTCTCCGTACAAATGGCTGCACCTCGTCCCGTATCCACTGCTCAGCCGCGCGGGGCGCTCAGTCGAGATCGCCTGCTACCTGGCCCAAATAACGACACGATTCGGTATGCTGGCACTCGGTCTCTGGCTTCTTCTACTCGGCGCAATTGCGCTGCATCGCTATCTCCCCCTCCGAGATGCGCCATACTCCATCTGGCGCCAGTATATCGGGGACAGCCTGCTGTGGGGCGCCTATGGTGCTGTAGAAGTAGCTTGGGTCATGCAGGTGCTCTGGGCACTCTGGGCTGTCACGCCGACCGGCTGGTTCAGGTCCGCATCCCTCTGGATCGGACCGTTCGTCGGGATTCTCATTGTCCTTGCCTTTCTGTACGATCCGATGTGCGCGCTCCAGGACCGCATCTCCGAGCGCCGTATACGCCGCGCGCGCGGTGTCGACGGCAACACTCGCAACGCGGCCGCGTGCCTGCCCGCGGAGGTGCAGCTGCTCATTTTCGATCTCGTGCGTACGAGCGCGCTTTTCGGCGCGCACGAGCACCTGCCCAGCGATACGCGCAGCTGTTACCCCAACCGCATGGTGGCCTTCAGCGCGTCGTACGAGCTTTGCAGGGCGACCAGAGTGTGCGCCGCGTGGCGCGGGCCCGCGACCGAGGTTCTCTACCGCGACGCTGTCCTCCGCCGCTCCAGCGCCGTCTGCAACCTCTCTAGCACGCTAACCCGGCGGCCAGAGCTGGCGCGTTTTGTGCGCCGCATTGTGCTGCCTGAGTTCGAGGACTATGCGCCGGCTCGGGACAAGAACATGGAGGATATGGGCAGTACTCCCTGGCCCGAATTCTCGGCGGCGATCGAGCACGTCGTCTCGTGCTGCGTGGACGCTGTCGACATCGGACTATTCCGCGAACGCCCGCTCCTACTCGACGACACTCCTGGCCTCCGTTCCACATCAACCAATGTCTCTCATTTTGCGCTCCACTGCAAGCTCGGATACGGTGAAGGCTGGCAGTCAGACTACGAGCCCGATGCCATCGATCTGCTTGTCCTGCTCGGCCTCTTTCCTCATTTGACTTCCCTCACCCTGACGAGACAAACGCTGCTCCTCGAGAGCACCTCGCTTCAGAAGACGCACCTGCACGCGCTTTCCGGAATCAAGGAGCTCTGCCTCGGGGCCTGCAAGACGGATTTCCAAACGCTCGAGCGTCTGCTGCGCCATCTCCCCAGCCTGCGCGTCGCCGAGCTACGCCATCCCGAGTTCTCGGACGCTGCAAATGAGCACATCGCGCTCTCAAAGCTATTTCCCGCGCAGCGCAGCACGCTCGTCGACCTTCGCATTCGTCTCGACCGCGTCGCAGCCTCGCTCTCGCTCCACGTGCTGTCCGCGCTGCGCAGTCTCACTGTCACCGCATCCATGCTCCCCACCCTCACGTCTCTACCGCCCGGCCTCGAAGTGCTCCACGTTTCGTTCGCGCCGTACTCATACGAAGTCAAGGACGTGGACGCCTGCCGGACAACTCTGCTGGCGTCCGTGCACGCTTTGCGCGCGCTCGCGCCGGGGCTACGCGAGGTGCATCTCTGGGACGACGTGCGCCGCGCGCAGGTCGAGATCTGGGCTGTCGCGTCGACCATGCTGCGCGCGATGCTCGCGCCCGCGGGCGTTGATGTTGTCGTTAACTTGCGGTGCGTCCGAATCGATCCAACGGCCGGCGCTGGCTGATCGCGCGTGCAGGATTGGATACACCGACGCACGTGCACTCAAGGAGACCCTTGGTCGGCGGAAGGCGCTCCGTCGGATTCTGTGGACCGGTGTTTTCTAGGCCGACGTAGCTGTATTGTACTATCGCTGAGCACCCATAGTGAGTATTATTGCTTTGACCTGCAGTTCCAGTTCGCTGATTAGCCGCTGTCGCGCCGCGCTTTTACAAGATTAACCTTCTCAGCCGCCGTTAGAGACTCGGACCGGCTGCGCTCCTTTGTCTGAAAGGTGTACGATGAGACGTTGACCTCTTCGATAGGTGTTGCATCATGTTCCCTTTACGTCGCTGTAGCGTACGCTGAGACTCCGAGCGATCGCATTACGCTTTCCGGGTGTGTTAATAACGAGGTTGCCCATGCGCCAGATATTGGCAGTGAGCAGATCAACTTTATCAGTATAAAAGTGGCCGCGGTATGCAGAATGGACGAAACCAGAGATTCCTGTGACGCGGGCGCGTCGAGCACTTTCTGCTTAACGGCGACGGGCGCCGGAACAAGTGCGGGGATTGCCGGCCCCGCCGGATTGCCGCTTGCCTCTTGACCGTCACCAGTCTGTTTCGCTTTCCTTGCCCTCTGGCTGTCCCTGCTCCAGGTTTCTCTGGGATTACTGTATGTGCGCTCTATGCCCTTCGTGCAATTGTCGATGCTACAGCCGCGCAACTGCTTGCGCGAGGCCAAGCGCTCCTAGCAAGCTCCTGGGATTCTGTGACGGACACCGGCGTCTGATACCCACCTGTCTCAGAAAACCCCATTTCAGGGCACTCATCTGACATCTACTGCCGTCCTCGACGTTCAGCTCGTTTACGTGGGCGAGCTTCCCAAGTCCCTAATTTTCAATCGCAAACTCCTCCCTTGACATCGCCGTAGTCGCACTTCGCTGGTCTTGGCAGGCTCCTCGTGGCTCCTGAGGAGGTATATTAGCAACGGTACAACTTTACGCCTGCTCTGATTCACTTGCCAATTCGACTGGCAGCCAACTGGGAGCCGATTCCCGTGATTCACGCACAGTGACGTACATAAGCTCCACGATGGATGATTGATATGCTGATCATGTGGCTACACTATGTTTTTTCTAATTTCCGAGTACTACACTTCTCTGGCCGAGTGGCAACGACTTCCGAGAATGCGATTGAGCGTCCAGTGCAGACCCGCTGGACGCTCGCTGGCTCTCGTCAGCTAGGGGTACGTGCGCCGTGTGTCATCTCCGCTCGGCTACTCCCAACCCATGCTTCTCTCTGCGGGGTGCATCGTTTGTGTGTCTGTGACAGCGCGTTGGTTACAACAGCATCAGTACGCCGGATCTGGATCGGGCCGTTGCGTTCGCTGGACGCACCGTGGGTTCCTGAGGCATTCGACAGGCGCGTCTCCGTCATGCCTCCGCCTCCGCAGACCTCTTCACTCCGCGCTTCCGGGCTCAAAGGGATTGGCGCTGCGCCAGTGTCCCAAGACAGCGCATGCGCCATACCCAAGGGCGCGTGCGAGTGGATGAGCGCTTCGTAAGTCTCCCCCACGGCCTCTACCATGCGCGCGCCCGCCCCACCGTTCTCACTGCCGACCGCTCCATCCCCCTCCCTCTCTGACGGGCGTACAGGCTCAGTGGTATGATTCCCGTGCAGCGCGCGAACCACAGAAACGCGCGTGTCGTCCGTCCGATGCACCGCGGGCGGTCCTTCCCCTGATCGTTTGCCGTGTACCGTCGCCTGCTGAGGAGCGCGACCCCGAAACGGCTCGTACGACGCCAGAAATGCCTCTGTATAGCGAGCTCTGCCGTCTACCCATTGACCACTGGAGGCCTGTTCAGCCCCGTTGAGCGGTATCTGCAGGAGCTCGCTGATGATCGGCCGTGCTATTTCTGGAGGGAGCAGAAATGGCCCATCACTGAACGCCGCCAGTGGGTCGTCCGGCACGTATATCTGCACGTACAGGCGCAGCAGCTCAGTGAGCTCCTGCACGCCTGGCCGGTGACGCAGCCGTTCCGGGTGTGTGCAATAATCCTCCGGGTCTTTGTGGACCACTATGCACTGGAACCATGCCATGCGGGCCGTGGTCACGGATGTCGCAGGTTGATGCGGCACGGTCTGAGCACGTAGCCAGCACAGATACAGCCAAGTCGTGCACTGAGCGGCCACTCTGCGTATACGGTGATCGATATTGGCAGTGGCAAGGCCTGCCAAGTTGCAAAGGAGATACCCCATCGGCTCTTGCAGGTGCGACCGAACATAGGCAGCCGTATTTCTCAAGATTGCCACAGCGGTTGGTGCATCTGTAAATAGCTTATTAAATAATCGTCCATGCAGACAGGGTCCTTTTACCTTGCAGATCACACAGCCAGGAAGACATTTGGCCAAACAGATAATCCGCGCTGTCAAAATCCAAGGTATTCAGCTGTTGGATGCATGCTTCCGCGGCGAACAGCTCCGATGTATGGGTCGCCAGAAGATAACCAAGGGCTAGGGCGGGTAGTCCCATTCGAGGAACGTCGATGGATCCCAAGTTAACGTGCCCGAAGCCGCGTCTCCGTGAGTCCTCGGATTCCTCGCGGTCTATCGTTGTTTCCCAGAGACAGTGCCAGATGAATTCGTGAATGTTGTCATCGTAACAGTTATAGCTCATCCACCTCAAGCTGCGGTATAATGAGACGGGGAGAGGTGTTCGTGCCTCTTCATATGCATGATCAAGAAGACGGTGCGTGCTCAAACTCAAATGATGCCATGACCTCAACACGTCACTAGGGTAATGTCGGATGCGTTCTCGTGAAGGGTAAGACAGAGGTGCACTTCCTCGTCGTCGAATTGCCCTCTCCAGAGCGTGAGAGACTGCGCTCGCAAGATACGAAGACAGCCGGATGATAGTAGGTCGGATCCGCAGATAGAAATACCAAACTCGGAATACCAGGAGAGCCTGCGGTGATTTGTACGGGCACTGGGAAAGTTTATGCCACATGGACAACGGGACTGAAGCCTCTAAACGCTGAGACTGAAGCACGGGGAGAACTGTAGTCGCTGTGTAGAACAAGAGAGCAATGATCACGGGGACGCAGACGACCGCAGCAACAGCACGATGGAGACGCCAAAGAAGTTCCAATATGCCCAAAGCAAAGACTGCTAGGGCCACCTGGAGCAGCAGGGGGAGAAGAGAGATGATACCCGCAACCTTCCAGTTCTCGAAACCCTCGAGCTTCGTGTGATGGAGGGCCACGAATCCCTTGGGGCTCATACCGATGTTACGCTCGAATTCCCGAATCCACTGCTTGCACAGGATGGCGACAAGGGCAGCCAATAGACTGAGAGATAGAGCCAGTAAATGTTGATACGGACTGACACTGAGCCAGATAGACCCACGGGCGCCGGGGAAAGCGGTGCCGTAGTGCCGTTAGGCGAGACAGATTGCGCGATATGCGAGAGCAAGACAATGATAGCGTCGTTCGGGTCGGCCTGCAGCCACTGGTATGACTCAATGGTGAACGCAGTCACGACCGCCGAGAATAGACCAGCCTAGTCCATTTCAGCACGCGAGAGTTCGCTAAATTTGGTACAACGCACGAAAACCAAGAGAGTGTCGATTTCCTCCCGATAGCCCTTGCACAGTTCAGCATCGTATTTTTCGAGTGCGCGCGCGCAGTGCTTCCACCCGTCGCCTGGATCGTAGACGTGTCGTGGACGATGGGTGTACTTTGAGAAGTTGGCTGCGTCTTCCGGCGGCAGAATGGGTATCCCGGGCGGTAATTCCTAATAAAAACAAGTGTCAGGAGCTCCATACACCATAACCATAACGGGCTGGGTCTGACCTCGATTAGTGCATCGAGCTTTTCCCAGTCCGCGTTATTGGGCGGAGTAGCTCCGCTTACATTCTGGAGGGCAGTTGGTCCCGATGGACGAAAGACATCATACCGGCTCATTTCTCCCGGGAACAGGGATACTCGTGGACTCTGACATTGTAGGATGGGGTGTAGGCGCGGGGAGCCGTCGGGGGGCGTGCGGCGGGCAACTACGTCAGCGGGGAAAAGTGAGGCACTGATCGATGACTATCGACGATGCGATGGGAGAGAGAGGGGCGTACGTGGATGTGTGCGAAGGCGGAAAGTGACAGGGCAGGTACACGCAGCGTTGAACAGGTCAAGCCTGGGCCAAGCTGCGCTGATAGCCGTGCTACATAGTTTGTCGGGCGTCTCGTCTTCGTGTTCCGAATCCTCCGGTTCGCCGTTGCCGGCTTTCTCAATCTGGATAGACCACAGACCGGGATTCAGTGCTGCGCTTTGGCGGAGATGTTCCCGATCCTGACTACCTTTCAGTCTGCGCTGTGCTACGGCGGAGACCAGAGGTGTCTCTCAGCAACATGTCTAGTATTGCTGCCGTCTGCACCCGTGACCCTTGTGCCGACGGACTGCTAACTAGAGCTTCCGCAGCGTGATAGACACCGAATTTACGACCCGGATCGCATGAACCGCACGATTCATGCTCTCTAACTCCCGTCTTTGTGCGACACGTTCGAGTTCCCTTCTCTGTCAGGGATGTGAAATCCGTGTTACTCGCCAGAGCTCGCACTTTCTGCTCACGGACTATCTGGCGAGCCAACAAAGTCCCATCGGTAATCGTCGGCGGGCGGCTGCTCCATGCCCGGAAGATCTCCGCAGTCAATCGCAGCGAGTAGCACCCCTAGGAGCGCCTCGTAGTCCGCCGTCCCTTCCTCGGGAAAGCGGAACGGGTAGCCTTCCTTGGGAGCAAGCGGTGCTCCGGTTTCTACGAGTTCCGCGAGCAGGGGCTCGCGTATACCAGCATGACGCCGCTCATTGTCAGCGCCGTCGCCCGACGGCCACATCGATCTCTCCATCGTATGCTGCAAGGGTGCAAATAGCTGGTCGAAAGGAGACGTTGCCTGAGCCGTGGGCACAGCGCGCGACGCACCAGCCTGGAGCCCGGATACCGACACAGTAGAAACTGGGTCATAGCACGCGTCCGATCCGACGCCGAAAAGCGCGAGATCCATGAGCTCGACGACGGCGGCGGCCGGGTCCGAGAAGAACAGAGAAAGCCACAGCTCGCGGATCACAGCATCGATCGGGCTTTCACACGCAGCCCGTTGCCCGGATAGCATCTCTGAGAAATCCATGAGGAGCGTTGCGAGTTCCATCACGTGCGGCACGGTGCGAAGCCGTTCCCGATGCGCAGCGAACTCCCGTGGCCCATTGCTGGCCAGTGCGAGGAAATGGGTGAATAGCACCTCGCGTGTCGTGTCCACGACGGAAGGCGTCGGTGGATGAGATCTCACCCATGCGAGGACGAGTGCGAGAGTGCATTTGCACAACTGGCGTCGAAGAGGGAGATCCAGACTCGAGTTCAGGTCTGTCACGATTTGCGAGATGCGGAGGAGGAAGGGGCCGATATCCTCGTGACGATGATTACCAGTGTACTCCGCGGCCGCTCTCACAAGAGAAATCGCAGCTAGAGCGTCTGCGAAATCAACAATTATCTGCCGAACGAGATACAGCGTTGACTCACCCGGAGCGGGAAGTTTGCATTCGGTGAAAAGGTAGTTTACGCCTGCAGTGTCCATCCTATCGACGTTCTGCACAAATGCCTCGAAAATGAATGCCGGAGGAAGCGCGCGGCGGATGAGCACGTCCACGATCGCAACCCACGGTGCATATTCCCGCAGGTTATCGGGACAAGGAAGACCCCGCAGTCTCGCGATATGCATGATGTCCTCCGTTATCCATGTATCAGGCAACTCCCAAGGGTAGGACGACGTCGCCAGTTCCCAGAGACCTTGCCACACGGAGTCCATGACGTCCTCGCCATCGAGGGTGCGTGTGAGCCAGAGCAGCGCACTCGAAGGCATCTCGCCGCGGCGTCTAGCCAGTGGTACCAGATCGTCTGGGAATGCCCAGCGGAATCGCAACCCGAGCTCATCCCACGACGGCTGCTGGATCCTGAAGCGCGGCCGATATCGGACGCGAGAGGAGGGAATAAACAGCCCCGTCTTGACGAAGAGAACGCGCTGAGCTACCCGCATGAGACTCGAGGCCGCCCACGCGATCTGCTTCCAGAGACCCAAAACGAGATCGCACAGCGGAAAGGCTAGAAGAGCCTGGGGTGATTTATATGGGCACTCCGGGATGCTTTTCCAGAATTGCGATCGCGTCGATGTCATCAGATTGTGCAGTATCGACGGCAGGAAAGTAGTGAGCGTGTAAAAGACGAAGGCAGACAGCGTGGGGACACAGACGACGACGGCGATAGTCGTCTCAAGATGCCAGAGAAGCTCGAGAATCCCGAGAGCAAACAGCGCGAGAGCCAGCTGGAGAAGCAGGGGTAGCACAGAGACGATCCTGTCGACTTTCCAGTACTCCAGACCTGAGAGGTGCATTTGTCAGATATGTCAGCTACTTCATTTTCAGGTAGCTAGTCCCGGAATGTAAATTCCCAACTCCCAAATCCTGAATCCCGAGTCCACAACTCCCAAATCCTGAATCCCGAGTCCAGCTTCCCAATTCCCAGTTCCTATTAAATCCCAGGAGGGCTTCTCAGAGATGAAACTCGCAAGTTCGTTTCAGAATCGAGATAAGATCAGATTGCGAGCAAGTAGATACAGTCTAGGGGCGAGCAACTATGATACATCAGATACAGTGGGCGGCAGTTCCGATACAGGTAAATCCGGGCGAACGTGGGGAACAACGGGGAGCCGATGACGATAATCGAAATAGGTCTGTGCATAGCAGAGCCAGACGCTGCTCTCTAGGTTATAAAAGAGCTCGGTGTCGGCATCGACGGTGTTCAAGTCGCCACCGCTCGAAACGAAATTCTCCCATGGCTGGAGAAACTCTGCGGTGCGGGGCCAAGGCCGCATGAACTCGTAGAACGCGAGCAGGGCGCGGAGACGCTCCTTGTGATTCGGGTCGCAGAGCAGGTTGTTCGACTTGGCATCGAGGGTGGGAACGAAGTGCGAACCGCCCCAGCACGCCTTGCATTTTGCGTACCGATCGCTCGCAGTTGCCTGGAGGGCTGGGGAGTCGGGATGTGACTGCCGGATGACGAGGTCCATGAAGAAGAGCTCGTATCGGAATTCGAGCTCCCCGAGCTCCCAGAGCATGTATCTCCTCCATGGCACAGAGGGCCAGATGGAATCTTCCGTCCGCACCCACGGCGGGAGTTCGTGCCCGTCGAAAGTCGGGTGCGCGAGTCGGTCAAGGTAGCCGCCAACGTCTGCAGGAGCGGGCGCGGGCGCAGGCGCAGGCGTAGGAGTGGGAGCGCGCGCAGGAGTGGGAGCGCGCGCAGGAGTGGGAGCGCGCGCAGGAGTGGGAGCGCGCGCAGGAGTGGGAGCGCGCGCAGGCGCGGGCGCAGGCGCAGGCGTAGGAGTGGGGGCGCGCGCAGGCGCAGGCGTAGGAGCGGGCGCAGGAGTGGGAGCGGGCGCAGGAGTGGGAGCGCGCGCAGGCGTAGGAGTGGGACCGGGCGCAGGTCTCGAGCTTGGACCGGGCTCGCGTCCCGAAGTCCAACCAGTCAGTGCTGTAGATGTTGAACCCCAGGTCTCCTGCTCTGAACCCCATGCAGGCGCGGGGTCGTTCGTAGGATTCCAAGCAGGCACGCCCGCATGGGTTGGAATGGGTGGTAGAGGCGGCGGCTGTCTATCCCAACCCTCGAAGGTACCCTTGTCGAGGCCATACTTTCGAATCTTGGCCTGTGCACGTTTGCTGGGCATGGGCGCGGCAAATGCGGGTGTCTGCTTGGGTCCTGGCTTGACAATACCAGCCCTTTCCCAACAACTACACGTTCTATCAGTCAACCGCCTAATTTGACAACAATCACTTACCCATCCCAATCCCCAGGCCAGACGCGCCGACGATGAGGCTGAGCTTTTTGACCAACCGAAGTGAAACGGATGGGGCCCAGAATGCGCTCTCCCCCTCCCTCGAGAGACGATGTGGACCGGGGCAGCAAGTAGATCGCCTTGCGGTTGTAGTCCCACCACTCCACGCTCCGGGCCTTTATACTCTTCAACTCCGAGTTCTTCTTACCGATGACGAGCATGACGGGCCCGTCGTCGTCTTCCGACAGGTAGAAGTAGGTGTAGAACGTGGCGGGCTGGGTCTGCCTCTTGGCAACGTCCTTGAAGTACCAGTCCTTAGGCTCGGCTTGACCCCGCTCCGCTGGACCGCGGAGTGGTTTATCCCCATCTGTGGGAGCGTCGAAGAGATCTTCTGGGCCGGGGGGCTTGGGTGGTTCGGGACGTTCGATGGGCTCCGCCCCGGGCGCGACATAAATGTTCTGCATCCTTGGTCCGTCATCGTCGCTATCCGTGAGGTCGTCCGGGTGGCGGTCGGCGTCGCGCTCGTCGTCCTCGATGAACATGCGAGGTGGGTCTTTGCGTCGTCCAGTAGGCGGCGGAGCGGTGGAAGTCGATGGCTCCGGCGAGGAGTGTCGGGTGGGTGCAGGGCGAGAGGAGCCAGACGGCTGCTCTGCGGGTTGAGGAAGGTGAGCCGGGGAGAGCGGTTGCGCCGAGGACGATGGAGCCGTTGTCGCAGCGACAGCCACCGCGTCCGGGCCGTCTTCGTCGAGGTCTTCAGGTTCAGGCTCTGGTGCCTCGATTCGTTGCGGTTCGGCCCGCGGCAGGCTGGCGTCGAGACCGAGGAGCATGACCGCCATCTTGGTGAACTTGGCGGGTAGCATCATGCGCAAGGTCTTCCGCCAATCTGGTGCAGGCAGCCCCGGGCTTTCGCTGGCCTCGGTCGTCTCCAACCTTCGCAGGTAGTACCCTCGGAGCTTCGCCCAGTTGTACATGGAGAGATTGATGTTCTCGCCGGGCGTTTTGTCGACCTGTGGACGCGCCTGGCTTGGGTTCGCGACCCCACCCTTCGCCTTGGGCTTGTTGTAGTCCTCCTTCTGGCGGGCCGCCCACGCGTTGAGGAAGTACGATAGGAGAGGGATCTTGTGCAGGCGGCCCTGAGCAGTGATCTGCCCGCGAACTGGGTACTCGGATGTGGCGGCGAGAGCGACCTGACGTTTCCGCTCGATGTCCACGCGAACTTGGACGTTCTGCGCAGGAAGGTGCGCGGACGGGAACCAGAACGGCCGTTCTGCAGTGTTGAACTGCGAGACCTCGGGACCCGAGACCGGCACCTCAGACGCTTTCAAGGACGAGCCTTGTTCTTGCAGCATCTGGCCCACGGCGCTGCGGTTCTTCTTCTTCTTCTTCTTCTTCTTCGCCTTGCCCTCCTGGTCTCGCTCTTCGTCCGGAGCTCCTACAGATGGTGAGTACATGGACCCTTGTCCAAGAGCTCGCGCACCTTCTGCTTGACGCTTCTGTCCCGTCTTGTCAAGTGGCGGGGGAGCAACATCGCCGCTGTTCGAGCTGGCCGGTGTGTCCGTAGAGGGCGGGGCGGTGGTGGTTGGTCGTTGGGGTAGCAACTTGGGGTCTCGAGACGAGGAGGTACTGGGAGCTGGGGCGACAGGTCGTTTGGGTAGCAACCTGGGGTCTCGAGACGAGGAGGTACTGGGCGGTGGGGCGACAGGTCGTTTGGGTAGCAACCTGGGATCTCTGGACGATGATGACGAGGTACTCGGCTCTGGGGCGACTGGCTCGATGGGTGTTTGCTCGACCAACATCGGTTCGTCGTCATCGACAGGATGGCTCTGTTCGGCCTTCGCTGTGCTGTCTGAGTACGCTCTGGTCGAACGCGAGTAGGTGAGGATGTCGGCGACAGAGACCGGGTCTTTGTGGTAACTTCGTTCGACTGCTTGCATATGCGGGCAGCGGTCTGAGCCATACGTGCGATAGAACGCGCGGCGCAGGACCCCTTCAGACTGCTTCTGGCGGAGGTTGCGAAGCAGGTCCGGTTGGGAGGGCTCGAGCAGCCAGACTGGTACATCGAGGGCTGCGCACACCATGGCGATGTCGACGTCCTTCGTGAATACACCGCGCACGGGAGTAACGTGCCGCGTCGCCACGCGTTCCTTTGCGACTTTGGCTGCCACGGCGTGCAACACGTGAGGGAGATGGGTGCCGATCCTGCCGGGGGCGTTGAGCGCCACGGTGAAGAGATTCATCCAGCCGCGGAGCTCGTTCAGACAGCGCTGCCAGTCGGCGAACGCGACGTAGAGCTCCCACTTCTTGAGCGAGAGCGTGACGAGAGCTTCGCCGAGCTGCTTGAAGTGTTTGCGCCGCTCAAATGGCGGCGGAAAGGCGGGGAGGCGTTCGAGAGGGTCCCTATTCGCTCGCACGTCCCATCGATTCGCTACCTCGACTTCGGTGTCCTGCATACGATTACGAAGCCGCGCGGACAGCTTGAAGAGCTCATTGGCGGTCCAGACCATGTGCTTGTCCGTGAGCCGAAGCCAGCCGAGATCTCCAGTCGCGTCGTCGTGCTGGATGTGCCAGTAAGGCCGCCCGATTTCCATCGGCACTTCACTGCCGCGTGGCCGGTAGATGGGTGCGAACACCAAAGGCCACGTCTCGGGGTTGTACATCTGGGGCAAGCGACTGGCCTCGAGCAGACCGTAGTGCCCGTTGATGCATGTCTGCGATGTCCCGTTGTCCTCTCCGGGCGGGATCTCTGGCACGAGATCCCGATTCGTTCGAACGAGGTAGAGTGGTCGACGAAGGCTGGGCCAAGCACACCAGTATGGCAGCGCTTGAGAGACGTGGTCTTCGTCTTCGACCCTGGGAGATATCTGAATATTTTGAAGAACCGAAGGTCAACTGAACTCACAGCTCCATGGCCTCGGAACGGTGGGGTTGTGTCTCGTCAGACATTGGATGACTAGAACATAATCAGTCTATGGCCCTGGGAATCGGTGCGCCTTACTGACTCGTTCTCGATACTCTCGTCGTTTCGGCCAACGTCGGCCATTAGGACGTCCTCGTCCTCGATGCTGTTCGCCATGCTACTTAGATGTCAGCCACAGGCTGTCGCATCATGTACCTGTAACCTTACTTGTAATCTCGAGATGGTCTGGGGGACTTGAAATGGCGTGAAGTCTGCGAATGCGAACTTTCAGCACCAGCTGAAGTTGCTAAGATTTATACGAGATTCTTTACAAACCTGCTCGAGGTGGTGCCACAGAAAATATTCTAATATGGCAGACTCCCTCTCGCGACGTTATTTCGCGCAAATCTTGACGCTCCGGGTTGTCGGGCTTGATGTTTCACGCAAGCACAACGAAGCACCTGTGACACCGTTTGTGTCGTGCGAACTATCCAGAAGCACCTGCAGCCCTCCCACTGTCCTGTGAGATGGCCCTGGTACCGCTGCTACGCGCAGAACTGGACCGTCCTACGCGTACAAGTCGCGCGAGCACTACGATGCGCACTGTGACGCAATCGAGACCGTGGAGCCTTCCTGCAGAGCCAGCAATCGCACCACTGTCCTGTGATGCGGGTGCGCCGGCCCTACTTCGTGTGTGACTGGACCGTCCTACACGACGAGGGAGAGGCTGGGGATCCGGCTGTGGCCGGCGACGGATGATTTCGCCGCCGCGGGCCGGACTCAAACTTACCTCCCGCGGGCTGGTGAATCTATGTACCTGCGAAGGTGAGAATACCACAGGAAGGCCTCCAATTAAATGTAGGGCGCATTAAGCCAATATAAGCAAGGAAAATGGGGGCATTGGATGGCTTCCGAGATTTACCCTCTCAAATACTCACGAGTTGCAGCGCGTCAACCGTGTCAACCCAGGTTTCTGCTCAGGTTTGAGGATTTTCGGGTCAAGTACGCGAGGATACGCGCTTTTCTCGCGGTTTGACGCGGTTTTCCCGCGTGAGCCTGAGATATTTCGCTTTGATGACGATTGGTACACCCGCGCGAGCTCGCTGGACCGCGATCTCGCGCGGAATAGATAGTCAGAGGTCTGTAATATACAAGCCCTCTCGATACGCGCGCGCATACACGTCGCGCGCGCGTACTTCGAGTGACCGGGCATTCCACCTCCACTCCAACTGCCGTTGGCGACGCCCTTGAACTGCCCCAACGGCGTCACTGGGTTCAGCTCGCACCGCCGAGTTCCCTCGAGCCCCAACGGCGAAGGTGTGACTCGGCGGTAGGCAGTGGGAGGAGAGGTCAAACGCGAGTCTCAACTCCGCCGAACAGCGCGCCTTGGCCGGGCCGCGCGCTCATCACGTGACGTGTCAACCCCGGAGTCAACCCCGAAAAGGAAAGCCGGAAGCTGTGCGGTCCGGCGCATGCGCACCCGGCCCACCTACTCTTTCCCTTCTATCCCGTCATCCGCCGCGATCGGAGAGCATCGGAAAACCACTGTTCGTGTAATCTCAATGCATTCCGTGCTGTCTCACCTATATATGGGCAGGTATTTCCATGGAAGTGGCTGAAGGTCGGATTCCTTTGCTGCCTCTTGTTTCGACGTCTCACACCTGATCAGGTCCCTATCCTGAGCAGGAAAGCGTCGCGTTCGACATGGCCGACCTCTTCGACGCCATCATAGAGCAGGCGAAGTGTGGAAGGGACGGCGCAGCGATTCGCGATCTATTCTGTATCAGGCCGGACGGGACTGACGAGCCTTGGTCCGATGACGAGTTTGCGGCCCCACTCGCTGCACCTGCGTCTGTCCCGACGCAGGCTGCCCCCGCCGTTTCAGCTGCGCCTGTCCCGGCGCAGCCTGTCCCGGCGCAGGCGGCTCCCACCCCTGCGCCCCCTACAATCTCCCCGTCTCCGACTCACGTTACCCAGCCTGCGTCGGTCACACCTACCGATTCAGCCGGCCCTGCAGGTCAAACGACTTCCCGCCGTGGAAGGAAGCACAAGTGAGACTCGCACTGCTCGATCTGGTTGTCACTTACCTTCATCGAGGAAAACCGCGGGCCTGACCGCCTCGGAGTGGGAGCAGAAGCAGCTCGATGGCTGGGAGCGTCTCAACGATAAAATCTTGAAGAAAGCTCTCCAGCCTGAGAACATCCGTGAGCTCTGAAGCGTGTACACCAATTCGAGTGTTGATGCAAGGTAGATGTCATTCCGGAGCTGGACCTGTCCGATCTCGTCGACAGCGACCAGGAACGTAACTCAAAGCCCCATCCCCAGTTCGGAAAGAGCATCCATATGACTGCGGATGAACCGTTCATGTTGGTAGACAAGAATGGCATCCCCGCGGTCATTATATTCCCGGGATGGCTCGCGAAGAGGAGCCATGTAAGTTTCTCACTCATTTCTTCACCGCTACGTGCTGAGACTGTGGCAGGATCTCTTATACAAGCGCCTCATGGACTTCGGCCGTCGTGTGGACATTCAAGTGGACCCAGACGCCGCGGACAAGAACACAAGGAATGCGATAGACTGCTACACAAGGGTCGAGCATGAGGACGAGATACACGGGCTTTTTCAGCTCGTTTCTATCTGGCGCGCGCTGGGTCGTTCGGTACGTCTCCGCACGCGATTCCGGTGTATATCTCTCGAGCGTATTTTAGGCGTCGAACGCGCCGGCTGGTCCTGCCAAGGAGTTCACCGGTACGACCAACAACCTCAACTCCGGGCTCCGCATGCTCCGCGAGCTGCGCGTAATGACCATGCGCCTCATGCATATGTTCAAGCGGATCGACGAGGATCAATTCCGTTTGTTCACAGAGGCATCGGAGCGCCTGAAAGCGCGTTACCCCGCATATAGCGCGCTGGCCGCGATGGACCCCTCGTTTCTGCACGGCCGGTCTCTCATCTACAATCGCGAAACGGGGTGGCATACAGACCGCCGCGATCATAAGCTGGCGTGGACCCCTGTGACCACCCTAGGCCGGTACACTGCTGGGAAGCTGCATGTCCTGGGCAGGGAGATCGATTACCTGCCTGGGACTTTAGCTTTCATTCGGGGCGGCATTCTCCCACACGCCGTTACCTTTTCCGGTGGGCAGCGCGTCGCGATCGCACATTTCATGCACAAGAATGTGCTCGCGGAAGTTGGCGCCTCGAAGGTGGACCTCAAGACCTACAAGGAGATGCCTGGGTACGAGAGCGAACCTGATGACTATGAGTCTGAAGAACCAATGGAGTAAATCCCCCTGCTTCATTACTCACAATGTTACTTGTCACATGTTGCAAGGCACGCGGAAATAATTGACCAAAGATCATATATTGTTAGACTATTAGAGTGGGTGATTAAGCAGATAGGACTGGATGATGAAGAGATGAATGGAGGGACGGGCGACTATCCGAACATTACGAGACGGCAAGTATTAGGTAAGGTAACGAATGCGACGGTAGCGGGCAACTGTAATGACGGGGCCGAATCACTGACGTTCGATAGCGCCGCGGCGCTTCTTGCGCTCGGGCGAAGGGGCGCGTTCGGGCGTGCTGCGCTTTGAAATGCGGCGGCGCTTCTTGAGCTCGGGCTCGGACTCGTACTCGACGACGGTGAGGCGTCTTGAACTGCGGCGGCGCTTCCCCAGGGGCTCGGGCTCGGGCTCGGGCTCGGGCTCGGACTCGGGCTCGGGCTCGGGCTCGCTGCTGACTTCCACCCACCCCTTGGGCAGACGTTTCTTCTGAGTCTTGGGCGGGGAATTGACCACCTCGACCTCGTCCTCGTCCTCCTCGAACTGGCTTGGGCTCCATCGCTTAACGGCCGGCTTCACCGGAAGAATGGCTCGGAGACGGTGCGGTCCCGCGATGGGACGCCATGTCCCGGCGACTTGGGCGGGGCTACGGCCAGCACCACCGCCGCGAGGCGCGGCGTTCTGAGCAGTCGCGGGCGGGGGTGCGCGAGGCGCGGCGGTCTGAGTGGGGCGCGGGGTCGGCGGCGGGAGAAGGCGAGGCGCGGCGGACGCAGCAGTCTGAGCGGGGCGCGGCGTCGGCGGCGGCGGGAGAGCGCGAGGCGCGGCGGACGCGGCGGTCTGAGCAGTCGCGGGCGGGGGCGCGCGAGGCGCCGCGGTCTGAGCGGGGCGCGGCGTCGGCGGCGGCGGGAGAGCGCGAGGCGCGGCGAACGCGGCGGTCTGAGCAGTCGCGGGCGGGGGCGCGCGAGGCGCGGCGGTCTGAGCGGGGCGCGGCGTCGGCGGCGGCGGGAGAGCTCGAGGCGCGGCGGACGCGGCGGTCTGAGCAGTCGCCGGCGGCGGAGCGCGAGGTGCGGCGGGCGCGGCGGCCTGAGCAGTCGCCGGCGGCGGAGCGCGAGTCGCGGCGGGCGCGGCGGCCTGAGCAGTCGCCGGCGGCGGAGCGCGAGTCGCGGCGGGCGCGGCGGCCTGAGCAGTCGCCGGCGGCGGAGCGCGAGTCGCGGCGGGCGCGGCCGTTTGAGCGGGGCGGACAGTGGTACCAGGCGCGTTGGCGGTCGACGTGGCCGCGCCGGCGGCTGGAGCGTTGGAGTTGTCGGTGGCCAAGCTTGCCACATACGAGGGAGCCGGCGTGCTGCCCCCTGAAATCTCGGGAACGCGGGTGACCGACAGGTCGCCGAGGGGCCGCGGCGTCCGGTCGCGGGGGTAGGTGTTAATACGAATGTTGACCGTGACCGTCTGATAACGATCCCCCTGCTCCCAGGGGCGCATATAGACGTTGTCGCCGGGCGCGAACATGATGTACTCCGGGACCGCACCTTGCCTACGGCCATTGATGGGTAGGATCCCGATCCAGAGCGGTTCATCCGTGTCCTTGCGCTGGTCGACCCGTTCGGCGACGTTGTTGGGGAGCTCCGAGTAGGAGAAACTCCAGTCGTACCGAGGCACGATGATGAACCAGTACGATCCATCCTGCAAATGTTAAGTCGCGGGCCGACAGCGATGACGGCAAAGGACGCACCGAATCGTGGACAACGACCTTCCAGTGTCCAACTTGGATACCGGCTTTCTTGGGCACCTGGTAGATGAGGACGGGAGGGATGGGGATGGACGAGTAGACGGGCACGGGGGTGGACATTGCGAGAGAGATGGTCGAGAGGAAAGGCCACCGGAGAATCGCGAAGGGGAGGAGGAGAATTTATACGCTGGGAACTCGAGGGGATCCCGATTGGGTGGCTGAGGTGGAACGTAAAAGAAGGAAACAGCCTTCGCCTACCAGTGGCGGGCTATCAACACCTGATACACTCTCGTTCACGAACGCGCTCGCGAACGAGCTCTGGCACCATCGTGCGATAATGGCCGCAAAGCGCAAAAATCGCGCTCGCGCGAACGTCGACGCTCCAGTACCGAGTGAAGCGCTGGCTCAGACCGTCGAACATGTAGACGAACGTCCTATCAAGAGTCGGTGCAAGCTTTGCAGTGAAATCGAGGGCCAGCCGGTGCGCGCTCACGGTCGAGGCGCCTGCCCCGTACGTCTCCGTCCCACCCCACCTGCACCGCGTTCGACTTATTGACCCTCGCCAGAACGTGGAGACCCCCGCTGGCCCGCAGGAGGAATCCTTTCGCAATAGCTGCAAGCTCTGCTCGGCGGCGGCGGGAAAGCGCGTGCGGGCGCATGGTCGCGCGCCCTGCCCGGTATGTGATCATCTGGCCGGACATATCCATGTTCCAACATATGCAGAATGCCCAGACGGAACAACGCAGGCGTGACGCCCTCATCGAGAAGTACAAGGCCGACACTCGCGCCAAAAGGGACGCGCTCGTTGCCAGCCGCCGCACGCAAGTCGCCTCGGACGGGCCGAGTGGTGCCGCGGTCGAAGATTTGAGCGACCAAAGCACAGTTGGGGCTCGGGACGGCCACTGGGAAGAAGGTGAGAGGGCCGCAGTCACGGGAATGTGGCTCGACCACTCATATCTCGAAGACATCTCCGCATACAAGGACGCCCAGCACCAGGTCTTCGCGCGCAAGGGCGAAGACCTGACGTACGATTACGATGCGCGCGAAGATGCCCATCAAGACGACTTCGCGGGCGGGTACGAGGGCGGGTACGAAGGCGCGACGTACGAAGACGCCCCGTACGCGTACGACCCGCTCGAAGACGCGACGTATGAAGACGCCGCATACGAGTACGGCGCGCGCGAAGATGCCCATCAAGACGACTTCGCGGGCGGGTACGCGTACGACCCGCTCGAAGACGCGACGTATGAAGACGCCGCATACGAGTACGGCGCGCGCGAAGACGGCCAACACGACGACTTCGCGGGCCGGTACGAGGGCGGGCACACCGCGCGCGAAGACGCGACGTACGAAGACGCCGCCTACGAGTACGAGCCGCGCGAAGAGGGCCACCACGACGACTTCGCCCGCGAGGACGCGCCGTACGAGTTCGACGGACTGGAGGGCGCGCACGGCGGGTCGCCAGAGAACGGTGCAGGGAATGTCACGCCTGAAACCGCTCCCGCAGATGGCGCGGCGAACCCAGATCCTCTCGTGACCATGCGCACCGACGAGCTCGGCGCATATCTCTCGGCCATATGGGACGCCGAGAAACCATCGGGCCCGGCGGTGCTGGCCGCCATCGAACAGCTCAGTACTGCTGGTCGCCACGCGAACGACTCGACTGGCGGCAGGGATTGCGTCCTTCCACACCTGACGAGGACATCCAAGGCAGGCGTGGAAGAGACTATCACAGGTACGACGGGTAGCCGTTGCATATACGCAAGACTGACCCGCGCACTTAAGCACGAAACACGGAAGTCCCGCGTCCCGCGAGCGCCGTATATTCGAGACTTGGAAGAAGGCCGCGTTGAGGGGAGACCAGAACAAATGGCACCATCAAGCGCCTGCGTTCGGCAGCGTCTGTCTCAAGGTGAGTCGCCGCGATCGAGGGCCAAATGCCGCTCACGAACGCCTTCCCCAGTTCGAGCATTTGACCGACTGGTGCCCCGGATGGGGGTTCGTGGCATTCCTGCCCAAAGACGGTTCCGGCAAGATGTACACGTGGGCGTCCGACGCCGTCTCCAACGAGAAGCCCGAACTCGTGCAAGTCATGCGGAACACGATGTTCGACGAACTCCACGACCTTCGCAAGCAGCGTGCGGCCGAAGACAGGAAGCAGCGCACCGTCCTCGCCGAGCAGCGTGCCGCGGCCGAACAACGCGCGCGTGACGCTCATGCTCTATCGGAGAGAATGGCGGAGAGGGTCGAGGCTATGGAGAAGTCCCACGAGGAGATACGGGCCTCTCTGGCCTACTGGAAGGCCAAATGCGAGAGCTATGAGCGCTCGCAGCGCAGGTGACTTCTCACGGCGCGCGATTCGATACCCCCTACTTGCACTCCTTAATCGTCTCCCCATATCGCTCATTAGGATCATCTCGTCATTCATTGCTACAATCAAATAGTCTGTTTCACCGTTCGACGCGGTACGGCGAGGAAACCCAATCCCGGAACATGCAGCGCTGGACAGTATATGCGCATATGCGCATGTATGCATGTATGCATGTATGCCCGAAGCCGGGGCTCGCGTCACTTGGATTTATTGGCCAGTAAATCCAGGCGCAACGCTCCCGCCCGCCCATTTGCCCATGGGCGCGAGCAAAATTCTCGTACTGAGGGGAGGGGAAGGGAGGGGAAGGGAGGGGAGGGGGGAAAAATAAAAAGGAAGAAAAAATCCAAGAAAAGAAATGCAAATGGTGCCCCTGGCACAGCGCTATTGGCCCATAGGCGTGCTGCCGTCTCGCAGACCCATTGGCCTGTGGGTACTGCGTGCAGCTGGGCTATATGCGCGAGCCACGTCTGTTGGCGCAAGCGAGGATGATCCCGCCCCTGTTTGATCTGCCGTCACAGAAGCAGAGCGCCCACTGGCACGTGGACACTCCCGCCCTGGCCGCCGAAGCGGGGCCGCACCTATGCTCCTCGCTGCCGGGCGGACACTGGACTGTGGCCGCGGGGCAATCGGGGAGGTGCGACGGGGGGCATGGCGGAGTTTGAACTGGACTTAGTCTCCCTCGCCTCGCCGCCCCGACTCCGCCCCAGCAAACCGCCGCCCTCCCTACCCCTCCTGCCTCCGCACCGTCCCTTCCGCCGCGAAGGTAACCATTCCCTCCGTCCGGCCTGAGTCCAGTAGACCCGGCACAGTCCAGTGCTGGGTCGAAAGAGGGGCATACTAACTGGACGCGCTCTTCGCTCGCTCGTCCTTGTTTCACAGCTGAATAATTTGTGTGACTCCATCCCTTCCCCTTTCTCCCCAACTCCCTGCTGTTGCTGCTAGGCCAAGTGGCATCAGTGGAGGAGGAGGTGCTGCATAGCGGGCGCGGCCACAGTCCAGTGTCCGTTCCCCTGCAGTAATTCATACCCTCCGTACCCCGCTTGCATACGTGTGAAATTTCCCAACGAGGGGGTCCCCCAGGCAGAAACAGGTGCTGCAGATCGGGTGGTATCTAAAAAATCAATTGTCTTCCCTGTTTCTTCATTCTGTCAAGCGCACATCTTGTGGTGCCGCGCTCAATAAATCTCAAACATGTCCGACAGTGAACTCCTCGAGGAGCACCACGTCCGACGACGAGGAAGGGGCGTCAAGTCCTCTCAAAAGACCGCGGGGGCGAGCTCAGTGACGTCGGGCCGGGGCGTCGCCTCCAAGGCCCCGAAGCGACCCGCGCCCGTCGCGGCTCCCGCTGTCCAGCCTCCTGCCAAACGGCGGAAGATCGTCGCCTCAGGCGTCTCCCCCGAGACTGTCTATTCCGGGTATCGAGGCGCCGTTGAAGATCGACGATTGGCGTTCTTCCACATTGACCCAAGTACGTGGGTGGCAGAGATCTGCAACTTGGAGACCCTCGCGCCGCTCGGCGGCAGCGTCAGCGGTTGGGCGGTGCTTCGCTGCGAAGTCGATGAGACCGAGTGCCTGCGCTACAATTGCACATGTCCGGACTACATGGCCGAGCGGGACGTCGCCCAGCGCCGGTGCGTGCACACGCTGCTCCTCGAGTCCGACGATCGCCCCCCATTCAAACTCTTTACGGAGGACGGTATGTTGTGAACGAGATCGTAATCCGCATGTAAACTGATCTTATTACATTAGACGAGCCCGCATGCGTGCTCTTCGAACATATACCAGCAACCCCGCTCAGCGACGCCTCCTCGTTCTTCATCGCGAACGTGCCCGGCCACAATCGTCGCGTCGTACACCACCGCGGTCGGCGCTCGAGGAAAGGAGAATGGCTCTGCAGTACACATCGCGCTGAAGGGTGTGGCCACGTCGCAGCCGCGCGCGACAACGCCGCGCTCAAGTTGCTTCTGGATGAAGATGGCGATGAGGAAGATGAGGACGAGGGGGAAGACGAAGAGACGAGCGAGAAGAGGCGACTCAAGGGTGAGCAATATATGCGCTGGTATCCGTATGTCGAGTATTGACTCGTGGAAAGTCACGGCGAACAGTCTGCGCAATCTCGAAGACGAGCGCAGTATATCCCGAGCCTGCGTCGGACCGCCAGTCTGGGCGCGCATTAGCTCGGATTCCGATGAGGACGCTCCCACCTTCGACCTCGTCGATCCCCTGCCCGACTACTTCGAGCTCGGGCCAGAGCCTCGATGTCGTTGTGGTAGTCCTCCCCGCTTGACCGCGCCCGTCAAAGTCATCAAGTGTTACATATACGATCTCGCTCGCGCGACCGAGGCTCGAATCGAAGTTCAGCTTTGTAGTACATGCAAGCCCCAGAGCCATCAGTTCGCAGGGCCCGAGTTGCGTGAACTGGGCATCTTCAACTTCAACAACTCTCGTCTCTATACCCACCGTCTCTTCGACAAGTATACAAGCCTCATGACCGTCGCCGAGGTCCCCTTCCACGCGTTCCACGCGAGCGTGACAAGGGACTATATGCAGTCGCAGGTCCCCTTCGTCTGTGAGGGGACCTTTCGAACAGTCTATTTCGCGTTTTCGAGGGTACAGAAGTTCGACGTTGGCTTTGTATGCAATATCTGCGGGGACGAACCTGACGTCGTCGTTTGCGACGGCGTCTCGGCCGGCTACGACGTTAAGCTCATTACCGACTTCTTGCGCCCGCCGACGGCGGTCGACGAGGACGCGCCACGTATCCACACCGTCCGTCCGCTGACGACGAGTGCGGCGCTCGTAAAGGGCGATGTGCGGAAGCGTGCGCAGCAGGCCGTACGCTGGCGAATGAATTTGAAGCAAGGGAAGACTCCCCTCGCCGCCAGTGCGGACTCGGAGAGTTCTCTGGACGAAGACGTCGATGCCGCCGGCGCAAGCAAGGTTGCCGCCTCCCGACGCAAGAAGCGCGACGCGTCAGACAACGCGGTCAAGAAAAGTCTGCCCGGTCTCGCAACGGAGCTCGCGAAGCAGAACGCCGCGCTCGCGCAGCTCTTTGGAGTCTACGTAGTCGCGGAGTTGGCGACGGTTCGCAAGGAGGTTCGCACGAAGTATCTAAGACTTCTCGAGCAGGTACGTTTCTTATCCAATCCTCATTGCATAGCGAGTGACAGAGAGAGAATAGTTGCTGGCTTATGAATCGGTATTGCAATTTGCGCCGAAGAGCTCATGGCCATTCCTCGACATGCTGGAGGATGGCGACGTGGCCGGTATCAAACCTCTGCTCTCTCTTGTCCCCGCGCTCGCGGTCGTCGCCCAGCATGAGGTGAAGACTGAGAAGCGCGTCAGCGACGCAGTTCGAAGCCTTGCTGCTTTCGTTCTCGAATCGTCGCAGCAAGTCCTCGCATCGCTATCTCAGCACGATCCCGACGAATATTTGATTGACCCAGTCGAGGAGGACTGGAGAGAGGTGGGTCTCAGGCTCACGTGCCGACCTTTGCAATGATACTCAAACTTTACTAGACCGGTACATTCTATGGGAGACCGCGCATTCGCACGCGCCCGGTCTACCCTAATATACCTGGAGACGGCGGTGTCGATCGCGCGTCTGTCACCGACTCTGGTGGCAAGATCGGATGTTCGAAGTTCTACCAGGCGTACGGGAAGCGAGGTCTTACGGGCGGCTTGCTCATCATCTGGTGCCCGCACAGCGTCTGCTACGGGTTCCACTGCATCCCGAAGGGAGAAGGCCGAAACGACGTTTTCTCTGCGGTCTATACGCACTGGCCACGACCACCCCGGAAGATCATATACGATTACGCTTGCGCTCTCGCCCCGTACTGCATGCTTCGCGAACCCATATACTACGGCGATACGCAGTTCCTCATCGACAAATTTCACGCGCAGGATCATACTCGTTGCTCTCCGGCGTGCTTCCTCAGCGGGTACGCAGACTGGAACGAGACGCTGCGTGTTGCGAACTCGAGCGCGGGCGAATGCGGCAACGCGAGTCTGCTCAAGATTCGCAAGTCGCTCAGCTACCTCTCTCAGCGGCACGCGATCGTCCTCACGCACATCTTCCTCGCTGTGTGGAATCGCATGCGCATCAAGAAGCGTGAAGTTTGATTTCCCCGGATCGCCCGGGATTCTCCTATCTATGACGATTGCGGATCCTACCTAAATGCGGCAACCAGTGCCTGATCTAATCTATGACGGCTATTTATGGTCCGTCCGATCACCGTCGATGCTCTCAGGTTATACTGACTCAAGCGAAAGCGGGGCGATTGTACCTTGGCAGAGACGCGGTATCGACTCTTAATGGCATTAATGCCAATAAATCACCAGGTCGTCACCGTATGCGCCGACCCGGTCGTCGATGTCCCAACGTCGTGGCCTGGGATGCAGCATGCGCGTGGCAGACATGCAGGAGGCGATGGCGGACAGCGCGGCCGGCGCTGCGCTTGCCCCTGTGCTTCTACAATTACTTGCTTCGCAAAAGCACGGTCTCCGGGCTCCGGGGTTGAACAACTAGAGCGCGACTACAAAGACCTCGGTCTGCAGCAACGCACCCGCTCGTTTAACGGCGCTCGCAGGCGGGTCCGGAAATTTCCGCTCGTCGTCTATCTCGCACAATTTCTCGCTCGCCGCTTCCGGCTCTCGTTCCGCACTCGACCGCGTCGTACCGTTCGCGCAAAACAACGAGAAGCTCTCCGTGACATCGCCGCAACACCAGCAATTGCCAATAACCACGTCAGTTTGTATTGTCTGCTTGCAAAGTACGACGCTCACGGTCCTCGTCTATTCCGATAACTATGCCCTTCACGCATTCCTGCACGGCGCGGCACTCGGCTGTACATCTGCGCATTTCACGCACACGTCGACTCGGACGACTGCATCCCGCGCGCCCCGGTCCGCTGCCTCCAATTTGCACGCTTGCTCTCCGCCGAACGCCGATTCACGCACGGTCTCGCGCTCGCTGTCCCGCGCGCGCGCCGGCTACATCGCGCCGGTCTCTTCCACTCGCCGGCCGGCTCTTCGCCCAACGACCACCCGCGCGCGCGCGTCCGGCATTGCCGTCGCCCTCCCCGGGCATTGCGTGGCATTCTCGGCCTTTACGCGTTGTCGCCGCGGCGCTTCCCGGGGCTTGCCCTTCATCGCCGCCGCCGCACTCCGTCGTCGCTCTCTTACGCTCGCGAACACCGCGCGGGCCCACCCATTCGCGCTTCCTCGCCATCTCCGTCTCCCGCGGTCGACTATCACGCGCACCCGCCCGTTCTTGGCGTCGGGCTCCCGACCCTCGCACTCCCGACCCTCGCGCTCTTGTACGTCGCGCGCCAACGGCCGATCGCGCGCTGCGCTCTCGACTCTCCGGCACGGCTGTCCATCCTCGCCGTCGCGCTCTCGTACACCGCGCGCGCCCGCCCGTTTGCGCATCATTACCGTCGCCCTCTGGACAACGCCGCACGCGCGCCGGGCATCGCTGTCGCACTCTCGAACCCCGCGCACACGACCGGCGCCCGCTGTCCCGCACGCGGCCGGCCATCGTCACGCGCATCCACCGCCCCACGGCGCACGCTGTCCCGCGCGTACCGGTCCGCCAACTCGTCTCCAACTCGACCGACCGCCCACTGCCACGCGCAACGGCCCGACGACCATCTGGCGCACGCTATCCCGCGCGCGCCCATCGCCGTCTCTCTTGCGCACTCTCTGACACCGCACCCCCGCGGCCCGTTCGCGCACCGTCGCCGTCGCGCTGTCGCGCTCTTGTACGTCGTGCGCCGACGGTCGTTCGCGCTCTCCGGACAACCTGCTCGCTCGCCTGTCCGCTACCCCGCGTGCGCCTGCCCGCTCACCGTCTCCCATTCGCCTGCCGCCCGCCGCCCGCTCATCGCGCACCGTCTTGCGCACGCCGTCCCCCGCGCGCCCGGTCCATCGTCTCCCATTCGCCCGGTGCACGGTCGCGCTGTTCATCGCACACACGACCTCCGGCGCCCGCTCCATCCCGCTGTACTTCACACACGCCCACGGTCTCGTGCTCTCCGTATCACCGCGCCAGTCCGACATGCCGTTTGCCCTTGCGACCGTAATTGTGCCGTATCACGGCCTCTTCATCACCATCGCCATCGTCTACTGGTACGACGACGGCCCCGTTTTTTACCATGCTCCTCCGGACCTGGTGCCACCTGGTCCGCTACGCCCCGGGGCCGCGGATGATCTCTACCTTGCGTTACCGCCGTCACCGCCGCACTCTCCCAACCTACTGCCAGTCGGCATTCCACCGCCATCGCCTCCGTCCTTCCCCCTTCCCGCGCTCTTTGGTTCGCTCGACGGAGATGGTGCGTATTTTCATACCGCAACGAGCGTCGTCTGACTCGTGCTGAAAGACGCCTATCCGCACCGCCCGCTCGACTCGAACGGCTCGACTTGACCAACGGTCGTGCTCACAAAGGTATCTTTCAGGAGTCAGGAGTTGGGACCTAGGATGCTCATTCTGCAGTCAGGAGTCAGGAGTTGGAAATTCAAAGGTATTCGTATTTCAGAGTCAGGACTTGGGAGTGCTGAACGCCGGATTCAGGATCTGGGAGTCCGGGACTGCTCGAGCTGGGAAACGGGAGCTGGGAGGTCCTCTTTGGGACTTGGGAGGTAGGAATCTGCCAGGCTCAAGATAGAGAGTAGAATCGATTTAGAGAGAATGTCAGGAGTTGGGATTTGAATGTAGATAGATCAGGAGTCTCTAAGAAAATTACAGGATCATCTACCTGAAAAAACAGTCCGTGAGATGCCCCGCATTTGTCGAATGGTCACGCGGTCGATCGGGTTACAGTCGGTTTGGCGCCCGAACTCTCGGACCCACTGCTTGCATAGCATGGCAAACAGTGCGGCGGAGAGAGCCAGGGATAACGCTAAGAACCAGCAGGCGTTGATTCGGATTGAAACCGGCCGTGGAAGACTCGAGCTCGACGAGATGAGGGCTTCAGATCTGGAGGAGCTATTGGATGACGTGGACTGCGCAATCTGCGCGAGCAGGAGGATGATCTTATCACTAGCGTCCTCCTGCAGCCACTGGTACGATTCCACGATGAACGCGGTGACGACGGCCGAGAAGAGACCAGCCTATTGCGATTAAGCTCCTGGATAAATTGGACAGTGATAAGATAGCGTACGCACGAACACAAGCAGGGTGTCCATTTCTTCCTGGTAGCCCTTGCAGAGCGCGCCGTCATATCGCTCCATCAAGCGCGCGCAATCGCGCCAGCATTCGCCCGCCGAGAATACCCGGGGCGGACGGTTCGCGTACTTTTCGATGTTGCCTGCGTCCTCTCGAGGTAAGATGGGTATCCCAGGCGGTAGCTCCTGCAGATGACGATAAGGTTATGTGCTCCGTACAGCCGGTACCAGACCTCGATCACTTGATCCAGCTGTGTCCAGTCTGTCCTGTACGGCTGCATTGCGCAGAGATACGACGTCCGAGGACGGAATGACCGCGACGGGACCGAACTAACGATAGTCGAAGGCAATGGTCCTAAACAGAAGAGACCGCGGCCCGATCACGGCGGCAATCGAAGCTCTAGATGCAACTCTGCGGAGTAATCAGAAAGAGCAGCCGACTGGACTTGTTGAGCGACGTATGACAAAATCGATACATCGGAAAAGGCGGGCGCAGACTGGCTGAAGGATAATCTGAATCAGTCAGTGTAGGGTCCCCAAATATTGAGCTACCCGGCGGAGCGCTCAGCCAACGCTCAGCGGCCTGCCGCCGAGTCGCCAATGGGCCGAAGACCGGGTCGTAAGTGTAGTCGGGCGACAGCGGCGGTACCAGCATAAGCGCGTCGTCGTCGCAGTGGAAGGCGTGCGCGCCGAACGGGCATTGCAGCACAAGCCGACGTGGCCATGGTGTAGGAGGAAGAGATGCGGAGACTGCCGGCTGCCACTTGTCTCTTGTTTGTCACTACACCCGCGGTGTTCATAATGCTGTTTTCCTTCTGGGTTGCCAGCACCCGCACTCGACGGCCTCTCTGCGCACCTGCGCAATCGCTCGCGCCGTACCAAGCGCTTGTACCGACTATCCCGCCGACATCATTGTCGACATCCCTGAAGTGCCCTTGCCCGATCACCATGCCGTCCGCCACGGCTCTCAGAGACCCGCATTTCATGCGCCGCATATGCATGCAAATTCTCCTACATATTCACCGGGCTATCGTATCGCAAAACAACTGCTCGGACAGCCTGCCGACTTCCACATGTCTTCGCTTGCTCGTCGCCGCCTTCTTCTCTCTTGGATTGCCGTCATGCACAGCTGGGGGATTCTTAAGGCAACTCTATCCCAAGAAAGGCTTGCCATCAGCGTCCCATTTGCCTGAGTCCCGTCTCGCGCCACACAGTCCGACTCTCGAACCGAATGTGGCTTGCTCTGCGTATCCTGTACACTCTACAAGCGGGTGCATCCTGGTCTTGACGCTCCGTACTCAGTCTCCAGCGACTGGGAAGCGTTGGCTCTTCTGTTCCCGCCCTGTACAGGAATGGCGAAGTCCTCCTCTTTCGTGGTAAAAGCTCCGTCGGAGATACGCTCAGCATTGCAGGTGCATTAATGACAATTGCGCTGAGATAGCTGTACAAGACTTTACATTGGAGAGCTGATTCTACACCCGCGGCGCTGCACGAGGTTCAATTAACGCACTCTTCAAAACAAAAGGGAACGTCCTGATATACCCAAGACCCGCACTGCGGACGCGTCAGGCCCGCCGTCATTGCCGCTGTTTGCTTCGCAGGTTGAATTGTCTGTGACGGCACCATCGTGGGCGAGCTCCGCGCGGGACAGCGACTGTGCGACGCCAGCATGCAGCGTCGTGTCTAGTCCGCATCCGCAGGAGGCTCCCTCAGTCACATCGGCGTGGCGCACGTCCGCCCCGACTCCATCTCCACAAGGCCGCTCCGCGATAGTTTCCAGGCCCGGCCTGTCCTGCGATCCTAACTCGCAAGAGTTCCTACGCGAGAATCCCTGCCGCTCTTCCGAATTGTCAAGGGCGGTGCCAGAGTCGATGGTCAGCGGGTGTGGGCGCGCGCTGTGGGCTGCCGCCTGCTGACGGCCGAGGGTTTCAGACGGCCAGTGCGCCCCCGGAAGGGAGTCCGGGGAGCGAGCTCTGCCGCAGGCAGGCTGTGCACCGGGCGCCTGGCTGATGCCGTTTAGCGGTATGCCGAGGAGCTCGCAGATGATCGGCCGGGTGCTATCAGGCAGGAGAGTCAAGGGCCCGGGGCTGAACGCCGCCAGCGGGTCGTCCGGCACGTGCATCTGCACGTACAAGCGCATCAGCTCTGCCAGGTCCAGCACGCCTCGCCGATGGCGCAGCCGTTCCGGATGCGTGCAATAATCCTCCGGGTCGTTTTGGATCACGATGCACTGGAACCATGTCATGCGCGCGGTGGTCGCACATGTCTCCGGTTGATACGGCACGGGCTGCGCACGCAGCCAGCACAGATAAAGCCTAATTGTGCAATGAGCGACCACGCTGCGTATACCGTGATCGCTGTTGTCAACGGCGATGCTTGCCAATGCGCAAAGGAGGTGCCCCAAGGGCTCTCGCAGGTGCGAGCGGACGTATGCCGCAATGACCCTTAGGATTGCCACAGCGGTTGGCGTATCTGTGAATAGCACATTCAATTGCCGTACGTGTATGCAGTTATGGTCCTCGTACCTCGCATATCACACAGCCAAAAATACATCTGCGCACTCAGATATTCCACGTTGGGAAGGTCCAGCGCGCCCATGTGTTGGATACAGGCTTCAGAAACGAATAGCTGTGATGTTTGCGTCCCCAAAAGATAAGCAAGCGCTATGGCGTGCAATCCCGTTGGAGGAATATCGACGGATCCCGATGCAACATGCCCGAGGCCCCGTCTCAGCGAATCCTCGGAGTCCCCCGGGAATAGATATTCGCCAGGGTCAGTCGCTGTTTCCCAGAGACAGTGCCATATATGTTCGGGAATGTCGTCATCGTAAAAGTTCTCACGCAACCACCTCAAGCTGCGCCAGCGTGATCCGGGCAGAGGAGATTCAGTCTCTTCATAGGCGCGATCAAGAAGATTGTTCACGGTGAAACTCAGCTGGTTCCACGACGGAACACTGCGAGGATTCCCCCCGCGTTCGTGTACAAAGGAAGAAAAAGGAACACTCCCCTGCCATCGGAGTGCCCTTGCCAGGGCATGAGAGATTAGATCTGCAAGATCGGATGATAGCCTGCGGAAAGTAGCCTGAATCCGCAGATAGAGGTACCAGACTCGGAACGCGAGAAGAGCCTGCGGCGATTTGTACGGGCACTGAGAAAGTTTCTGCCATGCGGACCACGGTGCTTTGGCTTCTAAACGCTGAAACTGACACACAGGAAGAACTGTAGTCGCTGCGTAGAACAAGAGACCGAGGATAGCCGGGACGCAGATGACCGCAGCGACCGCCCGATGGAGATGCCAAAGGAGCTCCAAGACGCCCAAAGCAAACACCGCGAGTGCCACCTGGAGCAACAGAGGGAGTAGAGAGATTATATCTCCAACCCTCCAGTTCTCGAGCCCCTCGAGCTTTGTGTGGTGGACGCCAACGAAGTCCCTGGGACGCATGCCGATGTTACGCTCGAATTCGCGAATCCACTGCTTGCACAGGATTGCGACGAGCGCGGCTGAGAGACTGAGAGACAGAGCAAGGAGCCAGTAAATGTTGATACGGACAGACACAGGCCCAGAAGGACCTGTAGACGCCGGGAAATGTGGTACGGCGCTGCTGTTGGGCGAGACGGATTGCGCAATATGCGAGAGCAAAATAATGATGGCGTCGTTCGGATCGGCCTGCAGCCAATGGTACGACTCAATACTGAACGCGGTTACCACCGCAGAGAATAGACCAGCCTGTTCCGTTTCAGCATGACGAAATGTTGCGCTATATCCGGCACGACGTACGAAAACCAGGAGCGTGTCGATCTCTTCCCGATAGCCCTTGCACAGTTGAGCGTCATACTTCTCGAGCGCGCGCGCGCAGTTCTTCCAGCCTTCGCCCTGCTCGTAGGCGTGCCGCGGGCGGTGAGTATACTTCTCGAATTTGCCTGCGTCCTCCGGCGGCAGAATAGGTATCCCGGGTGGTAAATCCTGTACGAAAGCGAACTTTCAATCAAGAGAAACCCAATAGAAGAGTTCGGACCTCAAGTATTGCGTCAAGTTTCTCCCAATCCGTGTTGCTGGGTGGAGTGGCCCCGCTTGTACCCTGGTACGTCGTCGGTATATGCCCACCTCGAGAGGGGCGGCATACCGGCTCAGCTGCTCCATCTACAGGGATACCAGCGAGCTCTGCCATCGCACGATTTAGCGTGTTTTGAGAGCGCAGGTACACGGAGCAGGAGAAGGGGCAGCAAACAGGCGCCAACAACGTGTCCTACCGATTACAGTCTGCACCCGCCTCCGGCGTGGACGGACACCGCACCGAAAACTGCCGCTTCGTACTCGACCAAACACTCTCGAACCTCAACGGATTACGCGTGCAATGGGCGTACGATTGCTATCTCATGCTTGTGGGCCGTGATCCGGTTGTTGTTATGCTCTGTCCGCTACTCCTCGACGGAGAAGCCGTACTGCGCGCCCCGGGTGACCCAGCGGAACCTCCCGAGACCGACTCTCCCCTCTGGGAAATCTGAGCAGCGCACGGTGCGGCCGAGAGATCTGCGCGAGCAGCGGGGTGCGGGTCGGTAGGAGACTCCGTGGCCTGTATGGAAGCGTGCGGGCTGACGGCAGCATCATTGTCCAGAACGCGGTGGCGCTCGCCCTCCGCGAACGCGACGTCAAGCAGTACTCGGACGAGCGGACACATCTCCTCGCGATGATATCCATAGACGTCCAGGACCAACGCGCATTCCGGTGCGTCGTGCGCCTGCCAGACCTTCGGATGCAGCATCCCCGCGTACGTCCGCAGCAGCTCGGCGAGCTCCAGGACGTACGGCCGCGCGCGCACGCGTTCGGGGTGCTCGGCGTAGCCCAGTCGGTCGTCCAGCAGCGCGTTGCAGTGTATGAGCGCCGCTCGGTTCGTGGCTGCGACCACCGCAGAGTCGTATGGAGCGGGTTGGCCGCGCAGCCAGCCCAGGTAGAGCAAGAGCGTGTGATCGTAGATCTGGTCGCATAGCTGGTCCTCGCGCCGGTCGATGAGGAGCTCCGAAACAGCAACGATAAAGCCGCCGATGGCTTCTCGAGCGTGCGCGCGGGCGTATGCGGTGGCAGCCCGCAAGATGGACGCGACAGCCTCTGAATCTGTAAGCTTAGACGTAAGATGGCGGCGACGCAGAGGATCGGGTTTGCGCACCGAGCAGCAGACCTAGCCTTCTCGTCATCTGCTGCGCGAGATATTGCGCGCTAGCAGGATCCATGCCAGCCAGCGTCTGAACGAATGCTTCGACCACGAACATCTGCGGTGCATGCGCCTGCGCAAGATACCCGAGGCCAACAGCGCGCAATCCGACTGGAGGCACATCGGTGGACCCGCAGTCGACGTGGTAGATATTCCGTTTGAGCGGCTCCGCGCCCCACGGGTAGAATGGATCCCGCGCGACGACCGCTTCCCAGAGACAGCGCCAGATCCACTCCGTGATGTCGCCGTCGTTGAGGTTCCGGTCTATCCATCGGAGGCTGCGATAATGGGATGTCGGCCGGAATATTGCGCCCTCGGAGCCCACGTAATCGAGGCAGTCGTTGACCACGTTGCTGACATGGCGCCATGAATGGACACCCCAAGCCAGTCGGTCCGATCGTTCGCCGGGTTCAGGGAGAGGGACGTCACGCCATGGTCTGGAACGAGTAGCCAGACGGCAACGTTCTAAAGAGACGAGATATGAAAGATAACGAGCTGCCGAAGTCAGGGCGTGTAGGATCGCTATATAGATATCGTAGGCTTGGAAGGCCAGCATCGCCTGTGGCGACTTGTACGGGCAGTCGGATAATCTTTGCAAGAGCGACATACGGCCAATGCGTCCGACAACACGATACTGAAGCACGGGGAGGACGGTCGTTGCGGCATAAAAGACGAGAGCGATACCGGCGGGCACGCAGACCACGGCAGCGACAGCGAAATGCAGCTGGAACAGGAGCTCCAGGACTCCCAACGCGAACACGGCGAGCGCCAGTTGGAGTAGGAGAGGAAGCAGCGAGATGATGCCGCCCACTTTCCAGCGCTCGAGCCCCTCGAGCTTCGTCTGATGGATGCCCACGAAGTGTCGAGGGAACAGGCCGGTGTTGCGCTCGAATTCCCGGATCCACTGCTTGCACAGGATCGCGACGAGCGCGGCGGAGAGGCTGAGGGACAGCGCGAGGAACCAGTAGATGTTGATTCGGACTGAAACCGCGCCCGGAAGACCTACAGAGTCGGGTATTCGCAGTGAATCACTGCCGTTGCGCGCTGCAGATTGCGCAATCTGTGAAAGCAAGAGAATGATCGCGTCGTCTGAGTCGGATTGCAGCCATTGGTAGGATTCGATGGTAAACGCGGTGACCACCGCGGAAAACAGACCGGCCTGCTCCATTGACAGGTCAGCTCACAAACCGGATGAACTGCATAACCCGCGAGCGCGCACGAAAACAAGCAGTGTGTCGATCTCTTCTCTGTACCCTTTGCAGAGCTCAGTGTCGTACTTCTCGAGAGCGCGCGCGCAATTCTTCCAACCGTCGCCTTCGGCGTAGACGCGCGCGGGCCGGTTGGTGTACTTGTCGAAGTTGATCGCGTCCTCCCGGGGAAGAATGGGTATACCTGGGGGCAGATCCTGAACACAAAATACGTTAAGATATTTCTGAAAGAATCGCAGAGTACCGCCTCTGACTTCAAGCAGTGCATCGAGCTTCTGCCAGTCCATGTTTGAGGACGGACCTGCACCGCCTGTGCCCTGGAAGACAGTCAGCATGAGCGTTGCGCAGTGTGCTGAACCATACCCGACCCTCTACACGTTCCGAGCGGCGAGCACCGGGTTCGCTCATGAGGGGATACTACGAAATGTGAAGCGGCCGCTAGTAGCGGTCAACGGCGGCTCAGCCAGATTCCCGCAGTGGTCAGCGTACAACTAAGTCAGTTGATATTGGGCGCTGCGTCGTGCGTGCACGTCGGCTAGCGCCAGCGAAGAAGTCCGTCGACGCAGAAGGACAGGATGCGGTGATAGCCGAAAGTCTTGCTTTCTGACCGTGACCACGGGGGACGTGCGATATCCACCAGTCTGCGGTCCGTTCTGCACAGGCTGAGCTGGATTTGACAAGGCTGCTCCAGTGCTGTACCTGTGCAATTACCCGCGATATGCTGAACGATGCGGCTCGGTGGCCACGTCACCGCCGGCGCTTATGTGCACAGCAACCTTGCACGCCCAAGCACGCCGGGCGCTCACCGATTCTCATTTCAAAGGTCACGCAATGGCTAGCCACTCGGTACAACGCGACGTAGAGTCCTCCTTCTTGCTTGAATACGCGAAGCCAGGTGCCTTGGACCTTTGTGCGCACTTTCCCTGCATCGTCGCGCGGAAATTCCCCGTATCAAAGGCCTTCTGGTTCCGGAATCCCGTGCTCAACTGAACGCACATACACACGGTTTCATCGCGCGGTATCGCCGCGGAGACGCTTGCCGCCCAAAAAACTCTAGTTCAGCGGGCTTTCTATCAGCCAGGAACACGCCCCTCTGTCCGGAGCACGAAAGACGCCACAAGCACGCTGCGCCGACGCTGAAAACCTTGGCAGGCTGGTAAACTGCTTCTAGGCCCTACTGAGGATGCCGACCCGGCGTCGAAGACATTGTCTCCCACACGTAGGGGTCGGGCGTGGCAAGGGGCGCCGATGGCTTTGCCATGGTCATCTATCTAACACTCCACGAGGCCGCGACGTCCATGCGCACAGTGCAGTAAAAAGTCGCCGCAATCACTGCTTCACGGCAAGCTAGCGCGGCGCTCAAGCATGATGGGCCAATAAGTACCGGATATCGATGCAGCACAAGGATCAGCTTAACGTTCCTTCGGCACCCTGTGAGTCTGACGGTCAATAATTAGTACGTTATTCTCACTCGTACCTTCCATAATACAGGGCCTCTTGAGTGCTGAAACGCTCTTCAGCATTCAATTTCAGGGAGTGTTGATGATTGGGTCGTAGGGCTGGACTCCAGCTTTCGATCCTTTGTATCGTAACGCGCTGCCGAGACAGATGTCAAGCGCGCGGACACAGTGCACCGTGATGGCCGTGTATGCCGGCCCAGGTACGAGACACGTCTTGCATTCGCGTGCGCCGAGTATAAAGACTCTCTTCAGGTTCGCGATTCAGAACTTCGGACCACCCACATAGTACGTTCATCAGTCATGCGCCTCATCGCGGTCTTCGCCAGCCTTGCCTCGCTGTGCATGCTCGGGCACGGTCAGTGGGTTTTCACAGATTCCAGACGCAGTCTCACCGTCCGCAGCGGCCCTTCCGACGCCCGGAACGTACTACATCAGCAACGCGCAGACCAACCTCTACGTTACCGACACGCACAGCATGACCCGTGAGTCGTGGCGCCCCTCGAAATCTCGATCTCACCGTCGTGCAACCAGCTGTGGGAAACCCAGTGCGTTACGCGCAGACACTCAGGGCTTCACTTACGCGCCCGACTCGACAGATCATCGCGAATGAGCTTTTCAACGGGACGAACCAGCGCGTACGCTGCGTTCTCCCGCCTCCCCGCAGTTCGTAACTATTCCGCAGTGGATGATCTCGACGCTCGCCACCGGTATCTACCAGTTCGTCGCGGTGGGCCCGCCCGTCTCGATCGGCGCCGTCGGACAACTCGTGAGCGCCGCTGCAATCCCGAGCGTACGTGCTACCGAGCCTGACGGATTTCAGGGCTCCGGGCTTACCGTCCAGCCGCTCGCGACGCCGCTCAGCGTCGCCGAAGTGTCCTCGACCCCGGGCCAGTACTGGTCTGTCCAACTGGAATAACTCTCACGATGATGAATGACGACGCCGCGGCAGGATCACGTACCCTTTCCTCAATCTCGCCATGACGACGACGACGACCGAGGTGCCGAACTGGGTCAGCCTCGCATCTCTCTTTAGCAGTGGAAATACGACTGACTGCTGAGGCAGCTCACGCTGCAGACCTTCAGTGATACCGATCCGCTGCAGATGTGGGAGTTCACTCCAGCGTGACCGCGCGCGAGATTCGTGGGGATTCCGACAGGGAAGCGCCGCAAACTGAGAGTGTATAGGCAGAATCAGTGTACAGTAGCACCTTGAGAATATGCCATAGATCCTGCCTACTAGCGCGAGTATGACTTTCTTGAAGTGTCTGCATGTCCGCAGAGAGAAAATTGGCGGCAAAAAGGTCGGAGTGATGATGGTAAGGAAGGGTTTGGAAATTGCTCTGCTAGTAGCCGTGGTATTGTAAGCCGCAAGCCTTATGTCGGCGATATTCACTTCGCTCCAATACTGAGACCTTTACATGAAGTACGTAGTATACAAATCAACGCGCTACATGTGCCTGAGGGTAGTACGGCACCACTGCGAGGATGGGTGGCGGCACCCGACGAACGCGCGTAGCACCCATAATAGGGGATGGCGGGACATCCGTGTCGTTCTCTCGGTCCACCGAGACCATTCTGGTAACAGCGCCTCCCAGATTGTCGTCTTCGAAACGCCAAGACCAACTGCGAACGCTAGACAACGTATCGGGGGTGCGTTGCCCCACACCACAGACCGAGATTCTAAGCAACTCGGAGACAATGGGTCGCGTCTGCGGGTAGCCCTCGAGGTTCCAGAATCGCGCGCTCCAGTCGTCGGGAAGCGGCCACTGGCACTGCCGGCGAGGATGTCGAATCTCGTAGCAAGCACGAATCAGTGCTGCCAGCCGATGCACATGTGGAAGTGAATCCAGGCCCCCGGGTTCGATGGCCGGGTCTTCATCGCTTGGCGACTGTACATAAATTTCCGACAGGGCTAGCAGCAAAGGTCGTGGCGCTGTGCACGACTGACGTGCTCGGTTGGGAAGATGGAAGGAGATCCAGTCCAGCCACGTGTAGACAATGCATGCTCGGAGACCGAACTCGGTTTCGTCCTTCGGATAAAGCAAGAGGTCGGTGACCCTCTCGAGCAGATCTTCGATGTCTTCGTCGATATGCAGGTGGCAGAATGTGAGCGTGCGCTTCATTATATCCGTGGAAACTACAAGCAATGAGTTAGAAAATATGAATGCGTGGCAGTACTGCAGACAAACCGGATAGAGACCTGAATGTGAAGCTGCTCAGAAGGGAAGTGACGGAGGAAATATCCCAAGACGTCATATTCTGAACCAGAACCTCGCCCGCAAACTCCGGTGCCACCTCGGAATGCGTGAGCATTGAAAGGACCAGTGCGGACAGCTCCGGCTGTTTGGAGGCGTCGAGGCGGTGGGGACGCATCGGGGACAGATGTTGGATGTTCACTCGAGCCCGGTGATCTTTCCCGGTTATACACTCCTCCCAGAGGCAGTACCAAATCCATTCCATGATCTCGCTGTTCTGGATGTTCTTTTGGAGCCACGCGAGGCCAGAAAATGCTGAACTAGGCGCAGAATCGTATGCAAGCCACTCGTCCTTGAATACCGTAAAATCGTGGACCCAGACGCCCCAGGAAGAGATATCCAAGGAAGCCCGCTGCAAGACGGTGGTATTGCCAGACAGTCCAAACGCACTGGCCAGCTTCACGAAGCTAGACAACACGACAGTATATGCACGAAGGGCTAGCAGCGCCTGCGGAGATCTATAGGGGCAAAGCAGCACCTTGTCCGCGATGCGAGTGCTCCGCCGCCACCAGAATCCGTTATACTGTACGACGGGGACGAGCGTGGTGGCCATATAGAACAAACCGGCAGCCGAAGCAGGAAGACAGACGGCGATAGCGACGGCAGTATGCAATCGCCAGAGCAACTCGACGATCCCTGTGGCGAACAACGCGAGAGAGATCTGAAGGAGCAATGGGAGGGTAGAAATGATCTCCCCTACTCCCCATGCTCGGAACCCGTCGAACTTGTTCTGCCTCACCCCCACTGCGTGGCGCGGCGACTCCGCGGGCTCGCGCCGCTCGAACTCTCGGAGCCACTGCTTGCCCATAATTCCGACGAGCGCCGCCGACAGGCTGAGGGAGAGGGCAAGGAACCAGTAAGCGTTCACGCGGATGGATACCGAACGCGGCATAGCTGCGGGGGCGGGGGATAGATGCACCGCAGACTCGTTCGCAGCAACCGACCGTGCGATCTGCGTGAGAAGACTGACGACAGAGTCGGCCTGATCGGGTTGCAGCCATTGATACGACTCAACCGTAAATGCAGTGACCACCGCAGAAAAGAGACCAGCCTGTGATGCACGTCAATTGCCGGTCCGGGTTGTAGACAACGACCTGCTTACAAAGACCAGCAGCGTGTCTATCTCTTCGCGGTAGCCCCTGCAGAGATCGCTGTCGTACGTGTCCATTGTCTCCTCACATTTCTTCCAAGCCTTGCTTTGATCGTGAACGTGCGACGGCGGGTTGCGGTACCTGGAAAAATTGTTGCGCTGATTCTCCGATAGTATAGGGATGCCGGGAGGGAGTCCCTGCCAGATCTGAGCCAGAAAGAAGATGAAAGTTCAACAAGACGGACCTCAAGTACTTCTTGAACTTCATCCCAGTTCATGGGGACCTGTTCGGTCGACATGATGTGCTGGAGGACGACATTAAAATCGTGCACGGGATCCAGGCGGGCTTGAACATACACACTTAGACCTGCGTCAACTATCGAAGACGTCCCGCGGTGCGCGAGATAGCAGTGCGTCAGCCGGGATAAGTGACACAGGGATGGTCGGAGGAACACGTGTGTTGCGGAGTCTCAACACTCCCGCCACCACAATGGACCGTTTAAGGTTAACGCGTGATCTTGGGAGTGCGGTGCCGGCGATACTAGCTCACCGGCGCAAACACGTGAGTGTTGTCAAACATACAGACCACCGGGCTGCCCAGTCACCGGAGAGGACGCCCAGCGCCGACTTCAACTGATTCACCGGCCTGATTTCCTCTGAATGGGGGCAAAATGGGGGAGATAAGCCGGGATAGCGGCGCATCGTGAGACATTATCGCTTTGACAGACCGATGTCTGGGCCACCTGCGCCTACAATTGGTATGGGGGGGGCTGTATCGCGATCTCGGCGGCCGCGGCCGCAGGGGCTCCAGCATGGCTGCAGGGTGATGGCCTCAGGGACAACCTATGCGTCCGGTTCTCGCGCGCGGGACTCCGTCCCTCCGATGAGCCCGTCGAATAGATGACGCGAATTTTGAGCTCAGTGGGTGCGCAATCACTGCGCGATACCAGCTCTCCTACGTCAAAATGGGGATTCTGTCCTTCAATGATCTCGGTATGCAAGTTTCTGCCATACAATGCCGCTGCAATGTTGACCCGGCTTTTACACCAGCTCTCGTCGTTCTCATGATTCTGAAATACAAGGATTCGACATCCTTCGTGACCTCTACTCAACTCACCGTTATTAGCGAAGGGCGAGACCGACCCTGACGCTGGAATTGTCTCTGTACCACGATGGTGCGCTACCCCTGCATATGCCGTCCTCTGTGACGGGTATACGACGCAGGTTGTTTCCGGTATAACCCCCCCACGTATGGGGGCCCCAGCTACTAGGTAGCCCTACTCACCCTCACTCATCTCGATCAGGTAGAGCTGGATCACTGGAGGTTTAGTAAGCGTGTCCAGTGTGCAAGACTAAGCCAAATCTCTTCCACCCTAAGCTGAGAGCATAAGCCGGCGCACACCCACATCTGAGTTTGAGTGCCCGAGCCCTTGCACAACTCAACTTGCATGCGCATGAGGTAGTATCATGCACTGTGAGTTCGTCGACAAGTCCCACTGGCATAAATGCTGTTTGCTCATCTGCTTCGGGGTAAGGTGAAAAATCCTGTCCCAAGCATCGCCGCGGTTAGTGCCTCAAGTTTTTAGTCTTCAAGGTGAGATGGTACCCCAATGCCGCATAAACATTTGAGGGTGCGATCCAGATTCCCGACCGTCGTTTTTTTATGTTCTGCACCTTTGCCCAAGTGCGGCGCGCATGCTGGAGCGGCGTGTTGCCCTGCTCCATCCTCGTGATCAGTGTCCGTAAAGAGCCGGTCCGCAACATCTACCGCGCAGTTCTCTACCATCTCCCAGCCCGAGGGAAGTGGGTGACCGTTCGGACGAGCCGGAGGTGTAGAGCGCGATGCGCCAGTCTCCGACACTGACTCAGTCTCCCTTTACACCCTCGCGACACGATCCTGCCGCCTGGATCTCTTCCCCCACACGGTTGCGCAGCGCTTACGAGTGTGAATAGTAGAATGCGCAGTGGGCAGCACGGAAGTTGTGGCGTTGAGACCGTGCACGCGTGCCTGTTGCTGTGTTTAGCCAGCCCGTCTCAGAGTCACGCGCACTCCCCGAACTCCCTGCGGAGCCTTGGCACGTCAATCTCACACTATCAGCCTATGCAATTGGCGCTTCTGTTGTCAAAGTCTGTGCGACACTTGAGACTCCTGCGATGAGAAACGGCACAAGCTGCGCCGACGTCCGCATTGGAAGCATATTGCGTTTCGAACTCATTTGGGTGTACAGAGCGGGGAGACACTGATCTCAAGGGGATGGACATGAGCATGCATGTTCCCGGTAGATGATGATGATACTGGACAATTCAGGTGCGAGACAACATCCGGGTAGACTGGAGATTAAAGCGGCTCGACGGCGACTCGAAGGTGGGATCGCTTGCGTGTGCGTAACGGTCCATTCCTTCCAACGGCAGAATTTCGTTGATCCTGTGCTGGTACACGCCCAATATTGCACCAAAGGGCACGCACACATTGCTAGCGCGCAGGGCTTGCTGCCATTTGACACAGCTCTTGCGAGCAAAGGTCAGACACGGGGTTGGGCGGGATCGGTGTCTCGTCCTGCGTTCTCCCCCCCAGACTCATGCTGCCTTCTCAGCAAGAAATTATGGCGGTGCTGGTCGCCACCGCGGCCGGTGGCTTTGTCGGTGGATCTCGCTGCAGTGGGCTCTACCCGGTCATCAGCGTCCGAATCGCTGACTGGGCCCTGAACGACGCAGACACGTACACCGCCGTAACGATTGTCCAGTCGCCCTGTGTCCTATCGCGTACACTTCGGGAGCGTCAGCGCACGTCCCGACTCCAGAGATGCACGGCCTGGGCTGCATGCGCGTCTGGTGAGCCATTTGAGGACGACACAGGCAAATGGCACCGCCGAGACCGGCAAATCTCCGCCAAGGGAGTCGTTTGCGAGTGTAGAGCCGTCCCGAGGTGTGTGTCTGAACGCGAGCCGGAGGCCCTGTGCCTGAGGATGCAGCTGCGAGCAGTCAAAATAGCTCACCGCCGAGGGATCAGGGATCAGGCGCATGCTAATGTAGTAGGGGTCGTTGCCTGAGTGCCCTGTTTTCGTATCATGAGCACAGAATCGTGCAATCGCATATGTGGGAGCAAGCGGACATGTTTGCGTTCAGGTCAGGGTGATTGAGAGTCTGCGCGTACCGTACCGATAGGGCGCGCATTCCAGCGACAAGAAGTCGCTCAGAAGAGTTCAGCGCATGAGAAAATCTGTTTGGAGGCAGTGGATTCGCGCCGGAATCACCGCGAAGCGGCGGCGAAAGTCGATCGCTGTGGGGAACAGTCCTGGCTGGAAACGTCACCAAAGCGCTGCTTGGGCACACATTTAAGCCGCGGAGGCCCTGGCAAGGACCTAGCAACTGTCCTCATGGCGCACAAGATCTGCGCGCGGGCGCCAGGCGTGTGGTTGCGAGGGTCAGTGTGCGCTGTCGCTGAGGCCGGCAGTGCATGATGAGTGCCTGTCCTATCCACCTGCACCTGCGCTCCCGTCAAGCAGCTCAATTTCCAGCTCAATCTTGAGGGTGGGCTCGTCGCAGAATGCATCGGCGCGCAGCGCGGTGAGTGCTGGCGCTGAGTCAGCGGCCGCCCTGACGTGACTGTGCGGAGTCGGACTTGGGAACGCGATTGGATCCGCGCGGTGTTTGAATCCAAGTCCGCCTCTCTCTCTCTCTCTCTTCTCTTCTCCCAGTGCCCATCCGCCGCCGCCGCCGCCGCCCGCCTCCAATTCATTGTCTGCCGCCCTCCCCGCGCTTTTCACTCCCGACCGCCGATGTCCGTCGCCGCCGTCGTTCGTCGCCCCCGCCCTCGCTCGCCGCTCGCCGTCCGTCGCCGTCGCCATAGGCACTGCCCGCGGCCCGCACCTCGACCACTCGCGGCTTAGACCTCGTGCCTCCGCACTCCCTCCGCCCCAGGTAAGTCATTTTTATCTTGTTCGCTGTTTATCTCGTCTGACTGCGCCAGACCGGCCTGTCCCAGCCTCTCCATTTCGGCGCCGCCGCTCGGCTCCGCAGCGCCCCGCTGGATCACAGTCTGTGGCCGGCGGGGGCACCGTCGCCCAGGGCCCGTTGTGATGACAGTCTGTCACACTTCGCGGGCTGGGCTTCGGGCGGGGTTGTAGCATGCGTGTCCCGGCCCTCGCAAGTTCGACCAATTTGCACCGTCGCCCCTGGATCCCGACCGCGCCAGCGAGGAGCAGGCCGCGGTGGCCACCCCACAGCGCCCCGTCAAATCACGATCCGTGACTGGCGGGGGCACTGTCGTCCCGGGGCTCGCGCACATGACAATTTGTCACCGCGCGAGGCTGGGCTTCAGGTGGAGGAGCTATTGCGCGCAGGCCCTCCGTCACCTTGCCCATTGGGCCTATGGCCGTGCCAAGATCGATTCTGCGGATTGCCGCGCCTGCTCCCGTATTCCATCCGCGCTGGCCCACTGGCCACGTCTCGTCCGCGCATGCCACCCGCGTCTTGTCCGCACTCAACTATCGCCTGTATCCCGTCCATGCTCGCATACCGCCCGCGCCGATATATGCAATCTCTGCCTGTACAAGATCTTATCCACTCACGATCGTGCTCGCATCCGGCTCCGCGCACGCTCAGATGCAGTTCGCCCGCAACCACGCCCAGCCCACACCGCACGACCAAGCCGATCCCACGCCACACTGGCCCGCGCTCGCCCGAGCCCACCCTACGCTCAGCCCTCTCCAAGTACACCCCGCGCATTGCACACGCTCCTGCTATGACTAGGTTACTGCGCACCCGCACACGCTTCCGAGCCGTGTAATGCCGCCCAGAATGCCATTTCGTTCGACTATATACGGCCTTACGAGTCATTTTGGGTCGGGCAAGAATTTCGTAAACGCAGCTTCCTGCGTGTCGATGCGCTGTGCCAGAGTTGCAGGGTCGAACCGGGCATGTTGTGCCGCAATGGAAATGTTGCCTGATTCCATGAGATGGCGCAGGGCACGTTCCGACTGGACTTTTTGCGATCGCGCCTTCGATACTGTACATCTGGGCAGTCTGCGATTTCGGGCGGGTGGCCGTCTCCGTCCGAGGGATGTGACTCTGGAGCAGCCGAGCCGTGGCCAGCCAAGGACCACGTCGTGCGGCTGTGGAACGAATATGCGGGTCATCAGCGCGATAGCGAGTCTGGCAAAGAGCTGCATCTCGCGAGTATCTACATGTATTCTGTACTTAGAGCAGTTTTATTTGGTGTTGCTGCGCAAGACAGCGGAGGTCAGTTTCAGCAAGCGGGGGCCTCAGATTTGGGGCTTCAGGTTGAGGGACATCGCAAATCCGGTGTCCCACATACTGGGTACACCATGTATGTATGTGGAACTCCGGATATGTGGTAGCCCCACATCTGAGGCCCCGGACGTGAGGTAGTACCACAAATGTGTGGGGGTTATACCGAGAAGAGGTGCCTTTGGATGCCTCCTCTGTGAAGTCTCAAGCACTGCGCCATCCAGCATTCGCATTCTTCGGCTTGATGCTCGGTACGCCCTGCAGGCTATACTAGCTCAGACCGGGCCGTGGAGCATGAAGCGGCTGTTCTACGCGCTGCTCTCGAGTCGCATAGTAATAAACCTCCGCACAGCTACCCGCGCGCCCAGCGGCAATTATAGCGAGCCAGCAGTTTCCTTCAATCACCCTCCGGCCGTTGAGAATGACCCTTCGGGGGAGTAGACCTCATGCCCAACCGGCGGGAGATACCTGTTATTAGTACTTACATTCCTGTTGATGGGCCCTGGACGTGGGCAGAAACTTCCAAATCGTGCGCCCCACGAAGGCAATACTAGTCTATGAGCGCGCTACTGGTTACGGTCACGCTTAGTGAACGTTTCTTATTGGGGACGTCCCCTTATCGGAACCTGCCGCATCTGTCCCTGAAATTTCTCCTCCATTAGGTTGAACCGAGACTAAGGTTCAACCCACGTTTGTTTCGTGCTCGCGCCGGCAACTTGGGTCGGCGCCATTTCTCCTGCTGCTCGACTGTCATTACGACTGGCTTGACTGTCTGTGCAGCTTCAACTGGACTCTGCACTTGTGCGACGCCTTCAGACCTATGCGGAGCTCTCGGATCATGCAAACGAGCTGGGTAGCGACCACCCTGGCCGGGCTGGCCCACATCCCCGGAGCAGCTCGAGCGCGCGCGCCGTCACAGTCTGTCCGCTTGTGTCCAGACGCAACATGGGATGCCTTCCTGCATGCTATTCCGCCAAATCTGCGTACGCCAAACCGACGGAAGAAGCTCACAAGCGAGGGAATCACGCTTCTTTGATGGGAATCGACCTGCGGTAAACGGATTGTCTGCGTGGGGGGGTCGACCCCCCACGTAGACTTTGGCGTGGCCGTAGACTTGTTTAGTGATGCGAACCGCGCTGATTCCGCTTGTAACACCGAGACTCACCTCAGACCCCTCGTGCACCTGCTCTTTGAAGTGCGCCCTTGCTACTAGGAATGATTTGTGGATGAGTGTAGTGCGTCGGGATGTATTTCCCGCCCCGTTCAGGAATGTCTACACTGGTCTGAACGCCGCTGACCAGCTCCGGATCCTCCTGTGTGCATGCATTGACTCGGGAGGGTCCCAAAGGGGTAGAATGCCATTCTCAGGTGCTGCTGGGGGTCCCAACCGGAGAGGGTACCCGGACGAGCAGGCGGCCCAGTGGAGATACCAGCAATAATACCGTCTGATGCAGCGGCGCGCGTTTGCGTTGTACGCTGATGCGGCTTTCGCTGCGGGTTAGCGGACCCTCCGCTATTTCTCGGATGTATCATTCTGATGAAGTCTGGCATACGCAGATTTGGCGGAATAGCGTGCGGGAAGGCATCCATGGTGACGTGAAGCTGCTTCAGGTGCGGATACAACTCTACAATCAGGAAGTCGACCACCAGCTGGCTGACGTGCAGGATGCTCGCAGCCGAGAACGACACTGGGCACCGACGGCCTGTCTCCTCTTCGTGACGTTGCGCGAGGACAGGCTCCCAAAGAACGCCTCGCTCTCGCGCACGATGGCCGGGTCGGGCTCCGGCATACCCGAGCTGCGCACGCACACCAGGATCTCCTTTGCGGGCAGCTGCACAAGCGACTTGGCGACATTCTGCGGCGCGTCTGGCCTCGCGACGGCGCTCGGCGAGTCCTGATGCGCGGCCAGCGGCGGCGCGGGCTCGTCGTCGAGCGAGTCGAGCACAGTGCGCGTCTGCTCAACCTGGACCGCGCAGGAACTCGGTGCTGAAGAGCACCTTGGGGCGCTCGGGCTTGCTCAGCGAGAGTAGCATGCCCGTGACGAGCTCGAGCTGCGTCGGGTCCGAGACGAGCTTGCTCACCGCGGTGACCATGCGGTCGCACTCGTTCGGCGCGGGCGCGATCTGCTGCGGGCTGTTCAGGCGCTGCATCACCGCGGCGGAGAGCGAGCCGGACGGCGAGGACACACGCGATGACGGACTGGAGCGCGGGCGCAGACTGCTAGAACAGCGCGTTGAGGAGGTATGTGTCCTCCGATGACACGCGCGGCAGGTGGCTGATCTGTATACGCAGGTTCCTCTCTTCCCTGCTGTCGCCCCGTGGCATTGTCCAGTTATCAAGCGCGAGCAGGAGGCCGTCATGTTCGATGGATCGCTTCTCTGGGTCGGGTGGCTTCGTCTCACCAGGTGCCGGCTTGACGGCAGGTGCTCTCCTCGCCAGCGTCGTTATGCAGGGGGTCTCGATGCTATCCGAGCAGTCCGGTTCGAGCGCTACCGGCTTGGGATCACGATCTCAAGTCGCATCCGTCGCTGAAGGTAGTTGGGGCCACGCTGATTGGGCTCCCTCACATGCCTCCTTGCCTCTCGCACTTCACCCACCTCCCGTCGATGGGCGTACATATTGACGTTGTTGACTGATACCGCAACTCGCTTACGGACTTGCATATTGAGTTCGGCAGTGGGCAGCCGCTGAGCTTATGTGTTACCTAGCCGGTACTCGCGGATTGGGGCGCATAGGCTACCATCAACTATTCTACGTCACGGTCAGGCATCGCAGGTAGATAGAATAGAATATGTATACAAGACGCGGCATTGGTGATCTTGGTGAGCTATATCAAAGCGTGACCGTGTGCTAGCCGTTGCTTGCAGCGGCGCATGCAATTGATCGAGTAATGAGCTAACACTGAGTCGGAGTGGTAAAACCGTGTCCTAACCGGAAGGTCGACGAGGGTAACACGTATACTCAAAAATAAATAAAATGCTGGAATTAGGGGGGGCCTTCTGACTGTAGCAGTTACCAGAAGACCCTGCGAGAGTGTGGGGCCGGTGGAACGGGCAGTTGTCGGGCAGGGTCCATCTCTGCTGCTGTTGGGTGAGGGTTCCAGTCGGCCCGTGCGCTGCTCGACTTGACAAAGTGTACCAAGAGTGACCACTGCCGAACACGGGCCGGGATTGCGCACAAGATCAGCGTTCGCGGGTGCCGGGAACACGTCAGAAACGCGCTTCCAGACTCCGCTTGAAACTCTTTGACCCGCTTCCACCAGCTCCGCTCACCAAAGCCCTCGCGCCGGATGTTCGGCTAGCCTCGACCATGCAAAAGACGCGTCCCGCGCCATCTTCTGGGCTGGTTACTCTAGCGTTGCCCAGTCCGACCTGCCGCGGTGCTGACAAACGTTCAGTCTGCTGACAAACCCCGTCGATCTCGCGCGTTCCTGCCCGAATCTGGATGCATTGCGTGCAAGATCAACGCACGATCAACGCGCGTCCAGCTGGGCGTGAACGCGCGTCGTTCACGGCGTGACGCGTCCTCGGAGGACGCGCCGGAGTTATAACAGTGCTGGCAAACAACGCTGAGCGCCCGTTGTCGCTGCGCAAATCTCGCCCCACGTGACATGTCGACGCCAGCAAACAAGGCGCGTCCCGCACTTGACCGACGGGTACGCGTTTCTGAGTCCCTCCCAGCCGCTTGCAGGGAAGGTTGCGCTCGTGACGGGCAGCACGACCGGACTGGGTCTCCGCATCTACCGCCAGCTCGCCGAGCTCGGCGCGTTCGTTTACGTCGCTGGCCGTAACGAGGCCGCCGGGCGCGCTGCGGCTGCCGAGTTCCCGAACGCGAGCTTCGTCAAGATGGACCTCTCGACTATCCAGTCTTCGCACGAGGCCGCGCAGGCGGTCCTCGCGCTCGGGCTCGATCGGCTGGACATTCTCGGTACGTGCAGCCGCAGCTCCCTCAATTGAGCTTGGCTAATGGTCGTCGCTCCATTGCAGTCAACAACGCAGCTTTGTGCGCACCGTTGACGCGCCCCACGTCTGTTGCATTCTGACCCATCTCATACCCAGACTGCTCACGCACCATCACGAGATCAACGCGGACGGCGTCTTCGCTCACATGGGCGTCAAGTGCGTCACCATCTCCTGTTCCAAGCTGCGCTGTCTGACGATGCGCGCACACGCAGCCACTTCGGCCATTTCGTGCTCACGAATGAACTGTTACCTCTTCTCGAGAAGACTGCGCATCTCCCGGACGCGGACGTGCGCATCATCACGGTGCGTGTCCCTCCTCCCTCCTGTTTCCCTGTCTCTAATGCACACGTGCCAGGTGGGCTCCACGTCGTACAAGGCCGTGCGCGAGACCCGGAGCTTCGCCTCGCTCGACGCGATCAACGCGGACCTGCTGGGCGAGAGCTTCTCCGCGAAGATGCACCGCTACGGTCCGTCCTCTTCCGCGCCGCACGACGTTCTGCTCACAGCGCGCAGGCGTCTCGAAGCTCGCGCAGTCTCTCTGGGCGCGCGATCTCGCGCGCCGGCTGCAGGGCGCTAGTCTCCCTTGCGGACTCTAATACGGATGAAACTCGATCCGTGATGTAGAGCAGGGCGCGGGCATCAGCAGTATCGTCGTGAACCCCGGGCCGATCTCCTCGGGTGCGTCTGCGCTCGTCTGTCCTCACTTTTCCTTCCTCGTTTCGTCTGCGTGGACCGGACCTGGCTCGCTGATGCCCTCCGCAGAAAACGCGCTCGCGCGCATGAACGAGCTCTCGTTCGTCTTCCGCTGGGCCTTCCGCATCATGACGCGCACGCCCGAGGACGCCGCGCGCTCGACGGTCTGGGCGGCCACGGTGCCCGACGCGCGGGCCAAGTGGAGCGGGCTCTGCGTCGCGCGCTACAAGTTCACCGGGGGCTTCGGCGAGGAGCCCTGGATTGAGCAGATGGCGGATGACAAGTGGGAGCCGCTCGCGAAGGAGCTGTGGGAGATGAGCGAGCGGTTTGTTGCGGAGAAGTTGGGGCGGACTCAGAAGACTGCTTAGTAGTCTTATTGTGCCTTTAATGACCTAATATCACCCGAAGAGTCCGAATTTGGTGATCAGGAGCCTAACCGGGTGCCAAAGATTCTGCGCAGCGTGGGGAAATGGATGACTTGGGCGGAGGCAGTCGGAGTTTACGCGCGGGCTGTCCTGCTCTGTCTCACATGGGCCCCTGATAGTCTCGTAACCAGACGCGACGCAGCGGACTTTGAAATCGGGACGGACGCCGCTGCGAAGCGTCTGGGACCTTCGGCAACATCCAGAACCGGTGATGGATTTTCATAGTCAGCGTGACTTGGACTTAGCCAAATTTCGCGCGAGTCGCCGACCACCGCACCGTCGATTTCTCTTCCCTCCCCTCTTTTATGAAAATATCCTACTTTTAGATACTAACAAGTATTTCCGTGCCAAAAAATTGCGTCCGTAATTGTTTCCGCGGCGCTTATCGAGCTTGTCAATCAACGCCGTCATCGAAATCGGCCCCTTCATCGCCGCTCTCCCTTTCTTCCTCCTCCCAGTCGGCGTCTGGGTCGAGATTAACATCGCCCTCGTCGTTGAGGCTCAAGAAGAGCTCGTCTATGTCGCTGTCCACGTCGAACTCGTCGCTGCATGCGGAGCCGCTTGAATCCGAACGCGCGGTCTTGTCTATCGGCGGCAATGCATTGCTTGCAGTGGGCTTGGGACCGCTCAGTGCTATATAAACGCGCGATCTATTGTGCTTACCACGTCGTTCCGGCGCTCGGGCTCCGGGGTGGCTGGTTCATCATTGACGGCGGCTACAAACGGCTGCAGCGGCTTGACTTTTGCTCGCTGTTGCAGGGTCTTGAACTCCTCGTTATATTCTCGGAGGGTCGCGCTCTCGCCGTGCATCATCTGGATCGCACCGGACATCTGAAGGTCCGGGACCGAGTCGCCGCCCTCGATGCGGCGGCCGTGCTGCAGCTCGTAAACGTGGTGCAGCGTCATGTTCTTCATAAGAGCTGCGATGTCGCGTTCAATGCTTGGCGACTGGTGTCTACTCCCTTGGTAATGCCCGAGGACGGCGTGCACCTGGTTAGCGAGCTTGCGTAGTGCCCCGATACAAGGTGAGATCGTTTTCAACCACTCCCAGGACGCGTTACTCCCGTGGGCGGCGTAAATTTTCTTGCGAATGTGAGTGGCTCGGTTCTGAGGTATCATTGTGATCGCACTCACCTTGATCCAAAAGTTCAGGTGCTCTTGCATGAGATCCAGCGCGACAAAGCCGTCGCTCGTGCCCGTGGGATTGACAAGCCAATTCTGGAGTATCAGGTCACTGTGACTTGTGAGCGGGATATCCGTGTATGCTGCGGTGCTGGGCTTACCGCAGCGGCTTCGGCCAAACTTCCTGCAGGTTATGTACAACGTGCATCATCTCCCGAGCGTACTTGGGATGTCCGCCGGCCTTGAAAGCGAGAACCAGCCACTTGAGGGCAAGAACGAGGTGCCCCGAGCGCCCGGATTTGATCAGCAGTGTGAACGTCCGAAGAGCAAGAGCGTCGCGCATGAACAGGCAAGCGTTCTCGAAGACATCGTCGCCAAGTGGACCGGCATGTCCGGTCGTCCGGCCCACTCGCAGGTTGGACACTGTCTCCGCTGAAGCGTACGTGTCGAACACCTGTTCCGCGTATCCCTGCAACTGAGCGAAGCTGGTGGTCGTGCGAGAGAATTCGGACAGATCTGCAGAACCGGAGACGCGCACGAGGCAATGGAGGACCCGCGCGTAGAGTGAGACATGGACAAGGTCTCGGCAGACACGATAGGGCGGCAGCGAGGTGAGAACGATTGGCTTCCTGTCAAGGACTATGTTGTGCGACCATAGGGAACCTGGGTTCCTGATTCCTGAATCAGGCTTCCCATAGTGCGTATTGAGCGTGCAGGTTGTCGCCGCCAGGTCCGTATGGAACAAGCCCGCGATAGGATGCGCCCAGCTCCAGCTTTCGCCATCGCGCTCATGACCTGCGCGCGCTGCGATGATGGCGCGCTGTCGTGCAACCGTCAACTGATCGCCAAAGAAAAGCCGTACGCTCGCCAGGAACTCGGGTGAGTTGGTATCCAAGCCGAGCTGCTCATGAATCGCGTTGACAACGTCCACGTTGCCGGTGATCGACGCTTCGTCGATCTCCATGGTCTGCAGCGGGAATATCTCAGTCGTGTGGACTGGGATCTCGTGCGGATCCTGCTTTCGTGCGCGGGTGAGATTCTCTTTGAATCGTGTCAGCTCTCTTCCGCCGTGATGAATTGCCACCCAGCAGATGGTTTCGACGTTCAGCTCCCGCCAGTCCGATGCTTCACGCCGCGTATGGATGATGTCGGCCATCTTGAGCAGCTTCGCCGCATGGAATGCCGCGGTGGCGGCTTCAGCACTAAGTGCGCCCGGTTTGACATTGAATAGTCTTGCAAGCGCTGTTGCCGTCCCACTCTCGAGTGCGTCTGGTATTGTGTGTTAATGCGGGCATGAGACACTCCTGACGCGCACCTTTTCTCCCTAGGATCTGCTCGGCAATTTTGCCGAGGATGTTCACGTTATCGTAGGTATCCGAGTACTCATCGGTCGCGGCCAGGATGCGCGCCTTCTCTAGGCAGGACTCAGACAGTGCGGGCAAGAGCCCGACCGCCTTGACACCTGCCGCGGGAGGGGAGGTCGGACTTTCCGCGGCAACAACGGCCTGCGAGTCTGCAGCGGTGAGACGCGGCTTGCGGACAAGTGTCATGTAGCTCGAGGCGATTCCAAGGTGAGACAGCATAGTGATCGTCTGCCGCTGTGCGCCTGATGCATAGAGATAGAGACTGTTGTGGTTGTCGACTGCGTTGTTCAGCCGACTGTGCTCGCGGAGAAGGCTCGACATTGACTGCGCAACCACCTGGACGAACTATGTCAGCCCGCCAGCAAGCGACATTGAGCACGCACAAGGTGCTTCCGCCGCGTAATTAGTGCGTTGTCCGGCGTCTGGCTCTGTCTGCGCGATGTGGCAAAGGTCTCGCTGATCTGAAGCATCACAGGAGTATGCCTCTCCAGCGTATTGTAGACAGACGTAATGTCGAATGCAAGCACGGTGTCGACAGTCATCTCTCGGGCGTGGAGGCGAAGAACTCCTCGGCGAGTGGTCGTTCGCGCCTCTAGGGACACTACACTGGAGACGAATTCGATCATCCAGGTCCTGACGCGTTTCCGAACCGACAGGGGCGTGCTGGCCGAACGAGTCCAGAAGTGCAGGATCTGAGGCACGTAACGCTGAGGGTGTAGCAGTTCCGCGTATCGCCTGTCTGCCAGCCCGTCGATCTTGATGTCCGGATCCAGCACGAAGAGGAGAAATTCGCCTAGGGTCACTCCACCGCTCGCGAGAACGTCCAGGGCCGCGAGGCAGATCTCCCGCATACGCTGCAACGCAATGGCCTGTTGGCGGATAGCCTCCTGCTGCTGGGCATGGGCCCGCTGAGCCTCGGCCCGTGCGCGACGCTCCTTTTTCAGAGCCTCGGTCTTCTGTTTCTTCTTTTGGCCCTTGCGGCGTCGGGCAACGATGCGGGCTGCCTTCGTTGCTCCTCGGATCGGCGAGCTGTCAATGACACCAGGGTCGCTGTCTGAGCCGCCGAGAATCTCGTTGGGCTCGTCCGTCTCCGAGGAGTCGTCGCCAGGGTTAAACAGGGGTTCTGGAATGCCCGAGGAAGCTAGCTCGAGCACGGCCTTTGCAAGGGATGTGGGCTCATGATCCTCTAGCAATACGTCATTGTCGCCGTCTATGACTAGGCCATCGTCGCTTCCAGCCATTGGAATGACTAGCAGGTGTGGTTATGAGAGCGAAAATCGATGCGCTGGTGAAAGGAGGCGGGATCAAACATCATCACTTGCTCCTGACCATGGCGCCTCGACGCCCGCCGGGCACACCGCGACCTCGGTCTGCTCGGCCTCCCGCCCCAGCACCATGCAGAACGGTCAATCAAGATCACATGCAGAGGTTCGGCCAGCTCGTAAAGGAGTATTTCCAGTGGGACCACGAGCCGCGCCCGATGCAAGTCGAAGCAGGCAAAGCGCAGGTCCGCGGCGAGGATGTTCTAGTCCATGCACCAACTGGTCATGGAAAGACAGCAATAGTGGCTGCCCCGCATGCGTTGCCAGAGAATAAAGGCCGTGTAACACTATTCGTCTCGCCGCTCATTGCCTTACAGGAGGAGATGGTGGAGACGTTCAAGACAGAATTCAAACTGGCCGCTGTCGCAGTCAATTCAACTCGGAAACACAGCCTAGCCAGCATAATGAAGGTGCACATGATACAGTAAAAGGATTCATAGCTGACGTACACCAGGGCATTTGTTGCGGCCAATGGGCCATTGTCCTTATCTCGCCCGAGATGCTGCTCAGCAGACGCTTCATCGACACCGTCCTGCGTGACAACGAGTTCTCAACACGCGTTTTATCCCTTGCGGTTGACGAGGCCCACACGGTCTCGCACTGGGGGGCCCAGTTCCGCAAGAAGTATGGCACCCTTGGGGTCGTGCGCGCATTCTTGCCCCCCAAGACATCGGTCGTGGCCATGTCCGCGACCCTGACCCCCCGCGTCAGGCGAGACGTGCTAAAAAAACTGCAGTTCGGGGAGAACTACATTAATATAGACCTTGGCAACAACCGCCCAAATGTCTCGCTTGTCGTCCGCGCGTGCCATCGGACCCTCACATCCTTTGCCGATCTCGACTTCGTGATCCCGCGGAATACGCGCACCCTCCGCGACATCCCCGCAACCTTCATCTACTGCGACAAGAAAAAGGAGGGCGACTCAATCGTCGACTACCTTCGGAACCGTCTGCCCAGCGAGCTCCAGGAGGAAGGTCTCGTCCGGCCATTCAATGCTACTCTTTCCCACGTCTATCGCAAGGATGCGCTGCAGCATTTCCGCGCTGGCAACATTCGAATATTGGTTTGCACAGATGCTGCAGGAATGGTGTGTCGAGTGCAAGTGGGAGCACGAAGAAACTGACCGGCAATGCAGGGATGCAACATTCCTAACATTGACGTTGTCGTCCAATGGAAACTCCCGGATAAGCTGTCTACTTTTGTCCAGCGAGCAGGTCGAGCGGCGCGGCGGCCCAACCAACAGGGCCTCGCAGTGCTCCTGGTCGAGCCCAGCGCGTATGGAACGGTGCCGGACTCCGAGCTGGAGTCCATCGCCGCAGGCATCACGGCACAGGCGTCGAAACCTGCGCGCAAGAGCCATCGCGCACCCCGGGGCTGGGCAAAAGCACATGGCCGCAACCGTGGAGCTTCTGCCAAGCAGGATTCCGACGAAATAGAGCGCTCGATCCGCATTGCAGTAACCGGTGACGAAGACGACGAAGGACTCGCCGCATTCTGTCAGACCGGTGATTGTCGGCGCCGTGTGTGGGCCGAGGCGTACAGGAGTACAGACACTGGTGTGTTTTCTCGCTACAGTAGTGCCCGCAAATCTGACTGGGGGCCGCCATAGTTGCATCGGGTCCTTGCTGTGACCTATGCGACCCATCCCTTCTCCTCAAGACGCTCCCCGGACCCGCCAGCGGCCGCGCAGCGGCTAAGAAGAAGAGGAAGAAGAAGGACAAGGATGCTGTCCCAGCCGACGACATCGTTGCCGCTTTGCGCTCCTGGCGGCGTGACACCTGGACAGCGTCTTTTCCAGGATGCGCTATACCGGACGGCGCGCTCCTATCCGACGAGTACATCGATGAACTGGCGTCGGAGCCAGAGCTGCTTTCTGAGCGCGAGCTTCAACAGAGGCTCGAGCCCATCTGGCTCTGGTGGCCTGAACACGGCCGGCGGCTTTGGCGTGCTCTCGCACGGGCGCATGACGAACGGCCGCTCTCCGAGAGTGAGTACCAGGCGCCAACAGCCACAAAAAAACGCACCCGCAGTGCCGTGCAACAGGACGACGCGCAGGCTGTTCAAGGGCCAGCAAGCCATGCAGAAGACGCTGCAGCGCGCCCACAAGCCGATCCGGCGCTGCCAGCTGTCTCGGCCCCGGCAGGTCCATCGCATGCGCCTGCACCACTGGCCGTAGCCTCTCCTGCGGCGAGCAGCGAGGGAGCGCAGCCCGGAGCTCCACCGCGCAAGCGCGCGCGCACCGCAGTCCCTCTCCGTGCAATGGCAGTCCCGCTGCAGCCGCCGCCGTTCTTCGCCACTGCATCCCACCACTACACCCGGGTTACAGAACGCCCAGATGCTCCTCTACCCCCCGGACTTCGTCATATTACGCCTGCACCCACTCCCCAGGGCCCACCCCACGACGCTTCCCGCATAGCGCACGGTTCGGATGGCAAGATCTATTTCTGCACAGGCGACGGTTTCTGGTGGATCCAGGAGCTGATCGCGCACGCCCATCCCCCACCTATCCCCGCTGCGCCTTTCTATGGTCGGGGCGGCCCTCCAGCCTCCATTCAGAGTCGTCCAACGCGCGGCCGAGGCCGCGGTCGAGGGCGCGGCCGAGGCAGCGGAACCGCAGAGCTGGGTACTTGAGTTAGCCGCTTCGCCATTATATAACTTCTTTCTATCTTTCTTCTCGATGTATTCCTATTGCAAAACGGTGAAAAACGTATTGTTGGTTATGCTCCAATCGTTGTGGCTCTTCTGTGCGGCAGGTTCGGATTTATCCCGACGCGCGACCACCCCCTCTGCAACCACCGAAGTCCCTGAACCCCAAGCCAGACATTCATACAGTATATAGACCATCAAGGAAGAATTGACCTGTTCATCGGGGACTACAGAGTGCAAGCTCGTTTATATATTCGCTTTAAAAGTTGGAAAATTCAAGTACATCTCGAACGCCTCCAAACTCCTCAAAAGTCATTTTAAGAGAGGGGTGGAAAAACATGTTTGTGGTGAGTGAGGGAAGGCGTGCGGCGACGCGCGAAACGGCGAAGTCCATGTCACGCTCAGTATCTAAAAGTGTGACATATGAGTGTGACGGCCTTTGTTACCAGCCGCTATCGCAACAAGCCAGCGGCGGAGTTCGAATAGCGGCTGGTCACGAGCCTAGGCCCCTGACGACCGTATCTGCGTCGGGCACACCGGCGCTCAAACACGCGCAGCCGCCCTCAATGCTGCTCAGCAGGCTTTCCTAGAGCGCGCGCTGCGTCTGCCCCCATTTTCGGCTCATCTCGGTTCTACGGTACCAGGTTCTCAGGTCACCGACGAGCTCGGCCCCGCCAGCCTTCGCCCCCTCGTCAAGTAGTAGATTGCGGGACAGAAATGGTCTTTGCGGTTCTGCGCATCTACAACTGAGCCCTGCCGTAACCGCGAGGTCGCCGGGTTGGCTAAACGCTGCATCTTCGCTTGTTTGACATGGTCGCGCCGCTTGTCGCTCATTACTGCGCTCTGAGTACACGTTTACCGCGAGCCTGGTCTCAGAATTCTCTCGTTTCTCCGCTTCACATGCTGTCTTGGGATCCCAGTTTCTCCGACTTCGATCCCGTCTTGCACTGGCGCAGACAATCTCGAAGGCCTGTCGAGTCTGTCTGCATTGCATCCCCCGGTTGATGCGTTGGTCTGTGTGAATGCGCCGGATTCTTTTCATCGAGCACGCTCTCGATGCTCTTAGTAAGTCCGGGCTCCGCATTGTCCATCTTCTGCTGCTTGTCGATTCAGAGAGGGCACGGATCCTTCTCGAGCACCAGAGAATAGATCGTTTTACGCGGTCCGCATTGCCCTGCGCCGCTAAGCACCGCGCGCATCCAGCTGACCAACGGCCATATAGTAGCGGCGTCGTGACTGAACAGGCAAACGTTTCTACACCTCGACCGCGTTACAATGCCCTATGACTACACCGGTTTCATATAACTGGACCTTTCAACACGGTCATCCGAGCCCACAACCTGCGCTTCTTCACGCATTCCGGTACGCCAAGAGGCTTCCAGCTTGGACGTATCCTCCGCGCCTCCGTCGCCGCTGGTTGCTGCGCTCATCTCCGCATCTGTATGACGGACGGCGCCGACACCACCATCGCACGCCGGAGGAGGTCGCTCCCCAGTGGCAAGCAGTCTCTCTCCATCCTGCGGACTTACGACTGCGGCGCCGTCATCAATGGGCAACCTCTGTGCGTCCGTTACCGACGGCGCGTGGACAACGACAGCCCGCAGCGCTGTGTCTGCCGTGCTGCTAGAGCTCTCCAACAGACGCGCGTCCGGACAGCCGTCGTCTCCAGCTGCATCTGAGGCAGCGTCGCGATCCTCGCCGGGTGGCAAATGCGCGCTTTGTACGCAGGGTGCGCGGACGACCACGGCTTGCGGCACCGTCTGCAGTCTCGCTCGGCGGGAACCTTCCTCAGGCTCGGAGCGTGCGACCTCCCATTGATCCTCGCGCGGTGTCCGCGCGTCTGGCGGGCGGGCGAGGGCGGAATGCAGGGTCGAACTGTCGTGCGCTTCGGACGCGGGGGAGCGTCCCTCCTGCCCATCAGAACCTTCAAGGTCGGGGGCCGGCTCCAGGGGTTGCGCGCACAAGGCGGCATCCCGCAGCACGGTGTCTCCCCGGACTAGAGGGCGTGGTTCTTCGTCTGTCTGTAGTGCTGGTGTTTGTGCCTTGCTCGACGGAGCGGGCGTGGCGGGCGAGTGCGCATCGGGGCGAGGCGTACTCGAGGCTGACAGTGCGCCTGTGCCGTCCGCGGCGGATGGTGTGTGCCCGTCCTCGCTGCGCGCTATGCTGAGCAGCTCGTGGATGATTGGGAGGATGCTCTCCGCGAAATTGCGGTTGAACCCGAGGAAGAGAGTGGCAACAGGGTCCTGGGTCTGCGCGAATACGCTCATCAGCTGCGCCAGCTCCTGCACGCCGGGCCGCCGACGCAGGTGTTCCGGATGCGTCAGATAGTCCTTTAGATCTGAGTTATCCAATAGCCAAAACTCCAGTTGGACAAAAACCATTAGACGGGTTGCCGAGACCGTCGCCGGCTGATGAGGCACAGGCTGGGTGCCTAACCAGGAGAGATATAGCAAAAGTGCGCAATGGTGGATCACTCCACGCAGCCGGAGATCAGAAGTACGGGCAGAAGCCAGCGTTGCATAGACAAGGAAGTTCCCAATTGGCTCCTGGAAATGAGAGCGAACGTACGCGATAGCCGCCCTCAGGAGTGTCACGGACAGTTCTGTATCTGAAAATGGCCATTTGTACCACCACAAGCTGCCCCCAAACGACCCTTCAAGGTGTAATTACGCCTATCAAGAGATGGGCCTTGGGGGGTCGATTTTGCGGAGGCGCGCCTAGGCTGCCCTCTCCTGTCGCTCGGATTACTATCACGAGCCACGACGTACGAAGTAGGAACCCCTGACCCAACTCACGATAACACTCACCGTAGGAGCCCCTGACGTTTGCCATACCCCGCGGTGGTTTTCTCCGTCGTTCTCACGCAATCCCAAACTTCTAGCCGTGCTGCTGCGCATCTTCAGCTTCAAATCCGATTCACGGTTGCAATCGTCACTGTATAAACCCGCTCCGATCAGACTCCGCCCCTTGCTCTTTGACCCCCACATTTGATTCTGCCCGGCGGAATCATGCTTACTTGGACCATGCCACGATATTTGCGTGTCTGTTCCCGCTTGCTTGTTACTCGGGTGCTGCGGGGCGCAAGGCCGTTTGCAGTCTTGAACTCTTGTATCCATCGCGCGTGAACTGGTGTACATCTGTCCCTTGCGCGAGCGATCCCCCGCGCGCAGGCGCACCTATGACTTTCTGCGACCCGTCGCAGGGGCTCCTATGCGCGATACACGCCCGTGTCAGGCGCCCCTTGCGCCGGTGATTCCGCGCGCGCAGGCGCGCCTGTGGCTTTCCGCTGCCCGTCGCAGGAGCTCCTATGCGTGACAGGCGCGCCTGTGGATTTCTGCGAGCCGTCGCAGGAGCTCCTACTGCCGAACGTTGTCGGTGATAGGTGCCCCTACAGCGAGCTATCTCGCGCGCGCGCACGTGCGCCTGACCGCTTCTCAGGCGCTCCTGGCCACGACAGCTACCCATCCCATGCACCCCTTGTCTGAGTAACGTATCAGGCGCCCCTTGCGCCAGTCATACCGCGCGCGCAGGCGCGCCTGTGGCTTTCCGCTGCCCATCGCAGGAGCTCCTACTGCCGAACGCTGTCGGTGCCAGGTGCCCCTACACCGAGCTATCTCGCGCGCACACGTGCGCTTGAACCTCAGGCGCTCCTGACCATGACTGCTACCCGTCCCAGGCACCCCTTGTTCGTGTAATCCGGCGCACGCAGGTGCGCCTATGATCTTCCGAGCACTGTATACAGACGACTGTGCTTTGTTCCCATGCAGCTCCCCCGACATCTCGCAGTATCTTTCCTCAAGCTCGCAGTGTACCAGCGCTGACCGGGGTCTCCTTGGTCATTAGCTCAAGAACCGCTTAGATGCGCCTAGGATTACGTGCCGCAGGCCAGTTAAGCTCTCTGACAGACCGCCGGACAGGCCACAGGACAGCCAAGGTTCGTGCGCCACCTTATTAAACCGACACTTCCCCCAACGGCAGGTCGTCCGCGCCCCCCGTTCTTACCCTTCCGCACTTTACTGCTTGACTGCTCGCTCGCTCATGCCTCCGAAGCAGGCCTGGAAGGCCGTCGCCGCGCTCAACCAGACCAACTGGGATGCACACGTCATGATGTGGACCGCCAAAAATCCCCGCGGACAGAGCGGTACGTGGTATCGAGTTCCCGCATATTTCAATCTCTAACTTCCCCACAGAGTCGCTCATGAAGTGGCTCGACCGGTGCCACCACGCCGTCTACCTCCAACTGCGGCCCGTCCCCGAATCCTGCACCTGGGATCTCTTCCAATATCGCTGGTTCCACACCGGTGCCCCGAACGACGGAGGTACGCCGCTGATATTTCTATTTCATTTTGTGAGAACAGTCACTCATCCCCTTTTGCCTTGCGTCAGAATCCCGCCATGACTTCATGGTCCGCGCCCAGCACGTCTTCCGCTGGAGGATGAACATGATGTCTGCGGGCCAGAAGGAGGCCTGGCACCGTGAGCTCAAGGAGTGGCGGGACAATCGCGAGAGTGAACAGGACGCCGCTGCTGCCAAGCGCACCCAGGAATATTTCGAGAAGAAGGGTTTTGTTGCGTATTTTCCCCACCCGTCGGACCCGTCGCTTGTGACCTACATCCCGCGTACTGATTAGTTGCCTGTCGTTAATCGAGTCCGCCAGCGCCTTGACCTACTTGAGAATGCTGCGCCGTTCGTAAGGCGCTCCTGCGTTGCAGAAAGCGCACGATGACCAGGTGCCCCTGAGTGACTGCCGGCCGTGCCTGTAGGAGCTCCTGCAGCAAGCCGCGGGAAGTCACAGGCGCGCCTGCGCGCGCGGAATGACTGGCGCAAGGGGCGCCTGACACGGGAGGCTGTCGCGCATAGGAGCTCCTGCGGCAAGCCGCGGAAAGTCACAGGTGCGCCTGCGCGCGGGAGTTCGCTCGCGCAATGGGCGCCTGACACGCATACGAGCGCCTTGAATCCTGCCGCATGTGCAGGGCCTCCTTCCCCTCGCGAGCGCCCCACTCTCTTGTGCCCCTGACCGTCGATCTTGGAGGTCCGACCATTCCCGCTCTGTGGCACAAGTGTTCCTATCGCATCAGGGTATTACGGTGCCAACGCGGGCATTGTGCGTGTCGTACATCAATCAATTTCGATCACATGAGCTGGTACCGTAAGCATAGAAACGGAACGAGTCTCAACTACCCTCAACGCACGAACGGTTTGCGCCATGAATTGGCGCCAGTCTCCCATGTCGTACTCCGACTTGTCACTCGGATGATCTGATTGCAACAGACTCACGACGTCTGCGGCTACAAATGGGCCGCAGTCGTATGTGTTCGTCTGCCTGACATCGCGCTGTGCCTGCATGAGTCTGTGCAAACCCGGAAATACATAACGTACCTGTTCTCCTATCCAAGGAAATGACGCTGTGCCGAGGTTGACCTGGTAATACTCCTCGCAAAGCTGGAGAAATTGCCGAGTCCGTTCTTCGAGTGTGATGGCGTATCCGTCGTCTTGCGTGAAACTATCGTAAAAGTGGATGACCCGCGATCTCCACCGGATCTCGATGAGAGTCCAGTGCGCAGGCCGTTGTATGTGTGCTAGCACAAGCCACTTTTCGGCGCTCATGGGGGGGACAAGCTACACTCCCGCGCATCTGAGTATCAATCGGGCAAACGTAACAACAGACATACCCGTTGCAGTGTTCCAAATATCGTGTCCTTGTTCATCTTCGCGCCGTCGCCGTTGCCATTTTCGACACATGTTTGGTAGCATGCGACGTCCCACAAAGTGCGGGAGTGGACAAGACTGAGCGACTGTAATTGGAGCCTGAGCAAGCGGTCCTGAATGAACGTTGCCAGCCCGTCACCGCTGAGCCATGTGTGCCGCGTCGACATGCGCTCCAGGTCTTCGTCCTTGCAGGAGTAGAACCCAGCGCGGTAGCATACCCGCTCGCGCGGTTTTTCCATCGGGGTATTGGTCCATGCTGTTCCTTGAGACCTCTCGCCGCTGCTGATTCCGCCTGGATCGAGCCCAAGCATCCTATTCTCTGCAGGTCCCGGGTCGCCATCCTGAAAACTCATGAACATCCGAGAAGTCACCATTGGCTTGCGAACTGGCCCACCTCAGTGCTGTCCCTGAAGTCCTCCACCTCGTCCTCGCCCGCAATCAGATCATCCAGAAGATCCGCGAGCGGTTCGTCTTCGCCCGGCGGCTCAGAATAAGCGTCTGAAGCGTCGTCCGAATCGACTTCGACAATGGTCTCGTCATCATTACCATCGCCCTCGCCGTCGCCGTCGCCGTCGCCGTCGACGGCGACGGAGACGGCGACGTCAGCCGCTTCCCCGTCTCCTCTCGCTTGTGCCTCGCCCGAGGCCGTTGCCGCCGCGTGGAACAGTCCCAGAAGACCGGCAGGCCGCAGGCCGCGCGCCCAGAATTCCGCGTGGGCTGTGTGCGCATGCAACCGGTGCTGCACGGCTGCACGAACACTTCTGTTGTCTGCGGCATATAGCGTAAGCATCGCAGCCCAAAATCAAAGCGCATCACCCACACTTATCATCGTCCACGATTGCTCGCATACGACGATCTTCCTCGCTCCACCAGACGCCCAATGCTCGCACCTCCGCTTCCACTCGCTCCATCTCTTCGACGCACCGCCGCTTCTCCAGCAGCGCGCGGATCCCTCGCTTCACGCCGTCGTCCGTCTGCCATCGGGGTAAGGATTCCTCGCCCTGTGGACCGAGGCCAGGGTCCTCCTGCCAAATGTCGTCGTCGACATCGAGTTTGAAGATCTTCTTCGCGTCCAACTTCCGGGGTAAACGCACGCGCGGGGAGGGTTTCTTCCCCTGCTGAGCAAGGACAGACATTCGGTCGACAAGCTCGTTGAATTTCTGTATCTGCGCCGTAATTGTCCGTTCACGCCGGTGAACGAGATCCTTCGTTTGGGAGTGCTCCTTTGCCTCTACGAGAATGTCAGTCATGATGTTCCCACGATCCCTAAGACCATACGCAGTATCTGTTGCCGATACGCGCGTTCCAACTTCCTGCGTTCGAACTTGTGCGCGACGACGCCCTGCCGAATCTTCGCGCGCAACGTTCGTGCGTTGACACGGGCGCAGATGTATTGGTTGCCCTTCATCGTTTCCAGCCGCCGGCACTGCTCCGTCCCCAGGGATGCGTTGAGCGCGTTGATCTCGGACTTCGTCGAGTCAATGGTGCTCTGTGTCGCCTGGAGACGCGTCTCGATGGCCGCTTGCTCGGTTGCTGACAGCTTGGACGCCCTGCGAAGAGCCACACGGTCGCGCTTCTGCTGCTTCTTGAGATCGTCGACCGCGCCCAACGCGACCAGGATGTCGTCAATCAGCTTATCACCGGCGTTGGCAGACTGCCCTACATGTCGCTGTCAGTACATCATCATCTCCGGCTCACAGAGCGTCATGCTACTTACTTGGCTGCTTTGCAAGGTGCGACTTCACCTGCTCGGCCCATTCCTGGCCAAGCTCGTCTTCTGTGAACCCGCACGCGGCGAGTATTCCCTCAGCTTCATTGCGCCGCTTTCGAGTCTCCCGGTACCGGCGTCGCAGCCAAGCACCGAGCCTCCAGAGGCTCAGCGCGTCCATAGCCGTTGCCTGCCGGTCGAGCACAAACAGGCGACGATGATACTTAAATTGATCATGGATGAGCGTTTGAACGGACTGCCCCGTGAATAGCACTCACCCCGGAAACACGCAGACATGCAATCAAATGCCGGATGGCGCTCCAGAAACGCTCACAACCTTCGCCGTCGCTGAGGCCGAACGAGTTCCGTTTGCGCGGGTGAAACACGATTTGGCATGCCCATTGATGCCCGTACGCGTGGAAGACCGATACGCCGAACGTCAGGCGACCTGCCAGCTCCTGCAGAAGACCCCACTGCAAACAGTGAGACTCGGCCGCACCCTGCCTGCCCGCGACGTACCTTCTCCACGCTCCGCGCGAGCTGACAACCGATGTCGTACAAGACGCCGATATGCCATGCCCGAGGCAACTCGCGTCCGAGCTTGCGCAGCAGGGCGAGGGCGAAATGCTGACGCTCGCCCGGTGTGTTCATGTTCGCAATCCAGAGGACGCGGTCGTGGCGGCACAGCAGCGCCATGAGCCCCGTGTCCGCGTAGTAGTTCTTCGATGCTTTGGCGACGTGTTCCTGCGCGGCAATGAACGATTGCTCGCATTCGTCGAGTACGTCGTCTCCGACATGGCCAGCCGCGCTTGAAGACAGCTTCCTGGGCTTGTGCTTGCGCCGCTCCGCGACCTCCTGCTCCATAGCGTCGATTTCATGCTGCGACAGGAAGCGGCTACCGATGTAGGCCAGCTCGGGGTCCGTATGCGCCGTCTTGCGTCGTTTCTGGGCAAAATTCGCATCTAAGCAAATGATGACACTGGCTCTGTAGAAATCCGTTCAGTTGCAGCGCCTGTAAGCCTCCCAAGTAGGTGAAGCACTCACGGCGAATGCTTTAGGTCTGGATGTCCGCCCCCGAAGCAAAGCGGGCAGATCTGTCGTAGTCTCGCTGACGGCTTGTTTTCGACAGAACCCGCCGTCGTCGCATCGCGTGCGTCGTCGCCGCCCATATCGACTGCCGTCTGAGTGAAGTCAGCCTTGCATCGCTCAGTCAAAGCAGAGCAGCTCGCTTACCGGCTTGGCGGCCGCATCGCGCGCGTCATCGCCGCCCATATCGACTGCCGTCTGAGCGAAGTCAGTCTTGCATCGCTCAGTCTAATCCGAGCAGCTCGCTCACCGGCTTGGCGGCCGCATCGCGTGCGTCGTCGCCGCCCATATCGACTGCCGTCTGAGTGAAGTCAGCCTTGCATCGCTCAGTCAAAGCCGAGCAGCTCGCTCACCGGCTTGGCTTCCTCGTCGACCTCCATGCCTGTTTCAGCGGGCTGTGCGCATCCTGCTGGGTCTTCGTGAAGCTTGTCTTCCGCGCGCGAAGTGCTCTCTGGTAGCCCTATCGCCAAACGTTTCAGCGACCGAACAGCGGCGGTGAACCACACGCATACCTATGCCCGCAAGTGCGTCCGCTACGTGGCGCTCTGCGCGGTTATCGAGGGCCTGGTACCAAGTAGCAGCCATGCTGAGCCGTTTACGTAGACGACCCTTGGACACAATGAGCCCACTGGCGGAATTCTGCCCGATGAAGGACACGCACCGTGGGTCTGACGGGCCGGCCCCTGCGTGCCCAGAATTGTTCGAGTGCGTCTGCCCAGGCCGTAAAGTTCGGCGCGACATGCAGCGAATGGATGGAGAGGAAATCCAGCAAGTCGGTGCTGAAGGCGATGGACGGGCATTTCGGAGCACACGGAAAGTAGCCGCGGGCGAGAAGACGCTCCGCGGCCGATGTGCAGTGGCATATATCTAGATAGGACGATGTGGTGCCTGAGGTAAATGTTAAGCAGGCTGAAATAAAAGGACCAAGTGTAACCATCGACACACCATTCCAATCGGCGAGCGTGATTTCGATACGGCGAGTCTGCGCACAACCACACGCCAGTTCGTGGGGCGCCTCAGTCGCGAATCCTGAGTATTTCTGTGCCAAATAAATCTCGTAGAGGCGCTCGCTGTCGACTAGTTGTTGCCATCGTTGGTGCTGCGCCAATCGACGGCGGCGGTGTCTGGACAGGGTCGGTTCTGGCAGTGGTTCAGCCCCAAGACGGAACGGATCGTTTCCGTCGTCGTCGTCAGCAGTGAGGAGCGCCATCATCTCCGAGGTGAGACCGTGCACTGTCTTGTCCGTCGTCGAGAACAATCTCTGGATGGCCGATTTCCCTGCCGCGACCGCTCGGCCGAGCCCCTCCTGTGTGTACTTTCTGCGTCCCGGAAGCGTAAGGACTGGCCCATTGAGCAGTTTATAGGAGAGCTTTGGCTCCTTGGGTAGCCGTCGGCGCTTCGGAGCAGCCTCCACGGGAATGAAGTTGCTCGAACCGGCGGAAGAAAGCACGGGTACGCCGCCGCTCAACGCAGCCGTGGCACGCGCAGCTGCGTTTCTATCGCGTTTTCCGCGCTTGGTCATGCCGGGGCGAAAGGTTGGGCCCATGCTCGAGGCTACCGCGGTTCCTGCACTGACGAGGTGAGACCGGAGTGAATCTGGCGGACTTCGAAGTCGTGTTCGTCCGCGCCAGCGCCGCCGGTCAATGGCAAATCCACGCACAAGCAAAACCATGCCAACAAACAGCCCTCTCCGGGCGCTCTTATATACATTTGGTATCAGATTGTTTTATTTCATGTTTCCCCTCACCGCGGACCGTGCATCCACAGAACTACACAGCACCGTCCAGGTCCGTCCTCGTGTCCAGGACAAGAACCCTTGGCCCTTGAAAGAGAGATATCTCCTAGTTTCCTCAGCTCGGATGGCATATCTCACTTTATCTCGGTGGGAAAATAACATTGGGGACCGACGGAATGACTTCAAGATCCTTTCTAATACTCCGAGGTTTCCGTCCAGAAGGGTTTCTACATCTCATATCGTCTCGCACTGAGTTATTATCGTGCTCGGAGTGATTCCATGAGCTTTATATACATCTCCATTATTGAACTGTGCATGGAGATGCCGGATTCCTCGCACGAAGCGTCTGTGGCTCGCGGGGACGTCTGACCGTGGGCGCAGGGTTTCTGTCCAGAAGCCAGTCCCCGATCCGTTGTTTGCTTATCGCTGCAGGGGAAATCAGGATACCAACTCAGAACGCGATCATTTGCCATCCAAAAGCATTGACCGGTTGCTGTTTGACGGCCACTATCGCCAGTTCACGGCTCTGGAGGTCCTCTCCGGTTCATCGGCGGTTCGAACTGCGTCGGAACTGCAAACCAACCTCGCCTTTCCCGCTCGAACGTACACATCCGCTGTGCCACTTCGGCTGGCCCTCCACCCTCCGTAGCACTCCACGCGATCTCGCTGGCGTGATGGGCCGTCCTCCCAAGTACAAGTCGGACGAGGACCGCCAGGAAGCCAGGAAACGTACGCGCCGCGAATACTACGCACGGTATGTGACTGCTAGTAGTCCCTCCCATGCAGCACTGACAAAGGAGCATGCTTTCTGCCAGGAATATCGCCCAAGAGCGCGCCCGTGCCCTATCCCGCTATCATGCCCGCACCGAGCGCGCCAGATTGGCGCGCGCTGCGACATCGAAAGCGACGGACGAGGGACCGGATCTTCGTGAATTACTTCCTCACACGGTCAAAGTACGTGTTCTCTGGAAAGACCCTGCCAGTCCTTTCCATTCTGACTAAGATGGGGTAGAGCTTTGGATTACCCCTGCTGGTCGACGAGTATTCCGACCTCGAGCTGTTCGCAGTCTGCCTCACAACAGACTTGCAAAACTGGCATACCGGCCAATCCGAAAGCGATGCCTGGGAAGACCTCACAGAACGTGTCCTGGCTGCTGACGGGCGGCGCAGGAAGATCAAGGTCCTCCAACGTGAAATTGACCGTAATCGCCTCATTGCGATGCAGGTTGAGGCCTTTGCCGAGGACGGCCAAGCTGCGGCGTCCGCCCGTCTGGACCGACGCTGCGACGCCCAGCTTGCACGGATTGTCGAGAAGGCCAGATCTACGGATTGTGCACTCAACCAGCTATCATATTACTGCGACTCAAACATTGCTTCTCTGCAGATCATGTACGATAATGATGCTCTTATCTGGCACGGCACGATTCAACGAGTTTTGTAGTTACATCGATAATGAACACAGCACGCTTTGGGGTTTGCACGAGTAATGACAGTGATAAACAGGCGGACGACAAGTAAAGACAGTGGCAACGGACTTGGGACGACAAGCGGGGACAAGGAGCAACGCAAATGAAACGGGGATGGGTGGAACGTGGGAAAGGCACAACACAGACGAGATAACTACCAGGGGCGGGACTACCCAGCCTGTTAGAGGGCGACGCAAACTCAGGCGTGCGTCGCCTCGTCGTCCTCGTCGTCCTCGTCGTCCTCGTCGTCCTCGCACTCGCATTCAGGGTCATCCGAGTCCGACGCCTCGCTCATCGGGTCGTTGACCTCGATGAGCGGCGGGAGATCGTCGTCACTGTCCTCAGCGGCGGCCGCGGTACCGGTGACGTCGGCCTCCGGGGCGTCAGCCTCGTCCGACGATTCGCTGACGTCGATGAGCGGCGGGAGATCGTCGTCGCTGTCCTCGTCTGCGGCATCGGTACTAGCGGCGTCGGCCTCCGGGGCGCGGGCGGCCTGAGCGCGGTCGCGCGCGAGAGCGGGGCTCGAGTCGACCCCAAGGAGGGCGGAGCGAGCATGGACGAGGCTCGCGGCCGCGCGGACGGTGAAGCAGCCGTCCCGGCCGAACTGGAGGATTGCGGGGCGCACGTTGGCCGGGCGGCTGGACTGCCACGGCGGGAGTGCCTTGCGGATACGCTGGTACTCGGCCATGTGGAGCTCGAGCTCCGCGGCCGGCATGCAGTGCCAGTACCCCGACGGGACGTGGGACCCGTCGTGCTGCCTGCAGTCGCGGCAGGGGGAGCCGCGGGCGCACGGGATCGGAGGGAGGCCCTTGGCGGCGCGCGTGGCCTCGCAGTTGCCGAGGACGATGATGTACTCGAGGTAGTCTTGCATCCACTCCATGACGTCGGGGAAGTCGTCGTCGGCGGGCAGCGAGTTCCCGCTGGAGGAGCTGCCGTTGCTTGCTTGATCGCTCTCGAGCGCCTGATGCTCGCGCAAACGGTTGACCTCGGCCAGCCAGGCGTCATAGCGCGCGGGAAGCTCCTTTCGAAGCTCGTTTCTACAGAAGAGCGATGAGCACAACGGCGGGGTTGGAGATGACAAAGACCACCAGACAACTCACAGCTCATTGGCGCTGCGCTCGAGCGCGTCCTGTATCGCGAGACGATTGCTCTCGGCGAGCCAGGCGGCGAAGTCCGCGGCAAGGTCGTGTCTGGGGGGCAAACTGTGAGCACGAAGGCAAGGAAAGAGGGTAAAATCCTCACCGGACGGCGGGGCTTGACATCGCACGGGTCTGGTCGCGGCGACTGGGGCGGCGAGGAGGCGACGCGGACGAGGAGGAGATGCGAGCGAGGAGAAACGACGTGTTGGGCATGCCACATATAGGCACCCCTCAACGGCGGCCTGAGGCAGATTGAGCGCGCCTATGCATGTGGAGGGGCCCCTGGACCTTCTTTGGCTCTTGGATAGGTGCGCCTGCGCTGACAGGTGCGCCTGCAACGGAACCGTTGCGCGACTGGAGTGTGAGTAAGATTGACGGTGGCCCATAAGCTTCTAAGGCGCGCCTACGCATGTGGAGGAGCCCCTGGACCTTCTTTGGCTGTCGGACAGGTGCGCCTGCGAGGGAACCATCGCGTGACCGCTGGCAAGAGAGCTTCATGGACATGTTGTCGGCGGGGCGACAACAAGGCGCACCTACGACCAAGGAAGCGGCGCCCGCGGGCCGTCTTAGACATCCCGGCGGCACCACGGCGCAGGAGCTTGCCTTGCGAGCGCAGAAAGCGACGGAGGTGCGGGGACGGACGGTACGGTGGGTGCACGGCAAAGACCGGATTGCCTCCGTCTCTCCCCCCGCTCGCGCAGACCGGTTGCGCGACGCCTCTGTGATGGGCTGCCTACTATGCTCATGTCTTGCGCAACGACAAGTTTGACACCTGCCCCGTGCGTAGCTCCCCGGAATCCATTGTTCGTGCTGACTTGGCGTGCCGTTTTTTTTTTTCGCAGGCTTGCTGATTCTCTGTGTTTCGCAAGCTCGCCGGCGCCTTGCGCGGGTCAAGCAGGCTTAACGTTACTGGCCGTGCCGGAATAATGAGGTCAGGTGCACCTCCAGGCGGCCAAAGTGGCCAAAGTCGAACAAGATCGGCAGGCGCGCCTGCTGCGACCATTAAAGACAGGTGCGCCTCGCGGTGCCCCGTTCACGCGCTCGCACTCATGCCCCGCACAAAGGCGAACAAGAGCAAGACCGCAGACGCTGAGGCCTCTGCGGAGGTGCCGCCCTCGTCCGCCACAGACACCGGAGCTGTCGCCGCCGCAGTCCGTGCTTCGCGGTTACGCGTACTGCTTGTTTTACTCACTGCATTCAGGTGGATGCCGGGCCCGACCAGTCAGACCTGACGCCCCAACAGCGCGCTGCAATCACGCGCAAACGCAACGCGGAGATGAGAAAGGCCGCGGCGCTCGTGGTGCGCCAGTTTCATTTTCGTCTTCACACGCGAGCATGGTTGCTGACCGCACGCATAGACCGGACCTGTCAAGGTTCCTGCCACGGAGGTCGTCAGCGGTCCCCGCGCCCGCAAACCAACCCAGAGGGCAGCTGAAACGGCTGCCAACGACGCCGCGAAGCCGCCAAGGCGCGGTCGCGCCATCAAAGACGTCAGTCATCCTTTTGTTGCCTTGTCTAGCTTGTGAACTCATGCGCAATTTCACAAGGCCGCCGCGCCCGAGTCGCTCGACAAGCCGGGCGCGCCACCAGTCGCGCCTGCACACGCCGAGCGCTCCTCTTCCGCGGCACTCAGGGGCCCCGCCGGTCGTGCCTGCGCCCGTCGCGTCTATCTCGCCCGTCGACAAGCCCGTCGCGCCCGTCGACAAGTCCGTCGCGCCGGTCGACAAGCCTGTCGTGCCCGTCGACAAGTCCATCGCGCCCGTCGACGAGTCCATCGCGCCCAAGGTCGACAAGCCGGCCGCGCCGCCAGTCGCGTCCGCGCCAGTCGAGTTCGCCGCGCCCAAGCCCGCCGCGCCCAAAGTCGACAAGCCCGCCGTGCCGCCGATCGTGCCTGCGCCCGTCGCGTCTATCTCGCCCGTCGACAAGCCCGTCGCGCCCGTCGACAAGTCCGTCGCGCCCAAGGTCGACAAGCCGGCCGCGCCGCCAGTCGCGCCCGCGCCAGTCGAGTCCGCCGCGCCCAAGCCCGCCGCGCCAAAGCCCGCGCGCGAGGAGGTGCAGGGCAGGCAGCCCAAGCCGGGGCCCCTGAGTGCCGCGGAAGAGGAGCGCCTGCGCAACCAGATCCTGGAGTGCGAGGAGTGGATGGAAGGGTTCTCCTTGGAGACGGGGAAATCCCTGCGCTATCTCTGGGACCGCATGCACATGACGGTCAAGGGTGTGCGCAGGTATTCACCTTGGAACTACTTCGAGCACCGATGGTGCCTGGAGAACGAGCGCGGCGAAGGTGAGCTCTTTCATTTCATGTGCATGCGTGATGCATGCTGACTCCCAACCTACCAGATGAAACCGTCCCGGAGTACACTGCCCGCTGCTCTGCGGAATATCGCGCCAAGATGAAGGGCATGTCAGACGCGGAGAAGGCTGCGTTCACCGAGGAGCTCGTCGCCTGGGCGGAGAAGTACGACAAGGAGGTCGGGGACGATATCGTTGCTGCGGGAGCGCGCTACAAAGTGATGGCTCGTTCATGCGAGCGTTACGAAGAGATCGTACGTTCAGAATGACTCTTACCTGCGCGCGCGCGCCCTGCGTTCGTATCATTCATTCGTTGTTGATAGGGCCGACCGTTAAAGACGAACTACAATATCATCTCGTTCGGTTTTATTCTCTGCACAGACCCCAACGATGTCTCGGGCATGGCTTCAAATGCGGCCTGGGCCAACGACCCCGCCCTGCGCAAGTTCCTGCAAGAGAAGGGCATCCACGTGAAGGACCTCTGCGCCGAGGTGGCTCACTTCATGGGGTACGTTGTCATTGGCGACTGCGACGTTTGGATGACGAACCAGTTCCGCATCAGACTTAAAGGGCTCCGTGGAGGTCAAGCAAAGGACTGGAGTCGGTCGGGATTCGTTGCGTGGCAGGCCCTTGACCAGGACCTGATGCGCGAGGGGTTCAAGGAGGCCTTCAAGCAACTGCAGGGTGTGCAATGTGTCCTTTGCATCGATGGGCAGCCTACTGATACATGATGTAGTCGTCTTGCTCGCCGACGACGCCCCCGACAAGGCTCTGTGGTCGAAATTTGAGCTGGCCGTCTTCGAGAGACGCCTGCGCCTCGTCGGCTGGCCAGTCGGCGTTGCCCTTCCCAGCGTCGGCCGCGACAAGACCCTGACGGCTCAAATGAAGAAGCTCGTGAAGGTGCTGTACCGCACGTTCTACGCCATGGAGAAGGGGACCGACATGGAGGCTGCGGATCCACCGCTCATTCGCTTTGAGCCACTCCCGGATGGTACGTTCGAGTCTTCTTGCGCCGCGCGGGTTGCTTGCTGACAGCATGCGAAGAGGACCGTGTTAAGGAGGCCGACAAGGAGAAGCGCCAGGAGTGGTACGACGTGGTAATCTGGAAGCTGGCGGACGGCACTGCGATGCTCCACGTCGGAGACTTTGTCGGGCCGAACAAGGGCAAGAAAATCGAGAAACTGCGCAAGGAGGCAACGGCGAAGGAGAAGAGCGGCAAGGCCGAGGAGGAGGACGCTGCACTCGCTTCTGAACCGGAACACAGCGACGACGAGGCCGACTGGAACGTTCCCAGCAAACGCCCTCGCCAGTCGTTGCAGTACGTCGACATATCGGATGCCGAGGAGCCTGCGGACGGCAGCGGCAAGGTCGCTCGCGCGCAGACACTGGCACCTGCAAAGCCGGCGCGCGTGCCAACGCGCGGACCCGCGAAGCGCAAGAGGCCCGCGCTCAAGAACGGGGACGAGAAGGCCCCGGGACCAGCTGTGAAGCGATCCAAGAACGCGTTGCCAGCGAAGCAAGGCCAGCGCGCGCCCCCCGCCGGCGCTGAGGCCGCGCGCAACCCTCTCGGGGGAGGGGATGCCATGGACGTGGACGCTCCGGTACGTTATTCGACTCCTAGATTGTTGTGCGAACGCCCATACTTACTCGCCGCCGCCGATGTAGGGGCCTCTCGCATCGCCGCATCTCCCGTCGCGCGCGGCTCCAGCACCTGCCCCGCCGCTCCACGCCCCGCCGCTCCACGCCCCGCCGATGCATGCCCCGCCGATGCACGCCCCGCTGATGCACGCCCCGCCGATACACGCCCCGCCGATGCATGCCCCGCCGCTGTACGCCCCGCCGACGCACGCCCCGCCGACGCACGCCCCGCCGCTGTACGACCCGCCGACGCACGCCCCGCCGACGCACGCCCCGCCGACGCACACCCGTTCCCACGGACGTGGACTCGACAATCTTGACGCTGTGATGAACATTGGTTGGGGACACGCGCAAGCTCAGGCGCACGCGGCGCCGCCCCTAAATGCTCTGGACGAAGCTCTTGGATTTGGTCGGCGGGGCGGGCCATTCTCGGGTGCGAGCACGTCGTCGGCAACAAGCAGCACACAGTGGGATGGGCCGGCTGCCCCCCTGTTGCGCGCAGGTAGCTTCGACGGGGCCCGGGATTTCCATATGCCGGGACTGTCGTCGCTGCCGCCCATGCAAGGATTCGGCCAGCAGCAGTTCGGGGCGCAGCAGCTCTCTGGGCTACGCACAACCCTGGACACGGGAGACGGTGCAGGTATGGGTGATTCCAGGTTTGGCCCAAGTGGGCAGCAGTGTAATCACAACGAGTGGCTTTAGGATGTGATGAGGGCGAGATCATATATCATTTCTGTGTTGCACGAAAGATAATTGATCCAGGAGCGCAGAAGTAAGACCTCAGTAACATCGCCTAGGAAGACTGATAGATAGAGTAAGCCTATGAGCGCTGGACTGTTTGATATGTACGTGCCTCGTGACGGGTATGAATGACGCTGGGACGTGCAGCTGTCTGTGCTTGCGCCGCATCATCCAGCGCGGGTACGGTCGGTGGTAGCACATTCTTGACACGGGCAGCCGCAAAGGCGCGCTCAATGGCCTCGGTAGTCTGAAAAGCGCTGGTGGGTGCTGACATGATGGGGGAGGGAGTAGAGCACTTGGGATTGGGCCATATTTAAAGGACGGGGGCTGTCATTGTAGGGGCGCCGAGACGGTGCAGATAGAGTCATCAGCGGCAGCGGGAGGACACAGTTTGCATTGTAGGAGCACCTGAAGGGGATGAGACTGCCTCTCAGGCGCGCCTGGGACGAGCGACGTCCATCGCAGGGGCACCTGGCACAGATGAGAATGCATCGTAGGGGAACCTGAGAGATTCGTGGCGCATATCAGGGGCGCCTGAGACGGACGAAGCCGCGTCTCAGGCGCACCTGGGATGAGACGACGTCCATCGCAGGGGCACCTGACATGCACGAGAATGCATCGTAGGGGAGCCTGAGAGATTCGTGGCGCATATCAGGGGCGCCTGAGACGGACGAAGCCGCGTCTCAGGCGCACCTGGGATGAGACGACGTCCATCGCAGGGGCACCTGACATGCACAAGCATGAATCATAGGGGAACCTGAGAGATTCGTGGCGCATATCAGGGGCGACTGAGACGGACGTGGTCACGTGTGTAACTAGGCGCACCTCGTCGTTGAATGTCATACCAACAGGGGCGCCTGACCCTCGAGATCCAGTGCTCCAGGTGCTCCTGGAACGCTCAGATTGGGTTCGTCAAGCGGTTATCTGAGGCGCGACGCTGCGCGACGGTGGGAGCCGGCCGACCCCCCTTTTACACGCACCGCACACATCCACACGATGACCGCCACTCCTTCAACTGGCGGACCCGACGGCGGGTCGCGCCCATCTCTCAAACGCCCGTCAAACGACGCCAGTGCCAGCACGAAGCCCGGCTCACAGCCTGAGACGGAACGCGTGATCAAACGCGCTCGCACAAGTGCCGCGGACGTCCGAGCGGGAACAGCTGCCGACGAGTGGGATCAGCTGCACGAAAAGCTCTCGGAAATCGAGGCTGGGCGCGCAGATGAAGGTCTGGAACAGTGGGAGAGGGATTGGGACGAGCTGTGCGACCTGCTGCATCAGCACAAGAAGGTCAAGGACGCCGAGAAGAAGCTGATGAAGGACTTGGGTGGCGTGCTCAGACGCTGCGCCTTCTTGGAGAAACGGATGGGCATCCGTGACTAAAGGTACGCTGGCCCTGTTTTAGAGAGAGAGACAGTCTGCTGAGCCTTGTGCAGTTTCTGGTACTCGACGCAAAGATAAGACGCGCGGCACCACCTAACTACCGGACGCCGGAAGTGACGCGCGGCAATTGTTCAGTATCAAACAATTCCCGCGCGTCACCCCCTCGGACGCGGGCGAGGGTACCCCCTTGGGGGTTTTTTCGCGCCCGCGTCCGTGTCCGATGGGTTAAGGGGGTACCCCCTGGGGTTTTTCTGCGCCTGCGGCCGCGTCCGATGGGTTAGGGGGGTACCCCCCTGGGTTTTTCTCGTGCCCGCGGCCGCGGCCGATGGGTTAGTGGCGGTGCCGCTGGTTTTTTTTTGCGCCTGCGGCCGCGGCCGCGCCTGTGCATAGGGGGGTACCCCCTGGGTTTTTTTGCGCCCGCGGCCGCGGCCGATGGGTTAGGGGGTACCCCCCTGGGTTTTTTTCGCGCCCGCGCCCTCGTCCGATGGGTTAGGGGGGTACCCCCCTGGGTTTTTTCTGGTGCCTGTGCCTGCGTCCGCGTCCGTCGCTGTGCCCGGCACATCCCGGAACACTCCAGAACGTCGGGAAGCGGTCGGAAATCGCCGATTGCTGTTCCAGACCGTCCCTGGGATGCTCCGGGATGCTCCGGAACCTTTCGTCACCGGCGCTTATTTTTCAAAAAAATTTCAAAAAATATTTTTTGTTCCTCCACACTTTCTGCACACATTGGCATCAATATCATCATGGTTATGTATTCATATTATGTGGGTGCTGGTGCGAGCAGGCTGCAGGCGCGGGCACGGGCAGGGGTACAGGCAGTATCAAATTGCCTGCTAGGGCAGCTGAAACAGGTAGCAGCATGGCCGGCAGCCAATGGATAACTCCTGCAATGCTAGGGGACACTTGAATGCAGTAAGTTTCAGGGATATTGCTGGCTGGTGCATTGGGCGCGGGCGCGGGCACAGGCACAGACACAGGCGGCGCAGCGCAGTAATAAAATACGGTTGCATGCTTGGTTAGAAATATTTTTGGTGACAATAGGGGCATAGTGGAACATGATAAAACTGTCCTCGCCACCTACATAGGCACGGACACGGGCGCGGCTGCAGACACGGACACTGACATCGGCAGGCACCTGAGCAACCAGAAATGTACCCAGCCTCATGCCATTTAGTATGTAGCCTAGGGTAGGCCTTGTGAATGATGAGAGGTTGGTTTTCTTGCTTACTTTTGCATCATTCAATTGGAATAAATAGAATGAGCATTATTGTTCTGGCAGATTGCTGCCGAGCCTGCAGCCGGCCGGAGATAAAAATTCAATCAACAAGAGGCATTTCTTTGTAAGTGCTGGCAGTGCTAGGAATAGGATACTAGACCATAGAACTCATGATTGACGGAGTATCCTGAGTCCCGGAGGCTTGGTTGTTGATCTATGGCATCATCCATTTGAACCATGGCCATGCCCGCGCCAGTGCCCGCGCCTGTGCCCTCGTCCGTGACTGCCTTGGACACAATCTAACCAAACTAGAATCAATCCAGTATTGTAATCAGAAAATTTAGTGGTGGATTATGGTGACTTTGGAGTCGATGGACAAAAATAGAAAGTCTAACCTGCTCCTATATGTAAGGCTGGAGTGCTTTGGGCCAATAAAGACTTCTGGTCAAAAAATGCCTTGCTTGCTCGAGGATCCAAATGCAGGTAAATTGATTGGGCACCATAGTAAAAAATGATCGATTCTGCATGCACGACATCCTGCAAATGGTTGGTGCTGTAGGTCTGCTGTGGATTGATGGTCCTGGGTCTGCCCTTCTAAGAACTGGCAAAAGTTTCGCTCAGCAACAGCCGTTTAATTATATCTCTTCCCGCTCAAGGGGTATGTTCTAGACACATGTGAGAATAACCACAGTGATTTTTGTGCCCAGATAATACTTCTATTGGAGGATATAGTGATGACCATTCAAGGAAGGACAAGGATGTCCCCACCGAGAACTGTTCAATTATATTTCTTCAAACACAGGGGGTGTGTTCTAGACCTATATCAGGGTCTCCAAATGAATTTCCATTCTCATATAATACTGCCATTTGAAGATAGAGTACTGGATATGAAGGCAAAAGTCGAGCACAATGGTGCACTAAATTGATCTCTATTCCTTTGGTTGCCATAGTATTAATTGATCGAATATATGTTGCCAACACACCCCTGGTGTTTTCCCAAAAGGATATTGGGTGAATATGGCCAACTTGGTTGCCCTCCTCTGGTCAGCTGGGGGCATTTGCACCCAGCAACAGCCGCTCAATAGAAAACGTTTCTGCTCACGGAGCATGTTGGATACATTGGCCTTAAGCATTCGAGATGTTGTGCCTGGATGCTGGTGCTGTGGTTGAGGTTTGGTACATGTTGACATATAGGGAAATGTCGAGCACTCCATCACACCATCCTCTGCCCCAATTGCAATGTTTCAATATGATAATATTGTCGACTCACTGGCCTGAGCATGAATTTGCTTGCGGATTGACATTTGGACAAGTATTGAGCGAGATAGAAAATGCTCGCTTTTTGATGGCAAAAGAAGCTTGCACCCTGAACGATCCAATCAACCAATCTGAATTCTGCTCACGCTGCATAGGGGCCCTATTGGTCTCACCCAGAATCCGTCTTGTTCCTGAAATATAATTAACAAATCGTGGAGTAATAGGCCCATTACTCCATTTTTGACCACCCACCCCCCTGGCATAGACCTAGGCATTCAGTGGTTGATCTGAGGGTTATATCCTGGTCTAATAAGCTATATGATGACCTCCAGCAAGATTCATGTGGTTTGGTTCAGGCATGATTGAGATATAGCATGCGTACAGTTGGGATGTGAGTTGCAGCAGAACAGACCATGAATCACTGCTGCAACCTACCCCACCTTCCAGAACTGAATGGTGCTCGACACCACATGTTGTATACTGGTCCAGATGACTGGACCAAAAGCTCCATTGGGCTAGAGATGTGTTCTCTGATGAATGGGAGCCTAACCTATGCTCATCTCAGCCCATCTGGGGCATAGGTTAGCCTCCTATTCACTAGGAAACACATCCCTGGCCCAATAAAGCCTTTGTCCCATTTTCCTGGACCAGAATACAACATGGGATGTCGAGCACCCGTAAGTCCTGGAAGGTGGGGTAGGTTGCAGCAGTGATTCATGGTCAGTTCTGCTGCAACTCACTTCCCAACTGTACGCATGCTATATCTCAATCATGCCTGAACCAAACCACATGAATCTTGCTGGAGGGTATGGTATACCTTGCTAGACCACAATAGGACCCTTGGATTGACTGCTGAATGTCTAGGCCAATGCCAGGAGGGTGGGTGGTCGAAAATCGAGTAATCGACCTAGTACTCCACTATTTCTTAATTATATTCCAGGAACAGGGCAGATTCTGGGTGAGACAAATAGGGCCCCTACGCAGCGTGAGCAGAATTCAGATTGGTTTATTGGATCATTCAGGATGCAAGCTTCTTTTCCCATCAAAAAATGAGCATTTTCTATCTTGCTCAATACTTGTCCAAATGTGAATCCGCCAGCAGATTCATGTTCAGGCCATTGAATCGACAATATTATTATATTGAAACATTGTGATTGGGGCAGGGGATGGTGTGCTGGAGTGTTCGACATTTCCCAATATGTCCACATGTACTGAACGTCAACCACAGCACCAGCATCCAGGCACAACATTTCGAATGCTTATATACAATGTATTCAACATGCTCCGTGAGCAGAAACGTTTTCTGTCGAGCGGTTGTTGCTGGGTGCAAATGCCCCCAGTTGACCAGAGGAGGACATCCAGGTTGGCCATATTCACTTGATATCTGTTTGAGACAACACAAGGGGTGTGTTGGAAACATATATTCGAGCAGTTAATACTATGGGAACCAAAGGAATAGAGTTTGATTTAGGTCAGCATTGTGCTTGACTTTTGCCTTCATTACCAGTACTCTATCTTTCAATGTAACTATTATACCAACATGAAATCTGTTCTAGAGACCCCCAAATACGTCTGGACCACACCCCCCGAGTTTGAAGAAATATAATTGAACGGTTATTGCTGGGGAGATGCTTGTCCTTTCCTGAATGGTCATCACTATATCATCTAATAGAAGTATTATCTGAGCACAAGAATTGCTGTGGTTATTCTCACATGTGTCTAGAACAAATCCCTTGAGTGGGAAGAGATATAATTAAACGGCTGTTGCTGAGCAAAATTTTTGCTAGTTCTTAGAAGGGCAGACCCAGGACCATCAATCCACAACAGACCTACAGCACCAACCATTTGCAGGATGTCGTGCATGCAGGGTCAATCACTTTTTACTATGGTGCTCAATCAATTTATCTGCATTTGGATCCTCGAGCAAGAGATACATTTTTTGTCCAGAAGTCTTTATTGGCCCAAAGCACTGTACCCATTCATAGAAGCGCAAGTTGGACTTGCTATTTTTGTTTATTGACTCGAAAGTAACCCCTGCCCACACTGGATCCTCTGATCATGATAGTGGATTGATTACATTGTGGTCAGATTGTGTGTCCAAGGTAGTCACGGACAAGGGCACAGGCACGGGCACAGTCGCGGGCATGGCCATAGTTCAAATGGATGATGCCATTAATCAACAACCAAGCCTCCGGGACTCATTATACTCTGTCAACCGTTTGTTCTATAGTTTAGTGTTTCATTTCTAGCACTAATAATGCCTACAAGGAAATGCCTCTTGTTGATCGAATTTTTACATCCGGCAGGCGGCAGGCTTGGCAGCAATCTGCCGGAATAATAATGCTCATTCTATTTATTCCAATTGAATGATGCAAACGTAAGCAACAAAACCAACCTCCCATCATTAACAAGACCTACCCTAAGCTAATTACCAAATGGCATGAGGCTGGGTACATTTCTGGTCGCTCATGTGCCTGCCGATGTCAGTGCCCGTGTCCGCAGCCGCGCCTGTGTCCGCGCCTGCACATATGCTTATGAAGATTGTAGGTGGCGAGGACAGTTTAATCATGATCCACCATGACCCCTATCCTTATCAAAAAGGTTTCCTGAATTTTCTATATACTGTAAACCAAGCATGCAACCCTATTTGCTTTTTGCGCTGCCCCGCCTGTGTCTGAGCCTGTGCCCGTGCCCGCGCCCAATGCACCAGCCAGCAATATCCCTGAAAATTACTGCATTCAAGTGTCCCCTAGCATTGCAGGAGCCTGTCCATTGGCGGCCGGCCATGCTGCTATTTGTTTCAGCTGCCCTAGCGGGCAATTTGATACTGCCTGTACCCCTGCCCGTGCCCGCGCCTGCAGCCTGCTCGCACCAGCACCCACATAATATGAATACATAACCATGATGATATTGATGCCAATGTGTGCAGAAAGTGTGGAGGAACAAAAAATATTTTTTGAAATTTTTTTGAAAAATAAGCGCCGGTGACGAAAGGTTCCGGAGCATCCCGGAGCATCCCAGGGACGGTCTGGAACAGCGATCGGCGATTTCCGACCGCTTCCCGACGTTCTGGAGCGTTCCGGGATGTGCCGGGCACAGCGACGGACGCGGACGCAGGCACAGGCACCAGAAAAAACCCAGGGGGGTACCCCCCTAACCCATCGGACGAGGGCGCGGGCGCAAAAAAAACCCAGGGGGGTACCCCCTAACCCATCGGCCGCGGCCGCGGGCGCAAAAAAACCCAGGGGGTACCCCCCTATGCACAGGCGGGGCCGCAGCCGCAGGCGCAAAAAAAAACCAGCGGCACCGCCACTAACCCATCGGCCGCGGCCGCGGGCACGAGAAAAACCCAGGGGGGTACCCCCCTAACCCATCGGACGCGGCCGCAGGCGCAGAAAAACCCCAGGGGGTACCCCCTTAACCCATCGGACACGGACGCGGGCGCGAAAAAACCCCCAAGGGGGTACCCTCGCCCGCGTCCGAGGGGGTGACGCGCGGGAATTGTTTGATACTGAACAATTGCCGCGCGTCACTTCCGGCGTCCGGTAGTTAGGTGCGCGGCACCCAGCTTTTGCGGTTGTCGTTGCTCGGCCGAGTCTCGTCATCACAGTCCGAGTCACTAAGAGTGCTCTAAGTACATATATAGGAAATCTTACTGTCAATTACGAGGTTTCTTTCCGCGGATGTGGAGACGCGTAGATGAGAAGACAAGAAAAAGAAACTGGAAATTGCGATGCGGACTTGAGTTCAGAGTGATGATATGTCGGGTCATAATGCAGCTTGCACCCGCACGATTCAGTGGATGGGAACAGGGGCACCTGGGCACGTGTGCGTGCCCAAATGACACTGGCAGGGGCCCCTAGAAGTGAACGGGGCCAGAGGTGCACCTGAGATGGGTAGGCGCACCTCCCAGAGACAGGTAGCAGTCATGGTCATTGATATTGGGAGTGACCAGGGGAGACTAGGGGCCCCTGTGTCTGATAGGCCATCAAGGCCCAATGCATAGATGAGGGAGATACACCTTATTGGTACACGATCGGGGCAGCCTGACCTGATTTGTACGTAGGCAGATGAGCAGATAAGGGCTCGCCTACCTTGGTGTTCCAACCGCCCCTCCAGCTTACGGATGAGATACTCCGCGCCAACACAATCCATGGTGGTCAAATGGTGGACATATGTCTCCACAACAAACGGCCACGGCGCATTTGTTTGTCGCAGATAAGACAGAGCCAAAACACGTAGGTCATTATGGGAGCGGTTGGAGATGCCGCCCTCGACGTAGTGGAAGCCTTGTTTGTGCCTGTGTCTGTTGTAGGGCCCTAGCATGAGATCGGTTTTCGTCGCCTGCTCCCGGATACAGTGCCATATCCATTCCTTGGCGTCGCCATTGTCGAGGTTTGCACGTATCCATATTAGACTGCGATAGATTGACAGAGGCTGAAGAACGTCCATCCCATCAGTCCGGTAGTTCATATACCCACTAACGCCATGCCAGGTTGGGACGTAGAACCTTAGTCGTGTGAACCTTCCTCTATAAATGGGACGAGGTATACTGCGCTGCGCCAAAGACCCAGTTGCCAGATGATAGCGAATCAAAGAGAGAATATATGGGAGGTATAAGGTCCCTGAGGCGACGGTGCGTTTGATCCACAACACGGTGTCGCAGACCGGGAAGGCGAGCATTGCCTGCGGCGATTTGTACGGGCACTCGGATAATTTGGCCAAGATTGACGAGCCGGTACGTGAGTGACAAGGGAGTCGAAGGGCAGGAATGACTGTAGTGGCCGCGTAAAAGGCGAATGCAACGACGGTGGGAACACAGACGACGACGGCAACCATAGAATCGAGCTGCCAAAGAAGCTCCAGTACGCCCAAAGCGAAGATTGCGAGCGCCAGCTGGAGCAGAAGAGGGAGCAGTGAGATAATGCCGTCGACCCTCCACTGTTCGAGACCCTCAAGTTTGGTCTGATGTATGGCTACGAATTGCTCGGGAGTCAAACCCGGGTTACGCTCGAACTCGCGAACCCATTGCTTGCACAGGATCGTGACAAGCGCGGCAGAGAGACTAAGGGCAAGAGCAAGAAACCAGTAGGCGTTTATGCGAGCAGACACAGAGCTGGGTAGGCCATATGAGGGGGTAACGAGTGAATCGGCAGTGTTGTTGGGCGAGACGGCCTGTGCGATCTGTGAAAGCAACACGACGATGGCTTCGTTGGGGTCGGATTGCAGCCATTGATAAGACTCGATGGTAAATGCTGTAACCACCGCTGAGAAGAGACCAGCCTGTATCTCATCAGCGAATAGAGATAGCCCGTCGATCTGGGCGACGTACAAAGACCAGGAGAGTATCGATCTCTTCGCGATAACCCTTGCAGAGTTGAGCGTCGTACTTCTCGAGCGCCTGCGCGCATTTCTTCCATCCCTCGCCTTTAGCGTAGATGTGATGCGGGCGGTGGGTGTATTTTTCGAAGTTGTCCGCGTCCTCCGGAGGGAGAACGGGTATACCAGGCGGTAGATCCTGACCGAACCCGCTGTTAGGACTTTGATTTATCATTTTACGTGCGCTCACATTGAGTAGTGCATCAATCTTCTCCAAACCGGCGGCACTGAGCGGACTATGTGTGCTTGTATCCTGAAAGATCGTCGGTATATGCGACGAGCAGCTCAGAAACCCATACCGCTTCATGCTGCCCGGATATAGAGACACCAAGAGGGTCGGCCATCGAGGGATACAATATGGGCTGTGCCGTCTGGCCCACCAAGCGAGCAGTGAACACTGGTTCACAGGAAAGACGAGCAGACGCGGAGATTCAATTACCGGCCCGCGGGCCGAGTGCCTTTCTTCTCTTGACCTGTCTTTCTCGGCTTCATGTCCCGCTATTATACCGAGGCCAATGCTAGAGACGTACAATTCCGAGAGACCATTCTTTCTCAACATGCATTCTATCCGAGAAGAAGGTCGAAGTCGCCGAACGGATGTCCGTTCACATCAAGCTCCGGTACAATGTCTATACTAGGGGAAAGGTTTCTTCTCATCCGCACACTCCCGCCCTACATGGCTCCTGAGCGCGTCGCAGCCGCTACTGCGGACGGTGTCGGTCGCGCTCATAACGGGCAGCACAACCATGCACGGCCTGCGCGCCTACCGAGCCACGTCGTGGGCCGCGATGTGGCCGCCCCGCACAAGGCTCAGTGCGAGCGGGCAGAATGGCGACTATCCAGCTCACGCGCTGCGATCCCTAGAAGCTCTCTCAGAGCACCCAATATCCCCGCCGAGGTGTAGAAGTCCACGTCCGGGAAGAACGTTCGCAAGTCGTCAGGGAGCGGCCATGAGACTTCCCGGCCGGCAGACATGCTGGAAACGACGCTAGCCAGCTGCGCAAGCTCGCGCGCGCACGGCAAGTCGCGCACTCCCTGCGGCCGCTCGCGGAGGCTGGCTGGGAGAGAGATCAGGTGGTATCTCAGCGCGCGCGCCGCGTGTTCGGCCACCTCCGCGTCGTGGGATGCAGTGCTTTGCGATTGCACGCGCAGCCAGGTGAGGAAGAGCGCAAGGACGCATCGACGCAGCCCGTCGCCAGGAGGCTCTTGAGAATCGGGCAGGGAAGTGACTATCCGGGTGAGCTGTACGAGGAGCGGTTCGAGCTCTCGGTGAAATGCGTGGGACTGGCAGTAGGACGCGACGGCGCGAACGAGGGAGACGATGAGTTGCGGATCTGGATCGTAAGCCGAGGTCAGCAACATCCGCGGGAAGTACTATACGATGCGTACCGCGAAACAAAGAGTCTTTCGACAAGAAGTGCGTCACAGTAGCGCAGTCCGCGGACGTCAAGTTCTGAATGAACACCTCAGCAACCACCTCGCGCGGCAGCGTCGTACGGTCGAGGTACAGCAAAGCCACCGAGCGCGAGTCCGTGTTCGGAACAAGATCCCTGCCCGCGATATGCGCAAGGCCGCGGCACACCCGCGCTTCGTCCTGGGGGGTGGCCGTCTCATCCCACAGGCACTGCCAGATCCATTCCGTGGCCTCGCCCCGGCACATATTGCGGTCCAGCCACGCGAGACCGCGGAAACACGCGCCGGGCACAGACCCGCCGCGCCGATCCTGCACGTCGTCTAGATACTCAAGGAGCTCGAGGTCGATGAGGTTCCATGAGTAGGATTTGAGAACGCGATGCGGTTGCACCCCGCGGTCATGAGCGAGTTCTGTGTCGCTGCGCCTAGATCCACCAGCGTCGCAGAGAACCCGCCGGTATAAACGGCGCTGGAGAGCGAGAGCAGCTATGGCGAGTCTGGCTGCGGCGTCGTACAGCGAGAAAGCAATGAGCGCCTGTGGGGACTTGTACGGGCACTGCGACATCTGCGTCCACAGGGCCGACCGGGGATTGTGAGTATAGATGATTCTCTGCACGAGCGGCAGAAACGTCGTGGCGCCGTAAAATACCATTGTTATACTGGTCGGCACCGACACGGCGATGGCGATCACCGCATGGAGTTGCCAGAGGAGTTCCAGCATGCCCAGCGCGAAGAGGCCGAGCGAGAGTTGCAGGAGAATGGGAAGAAGCGCTATTACGTCCGGGACGCGCCAGCGCTCGAGGCCGTCGTACTTCATCTGCCGGACGCTGACGAACTCTCTGGGCGCGAGATCCGCGTGGCGCTCGAACTCGCGGATCCATTGCTTGCACAGGATGGCGATGAGCGCGGCCGAGAGGCCGAGGGAGAGGGCGAGAAACCAATACGCGTTGATTCGCGTGCGGAGGGCCGGCCGGATGCCCGTTTCTGCCGCGATCAGGCTGAGTGCGGGTGGGTGTGTCGTGTTGGGAAACGCGGATTGCGCGATCTGAGACAGCAGGACGAGTATGGTGTCGTCTGAATCATTTTCGAACCACTGGTATGACTCGACGCTGAAGGCGGTGACGACAGAGGAAAAGAGGCCGGCCTGTGTATATCGCGTCAATGAGCAATGACGATGAATGCCGCGAAACGCACAAAGACGAGGAGAGTGTCGATTTCCTCGCGGTACGCCTTGCAGGTGTTGGTATCATGAACTTCTAGGGCATGCGCGCAATGCTGCCACGCCTCGCCCGCTTTATAGATGTGAGGAGGGTACTTGTACTTGGCAAAGTTGTCGCGATCCTCAGGTGGCAAAAGCGGAATTCCTGCAGGTAGCTCCTACGATTGTTCAAGCAATCAGTCGGTTTCGAATGGACGCAGTACCTCCAGTAATGTCTGTAGTTGGTCCCGACCTATCTGCTCAGCGTCATGGGGACAGGGAGAAATCTACAGAAGATAACGAGCGACGTTCAGCGGCCATATAAGCACGCCGCGCGTGCCACTTACTCTGGACATGATTTGAAGGTGGTACGGCTTGCTAGCGAAGGCCAGTTAGCAAAGGCAGCGGTGTTGATGCCGTCGGATCCCGTCCCGGTGCCGTCGCCCGGAGACTCCGCTACGGAACAGTTTTTCGACGGCCCAATCGTGGAAGCGGACATACAGGAGATGAGACTCCACCAGCGCACTCATTCCCCCGGTGAGACCACGGGCCACGACACAGTGACAGACTGCGAGATAGAGGAGATGGACAACAACGTCTTCTCACAGCTCGCCAACCTCTGCTTCGAAAAACGCGACTCCCCAACCGTGTGGCTCATAATTATTGTTTACGCCACCGGAACAGTTTTTCGACGGCCCAATCGTGGAAGCGGACATACAGGAGATGAGACTCCACCAGCGCACTCATTCCCCCGGTGAGACCACGGGCCACGACACAGTGACAGACTGCGAGATAGAGGAGATGGACAACAACGTCTTCTCACAGCTCGCCAACCTCTGCTTCGAAAAACGCGACTCCCCAACCGTGTGGCTCATAATTATTGTTTACGCCATTCTCAAGCGCGGGAAGACCTTAAAGAGCGCAGAAGACCTTCGCACAATCGGCGCAGAGTCCAAAGCGCTCAAGAGTGTCACGCTGCTCGCTCTACAACGGACCGCGCGCTGGGCAGAAGCCCGAGGAATACTTCCCCCGTCGCAAAACGGCTTCCGTAAGGGCTATAGAACGGCGAACAACGTGTTCATCCTGCGATGCCTGATTGACAAAGCTAGATCGCGAGGGCAAGCGCTATACGTTGCTTCCGTAGACATCTCCAATGCGTTCCCTTCAACCAATCGGCCAACTCTGTGGCTAAAGCTCAGGGCCTTGGGAATGCAGGGCCGCATCTACGACTGGCTGCGCGCGCTCTACACGAGCATGAGATACATCGTGCGAAACAACGGCGAGGATTCCGCCGTGTTTGAGTCAACAATCGGCATTCTCATCGGAGACACGCTCTCCCCGTTGCTATTCTCGATCTACTTGTCTGACTTCCGTCTGCCAGTTGACAAGGACGATCTAGACCTGGATGGCACCAACATATCGCATCTTGAGCATGCCGATGACCTCTTGCTGCTCTCCCTGACGCCGGAAGGCCTCCAAAAGCAGATGAATGCCTTCTACAACTGGTGTCGGGAAAACTTTATGGTCATCAACGCGCTGAAGTCGTCCATCTGTATCCACGGTCCCCGCCCTCGTACTCTGCCAAAATTCCACTTCGCGGGGGCGACAGTGGACGTCGAGCTGCAGTACACATACTTGGGTGTAACGCTCCGCTCGGACACAAGGAACATGTTCGCAGAGCATTACAAATCGAAAGCACGCAAATCAAGTGCAGCCGCGCACGCCGTTCTCCACATAGACGCCATGATTGACTGCCTGCCCCCGACGGCAGGAAGGACACTGTACATGGCTCGGATCGACCCTCTATTAACGTATGGCTGCGAAGTCATGCCGGACATAGACACGTCGCTATCTGAGCTTCTAGAAAATGTCCAGGTCATGTATTTGAGGCGCATACTTGGAGTACACGATCGCTCGGTGCTTGCACCGCTGTACACGGAGACCAACGTCGAGCCTCTTCGTTTCCGCCGCATAGACATCTCACTTCGATTCCTTGCCTACGCGCTCGGTCGACCGCCCGGAACATATGTGCGGGCGGCGATCAACGAGTGCTTGCGCCTGACGGCCGCAGGTCACCCAGGGTGGCTAATGGACCTGCAACTCGTTATCATGCAGCTTAGAGGAACAGTAACTCTACCCGCACCCTTCAAATTGGATGCGGGGAGTATTGAGACATGTCGAAAACAGGTTCTCGCTCACATGCGCGACGCACCGCAAACACAAATTGACACGAACACGAAACTCTACCTGTTGAGAAACAGAAGGGCCCAGTAATGGCTATGCGTTCGTATCTGCAGATAGATAACGCCCAGCATCGCAAAGCTATTACTCGTATCCTGCTGAGCTGCCACGCCCTCGCAGTCGAAAGACTGAGATGGCCGCAGCGCTATCGAGCTCGCGTGGATTTCGACGATCGTCTATGCCGCCTCTGCCTCTCCACAGTGGAGACACCAGATCACATCCTCCTGGGATGCATTGCGGATAGTAGGATCACGGAACTACGTACAACGTACCTCGCTGACCTGCGCGGAGGATTTGAGGTGGTACCGGCCTTGACACCGGCATCGGAACTCATCCCCTACCTCCGGCGCCTCATCAGCATCAGTAAAACGCGTCGGTTCTCTGGACCGCTCATCTGCCTAGATAGCAACCAGACCTGCCTAGCAAGGTCCCCGGTATATTACGACATACCCTTGCTCTTATATGCATTGGAGCGCTTTGAGACACGGTATGAGCGCCGCGGCATGCATTACACCGCTCGCTATGGAGGCGGATGGCGGAATGATATGCACCAGTAGCTCGTGCCAGCGGCATATATCTAGTAGTATATTACACGGTCTCGGTGGCGGCTGGAATAGGCTGTGGTAATCGTGGCTAGCAGGGGATCTGGGGCACGAGGGACTGACCAAGAAGCAAGCGAGGGAATAAACTCTCACCTAGACGTGCTATCGGGTCGCCGGTCTTCGACGACGATAGCTGCCGTACCTAAGCCTGCGATCACGGTGGCGAGCAACCAGCCAGTCACGTGACTCAGTCACTGTGTACGGTAAAGACTCCCTTACGATACGGTATGAGAGATGGCGACCCGAGAGAGTAGATGCGGCACACCTGAAGAATACCCGGTTTTCGGCGGCCATCTCCAAGTTGGACATGAAGCAGTAGCGGTCCATCGGTTGCGCACACCGATGGCTGAGATGACCGCGATACTGCGCCTGCATCACGTCAATGAGAGGGCGACAACGAACACAGAGGTATGACGGACCAATTAGAGGCGGTCCTGGATCATATCATGGGGCCCAGTGAGGAGAGATGTGAGCGTGAGAGTAAGGCGCATCATCACCAGCACTGTGGACGTACGAAGCAGAACACGAGCCACAGAGAGCACAGGCTTGCGAGCCGCAGTGTCGGCGTGCAAGGGACCCAGTGGAAGACCTGCAGACTGTAGCCAGAATCCTTCGCCGGGGCCACGCCTTTGCCAGAGACGAAGTTAGGTGGGTGGAAGAGGACAAGTGTAAGTTGAAGTCCGACCCAACCATCGAACCACTTTTGAAGCGGAACGTGCCGCTGGTTGGATCCTCGCAGATCCTCGCTGTCAGAATGGACTTAGCCAGATGTCGCAACGTCTCCCCCGATCCCAGATCAGTAAATCGCAGCCTCTCACATCCGTGCTTCGTTGCGGGGTGAGAGATGATGCAAACCGCGTCAAGACTGGATTCTAACGCTGCGAAGTACTCAATGTGATTCAAGGGTCTCCTCTCCGCTGTGTGCCGTCCTCTATACCGACGACAGAAATGCTGAGACAAGCGAACTCCATTCCCTAGTAAGCGGTTGACGGCACGATACCCTCCAGAGCGTCCCAGCGCGCAGAAGGTGAGCTTCCGAGCGCTGGACGGCGGCATGTTCCTGCACGCTGACATGGAGATTCTGTGTTCTAGGCCGTATGTTGCTTTCCCGACAGGGCATGACGCGTTGGCAGGCGCCAGGCGTAACTGCGACGCTATCTAGGCGCTGATCGTCCCTTTGACTTCGAAACCACGAGGCTGCGCCACCGACGCTGTCGAGCATGTCACGGCTGCTGTAATGCAGATCGCGTTTTACTGATGAGCATCGAGGAAGCACTCGATGCCACCGCAAAATGGATATTTGAGACCCTAGAGATCGTACAACTCGTGCAAATGCACGTGCCCAGCGCATACCGGCTACCTGCGTAGGCTGGAAACGGGAGGTTCGGTGAAGGTCTACGTTGGCTTGTAGAGGGTGAAGAGCGGAACGGTTGGCTGCTTAGCTCACGCGTCAGTCAGCCTGTTTGGCTCCAGCTTGACTACTGGTCCTGGGAGCGATGACATGTAATGTGCAATGTCGGGATAACTTCCGGAATAGATCTTCCTTCCTTCCTTCCGCTCAGCGCTGACAGCTATCAAACTGTGCAGTCACTGTCTGCCCCACAGAACTTTGCGGACAAATGAGAAAGGGCGAGCGCATGCAGCTGATGCAGTTACCGTGGTCAACGAATATGAAAGGAGGATGAGAAGATGCGGAGATTGCCGACGGCCGACTAGGGCCGCTTTTCTTCCTCAGACCGCTGTGTGCTGTGTGTTTCATGCTGTCGCCGTTCAGCGCTGAACATGCAGCGCAGGCTTGGCCTGTCACTGCTCGGTCGTTTTTCCGAAATGGCTCGCACGGGCCGAAGCGCTGACTATGACGTGGCAGAACGTGGCCGGTCAGTCCTCCAGTGCGTTCCGCGCCCTTGCTTCCATCCAGTTCTAGTGCTAGGCGTACGACAGCTGTTCGATATACTCACGACCCACTTGGCCTAAATCGCACTGTGATAGGCCCGGATGTATCTAGAGACTCCGATACAGCTCTCTTCCCGCTCCGTGTCCGTGCAGCCTCCCACAGCACTTTGTTCACATCGCGCTGGGTGCTGGGCTGCGGGAACATTGCGCAAATATCTCAGCGGCGCTAGAACTGGCCTGCGACCCCTGGCGCGCAGCCGCGCGCCCCTAGCTTCCTAGACGCACATATTGACTGACACACAGCACCTTCTCATGTCCTCACCTTCCTTTCGCTGTCGCACGCGCTTCAGGCCCTGGCTTCACCGCATCCTCGGCGCGTCAGCGCACTTGTGACCGCACCGGCCCACGAGCCCGGTTTCAATACCCAACGCGGCACATCCGCCGCCGAGTCGGCTGCGCGGACAGCGCGTCTTCGACCAGCGTTTCGACGGCCGGGCCCACACAGTTCAGGTCTAGCTTATCATCGGCGTGTCTGGCGCCCCGAGCCGCAGATCGTGGATCGTACAACCCATGCGATGCAACCGCTGCCCGTCGAGGCCGTACACCGTGACCCTGCTCTGCTCCACGACCGATACAACCCAGTTTCCGGAACAGGGCAACACGCCAGAGCGGCCTGTTCAGTTGAACCACCTTGGCGTCGTCATGGTGTTTGTGCTGATTGTGGACCAGATCCGCGCAAGGCGACTCGAGCAAAGGGCACCCCGGAGGTGAGGCGTCCTGCAGCTCGAAGCAAGGACGTGCGGGGCCACTGCCGGTTCTCTCCGCACCTTGTCCTCTGTATTCCAAGTCCTCGTGCCTGTGCGACCCATTGCCAGGTGCATCTTTCGAGCCGCTCGTCTCTCTGTTTCCTGTGAGTGCAGCATAGCTGATAGCGGAGCTGCATTGACGATCCACCATCAGTGCCAAACAGCCCAGTAATTTTCGATGCCTGAGTCCGAGCGCGATGAGCAGGTATGTCCCTCTCGAATTTGGGACCGGCTAAGATATGTAATAAATGACTTCGAGGGCGATAGTGGGCCGGCTCCCCATATCGACATGAACTGGGAGAAACTCGATGAGATGATGAAGGTATGGTGCCGTTTATTGTGGTATGGCAGCGGCCTCATGTCTCTTTCACGCAGGACCTACCAGCCGGGATGCCGATTTTGCCTAAGCATGACGCGGGGAACTTCGAAAAGTACACAAATCAACCGCCACACAAATACGCTAAAGGTGACGGGTGGAAGAACTGCGCCCGGGCGCTCGAGAAATACGACAATGAGCTCTGCAAAGGCTATCGAGAGGAGATTGACACCCTCTTGGTCTTCGTACGTAGCCCTATGCCGAAGGACGTTCCCATGTGCTGATACTGACTAGGCCGGTCTCTTCTCAGCGGTGGTGACGGCGTTCACCATCGAGTCATACCAGTGGCTCCAAGCTGATGCCAACGAAACGATAATCATGTTGCTCTCGCAGATTGCGCGGTCGGCCGACAGCAACAATGTACCGCCAGTTCCCACATCTGCGGGTCTGCCTGACTCGGTGTCAGTCCGTATCAACATATACTGGTTTCTGGCGCTTGCTCTCAGTCTCTCCGCCGCTCTTGTCGCAATTCTATGCAAGCAGTGGATCCGCGAGTTCGAGCGGAACGTGGGTCTAACCCCTAAAGAGTTTGTGGGCATCCATCACACAAAACTCGAGGGTTTGGAGAATTGGAGGGTCGGCAGCATCATTTCCGTCCTCCCTCTGCTGCTTCAGTCAGCGCTCGCGATATTTGCTCTCGGTGTGCTAGAGCTTCTGTGGAACCTTCATGCTGCGGTTGCCGCAGTCGTTTGTGCTCCTACCCTGATTGCTCTCATTTTCTACGGTGCGACTACCATCCTTCCAGTTCTTCAGGATCAGCATTTGGACTCATCCGGGCGCTTGTCCGCATGGAAGAACCTGTCCATGTGTCCTTACAAATCGCCACAAGCAATGCTAGCCTTAAAAGCGCGGCATCTCTGGTTGTCCATGCGAAATAGGTTTCTTCGGCCAATGCTTGTTCGACTAATCCCTGCCCATCAATTCTATCAGGTCAATCCTATTTCGTCATGGAATGACCTGAGTAGGGATATCAACCATCGCCTCGACTTGGCATATGACTGGGAAGAAAACCTTCTACCATTGTCAATGTACCGCAGCTTGAGATGGATCCATCTTAACCTCGATGACGGCGACATCTCAGAATGGATATGGCATTGTCTTTGGGAGACGGCAGAGCACCCAATCACTGGTGCATACTCCGTGCACCTGTTGTTCACACAAAACCGAGGTCTACACCATGTTTACAATGGATTCACGGGGGATACCTACCGTGACCTACATGCTCTAGCCCTTGCTTACCTGATGGAAACACATGCTCACGAAGCATTTGCAATTGAGGCATGCATCCAGAAACTGGGGAGCTTGACTCCTGCTGCTGCTGAAGATGTCACCCAAACATTGAATCATGGGCTAGGTTATCGCATAGGTTCGCAGGCCCCCAATGCATACCCACTTATCTAACTCACACTTTACAGACCATCAGGTTACAGTGACAATCTTCAGGGCCGCGCTGGCATATGTCAGCCGTAACACCCGATCGTCTCTTTGGAAATTCCTTTTGAACGTTGACGACCTTGTCAGAAGCCATTCCGACTCTCACCTACGGCAAACTCTCCATGATTGCACGCGTGGTCTATATCTGAACTGGTTACGTGCGCAGCCAGTACCGTACGAGGCCACGACAAGCCATGCTACAGAGAGAATGATGTTCTACACCTGCATCTGCTTGTCGGACGACCCCAACAAATATTTCACGCACCCAGAACGACTGCGCTTAAGGCCTAACGTACAGCTGCTGGCGGAGCTATCCAGAGTGTACGCACAGCAGCACGAGGATCCAGTCGCGACTCTTGTTCGTTCATCGGGCGCCTTTTCCAGGGAGGATCTGCTTCCGTTATTTGCTGAGCTGCTCAACATTGCGCGCTACGGGATCAACCAAGACCATGCCGCAGGCCCGTCTGCCGTGTTCGAGGATGGCGGACTTCTTCGGCGTTTAGAGACCACGTCCGTTGCCACGCACTCAGCTACCGGCCAATTCCGTCCGGCTGACGTGGGGGATCGGGATGCAGAGATGATGGGAGGCAATGAAGGAACGAACAGGCACCTGTTGCAGGCCACGTGCGCTGATGGAGCGCCTGGAGTGGCGGGTGCGCCTGAGAGTCCAACTGACACGGGACGGGACACATCGGCGTCGGCTGGGGATGGTGGTGCTGATTCCGCGCGCGCGATGTATAACAGAGGCAGGGAGCCTCGCGTGATCGACCGCGGGACCGGAATCCGCATATTTGTGGTAAAGGGGCCACGTGGGACTCCAGATGATCATGTCGAATAGCCTTGCTGCTTCTAGTAGTAGTACTGCTGGAGTTGTAGGATCGTTTCTCGAGTGTATACAGCTTTCCCTTCGCGGAGCATCAGTTGTATGTCCAGGTACAGCTACCGACGCTCACTGCAGACTTTATATCACTGTTTCTACTATAAACATTAGACAAACCCATAGCGCCTCACAGAGCCGGCCAGGCGCGTGGGAATATGGACCGGGGAATGCCGAGGTGGGATCCTCTCGCCCCCAAATCCACCTGTGCGACGTTCCTTCCGCCCCACAAAACGGCCGTCCGCTATTCGCAGAAGGGCCTAACTCTTGACAACGACCGGGGGTTTGAAGAGAACACTGAAGTGGGCAGAAACGCTTGGCACACATTGTACAATTTAAATACGCGGGAATTGAGGCTCTGGACTTGGAACAACGCGTGCCTAGAACGATGATGCGTGGTCAAGGGCAAAGATGTACGGCACTCTCCGCACGTCTTTCTCCGTTCGCACAGTGCCTGCGCCGATCTGACATCGATCGACCCACGTCGCGCATTGTCACTGAGCTTGACTGCTATGCGCGTGCGACCTCTGTTAGGCACGGCTCCCCGGCTACCGCTCGCGCCGCTAGCGGCTAGAAGGCAAAAACCCCGATGCAGCAGTCTGCGCGGGCTAATTAAGGTGCACATGTCTCAAACAACTGTCTCGTGCGTTATTCGCGCGGCGACGGCGCACGCGTATCCACGAAGGGTTTCAATTCCTCTGATCTCCACCAGCAATGTCTCGGATGTCCGTGGCACGAACAGGCTATCAGGCGGCTACCAGAGCGTTTGCGACGTCGAGACGGGGGGGCTCGAGAGGAGTCTGCTCGCTCATTTAACGAGCACTTCGACCGGTTGTGCACCATGGTCTGGTGGTGATGGCTGCTCTTGCCATTGCTACGCGACGTTTTTGAGTCCGTCAGTCGGTTATTCGGCTCGCAATGCCCTTTAAGGGAATGAATTGCGTTCACAGTATGCGCCGTCTTTGACAACCCGAGCACAATACGCGATTTAGATCACGCCCAGCCAAAGACCCTCCGCATCCTCCTCTTTACGAAAGCGCGCTGAAGGATAAAGTTGTCCATCATTTCAATGCTGCAAACCCAAATTGTGAGCCCCCAGCAACGATCGACGCCGCATACGGTACGCACAACAAGTTGACGTCCACCGCGATTCCCGCGCCGGCGAGCATCTCGCGCAGCATGAACGCCGCGACGGACCAGCGCGCGAGCTGCGAAAGGTGCACGTCGTCCCAGATTGGCACGGAGCAGAACGCCGGCGCCGTCAGCGCGAGCGAGCAGACGTCGTCCACCGCGTTGAACAGGTGTTTCGTCCACTTGTCGCGGCGGCAGACGCACGAGTACGGCGCGAAGGAGACGATCAGTTCGTGCAAGTTCAGAGGGAGCTCGTCGATTGTGGGGAGCATGTACTGTACGTGGTGACTGCCAGCCTGCGGAGCGCGGAGAAAGCGACGAACGTGCTGAATGTGACGCGGCGCCTTTCGAAGAGCGTATTGCTGTCGATGCGGAGGTGCAGTTCCACGAGGGTGCTGCGCTGAGTAGCAAACAGGTCGGCGACGCTGACGGCGGCGTGAGAGTCGGAGAAGTCGAGGTCGCGCAGTTCTGCGATGTGGAGTCGCGGGAGCTGTTTGAGCAGGAGAATGAGATGCTGTGTGTCCAGCGAGCATGCCACGAGGTACAGCGCAGAGACGTTAGCGAGCGCGCGCCGCTGTGCATTGCGGACCGCGGTGAGATCGAAGATGACCCGCTGCCCCGTTAACGTCAGAGAGCTAAGATGCGGAAGAAAGCCGAGCAGAGCGAGCAGATCAACGTCGTCGGGCTCGTGCACTGCGGTTGAGACGTTGAGACGGTTGGGAAGGTCACTGTGGATGGCCAAGTGAGAGACATGCGGCGCTGCCGCGCGGAATCCCGGGATATGGTCCAGCAGCGGCGTCTTGTCCCGAAATAGCCGAATCTCGGTCGCATGCACGCAGTGCGAGGCGACGTGCTCGATCGCAGCGAAGGCACGATACCGCTTCTTTGCGCTCGTGCGAGCATACAGCTCCCACTCCGGCAGCTCGATCCAGCTCACAAACTGCGCAAGTGCAGGCCGAGCGCCGAGCGTGTAGGAGAATAAATACGTGCGCCAGGCGGTGACCAGGACGGCGTCCCGATAGAGCGCCTCGGTCGCGGCGGTGCGCCAAGCGACACACACGCGCGACGCGGCGGCCAGGTCGCGTGCGCCACTGAAGTGGACGAACCTGGCGTCGCGGTCGCGCGCGAGATGTTCGCGCGAGCCGAAGCGCCCGCGCGCCCGCAAGAGATGGAAGATCTGCAGTTGTACCTCTGGTGGAAGACAGGCGGCGATGTTGCGAGCGTGTCCGTTCGGCCCGCGCGCGCGGCGGATGCGCCAGTCGGAGAGGCTGTCCTGGAGGACGCACAGGTGGTCATGCAGCGCGAAGGACACGATGATCGGCGAGAGGACTGCTAGGATACACATGTTCGTGTTCAAGCTGCCATGGATGACGGTGACAAACACGAAGAGTGGGTACCCAATGACCCGTGAGGCCCAGTTCAAGAATAGGAGCACCGATTCCCAGTTCGTGGTGCGGATGCACTCGAGCAGGTCACCATGGATCACTAGTTCGAAGACGAAAAAGAGAGCGAAGCATGGTATGATCACCAGGAGTACCCAGGGCGTGTGACGTATGACATAGGGCAAGAGATGCACGGTCTCGAGCGAATGGCCCGTCCAGGAGAGCAGACTCGGAGCACACGCAGTTTGAAGCCACACAGTGCGACGCGCGCGCCAAGACGGGTGCGTGATCAGAAGGGAATTCGCAACCGAGAATGTAAGGATGCAACACGGAGGAAGGCGCGGGGCGATTGAAACAGCGCGGAGAGCGGTGGCAAGATAACCGAGCTGCAATAAGAAGTTACATGCAGCATAGCGGCCTCTCCCGGTCGTTTTGTGACCGAAGAAAGGCGCCATGAATGCCGGATGCAACGTGGTCGAGAGCAAGCGGGAGTACCCCTTTCCAAGCCGTCAACTCGCGTGTTCTGTGCGGGCCGCAAACGCCAAAGCCGGTTGCACGGCGGGAAAGGAGATCCGCATCTTCGGCAAGGCCTATATGCTCCGCAACTCTGTACTTGAGTTGTACATGCAGCTGCTCGTTGACGCTGGCTGGGCTTAGGCAGGACATCGTGCGCGAGTGGACGGGGGCTGGTTTGGATTCTGGAAGACACGAGGAGAAGGTGCGGAGATAGCCGATGCGTCCCTCCTCGTTCGTGTCTTGCGCCGCTCGGAGTGGCGCCTGCCCACTTGGTCAGCGGCTGCTCGGGCACCCCGTGACTCGAACGTCAGACCGTGCACGAACACGTGACCTGGCCGCTCAGCGTTCTTCGCGTCCTCAGGTCTGCGATTGTACGATTGACAATGTGTTTCCTGCACGCTAGCGCACATTGGCACAGTATAATCAGCAGTTGGGAGGCGAGGCTAGAAGACCCGAGGGCCGCTGCATCTTGACTGCCGAACTCAAGGGCTCCGAGCTTTCGCGACGATCTTTCTCCGGCTCCCGTGGTTCATCCTGGTTGTCTGGTCAGCTACTGAGCTAGGCGCCTGCCCCTTGCATCGACGTACGGCTTCTTGTCCCTCATCAACAGAACGTGCGTTCGTGCGGCAGGACCTCCAGGCCTGATGCATGACTCAGCAGAGTCGCGGCGATGCGCGTAGCACTCAGGACCGCGTACGAGGTTCCGCAGAGTCTGCACGCCCGGTTGCACGGGCGCCCCGTTCGAGAGATGAGCTCGACGAGCCTGGTCGACGGAGCCGAGATGCCGTTTTCGCCGACGCCATGCGCTGTAACGTCCAGGAGCTCGCTGACGACGGGATTCATTTTCTGCGCCGGTTCGATAAGCCAGATCGGCCACGGGGTTCTCTGCAGCGGTCAGCGCATCGTGTACGCAGCCTGCATTAGCCTGGCGAGCGCTCGCACGCAGGATCCGAGGGTGACGTGATCCATGTTCCCGTCCAGCAGCGCCATCGTTTTCTCGGTGGCCGCGAAGGTCTACGAATGGCAAGGCGTCGGTTGGGCGTGCATCCTGGCAGACTGGACACAGCAGCAGCATGGAATGGCAGAACCCAGGCGACTGCGGGTCGCCGCGTATGACGATGGGCGGCGCGACGGAGAGCAGCGCGGGCGGGTGCGCGCGTGTTCCCAGACGCCCCGCGCGCGATAGCCAGGGCGGTGTGACGATCTGCGCACGCTCCGGTCAGCATCGACGGCGAGGCGTCAGCGCCACCGACGACGCGGGCGCCGGCTCACGCACGCGCAGCTCGAGCATCTGCGCAGCGAGGTGCTCTGCGCCGCCGAGCCCGTGACGAGGTTCTGCACGCACCGTCGACGAAGAATGCGGGACGCACTCATCATCGTCAGCTTGCCGAGCGCGTATCGCTGGCGGGTAGGCGGTCGCGCCGGACGATATGTGCTAGATCCATTGCTTGAGCGCGTCCTGAGCTACGCAAACGCGCGGCGGAAGTCTCCCAGGCGCAGTCCCATATCCACCCGCTGATGTCGCGGTCGTGGTACCAGGCCATCCACCGCGGCCGCAGAGGCGGCGTGCACAGCTGCGTACGCTCCGGGAAGCAGCGACGATGGGGGTGGATGGAGAGTCGATGCAGCCTGCGGGGGGTCGAGGGCAGGTTCCTCGGTGTTGGGCCGGCGCTGGGCATCTGGAGCCGGGCTCTCGCGCGGTCATTGATAGGAAACGCAGCTCTGCAGTGCGCCGTTGCGTCTCAACACAGTCCTGGCGTCCTCAGACGCTCTACAAGAGCCAGTCATGACTCCGAAGGAGTTCGAGAGTCGTGGCGGATGCTATGTGGGCTGTCGGCCTTTCCAGCAGCTTGGCACATGACGGCTCCCGCTATCTCTATCTCGGTTCCGGGGAATTATCCGAAGCCAAGGCCTGGAAGAGTCATTCCTGGCCGGGCCCGTGGGATGCGGTGAGTGATTTGACTCGCCGACGCATAGGCTCCGTGGGAATGATCTATATTGATGCGGAAGGGGCTTGTGATATGCAGTCGTTCAAAAAGGCCCGAAACCTTTTGTCGCGCCGTTCCTCGTCCTTCCCCGTTTCCCTCGTCGTCACTCTCAGCACTCAGCGAAAACAGTCAAAATATGGTGCGCCCATCGTAGCCCACCGCGACGCCGGCCGAGTGCTGACCGTCCTACGTCGTGCGCTCAGCCCAAGATCAAGAAGTCCCGCAGCACAAAGGAGGACCCGACGGAGCAGCTCGGCCCGCAGCTCGCGGAGGGCGAGCTCAACTTCGGCGTCGCGCACATCTACGCGTCGTTCAACGACACGTTCGTGCACGTGACGGACCTCTCGGGCAAGGAGACGATCGCGCGCGTCACGGGCGGGATGAAGGTCAAGGCGGACCGCGACGAGAGCTCGCCGTACGCCGCGATGCTCGCCGCGCAGGACGCCGCCGCGCGCTGCAAGGAGCGCGGCGTCAACGCGCTGCACATCAAGCTGCGCGCCACCGGCGGCACGGGCACCAGGGCGCCCGGCCCCGGCGCGCAGAGCGCGCTCCGCGCCCTCGCGCGCTCTGGGATGCGGATCGGCCGCATTGAGGACGTCACGCCCGTCCCCACCGACTCTACGCGCCGCAAGGTCCGTTCCTCGGCGTCTCATCTCCCTCTCCGCCTGTCTGCTGACGGAGATTCCCGCGGCTTCTGCAGCAGGGCCGCCGGGGTCGCCGCCGGTGATCTGTGGGAGGGGGTGAGAATGCCCGCCTATGCCATGCTTCGGTCCATGTCGCCGTCCCTATCGTTCTATAGCTTCTTCGCTGCCCAACACGGCGCTCTGTGCTGACACTTGCGTTCTTCGTCCCTCTCTCAAGCACGTCAATGCGTCAGCCCTGGTAAACCCAAGCGACGGTGACATCTTTGTGGACGCCGGTGGCGCACAATTCCGCTTCTGAAGTCCAAAGTTGATCCGGTCAAAGATAATGGCGTGATACGCCCAGCGCCTGACTGGCCGCTTGAACAGCTGCACACAGTCTCGACTGCAGCATCGCCCTGTGTGGATAGCCTGCCAAGAGCCGGAGCCTGTGGATGGCATCAAACGCATGTGCACTATCAGCCTACCGGAGTCTGAGAAGACCTGGAGGACTCTTCGAGTCTCTTGTTTGGGTGATCTTCGTGATGCCCAGCCCACTGGCAGTCAGGCACTGAGGTGAGAAACGGTGTATGTACTACTGGGCCGCGACTGTGGGATTACGCTGCAAAATTTAATCAATACAACTTATAGCATTTTTGGCTGAGCCTTTAGGCCCGCCGAGAGCGCGTTGCCCCACTGCGAGCACCTTTGCTCGGGAGCAGATCTTGAGCAGACCCGCGCCGTGGGGCGTCACGTGACACACGCGTCCATCAGTGCGCCGAGCTCTCGGTCCCGTTCTCCATTGCTCTCACCACTACTGGGTAGCATGACCTCTCTATATAATCGCTCTGCAGTTGTGCAGGTATACTCAGGTATTTTGTTGGCTTGTCAACAAGTTGTCGACGAGCCCAGACCCGCACTTGGTGGGCAACAGACGGGTGACGTTATACCTGCTCGTGCAATTGTACAGAGATGTACACAGGTAGATCAGACCCGCGGGGGTGCACCATTGCGCTCGAGCGCCGGCGATGCAAAGAGGGCCGCAAAATCTGGAACATCACGCGCAGCGGTCACATTGAAGAGGCTTGCGAGTCCATTGGCTGACTCAGTTCAGCTCTCATGCAATTAAACTTCTCCTACACGGCATGCTCGCTTTTCTCCCACAGACTTTAGATTACTCGTCCAAAATCAAGCCAGCCCGAGCCTTCTATGTCGACATACGCACAATCTTCAAGCTCGCGACGTACAGGCAGACACGGGATCACGTGAGATCTTCGACGTCATCGTGGAGAGGAGCGGCCAGGTGCATAGTATCCCCGCGATCCTCCGTGATTAGTCTCGCATCCGTGAGGTTTTCCACGCGCGGCCGTCCATTGTCTGCCTCGTGATCCGTGTGCATCGTCGCGCAACGCAAGACAGGCGTGCTGCCAGTGGGCCTGGCGCTGTCATCTGCTCTCGCCGGCTCTTGCTGCCCCGCCGAGAATGATGGTACGGCTCGCGGGATCTGATGCTCAATCATAGCCAACGCGTCGTAGAAATTCGGAGGAAACGACTCGTCCTTCGTCCCTGTGTCCTGCGGCGGCGTGCCACGCTGCAGTAGACCTGGAATGACAGCGAGCTCCGGATTCAGGGCGTCCGTGTCTGATGGATCAGGCACACGCTGGACAGCAGCTTCGCCGTGAGAGGGTACTATGTCGTCCCTGTCGTCATGGGAGATGTCGATTTCGAGGAGCGCGCGGATGATCCTGATGGGGCGCTCGTACGGCTCGTACGGCTCGTAATACGGCAGCGTTTCAGCAATGGCAACGGCTGCGTCCCAGCGCCCAGGACCCCCAAGCGTATGCGAGTATATGCGTAGCAACTCTGCCAACTGCCGCACGCCTGGCCTCCGGGGCAGATGTTCCGGATGCTCGCCGTAGTCGTCGGGGTCCGTCAACACTGACTCGCAGTGAATGATTGCCATTCTCTTCGTAGCCTCGACCGTTGCAGGTGGAAGCGGACTGGGTTGAAAACCCAACCAATTGAGAGAGAGGCATAGCACGGCAGTGGAAAGAATTCGGCGTAACTGAGCGTCGGAACACTCGACGGCGAGCTTCGTCAAGCTGGCAAGGATGTCCCCGATCGGTTCGTGCATCCGCACGCGGAGATATTGGCTAGCCACCCTGATCAGGGCCACGGCGGCTTGGGAATCTATGAAGCGTGATATGTATGGCTAAGAACATATGAAGGATTTCATGCATACCTATACGTCTATGAATATGATACTCAGCCAGGAGGCCCTCTGCGCCTGCGATATCCAATTTTCCCAGGTTTTGGATGCATGCTTCCGCGACAGACATGCCGCCTGCTGGCGACGCCAGCAGATATCTCAGAGCTAGCGCACACGGCACACCCGGAATAAGGACATTTGCACCGCAGATGACATGGGAGAGGCCGAGTCTCCGCGATTTGTGACGCCAGTCTTGAAATGGGGGATTAGGATCCTCTGATAGCTCCCATAGGCAGCGCCAGACCCAGTCCCAGACGTCCTCGTTGCTAAGGTTGTTTTCTATCCAGTGTAAACCGCGGTAGACTGCGTGTGGGAGAGAATTTGCAGGCAGGTCATCTAGATGATCTAGGCGGTGCATGACCATGAGACTGAAACGTGGCCATTGGGGAACAGTCACACGTTGTCTGAATGGGAATATATAGCGGTACGGGGCATCCTGAGAATGAAATCTGGCGACCAGATGGTGGTAGGCCACATATAGTTGATCTCGCGTCCACAAATAGATACCGACTATCGGAAAGACAAGCAGCGCCTGCGGTGATTTGTATGGACAGTCAAATAGACTAAGCCACCATTTCATGGGGTCGATGGCCTCCAAGTAAATTAGCTGAATTGCGGGGAGTATCGTTGTGGCCGCATAAAATAGAACAGCGACGGAGGTGGGGAAGCAAACAACGGCAGCCACAACGAAATGGAGCTGCCAGAGAAGCTCTAGTATTCCGAGTGCAAATAGCGCAAGCCCCAGCTGGAGGAGCAAAGGTAGGAGAGAAATGATAGCCCCGACTCTCCAGGTCTCGAGGCCCTCCAGTTTCAGCTGATGGATGGCCACAGCGTATCTCGGATGGGGATCTACTTTACGCTCGAATTCGCGGATCCACTGCTTGCAGAGGATCGCGACGAGCGCGGCGGAGAGGCTGAGAGCGAGTGCCAGGAACCAGTAGGTGTTAATGCGAACGGACACCGAGCCAGGCAAGGCCGCCGAGGCGGGAACGAGAGATGAGGCGGTACCGTTGTGCGAGACGGATAAAGCGATCTGCGAAAGGAGCACGACGATAGCGTCATTCGCGTCGGCTTGCAGCCACTGGTAAGACTCGATGGTGAATGCGGTCACCACCGCTGAGAAAAGACCGGCCTGTTCCATATGAGCGAATGCGACTGCCATGCACAATGTCTCGTGACGCACGAAAACCAAGAGAGTATCAATTTCCTCCCGATAGCCCTTGCAGAGTTCCGCATCGTATGCCTCGAGCGCACGCGCGCAGTTTTTCCACCCGTCTCCTCGGGCGTAGACGCGTGGTGGGCGGTGGGTGTACTTTTCAAAATTGCTGGCATCCTCCGGAGGCAGAATGGGTATGCCGGGCGGCAAGTCCTGGAAAGCGTCAGCGTCGTCGAACTCATGCAGTGGTATCAAACCTCTAGCAGCGCATCGAGTTTCGCCAAATATGGTTCTACTGCGGGTGAAAACCTAGGATTACCCTGGTCTGAATGCAGCGGATGCGATGGATGAGGTTGTGCCGGCTGGTATGGGCCTTCAACTGTTTGACGTGGCGAGTCTGACATCGTAGGATATATCTGTCGCTGAAGATACGACTCTCCGGTGTCCTGAATATGGTGAAACCTTTCACCGGCAGCGGGCCAGTGGCAGGCCTACGACTAGAACCACGCGGGAGGACAAGCTGCGGAGATGGCCGATGGGCGGTCCAATGAATGTTCGGAGATGGCCGACGGACCCTTCGCCTTTTCGTCTGTATCATATCCCGATGACCGCGTCTTTGAGACTATGGACGAAATTTTAATCTATGGTTCACGTGGCCTGTTCTTTCCTACATCTGCGCTGGTCCGCTACGTCCTTTCCGAGTCTTTTCGGGTCAAGCGGCTCTAGACCCCGTCCGCACACTGCTCTGGATCGATCACAGGGGCGCCCCGTCAGTGCGCTCCTCATCATGCACACAGTCTTCCAACTCCCCCCGCGAAGATGACCTGGTTTCTGCTTCTCGCGCCCGTCAGCGCGCTTGCGGTACCAGCGTAGTGTGGGAGATGCCCATATCGTCACATGAACTCTGGATGGACCCTGCACGACGTGGCGTCTTCCCTCGGCCGCATTCCCTCAGCGGTAGTCTCTGCGCACAATCGACGCTGGGTGCGTGTAGGGCCAGAGAGCACGGATAGTGGGTCCGGGAGATGTCCGCGCGCAGCGCTTGCCCCGAAGGCTATCGGGTCGCTGAATCATACCCGATATGCATGACCAATGCCTTATGAAGGGTCACAGTGGGATAATCCTAGTGCTCCTCAGCTCGCCGCCGCGACGACGCGCTCGCTCGTCTCCCACAGCTCTTTCGCGAGCGGCTCCCACTTCCCGTCGGCCATCAAGTCCACCCACTCCTCCGCGCCGATGCCCCCCGTGATCTTCGACCGCGCGACGCAGCGGCCGCTCCACTTCGCCAGCGGCTCGGGCACCGTGGCCGCCCAGACCGTCGAGCGCGCGGCGTCCTCGGGCGCGCGCGTCACGAGGCGGGAGAGCCAGAGGATGGGCAGCGGGAGGACGCCCTCGCCTGCGATTGCTCCCTCTGTGTACGCGCGGTGTCAGCATCTTCACTGGACAGAGACAAGGGAACTCGGATACATGCCTGTGGACGTCGGGCCTGGGTTCACGACGATGCTGCTGATCCCGGAGTTCTTCACGCGGCGCGCGAGCTCGCGCGCCCATAGACACTGTGCAAGCTTTGCGACGCCTACACACCGCCGTCAGCAGACCTATTGCATGGCGCCGCCCGACGCACCGTAGCGGTGCATCTTCGCGACGATGTCCTCGCCCTGCAGGTCCGCGTTGATCGCGTCCACCGAGTCGAAGCGCCGGTTCTTGCGCGCCGCTTTGTACGCCGTCGAGCCGAGCTGCACCGCGCGCTTGTCAAGCAGCGCGCAACGCGACAGAAACGACGCACGGTGATGATGCGCACTTCTGCGCCGGGGAGCCGCGCCGTCTTCTCGAGCAGAGGGAGCAGCGCGTTCGTCAGGACGAAGTGGCCGAAATGGCTGCGTTCGCGTGGGCCGTCAGATTCAGCATCATGCGGACTCGGGGCGGACGCACTTGACGCCCATGTGCACGACGACGCCGTCCTCGTTCAGCGCGTATTCTTGCGCCACGAGTCTGCGGCATCATCGTCAAGACACACTGCCGCCTCCTCATGCACGGAACGCGCACATAGCAGCGTTGTTCACTGTCCACCCGCCGTCAGCACATTCCACTCGCTCCCTGTGGCTAGATGCACGCACCAAGGATGTCCAGGCGCTCGATCCCGAGCGCAATTACCGCGCGCGCGGCCTCCTGCGCCGAGCGCACAGTCGAGAGGTCCATGCGGACGAAGCGCGCGTTGGGGAACTCGGCCGCGGCCGCGCGCCCGGCGGCCTCGTTGCGCCCCGCGATGTACACGGACGCGCCCAGCTCCGCGAGCTGGCGGTAGATGCGCAGGCCGAGGCCCGTCGTGCTGCCCGTCACCAGCGCGACATTGCCTGCGAGTGGCTGCGGGAGGTCAGGACTCCGGAGGTTTGAAAGGATGCGGGTGTGAGAACTCGGGAGACGCGCCTTGTTCTCTGGTGTCGACATTCTGTCTGCGGGCCTCGGGCTGGTGAGATCGTGCTCTTATATGTGAGCGCGAAATCCGAGGTCATCACTAACTGTCATCGCGTTCAGTCTCTGGCCAGGGAGAGTAGGTCATCACTGCGACCACGACACGCAGCTCTGGCGTGCGAAAATGCTGCCATTCTCGGTGCAGGAAGAAGCGGGCTCGACGGGGTTTGTAAGCGCGATCTTAGTCAGCACCGTCGTGGGTCGGATCGTGGGGCATGGTCTGCATTCAGTCAGCCTGAAGGTGAGCTCAAGATACTGACCCACAGTGCGCATATGAACTTGGTGCCACGTAAGATTGAACAGTGAGACTGACCCGAGAGTATTATAAATAATCATCGATCATCTGCGACCCGACCAGCTGGACGACTTACAGTGCGCGCGTACAACATCCTAAAGTACGGAGGGACTTTCTCAGGGGCTATCTCATTACTGCTCGCGGGACTTGAGCTACAGCACACAGACCAGCACGTCTCGCGTCCCACCGTGCGCCCGGCTGGGCGCGGTCTATGGGCAACCGATCGTGGAATCGTCGTTGTTCCCGCGTGCACGTGCATATGTTTCTGGAGATGCGCCATCGCGCGTAGGTACGCTATGCGTGCAACGCGGGTTGGGGGAACCGCGGTGGCTACCGGTCGCGTCGGGCTTGTGCTCCACCGCCGACGTTCCAAGTCGCGCGGACGGGTCCTGATGTTGTACCAGTGGCGCGGCTTCGCGTCGACAAGTAGATGAGGGAGACTCTTCCTCGATCTCGACCCCCTGCCGTGCGGTGTCTCTCTCCGTGGTTTGCGAAGGAGGAGCTTGAGTCGGCTCGGGAATATGCGAGTTGGGTGCGTGCGCGAGGACGGCGACGCCGGCCTGAAAGGTGGGAACCGCGGATGCGATTGCGTTCCCACGCGGAGAGAGAGAGAGGAGCGCGCGGATGACTGTGCGAGGGGCCAATCCTGAGGAACTAAACTCGCCGAGGTCGTCCGCAATCGCGCCCACGGGGTCCTTGTGCGCAAAACACCCGGTCATGTGCGCATACCGGTCGAGCAATTCGGCGAGTTCCCGCACGTGGGAGCGCTCTGCCAGGCGCTCGGGGTGCGCGTCGTAGTTCTCGCAACTAAAGACCACTGCCGCCAGGTAGCGGCGCAGCACTGATTTCGTGGTCTCAACAGCTGCCCCGAGTTGAGACACCCGTCGTGCCCGCAGCCAGATGAGGTAGACTCTGAGCATGCATGCGTCGAAAATCATGATGTTCTGGCGATAGGGATACTCGGATACCCCGGCAAAAAGCATAACGTAATAGAGTACTTGCCCGATATCCTCCTCAATGCGCCATTGGGCGAACCGTGTCGTGGCCTTCAAGAGAGACACGAGCAATCCTTCATCTGCGTGTTCTGCTGCGCTCAGCTGAGTGCAAGCTCTGTGTAGAACAGACCCGGCGAACCTGGACGGGCATCGGGCTTTAACAGCACCTCGCCTGCTGCATACAGTGCGCTCGCAGTGCTCATATGACACAAATTCTGGATGAAGACTTCCACGACAAACATCGGCGGCGCGCGCGTGCGCGACATGCCGGCAAGCCGCAGGCCATCCGGCCCAGATTCAAGGCCGACAGTGCCACCGCAAACATGGGAGAGGTTGCACATGAGAGATTTCTGCTCGATATGACGCTGGGAATTATCCGGGTATATCATGCAGATCGGGATTCTGGTTTCATCCAACCACCCTGTATCCCAGAGACATTGGTATATCAAGTCGTCGGTGGTGCCGTCATCGAGATTCATACGCATCCATTGCAGACTGCGGAAGTGTGACGTGGGGAGGGGGGTTTCAAGCACCTTATACGCACGATCGAGGGCAGAGTTGAATCGCTGAGCCAATAGCATCCATGACGGGGAATGGAAGAGCGGCAGCCTCGATTTATGCCTCCAGAACGAACGCGGGCCGGTCCTCAGGCTAAGGGCTTCCGCTAGATGCGCAAGCGCGCGTGCGAGCGTGGGTTCTGCCCTCAGACAGAACTGCCAGATCCGGATGACCAACATCGCCTGCGGTGACTTGTACGGGCATTCGGGAAAACGTTGCCAGAAAGACAACTGGTCAGTGAATTCCAACAGCTCGCATTGCAGCACGGGCAGGACAGTAGTGGCCGCGTAAAAGACGAATGAGACGATCGTAGGGATGCAGACAATCGCGGCAACGGTGGAATTGAGCTTCCAGAGGAGTTCCAGAACGCCCAATGCAAACAGAGCGAGCGCCAGCTGGAGCAACAGAGGAAGGAGGGATATGATCCCGCCAACCCTCCACTTCTCAAGGCCCTCGAGCTTCGTCTGGTGGATGCCTACGAATTTCTGCGGAGAGAGACCTGTATTGCGCTCAAACTCACGAATCCATTGTTTGCACAGGATCGCGACGAGCGCAGCCGAAAGTCCGAGAGACAGAGCCAGAAACCAATAGACGTTGATACGGAGGGAGACCGAGTCAGGGAGCCCCGAGGAGGAGTGGACAAGCGGTAGGTCGCTGCTGTTGATCGAAACCGATCTGGCGATCTGCGAAAGCACAAGAAGCACGGCATCGTCGGCATCGGTCTGCAACCACTGATAGGACTCGATCGTGAAAGCCGTAATCACAGCGGAGAACAGACCAGCCTATCTCATTTCAGATTCCGAACGCGCCAGTTGATCAAAGCCACATACGAAAACCAAGAGCGTGTCGATCTCTTCTCGATAGCCCTTGCAGAGCTCAGAGTCGTATTTTTCAAGCACTTGCGCGCAGTTCGCCCACGCCTCTCCTTTGGAATAGACATGCCGTGGGCGGTTCGTGTACTTTTCAAATTCATTAGCATCCTCCCGCGAAAGAATGGGTATTCCAGGCGGTAGACCCTGCAGGAAACCGCGATCAGGGACCCGATCTATTATCGACGATAGTACCAAACCTCAAGTAGTTCATGGAGTTTCTCCCATTCTACGGGATCGTATGCAGCTCTCGCGCATGTCTCCTTGTGCGCAATCAGTATCTGTGCCCGGTCTTAAGCGCAGGTTCTTACTCGCTCATCGTCGGGTTCTATACTTGAACGCCTCTGGGACATCGTTGGTTACCGGCTCAAAGATACTGCGCCAATAGTGCGCGCTTCAGGGTAAAGCGGGAGTTCAATCGGAGAGAGACCTGGAGCAGGCCCGAATGACTGGTGGTAGCGGAGCAGGACAAGATGCGGAGATGGCCGACGCAGCCTGCTCTTTCCGCCCATGACGGTTTCATGATGACCGACCAATTTCGACCCCCCTACTGCGAGCCCATCCCGCCGTCCCCATGTCACTCGATGGCATTATGTGCTGCGCCAAAGTGTTGGGCCTTTCCAGCTCCCGGCGTTCCGCATTTCCTGACTTGCCCGTCCGACGCGCTTTTATGTTGACCGGGCACATAGTATGATTACTCCCCGAGCTATAAAGCTGGCCAGGCGCGTTGGCCAGGTCTCAAATATGCTGCGATGATAAAGCCAGTCCCCAGCTGCATGTGTCAGACTTTAGCCGGATGAATTCGTGGCCTGGGCCTTCCCTCTTCTGCACTGGCAGCTGCTCGTCTTCTTCGTTAGTCAAGAATACTGTTCTTGGTATGCTTCGCTTTGGCTTGCTCGCGCTCCCTCCGCGTTCGACGTCTCGATTTCATGCTCTGCTGCTTCTATGGCGGCCCGAGCGCCTTCTTCACTCGATTGGCATGGGCGACGTAAGCACTCGGAAGTTTCGCTGACCCTGCGCGCGTCGTGTCACACCCCAGACGCGTCCTGTCATTGATCGGTGCGGCCGCACACGATCGACAAGCGCTTTTCTCACCGTATAAACTTCGTGCGCTCCGTCAGGCGGCCGTAAGAGGACCATGCTCGCACACAACTCTCTGCTCCTCTGCTTCGGCATCGCTGCTCTGCCGGAGATCGCGGCGCAGGCGGACGCCGGCGGGCCATACATCATCTCCAACGTCCACACCGGCCTCGTCCTGGACTTGCTCGACATGGCCACGCGTACGTAGCCCAGCCATGCTTTTTCGTATTCTGACCTTGCAACATCGTAGTGGAGACCACCGCGGCATGCCCGTCGCGCGCACATGTCGCACATTACTGATAATCGGCACGCAGGTCATCGCGAACCGACAAACGGACAGCCTGAGTATCAGCCAGCTCGTACGTCGCACGCCGTCTTCATGCTGTGGGTGCTGAGCACATTCAGTGGTACTACGGCCCGTGGGCGAAGAACGGGTCGACGGCGCTGTCTGCCGTGCACTTCCCCGGCGCGGATATGCATGTGTCCCCGAACAAGTTGAGCGCGCGCGCTTCTGTCGCTTTCGCTCCATTCATGCCCGCAGACGTGCTGGGCTCCTTGTGTCTACGACGATCCCGGCGGCGCCTGTCACGTTCACGCGTCTGTCCGGGAACGTCTCACAGTGCGCGACTCACAGCCTGCGCGTGAAATCCCTGAGGCTCATGTGCGGGTAGCATCACCTTTGAAGGCCTTGCAGTTACGAGCCCGAGGGAGGAAGGTGAGAGCGGTGTCCTGCTCAGATATAGACTAGAACCCGATCGCAGGACAGAAGCTCAAACTCGCCACGCAATCGGCGGACGACAAGCGGCAGCAGTGGCGCTTCACTCTTGCTGGGTAGCTCGCGGCGCTTGGGGCGCTTCTCTGGGTCCAGCACCTTATTCGCGATCCCATTTTCAGCTTATCCTGCAAGCAGATGAACCTTTGACTGTCCTTAAGCAAGAGCAGGGTCAGACCACCATCTTAACATTGAGTGCGCTCCTGCGAACGATGATCCGGGCGTCCCCGCCGCGCCCCCGACGGAAGAAGATCGCCCCGCTTCTGGCTTCCATGCAGATCCTGCCAGCTCCCGCCGCCTCTGATTCCAGCAGCCTCTCTGTGCACGAGACTCTCCCGTACTTCAGGCAGAACTGAAGTATTGGACTCCGTATGGAGACTGAAGTTTAGAGTTGCGGAGTTTGGATGGTCTTGCCGTTCTCTTTTCCCGCCGGCTCGGCTGCTTTGGCATCGGCGGCCCACGGAAAGCGCATGGGTGGCGCTGACACGGAAATACGCTCGTATCGCCGCTGTGGGAATGACGGCTGAGCCCAGTGGTTCGGAATGGGGGCGTTCCCTCTTGCTCGCGACCACGATACACTCCGACGCTCATGGCACCGTTCTATGAGCACCCAACGACAGGGACCGGCACCTATGCCGCATTCATGTTCTTGGGCAAACTTTTCTATGTCGCCCAGGCTTTTTCAGGTGTCGTAATCGGACGCGACCAGCACGCGCTCTGCATTTTGGGCTTCGCGGCCGCAAACGCTTTTGTGGTCGTTCATCCGACTCGGCACTCGTTCCAGGTTTCAAGGCTCCGCACTATATGTGCACTGCTCGCTTGGACCGGCACCTCGCTCGAGACTGCGCATTTCATACCCGTAGTCGTACGACACACGCACTGGGCCGTCTGGTCGGTGCTCCTGGGCTGCTCCATCGCATATTTGCTTCCTTATACGCGCAATGGCACCCTCCTCTATGTCATTGGCGGCACCACCTGGGAGTCGGTACTCCTGTTCGCGAACCGCGTCGCTCGCGGCATAGGGTGCTCTCTCGTGTTGTGGGTTTTTCTGCGAACTGTAGGCTTCATCCCGATACTCATTTGCATCACCGCCATCGTCCTGCTGGCCGTAGCGCCTTTCGCCCTGTACCACCCCATATGCATGCTTCAGGACCGCCTCTCCGAGTGGCGCATTCGCCGCGCGCGGGGACCGAACGGGAACGCTTGGAATCCCGCGTCATGCCTTCCCCCGGAGGTCCAGCTGCAGGTCTTCCATCTCCTGCGGACACGCGGGCGCTTCGGTTCGCGCGAGCATCTCGCGCGCGACGCCAAATTCAATCGCGACGTGCGGCTCGTCCCCTTCAGCGGCGCCCGCGACCTCGCCGCCGCTTCCCGCGTGTGTCTCTCCTGGCGCGCCGCCGCTACCGAGGCGCTCTACCGAGATGCCGTACTTCTCACCGCCTGGCGCACGTGCGCGTTCTCAAAATCGCTCGGTGCGCGGCCTGGACTTGCGCACCTCGTGCGTAGGATCGTGCTGCCGGAGTGGGAGGTTTATTCTCCGGAGGGCGCGGAGAGGATGATTCGGGTTACTTGGAGCGAGTTCTCGGCCGCGATCGAGCACGTCGTCTCCCATTGCGTGCACGCGACCGATATCCGGCTCTTCCGCGACCAGACGCCGCTGCTGGACCACATTCCCGGTCTCCGCGCGGCAACGGGACATGTCTCCCACCTGGCCATCCAGAGCGGCGTTCCCCGCCGCTACAGCTCTGACACCGATGTGCACGAGCCGGTAGAGGTCGATCTGCCCCTTCTGCTCGGCTGGCTTCCGTCTGTTACTTCTCTCACTTTGACGGGCCAAAGGGTCACTTTCGACGTCGCCGCGCTCCGTCACTCGCAGCGGCGCGCACTCGGCGGCATATCCGCGCTTTACCTCGGGGCATGCGCGGTAGAAATGCACCACCTCGTCCTCCTGATCCGACAGCTCCCGCGCCTGCGTATTGCCGAGCTTCTAAACCTGGAGTTCTCGGGCCCCTACGGCACCATCGACATCTCCGAGCTGTTTGCGACTCAGCGCGACACCCTCGTGGAACTGCGCCTCCTCGTCGAGCGCGAGCAGCGCCGCATCAAATTCGGCGCGCTCGGCGCGTTCTCCGCGCTTCGCACCTTGGCCGTCAACACGCACATGCTCCCAGGGCTCGCCGCGCTCCCTCCGAATTTGCGGGAACTCGTCGTCTCCTTGGCGCCGCGTTCGTGCGACTACCGTCTCCGCGTCACGGGGGCGTGGAAGAAACATCTGTTCGATGCGGTGGCCGTCGTGTCATCTCTCGCGCCGACGGTGCCGACGCTGCGCTCCGTGCAGCTCTGGGACGACGTGCTTCTTGCGCAGCTCGGGCACTGGTCCGTTGCGGCTTTCATGCTGCATGAGAAGCTCTACCGCGCGGGGATCGCCTTGGACGTCAACTTGTTGTACGTCTGCATATCTTCATATCCATTCGCTCACCATTCTAACTGTGAGTTTGCAGCATCGAGATGTTTGACAACTTCCGCCTGAAGTGTGATCTATCGGAGAGGAAGAAGATGCGGCGATTCTTCTGGCAGGGCGTTCTCTAGCCCGTGCTGTACCACACCCCACAGCGAGTCCTTTTCAAACCGTTTTCGGTGGCACAAAAGGGGTTAAAAATGCATCAAAGGCTCTAAAATGCGTCGAAAACGCTTCGGACGCATTTTCAAACCCTTTTGTGCCACTGAAAATGGTATGAAAAGGACTGGCTGTAGGCTGTGTGTAGGCACGTATCGTGAGTGCAATTCTTTCCCCTGTGGGATCTGAAGCGCTGATAACTCGGTCTGCCTTCCGTGCAGTACGCCGTGAAGTTCTCTGCAGTGACGTTTCGCTCTCGCAGGGTACATAGTGCGGAACGCTTAGAATGCTGGCGAGAGAGTCCCTGAGCCCAAATTCCGTTCGCAATCAAATACTGATCTTGTGCTGTAATCCACTGAACCTTTTGGCTCCTAATCGATGCACTCTAAGTTCGCCGTCGCAGCGAATGAGTCCAGTCCTGCAACAGGCGCTGGCTCAGTGCCGTGGAACGCCGCGCTTTGCAGGCAGATCGTGCCAATATTCTTGAAATCATTCCGTGACCTTCCTGAGACATGCATTGAGTGCACATGCATGAGGGAAACGGCAATAACTTGACTCCAGATGGAGAATCAAGGGCAGCGTTGCGGAGTTTAGACGGTCTCGACCCTTGCCGTCCTCCTTTCCCGCCGGCTAGGCTCATTTGACATCCGCCGCCCGCGCAAAGCGATTGGGTGGCGCTGACACGGACTTATGCTCGTACCGCCGGCGCGGGTGTGACGGCTGAGCCCGGGGTTCGGAAAAGGGGCAATTCTCTCTTGCTCGCGACCAGGTTACGCTAGGTTACGCTCCGACGCTCATGGCACCGCCCTATGAGCACCAGACGACCGGGACTGGCATCTATGCCGCATGCAGGTTTTGTATGCATATTGGCTATCTCGGCATGGCTCTCGCAATTCTCGCGCTCGATCCCGACCCCTACGTCCTCTGCGTGCTGGGCTTCGCGACTGCAAACGCTTTTTTTCTCGTTAGACCTTCTCAGCGTGCTTTCATGACTGTACCTCGTCGCACTGTGTGTGCACTGCTTAGCTGGACTGGTCATTCGCTCGAGACTGCCTACATCCTCGCAATCGCACGAGAGTCGTACTTGGCCATTTGTCTCATCCTTCTCGTAGCTGTCCTCACCTATGCGCGCGACCGTAGCCAACCCTTTGGTACCCCTGGCACGACGTGGGCATCGGTGCTCCTATTCGCCAATCGCGCCGCCAGTATCGCTGTGTACTCGCTCATTGTGTTGGTTATCTTAACACAATTCGCCTTCACCATACTCCCCTGTCTCGCAGCAGCTCTTCTCCTGTGCTTCGCGTCCGCAGCGCTCTACGATCCCATGTGCGTGCTCCAGGACCGCCTCTCCGACTGGCGCGTTCGCCGCGCGCGTGGGCCGAACGGAAACGCGTGGAATGTCGCCGCCAGTCTACCCCCTGAGGTTCTTCTCCAGATCTTCCATCTCTTGCGGACGCGCGGGCGCTTCGGTGCCAGCGAGCATCTCGCGCGCGACCGCGAGTTCCACGCGGACGCGCGGTTCGTGCCCTTCAGCGGCGCACGCGACTTGGCTGCAGCTTCCCGCGTGTGCACCGCCTGGCGCGCCCCCGCGACCGAGGCGCTCTACCGCGACGCCGTCCTGCTCGATCTCTGGAGCACGTGGAGGTTCTCAAAGGCGATCGCCGCGCGCCCCGAACTTGCGCAGCTCGTGCGCCGCATTGTGCTCCCCGAGTGGCAGGTGTATTCTCCGGAAGGCCCGGAGAGGGTGTACCGGTTCATGCGCGGGGAGTTCTTCGCTGCGATAGAACACATCATGTCGCATTGCGTTCACGCGACCGACATTCGGCTCTTTCGCGATCGGACCCCGCTGCTAGACCACATCCCCGGCCTCCGCGCTGTAGCGGGGCGCGTCTCTCACCTGGCCGTCCAGAGCTCTGTTCCCTACGGCTACAGTCGTTCCACCGAAGTGCACGTACCGCAAGACATTGATTTACCCCTCCTGCTCGGCTGGCTTCCGTCTCTTACTTCTCTCACCTTGACGGGGCAAAGGATCACTTTCGACCTCACCGCACTCCATGACGCGCAGCGGCGCACGCTCCGCTGCATCTCAGCTCTTCACCTTGGGGCGTGCGCGTTGGAAATCCTACATCTCATCCCATTGCTCCGACAGTTGTCGAGTCTCAGAATCGCCGAGCTTCGCGAGCTGGAGTTTTCGGGCTTCCCTGGCACCGTCAGCATCGCGGACCTGTTTGCGACTCAGCGAGACTCTCTTGTGGAATTGCGCCTCCTCATCAACTGCAATATGCCCCTCGAGAAGCGCCGCATCGCATTCGGCGCGCTCGGCGCGCTCAGCGCCCTCCGCACACTGGCTATCAATACCTACATGCTCCCCGCGATCATCGAGTTCCCTCCGAATCTGCGGGAACTGATCATCTCGTTCGCACCGCGTTCAAACAGCAGTATCCTCCGCTCCATGGGCATGTGGAAGAGCAACCTGTTCAATACGGTGAACATGGTGTCCTCGCTCGCTCCGACGGTGCCGACGCTACGCTCCGTGCAGCTCTGGGACTGCGTGTACCTGACGCAGCTCGCGCACTGGCCCGTCGCGGCGTTCATGCTTCGCGAGATGCTTGCGCGCGGGGGAATCTCGTTGGATGTCAATTTGTTGTGCGTCTAGTTCATCTTTCCTATCCGCGCGATTGCCGGCTCACTCCAGAATTCGGACCGTGTTTAGCATTGGCATGCTTGACAATTCAAAAATCGAGGACGACTTCGCGAACAGGAGAACTCTGCGCCGGTTCTTCTGGAAAGGCGTCCTTTAGGTGTACGCGGCTCAAGAGGTTATCGTGAGTGCAAGTACCTTCTGGTGAGATTTGGCGCGCTGAGGACGAGCTTCCTATAGTCTTCGCAATGGCATCCGCATGTACGGTTTTCATCAGTGCTTTAGACAGTAGGACCACACTCCGTGTGCATCCAAGGACGCCCCATGTCTGACTTTGTTCCCTTCGTCCTCTCGAAATCACCGCTTGTACCCCGCGGGAAGAATGCCTATAGTTGCACAATGATACCTTTCCCACCTGTTTGGCTAAAAAGCGCTATGCCCTCCTTTCCGGCAGAGGTGTCTTCATATCGCCGTCGTGGTTGCGCCTCCACATTTGAACTACGCTCACGAATATATACAGTACATGCAGCCTATGTTAGTCAGGGGTAGGGGTCTGGTCGGGTGCGGGCATTGTCGTATGACACAAGTAAGGCCCCCAACGACAGCAGCGCGGGGTCTGCGTCGAAATTGCGGTGGCCCGCCAGGTCTCCGGTCGTTCTTGCCTCCAGCTCTCCATGCTCGCCATCGCCTATCAAATATGTTGGCCCCAGCGCGGGCGGAGCAATGCCATGTGTTGCTGGTTTGACTGACTCGCGGAGCTGCGCCGATGAATCTGGCGGGCCGTCATGTCGCGCTGTTCGCGCCAGCGACGCCGCGCGGCTCCAGCTCTGCGAGGGTGCCTTCCCGGTCGTATCAGGGTCCTGGGGCAGGTCCCCGCTCTGGGCTGCAGTTGGAAGAACGCCCTGAGGTGGCGCGTACGTTTCGGGAAGCGACGCGCTGGACGCGCGCGGAAGAGCTGCGCCGTCACCCCTCGGGGATTGCGTGCCATCCTCCTCGAGCGCGAGGTCGATGAGGCCGCGCATGAGCGAAGCGGGGCTATCTCCCAGCCCCCGGTAGCGATATATTACGTCAACGATGTCAGCGGCCGCTGCACCGGATGTTTCGCGGGTGAGATGCCCGACAGAGCTGCGCATCTGAGCATATCCCTTCACGAGTTGCGCGAGCTCGAGGACGCGGGGTCTCTGTCGCAAGCGCTCCGGATATGCGCAGTAGTCCGCGGCGTCCTCGAGCAGAGGCTCGCAGTGGATGGCCACGATATCCCCCACGGCGTCCGCAGTGGAAGCGCTATGCGGGCCAGGATATGTGCGCAGCCAGATGTGAACCAACGTGAGGGTGTAGTCGTAGATCCGGCCGCGCAGCTGGGCGTCGGCACGATAGATGACGAACTTGGTGATGTAGAAGAGGGCTTTCCCGATAGCTTCCTGGCTATGCAAGCGTGTGAATGCCGCTGCTGCACGCAGGACGGTCGCGGTGGCATCCTGGTCTGCAAGTCTCGGGTTGGATGGCGGAGGATGCAATTGGGTAGGATTAACTTACCTAGACGAAGACCGTCCCTCTCGAGCATCCACTCTGTAATATGCTCCGCGCTTGCAGGATCCATGCTGATGAGGTTCTGTACGAACGCCTCAATAACGAACATGTGCGGCGCGTCGGTCACTGCGAGGTGACCCAGCACAAGCGCGCGCGGCCCGCTCTTGGGCACGGTATTCGCTCCGCAGAAGACGTGGTAGAGACCACGTTCGAGACTGTTTGGCCGGTATGGCCACGCGGCTGATTCCCAGAGACAGTGCCAGATCCATCGTTGCAAGATGCTGTAGTCGAGGTTCTGCATGATCCACCGTAAGCTGCGGAAAGACGACCTGGGCAGCGGACAGTCGGCCTCGTCGAACGCTGTGTCGAGACGGTGGTTGACCTGTCCATCTAGATAGGCCCATGAGGGCACCCGGACGCTCAGCGGTACAAATACTTTTGCCATGAATGGCCCGCGCGCAGTGTTCCGCGGTCGAAATCGTGACAGCAGGCTGTAGTGAACTCGAGATAGTAGGTAGTAAACATATGCCGAGGCCCAACTGCATGTGGTCCCGATCCAGAGGACAATATCGCGCGCACGGAAAGCCAGCATCGCCTGAGGAGATTTGTACGGGCATGCGGATAACGTTTGCCAGAGAGACAAGCGTCCGCGCTGCTCCAGCCGCTGATACTGCAGTACGGGAAGCAGAGTAGTGGCAGCGTAAAAGAGAAAGGCCACGATGGTGGGAACGCAGACGACGGCAGCGACTGTGGAATTGAGCTGCCATAGAAGTTCCAGTATGCCGAGCGCAAATAGAGCGAGTGCAAACTGGAGCAACAGAGGCAGTAGCACAATGATCCCTCCGACCCTCCAGTTCTCGAAGCCCTCGAGCTTGGTGTGATGGATAGGCACGAAGTATCTGGGCGCTGTCGGCGCATTGCGCTCGAACTCACGTATCCACTGCTTGCACAGGATAGCGACGAGCGCAGCCGATAGACTGAGGGATAGGGCCAGGAACCAGTAGATGTTGATTCGAAACGATACCGAGACTGGCAGGCCCGTTTCTGCAGAGACGGAGGATGCAGCGCTCGTGTTGGGCGACACAGATTGCGCAATCTGAGAAAGCAAGACGACGATCGCGTCGTTGGAGTCGGTCTGCAGCCACTGATACGACTCGATGGTGAACGCGGTCACGACCGCCGAGAACAGACCCGCCTGCTGCAGGATTAACCGGAAATCTCGCGGAAACGGGGACGCACAAAGACCAGAAGCGTATCAATCTCTTCTCGATAGCCCTTGCAGAGCTCAGCGTCATATTTCTCGAGCGCCCGCGCGCAGTTGTTCCACCCGTCGCCTTCGCCGGAGATGTACGGCGGGCGGTTGGTGTACTTGTCGAAGTTGAACGCGTCTTCCGGCGGTAAAATGGGTATCCCAGGCGGAAGATCCTACATAAAGATCTGGTTGGCCAGTTAGACTACAAGACGCGACATACCTCCAGCAGTTTCTCGAGGTTGTCCCAGTCTCCGCTAGCGGGAGGAGCGGCCGCGAGCGTACCCTGGTTCATTAGTTATGCATTCCTGAGCACTGCGGGCCCGAGCTTACCGATTCATGCTTATCTCGTGCACTCAGGCGCGCTGTTTGAGACATCCTGCAATTCTATCCCGGCCTTGTTGTAGAAATTGAGCACCTGCTGACTGCTGTAGCGACGGATGGCAATGCGCACTCGTACGCACGTCCGGTGAAGTTGAATCGAGGGACGTGTGCGTCCACGTAAGCTGACGAATAGTCTACACGACGGTTGGAGGACAAGCTGCGGGGATTGCCGATCATTCCGACAGTATCGATCGTCGCCTCCGTCCTCGGTAGTAGTTTGGGTCTCCATTTCAGGTCTCCAGCGGTCGGAGACATACGCTCTATCTGTCAGATCACCGGAGAATTTTAAGCGCTCCGTGACGGCGGCGAGCGTCGACGTCGGAAGTTATGTCAACAGCTAGCGCCACTGGTGTCTGACACCATGTCCATCTGGAGCAACCATCTCTGGAGAATTGTTTGATTGTCTTCAGACGGGAGATGTATTCCTACAGTGAGCTTAAAACAGGATGGGAAGTCCCTCCCGATGTCCGATCATTGCGAAACAAGGTCTTGGCTCAAGGGCTAGAACTACGATCCAGAGTCAGATTGTACCCTACGCATCGCCTACTGTGCTGGAACATGGCTCAGTAACATTGGTTGCGCAAGCTATCTCTGCTCGTTCGAAATCGGTGCGCATGTCGCCAGTACCGTTGATTCCGCAGACTGAGATCCTCAGAAGCTCGAGAACGACGGGCTCCATGCCAATGAACGACACAACCGAGTCGGAGCCGATATGCAGCACTGACGGCGGCAGCGGCCACGCGATCGGCTGACCGGACATCTCGATGCAGCGCCGCACGAGCGTGGCGAGGTCCTCAATGTGTCGCATCCCGCGCAGACGCTCGGGGTGACGGAGCAGGTCCTCGTCCTCGTGCTGGAGCGAGCGCAGGATGTCGCTCAGCATCCACCGTGCGCTCCCAAGCGATGCCCAAGCCGGCGCGTCTCGCGCGTCCAGCCAGTTTAGGATCAGCCGCGCCACACAGGCGCGCAGTGTTATGCGCGTAGGGAGGTCCGTCGACGCGACAACCAGGTGTGTAACGGCGCGTAGCATGACGCCGAGATCCTCGGAGACATGCTGTCGAGAATATTGGGACACAGCGCGCATGACGGAGACTGCAAAGTCTGTATCTAGTAGGCCATGAGCATGGCTCCTATTTCGAAGCCGGAGTACCATACGTACCACCGCGCGTGTATGCCAGGATTTCGTCTAGAAAATGCGTCGCGACGGGCAATTCGAGGAAACCCATGTTCTGAACGAGTACCTCGGTGACGAAAGCGCTTGGGAGTCTCGTGGTTGGAAGGTAGATGAGGGCCAGCGCCCGCGGAGACATGTCGAGAGCATCCTGCGGCGCCATCAGCGCCGTAGAGCCCAGCACGTGGATGAGCCCGCGGCGCAGCCAGTCCGTCGAATACGGCGAGTCGTGTCCAATTGCCTGCTCCCAGATGCAGTTCCATATCCATTCCCTGACGTCGCTGTGGCCAACATGGTCACCGAGCCACGCCAGCCCGCGGAAACGCGAGGCGGAGCCGGACGACGCCCATATATGATCCGCGTACGATTGCATGTATGAGTTTAGTCTATTCCAAGAATATATGGGCGTGTGGATGGGTGTCGGGGCGTATGGCGCGCTGTAAGGTATCTCCGTGTCGCTGGGAGACAGGCACAAGTGAAAAAGCGTGAGAAATGCGGGGTAGATTGCCTCTCTGGCGCGAATCAACGTCGCCTCGTAGCGCTGGTATGCTCTAAAGAGCAAGAAAGCCTGCGGAGAGTGGTACGGACATTGCGAACGCTGCTGCCACCATTTCGAGTTCCATCGACATTTGGCGAACTGGGCGGCAGGCAATAGCGTAGTGGCGGCGTAGAAAAATACAGCAAGGAGCGTTGGGACGCATACCACAGCAGCGACGGCAGGATGCAGCTGAAACAGTAGCTCGAGAATGCCGAGCGAGAAAATGGCGAGGGATAGCTGCAGCAGAACCGGGAGAGCAGAGATGATACCGCCGACGTTCCAATTCTGAAGGCCTTCAAACTTGACCTGTCGGAAGCCGACAAAGTCCTTTGGAGCCAGGCCCGCATGGCTCTCGAACTCGCGGATCCACTGCTTGCACAGGATTGCGATGAGCGCGGCGGAGAGGCTGATCGACAGTGACAGGAACCAATAGCAGTTAATGCGGATGGACACCCCGCGGGGCATGCCCGGGGCAATCTGCGGTTGAGCGGGCGCCGTGTCATCCTGAGCAACTGAGCGAGCGATTTGCGAGAGTAAGACCACCATCGCGTCGCTTGAGTCGTCTTGGAGCCACTGGTATGACTCCACGCTGAACGCAGTGACGACGGCGGAGAATAGGCCGGCCTGAGATGAGGTCGTAAAGCGCATTGTACACACTCCGATTAGACACTCACAAACACTAAGAGTGTATCCATCTCCTCGCGATATCCCTTGCAAAGCGCGATGTCATGCGTTTCGAGCGCGATCGCGCATTTTTGCCACGCCTCGTCCTTGGAGTAAATGTGCGGCGGGGGATGACGATACTTCGAGAAACTGCCGGCGTCCTCGGGCGGTAGTATCGGGATCTCCTGCGGTAGTTCCTGGAAAGGACTCGTATTGAGCGCGTTTAGTAGATGGAAAACCGGACCTGTAGCATCTCGTTTAGCCTCTCCCACGCTGCAGGCCGGCGTTCACTGCGTGAGGCCTGCTGCTCTGCTATCAACAAGTGACTGCCAGCAGTGCAGAATGGACGCACCGCTTCGTAATTGGTACCCTGCATTGCTGAACCGAATATTACGGTGGGCAATGGCTGGGTATGACAGAGGCGCGCAAAGTAATGTCAACAACTGCCGTTGCAACTGTCAGCCGTCTGCAACCGGACGTCGGGCCCTGTAGTACAGCATGCTCGCGTCATGTTCCGCTACACCGCCTACACGGGGTTATAAGACGACAATGATGGTTTACATAGGTGCATCTAGGTAGCTGGTATCGGCGAGTTGGCATGTAGCATAATCAGGAGGAAGAGATGCGGAGACAGCCGCGCATTGGCCGGAATTTTGTCGGAACCAACGGCCCTTGAGCTCACGCCAGCGCCCCCCGACCCGATTTTCATTATCGGTGCCCTTTTTGCGGTGTTTGCACGAGAACCTACCAGATCGTGCATGCATTATTGTCTGACTTGGCGCAGTTCAGACTGCCTCGCGGCCGATCTCACCCATTGAACTTGCGCACTCGACTTCCCTGTGCTCTTCGGAATGGGCACTGTGCGCAGTATCAGTCCGTATTTCCCGCGCTGCGAGAGTCTACGAGTACTAATCGTGCTCTACAGTTTTCGGTTGCCCGTCCGCGCACTCCATTCGTTAGACTGGGAGCAATCTGACTGGCGACAAGTTGTATGTGTCTGCGCGTACTCCGCCGACATCCTCTACGATCCCGTCGACTACAAGAACTGCGGCAGTTGCGCGGCCAATCTGCGGGTGCGCGATACGTCTGCGCCCCGCTGAGTCCGAGATGACGGGCGCCTGGAGAGGAAGAGAAGGCTCCATCTGTTCGCCCGACGACGCGGCCGCGGGATCGGCTTCGCCGCGGACAGAGAGCTTCAGTAGCTCTAGGAGAATGGGATCGGCGCCGAGCTGCGCAAGCTCGGGCGGAATCTGGGGATCCTCGGGTAGCGGCCAAGATATACGAAGGCCACACGCCTCGAAGTAGATCCTTGTCACCGCGGCCAGGTCCTGCACGTGCTGCAGGTCGTGCAGTCTCTCCGGGTAGCGCAGGAAATCTGCCGGGTCCTCGATCATGGACCACAGGATGCACTTCAGTGCGTGTGTCGTCGCGCCGAATGTCTCTGGGTCGTCGTCCGCAGCTGTGCGAAACCGGACCCAGTTTAGAACCAGCCTGATGACGCAGGCGCGTAGCGCTTCCTGCCTGCAATCGTTTGGCCCCATCACGACGATCGCCGTCACGACCGAGAACAAACCGCTAAGGTCGTCGGACATGTGCTCTCTCGAGAAAGACGCCAGTACTCTCACGAGCGAGATCGCAGTTTCGAGATCTGGATGCGTGCCTTCAGAACTCCTCGCAGGTATAGTACTGACTTGAAGGGCGTAACGTACCATGGACCCGGTGTAGTTGCGTGATATGTGAGAGTAGCGCGCACGCGCTGGGTGCGTCCATCGAATGTAGGTTCTGGATGAAGGTTTCAATTACGAATCCACGGGGAGAAGGCATTGAGTAGGAGACATATTGTAACGCCAGTGAGCGTGCGCACGGTGAGGAGCTTGTCGGCTCAGGCATTGGGGTCGAACCGGCCAGCAAGTACCAGATCCCGCCTCGTATTTGGGCTGGTCCGAACACGCGTTGTCGTCGTGTGAGGAGATCCCACATGCAATTCCAGACCCATTCGCGCACATCGGTGTGGTCCACGTTGCGGCGCAGCCAGTCGAAGCCCCGGAAGCAGGGCCCAGGTGCCATGTCCTCGTCACGTTTATCAACCCAGCGGTCGTTCGCAGTTCGATCGATTTGGCCCCAGGAACGTATGATCCGTGAATCGTCGGAAGTCACGATCGGCCACAGGTCAGAATGCGGACGCAAGTCTCGCTTGCGTTGGAAGTTTAGCATGTATCGCCGAACGGCCGCATACGGTCTCGTCAAGCCCTCGTCAATGAAGGAAAAGAATTGAATCGTGAGGAATGCCTGAGGCGACTTGTACGGGCACTGTGAAAGCCTCTCCCACATGCGCCAGTGGAAGGTACTCCCCATATGCTGAAGAAGCGGCAGAAACGTCGTTGCAAGGTAAAATACCAGCGCCAGCAGAGTCGGAATACAGACTGCCACCGCAACCACAATATGAAGACGCCAGAGCAGCTCGATGACTCCGACGAGGAACAGTCCGAGAGATAACTGCAGCAGCAACGGCAGAGCGGAGATGATGTCCCCGACCTTCCAGTTCTGGAGCCCTTCGTATTTGATCTGTCGGATGGCCACGTAGGTCTCCTGCGAAATACCGACCGTGCGCTCGAACTCGCGAATCCACTGCTTGCAGAGGATAGCGACGAGGGTCGAGGAAAGACTGAGAGCAAGCGAGGTAAACCAGTAGGCATTTATGCGCGTGGATACTGCTGGCTGCAAGCCGCCGAGAGTTGGTGCTGTGACGGGAATTGTCCTATTCGGCGCGACGGATTGCGCAATTTGGGTGAGTAGATTGATGACGGCGTCGTTCGGATCTGGCTGGAGCCAGCGGTACAATTCGACGCTGAAGGCCGTCACCACCGCCGAGAACAGGCCGGCCTGCTATGAGTCAGAACAGAATGGCCGCGAAGGACGGCGGGGAGTGGCTCACGAAAACGAGAAGCGTATCGATTTCCTCGCGATAGGCTTTGCACAGATCGCTGTCATGCTTCTCGAGCGTGCGCGCGCAATTCGCCCACGTTTCGCCCTTCGCGTACGCGCGCGGCTGGTGCCTATACTTTGAGAAGTCCGTCGCGTCCTCGCTCGGCAGGATAGGGATTCCGGCGGGTAACTCCTTTTGCGATGTCACGAACAAGCCGGAAGTCGAGCTCATTTCACTCACATTCAGCATATCATCGAGCCTTTGCCAGTCATCTGAACCTCGTATATCATCTGAAAAGTGAGGCTGAGAGCTTCATTAGCAATACATTATGCGGGGAAGTGCATGGGGCTGCCTCACTTACGCTGTTCTCCTGCGACAACATCCCAGGCAGGTTGCGTGGGCTGACGCAAGCGTTTTCTGGCAAGCCGCAGCAAACAGTGTCCATCATTCATTTGTTCGCCGATCGGGGGCGCTTGTCTGCGCGTTGACAGCGCTCTATCTGCGATGCGAGTGCATCCGGGTGATTTAGAAAGGAGCACGCGGATCCACACAGAGGTAGAGTATTAAAAAATCTTCTACTGACACTCCTCCCTCGTTAAGAGGCTCGGGAGGTCGTTAGCGATATGAGCCACAGTGTGGCGACGGTAGTGACAGACGTCGCGGAACCTGAAAAGTCAGTTTGAACTCCGCCTTGATCCCGACCGAGCCTCTGCTCCGGCTTCCTCCATTCTGGTCCGGTAACGCTTTCATCACACCGAATGGGGCGGGAATTCTGCTCCCAGACTTCGATTTACCTGACTCGCTAGTAGCGGCTCGCGCTGGGCACCATGCGATCCGTGAGCTCCTGCCAGAAGCGGCCTCCTGGCAAATCGCCGTCTGGACGCGCCAAATATGGCCTGCTATCCCGGTACGCGCGCGTGGCTATTTGATATGAACCGCCGCCCCGGTACCCGCGAGCCAGGGCCGAGACAGAGGTTCATGCGACCATACCATCTCGGTCTCAGCTCGCGCGCCTTAAGTATAATGGCGCATTGAGAAAGGTATGTGAGAGTTATGATTCGTTCCGGATCTGGGTTTTCTCGAGTTTGTAAAAGTACAGATCTCTCACTGGTGGCAGGGCAGACGGCGCTTCCAACTTGCGCTTCGGGCGATCCACTTTCCTTCCGCCGCTATCAAACGTGCGTGAAGTTCCATCGCTGCATGGGATCCGCAGAATTGAACGGCTTGAGCATCAGCTAAAGCGACGCGGTCAGCCCAGTTGATGCATCCGCTCCGCAAAGGGTGGCACTTGCCCAGTTTGGGATGAACATCGTGCCCGTCACGGCCAGGGCGGGAGTCACGAACGGGTACGTGAACCTTTTTCTCGTGAGCAACGCGCAATCTGCATCCCGCGGGAGTGGGCGAAAGCCTCACCAGTACTGCCCCGGGCTCCCGGGCACCTCCGTCACGTTGAAAGGCGTTGCGCGCGGCTCTACCGTGAGCCCCGCGTCCTGTCTGCGAGTCAGACTGACGATCCGTTGACTGTGGCTACCTGAAGCACTCGCCTGCTGGCCGCACACGGCGATGGGGACCGTCGGCCCAATGGCGACAAATTGATACAATCCCGAGGTCCCGACGGATGCAACGCTCGAGATCGTCCACTATGACAAGCGTGCATGCAATGAGAACTGATATCAGAGTTTTGGTGAGCGGGACGTACCCTCTGATTGGTCGTATTCAGGGGCGGCGTGTGGAGAGTGTTCGCGATGATCTGTGCTTGATTCAGCACGCGGATGGGAACGGGCACAAGCAGGGGTACTGACAGGGTTCCCAGGTGCTGAGCACGACGTCAGTGAGTATTGGAAAGGCGAGTGCATAGGGCGCACCGGTGAGCCAGTTCTGGTCAGTGATGTAAAGACCACTCGTCGGGTTTCTGATGAAATACGGCCCAGGCGGAACCGGCAGCGCCGCTACGGATGCCTGAGCTTGCGCATCGAACCAGATGGAAATGAGGCGCACCGAGCGCGAGCGAATACAGGGCCGCGAGGGTGATCAAGAGGGCGGTGACCCGGATATCCGGAAGGGGCCGATGCCGGGATAGTAGTCCCGGATACCACTCAGGCCTGTCCCGGATTCTGGGCAAATCGTCCCAGAATGCAGACGGAAAACTGGACATACGCGTCCCGGACAATAGCAACGCCTATCATGGGGTGCCGCGACGGTGAGCTAAGGGGAGCCAGCTGTTAGGACAAGTTCGTGCAAGTCGGCGTACAGTCTGAGGCAGCCGGCGCGCTTGTGCCCCGGCCCCTCACTGAGGTCGCTGTGCTACTTTGGGGCGCTGAGTACCCGTCAGTGTCTCAGTCCATGGGCACCGTCGTCATCCGCCTGCGAGCGGACTGAGTAACTCTGCAAGTGCTATTTCGGGTTCATGGACTCAAGACAATGGGTTCAAGCACTAAGAAGCAAGCTATTTACACTTTATGCGAAAGAAAAACATTAGAACGGTAACACATCCGGGTATCTACAAGGGAACGGCGCCTCGCGCCAGTGGTAGTCCATATAAGTCTGCCCATATGCAGTCCACACAGAGATCTCGTAAGCAACAAACTCTTCCCGTGTAAAGCTCTCCGGCGCCGCTGCCAGCGCTGTTCGGGGCCACGTTCCCACGATGCGCCCAAAGGCGCGTACTGCGGGTTCGCGCACTCGCCACTCCGCTGCTGTGAGCGGACTGGGGCCAGATGGCAGAAAGTTGCGGCCCTGCCAGATGTCAAATACTAGCTGCTGGCGCTCCAACGTCGTTTCGCGTGCCAGCGCAGGCGCCGTCGGGTACTGCGTGCGCAGAAAGTAGTCCAGTCCGTAGACCTCAAAGCGGAACAGCAATTCCGCCACGTCCCAGACGATATACGTTCTCCACGCGTCGCTGGGCCAGACGTATCCCGCGAACGCTGGATCGTTGTGTGCCGGCGGTGCGTATGTCGCGAGAGAGTGCTGATCGAATCGAAAGGCGGCAGGTGTCAATGCTGTGACGAGATTCCAGGGCTCGTGAGTCCCCGACGCAATGGGCATCGCTGGATCCAGGTCCATCGGCTCGCTCGCATCCTCAGCGCGCTCCTTTCCCTTCCTCACCTTCTTCCGCTTTTTCCCCGGCTTGTTCCCCTTGAAAACTGTCGCCTCCGGGAATGCTACAGAGGCAGTAGATACCGTCGCTGAGGTCGACGCAGCCGCCGATTGCATCTTCGCCGCTTCGGGCTCTTCCCGCTGAGCGTCGCGTTCCGCAGCGGCCCGTTCCTCCTCCAGGCGCTCCTTGTCGCGTCGATCTTCCATCTGTCGACGCTGCTTCGCGACCACTATCGCGGCGGCCTGAGCCCCTGTGTAAATGAGCTCGTAGTCATCCGCGGAGAGCAGATATTTCTGAGGGCACTGCGTCCGGCATCCCACCCTCCCCAGCGGATCGAGCCCCAGCGACAGTCTGAATGTCTTTATCAACACTTACCATGACCGTCACAGTTGTGACTCACCTCTCACCCATCGGTCGACACTGCCAGACGCGAAGCTGCATGGGGACATGCTCTGTCTTGAACAGATACTTTCGTTTCCCCTGCCCGCCAGCGTCCTCAAAAAAGCGCAATCTCTTCGTGCGTTGTTCGCCGAGCACAAGCGTCCGCGGGCCCTCTGTTGCGGCCAGGCGCACGAGGCGCACCAGACCACGGGAGGAGAGCACCCGTGGCTCGCGAGTGGAGGCAGGTTAACCCCATCAAAGGGCCGCGGGCGGGGGTCTCGTCTCGACCCCGACCGCTCTGCGCGACAATGCTGGAGGGCCGCTCGCCGCCCGGCCCTCTATGCACACGCAGATACCTTCCACTGGACCCAAGACAGGTCGCGCGGCAGCGCACGCCTCTCGGCGTGCGCCTCTGGGCTCAATCCGGCGGTGTGAAGCGCAAGAAGGAACTGAAATGCCAAAACAAGGAGTCGGAGTAGATACATGGCCGCTTAAGTATCCTACGGAGACGCCAAGGCGGTACTCCCGTCGGGACTGCACAGCATCCAGGTCTGATGCGGCGGGAGTCCCGCCCGACTCATCTGGCTTGTGAGAAACCGCAGGCAACGGCCTCCTACTGCCCGAGCGGCGGCGCGGGAGTAGCCCAACCGGGTTGGGCGGAACATAACCCCCCCGAGGCCGGAGCCTGCAGGAGACAGGTGCGGTGGGAGACATAGATCGAAGTTGAGAATAGAGTCGACGCAGAGCGGAGGGCTCCCGGGTCCTCCCCAGTGGTCCGCAGCGTTCCATCGGCAACCGTTTTGTCGGCCAAGCCATACAGGGCGCCAGAGCTCGGTCGTGGGCCGTGACTTGCTGTGTGCCTTCTCCGCCTGCACTGGTTTGTGCGGTAGCTCTCGCGTCGGCGTCATGTGTGTGCGAAGTTGAAACGTGTCAGAGTCTCGAATAAACCTCGTGAATTGTACTCAGCGGAATGCGCTTGCGACGCGCAACTCGGGCGCTCCAATTACAGACGACCGCGCGTGGAGTCACTTCGTCGCGCTGCGCAGGGCGTAGACACCGGGCATCGGGCTCCCAGCGCGATCGCGAGCCGTGCTTGGATGCGTCTTGCTCGTGCCGGGCTTGTGCAACGGCTTTGGCGAATGCTCGAGGCCCCTTCGACGAACAATTCGCGAAGACAGGGCGACCGCCCTCGAGGAGGCGGCGAGCGAGCGGATTGCGTGCGTGCTCGGGCGTGATGCGGCCCCGTCGTCGTGCGGAAAGTCTCCCTATCCGGGGCACAGCGATCTCGAGCAGTGTGGAGAGCGGAAACCGGGCGTGTCGTCAAGGCGGCTGCGCGGACTGCGATACCGCTGGATCGACCCGGAGAACTCGAGTGTGCAGTGCCGTCGGCACGGATGTGGGTCGCGTCGGGGAGGCACCTGGCCGTCTGCGAGTTGAAGAGCCGGGCCGAGCGCGGGCAGCACATCGCGGCGAGATTTGCGCTCGTCGCGGCCGTGCGCAGCCTCTGTTGGATGCGCGGGACCTCCGCGCGGGGCTCGTACTTGTCCATCTGGCACGCGGTAGCCTTGAGCGCCAGGTGACTGTCGGTGCGATGGGGAAACACTCAGCTCGGGTCCTGTGAGGTTGAGCCGTCCGTCGCCGTCTGGGTTGTGGCACGAGAACCCGGCTGGAGCTTGCGGGAGCTCCGGCACCAAGCTCGTCGTCGAAACTGCGCGTCCACGGACGTGGGAGGTCGATCGGTGCGGCGTGTAGTGAGCGCGCGGTGATGGCGTTGCAGGGCTCGCTCTCGGCGCCCGTGCCGTTCTTGAGCGCCAAAGACGCGGCAGAGGAGCGTCGAGGGCCGTCGGAACTCGAAGCGGTCGTCCCGGCATCGCACGCACAGAGACGGCCGGCGTCGTCGTCGCGCTGCGCGCCCCGCACGTGGGTCAGAGAGAAGGGCCCCTTTCCGCGCACGGTCCTGGGAAAGTCGCCTCGCGCGCGGGCTGTCGCAGGCAGACGAGTCGTGCGGGCTTGCAGCAGCGGCATCGGGCCGAAGTCGGCCGACTTTAGGGTCTGTCAGCGGACCTTGATTCGGCCGCGAGGCGGGGCGCGCGGCCTGCCAGTCCGCTCGTTCCAGTTGGCGCGGCTCGAGCTTGGGTGTGCGGCCGGGAGAGCAGATCTCGCTGCTCCGGCTGGTCGGCGTGATGCAGGCACGGATCACCGCGCCAGGCGGGCGGTCGCGCAGGATCTCGGCGTCACCGGGCTGTTCCGCAGTGCCGTCCCATCTTGCGTACTCGAGGGTTCTGCTGCGGGGCGACCGTCGCGGTGCGCTCAGCTGAGCGTTCCGGATCGCGCGAAGCTGTACACTGCACGAGACGGCGCGCGTGCTCGGGCTCGAACAGAGGCGGTTGTCTTTCGGGCGCGCTGCGCCGACCTGTGCTTTCGCGACGCGGGACTTCGTGGGCTCGTCAGGGTCCGCGCAACGCGGGCTGTAGATGGATGGCTCAGCTCGGGCATGCCGGGTCCCATCGTCGTGTTGCTCCGTTACCCGCGCTGGGCGCGACTCTGGGCCTGTCAGATCCGACGCGGGACTCCGCGTCTTGTCGGTCGACGTTGCTCGTTGCGCTGTTCGCGCTCGAGAGCGCCGGCTAACGATGTGCGCGAAACGCTCTCTTGTGGGTTGCGCCGGAGCGTGCTCAGGTCACGCGCGTCTTTGAGGGCCGGTTCCGTCGCGTGGCCGTTCGACGAGCTGCATTCGAAGCGAGCGCCGCCACCGCGTCGGGTTTGGTCTGTTCGCCGGCTGCGGCGTCTCGTGGATGGAGGGCATCGCGCCGGTGCGCCGGGATGCAGTCTGGCGGTCCGTCCCTGTGCCGCGGGAGGGCGCTGAGCGGCTGGGTCCGGGCAGCGGGGAAGAGGAGACTCAGCTCAGGGTATGGACATGCTGTCCTGCCGTCGCCGCATCGGGTCTTGGTGACCCAAATCGCGCCATTCGAGAGTTAGTGCGGGCTTGGCGGCAACGTTGTGCGCTGGAGCCGACGGGGGTCCGTTGATGCCAACGTGCGGGCGGTCGAGGAAGAAGAGGAAGAGAGGTGGGGAAGGGAAGGGAACGCGCGACTAGTCGTGGCCGGGACCTGCTCTGGGCAGTGATCCGAGGCTGCACCTTGCGCGGGTGCATGCGCGCGCGGGTCGTACGGTCGTAATCGTCGTGAAGCTCGGGTTGTCCAGTGCATCGCCGCGGCAAGAGTCAGAGGGTGGTGAGGGAGTTGTGGTCGGGGTGAAGAGTTGTACTGTGGGCATTGACGCGGCGTCGGCGTTGCAAGCCCGTCGCGCGCAAGAGTCGGCGGCTACACGGTCCGGCTCGAGCGGCGAAGAGGGGTAGGTGATACCTGTGCTCGGCGGCTAGAGTAGTGCACGTCGAGGAGGTCCGGCTGATGCCCGTGGGTCGAACGACGCCGCACTGGGTTGCCGGCGGCAGGCAGGAGTGCACGGTGCCGATATACTCGCGTCAAGCGAGACGAGAAGGAGAGGGCGGATATGGGGGCAAGAAGTAGAGGGATGTCTTGGGTCTCGTAGGGGATGTGCGAGCCGTCCGAGGGAATCGTTTCGACCTCGGGCGGGTGTGTCGTTTTGGCATTATGTTGCGGCCAGGCGCACGAGGCGCACCAGACCACGGGAGGAGAGCACCCGTGGCTCGCGAGTGGAGGCAGGTTAACCCCATCAAAGGGCCGCGGGCGGGGGTCTCGTCTCGACCCCGACCGCTCTGCGCGACAATGCTGGAGGGCCGCTCGCCGCCCGGCCCTCTATGCACACGCAGATACCTTCCACTGGACCCAAGACAGGTCGCGCGGCAGCGCACGCCTCTCGGCGTGCGCCTCTGGGCTCAATCCGGCGGTGTGAAGCGCAAGAAGGAACTGAAATGCCAAAACAAGGAGTCGGAGTAGATACATGGCCGCTTAAGTATCCTACGGAGACGCCAAGGCGGTACTCCCGTCGGGACTGCACAGCATCCAGGTCTGATGCGGCGGGAGTCCCGCCCGACTCATCTGGCTTGTGAGAAACCGCAGGCAACGGCCTCCTACTGCCCGAGCGGCGGCGCGGGAGTAGCCCAACCGGGTTGGGCGGAACACCCTCGTGCTGCATATCGAAGCCTAGCACCCAGCCACGCTCGTAATTCCAAAAGTAGTCGTGCGTGTCGAGCCTGCGCGACTTCTTTCCGGCTCTCTTCATTTCGAAAATGCGCTGGTTCTCGCGTTGCGCTTCGTCCTTTACCGTGTAATCGACCTCCGACTCCTCCTCGACGAACCACCGAAAGTCGTCCAGGGCTCGCTGCTGACCAGGCCCCTGTAAACGCCAACCGGACGGTTCAAATAGATACCGCTCCGGTTCTTGAGCCAGCTCGCGTTCGTCCGGCGGCACTGCTGCCAGCAAGACGCGCGCGGAGAAGTCCTCCGCGGCCTCTTCTTCGGTCGGAACTTCGTCCGGGTCCATGAACCGTAGTTCTCGTCCTCGATCGGTGGGCTCTTCCTCCTCCTCTGCGCGAGAGCCAATGCGCTCTGGAGGCAGCGAGATGGCTGCTGCGCTCTGAGCCGTCGGAGTCTTCGGGTTCTCGTTCTCGGCCCTCGCGGCTGTGGCATAGAGACCTAGCACCTTGCCGTATTCGACGTGAGCGGCGCGAGGGACGAAGCCCTTGAGTATCTGACGCCACTGTGCTGCAGAGAACCGGTGAACCGTGTCTGGAGACTGCGTCGCCGCGTTTTTGATGAACTCCGAGCGCAGAGCCACGTACGACGCGAACATGCGGGAAAGATACCCAGCATTGTTCATGCGCGCGAAGATGCCTAGAGTGGGCACGAGAAGCTCGCGACCGTGCAGGAGCGTATCGCTCATCGGGAACGGCTCGTTACGCAAGCCATAGAGTTGCGTATAGTGCTCGTTGCTGGAGTCCACCGCCTGTACAGCCTCTCGCGCGACTTCCCAGGCGAGCGGAAAGTATGCTGGCCAGTCAAAATCGTCCTTCTTGGGGTGCCTAGCCTTTCGAACGCCCGGCGCAGTTGCGGGGCCGGTCGCTCGCTTGCTCGATTGTGCCTCCTCCGGCGGGCCGTCAGCTGGGAATCTTCATCAGCATCGCGTCGCCTGGTAGCGCACAAAACATACCTTGGCGCTTCACGCTGGCTGTCGCGCCGGTCGAATCGGTTTCCGTTCCTGCCGACCTGTACCCAGCTCGCGGAGGCGCACGAGGCATGGCATCTGACGTCGCCAGTAACGCAAATCAGTGACAAAGGATCTCCCTCAGCCTCGCTCGCGCTTTCTCACCTTGCTGCACCACTGGCTGCGCTGGGAGCCCCAAGGCGGCTTCCTCCAGAAGTGGCATTGCATCGTCCCCGCCGAACCGCATCTCCTGCGCGTCGTCGTCGCCTCTGTCCTCTGTGTCGTCCGCAGCGTCCACCCCGCGAGGATCCGCAAGTGGCAACTCGCGCGTCTCTTGCACGCCCGCCAGGAACGTTGGTTCGCGCAGATCGTCCCAAAGCGCAAGCTCGCACTGCGGGTGCACGAACTCGACGCGCTTCCAGATCGGGTTGAGGATCTGGTCGCGCTTGAACGCGACCATGAAGAAAACCGGGACACCGAACTGCGCTATGCGCTTCGCGACGTTCTCGTCCCAAGTGAAGACCCCGCGATATGGCTTTCGTTGCCAGGACTGTCTGCCGAGGTCGACGGTGGGTGCAAAGGGTGCACCTCGTCGTTCGTACGAACGCTGGATGTCACGCTGCTCCGAGCGACACCTCTGGTAGTTGTTCCAGCCGCGGACCTCCTGTAGCGCGCGTTGATAACCGGCGATGGCGCTCAGCAACTCGCGCTTGGACAGAGGGTGTTCGACGTAGCCAAGAGCCTGCCGCCCCCGCATGAAGGCGCCTTGTGGCATTCCAGGCTCCGTACCGTGTATCTGGCCCCAGCGCACATAATCCTCCTGAGCTGCCGCCCAGTCCCGCGCGAGCGCAGTGCGCAGAGCCAACGATGCAAAGAAACGCTGGTTCGCCGCCGGAGAGCAGTGCGCCGCGAAGTTGACGTTGTACCACCGGAGGCAAGATTCAGCTCACTCATTTTGAACATGAGTTAAACTCACATGAACTGGCACATTGCAACCCAAGCCTGGTGTGTAAAATGAAATCACATGGGGACTCCATTGTTCAAGGTTGAAAGGGGTCAGCAGACTTGAGAAAATATATGGTAGAAGTCCATCCGAATTGCAAAAACAGCCCGAGAGACATTATTCTGGGGGTATACCCAGGTAGGCACAAGTACAGGAGCGACAGGAAATACCATGTCCGTGTCTGCGATGAGTGCGACAATACCGAAGTGCAGTCCGATAACCACATGTTGCACAGCCCAGATAATTGCCTCCGACACGTGTGTTGCTGGCGTGTGGATGAGGGCTACATGAGTTTAACTCATTTCGTTTTGCGTGAGGTGAATATTGCCTCCGGTGTACCAAGCCATGTCCCTGTCGAGGTTCTGGTGTTCTAGCCGCTCGACATGTCCATCCATGCACGTCGGGACGAAGGCCATGTGGTAGCAACCGACCTCGTGCCACTGCGACCGTCGCGTTCGCTCGTGCGGTCCGTAACGGCAGTCTGCGCGTTCGGTCGGCAGCTCGTTTGCCGGGGGATAGGGCACGTAGTCCACATTCGATAGAAACAGGATATCGTGTTCCCAGCCCCCGACAGTCTCTCCCTTGGCCATGAACGTGTACGAGTGGTTGAAATAGCCACGATAGATCTCCGGCGCGGTCGGGTCCGCGGAACCAGCAAGTTCCGCGGTACGTTCGGACAGAAACCCGTGAGCATCTGCGGCGAGGGGTGGGGCTGTGGGATCGCCGTGGAATGACGGCACGCTGTTCGGCACGAACGCGGGCAGGAGGGGTCTGCCGGGAACAGGAGCTCGAGGGGTATGCAGGCGCTTAAGAACGTGATCCCAGAGACGCAGCCAAGCCTTGCACTGTCGGTTGTAGTGATCAAGATGTTGCCATAGGAGCGAGAGCGTCCCGAAACGCGCAGGGACAGTCGGCGGGCTCAGATCGGGCAAGACAGTCTCCTGCCGCCTCTTCTCGTTCTCCTCGAGTCGTTTCACCGTGGCCTCGACTTTCAGCATCCAAGCCTCGAAGGCAGTAGACGTTATGACAGCCTGTGGGCACGGTCTCACACATGGGTGGTCGCCTCGCTCCCTGAGCGCGTTGTTGACGCGATCCACATCGGCCACGGTGATGCCGGCCAACTCGCGTTCGAACCCCACGGCGTCTACTACGACCCGTAGGTCCAAATCAACGTTGGCGCCGTCGCTTGTTTGCCAGGCGAATTCTCTCGTCGTCCTGTATAAAACAATATTAGAAATTTGTTGCGCTGTCTCACGCCTCAACCCGCACCTCGTTCCGGCCGCGCGATTTCCATGAACGATTGATACCGTCGGGGCGTTTGACATGGTTCTGTGTCTCTATTAACGCACTTGGAAACGCAAGGCAACCTGCCGGCGCACTCACTCGTATCGCTGACGGCTTCCTCGGCCCTGGGCGTCGCTAGGAGTGGTACAATAGCTGTACGGAACTCTTTACTTCGCGCAGGGGGCTATGCGCCTATGCTCGACACTCGCTGTGACACTAGAACAGTGTGGGGCAGCAAGAGGGAGCAGGGGACCGGCCCATGCCGGCGGGCCATTATCTGCATCCGGACTCCAACTCGCGGCATCAGATCAGGTTTGCCGCACGCCACGCGCATCCCACCGCTCCACCCTGCGCCGGTTGTCCACTTCCCATCCGGCCCCGCACAGGCCTTGTGCCGCCGATTCCCCATGTCTGCAGCTCCCGCCGCGGACTTGCTACCCTCCGGGGTTCCATGACGCGCGTCCCGTGGTCCCGCACAGCTTTTGTGCCACCGCAGCGTCGTCGCGATAAGAAATATATCGATTGATTTCTACCGTGTGCCCTCGTTTAGAACGTCTCATAGCCGTACTCTGTGGGCATCGCTCACGCGTGCCTTGCGATTCTTGCCGTTGCTTAGAAATTAGTCTTCCGATGCGATCGAGCTTGCTCATTGTCTCCATCGACGCCGCGGGGCTGTTCTGTCACGTTGCCCTCGGCAGGTCCCATTTCCGGACCTGCTGGACAGCAGCGTTGTGCGCATTATCGTTATTGCGCTTTGTCTCCCGTTCCAAATGTACACGCACTTGCTCGAAAAGTGCCTTCTCGACGTTTCGGACTTGTCGCGCCCATCCAGATATGCACGTCCTCTGCGGCTGCATCATCTCTCACTGCGTAACTTGTCGCTTTCCGTTTGTGGCAACAGATCGCCCAGGCACTGCGAATCCCATCCGAATCGGGTCGATCGCTGCAGGCACTGTTTATCTTCCCAAAAAGGCAAAATTCACCCCCTTCTTGCACGTGCGCCTGCCTGTTACAGGCTGTCCTATTCTCGACATGTGTTTTCTCGGCGCAGAACGCCTTTTAATCATATATATTCTTCTTGCGCAGATAGCGCTTTTACAACATCATTGATCATATGCTCCTAACGCCTCTTGGACGGCGACGAACGACTGGGGCCCTTCGCCTTCACGTGTACGACCTGCACGTCGTCCTTCTTTGCTTTGGACTTCTCCTCCTTGACTTCGCGCTTGATGCCCGAGCCTGACACCACAGGGGGCGAGCTCTTGCGGCGCTTCACCTCGCGCTCGTTGTCCGGGTCGGCCGCGGGCCAGCGTTTGTTTGAAAGCGGCATGTGTATAAAGTCTGTCGTTTCTGTCAGTAATATTGTCCGCGGCGTGCGAAGGAGAACTAACCTTCAGAGTCCGTTGAGGGAATCTCGATGGGTGCCTGTGTAGAAACAACCGGGGCGTTGATCACGCGCATACGGATCGGGCTGTCCTTCACGAGCATGGAGCTAAGGTAACCAAAACCCTGCCAGGTGTCCTCCCTCGAGTTGAACACCTCAAGCGCAACGTTCTCCGCGTTCGCCAAATACGTGCGCAGCCACTCGGGAAGCGTGGGCCACGACATGCGATTGCTCGGCACTTTCATGCACTCGTAGGCGAACTCGACTTTCTGCATCCTCAATTCGTCAGCGCTGATGCATGGACCACAATAAGGTTGAGCACAGCGCACCTTGCTTTCGATGATGGCGACAAAATCCGTGCGCCTGCCCCGAACGCGCCGGGGAGGGAACTCAGCATCCAGCTGTGCGAGAATCTTCGCCTTCCCCTCCTTCGTGATAATTTTGACGCGCTGCGCAGTAACAATATTGGTCAGTCTGGTCTATGAGCGCAAAAAGCACAACTTACGGGCTGATCTGCGTCTCCGGAAGGGGAAGACGGCCTTGGCGGGTCGTCGCCGTTCGAGGCGTCGACCGGTCCCGCTTCTGCGTCGGCCTCCTTCTCCTTGGGCTCGAAGGTGCGAAATTCCTTGTTCGCCTTGTCGTAGACGCAGAATGGACCAATGCGTATGTTTTTGGCGCGTTTATCGCTTGCGCACGTCTTGCACTGCGCGCACGTGTCAGTCTCCGACCACAGAAATGCAATGCCGTCGCGCACCTTGTACCAGACTCGTCCCGGCGACTGCGTCGTTTCGAACGAGTAGAGGTTAGACCCCCCACACGAGGTGCAGGAGAGCACGTCGCAGCCGGGTCGGGTGCAGTGCAACTTGACTGTCTTGTGGTCGGGGTCGCAGAGGAAGGGCGGCACGTCCTGGGGCTTCGTGCCCGCCGCGCGATGGGCCGCGCGATGCGCCTCGTCGTACGTGGCCAGCGGCTTGGGAGTGGCAGGCGACTTGGTCGGCGACTTTGGCTTCAGCTGCGGCGGCGGCGGCGGCGCGGCCTCGTCAGAAGAGAATCCGGCGTCGGACATGGCTGGTGTGGGTTTCCTTTCGCCGTTTCCCTTGCAGTGCGTGTATAAACGTTTTCCGATCATGCTGCGGGCCCCACCGCTGGCCAATGGCAGAAACCACTGCCCGTTCATATGCACGTCTCAACGCCCGTTCCTGCCAGCACGCCGACTGCGGATGCCCAGACATCCGCAGTTAGCAAATCTCAATGTCGTAAACCAGCGCGATCGAGATTCATCCTGTGCCCTGTGGTCGTCACAGTCCGGCGAAGAGAATTGTCCGGTCGATGCCGACGTGTTGCACGTGACCAGCGACTGCACGTGATGCGCACTTGTCACGGCAGAGCACACCACACTCGCCAGGACTGGCGCTGAGGAGGGGAACTATGCGAGCAAGAACATGGGTGGTGCATTGACCAGACCAAATCTGGGGATCAGCCCAGAAGGCCGTCCGCCCTATATACACATCATGAGAACGCCGGAACGAGACTATCCCGGATCACCGTACTGCCTCGAGAGAGGTCGCCGATCTGAGCCAAAGCCCGCGATGTCCTCGAAGCCCGAAGTGGCTCGACGAATACCCCATAACCGAACTCGTCCCCGCGAACCAGCGATCGAGCAGGCGTTGGACATACCGGGATATGCATCGAGGACTCCTCGAAGGACAACAACCTCTCACAGACCATCGTAGAGCCCCGAGCGCGCGAGGGGGTGGAGATGCGGCGCGAGCTGGTGCCGCTGCAGACGTACATCGCGATGTTGCGGCTCGTCGAAGTCTCCAGGGTGTAGAGCGAGCGTGCGAAGGACATCGGAGAGGTGTCTCGAAGGTATTCCGGATGGCACGAGGTCGAGGGAGCGTCTCTGTCGAGAGAGCGGTGTTGAGGGGTAGGGCTGGGAAGAGCGCGAGCGGCGCTGCGGGCCAACGGCACGAGATGTCGGCGCATACACGACATCCTAGAGGTAAGAGAGGGTGGGAGAAGATATCCCGGGTGCAAGAGACACGAGGGGATGTCGAACGAGTGGTTCGAGATCGAGCCGCGGGACCAGAGGCCGGATATGGGCGAACCGGCCGAACGCGAGCCGCCGAGGCGCGGCGGCGAGGGTCTCACCCTCTAGACGAGACGGGATCCGTTCCACGAGCAGATTCCGGGTCTGAGGTCGCCGAGGCAAGTCGTCGTCGTCGAGATAGGTCGAGTCGTCCAATAAAGGCAGCGGCGCATGATGGGGTGCGGGTGGGGCGCGAGTCTCACCCGCCAGATCGATCCGGCTCGCGATTCCGCATCCCTAGAGCCTAGGGACTAAGCGGGATAACGGGATTTGAGAACGGCGAACTGAATGGGTAGGTGGGGGAGACTGCGAAGAGGCGAGACTTCGAGCGATGAGAGGTTTGAGCGTGCGAAGACCTCGAAAATCGCAACAGCACTGCGCCGCTCCGAGGGTTGTGCACCGATGACCGTCATACAATTATTGCATGAATGGACGTGCTAGGAAACATATCGCCGTGACAGTAGTCCACCGGTCCTTCCGGAAAGGAAATCAACGGTTAGGCAACGCTAGTCATCCATCTTGAATATATGATGCATAATTCGGCAAAATTTCGCGATCGTGAAGTCAAATTGGAAAGCGTGTGCGCCCCTTTCCGGCGCTCCTCGGGAAACTGCCCTGAGGCTTTTCAGCATGCGAGGACCGTGCCACTGTCCAACAATCGACGCGCGGACACAGCGCCAACTTGCCAGCTGGAGTGACCCTGGCACGACGTCTCCGGGAGACCTTGCCGAATCGATCGTGAGAAACTGCCCTGACACACCGATAGGAGACACCCGCATGGGATCCCCACCGCCTCACCAATCCAGGATGACTAAGGGGACTTGGCAGCCGGGATATCCGAGAGCACGCAGGGATCTTGCGCCCGCTGGTCGCTCTCAACTGATCTCGCGCGAGAGTCCCCCACCCCCGACGCTTCCTCTCCCTTCTCTACGCGCCTTGACGAGTGGGCCGCATATCAACGCCTGCACTGTCTGCTGCTTTCTGCGCTATGCCCAAGGCGAAACACAGTCCGTTTGCGCTAGTTCGCCCCTGTCTCGGGCGGTTCTGATCGCCGCACGCAGAACGGCCGAAGACCTCGACTGCACCAAAAGCCCCACCCACTGAAAGTCAGGGTAACCCAAGTCGCACACTTCGCCCCCGCCCTGCAGCAACGCCCAAGGCTGTCGGCGTGCCAGTCAAGCCACGCCAGTGCACCATCTGCGGTCGGCCGCGACTCGGCCATCCCAGACAGTGCAAGGTGCGCCCTCCATTGATTATCCCCAAGGACTTGTGCGCTCAGGCCGGAAACAGGACGGCCCATCAGCCGGCGGTCGTTTGGCTGCGCTGGACGACGCGGCCAAGGAGCGCGAGGCGGAAATCCTCGCTCAAGAGGCTCAATTCGTCGCGGGGCCACCAGCAGAAGCTCTGCATGTCGAACATCGTATGGACGTCGACGACGACGCGACCGCAGAGCCACAAGGTGAACACCGTGCTCCGTGGCTCCGTGCCTTGTCGCACCAGTGCTAAAACATTCCCGGACTCCTCCTCAGCGCCCGTTGAAGCGCTTGCCACACACTCTCCGCACTCTGCGGACCTCGCAGACGCCCCGCCGGACGACTCGCCACGCGACCAGACATTGCCGCCGTCGTCCAACGTCCCCGCGCCGCCGGGCGAAGCGGTTGCGGCACGCTCTCCCAACTCTGCGGACCTCGCAAAGTCCCCGCCGGACGACCCTGCGTGAGAAGGTGATCAGCACTCCATCCAGCGAGTCCGAGCCCTTGGAGGGCGGGCTCCGTTCCACCCCCGCCGGTGATCTCCCGCTCCGTGAGTTGGCACGCAGGTAGCGGGACCCTCGTCAACTGATGAGCCTTCGACTTCAGCGATGAAGCGCAGCAGCAAGACCAAGGAGGAGTACGATTCGCGCAAGGCCAGCAAGAAAACGACGGAGATGTTCACGTCAATGGCCATGACGGTACGTGGATTCTGCACGGCTTCTGATCTTCCGGCGCTGACGAGGTTAGGGAGATCTTCTGGCGAGCAGGGTCCCGGGCTGGGCGTTCTGCATCTTCGTTCCAATGGCACGCCGCGGTGAGATGCGCTCGTGGACGTCCACGAAAGTCCGAGGCGACGTGCCCGACCTCCCCGCCGAGATCCGTCAGCTAATCTTCCAACGCCTGGAGCCATTCCGCGAGCAAGCCGACAATGAACGAGAGCTCGTACTACAGGAGAAGGATAATCTTCTGAAGGAGAAGGACTCGCAGCTGGCACGCTACAAGCGGGTTGCAGAAGAGGCCGAGCAGCGGGCCCGGGAGAAGGAGCAGGAGGCCGCGGCGCTGCGCGCGGCGTATCAGTCTGGCAAGGAACTGATTCATTAGTCGTTACTTCTCGCGGAATACACTGCGCTCCCCCGTCCCAGCTTCTGTCATCCATCTCAGCGTGCACGACCGTCCATTCGACCAGGGTCAGGCGACCGTCAGGCGACCCTCATAGCGGCTTCGTAATCCAGACTCCATAATCGTGTGGAATGACATGGAAACCCGCAAAAAAAGAAATGCTGCGCGAGGCGGCAAACGTCCCTTCCCGAGCGGCTCCACATCCGGCTCATTGTGATCGCGGGATCAAATGCAGCGGGAAGGCATTGCGTTCGTCGACCCAATGGGGAGCCAGACGCGCTGATGTAGTATGCTACCAGACAGTCTTTGTGAGGTAGTACACACCTCACAAATCAGACATCACGTCTCCTGAACTCCACGCCCGCAATGTGAGATGGATGGACACAGCGCGGATGCCTGGGAATCGCAAGCCAGAGCAATTAACCACGCAATAAAAACAGCAGTGAGAGGGTCTTGCAATTCTAGAATACTGCGTCTCGAGGGCAGTAATAACTCCAAAGATAATGCGGAGAGCCAGGCAGCCGGGACGATGTCATTGACCACATACGTGTACGCGATACCAGAAGGGAAGAAGTGATGAACCCAGGAGCAAGAACTGCTCGGATGGGTGGGGCTTCTCGCCCGGGCACACGGACTGTGCAGGCGGGTAGCAGAGAGGCCCAGCGGGCGGAGTCGGACCCGGCCCGGACTTTCACCCCGGGCGGAGTTGAAACGGACTCTGTCTCTTGTCCTCCTTCCGCCCACTTCCCGCGCGCGCGACCTCTCCCGCCGCAACCACTCTCACCCCTCACCCGCCTCCGAGCCGTCCTGACGAGTGCTTGGCCCCTCTAACCCGGTATTCCATTCATATTTTGTTGTATCCCGACTCTGACTTGCTGACGTTTTTTACCCTTTCCTGGGCAGGTTCCTTCGCTCAAGCGGCCCGCAGTGCGCGCGCTGGACGTGCCACCCTGACAGTACTTGTCACTGGCGTGTTCCAGTGCCGTATCCCCCTGTCCTGACAGTTCTTGTCACCAGGGGTATTCTGCACATCCAGCCCGCTGCCGCGCCCCGCGACTGTCTGAGGCTTGGAAGGGCATGTCTGGCAGGCTGTCCACATATCGCAAACCCCGCCGTGGGCGGGGACCAGCCAGGGCGAGTCACGACGCCGGCGAAAACTCGAGAACACCGCCGCATCAAGATCACTCGGAGCACGCGGAAACGCGTGACCTGGCCGCGTCCATCACGGCACGTGACGACATCCCGGTTTCCTCTCACGGTCACGATTGTGAGTAAGCACGTGCAAGGGCTGCGGCACCGCTGAGATCACGTGCTCAATCAACCCTCCCAGCTTGTCCGGTTCCCCACGCATCAACCCGCCCATCGGCCTTGGCATCGAGTTCCCGTGGCCCGTCGCAGCCCAACTACCACCGACGCCCGCCTCGTTCGCAGTTCTCCGCAGAGCTCACGTATCCTCTGTACCGGGAAGCCGTAGACACCTACCGCGCGGGCTTCTTCCAAGTCGACCCCCGCACGTACATTGCTGAACTCTTCGACGTGGCCACCGGAGATCGTTACCGCGGTGTCCACGCTTGGACTGTCGTTCAGTGCCATGCCGACCTCAGCGGGACGCTGTCCTACAGTTGCTCACCATGTCCCGACTTCAAGGAGCATGCCAACTGTGTTCACATCATGCTCCTCAAGTCGTCCGATCCGCCATCCCTGCGGCCATTTTCGGAAATGGACAACCCGCGCTGTCTGACGTTCGAGCATTGGACCCGTACCGCCGACGATGTCTCCCAGACGACATTCATCTGCATGTCACCCGCTGAGACGCCAGTCTTCGTCCCGCATAACGGGGACTCGCGCAACTCCGGCATTTGGACCTGCAGCCGAGACCGTGGAGGGACTTGTGCACACGTCTCCCTGGCACGCGAGGATCCAACCTGGAAGTTGTACATGGAGCGGTACACCAGCGGCACCGAGAGCAACGACGAGCTGTCTGACGAAGAGGACGCCGACGGCGAACAGGAACGTCATCAGCGTGAGAACGGTACGTGATTGAGATTGTAGAGACGAAGATGAATTCTGAGATTTAGCAGTTGATCGTAGAAGCGCGGAGGATCTTCACGAAGAGCGGAGCGTTTCGCACAAAGACGTTGGGCCACCGCTCTGGTCGCGTCTTCCCGCGGACGCCGCACAGTCCTATGCGACGGTCTCTCCGATCCCTAGCGTCCTTCCAATCGGCGAGGACGCGCGCTGTCGGTGTGGCAGCGTGCCCCTTCCATCAAGCAGCACGCAGCTCATTGCCTGTACGGTATACGGTACCCTCGGCGCGCGCGCAGTTCAGATCGAGGTCCGCCCTTGCTCGACATGCAGGCCCGAGGCGCGCCAGTTCGCCGGCCCCGATCTTCGAGAACAGGGCCTGTTCAACTACAACAACAGACAACTGTACACGCATGAGTTATTGAACAGGTTCAGCACCTCGATGCTCGCGCACGAAACGCCGTTTCATGCATTCCGCACCGTAATCCAGCGCGGATACGAGGAAGCTCAGTCTCAACTTCCGTTCGTTGGCGACGACGCATTTCGGACCGCATGGTTCTCGTTCTGTGAGGTGTCGGTCGATCGATCGTGAGTCAGGGGCGCAGAAAGACGCGGCGAGTGCACTTTCTCGGGCAGTCTGCGGGCACGCGTGTGATCGGGCTCAGTCCTGCGATCTACACTCGGTAGCAAAAAACTTTAGGTCTCTCACTACTTGTGCTAAGTGCGTGTGTGTGTGTCTGTGAGTCGTTGTTGCTAGCGTTGAGTCTCGAGGGTCGTTCTGTGACGACCTTCGAGACTCTCAGTCGTGGCTTTATATACATGCGAGAGAAGAAGTTCTGGAACCGTCCGGCAAAGCCGGACGCGATCTCGAGTGCTCCTGAGTCTGGGAAAGCGAGAGTCGAACATGCGAGATCATTCTCCGCATGTCTGGTCGACCCGCGATCCCATCTCGTTACAATTACCCCCCCTCTAACGAAAGCGATGTCCCAATCGCGTCAGAGAAGACTGTAACTGTAGTAGAGAGCTCGAATCGTCATTGTGAAAACTACTTTGAAACTAATCGGAACACCTTTTTGGAACTACACTTCGAAACAAATCTAGAAAACGGCGCGTTGGCCTACACGAGGCGTGCGAGCGATGCCTTTCATGAGGTTGGCCTTCATCTCCTGGAGGAAGAAGCCGTCTTCGCCGCGGTACTGCGGGAGGAGCAGAAGCTTCTCGATGTCCTCGGGCCAGAGCGCGCGCGTCTTGTCGCCCCAGAACAGGGCCACCATGATGCGGCCGTTCGGGGAGCGCCACATGTCGACGTCGCGAACGCGGGCGATGCGACCGTTAGCGAAGCGCACGTCGTAGTCCAGGCCCATGTACTTGGGCCAGGCACTGAAGACGACGGCAATCGGGTCGATCTTGAACGTGATCTCGTTGCGCGGCGACAGCGCCGAGAGTATCTTACCCAAAGTGGCCTGGTCTTTCTTGTCGAGCGACGAGATGACGTTGATCGTGCGCTTCGGGTTGCGCACCGAGTTGTCAAACGCGTTGAGCGTCTCGCCTGGGGCATGATCAGCACCTAATGCGTCCCGCGTGCCCGGATTGTACTCACGGACGGTCATGATGTCCTTGATCGATGAGTCCGGCCGAGGCTGGGTGACGCGCAGGGCCGGCGGGCGGTAGATGCCCACCGACTTGACAGGCTGCGGATCAGGGCGGAGGTCATCCTGGATGATCTCATCGCCCACGAGCGAGTAGCGGGTACTGACAGCATTGTACGGCGGCGGCGGCGCGTCGTCGTCATCGTCGCCGTTGAAGACCTTGATGCTGTCGCCCTCGGAGCCGCAGCTGGATGCCGGGTACGCGGAACTGACCTCGGACTCCGAGTCCGAAACGTCGGCGAGTAGCGCCTCCGCCTGCGCCTCCTGCTGGACCTCCTCCACAATGCGGCCGAGCCTCGGAAGGCTCTCGACGAGGCCTTCGCGGTCGGAAATGCCGACTGCACGCAATTAGTACCTGTGCCGTGTATGATAAGAAACTATTGACGTACGATCCTGCATCACCGAGCGCAGCAGCTCCTCGAAGTTGCGCTGCAGCTCCTCGTGGGAGATGCTGCTCCCCGTTCCCTCCGTCGGCGTGCCCGACGCGGAGCGCATCGAGACGTCGGAGGGCGTGTTGCAGCGGGAGTGAGCGGGTGCCATCTCTGTGTAATAAATTTCCTTTTCCTGACTCTCTTCTCCTTCGTCTGGTGTCCTTTATATCCCTTTCAGCAGCGTGTACGCGTCCACCGCCCACAGCGGGCTTGCGCGTCGCTTTACGCGTCCTTGTCGACGACAACGAACCTGGAACGGTTTAGCATCGAACGGTCGTCTTGTTCGACCGAGATCTCGCTTCCCGTGCTCATTCGAGATTGTTCGCGCCCTTGTAAGCTTTGACTAGCTCAGGATACTGCTGCGCAAACTCTTTCTCACCTTTCCAGGTTCGGTGCTGCTCTCCGAGACCTTCCCACTGGATGAGGAACTGCCGGCCTCGGCCTGCACGTCGGTGATCGAGAATCGCCTCGGGCTTCTTGGCATAGCCCCCTTGGCGCTTCTCGACTACTTCGGGGCGCTTGGGAATGCGTGCCGCGAAATCCGGTGGCGAGTGAACGTACATCTTCAGATACTGCCCATTGATAGTGCTGTGAATCTTGTCAACGCCTTCGGGCAAATCCAAGACGTACGAGTTGTCGTTAACCTTTCTAAGGACCTCGTACGGGCCCACCCAGAGCGCATTTAGCTTTGGTGTTGGCCTGCGAGCCTCCCAAGGAGGGTTAATGTGCTTTGTTGACAACAGGACTTTGTCTCCCGGCTTGAATACCTGCAACCGGCGGTGCTTGTCGTAATACTCGGCCTGTTTCTCTTGTGCCAAGAGCATTCGCTGCTGCGCGGATTCTCCTTGCGCACGCAACTTCTGGATGAAATCATCCACGTCGGCAATCTCCGTCCGCGTGTCTGACGTAAGCAGGTCGTGTGGCAGTCGCGGCATCCAACCGCAATCCAACTCAAACGGAGAGTATCCCGTCGATTGGTTCCTCGATCTGTTATAAGCGAGCTCAAGAACCGGTAAGAGATCGCACCAGTTATCTTGTTTGTAGTTGATGAAGCTCCGCAACATGACCTGGAGGGATTTGACTGCCGATTCTGATTGACCGTCAGACTGTGGATGATTAGCAGTGCTCAGCGCAATCTTGACGCCAAGTGTCTTGAACAATGCCTGCCAGAAGTCACTTGTAAACTTGGAATCACGGTCTGAAATGATCGTATTCGGAAGTCCGTGGTGACGCACTACCTCTCTCATGAAGAGCTTGGCCGTATCCTCCGCAGTGGCGCTGCGGTGGGTCGGAATGTAGTGCACCCTCTTCGAGAATTTGTCCACGACGACTAGGACCATGTCAAATCCGTCTGCGGACTTTGCGAAGGGTCCCGCAAAATCCATCGTGACCGTAGTCCATCTTGCCTCGGGAATCGCATTGGGAATCAGCAATCCTGCGGGCAGTTTGTTGGAGTACTTGTTTCGTTGGCATTTGTCGCATGAGACGACGTACGCGCGAACATCCTTCGACATCCGAGGCCAAAAATAGGCTCGTGACAGCGATAGCGTTGTTTTGTCCGTTCCCATGTGTCCTGCGGCAGCTGCGTCATGATAGTTGTGTAGCAAGTCTTGACGCAGTGTCCGGAAATTAGGGACGCACAGTAGTAACCTTGAGCGGTCTGGGTGCCGATAGAATAAGAGCCCGTCTTTGTAGACGTAATTCTCCCAATGTCGGTTTGCCTTATTCGCTGCAAGTCCTTCAGCTATTGCCGCAAAGTGGTTATCGGACGCATACCCATCTCTTACCTCCTGCAAGAACTTCGGGTCTAGTGTCACGATTGATGTGTTGAACGCCTCGCAATTCATGACTGGGTATTTCTCTTCTACCGGCGCGCGTGAGAGCGCGTCGACATTTGAGTGTGTTTTCCCTGGCCTATGAACTATCCTGACACGGTCCCTGAACTCCTGTAGGTCGATTATCCATCTTTTCAGACGTGCGTTCGTACCTTTGTAGTCAAGGATCCATTGTAGCGCGGAGTGATCTGTGATGATCCTGAACTTCGGGACACCTTCAATATACGGGTGAAACTTTCGTAGTGCCCATACCATTGCTAAGCATTCCAGTTCCGTCACTGAATATCGTGACTCCGGACCGGTGAGAGTGCGAGAAGCGGTGCAGATGATGTGTTCGCGGCCACCGTCTCCTGCCTGTGCCAAGACCGCTCCTATTCCCGCATACGACCCGTCGGTGTAAAGAATGAACTCCTTACTGTAATCCGGGTGTGCGAGAATGGGTTCCTCAGCGAGTTTCCCACGAAGTGTCTCGAAGGCGGTCTGACAGTCGCGGGACCAGTCCCACGTTGCCTGCTTCGACAAGAGGTTGGTCAACGGCTTTGCGATAATAGAATAACCCTTGATAAAGCGCCTGTAGTAGCCCGCCATACCTAGAAACGTCTGTAATTCCTTGACATTCTTTGGTATGGGGAATTCGAGGATCGCACGTACGTTCTCAGGTTTCATTCCGATGCCGAGTCTCCCCACTCGGTGTCCGAGCGCCTGTACTTCTGAGTAGCAGACGTGAGACTTCTTCAGCGCGAGTGTGAATCCCGTCGGGATGATGCGCCTGAGAACGGCGTCAATGTGGCGCAAATGCGTGTCGAAGTCTGCAGAATAGATGATGATGTCGTCTATATAAACCACTGCATAGTCCCACTTTGAGCTCCCCAAGGCTTTGTCCATGCATCGTTGAAAAATAGACGGACCGTTCTTTAAGCCGAAAGGCATTCGTTTGTACTGGAATAGCCCTACCGGCATGCGGAATGCGGTCTTTGCGCGATCCTCAGGTTCTATTTCGACTTGGTTGAAGCCCGCATTCGCATCGAAGGTACTGAAGTATTTCTTTCCTTCGAACTGGCTGAGATAGTCGTCAATACGAGGAAGAGGGTATTGGTCTGTCCTCGTTACCTCGTTGACCTTCCTATAGTCGACACAGAACCTGATTTTGTCGTGCTGCTTGATTAGCACGACGTTCGATGCCCACGGGGAGTCAGCTTCCTCGATGACATTGCTGGCTAGAAGCCTGGCAACCTCGTCCTCGATGAATTTGCGTCCCCCCGGCGAGACCCTGTAGGGTGGTGTAGAAACGGGCGGGGCGTCCCCAGTGTCAATGCGCACCTTCCCTAGGTTTGTATGTCCCAATGTACGTGTTCCGTATGCGAATGCACGGCGGTTGTTCCATAGGACCCCAAGCAGCTTGTTCCGTTGTTCTTCCGACAGCGCCGGATTGATATCGAGGTCTCTAAGGGCCTCCTCGAACGCCTGAACGTCCTCAGCGTCGTCCTCACTGCTCTCCAGTGCCATGCTCTCCGCGCTTACCGATCTGTCCAGCAGCGGGAATGCTCGTCCGATGGTGTCGCCGGTCGCGATTCTCACCGGAAAGGGATCAACGTTGAAGACCTCTGCTATGTGCGACTTGTTGCTCATTGCTCCCACCATTCGTGCGGCAGCCACGGCTCTCTCGTCGCGTATCGGCACGGGATCCATGTAAAATGCCCTTGTGCCAATGGCCTCTCCATTCTCCAGTGCGCACTTGATGTGAGCGCTGTGGAACGGTTTCACGATGAGTGATTCGGCCGCCCGTAAAACGGGAATGCGGTTTTTGCGTATTGAGATTGGAATCCGCGACGGAGACACTGGTAGGTTCTGTGTGAGCGTCAACAAACTGGCTTTCACGTCCACCGTCCCACCGTAGTACGACATAAAGTCATTCCCCAAGATGATTCTTGAACCCAAAGAAGGGTTGACGTAGAGTTTGACTGGTAGTTCCACGACCTTGCCTATACGTTCCTCTGCACGCAGTTTCACGGTAACTGACTTCGTGATAGCAGAATTACCTCCCACTCCGCGCAGCGTCACTATTTGACATGGTCGAGTTTCTATGTGCGGTATCAGACGCTTGTACAGTTCCTCGTCGATAAGGGAGACGGAAGATCCGGTGTCTGCGCATGCGCGTACCTTTCTATCCCCGTCCATTCCCTCCAGCGTTACCTGAAGGTAAGCCGGCGTCTTATCTTCGAAGCTCATGGCCGGTATCTCGTCAACTGGCGTTGATGGTGGTGCGCGTAGCCCGACTGTATCGCTGTCTTGTGTTGGCGCGTCAGCAACGTCCAATTCACTGTGTTGCAGGGACCCACCGTCAGAGTTCGATTCCTCCGTTGTCGGTCCCATGCAAGCACCTGCTGTTGACTTCTGAGCAGCCGTTCGTGCCGGGACGTCAGTTCGCGGGACGACTGAGATAGCCTTTTCCCGAAGGCGAGTTGACCTTCGGAGTGTTGTTTGGTCTTCGCCTGATGCTACCTTTGCTTCAGCATCATCGTTCATGAACGTCTCAGCAAAGTACGCACCCGTGTCATCCTCGTAAGCAGCTTCGGACGGTTCATATCCGTCGTCGTATTCCCCGTCGTACGCGTCCAGATATGTCGGCTCATCATGTTCGTCTGGGTCCTGGTCATCGTGATCAGCCACATATGAACGCATCGTTCTCTGCGGCTCACGTGATCGGTCCCCAGGCTGCCTGCTAGCCTCCTGGTTCTGACGCGCGTAGGTCGGTCGTTGTTGTGCTGCTACTGTATCTGATGGCAATTGTCCATCCCGACGCGTATCTTGGTTCCTCCACACTGGCCTCGGCTGAGACGTCTGGGTACGGACGGTATCCTGCTGGCGCTGTGAGTACGGCAGCTGGGTAGACGTACCCTGTTCCCTTGGCGCTGTGTATCCACTAGCTGGGCGGAAACCACGGCCCTGCTGCTGATACGGCCTCTGCGCACGCGACGGTTGAGTCGAGCGCGATGGGTCCGTGCCAGTGTAGAGTTGTCGCAGTGATTCGCCCAAATCTAACAGTACACGCCGGAGTTCCGTCAGTGACGAGTCGTTCCGTCCAAGAGTGGATTTTATCACACCCTGTAAGATCGGTGGAATACCAGAGAGCACATCTAGAACGAGCAAGCATTCGTCAGCACCCTCACCAAAGACCATCCGCTGAAGCCTCGTCCTGGCGTTGAAATAGACTGCGAAACTCTCACCTGGACGCCATGTCCGCATGCGGAGCTCGTGAATCTTCACAGACTCGTAGTTTGCGGAGCGAAACGTCGTCCTGAGTTCCTCAGCCCAGTCGTTCCACGTTGTGAGCTGCTGACGGCGCGCTCTAGTCAACCCTGAAAGCCAGGTGAACACGCCATCTTTCAAAAGCATGGGTAAAAGCGCGCATACCTTGTTCTCGTCGACGCCCATTTGCTCGTAGATCGTCGAAATCTGGCTGATCCAGTCGTCGACGTCTTCGCGTGGGCGCGCGTGGAACGTGGGCAGGTCCTTGACTTTGGGAAGATAAGCGGGCGTACCGCTGCCGTCGGCTCCGACCGAAACTGATCGACGCTGATCTGCGGGCTGTGCAACCCCGCTCTCCGGCGCGACATCTGGTTTCCTCTCGTCGTCGTCATCGTCCTGGACGCCTGACGGGCCCGGTGGCCCCGGAGGACCTGGCGGGTCTGGCGGACCTGGTGGACCTCCGCGTGCTGATCCTGGCTTCTTCGGCTCGTACATATCGTCAGAATCCAGTGACTCTCCGTCATCATGACCCTTCCGGCCCTTGTCTCTATTCTCAAAGTGCGGCGGACTGTCGCGCTTACCGGTGTTCAGGTCAAGGATCTGTGCTACTTGCGCAGCAATTTTCGACAACGCGTCATCGTTTCGTCTCGCGCGAGCTATTGCTTCACGTTCACGAGTTTCCTTGTATTCGCGTTTGTGGTCTTCTTCTGCCTCAATTCGACGCAAAATCGGACCTAAGCGCGCGTCGAGTGCCTCTTTAATAACAGCGCTGTCTACCTGAACGCTCGTGACGTGCTTTTTCGGCAGCGCCTCGACATGCTTTGTCAAAATGTCTACCGACAGTGTCAGAGCCGCTATCTCGGACGATACTCGGCTCTGGTCGTTCCCCTGTGCGGTATTCATCCCTTCAAGGGCAGACAAGACCCGCTCTGACTCTCCGCCGACCATTTCCTTGATCAGCGTGCTCGTCCGCGCGAATTCAGTTTCTATGGCCTTGCTCATTTCCTGCAGTGTTGTGCCGATCTCAGCGGCTCTCACTATTCTCTCGGGTCCTTCCCTTATCAGAGGTGCGCCTAGCACTGCGAGGGTGCTATTCACATCCTTTAACGAGTTGTTGAAGGATTCGAGAGCTTTTGCAAGCTGCATTTCGATTTCAGCTGCTGTGCTCACAGTCTGCAGCTCAAGGTATAGTCCTGTATGCTTCAATGCGGACATCAAAGTCTCATAGGCTATCCTACAGCGACGATACAGCTCCTCAGGAGTCAGAACCTGTGAGGCCGTACCAAGAGCACCGTAAGCAAGCGTAGCCGTTGTCTCGATAGTATGATACTTGTCCGCTAAATTCTCAGGCCCCAAGGGGTCCGGACTGCCGGACGCATCCCTGTCGGTGAGGTTGCTATACCGTCCCTTCCTCCGTGGTTCAGACGATGCCTTCTCCGGAGGCTCCTCCTGAGCCTTGTCCGACGGGTTCTTCCCCCAAGACACGTGGCCCGACTCGGACCTGTATCTATGAGGTGAGCGCTGTCTTTGCTTTTCAGGATTGTACCGACCTGACCAAGTGTCTTCGACCAGCGGTATTGGCGGGGGAAAGACTGGCGCGTTGGTCGTCGCAGTTTCTGGAACATTCGTTCCCGGCGCCTGCGCTGGCGCGTTCGTATCCGTGACACCCGGCTGCGGCGCATCTGCGGCTACCGAGCCAGGCGTCGCCGGCAGAGGAACATTTGTTGGGCCCGGCGGCTGCACGAGCGGCGGGGCTGTTGGCATTGAGCCCGGCGGCTGTGTCAGCGGCGGGGCAGTCGTCGTTGGGCCCGGCGGCGGCGGCTGTGGCGGCGGCGGGGCATCGTTTGCTGTGCCCGGCGGCGGCTGAGGCGGCGGCGGGGCATCTGGGGCAAAGCCGCTTGCTGGCGGCTGGTCGGCATTCTTCTGAGTGGACATCTTGTCGCTGTCGATTTGTTGTTAGCTAACTTGCAATCTACTGTCTCTGGGTACAAGTAGGATTCGTCCACCAAGTTGTGAGGTGTCGGTCGATCGATCGTGAGTCGGGGGCGCAGAAAGACGCGGCGAGTCACTTTCTCGGGCAGTCTGCGGGCACGCGTGTGATCGGGCTCAGTCCTGCGATCTACACTCGGTAGCAAAAAACTTTAGGTCTCTCACTACTTGTGCTAAGTGCGTGTGTGTGTGTCTGTGAGTCGTTGTTGCTAGCGTTGAGTCTCGAGGGTCGTTCTGTGACGACCTTCGAGACTCTCAGTCGTGGCTTTATATACATGCGAGAGAAGAAGTTCTGGAACCGTCCGGCAAAGCCGGACGCGATCTCGAGTGCTCCTGAGTCTGGGAAAGCGAGAGTCGAACATGCGAGATCATTCTCCGCATGTCTGGTCGACCCGCGATCCCATCTCGTTACACGTTCCGCCGGATCCAGCGCCTCGACGATAGCTTTGGCTGTCTGACCTGCGGGGATAACCCTCGCATTGTCATATTCGACGGCGTGACTGCGAGCTTCAACGCGAAGCACCGGACATCGACTTTAACTCCCCCAACAACAGTCTTGCCGAACGCCCCGCGCCGCGAGTCCACGCGCGTTCCTGTAGAGTCAACAGCTCTTGTGTGGGGCCGCATCCGAGCGAACGCACAGAAGGCCGTCCGATGGCGCCTCGGATTGACCAGCGGCAACAAGTCAAAACTCGATGGAATCGCGGGCGATGAGGACGCCGATGCGCCGGACGCCGATGCCAGCATCAGTTCCGCGGAGAGGCAGACGCTGTCGCGGCAAACTAAGCGCGATGCTGCTGACGCAGCGATGAGGTCCGGCCTCACTGTGCTCGCTCAGCAAGTAGCCTCAGTGGACAAGCCGCTGGGCTTACTGTTCTCGGCATTCGTCAATACCGACTACGCGAAGGAGTTAGAGGCCATGAGACGAATGTATTTGGAACTCCTCGACCATGTGCGTCACACGCGCTGACAGCCAGGGACTCTCATACTGACTAAATTGTAGATCTTCGCCTATGAGTCTGCGCTACTTTTCGTCCCCGAATCGTGCTGGCTGGCGTTACGACGCCTGCTGTCCGATGACGCAGCTGCGGCCCTGGTGCTTCTGCGCGATGTCCCGGCGCTGGGCGTCGTCGCGCGATTGAGCAACAAGTGCGCGGAAAGTACAGCGACGAGCTGAAAGGCGTCGTCGACTTCATATTGCGTCGGGCCATCCGCGTGCGCAGCAGCCTTTCGAACCATGAATTTGAGGCAGCCACACAGAGCACGGGCGTAGAAGATTGGCGCGAGGTATGTCGTGATAATTGTGGGTGAAACTGTGAGGTTGACATGCACTGAGACAGGAACGTTTTACGGACGTCCGCGCGTGCGCCTTCGGCCTGAATATCCGCACCTTCCGGGCGACAAGAAGGTTGATCGCTCTGTTGTGACGGACGCCGGAGCTGGAGGAATCGGCTGCGCGAAATACTACGAAGCTTACGGCCAGCGCGGTCAGACCGGCGGGCTCATGGCGGCGTGGTGCCCACACTGCGTCTGCCTCGGATTCCACTGCATCCCGAAAGGCGAGGGCCGGAACGATGTCTTCTCGGCGCTGTACACGCGGTGGGAGACGGCACCTGAAGTAGTTGTCTACGACTTCGCCTGCGCCCTCGGGCCGTACTGCATGCAGCGAGAACCGAACTTCTTCGGGCGGACGCGATTCCTCATCGACGGTTTCCATGCGAAAGGTCATAAACGATGTTCAAAAGCTTGTTTTATCAGCTCCTACAAAAAGAACGACCCTGCACTCGCGGCCGTGAACTCGAGCGCGGCGGAGTGTGGCAACGGCGGCCTTCTCAAAATCCGCCGGCCGCTTAGTTACATGTCTCAGCGGCACGCGATCGTCTACGCGTACACATTCCTCGCGATGTGGAACCGCGAACGCCGCATCGCCTCTGCGCGCAAAGCGGCGAAGTAGTCTGTGTCCCAGAATCCGTGACTTCCCAGAATCCGTGACTGAGAGCCTCCATTTTACGGGACATTGTCTATAGAAGATTCGGACGAGACTTGGCTGATTTTTCGGGACGTGAGACTTGGATTTACGTGACAAACCTGTCTATTTGGTAGTTTGAGTGTACGGACTTAGGTAGACAGAGTGACTTTGCGGTTTGGGGGACACGCGGCTCTCTATTTTCCGGGACATGTATGTACAGGTTCTCGTCCGGATTCCGGGACAACTTGGCCCAGAATTCGCGACAGGACTCAGTGGGATTCGGGACTACTATACAGGAATCTGCCCATCTGGATACCCCCGGTGACCATCATTTCACTGATAGATTTCTAGTCTTTGGATGGCATATCTCTCGTGCGACCTCGGCCGGCGCAAACGGCCATTTGTGTTTGTATCCCCAACGTTCCATTGTTGCGCGTCGGATGGGATTTACGTGATGCCACTGAGAGCGCTGAGATGTGACAGTGCTTGAGTATGTGGTTGAGTAATTGAGACCGTGCACTTTGCGCGTGGGTCGAGGCCAGAGTCGCAGCCAGCCAACACCCGCCGCATCCAGGGTTCGAGGGTTTCGTATAACCCAAGCCACAAACTAAATCTCATTGCCGCCGGAGGGGGCTCAACGTCATTCTCGTGACCGTTTGAGACGCCCGTCTATGTCCTTGAAGCTCTGACATGAGCCCCGCGAGTCTTTATGCCGGCGTCCGTGACTAGCTCTAGCTCTACAAGTGTGATGGGGAGCGCAGCTGCGTGGTCGTCGGGGCAGAATCCAGCCGAGTCGCATGGCCTCGAAGCTAGGTAGCCACTTAGAGGAAAAATTCGGGGCTAGGCACGGCAAAACCAGGTCTGCCGTCAATCCGTCGACAGCAGGCCGCTGGCAACTTCATGCGGAACATCAGACATTAGTATCGTTCCCTCTGCTATTCGCCGAATGGATATGGGTGGCTCTGTTGACGTACATCGCTGAAGACGCGCAGGAACACGCAGCAGTACCTGCCCACGGTTCGGGACCAGCTCCTGTCCGATTACAATGCGTTGAGGCGTCCAACAGCAATGGTTGGGCCTGAGTACGGGGAGATTACGAATGGTCAAGACGATCATCGCGCCCGAGTGCGTGACGTTGGAGCGCGCGGACTGCGGACAACGACGGCCGCAATTGCGGAGTCAGACGGCTTTTTGGGACTGCAGAGACTGAGACAGGCACTAGATGGCGGTGCCAAGACCGAAAAGCGTCTTCATGTTTCACCAGCGGCCGTGGTGCTTTAGATACAAACTGTTTCCGGAAACCTCATCCTTAGCCGCGGAGGAAAAGCAGTATACGCAAAATCACCCGACAGGGACCATGAACCCCCAGAACAACTTGCTCTACGCGGTGCCTTATTCCCGGCGGAAGGGACCTCTTCCTCTCCGGCACGTCACAGCGACGTTCGGCACTGTGTTTGACGAGATAAATCATCCGCGTCGCCCCCTGAAGCTCAGCCACCTATGCAGCTGAACGCTCACAGGCGCTCCGAGCTGAGCCTGACCCTCCTTTCAACTCCAGGAACGAGGATGATGCTTCTCGGCCCTTCTCAGGAGTCGGTCTCGGGCGTTCATGTGCACGAGTTCCCCTCAGATCTCACCCAACATTCCCCTGTCTCACCCTGCGGTAGGCGGCAAGCCAGCCACCTGTCCGTGCGGCTAGGTTTGCCGGCAGCAAAACTCAGCGAGCTTTTGTCGGGCGTCGGGTCGAAGGCGTCTCCCGTTTTTATAAATTGGCCGGGAGTACATTAAGGGGGTACTGTAGAAGGAACGGACCTGGCACGACCACTGTACCAGACCTTCCCCCCATCAACATGCGAACACCGTCTAGGCTGGAACATGGGCGAACTGCAGCGTCCGAGCCGTCTCTGCAAGGCCGATGCTGACGGCTGTATCCGCGAGCAGAGCGAACCTGCGCAGATTGACGATAACGCGGCACGCGAGCGACGTGTAGATCAGACGCTCGATGCTTTTGAGCGCGGCGATGAGCCCGTCGGGATTTGGCCCCCACCACGAAAGGATGCACCGCACCTGTAAAGGAACATCCTGTAGGTCTCCTGCGGGCCTCCGTCAGTCTCGCCGTGCGGAAATGTCCAGACGAAGCGCGTACTGGCGCGAGGAGGCCGACGAGCAGGTTGAGCGAGGAGAACCCTGCGGACGTTCCGGTTAGGCTGTTGAGTAGAGGAGCGTCGAGCGGCGCACCCAGCATGAGAGTGAAATACAGGAAGGCTGCACGATGGAGTCAGATCGGGGTAACACGGCCGTCTGACTCTGTGAGAGCCGCACCATCGCGATAAAGAGACGCTGTGAGCCGCGGTGATCCCGGCCGAACTGGGGCAGTAGCGCCGAGTCAGCGTCTTTGTTATTATTGTCTCCGCTGCGGGAAGGGACGTACAGTACTCCCGCTTGTATTTGGCGACCGTCAATCCGAGCAATGCTTTGTAACGGTTGCTCAGCACGCTCCTGACTGCTGGAGAAACACCGCACCGATGTCGACGCAGCAGAAGACGAGCCATCCAACGTACATCAGCCGGAATGGCATCACGATGCTGCACCCGTGCGCGTCGGAGAACTCTGCGTGGTTAGCGATGACTACATCACATCCAGAGTCCGGTTCAATAGCAGATACAACGGAGAATCGCTTCGCACGCACAACGAGTTTTAGAGGCCCATATCACGTTGAGGTAGATCCCCACTCCAGCGGATACGGCTCCGAGAATCGCAAAAAGCGCGCGCACGGCGCGCGAGCGGTCCCAGATGGCCCAGGTGCGACGTATGATGAGTCCTGGCACACTGCGGTCAGAGATTGGGAGAGAGCGTACAGGTGAATGCGGACCTTGACTGAGCATCTTGCCGATTATGACCGAAACTGAAAGCCTGTGAGATGCAGGTCCGGTGGTCCGCGCGCAAGCGTACAGCTCTGGTACTGCGAGAGGGCCTTACAAGTGCCCGAGCTGACATCCCCAAAGGCGACTAGGCGCGCGCACGATTGTAAGAACGAGATGGGAAAGCAGTGAATGACCGTACAGAGAACTTCCACGAGGGTTTCGGGCCACGCGGAGTATCGCGCCGTGTAGAACAAAGCGTCCGTAATGCCGGGACGCGCTCGCCACATGAACCGAGTCTCATCATCGAAAGTAATTAGGTAATCGTAAACCTGAGTATATTATAATTACCGAGAGATAGAAGGCTTCGTTCATCCGCCACCGCTGACCAGTAATGCCGCCTTGCACGCTGAGGCAGATTCAGAATGCACCCCGACCCAAACCGAGAGACTCGCCGTGGATAGCCTAAATCTAATGTTAGGTACTCACTTGCGCGCAGAAACGGCTGCCTCATACCTTATAGATGCTAGAGGCGGCGATGGCAGCAACCACCTGTGGTTCCGGACTCTCCATCGCGGAGTGTGCTTGTCGTTTCGCCGCCCCGCAAGATCGACCATATAAATCCCAGAATCCGCACAGCACGTCAAGAAGGCCTGCTGAATCCTAGGAACTGTTGGTATCTTCCAAGGGTTTGCTACGCGCGTTCGACGAAGGGCCCATAATCGGCGCCCCACGGCACGGTCGGCAGACTGCGCAGTAGCATCCCAACATCCCACTACCTTCCTAAATAGGTAGTCGACGTCGACGCACTCTACTCGCTCAGCACTGCTTAGAGCTCGCCATGGACGCTCAGGATGCACCTGGTAGACGTTTCCGAGTCCTGGTCCGCGCAGTAGCCTCGCGAACGTCCATTCCGACGGCGGGCGGTGACACGTCAGCATTCCCCGCGCTCACGCTCGTCGACGGTCCCCACCACGCCAACTGCTCTTGACTCTTCTATACCCATTCCTGCGCGATCCGAGGGTATAGAAGGGAGTGAAACACTCCCGCTCCCCGAGGACACGCTTCGCCGCAGACCTCGTCCAAAGCGACAGGCAGGCTTCCAATATCACTTCATTACTCGCAGAGGGCGTCAGCAAATGCGGCCCCAGAGTTTCTATCGAGTCTTCCTGCCTGCAGAGGACCATTCTTACGACGTTTGACTGGGGCAGCAGCGCACGGTCGCGCGGCGCAAAATTTCGCGTAATACAAACCGACCCCGCTCCTCTCCCTGCGCACGTGATCCCTTAATAGCTGTGGTGTGTCCATAGTGAGCCCTCGTCGTCCGATGGTCGTCGCTGGTCCCTGGTCGTTGCTGGTCGACGCTGGTCGAGCCGACGAGCTGACGAGCTGACGTGGCGCGATGCTGCGCGATGACGTCAAACATCAGCCGACAGTCGGTGATCATGCTGCTGGGCCTGTGCTGAACGCTGCTGTATTTCCTCCGCTTGGCCTGCTGTAGACCAGTCTGAGACCCGCAAGTCTCAGCTGTGTCATAAGCCCACTTTTTCATAATCATAGTCTTCTTCCCGCCGGAGATGCACAGTGCAAGCATCCGTCTGGGGCGAGTTGACCAGAACTAGTCCAGTGCTTTGATAGCAAGCACGCGGTGGGCCAAAGCGCTTGCAACGGCGGCAGAGGATCCGCAATGTACTATTGCCGAGGTATGAATCCACATATACTTGCGGCAAGCCTCCGTCCGAGAGCAGCAGCGCAGTCTCTACGTACATATCAGATTGGTGTAACCCTTCGGTTTGTGAGTATTCCTCCGAAGATTGGTCTATGCAAAAACGCAGCCGTCATTCAGCATGAGCATCTGTTGTCCTTTCTCACGTCCCTTATGACTCTGGCAAACGCTGCGGCCCCAAGAGGTCGTTGAAACTGTCATCTACTATCGAGAGTGTTATTCCTACATGGGACAAAAGACGCTGTCTGATTGCAACTTGGTATCATTACGACTAGGTTTGCATCTCAAGGCAATTGCGAGGGCTGTAGCCCGGACGCAGTCTCTTGCATATTGACCGGCTCTGTGTTCTGGTTGTTAGCTGACGGCATAAAAGATGCCTGCTTGGCGCAGTCGGGGCACAGGGTCTCAAGGGAACATACCAGGCTGCAGTATGTTCGGCCCTTGAAAACCGGCGTTCATTCGTGGACCGTGCCGTGTACCTACCTACCTACCTACCTACCAAACGCTCATGAAACCAGGCCCAGGCAGCGGAGTGGGTTCGAGCGGCCCCGGCACCGTGCCGCCGCGCCAGCCACCTATAGACGTCGTTGCTCGATATGTTTCAAGACGATGCGAGGAGAGCAAGAGGCGATGTTCGGGACCGCGAAAGTGTAGTTCGGACCATTCGGCCGAGCGCAAGACGGTGCACTGGGCAGGGACTGCTGGCCATAACGCCAGGATGGAGAGAAGGAATGGCACAGCGCCCTCGTTTCAAGCGGCGAACACGAGCATCGGAGCGTCTGGGGTAGTCTGAGCTGCCGAGCCGGCAAGGAGCCTGAAACAACGAGCTCAGGCCAGATTGAGGGTCCAATATCTATGAACAAGGAACAGCCGAGGGCGCAGGAGCGCGCGGGGCGAGATGGACAGGTTGGTAACGGGCGCGAGCGGAGATTGAAGCGCGTCGCCGTAGTTTCTCCGGGCTGAGTTCTCTGGCTGGACTCTGGAAACGTCAAGCAGCTAGCATTGAAGCGCGTCTTCATTCTGCTTACGACACCTGGGCCACGCAAATGATTTCTCTGAATTAGTCGGTGCTCGTCGAGGTCCCACTCTCTTCTCCTGCACACAATCGTGCTATCTGCGCAATCTGCGCGCGTTCTCAATTTCTCAAGGGGCACAGAAATTGGCGTGTCTGTGCTCACACGTTCAGCTAGACTACACCCACCATGCACGTTCTCGGCGCGCTGCTGCTCTTCAACCTATCCTCCGGGGCCTGGGGATTGGTCGTGCTGTATCCCGCCGTGTCCTGCGTGTGCGGAATGTGTACTGGGATTTCCAGCAGTAATGTGACAGCCGCGTCGGGCGGCGTGGGTCCGTCTCCAACTCCCACCCAGGGCGCGGGGAAGATAACCCTGCTCGTGTGCTCCGTGTGAGCGCGTACGTCTCCTCTGATGCCAGGATCCCGGCAGCGAGTACCGGCGGCGTGCTGGAACATGGGCGGAGCGGTCGCTGTGGCAGTGCTCAAAGGTGTCTCTCGAGGTGCGTCGGGCAGCGGGAGCATATCAGCACCTCGCTGAGGTGGTGCTCTGCTCTGGGACTGCGCGGGACGCTCGGTGCGCCGGTCCAGGTGACCACCTTCCGGTCCGTAAGAAAGCTTCAAGAGCTCGTCGACGATGGGGCGAATCCCCGGCGATGCATTCAACAGTTCGGGGAAACGGTACTCCAGGCCTCCCGCGGCAGACCACAGGACTGGCAGGCCGCACATGGACATGTACAACCGCGTCAGTTCAGCCAGGCTCTGCGCGTGCAGCAACTTGTGCAGTCTTTCCGGATGCTGCGGATAGCCCTCCCGGCGGCCCAGAAGTGAGCCTAGCGCGGCATTGAGCACACTGGTCGCCGTATGAAAATCCTTGCTGCCAGGGACAGCGCGTGGGCGGAGCCAGTGCACGAACACAGTGAGGATGCATGCATGCAGGCTGGGCGGTACGCGGGTGTCCAGGTCCGTGACGATCACATGCATGATCCTGAGTAATGCGCCCATGTTCCGAGAAATGTTGACACGAGCGTAGGATGCGACGACCCTCACGAGAGAGGCAGCTACGTCGAGATCGAGGTCTTCGCATACTTGCGGTCAGCATCGATGCGAGGTGCAAACTGGACAACGCACCGCCTAGGAAATTTTCACGCGAGATTTGGCCGAGAATGTGGGTGGCGCTCACTGGATCGATGAGTCTCACATTGTGGATGAAACTCTCGGCGACGAAGTTGGTAGTCAGATTCTCCGCAGAAGCAAGGGAGAGCATGGCAAGTGCGCGAGAACCCGCTCCAGAGAAACCCTGCTTGTCGATGCTATCCCGCGGTAGGACGTGCAGTATGCCGCGGGTACGCCAGGCGTCTGTTGAGGTCGAATCTGATGCCATCGCCTCCTCCCAGATGCAGGTCCATATCCACTCCTTGACATCGGGCTGATCAATGTTTCGACTCAGCCATCGGAGCCCTCGAAAGTAAGAGCCAGGAACACAGCTTTCCGATTCCCACCTGCGATCTCGGCGGGAATAGGCCTCCCGGTCGAATTGATTCCATGAGTGCATTGAGGATGGTTGGGCTCGTCCCGAACCCGCAGGCGGGCTGCCGTGATTACGTCTTTGTGTCAAGGCCCAACATGCCTCCCGGAAGACGCTGCGGAGCTTCGCTCGGGCACGGGAGAAAAGCGTGTAGACCTGTATGGCGAGGAATGACTGCGGCGACTTGTAAGGGCACTGGGAGACCCAGTGCCACAGACGTGAGTTCCGCCGACAATAGTAGTGTTGAACGACTGGAAGGAACGTTGTCACGATGTAGAACAGCATGGCACCGACCGTCGGGATACAGACAGCAATGGCCACAGCCGTGTGGAGTCGCCAGAGCAACTCGATAATGCCAAGAGCGAAGCCGGCGAGAGATAGCTGCATAAGTAACGGGAGGGCCGAGATAAGGTCCCAGACCTTCCAAGTCTCCAGTCCATCGAGTTTCATCTGCCGAACACCGACGAAGTCCCTGGGCGACAGGCCCACGTAGCGCTCGAATTGGCGCACCCACTGTTTGCACAAGGTGGCCACAAGAGCCGCTGAGAGACTGAGAGAAAGCGACACGAACCAGTAGGTGTTGATCCTAACGGCGACCGAGTGCGGTATCGCAGTAGAGTCTCGATATGGTGGCGGTGGCGGAGGGGTCCTGTCAGTGCCATTCACCACAGCGGACTGGCTGATGCGCAAGAGTAATGCTATCACGGCGTCGTTGGGATCGTCCTGCAGCCAGCTATAGGACTCCACACTGAAGGCGGTTACGACGGCCGAGAATAGGCCAGCCTGGGAAGAATTAGAACCGGGGCTATCAATCTTACTGACATAGGTTACTGACATAGGGAAGAAACTGCACTCACAAAGACGAGAATCGTGTCTATCTCCTCACGGTACGCCTTACAGAGATCGATATCGTGTTTTTCGAGCATGGAAGCGCAGTTCCGCCACGCCTCGTCTTTCTTGTAAATCTTCCGTGGTCGGTGGCGATATTTGGAGAAGTTTCCGAAATCCCGAGACGATAGCTCCGGAATACCAGGCGGTAATTCCTGTGCAGCATTGTAAGTTCTGGTGCTAAAGGAACGGGAAGTTGCGCACATTCAGCATCCTCTCTATAAGCTGCCTGTCTTTCTGGAGGTCCAAGCTATCAGGCATGACTGGATCCTGTGATTTTGATACATATCAATATCCGACCGGGCAGCTCGACGACATACCGGCGTTGACTGGACAGGGGGTTGGTTGCTGGGCGCTGTAGAGCTCAAGGAGCCGAAGGTCAGGCCGGGATGCAATTATGGGTAAAGAATCACAACCTGTACTACCTACGCTTGGAGTAGGACGAGTCTTTGAGGTTCTACACGCACCGACACTGCCTAACAACGGAGCCGTGCCAGCGGTGCACTGCTTTCGACGGGCGTAACTGCCAGCCCGTTCGGTACCGGGCTACAGTTGCGTGATTATGGTTGCTGGGGACAAGCTGGGGAATTGGGGTGGCTTTACACGATGCATGTCTTCACATGCCATCAACGACTCGACGGACGACAGAAGCGGACTGAACGCTGTTGAACTCCGATTTGATACCGAACTCGCTACGTCGCTAAGCGCCTATTACGTAAGTCCATGCGCACAGTTCGCAGATCGCTCGACGCCACTCTCCCTCCACTGCGATGCACGGCCATTGTGATTGCGGCTACATTTCTAACCATCATGATTCGCGCCGTCTACTGCCAAACTCACATTTCTCCGTTACCATGACGTCCAGGGCTATGTTGAAGTTGTTCTTGCATTCACTGCCGCTAAGACTCGGAGTTTAGCGGAGGATTCTGCATGGGATCTCGCGCGCTGCTTGCGGAGCTTGTACATGTAACAATGTCACCAGCCACTCCTCTTCACTCGGGTTAGAAACTAGTTACCTTTGCTCGGTGACGTTCCCCTTCGTCCACAGAGATTAGATATCACATCGAGAGTCCGACACACACCACTGAGCCAATGCACCGCATCCTGATGGGCAGGGGTGACGAACTGCAATGTCCGCTGCGTGTCGACAAGGCAGACACTCTCGAGAACGGGCGCAGTCGCAAATATTGAGAATGACGTAGCACGCGAGGGACGTATAGATCAAAGGTTCGATGCTTGATCATGTTATTTTTAATCCAGCAGGACGAAGCCGTAAGCGGTCGAGGACATACCTATACCGGAACATTCTGCAAGTATCCTAATCGTTCCTCTCAGTCATCGCGCGCGCGCAGCACCATTTTCTCGTAGCACATACCAGTGCAAGGAGACCTACGAGCAGGTTGAGGAAGGAGAATCCTGTGCAAATTCGGTCTCGGCATCGCGGTCCTCTGAGAAACGGAGGACGGCGGACCCGGCATATGGAAATACAGGAAAGCTGCCCAGAGTCAGCGACCTTCCCGACGACCGGGTGACAGCGGCGCACCATCGCGATAGAGCACGCCGTCAGCCGCGGTGACCCCGACCGAACTGCGCCAACCCTGGATTACGATCATATGTAGCCGTTTCCTCCGCGGCAGGGAGGGGGGCGAGGGACGTACCATATTCGCGCCTGTATTTGATGACCGTCAATCCAAGGAGGGCTGTGGAACGGTTTTTCAGCAAGCTCTCGTACGGCCGGGCAGAAAGTCACCAACGTCGACGCAGCAAAAGACGAGCCAGCCGACATACATGAACTTGAACGGCACGACGATGCTGCACCCCTCCGCGCCGGCGACCTCGGCGTAATCAGCGACGACTGAAAGAATGTTAGAAACGCACAGAGAATCTCGACGAGGGCTTGGGGCCACGAAGAATATCGAGCCGTGTAGAGCAGCGCGTCGGTAACCCCGGGACGCGCTAGCCACATAAATTGAGCCTCATCGTCGAGCATGAGCAGGTAATCGTAAACCTGAGTATAGTGAGCAAACAGGGTTATGACTCTTCTTTCCCCTGTCACAGGCATTACCAGCAATGCCGCTTTGCATGGTGGATGAATCCTGTCCCAAAGGCCCTACAAACTCACCATGAATTGCCTACTCGAAGGTTGGTCGCTCTCCAAAGTCTCCGGAAGGCTGCACCATACCATATAGATCTGGGAAGCGCTGATAGCAGCCACAATGAGTGAATCCAGGTGCCCCATCGCGCAGTGCTCTATCCCTTTCCCCGTTTCGCAAGATTGCCGGCCATATGTATCCCATGAGCCGTACAGCACTTCAGGGAGACCAATATGTTATCAGAGAATCCCTGGATAGCCCGAGGGTCTTCATAAACGCGTTCTGCGAGTAACGCATAATCACGGCGCGACGGCGCAGCTGTCCGCACGTTCATGAAACCAGGCCCACGCAGCGGAGAGCATTCAAGCCGCGTCGGCATCGTAAAGCAGCGTTGCACGTTTTTCAGCCACCTATAGACGTCGTTCCTCTATATGTTTCACTGAGACGATGCGAGGTGGTCGGGACCGCAGAAACGCTGTTCGGACCGCTCGGCCGACGACGAGACGGTGTGCCTGGAAGGTTACGACGCCAATTTGGCCAGCAGGGATGCGGTACACGCTGCAGCGCCCTTTCAGGCGCTCAAGGCGAGCATGAGCGTCCGGTCAGGTGCCGGAGAACAGGGAGCCAGGAAGGACGAGCCCAGTCAATCGTAAGGGGGCCGATCCGCGTGAAGAAGGGGCAGCCGTGGGCGCAGGCCTGTGCGGGGCGAGATGGCCAGGTTGGCAACCGGTGAGAGCGGAGATTGAAGCGTGTGTCCGCAGTTTCTCCGCGCTGAGTTCTCTGGCCGAACTCTGAAAAAGTCAAGCAGCGAGCATAGAAACGTATGCTCTTTCTTCTGAGGATACCTTTGACATGCATACAACGTCATCAATGACACTTGGCAGTTCAGTGCCCACCGAGACGCATTTGTCCCACTCTCTTCTCCCTCCGACAGACGCCCTGCTCGCCGCCCAAAGATGAATATGCCACAAATACGTCACTAATCCCGTGTAACAAACCTTGAGTATCCTCTCTCACATGTTCTTTCAGTCATATAATTACTCGTATTCATTCAAAGACATGGACACCCCGCGCCGGTTGCACTTCTTCCTATGAATTCCTCGAAGCCCGGTCGTCCGCCTCTCCGCCGTCAGGACAGTATGTTACCATTTGACATTGCCGCCGCACAGTCAGTCGTGCAATCTGCGCGATCTGCGCGCGCTGTCAGAAGGTATATAAACCGGGCTCGTGTCCCACGCACGTTCAGCTGGACTACACCGACCATGCTCCTTCTCGGCGTTCTCGTGTTTTTCAACTTTTCCGCCGGGGCTTTCGCCTTCGTCGCTACACCAGAGTCGGGCGGCCCTTTCGTCATCTCCAACGTGCACACCGGCCTAGCCATCGACCTCCTCGACAAGGACATGCGTAAGCGTCGATATCATTGGGATTGATGCAGACGCAGCGCTGACTGCTGCTGCAGAGGACACCACGCCGGTACGTTCTCCAGGCCCTGCGGTTAAATCGTGACGCGGCTGATCGAAGACGCACGCAGCTCGTGGCGAACTACCAGGCGGAGTGTCTCAGCGTCAGCCAGTTGGTACGTTCACACTATCCATCTGCACGCTCGCAGTGATGATATTGGCAGTGGTATACGGGCCCGTGGGGCGCGGACGGCGCCACCATAATGGGCAACGCGCACTACCCCGGGAAAGATGTGTTGGTCATCGCGGAGGTGCGGGTCCTCGCGATGATGCACCTTAAGCGACGTCTCAGTCATATGCGCGCAGGGAGACAGGCTGCTCGCCTCGACAGCACCGGCGGACACTGCTGCGCCCCTCTTCTTCCAGAATCTTCCGGGAAACGTCACAGTGTGCGTCTGACAGAATTGGATGCCAGGAAGATTCTCAACAGCTGTCTGACGATCGTGGTGCAGGATTACAATTGGTGGCCTCGCCGTGACGAGCGGTAAGAAGCCAGGTGTGTGTGCATGCTTCTCAGGCAACCGCAGTGCTGAGTACTGTGTGCATAGGAGAGGAGCTGAAGCTCGCGCCGCCGAGGGCGCACGACAAGCGCCAGAAATGGCGTTTCACGCTCGTTGGTTGAACCGTGTCTAGCAGTTTCGTGAAGCGCCATCCGCGCGCAATGTGTTCCAGAACATGTCGCCTACATTGCAAGCGATTCCAGCGGGATGTTCTTCGCCGACGACACAAGCGCTGACTGGGGGGTTCCTCACGCATGTCTAAGACGTGAAATTGAGAAGACTTGGGTCGGATGCTACACATCAGACTGTTCCGTCAGTCCTAAACATGAGGACCGTTGACGTGCCGTCGATCGTCATCTCGGGCCGCGACGCGGCGGCGCGGAGGTGGACGACGACGCGACACGCAAGCATGAGGTACAATGTGCGCTCGAATCTTCAAGTTGCGGACGAGATGTCAGAGGGAGGCATCACCGAATTGCCACTACACTCACCCTATCAGAAGACACTGAAGTCTCTCCTGCCGTACGGCAGCGTCAGCGTCGGGGCACAGGATTGACTGGCACGGACCTTAGCGAACGCTGCGACCAGGACGTTGGCGAGCGTGAGGACTTCGACGCGTGGTGAGAATAATCGGATTGAGATGAAGGAACGCCATATGGTACAGCGTACCAAACGTGAAGCCGAAATACGCAAACGCTGTACTGGTATCAATTACTCGTACCCTCGCGTATAGTTGAGAAACGGACCTTCGCGGTAGAGTATGCTGACCAGACGCGGTGATCCCGGCCGGACTGGAACACCGCCAGTGTGTCAACAAAATCTCGAAGTCGACACAGACGACGCACAGTGCGCTCTCCCCTTGATAGCAGTGAGGACCAACAACACTGGCAAGAGTCAAAATAGATGGAAGACTCGGCGGAAGGATCATTACCGAGATCAAGGATGCAGAAGAACACCCACGCGAGGTAGACCTGCCGGTACTGCGGGTCAAACGAGCAGCCATGGAGGCTCGGAAACGCCATAACTGGACGGGCGTCGGCAGGCTGGCCGCGCACTGTAGCTCCGGGTACGTACATTGAGTGTGGCGGATCCATTCGACAGTGAAGTACGCGCAGACCCCGCAGATGGCGATGATGCCGGCCGAACAGTAGATGCGCGTCGCCCGCGAGCAATTCCAGATCGCCCACGTGCGCATCACGACGATGCCTGCGCCGCAAGGTAAGACGAGACATAATGAAGCTGTTGAATAAGCTGCGAACCTTGGCTGAGCAGCATCCCCACGCTCAATGAAACTGCGCATCCGTGTCAGTCGGCCAGGATACTCGTCGTAGTGGCTCCTTGTACGCACGACACACATAACCGCCGATAATCTGGCAGCTCCGGTCAGTGGTGAGACCGCCGAACGAGACTAGGGTAGAGTCTAGTAGGCGTCATGGATGAATGGTGGGCTGACAGTAACGCACACAGCAGCTGGAGAACGATCTCAGGGAACGCTGAATACCGCGCCGCGAGGAATAGTATGTCCGCCACTCCGAGATGATGCGACCAGACGTATTCGACCTCGTCGTCGAAGGTCAGGAGAAAATCGTAGATCTGAAGCAGTTTCAGTGTTCTAGAGACTCTTGGGATTTCCTGACAGGAACGCACAAACAAAGCTGATATCGAGGCTGGCAAGAACAAGCTGGTCAGCGCGCTGGAGGAGAATGTGGCGGATACGCGCCTGTTAAGAACTGCGTAGCCATCAGGGGCAGTCGGATGCGCCGCGGCGGGAATGATCCACATACATACCTTGTATGTGAATAGATTTTCAATGGCATCCATGGTCACTGCCGGAAGGTGGGACATGGGCATGCAATTCAGAAGTACGAACGGCGTTGGATCCTTTCACAAGGACGTGTCCGGGATACCGTTTTAAACGCTCGGAAGGGGGATACTCAGGGCATGATATCCCAAACCGATTTCATCTCGAGCGGAGGATTGGATCCATAGGAACAGAGTGCTCAGAGAGAAATACGGCCAGGGCGAGCAGACAGCACCGTCGCCGCATCGCATCCCAGGGTCGACGTCGGCACAAACGCTCATGAAACCAGGCCCATGCAGGGGTGTGGGTTCAAGCCGCCCCGGCACAGTGCTGATTTGCAAGCCACCTATAGACGTCGTTCCTCAATATGTTTCAGACGATGCAAAGAGGGCACGAGGCGATGTTCGGGACCGCAAAAGCACTGTTCGGACCGATCGGGATTCGGCCGTGCGCACGACGACGCACGTAGCAATGAGCGGGACTCGGGAGCCGCTGGCCAGTGGCCATTTCGTCTGTCCAGTGTCTAGCGAGGAGGAATGGTGCAGCATCCTCGTTTCAGACGACGAAAACGGGCGTATAGCCAGGGTAGTTTCAGCCGCCGAGCTCAGACCGACAGAACGCCCGGGAACGCGGTCTGACACAAAGGAGCCACTCGGCGTGAGTCAAATGGTGACGGCCGTATGCTATAGCCCACGCGCGGCGAGTCGGGTTGGCAATCGGAGGTGACGTGGAGCGAGCCTGAGCGGAGATTGAAGCGTGTACCCGCGGTTTCGCCGGGCTGAGTTCTCTGGACCAGGCCCCCCGAAAATAATATACGATGTCCCATCCGTTTCAGGAGGGCCGTCGGTCCCGTTTACAAGCTCACCAGTGCTGAATTCGGTCCCGTTTACCTGGGAGATCGGATCAGTCCGGACCGTATTTGGTGCCGCGGAAAACTCAATTTACTTCCGGGAAAGACAACCAGAGAGAAATTCGCGCTTTTCCGGATTGATTCAATCAAATTCTGCTTTAGGGGTGTCTGAGAGGGGCGCAGATCATGTAAATGATTCCCGAACACCTCTCTGGGTCTGTTACGAAATCCCAGCCAAGTTGACATAGAGTCCAACAGCTTGGGATCTCGGTCCCGTTTAGATGGATCATTGCAGCAAAATTTCTCAAATTCGGTCCCTTTTAGATGTATGGTGGAGCGTTTTTTGACCTCAGTTTCGGTCCCGTTTAGATGTGACATATATAGGCATTTTCGGGGGGCCTTCTGGACGGCTTGAACAGTCAAGTAGGAATCCTCGCACAAATTCAACACTTTCATGCTTGTACATACAGTAAGCCCTTTTACTCTGATGATGATGCCCTGCCAGGGATATGACGTCACCAGGCGGTCCAGGGACGCCCGCTCTCTGTCTCTTCACCCTCAGACATACGCCTCGTAGGCATTCTTTGCACTGTCTTCCCGCCCATTGACTGCCCTCCCAGTGTCAATTCTGCGAAGCGCGGCCGTCCCACCCTCCGATGTCGGTCGACCATGCCGCCAGGCCCCCTGCAAAGTCCATCTGAGGTCCGATCCGTGCAGAGGGTCTCGTGTGGGCCCAAATTTTGCACCTCCGGTGTGGGCCTACCTGATCGGGTTCCCGAAATTCGAGGGTTCGTGTGGGCCTAACCGGACACCGTGTAAAGCCGGTGCAGTATTGACCTCGATACTCCGCCGGCACTCGGAAAGTGTCGTCGGAGTATCGCGCAGGTATGCGGGCAGTATCCGCGGCAATACGACCCCTGCCGGTCGACAATTATGACGCAAGTATCGCTCGAGTATCACATGCCCGGAGGCATGTCGCCCCTTCTGGGCTGCTTAATTTGGCTGGATGCCTCTGCTCAATCCAGTGGTGATCTTTCCGTTTAGGGCACTACAGTCACTCGAATAGGATAGGATGTGCACAAGGAATAAATTAAGTGTTTTGGGCGCAAGAACATAAAGGAACGAGTGCGCCACAGCGCGCTCTTGCAGCTCTCAAACCCGCCCGTTGCCCTGCTCCCCTCCTCCAGCGCCAGAATGCCGTCCAACCCGACCGCGAACTCGATGAGCCTAGTCAAGACCGAGCTAGTGAAGATGAGGGAGGAGATCAATAACAAGGACGAGACGTTCGCCGAGCTGATAAAGGCCGTCGAAGGCCGCATCGCGCAGCTTGAGCACAAGGGGTCTTCACAATTTGATCCCGTGATATCACGCTGGTTATTTAGTCCAGCGGCCGCACCTGTACATCACCTGATTCCTTAACATTGATAAGGAAAGGCAAGCCTCGGATTTCCTTACGAGCATAATGAAATAAAATTATTCTCACATCCAGCAGGAATTTCGACTAATTCCTGCTGGAGAATGTCTAAGAGCTCAGCCTGGGCCCGGCAGCGGACGGCGCGGATTGCCCGGCCGCACTCCCCGGCATCATCAACGCCCGCGATCCGTCGGCGCCATCGCGCGCCATCTGTCACACGCGCTCGGCACCGTCGGCGACGGCGCCGACGATGTCCTCGACTGTGTCCCGTCCGTTACAAATGAACCCATAAGACCATATATCGTTCGGTTCGTATTCGCGAGCACTATCCATTGGTTTGCATCTCATGCAGCTGCAGGCTGCCGTTGCGCGACAGCTGTCTCCGATGTATGAACCTACGGTCCTGTAAGGTCAGATGATGGTCCAAGGGCTACCCCAGCATGGGAGACGGTGTAGGGCAATACATAGAGTCCATTATGTATGCGTTGTGCGCGTTGTACACGCTACGAGCCTGTAGGCATCCTTCCTGTGTTTGAGGGCCCCTACAAGCATGCTAAGGTTAGTTTACACCGTTTTCCGCGATTCTAGTGGGCAATACCAGTCAGGGAGGCCTGAGTAGCATCTCGGGTGGGGGATGGAATTAATCACGGATTAGGAAGTAAATCACCCTATTTGACGGCTTGAACAGTCTTTGATACATCTACTACCTATAGATACCGACTAAGGGACTGCCCCTGACCACCTTGGCTGAGATATGACCCACTTTACTTGTGGTGAGCCTGCCAGGGGTGTACCGTGTGAGCGAAAGTGAATCTCGCTTGATTGAACGTTGATCTGTGCTTTTGTACGCTACAAAGGTTGTTTCCACCAAGACGATCTGATTTACGAACTGGTCGACTTGGTGATGTTGGAGAGAATTGGGATTTTACTTCGAGGATGCACTAAAGCCGTTGAAAATAGCCTGGATATTACATTGGAAGTACAAGATACACTTATTCAGACGTTTCATCCGGGGTATACACACAAAATAGCCGGGTTCTCAGAGGATCGGTGCAGGAACAACACGCTTTCAAGCTCCGCTCTTCATCAGGTGTTTCTCGCTCTATCGCACAGAGACGACACCAAGTCGGGGCTCATATAACTTTGTGCAGTCTGTAGATGAATGGAATTGTCTGGCCGCTCTCAACGAGGGCAGTCCAGGAAGGATCGGGGGGTGGTCTGCGCCCCGTGTCGCCGAGCGGGCGATCACGAGCCCCATAGCGTGTACAACGCGCACAACGCATACATAATGGACTCTATGTATTGCCCTACACCGTCTCCCATGCTGGGGTAGCCCTTGGACCATCATCTGACCTTACAGGACCGTAGGTTCATACATCGGAGACAGCTGTCGCGCAACGGCAGCCTGCAGCTGCATGAGATGCAAACCAATGGATAGTGCTCGCGAATACGAACCGAACGATATATGGTCTTATGGGTTCATTTGTAACGGACGGGACACAGTCGAGGACATCGTCGGCGCCGTCGCCGACGGTGCCGAGCGCGTGTGACAGATGGCGCGCGATGGCGCCGACGGATCGCGGGCGTTGATGATGCCGGGGAGTGCGGCTGAGCAATCCGCGCCGTCCGCTGCCGGGCCCAGGCTGAGCTCTTAGACATTCTCCAGCAGGAATTAGTCGAAATTCCTGCTGGATGTGAGAATAATTTTATTTCATTATGCTCGTAAGGAAATCCGAGGCTCGCCTTTCCTTATCAATGTTAAGGAATCAGGTGATGTACAGGTGAGCGGCCGAGGGTCTTAGGAAATTTTGTTACAGGGTCCAAAATGACGCTGCCAGAGTGTTCAGAGCCTGAATCCACCTGACAGAGTAGTCGAATAAGGGTGTTGGAGGCCCCATATATGTAGTATCCCATCCCTCAGAGTTCATCTGACGTCTGAGCAGGATCCCGGCGTGGCAGTGACAGGCGGATCTGACGGGTTAACTCCGGATTTACGTCCGGAATTTACTAAATGGGCTAATTCGGAAGCTAATTAGTTAGTTAGTCCAGCCCCAGGCTGGCTTACCAGAAAAAACGACGTGATATCCTTAATTAAAAATGTGAAGACCCCTTGCTTGAGCAAGAGCTCAAGCAGACGCAGAACGAGCTCGCGAGCACGAAGAAAGACCTCGCCGAGCTGCAGGAGGCCACCTACTGCATGGACGCGGCACTCGACGATCAAGACGCGATGATTAGCGCGCTCCTGTCACGTCGCGCCGGTGGCGGCGGCGGGAGCTCTGGCACAGACGCCGACGACGAGGCCGACAGAGTGCAGCCCACCGCAGCACAGCAAGTGTACCAAGATGCTCTGAAAAGCCCTCACCTGAAGGTGTGCATGCAGCACGATGCCGCGCTGACCTTTACAACTTGGTGTAGGCTGTGATTGACGAGTCATTCCGACGCACGATGGCGACGCATCAGCTGAGAGCTGCGCACCTGCCAGCATTCGACCCGGCGCACGCGCCGAATGACCAGACGAAGCCACTGCGCTTCAAGTGGGACCACTCGGCGTCAGACGCGCACAACACGGTCGCGCTGGAACGCGTCGTCTTGTACGTGCGAACCCACGGTGCTACAGTCAAACCACTTTCAGCGCCATTGCTCAAAGTGCTTACCGACGAAGACCTGCTCATCCGCGTCACGAAGAGGTTTGGCAGTCTGTCCCGGGCCTTCCGCAAGCACCAGTTGGTCTCAGCCCTGAACGAGAAGCTCGATGCGCAGCTTGGGCGCGCAGCTGCGGCCGAAGACCAGAACGACTCGGATCAGGAAGAGCAGGAAGAGCAGGACGACGCGATGGACGTAGACGCACCTGAGAACATCCAGGCGATCAAGATCGCGAAGAGGAAGGAGGAGAAGGCCGCACGCGCTGTTATTCAGCGTCGCAAAGCTGCGGTGAGCACACTTTGCATGTTGCGCACGACGCTAATCACATACCTGTACGCAGAACGCCAAGCGCCGCCTGGCGCTCCGCGAGCGCCTTCCCGACGACGACGAGTACCTCAAGGCCGAGTACCACGACGCCTACATCGAGCAGGTCCAGTCGGCCTGGGAAGCAAATCCGTACAACCCTGAAGACGTTGTCACGGTCGAGATGCGCTGGGAGAGCGAGAAGGTAAGCATGCGCACATCCATATCACGCTTTCTACTCACCGTTACATGCGGCAGTTCAAGAACGCGAAGCGCCTCGAGCTCCGAGAGGACCTCAAGCCCGCGAAAGGTCGCAAGCCAGCTCCGGCGGTCGTGCGACCCCGCCGCATCCCTCAGAAGCCGGAGGAGAGCGCCTCCGACGACATTCCCAAGATCAAGAAGAGCACGCTGCGTGTTGCACGCTGGATGGTGGATCCAGCGTGGCTTGCTCGTCACCCTGGTGCCATCGCCCATCTCCGAGCTGAATAGAACTCACATAGATAAAGTACGAATGCATCATATAAAATCAGCCGTGTTGCCGTCTTCGTACTCGTTCCCAGTCTAAGAACTAGTAAGATGCGCAAGCGGTGACAGGAAAGGTAACACACCCGGTCAAGCGAAACACAAATCCAAAGCGCCCTGTCGATGCGCCAAGAGTTGATAGGCACGAGGGCAAGCGGAGAAGCGAGAGCAGAGGGCGACATGATCTGCAAGTCTTGATAGCGGTTGGCGTAGCAGGAGTACAGCCCGAGTTCTTCGGCGCTGAGACCGTCAAAGATCAGCCAGTCCAATGGTTCACAGAAGCTTACTACATATCCCATGGAAATGAGGGCATAGCGTCATCGCTGCAAAGGCGCCGCACTGCGAGACAGACAATGGGAGGGCGCAGCTTGTCGATCTCGATGGATAGAATCCAGGCGATCTCGGCGGGCACGCGCACGCCGTCAAAAGTCATGATAGCAAAGCGGTCGGCCTGAGTCTGTGCATTGGTCGAAGCCCCGTAACGGATGCCGCCCTTGCGAATATAAGGCATTGTACGTGCCGCCCGATCTGAGAGTAGGAGGGTGCCGGGGAGCGACGATAAGTCACTGAGAATAGTAAGATCGGGCCATTGGGCTTGTGCATATGCGAGTACAAGGTCGTATAGCTGGACGTGTGAGCCACACGATCTGCGCAAGTTGAATGGCGCCGAGCGCCGTGGCAATGATATGTCCCCTTCGAGTGTTAATCCGGGATTCCGGACCCAGTATAATTGAAAGACGTACCGGCCGTCTCCTCGCTGTGGGCCATGGCGATCTGAGTCATGAGGCTCCCACGTTGCTGGGCCTCCTGACGAAGCGTTGACTGCAAGAGCTGCTGCTCCTGCTCTGTGATATCCGGCGGCAGGTTGACAATCTCAGCCGACGTATCAGATCAACAAAGACGACGCAGGATGTGATTAAGAGCTCACGTAGTCGTAGAATAGATGTGTCCTGACCCAGTGGCGCATGAGCGTCAGTTCCATGCGCCCGCCTTTACGGCCGTTGAGCGAGACGTGCTCGAGGAAGCCGTTGAAGCGCTCGGGCCCGAATAGCCAGGTTGCCGGAATCGGTCCGAATCGCATCACGATCTCGTCAAAATGCGTTGCCCAGTGATCGTTCGGCATGAGCTTGACGCCGAGCTCGAGCAAGGAGAGGCAGTACTGCCGTATCAGCTCGACAGCGATGCGGGATTGGCCAAGGGAAATGGAGTGCGCGCAGAGAATGCAAACCGCTGTGGCAATGAGAAGGATGGCGTTGTAAAACACACGCGGTTTGCGCTTCGGGCTGCCGCTATACTTGTGGTTTGGTGGGAGTGGCGGCGGTTGGGCCGAGATCTCGTCGTTTTCGTCCCTCCATGCGGCCCAGAAGAGCATCGGGGACACAGTGGCGAGGCGGCGCCATTCGTCGGCCTTCTTAAGCGTGCGGTTCTCGACAAACTCCCAGTGAATGAGTAACAGAGAACGAGTAGCCCAGAATACGGTACTCACATTGTTCGGAAGCCGTCCAATATGGCTCGGCCATATGATACTGTCGAGCATTTGCTGCATGCGTGCAGCCGGAGAGTTCTCGCCGCCAACGTTTGACATGAGATATATGCTGAATATGACCTTGAAGAGGTGTCTGAGCATGCCTGCAAGGTTTAAGACGGGTCAGCGCGCGAATAATCGCTCATCTCACCAAGGAATACGCAGTGCATGAGGTCGAGCGGCTGCTTCATCTGAGGATGCCATCCTGCGAGACCATTAAGAACAATCCAGCGCATGCCAGTCGTCTTGAAGAGTGTGTCGGCGATGGCGGCTGTGGTCGCAATGAAGAACAACCAAGCCGATCGTAACATGCTGCGATCGTCGGTAGACGGTGGTCCGGTACCCTCATATCCGGAGGGCTCGTTGATCTGTTCCTTGCGGCACTTGCACCACGCGCAGAAAGCGTTGTTGTGGGCTGGAGATGCGCTGCCGAAGACCTTGAAACGGGCCTGCAAGTCACAGCATGCGCAGAACAAGTCGCCGTAGACTTCGATGGGAGACGGCGGACCGTCCGGATTATGCACGTGCATGTCAACACCTGGCGTGGTGAGAGTGCGAGAGGTAAGATATTGAGTGCGAATGACTTACCTTGATGTAACTCCTCGAATTCAGCGAGCATCGGCGCGAAGAGATTGTTCATCTGCACGGCGTTTGGCTCATTCGGACCTGGACTAATCATCAGGCATGGCACGTTCTGCTGGAGCAGACGCTCTGAGCGCGGAAGATCATTAATGATAGCATATAAAGGCCCAGCAGAGTGTGGGCGACCTTCCGTGAGCTGCAGCCTTTTGAAGACGAATCAGCGCGACGGAGAAGTGAAATCCGCACACGAAGCAAGTACCAATCCATGTTGATCGAGATATGAAGCCCGTAGCGGTGCGACGTCAGCAGCGGCATGCGACCGTCGGCGTGTGCGGGTATGTCAGAGAAGTTGCCGTCTGCGGAAAAGACACGCTTATGGCGAGTGCGCGGCCAGCTCCAAAGCAGTCCGTGGTGCATATCCTCCTTGACAAAGTCCTCGGCCTCGTAGGCGGCCGGATCGTCGTTACGGCTGTCCCGGATTTTGGCGGCGAATCCGGGGCGCAGAAACATGCGACGAAGAGACTCGATGAGCGAGACATAAGGTACGATTCGAGTGGGCGTCCTCAGAAGCTGCTTCTCCGTGCCCACGCGAGTGGTATAGACAAGTCCAGAACAGCCCTCCGACAAGCAGAGCGGCGCTGCGAGATCGCGAAGCTCATCGGGGTTGTAGAGACGCCAGCAGTTGGGACAGCATGCATAGCTCGTGATGCACTCGTCGGGATCAAGGCGAAGGCGACGCATAGCTGTCACAAGGGTTGTCGCGGGTTTGGGAAACGAATTGTCTGGATACTGGCCGACCATGCGAAGCAGTCTGAGATTCTGCCGCAGTCCCTCCTCAGCCTGCCAGTAGCGCTGACCGCCGAACGTGCGATTCAGAGCAGCACAGAGATAGACATAGCGGATGTAGGGAGGCTCTCCGGGCGCCGCAGAATGCATCGGCATTGGAGCAGCCTCGGGCAGGATCTGAGGTTCAGGCTGTCTATCCTGGTTGTCGTCGTCAGGGTCAGGGTCAGAGTCAGAGTCGTGAGTATCCTGAGGTTCTGGGAGCTCATCGGGAGGTGGAGTCGTGCGAGGAGATTCCGGAGGCAGCACGTCAGGGCGAGAGGTCACAGACAGCGCGGGTGTTGCGGCCAGGCGCACTGAGCGCACCAGACCACGGGAGGAGGGCACCCGTGGCCCGCGAGTGGGGGCGGGCTAGTCCCGTCTAGGACCACGGCCGGGAGTTCCGTGTACGCCCTGACCGCCCTGCACGGCAATGCTGGAGGACCGCTCGCCTCCCGGCCCTCTATGCACGTGCAGGCACCCTCCACTGGACCCAAGACAGGTCGCGCGGCGACGCCCGCCTCTCGGCGCGCGCCTCTGGACTCAATCCGGCGTGGGGAACGCGAGAGAGAACTAGAATACCAAGATGGGAAACCTCTGTACATACAGGAGCGCCCTTAAGTATCCCAACAGCCGCCAAGGTCGTACTAGTGCTCGGAATTGTACTCCGGGGTCGTCTCCCGTCTATGATGCGTCGGGAGTGCCGCTGATGCGTCGGGAGTCCCGCGCTTGTATGCAGGGCATCGTGGACAGGCCTGAGAATGGCAGTCGACGGCCTCCTACTGCCCGAGCGCCAGCGAGAGCGCAGACCAGCGCATGCTGGGCGGGACATGACCCCCCCGAGGCCGGAGACTGCAGGATACCGGATTCTGTGAGGCTCGTGGGTTGAAGTCGAGAACGAAATGGATGTAGCATGGAATATTCCACAGGCCCCCGGTGGTCCGCGGCGTTCCGTCGGCAACCGTTTTCGTCGGCCAAGTCATACAGGGCACCAGAGCTCGGTCATGGGCCGTGGCTTGCTAAGTGCCTTCTACGCCTGTACCGGGTTTTGTAGTCGTTCCGTGCTGAGATCGCAAGTCTTTCCAGAGAGAGCCGAATCGAAGGTATTCTTGTAGGGCACTCGAAGACGTCCGGCAGGGGAAACTCGGCACGAAGCGCGTGCGAACGCGCGCGTGGAGTACGGCACGTAGTCGAGAGCACTGCGATGCGACCTCGAAGTATGCGGCAGCGGTAGTGGTGGGGCGTCGAGTAGAGGCTCCCAGCGGGTTCGCGAGCCGTGCTTGGCTACCCGCGCGGTGACAGCGCTTTTGCATGACGAGCGTCGGAGGGTCGGCTTGTGGGATCCCCGTCGCATGCGCACCAGTCGAGCAGTGCGGGTCGCACGCATAAAGGCCGGGTAGCGTGTGTGAGAGCGTGACGCGCGGGTCTCGCTGGACCTCCGTCGGGGGTGCGTCGAGTTCCGCTGATCGGGCAGAAATCAACCCACTCGAAAATTGCGCGAATTCGCCTCAGTTCGCGGTACAACTTCAGCGCGAACCGGCAACAGCGAACGATCACCACCACCGCGAACACGCACTCGACTGCGACTCAAGCTCTCGTTGACAAGGAACAAGCCAGCGGTACGCAGAACTAGTTGCACGAAGTCCGTTCGGGCGCCGTGTATGCGGTTCGGGCCCAGCCGGCGTGACCCGCCAGCGCGAACCGCGAGCGCGAACTCGGTTCGCCGCCTCCCTCGCCTCCTACCAACTTCACGACGACGCGTTCCTGCATACAACTCGCGTAATGCACCACGCTCCTGCGCACACAAGGACGGTGGTTCATAGCCATTCACTCGAGGAGCGTCAACCGCGAACTCCGTGCGCTCACCGCGAACTGCGCCGCGAACTCCCTTCGCGCGCCCCCTCTCCGGTTCCCCCGGCACTCAGCACTCTCCTGGATCGACGAACGACGCTGCGGAATCTGCGCGAACGTGTGCAATGGGACATTCTCGAACGCGATGCAAGGTCAGCTGCACCGGCGCCCTGGCACGAACTACGAACGCGCAAGCCCGGCAACGCCACGGCAGAGGCCAGCCCTCGTCCCAAGACTCTTTCCACCCTTGGCAACGTGAATCTCGAACCCGGTCGACCAGTATCCCGGACTCCAGCGCAAGGTTCGGCACAGCCTGGATTATCCATCACGCTCCCGGCACTCGTTCGCCACGCCATTCACGATCGGCAGAGTCATTCCTCCACCTTCGGTCGCGTTCTATGACTCGTTCGGCGCACTCTCATTGGCTCTCGCGACGGAGAAATGACGGTTCGCTGTGTCTCCGCAGTTCGTGGACCGTATGTACGCGTCTTCGCTTCCCGGAAAGGCAGACGGGGCTCCCACCCCTGATTTTGGACTCTCACATGTATATAGCCTGAAGGCGATCCCCACTCAATCTCTAGTACTTCCTGACCAACGTCGTAGCCCGGTATCGAGCCCGGTGAGAGCAGCCCAGTGGTCTGGTTGAGGCTCGGTTGCAACTTGAGTCCCGTTCGAGCCGGGTAGAGTTCGGCACCTCCCTCACTCTCAGCGTCGTTGCGGTCAGCGTCTCCGCGAACCGCGTCGCGTGACTTGTCTTCGCCCTCGTCCTCTCGTCTTCTCTCGCGTCTCAGCCGTAGCGTCGGCCTCAGCTTTCGATCTCGACCCTCAACAATCTCTCTCAGGTGCGCACTTCGTTCGTCGATCTGTGCATCATCCGTCTCTCGCTTGCGCGAACCAACTTCGTCCTCCACTTCGTGTGTGTGGATTGAACTCTCAACTCGCTTGCGCGGAACCTGGGCTTCTCAGAACGTCCTTCCCCAAGCATCGAATCCCGTTCGCGGAACGATTCGTGGTGACCACTCTCCCCCTCTATACATCTATTTCTACGTTCTGCTGGGATTCTACTGTGTGCTCTGCACTAGGTAGCTTAGTAGTAGCGGCCGTTCTTCTTTGGAGTTGTTCATTCTTAGTAGTGATCATCTTCATAGTAGTTCTCCTTGATTCAGATAGCAGTCTTAGCTGGTTCCTTGCAAGTTCCGTGCAGTTCAAAGTGGTGACCACCGCAGGGGACTGAATTAGTAGTTTTACTAGTTTAGTTCTTTTCGGATTGCCATTTCGATACTTTTATTTCTTTCTACTCTTTGTTGTTGCCCGGATTCGCACGAATCGACTTCGACTCGGCGACCCGACGCGACAGCAACCCGACGACAACACGTCCAGTTCGCTACTCCAACACCTCACCGAGGAGTTCGGCGATCTCTCAACTCTCACCGAAGTCGACGACGAACTCGCTGCGTTTGCAACACTCGAGCTCGAACCGACTCCACCGCCGTCACCTTTTCGCGAACAGTACATCTCACCGCGTCAAGGAAGACATCCACCCGAACCTCGCAACCCATCGCCACCGAACCCGCGCATCCTCGCCGAAGAACTACTTCGCTATCATCTTCGCGCGATGTCCGAGCAAGGCGATCCACCCCCGAACCCGCCGGGTCCCGACCCAGGCGTTCTCGACAACATGTTCCAGCAATTCTTCATGAACATGCTTCAACGCGCGCAGCACCAGCCAGCCCCGCCAGGAGGAGGTGCGGCGGCGCCAGCGGCTCAACAACCTCGAGTTCCTCTACCATACCCCGATGAGAAGAACGCTCCGCGGTTCGACGGCGACGAATACAAAGTCGGCACGTTCCTCGATTCGTTCGAAAGCCGCGCGCGCCTCGCCGGCGTCGCGGAGGGGCAATGGAAGAAGAAGATCGTCGATTATTGCGATCGCGACACGCGCAATCAATGGATGCAGCTCGACGAGTTTACCGACGATTCCCCGTGGGACGAATTCCGCACGGCGGTGCTCGAACTCTACCCGGAGAACGGGAAGATCAAGGAGTACACGCTCGAGGAGCTGAAGGACCGCATCGCGAAGTGGAAAGAGCTCGGCCCGTTCAGGACGTCCGAGGCTGTCAGCACCTACACGCGCGAGTTCCTCGCATGCCAGAAATCGCTCTCGCGGCAGGGCATCGTCCATCAGCGTCAAGAGCTGTATCTCTCAGCGTTCTCGAAGGAGGAGCGAACGAAGATCGAGCGGCGACTTGAGTGGCGCCACCCCGATCAGCACTACCGCGAGTTGACGATTGACGACATCTCGAAGGAGGTTCGCTTCCTGGCAAAAAATCACAACACCGAGACGACGGACGCGACGACTAAATACGCGTACTCGCCGCTGGCATCGGAGCAGCGCGAGGTCTCGGCGATGGTGAACCCGACCGTCAAGAAGGAGCAACCCGACGAGAGGCTCATCGCCTCCATTGCGCATCTCCTCGAGGAGAAGCTCGACGCGCGTCTCGGAGCGCGAACCGCCGCGACCGCGAACGATTCAACGACCGCAACGCAGGGATATTCGCAGGCGCGATACGCAGCGCCGCGAACCGCGCTCAGCATGCCGTTTCGACCGGACGAGAAGTGCATCTTCTGCGACGACCCTTCGCACCGCATGAAGCAATGCCCCATGCGTCTCGAGTACATTCGCATCGGCAAGTTGACGGAAGACATTCTCGGGCGAACGACGCTGCCCGGTGGGCTTCAGATCCCCGGCCCTCGGAGCGTTCCAATGCACAAGCGCGTTGACGACTATTGGACGGCTCAGCAGAACGCGAACTACTTCGACCAAGTCATGATGATCGAGTACCCGAACGACGTCGAGGCGCTCATCCACAACGAGGACGACGACTTGACTCCGGAGGAGCGCGAATACCAGGCCTTTCTTTTGATGCGCGAGCACGTTCTCAACTACGAGAACACCGGTCGATTCCAGCCCAAGAAGCGCTTCGACGGTGTCGAGTTGCCCAGCCGTTCGTGGGGCCCCGCCTCGAACCAGAATCGCGCGAAGACGCCCGGAATTTTACCGGTCCCAGCCGCAGTGAGGGCGCCGGCGCCTACGCCTCAAGAAGCTCCACGTCCGCGGAGTCCGGAGAAGCAAGCCGATCTGCTCGTGCCGATCCCGCTCGACGAAGTTGCGCGCAAGCACGCGGAGATGACCAAGAAGGCCGCCGACAAGATGGAGGAAGCGGGTGTTCAGTTTCGCAACCGCGCGCCAGCTGCCGACGAATCCATGGCGGAGCGCGTCTTCGACCGCATGCTCGACACCTCAATCACTGCTTCGCTGCGGGAAATGCTGGCGATCTCCGGCGACACTCGACGCCTCGTCCAGAAGTACACGACGACTCGGCGCACGCCAGTGAGTGAAGTGCATCTCCTCGATCGCGCGAACGACGAAGACGGCAACTCGGCCGACTTCGACGATGTCTTCCAAGTCGTCGACTGGGAGCAGCGCCTTCCGCGAACCTCGTCCGGCGACCTGGCGGCGCACGATTCGCTGCCGCTGATGGTAATCAACTCGACTCTCGCGGGCGAAGAAATCGAAACGATCATCGACACCGGGTCCACGATCTGCTGCATGAGCGATCGCGTGTGGCGCAAGATCGGTGCGCCTGTGTACACGGAGAAGTCGACGAACATGCGCGACGCGAACGGCAACGTCGCTGGCACCCTCGGCGCCGTGCTCGATCAGCTCGTCGTCATCGGCGGCCTCAAGTTCTTCGTCACGATTCACGTCGTCCCCAACGCGCCGTTCAGTCTCATCCTCGGTACGCCGTTCTGCGCAATCGCTTCTATCGAAATCTCGTATCGCCCTTCGTCCGAGATGGTCGTCAAGATCACCGACCCGAACTCGGAGAAGACGGTCCTCATACCCGGCTCCGCCAAACCGCGCCGCACAGTTGCGTTTGCGCGCTCTGTAGACTCGCCCAAGGATTTTTGAAAAGGGGAGAGCGCTCCTCCCCGTTCCGCAATATACAACCCCTGTTCTTCTATGACCGTCTTGTGGGCGTTTCGCAAGATGTTCGCGCTCGGATATCCGACTCAGTCATCGCGACTGCAGTAGGGCTTACTGTGTCTCAGGCTATACCGCTCGATTGGCTTCCCGCTTGGGTTCGCGCATTCGTGGCTGGGGCGGCGGTGGCATATGTAGGATCCGAAGTCCTGCGGCGGGACGAAAGTTCCGCGAGGATAGAAGAGGTCGAGGAACCAAGGATCCTGAGCAACAAGCAGTTGCGCAAGAAGCGTCGGCGTCGGCAGAAAGGTAGGGGATCTGCGCTGACCAGGGAGCAGCTTCCCCGCCGCTCTGGGAGTTCCAGGCGAACGAGAACGGCGAATGCAAGTATTGCTGCGCTGAACCGCATTACCCCATTTGTCAAATGATGATGGGCCGCGAGGACGAAGTAGCACTGCTATTGGACGACGATTTACCACCTCTACTCGACGTATCCGACAGCGACGACGACGACGACGATTTCGGGACGCCAGTTCGGCCCGAAGAGGTGAAAGCCCCGGACAAGCCCACGGATCCGGCGCACAGCGAATCAAGTTCGGCGCAGCTTCGCATGTTGCGAATGCCTCAAGGAATCACGTTCACGGGTGTCTTCCGCCCCGGGTTCGGTGCACTTCAATTCGCTCCGCGAGACCCGGACAAACCTGGATTCGGAACATTCGGGACACTCCAGTCAATGGCGGCAGCTGCAAGTCGAACCGAGGACGAACCGGAGCGTGAAGAACACGAACGGCGCGATGAAGATTGGACTTGGGAACTGGTAGACGGGCGACACGACTCTGCTGCAACCACCATACAAGTTCAACTGGAAACGAGCGTCACGGCCAAGGATCGCGAGAAGCGCCCACCGCTTGACTGCGAGATGAGGAGGCGCGAGCAGAAGGAGCTCTACGCGTTGCTGCAAGACTTGAAGAAAGGGAGATGGGACGAATCATTGTCTCCTCAACTTCAAGAAGGACCTCAAGATAGCACAAGCACTCGAGCCCCAAGATCAGCAACACCGGCGAAGGAGATACTTCCCTACTCGTACGAGGCGATGTTTTGTTATGGTGCAGGGACGCAACCATCCAAAGTACCCCGCGGAGAGGAGGAGGCAGCCTCCGACGAACACAACGACGAAAACGCCAAAAATTCGACGAACGTCAGCATTCAAGGCGGAAGCGTGCGCGAATTCATGGGGCACAGCTATCGGTGGTTCTGCAAGGAGGACGCGGTCTTCGAGGAATATCTGCGCGGCAACGACGGATCGGGCCGAACCAGGTTCGAGGCGCAGTTCGCGCCACTCCGGCAAGATGCGGATGGCGATCCGGCGAGCGCGAACAAGCGCGCGAAGAAGGGTCCGGACAAAGACAACGGTGTGAAGAACGACGAACCGAGGCTCTGAGGAAGAACCACGGCGAACGACTATTTATTCTCGACAATATGGCTATGGATTTCAGTATGCGTCATAAACCGACTCGGCATACACGACCCGATCGGATGTACAAGACTTCAACAAGCTCCTTATGCGGTTCCAGACGATTCTTTTCTATGGCAAGGCCTTTTCGATTGCAAGACGGCGACATTGGTCGCGGGACGAACTACAGGACGAACGAGACGACTACCGAGGCGACAGGATACGACAACGAGCGAGATCTTTCAGTTCTTCTTGGACGACGACGGACCAGCGATCGGCGCAGCGGCGGGCTTCTCAGGCGGCAACTCGCTCTCAGTCTCCTCGAGGACCGACGGGGCGCGCGAGACCGGGTCGGCAACGTTCTTGTCGACGGTGTCGGGCGGTGGAGAAGGCGCGATATCGCGCGCAACGCGATGGTCGTACCGCATGGTCTCGAGCGCGGACTTGAAGCCGTCCATGCGCGCGTGGACCTCAACGAGCTCGGCCTTCTGCTCAGCACTGGCCTCCATGACACCGAAGAGGAGACGCTCGAGATACGTCACGCGGTTGAACGAGTACTCGTGGCAGCGTGCCATCGTCGCGAGGTGGTTCGCGGGATCCTCGCGGCCGCGAAGGTACGCGTCGACAAGAATGCGCATCGTGCCAGTCGTGCGAGGCAGCGGCACCACCGTGGCGTCGGGGTAGTCGTTCTTCTCGTCGAACTCGCCCTCCACGATGGGCTGCGGGCGAAGCGAAGGCGGGAGCGGCATAGTGTCCAACTCGGAGTCGCTCCCCGAGTGGTCGTCCTGAAACGACGCGAGCGTGAGCTTGCCCGCGCGACGCTGCGGGGCGATCGAGACCTTCGTCGACGCCTTCATGCGCGGCGGCGGAGTGGACTTCTTGGCCGCCTTCGAGGTGGACTTGATGCGGGAGGACTTGCGCGGCGACTCGGTCGTCGCATCGGAGAGCTTGCGCTTGCGCGGCTGCTTGGGCTTCTCGACGGGAGGCTGGAGAACGATCAGCTCAACACAGACAAGACGAATCATCAAACGTACCTCGACGATCTCGATATCCATCGACTGGACGGGCGACGGCGAGCGCGCGGCGGCCTTGCCCTTCTCCTTCTTCACCGGCGAAACGCAGGCGTCCTTGCTGTTGTTGTGGAAGCACCCCACGCAGATGTCGGAGCCGACGAAGCGAAGACAGATGCGCGGCCCGATCGACTTGTGCGTGGCGAGGCAGCGCGCGCAGGGCGTAATCGCGGGCAGGGCGGCACGGTTCTCGTTGTCATAGAAGAGCCAGGTGCGCCCGAGCTGGTTGTCGAAGTTCGCAAGAGCGACCGGCAGCGAGGTCGCGCCCGAAGTGCGGAGACGGCGACCGACAGCAAGAAGGAGATTCGCGAGCGGCGAGTCGACGGGGAAGGGAGCCGAATAGTGCTGGTCGAGGATGCGCTTTGCGTTCGTCGCCCAGTGCGTCTCAGCCTTCACGCGGACAGACGACGGCGCCAAGGCTTCCGACGACTCGACGATCGGGACGATGAGGCGATGCGCGAGCCAGAGGCGCTGGAGCATGACCGCGTCCGTGTCCTCGACGCCGTCACGGCTCACGAACTCGAAAGGAAACGGCACCATCGAAGCCATGCCAATGAGGCACGGGTACGACGCGCGCGCGGGGTCGAAGCCTGTCATCTGCAAATGCGTCAGCGCGGAGACGAAGCGGGCGAAGACAGTTCGAGCGCGAACCTCGAAGTTCGTCGCAACCTCACGCGTCACCTTGAGCGGGCCGTGGAAGATGCCAATGCTGTCGACCACCTTGCTGTTGTCGTTGACGAGGGTGCGGATGTCGTGCGGCTGCACGCAGCAACGCATCACGGCGGGACAGTCGGCGAGGGTGACATAGCGCTCGACGTTCTTCCTGTGCAACGAGCACGCCTCGGCGAGAGAGAGCACGACGGCGCGGGGCATGGCGGACAACAAGCGGGGGAGCTCAAGACAAGCCAACAAGATGGCCGCCCCCTTGCGACGGTTTTATAACGCGGCACGGCTATTCAGAGGAGTCAACTGCAGCCACCCCGCCGGATTCCCGGAGGAGCGAAGGTGCTGCAACTTTACCTTATCGGGATAGGCTTCGTGATCGGCGATGCAAGACTCAGCTATGCGGGCGTTTTGCACGGCGGGATCCACCCCTTTCACACGGCACAAGATTCGATGAGCAGGGAGTTTATTTCGACAAGAAGCTTCTATCGGTTACACTTCGACGGCGCCCCGCGACCCTTTCACAAAGTCATCACTTCGGTGCTCGAACTAGACAAGATTCAGCGCGAACTCGACGAAGGACCTCGGAACTTACGACTCGGGAGTCACACGCATGGCGAATCGCAGGAGCGAACTCGTCTGCGAGTAGATGTCTGAGTTCTGGTCCTGCTTGTCAAGGACGTTGCGGACGGCGTCGTGGCAAGTCGAATACGGGATCGAGCAATCCGCGCGATGGACCGAAGCCACGCGGAACGGATACGTGTCCGTCAGCGGCGCACCACCGAACTCCCACGGAACGGCGACAGCTGTCGCGTAATCGGTCGTGAACGGGCGAATCAAGGCGAATTGTACATCGAGCCCCGGACGAGTCGAGAGGCGCGTCGAACGACATTCGCGATTGACGTTCGCCTCGATGCGCGAGAGCTGCGCGTACTGGAGGTTCGTGAAGCGGCTATACTCGCGGAACATGGCGGACAAGCCGGCCAAGTACGAGAGGATAAGCATCGTGTTCTGCACCGAAGGATCAGCGCGAACGACGGCGCGAACAAGAACGACACCACGAACCGAGATCGCAGGCCAGTGCTGCATCATGAAGGAGACCTCGTCTGGATGAGCCTCGGTCGGGGAGGCGACGATGTTGCACAACGTCGTGCCAATGTCGGCGCCGATGTGAGCGTAGTAATCGAACGCCAGGACGATGAACTGCCCCAGGTACACGCGAGCAGGGCCGTCGTTCGCTGGAATTTCGGCGTGTGGGTCGACGTAGGAACTGAGACCGGCCATGGCGTGGCTCCAAGAGGTCGAAAGAGCGGTCGGCGACGCCACGGCGTGGAGAAACCGATGCGCCCCCTCAAGACTGTCGTGAAGTTCGCGCGAATTCTCATCGGCGACGCGTTGAGCGCGAGCAATCGCCGCGTGCTGCGACGCGATGGCCTCTTGAAGCTGCTTGTTGCGGTCGAGCGCCTTGCGGATTTGGTTCGTCAACCCAATGGTCGTGGGGACGAGCTGGTAAAGCATCATGGACGACGCGTACGGCTGCATTGCGGAGGACGACGAAGGAGAGAAGTTGCGATGGCGCGAACTGGGACACAAGATGCGGTTCGGTCACGGCTTTTATCCCCTGGACACCGGAACACGGCTCGCGCAATTTTCGGCCAAGGACTTCGCGTGTTGATGCACAGGGACGTGCACATTCAAAGTACCCCGCGGATGATCGGGCAGAAATCAACCCACTCGAAAATTGCGCGAATTCGCCTCAGTTCGCGGTACAACTTCAGCGCGAACCGGCAACGGCGAACGATCACCACCACCGCGAACACGCACTCGACTGCGACTCAAGCTCTCGTTGACAAGGAACAAGCCAGCGGTACGCAGAACTAGTTGCACGAAGTCCGTTCGGGCGCCGTGTATGCGGTTCGGGCCCAGCCGGCGTGACCCGCCAGCGCGAACCGCGAGCGCGAACTCGGTTCGCCGCCTCCCTCGCCTCCTACCAACTTCACGACGACGCGTTCCTGCATACAACTCGCGTAATGCACCACGCTCCTGCGCACACAAGGACGGTGGTTCATAGCCATTCACTCGAGGAGCGTCAACCGCGAACTCCGTGCGCTCACCGCGAACTGCGCCGCGAACTCCCTTCGCGCGCCCCCTCTCCGGTTCCCCCGGCACTCAGCACTCTCCTGGATCGACGAACGACGCTGCGGAATCTGCGCGAACGTGTGCAATGGGACATTCTCGAACGCGATGCAAGGTCAGCTGCACCGGCGCCCTGGCACGAACTACGAACGCGCAAGCCCGGCAACGCCACGGCAGAGGCCAGCCCTCGTCCCAAGACTCTTTCCACCCTTGGCAACGTGAATCTCGAACCCGGTCGACCAGTATCCCGGACTCCAGCGCAAGGTTCGGCACAGCCTGGATTATCCATCACGCTCCCGGCACTCGTTCGCCACGCCATTCACGATCGGCAGAGTCATTCCTCCACCTTCGGTCGCGTTCTATGACTCGTTCGGCGCACTCTCATTGGCTCTCGCGACGGAGAAATGACGGTTCGCTGTGTCTCCGCAGTTCGTGGACCGTATGTACGCGTCTTCGCTTCCCGGAAAGGCAGACGGGGCTCCCACCCCTGATTTTGGACTCTCACATGTATATAGCCTGAAGGCGATCCCCACTCAATCTCTAGTACTTCCTGACCAACGTCGTAGCCCGGTATCGAGCCCGGTGAGAGCAGCCCAGTGGTCTGGTTGAGGCTCGGTTGCAACTTGAGTCCCGTTCGAGCCGGGTAGAGTTCGGCACCTCCCTCACTCTCAGCGTCGTTGCGGTCAGCGTCTCCGCGAACCGCGTCGCGTGACTTGTCTTCGCCCTCGTCCTCTCGTCTTCTCTCGCGTCTCAGCCGTAGCGTCGGCCTCAGCTTTCGATCTCGACCCTCAACAATCTCTCTCAGGTGCGCACTTCGTTCGTCGATCTGTGCATCATCCGTCTCTCGCTTGCGCGAACCAACTTCGTCCTCCACTTCGTGTGTGTGGATTGAACTCTCAACTCGCTTGCGCGGAACCTGGGCTTCTCAGAACGTCCTTCCCCAAGCATCGAATCCCGTTCGCGGAACGATTCGTGGTGACCACTCTCCCCCTCTATACATCTATTTCTACGTTCTGCTGGGATTCTACTGTGTGCTCTGCACTAGGTAGCTTAGTAGTAGCGGCTGTTCTTCTTTGGAGTTGTTCATTCTTAGTAGTGATCATCTTCATAGTAGTTCTCCTTGATTCAGATAGCAGTCTTAGCTGGTTCCTTGCAAGTTCCGTGCAGTTCACCGCGACGAGATCGGGCTCCGTCTTCTGCGGCATCTTGACTCTGAGCGCCCGAAAGCGTAGCAGGCACGGAGAGAAAGCACTCAGCTGAGATGCTCCGAGGGACCGTTCGAGTGAAGGTGAGAACGACCCTCCGCGAGACGGCGAGCGGCTGAGGTTCGCGCGGTGTGCGGCGCGACAGCAGGGTGTCCCAGGCCTCCAAGGAGTTGCGCAAGGTTCTTCGAGCCCTCGGTGCGAGTGGGGTCCATCGAGTTGGTCGTGCGGTGGTGAACCAGGCCCCCGAGGCGCGCGCGGTGCATACACACACCTCCTTGTGCACGAGCGCGTGCAAGCGAAGTCCGCAGGACAACCTTGGAGCGAAAGAGTTGCGGAGATCGCGCCGAGCAGGGAATGGACAGCGCTTCGGGCAGGGGAGTGCACGCGCAGGTGCATGGTTGGAGTATCGGCTCGTGCAGCGACACCCGCGGGTCTGGTGGTGCAAGACAGCGGCCGAACGCTGCACGCAGAGGGTTGGGCGCGGGCGGCAAGCGCGCTGGGACTTGGTCCACCGAGGCCCAAGCGTGTGGCGGGCTCAACGAATCCCCAGCGGCGCTGTGCGCGCGCCGCTTCGGTGTGTCTTGATGGACCCGTCGTGCGCGCCGTCGTCTCGGGGCTGTCCGCGTGCAGAACGCCCCGCTGGGTTGCGCTCTCGTACCAGGCCGTGTGTAGCGAGAGCTGGGAGCACGGCGCGCCGGGGAAGGCGCAACACGCGCGGCGAGTTGGTCGAATCGGCCGCGGATGCTGTCGGCGGGGTTCGGCCCGCGCTTGCCACTGCACCCGTGCGCTGACGCGTTCGCGTTCATCGTCCGCGACGCGTGGGTCAACCGCCAACCGTCCTTTGGGCGTCCGGATGGACTCGGCGCCGATGCGGGCATGTGCGGCTGCGCGGCCCAACTCGTCGGCGCGCTGGCTGCGCACCAGGCTCCTCGTGCTAGGGTTCCGGCGCGTGGTCAGGCTCGGTACCGTACGCGCGTGCACCAACTCAGCTCGAGGTGCGGCTTTGTGCGCATCGTTCTGGGCTTGCGCGTGGCATGCCGGAGTTCCCGCCGTGCGCGCAGTGGTTCAGATCGGCTGGCGGAGCTCGTTGCTTGGCTTGACAGTGCTCGTGCGGGGTCGGGTACGCTCTTGCACGCGAGGAGGTTGGCTTTGCTCGCGTCTCGACGACTGGCTCGACTCAGGCTCCCGTCTACGGTCGGTGCGCGCCCGGTTGGTCGGCGCGCGGCGCACTCCGGATCATCGCGGCGCCGATGCTGGTCGTTACGGGTAGCGCGAGCGGGCACACGCGCGATTGGGCTGTCGTGGTCGGACGCAGGATTGTTGATGTCAAAGGGCACGCCGCGTCGCCTCGGGCTCGCGCAGGATCCCGCGCTCGAGTGGTTTCGACGACAGGAGGATTGTCCTGCGCATCCCCGGCTATTGGTACCTGTTCCTTGACTGACTGCTGAGCGCCCGGAGATGGGGCGCTGGTGGGAATGTTACTCAGCTGGGAGCCGTGCAGATATGCTTGTCCAACGCGGGTCGGCTTTTACGGTGTGCGAGGGGTACCGCTCGCGGAGCTGCGCTAGTCACGGGCTAGTGCTGGCTTGGCAGACTTGTTGTGCGCGGAGGTCTGCAGAGTTCCGCTGCGTGCATTGGCTAGCAACCAGCTGGTGAGAGAGAGGTCGCGGATGTACGTGCGTGCACGCTGGTAGCGCGGTGGGGATGCGTGCCGTTGAAGAGGTCGCGAATGAGGGGAAGGGAAGCGCGCGACTGGTCATAGCCGGGACCTGCTCGAAGCAGTGATCCGAGGCTGCACCCGGCGCGAGGTGCATGCGTGCGCGAGTCGTGAGGTCGTAACGGTCGTGAGTGTCGGGTTGTCCAGTGTACCGCCGCGGCAGGTGTCAGAGGGTGATGGGAGGTCTGTGGTCGGAGTAGAGGTTTGTACGGTGGGCAGTGCTGCAGCGGTGGCGTCGCAAGCCCGAACGCGCGCGGGAGTCGGCAGCTACACGGTCCGGCTCGAGCGGCGAAGAGGGGTAGATGATACCTGCGCTCGGCAGCTAGAGTAGTGCACGTCGAGGAGGTCCGGCTGATGCCCGTGGGTCGAACGACGCCGCACTGGGTTGCCGGCGGCAGGCTGGAGTGCACGGTGCCGATATACTCGCGTCGAGCGAGACGAGAAGGAGAGGGCGGAGATTGCGTGGGGTAGAAAGAGAGAGAGGGTGTCTTGGGTCTCGTAGGGGATGTGCGAGCCGTCCGAGGGAATCGTCTCACCTCGGGCAGGTGTGTGATCTTGGTATTATGTTGCGGCCAGGCGCACTGAGCGCACCAGACCACGGGAGGAGGGCACCCGTGGCTCGCGAGTGGGGGCGGGCTAGTCCCGTCTAGGACCACGGCCGGGAGTTCCGTGTACGCCCTGACCGCCCTGCACGGCAATGCTGGAGGACCGCTCGCCTCCCGGCCCTCTATGCACGTGCAGGCACCCTCCACTGGACCCAAGACAGGTCGCGCGGCGACGCGCGCCTCTCGGCGCGCGCCTCTGGACTCAATCCGGCGTGGGGAACACGAGAGAGAACTAGAATACCAAGATGGGAAACCTCTGTACATACAGGAGCGCCCTTAAGTATCCCAACAGCCGCCAAGGTCGTACTAGTGCTCGGAATTGTACTCCGGGGTCGTCTCCCGTCTATGATGCGTCGGGAGTGCCGCTGATGCGTCGGGAGTCCCGCGCTTGTATGCAGGGCATCGCGGACAGGCCTGAGAATGGCAGTCGACAGCCTCCTACTGCCCGAGCGCCAGCGAGAGCGCAGACCAGCGCATGCTGGGCGGGACAGCGGGAGAGGGGCAGCGAGAGCCAAAGTCTTCGGAGTTAGGCCCAGGAGATGCGTTTCGAGCATGAGCCGCAGAAAGCGCCTCTCGCGAAGGCGGGGGACTGGGCAAGTCACGTGTGGGAGACGGAGCGCGCGATAGCTGGTGTGCAGACGAGGAACCCGCAGGAACTGGCGGATCGTTGCGCCCAATGCCTGCATACCAGAGTCTAGCGGCTGGGGAGTTCTTAGTATGCTGCAGAAATAGGTAGCGCGCAAACGTCTTGAACCCCTGCGGCTCGCGCTGGCATTCAGGGCAATAGCAGTCCTGGGTACCTTGGGTTTCTGTGACGGAACGGCGCTGGGCTGCATGAGCACCAGCTCATTTATGCCAGTTCGCAGCGCACGCACCTTCATGTTTTGTCGAAGACCGATATCGGTGGCACGAGCGGCGGCTGAGGCTTGTGGCGCGGCTTGGGATGCGCGCACGGCTCGGAACACGTGTAGAAGGGCCTAGCAGGCACGGTCACACTCTGGCGTTGTCTCGAAAGAGCAGGCTGGCGGTGCGCGCGACGCGGGCGCTGGCGGTAAGAAGAACGACGCGTTTGCGGACTTGGGATTTACGCGACGCGCGGCAAGTCCGCTCAGGATACCGGTGAATACTCCCGGTATACTCGTTTGACACTCGCGGAGTTCCGGCATCGTATCGCTCGACTGGCAGGCACTTATATTCGGTACATACTCCGCCGATACTCTCCGAGTGCCGTCGGAGTGTGCCACCTGACACTGCACCGGCTTTACGCAGTGGGATGCAACCTGCATTTGCTTCCGTAAGCAAACGGATCTGCTCGGACCCTTCTGAGAGCTTCCGAATGGCTCCGGGGGCTTCTTGTGCCTCAAACCACTCTTAGAGCGCTCAAAACCAAAGGAAATGACGTTAAAACAATGGAAATAGAGCCTTAAATTGAGATTTTGCTCCTACGCAGTGGTCGACTAGGTTTGGCGGCAGTGTGAGTGCACTGTAACTGGGACCTGTGTGGGCCTACGGGATGCAACCTGCCCGCTCAATCCGACTAGTGTGGGCCTACCCGGACCGGACATTGCCCTCAAAGTGGCTCGTGTGGGCCTACTGATGTAACATTGGTGCTCGAAAACGTCCTCGTGTGTGGGCCTATGGATCGAACCTCGTATGGACTTTGCAGGGGGCCTATGCCGCCGTGCGACGTTGGTGCCGCCCTCACGGCAGTACAGTACCGAGTACGTAATCGAAATCCGCGCGATCGGCGCGCGCGTTCAGAGGAGACATAAATCGGCGCGTCTCACCACCGTTCAGCCAATATACACCGACAATGCTCTTTCTCAGTGCGCTCCTGCTCGTGAAGTTGTCCGCCGCGGTCGTCGCTGTGGCCCCCACGCTGGAAGCGGGCGGCCCGTTTGTCATCACCAACGTGCATACCGGCCTCGTCACTGATGCGTGCGCATTGCAGGAAGCTGAAGCTCGCTCCTCCGCACGCGCGCGATGAGCGCCAGCAGTGGCGATTCACGCTCATATATTGAACGGCGCCGTGACGCGTCTTCCCTGTACTGTCTCTGCGACGTCCAAACGTGTGCAATAACAGCGGTCCGCTGTCCATCGACCTGGTATCCATGCAGGATTGATATTTATCGTTCAGAAAGGGCCTCATGGTGCAGCCCCTGGCCCGAGGAGTAGCCCCCCGCAGGACGGATCGCAGTCGGACACATGCCTGTGAAGCCGCCTCTGCTCCATCGACGCCCTGATGCGATCTTGTCATCCGAGTAGACGTCGCCACGGGCCGCGGAGCTCGACCAAGATTTGCAAGTGGCGTACGCAATCGCTCTCTACACAGCGCAGGACAGCACAAACGACGTCCTCAGGGGTATCCGGAACCTGAGAAGGATGTAATTTGCTGGCCGCGGGGTGGCAAGTTGTTTGGACCTCGGCAAACGCTGCGACCAGCGAGCATTTGACTGCGTGGTGAGGGTCATGAAGGAACGCCGCACGTACAGCGTACCAAACGTGAACGGGAAAGCTGCCTCATTCTCCATAACCTCGTCGACATATCAGACGCACCTTTGCTGCAGAGCAACTGATTAGGCGCGGAGACACTGGTCGGACTGCGGCGCCACCCCCGAGCAGACGTATTCGACCTCATCGTCGAAGGTAACTGGCAGAAAGAGCTTTCAGTCGTATATGCATGACATTTCCCGCAAGAAATGTTCCACCCATAGATGAGAAAGGATGTCGGCCAGAGGCGATGTTCGGGACCGCGAAAGCGCTGTTCGGACCGTTCGGCCGAGCGCGAGACAGCGCAAGTAGCACTGAGCAGGAGCCTCTAGCCATGACGCCTATCAAGCAAGAAGGAACGGTGCAGCGCCCTCGTTTCAAGCGAACGGTGCAGCGCCCTCGTTTCAAGCGACAAAAGCGGGGCACTGGCCAGGGTATCCGCAGAACTGACAAGGGACCGGGAAGAGCGCGCTCGGACAGACGCAGGAAGCCATCCTCCTTGAAGTAAATGACAGCCGTTGGCGCTAGCCTGCGCGCGGCGAGATGACTGGGTTGGCGATGGGAGCAGGAAGCGAGCGGAGATTGAAGAGTGTGCCCGCAATTTCTCCGGCCGCGGGCGAGTTTTCGGGCCGGATGAAAAGGTGAAGCACCACTCTTCCCGCACTTTCTATTTTAAATCCTGAGAGTACCTGTTTCAACACTGAGGATAACATCGCCGTGCATCCGATCTCATCAGGCGGTCACTCGGTGCTCGCAGGCACGCCAAGGGGTACGCAGTTCTGAGCCACCTACAACCACCCCTTTTCATGAATGGGATGTGAATTGGAGCTGCTTTGAGTTGGTAGCACATTTTTAGCCTGACCCTCCATGCCAGCAGAGCTCTGTCAAGTCGGACCCTGACAACCCAAATAAGGAAACCCGGACCCAAACAAGTGACTGCTCGAACCGATCTGAGCCATAAGCCACCAGCTCAACATATACTGATTTAATGGTCGCATTTGAGCTCTATATACTGCTAAGGCATCCCTGTCCCATGGCTTGAATTACCTCTTTGGTCTGGCTCCGACGCTGTCACGGGCGCAATAGGGTTACCTTCTAGAGTATAACACCGGGCTTACCTAATCCGGCATTTCCTTTTTTGGAGGGGGGGAGGGGTCCAAAAGTTCACTTAAATTATTTTTCGGGACGGTGCAAGAATTTTTTTTTTGCACACCCCTTGAGGCACGCTCTCTCCCTTATCTCTCGGACCTACGTCTTGCTCACAACATACGCGAGTCATCTCATGGTTACGGCTATCCGGATAAACTAAAGGTTAAACCGTATTTCATCTAACGGCTGCTTAGCCTTCCAAATAGTCTGTATCTTCAGACTGTGCATCGAAGGATCGGTCATCTATCTTACGCTAAGCCAGTAGATTGGCTTTGTACACGCATTATTTGCACTGTATCGGCGTACATTGAATGCATTCCCAATGTCAAGTCTGCGAATCCCGGCCGTCCCACGCTGAGCTGTCCTTACAGCACCTACTACGTCACCCGGAGCTGCAGCTTCCGTGGCAGCAATGAAAATCGGCGCGATCGGCGGGCTGGCAGCAGACACATAAATTGGCGCGTCTCTGCACACGTCCAGCCGATCGACACCGACAATGCTGCTCTTTCTCAGCGCTGTCCTACTCTTGCAGTTGTCCGTCGGGGTCGTCGCCTTAGATGGCCCGACGCTCGAAGCGGGCGGCCCGTTTCTCATCACAAATGTGCATACCGGCCTAGTCTTCGATATGTTCGACAAGTACAAGAGTGAGCGGCGTCGTTATCCTATTCGTTACGGCCTCGCCTCTGACGGTCTCTACGTGCAGAGGGACCGACGCCGGCACGTCCTCTTCGCGTTGCATGCTAAGATTCCTGATCGGTCGCAGCTCGCGGCGAACCGCCTGGAAGAGTGTCTCACCGCGAGTCAGATGGTACGCGCACCGCCTCGCGCAGCCGCGGAGAACTGAGAGCTGCCACCGTCACAGTGGTATACCACTAACCTTGCCACGGACGGCGTGGTCCGCTTCGCCAGCGCGCACTACCCCGGGACGGACATATGGGTTTTCTCAGAGGTGCGGGACGTCGCGCTCAATCTCAGCCGCCTGCGCCAATTAGTTAATGTCTGTGCCAGGGAGACGGCTTGCTCGCCGCGACCGGGTCGGTTGACGATGCCGCGCCCGTCGTCTACAAGCACCTTCCGGGCAACGTCACAGTGTGCGTCTGACTGAGGGGCAGTTCTCCGTGGGTGCCGGGCCAATGATCGCGCTGCAGGATTACGATAGGCGGACGCGCCGTGACGAGCGGCAGGGAGCCAGGCGCGTGCACTTGTTTCTCAGTCGAAGTGCTGACTGATGCATCTGCACTGTGCAGGCGAGGAGCTCAAACTCGCCCCGATGCACGCGCACGACAAGCGCCAGCAGTGGCGTTTCACTCTACTCTATTGAACAGCGCAGTGACGCGTCTTCCCTGTATCTGCGACTTCCATGACACTGCAATCACAACTGTACATCGCCGTCTATAGACTCAGCGGATGGATCATTCCTCAGGTCAAGGACGCAGAAGAATATCCACGCGAGGTAATAGACATCCCGGCATTGAGGGCAAAGGAGCAGCCGTGTAACGCTTATTTACACTGGCTTTCCGCCACTCCATTCAGCGAAGCCCGGCCGTCCCACACTCCGATGTCGATCGAGGATGTCGCCGTCCGACGTTGAAGTCATTAGCATCTGCGCGATCGACGCTCAATTTCAGCGAACACATAAAACGGCGCATAGCGCACATGAAGCTCGGTCGATCGACTCCGACCATGCTCTTTCTCAGCGCCCTCCTGCTCTTCAAGTTGTTGGTCGGGGCCTTCGCAGCAGAGTTGGGCGGTCCTTTCTTCATCACCAACGTGCATACCGGCCTGGCCATTGACGTGCGCGACAAGTACATGCGTGAGCGCCACTACAGTAGTCCCATTCGTTGCGGCCTCCCTTTTGACGTTCGCTGCGTAAAGGACTCGAACCCAGGCCGGCATGTTTTTCACCCTTGTCATCGTCAGGCAGCTGATCGGCCGCAGCTCGTGGCTAACCACAAGGCGGACTATCCCACCGCTAGTCAGCTGGTATGCGCACCAACCACCTAGTACCGCTGCGGAGGATTGAGGACATGCAGTGGTATACCGGCAAGTTTGGCACGAACGGCGCCATCGTGATGGCCAGCGCGCAGTACCCCGAGACGGACGTTTGGGTTTTCGCAGAGGTGGGACATCTCCCCCATCCACCCGTACTGAGTAAATATCTATGACAAGGGAGACGGCCTGCTCGCCGCGACCGGGTCGGTTGACGATGCCGCGCCCGTCGTTTTCCAGCGCCTTCCTGGCAACGTCACAGTGTGCGTCCGAGTCTGACTGACAGAACTGAGCGATCGATTCCATTTGCTGCATTTGTCTGACCTGACGATCGCGCCCCAGGATCACGATCGGCGGCCGCGCCGTGACCAGCGGCAAAGAGCCAGGCGAGTGCACACAGTGTTCCCCAAGCGGGCGCAATCTGATGCTCGGCGGTTTTAGGCGAGGAGCTGAAGCTCACAGAGCCGAGGGCGCATGATAAGCGCCAGCAGTGGCAGTTCACTCTTGTCTATTGAACGGTGCAGTGACGCGTCTTCCCTGCATCTGCAACGCGCATTACGTGCGCAATAACAACTGTCCGCTGTTTATCGGCATCAACGGGAAGTTCTTCGCGACTAGTGCAGGTGCCGGCGGCCGATGGGGCGTTCCTTGCGCACTGAATCTGCGCGCAGCCGCAGGGACGTGAAGTGAGAGAAACGCGCCGCAGACATGGGGAAATGGAAATTTTGACCTGCGCGGATCCTGCAAAGCACGTATACCACCAGAGAAAGCCGGCCAAAGCAGTCACCCGCATATTCGTCGTTGTCCTGCAAAGGATGATGAAACAAGAGTGGCAATACTCTTGCAATGTCTCAGCATCCATCCACGTCATCGAGTGAGCGTTCGAATGTACGTGCAGCATCGAGGATCCATAGCCTCGGCCGTCGAGCTGGGATCGTTTGGCCGAGCGTAGGGCGGCCTGAGACATACAGGACGGGCTGACCGAGCACGGCAGTCCGCATCAATGGCCCCAGAGCCGGGCACGACACTCCAGACACCCATACAAGCCGTCGCCGCCCAATATGTTTCAAGACAATGTGAGCAAGTAAAGAACCAATGGTCGGGGCCGCAAAAAAGCGCTGTCCGGACCACAACGCCTGTCTAGCAAGTAGGAATGGTGAAGGGCCCTCGTTTCAAGCAGCGAAAACGAGCGATTGGCGAGGGTAGTTTGAGCTGCCGAACAGACAAGTGGCCCTTGATAGCGAGCTTATAAGGACGCAAGGTACCATTCTCCGTAACCAGTGCTATATCAGGAAGCGCAGGCCCGCATGCGGCGAGATGGCTGGGTTGGCGACGGGAGCAAGCTGCGATCGGAGATTGAAGCGCGTGTCCGCAGTTTCTCCGGGCTGAGTTCTCTGGCCGAATGAGAAAATCAAGTAGCAATTCTCGCAATCCTCAATCTTTTCTGCCGTACAGCTGCGCTGAGTCATATTCTGCGTTCGAATGATATTCACCATTACTACGCTGTGGGCGTAGCTTTAAGCCTTGGTTCGGTGAAGGCGCTAGTAGCTATCCTGTCATAACCGTCAACTGACCCTCTTCCCAGTGTCAAATCTGCCCATTTTTGGTAATTAGAGTACGTATCTACCTGACGATGTGTTTTCTGCGGCATTCATGCAATCAGCGCGATCGGCGCACGCTTCCAGGGACTCATATATTAGCATGCCAGCGTAGACGTTCACTTCGAACAATTGAAATGCTCTTTCTCAGCGTCATCCTGCTCTTGAAGGTGTCCGCCGCCTTCGCCTATACAGCGACGCCAGAGAAGGGCGGCCCCTTCGTCATCACCAACGTGCATACAGGTCTCGCCATCGACCTGCTCGACAAGGACATGGGTGAGCGTCCCGTTCTTGAGCGGGTGCCTCGGAAGGCTGCGCTTATATGTAACTACAGAGGAAACCTCGCCGGCACGTCTTCCCCGCGTCGCATTCCAACGTAGCTGATCGGACGCGCCCGCAGCTCGTCGCTAACTACGAGTCAGCGCCGTGTTTCAGCATCAGTCAGCTGGTACGCACCTCCAGCCGTACGTTCGCAGAACGCGGGTGACAGAGTGACCGGCACAAAGTGGTATAGCGAGGCGGTCAGCGCGGACGGCCCCTCGGTGATGGTCAACGGGCATTACCCCGGGAACGAGGTGTTCATTGCTTCGGAGGTGCGGGACGTTACTCTCAATCAAACTCACCAATTTGCATGCCTGAGCTATTGCGTAACCAGGGCGACCGGGTGCTCGCCTCGCCAGGGTCGGTCGATATCGCCGCGCCGCTCGTCTTCCAGCACCTTCCGGGTAACGTCACACTGTGCGTTCTCAGCCATAGGACAAGTCTTGGCAGGTGTCTGACGATCTTCATTCAGGATTACGATCGGCGGCCTGGCAGTTACGAGTGGCAGGCCAGGCGAGTATGCATGTCTCTCAGGAAGGGACGGCGCTGACTGGGTCAACATAAACATGTAGGCCAGGAGCTCAAGCTCGCTGCGCCGCGCGCGCACGACAAGCGCCAGCAATGGCGGTTCACTGTCGTCGGCTGAGTTACCCGCGACACGCCTTCCGCGCCTTCCATGACACGTAATAAATGTCCAGGAGACGTCTCCGCCCCTTGAAATCGCTTCCAATCTCCAGCGGGGATGGTCTTCGCGAATGGCTCAGGTGCTGACGGGGTGCGAATCCGGCGCACGCCAACGTTATTCCTGTTGAACTTGAGGCTTGACTACGCGTCTAGTTCGTTGACGATGTAGCGCAGGGCGATCGGCCCGGGACCAGGGATATCCAACCCCAGGCTCATCTGACCAGACGAAACTGCATTCTCTTAGACAGACGTGAGCGAGCCCTGCGCGGTGGTGATATTTGAACGCGAACTCTCAGCATTTGTCGGGCAAAGTTTCTCCGAGACCGCGGGGACGCTAGGTATATATGGCTAACACATACTGGGTTTCTGTACTGTGGCTCGCTTGGGAGGCTACGTGGACTGCCTGACTATGGAACATCCACCGCCCGAAGGCTGTCGCTCGGAATCGCAACTCGGTTATAGAAACGGTAGAGTGCAGCCTCCTGGTCAGCTCCTACGAGATCTCTCAGCTCATCGGCCCCGGGGAGGCCCAAGAGGAGCTCCCTGCACGGCGGAGCGCAGCCGCACGCGTCCTTGTGGATCTCCCGCCGCTCCAGAAACACCCTGATGCGATCTTGTCCCCCGAGTAGGAGTCTCCACGGGCCGGGAAGTCCGACTAGCACCTGCCAGTGGTCGAACGCATGTCCTCTCCAGAACACGCAGGACAGCACGAGTGGTGTTCGCAAGAACACCCAGAATCTGAACCAGCGTCAAAACTCAGTGAGCTGCAGGTGATGGAGACGTACTTGATATGTACGCAGTGCAGATTGGCAACTGGCCCGGCATCTCCAACGCATAGATCACCGGTCAGCGCGTCCAGGTTCATGATGAAGGGGCGGTTGTGTATCCCAGCTTGAGCACAGGAGTACAGCTCCGGAGTCTCTATCGTCGTGTTAGAGCCCTGGGTGTCTTCCCAGAATAGCGGACTGACGGATAGAGAGGTACGGGCGTATGCTTGGTAATGACGTTCGGCGAGTGGATCCCAGATAAGTTGAGGGGCAGTCGCGTTGTTGTGCATTACATGGACTTGGTGGAAGCTTCGATCCAAGTCTCTCAGCCTCGCGCCGTGTTCCTCTACGACCCTAGTTAGTGCCTCCAGATTGGACCTGTTCAACCAACCATTCAGAGAGCATCAAAGACAATATGGGTACAGAGACTCACGAGTGAACGAGACTGAGGAGTGCAGTGAGAGCCGCAATCTGCCCTGGTAGCCTGGCGCGCAGGACGTCGACGGACTCCCGCTCACCAAGCGCAGTCCACGCGAAGAGGGTCCAGAGTCGCTTCAGACGCTGTCTGTCGCCAGGACCCGCCTCCAGGAACGGAGCGAGCTTGCGAATGATCCCTCCGAGCGTGTCGTTGCAGGTGGTGAACAGATCCTGGATCCCCGCTTCGACGTTCGGTTCGAGAGCCGAGGGGCGCTGGGTGAGACGGTCTCTGATCGTCTCGAGCGAGCGCTTGTACGTGGATACATCGACGATGACAGAGTTGATCTCCGCGCGCTCCCCGGGGCAGTGAGTGCAACTTGTGCCCGCCGGGCGAGTTGCAAGACGGTGACGACGTCGCCGAAAGAGCCAAAAGATACGGGCATGACGATAAGCGCCCTCCGGCGCTTCATGTTTAGGCGCCGGCCTTATAGCAAGTCTCTGACCAATCTCTGACAGCGGAACAGGCTCGCGGGCGGCACGCCGCAATCACACAACAATTCTGACTCGGTTGCAATACCAACACACAGCCCCTCGCGGCGCTGCGACTAGGTCATTGCCAGCCTGTGTCTACCCGATGAGAATACAGTGCCAATGGCAAGTACAGTACACGCCGCAAAGAATTTCCGTCGCTGTACTATAGAACTTCATATGCCGCGCCTCCCAGCGAACAGCCGCGGTGATTGGCCGTGGCACTGTCAGATACAAAGAAGACAGATTTGTCAGATCCTGAAGCTTGAAGGGCCGGGCTAGCAAAGCCATATGTAGCAGTACGGGAAGTGCTCTTTTCGGCCGCATTGGGCCGCGAACTATGGGGCCGGAATTGCTGCTCTGAAATGCCACATATCATATGCGGGTAACCTGCGGGAATAGATACTGACGGGGCCTCAGAAGGGTTCGAAACTGGTTATCTCTCGTCTTCAAGACGTGAGATCAGTTTCCCAGGGCTCGGCGCACTCGATGGGAAGTGTTACGATGGCGGGAGTCGATTAGGGGACTCGAACCGGCCAACGGCGCTCAAACAAGGATATCCCGGTTTTCCCGCGTTATATACATGGATGAAGAAAGAAAGAGGCAGTTGATTACATAGTCATTAAAGCCAAAGGCTGCGTTTTGAATAATCTCATTTGCTGCCGGAATTAAGCGCTTGCGATCACCATCAGGATGTGGGATGTTTGGCTGGATTTGTCCCATCTCTTGCTCTCTCAATTTGCCAGCACGGACGAGATGATCATCACAGCCGAACAACGCGCGTCGCTGTATGGGTGCGTTCGGGGCATTCTGGACCAGTGCGCGCAGGACTTCGATGCGTACGTGCCATCTTAACCAGCAACACCTGCCGCCAACGCAGCGTCGCAGGGCGGAATCAGTCTCAGGAGCTTTGCGCGCTGTGCACGCGGTTCTATCGGACGCGTGCGCCGACTTTTCAGAGAACTGGAATAGGCGTCAGCAGCGCGCCTTTGCGCAGCGGCTCCCCCCAGAGATCGTCAGCCTGTGCTTTCGACGCTTGCGCTTGCGCGACCTCATTCCCGCTACACACGTCTCCCGGCACTGGCGTTCCGTCGCGATCGCCGATCCGCACCTCTGGTCGAGGTTTGGGACGTCGCAGGGCCTGACTGCGACGAGCCTGACGCGGCTTCGGGTGATGCTGCAGCGTTCCCAACCCCTTCCTTTCGATCTCGTGATGACCAAGGTCTTCTGCCCCAAGAGCGATTTCGTCTCCGTCCTTGAGCCCCATATTGGACGTATGAAACGGTTCGATGGCCAGCTTCGCTTTTTCCAGCAGGCACTACGCGAGGACCCACCGATGCCGCATCTGACCTGGCTCCTAGAGGATGTCCAGTCACGTGATAATCAGTTCTCCATCCCGGACTCGTGGGCATCGGGAGGAGCACCCAGATTGCACACGCTGGACCTTGGCTTATTCACACTTCCTCCCCCACCTTGCTGCTTTGCCAATGTCGAAGTCCTCAGCGGCCGCGTGACCGCGCTGGGCACCGAGACTCTGCGCCAGCTCTTCCAGTACTTCCCGAAGCTTGACACATTGGAGCTATACGATCTTAACGACGCAGTGTCACTTCCGGCGCTGCCATTTCCGCCCGGCCTCCGCCAGGTCAGTCTCAATCAGCGCACGGCATACTGGAAGAGGGAAGTCCCTGGCCTAGATTACAGCAGATTGTTGTCGGCCTGGGTTGGGGCCACCCTTCCTTCGCTCGTGGTGAACGACGCGCTGTCGGCCGCCGCACCGGTCGACATGTTCCTCACCGCCCATGGCAGCGGCCCTGTGGAAGCGATCTTGATGTCGAAAACGCTCTCCCTCGCTGTTGGGGACTCCGGCTGTGTCGTCTACGGCCCTGAGGACACCGACGTCTTCCCAAGGCTGCTCGCAGAGCTCGCGCCGCCTCTGCTCACGCGCATCTCGGAGCTCCGGATCACTCCCGATATCCTCGGGTCGTTCGTCGAGAAAACGTTTGAGCTGCCGCAACTCAGCCTTCTGATATTACACACAAAGGGGTACGACAAGCCGGGACGCGTCCCACTCTCAGGCTCCTTGCGCGCGCCGGCGCTGCGCTCTGTCGCCATTTCCGTGTATGCCCACGCAGGCTACGGCGGCCGGTTGAGCCTGACATACCTTGTCCGGGACGAGCTCCCGAGGTTGCGCTCGTGGCTCGTCTACGACGCGGCCGTCCTTGACAAGGTGTCGATCACCGGCCCCCGGGACGTCCTGGACGCTGTCGATCTGGATATCGACCTGTCCGGAATTGCTGCCTCCATTGATGTCATTTACAGCTCGACTGTATACTTCTGAGCCTGTGTTGTTCGCAATCTGACTTCCGGGTCCACACCATGGCGGCCCCGCGCCTGTGCCGCGCGTCCGGTGCCAGCTCAGTTGCATGAGCAGTGATCGCCTCGTCACGTGGCGAGCCTCGGCTCATGTTAGCCAGAATATTTGGCAGGGACGCGCGCTGAGAAGATCTGCAAACGGTATTGTGCCGTATACACGCTCGTCGTTAGTAAATGACATAAATTTGGCCACACAGGGCGGATCAAACTCAGCTGGTTGCTTCGTGGCCTGCCCCGCGATGCATCTGTTCTGGGACACATCCGACGGCCACTCCCGTGCTCAATCCTCAGTGCTCAAAGCTAGCGCGGCAATGCTCATTGGCGACCCTGGGCGTCTGTGGATCCACGAGCGGCTGCAGCGGACAGCTGCGAAGCGCGGTTGCAGTTCCACAGATAGGAACCTTTAAATACCGGACTGACGCGCCGTGGGCTTCTCACACGCTCTCGGGGCTGATTTGCTATCCCATGGATGACCAGCCGACCGCCCTACCGCAGGCCGCCGGCTACGGCGTTGTTGTCGGCATCGGGTTCTTCTTCGCCGCGCTCATGACGGGCATATCGGCGCTCCAGAACCGGTACACGCGATACTCCACCTGGAACAGCGAGGAATTCAACACCGCGAGCCGCAATGTCAAACCTGGGCTCATTGGTACGCGATCGACTGGGCTTACCTTCGTGTACTCAAGCCTCGCAGCCAGCGGCATCGTCAGCGCATGGACTTGGGCGGCCACGCTGCTTCAAAGCTGCACGGTGGCGTACTCGTACGGCGTGTCCGGCCCGTTCTGGTATGCTGCCGGCGGAACCGTCCAGATCCTCGTGTTCTCCGTACTTGCCTGCAAAGGTTCGGCGCTCGGTTTCAAACTATTTCCAGAGGCTCATTGACGCGCTGACCACAGTCAAGCAAAATGCGCCGAAGTGCCACACCTTTCTCGAGATCATATACGTACGCTACGGCGCTGCGACGCATTGGGTCTTCATCTTCTTCGCGCTGCTGACCAACATCCTCGTGGCGAGCCAACTCCTCCTGGGCGGCAGCGCAGTCGTCACCAGTCTCACTGGGATGAACGTCTATGCCGCCATTATCCTCATCCCCGTTGGTGTCTGCGCCTACGTCGTTCTCGGGGGTCTGCGAGCAACGTTCCTATGTGAGTCCTGTGCGCAGCAACGCACGTGACTTCGGATTTGAACTTTCACAGGCGATTATTCGCACACGCTCATCCTCATGATCGTGATATTGTACTTCATGTTCAACGTCTACACCACGAACGACCTCATCGGGTCGCCGACGAGGATGTACGAGCTTCTGGTCGAGGCTGCTCAGCGCATGCCCGCGGAGGGTAGCATCGGAGGCAGCTACCTGACGTTGAAGTCTACCCCTGGGCTAATCTTTGGTTCGTCAAGCCCTCTGCCCTCTCCATCCCTGCGCCTCATTATGTCATTCAAGGCGCTATCGAGTTCTGCAGCGGCCCGTCATCCGTGTTCCTCGATCAGGCATACTGGCAGCGAGCAATCGCATCTCGGCCAAAGACGGCAGTGCGCGCGTACATCATGGGAAGCATGGCTTGGTTCGCCATCCCGTTCGGCTTCGCCACGACACTCGGCCTTGCAGCGGTCGCGCTGAGCTCCAACCCGGCGTTCCCGACGTACCCCGAACTTCCCACAAGCGCGGATGTCTCGAGCGGCCTAATCTCCGCGTTCGCTGCCTCAGCGCTGCTCGGAACGCCGGGCGCCGTCGTGTTGCTCATCGTGCTCTTCATGGCGGTGACGAGCTGCGCGAGCGCCGAGCTCATCGCCGTCTCCAGTGTCCTCACATTCGACGTCTACAAGACGTACATCCGCCCCGACGCAACGCCCGCGCAGCTCATCCGCGTGTCGCACGCGATGATCCCCGTCTTCGGGCTCGTTATGGCGCTCTTTGCGTGCATCTGGAACGCGATCGGCATCGACCTCGGCTGGCTCTTCCTCACGATGGGCGTGCTCATCGGCGGCGCCGTCTTCCCCGCGGCGTTCGCCATCACGTGGCGCGGACAGACGGCCGCGGGTGCGATGGCCGGGTGCCTCGTCGGCCTCGCGGCCGGACTCGTCGCGTGGCTCGTCACTGCCCAGCAGGTGTACGGCGAGCTGACGATTGCGACGACCGGGCTCGAGTGGCCGAACCTCGCGGGCAACCTCGCCGCAATCGTGGTGGGGCTCATCGCGACGCTCGTCGTCTCGTTCATGTGGCCAGATGACACCGGATTCGACTGGGAGGTTACGCGGGCGATCAATAACTCGACGGCGGAGCTGCCACCGCCCGCAGATGCACCGGCCATTGTCGAGCCCGCGGACATCTCAAAAGCCCAAGAGGCGGACGAAAAGGCGCGGTCTGATGACGCGAGCGAGAGCTCGGGTGGTGACTCTGAAGCAGCGAGTCTGAGCAGCGCGTTCACGCTCGCGTGGGTGGCGTCGCTGGTGCTGTCTGCCGCGATGGATCTCATCATCCCCATCCCGATGTACCTCGCGCACTACATCTTCTCCCCCGCGTTCTTCACGGCTTGGATCGTCATCTCCTTCCTCACGGTGTTTGCGAGCGCCGCGACGAGCTGCATCCTTCCCGTGTGGGAAACTCGCGGGTTCTTTGTCGAGCTCGGCGTAGCGATTGCGCGAGATGTACGGCGAAGGTTCAGTTGAGAATGAGCTGTCAACGCGATTAGAGCTATGCATATATTCAATGAAGAAATCGATCGGCAATAGAACAGGTCCTAGTGCTGAGGGGTGCGTTTCAGCGAGAGCTCAAAGTATCGTCGCATCGGGGAGAGTCTGATGAGTCTGGTGCACAAGGCCCGTCAAGTGTGGCTGCCCACCGCCGAGCCCAATGCGTGAATTGCGGCGGGAGCTAGTAAAATGATGATGTTTCGAATTCATCACAAAGGGAGCGCTCCAGACATGGCTCCCAGAGCGTTCCGTCGGGGTCGGAGAGTCCGAATGGCTGAGTAACGACAGTGGAGAACACCAAGTCAAGATGTTCCCGATCAGCGAGCGGCTCATGCGGTGCCAACGTACAACCAAAGAGAACGAGACGTGGCGGCTGCTGTGTCGCCAAGGTAGGTTGGCGGAGTGCGTGCCCGAGGTGAGCGGCCTCGCGCGAGCTGACCGTGAGGCTCGCGTGCTGGGCCAAGATAACGAGCTCCTCGAGTACCGGGCATGGCAGGGAAAGGAGCTTACGCTCGTCTAACCCCTCCGTCAGCTCGTCCTTCTGCGCTTCGTCATCCGAGTAGTGGGCATTCTGGTTGTCGTCCGGAGAGTGGTACGGCGGCCAGAGCATTGCAGCATGCTCCGCGCCTGTGCGGCCGTCGAGATCGATGTGCAGACGCCGAAGACAAGGCAAAGTACAGTCAAACCAAAAGAGGTCGAGGAGGAACGAGTTCTCGATTCGGATGTAGACAAAGAGGTCGGCAAGGAAGGCCAGCTCGTACATCCTGTACACCGGCGGGCCTATGTCCGAGTCCTCCCCGTTCTCGAAGCAAAAGATACGGTATAGACGAGGCATGCCATATGCAATGGCGGCTTCCGCAAGGTCATATTCGGTACCTCGGACACGTAGGCTCAGGCACTCGTCGATGCTCTCCCAATGCTGCCGAAACCAGGGATCGAACCAGCAGTACTGCCATACGACGGGGGCTGTGCGAGTTAGTGACTGCTCTCGCATTGAATACGTGAGGCCCATTCCCTGTGAGATGTTGTCCTTGAAGCTGAGACGTTGCAGATGAGATAGGCTGCGAAAGTCAACGCCAGCGGTCGCATCGGATGAGAAACCGAAGCCGCTTGTAATGCCGAGGTCGCGTAGATTTGGGAAATGAAGCCCAATGTCAATGGGGTGAGGAATATAGTCTCTGCTGGTGCAATACAGGAACAACCTGTCGACTCCAGAAAACGCTGCAGCAGTATGGATACCGAGGAACACGTCGCGGAGCGCAACAGTGTGCAGGAGTGGGCAGTGTCTGGAGAAGAGATCCGCTGGGATGATGCCAGGCGCAGGAATGATCCAGTCTGACAACATCGCTGTGTGCGCAATCCTGAGACTGCTTATGTAGGGTGCAGGATAGCGCAGGGCCTCCCACAGCATAGGGTAAAGAGCGGGTACGAGGTCGATCGACAGGTATAAATCGTGAACAACGCTGAGTGCGCTAGGAATCAGGCTGAAGAGCCTGAACACCTCCGCAGGTGATATCGGAGGGTCGCTGGGAGCTGATCCGGGCGCGCAGTGACAATTCACGACGAGATCAAGTCGTAAAGACTGCGCGCGAACATATTCGACGGCACCTGCGAGTAGTTCGCAATTGTGCTCGCGCCAGGCGCAGTAGCGGTATATGAAACCGACACGGAGCCCAGCGTAACGATAAGCGATGATTCGAAAGCGCCTGGAAGTGCCCGCAACGATCCTCAAGTTTTCCTGCGGGAATGACTCTAACACCTTAGCCAGGATTTCGTCCGGGAGGTGTGTAGTATGGTCGGCCATTGGTGCTGAACGACGAAGCAGGGAAGGACCTTGGTTATCAGCGTGCCCTGCAGACGAGCACCCGGAAGGTGAATACGTACCGGTGACGGATGTCAGGATGGGCGGAGTATGCGTAGCACGAGACGGGCGGAGTGGAGGAGGTCGGGGTGCAAGAGCGAGACAAACATCGCCCAACAAACCGTCTTCGAGAAATTGATGATCATGTGATCATCACACTCCCGGACTGTTGCCTGGGCCTAGGCCCAGTGATTCGCACGTTCGCTTTGGGACAGCGTTGGTGTGAACGAACTTTGCCTGCCTGCACGACTCTCAGAGAACCCCCCTTAATAAATTCTAACACGGCTATTGGCAGTCTCAACGCCTTAGATGTGTATCATCAGCACTGTCAAGGTCTAGTCGAACATGCATGCGAGAACATAGTTCCCATACAGCTCGTTCCGGCGGCACCAGACTCCGCGTCCGTACTCGCTGGCCGAGCAAACACAAGCGCAGTCTCACCGCCCTCGATCGGGAGCTGCTGCGCGCGCGCTGTCGCGCGGAGATGCACGACGATGCGGCACGCGAGGATCGCGTTGAAGATGCGCTCGACGCTGTCGAGAGGGGCGGAATAAGTCGAACCGTCTGCTCCGTCGGGACGGATGGACTCGCCCTATGAGCAGGGTCTGGTAGCGTTCCTGCGGGTCGCAGTCATTAGAAGGCTCGCTTCATCTCTATGGGCAAGGCCGTACCGTGGCGATCATCCCGACCAGGAGCGTCGCGAGCGAGCAGCCTGCCTCGCTGGCTGGTGAGCACATGCATTATGAACGTTTCTTGCAAGGTGCGGGACGCGCACACAGTGTGAGAGAGAAGAATACGAATGCTGGATGCGCGAGGTCAGAAAGGGACCTTGAGAAACAGCTGTATACGTATTCACTTACCTTCTTGGTATAGTAAAATCACAAGGGGAGGCGAATCGCGCCGCACTGGCCGCCGGGGAGTCTTAATATCGAGAACATATAGCATGCACAAAGGCCACGCACGATGGTTTCGCCCTTGAACGATAGTAAGGACGAGAAGAGCTTGTGTGAAAGAGCTCAGCAATTTCGAAGGTTGAAAGACGCGGGCTGAAAATGCGCACCAGCATCTGCGACGGCGAGGAGAACCCACGATGCTGCAACTGGGCGATACGGGGACGCGACCATGCACGTGCTGAGCGGAGGCACCGCAGGAACTGCGGTTCGGGTGCATGGTCAACAAAGAGCGGGTGCGAATGGAGAGACGAGTTCACAATGCGTTTTGCGGATCCACGAGACGTTGAGGTACACCAGTAACGCGAGGAAGGCGGCCCCGCCGACGACACACGCGAACTGTATGGCTCGCGACCCATTCCATAGTGCCCACGTGCGAAGCGCAACGATACCTATCAGAGATACAGTCAGCCTAGACTTGGAGGAGACTCCCAATTGTGCCTTGCGCACCGTGGCTTAGAACCATCCCTATCGCGAATGAAACTGCAGATCTCCCTGAGCGTGGTATGACCCTGAGCGTCTCCGGTCGGACGTACACGATAGATATCCCGCGACAGCAGCGCACGCGTGATCGCTCAACCCTCCGAAGTAGACTGGCGTGCGTCCGCGGTGAATGAGTACGGCGCGCACGGAAGAACGGGGCTGCACGCACATAGCATGTAGAGGCAGATCTCCGGGAATGCAGAGTATCTGACCGCGACGAATAGGACATCTGCAAGGCCGATTTGCGACGTCCAGACGTATTCAATCTCGTCCGCGATCGTTGTGGCAAAGTCATAGACCTGCAAAAATGGGCGTTCGGGAGGGCCGGAGGACGACCTGAGGTAGATGAGAACTCACGAAACAGGTTGCAACAGATACTGAAAGTGCGTCAACTGACTGAGGAAGCAGGTGCATTGCGCATACCGCCGAGAAACTGGCGCTGACAGTGAGCTCGCTGGTACGAAGAGTGGAAGAGACCGCGCACTTTGTGGACCACCAAGCTCTGAAGCTCAGCGACGTATGCCTCCGAGAGCGCGCTCATGCTTGATCAATGCCATCCTTCTTGCCGCCGAGGCGGTCTCTTTTAGCTGACATCGCGCGGCTGCAGGGCGGCCCGGAGCACGTCGCTGTCGACGCAGAGAATGCACACTCCGGATAAGGGCATCACGGAGCGCGTCTGAGCACCGATGTGAAAGGCTCTGCTGTGCGATGGGCACTGGATAATCCTTTGGTCCCATGGCCAGGGTCATTTCGTCCCCCCCAGCTCCCAGACGTGACTCGCCAGTGATTAGTGTCAATGTGACCCCGACGAAAATTTTTGGGATGTGCTTGGTGGCGGCGCGCGGAGCTGGCGTGTGCGTATTTCGCGCGCGTCGCGAGCGCGTTGAGCACGGAGCACAGCCTTGCAGTGCACGAATGAGAAACAGGCCGACGGGCAATCCCAGATCCGCCAGGCACATGGCCGTGTTCGTTCGAGGAATCGCGATCAATTGCCGCACGGGCAGAGACGTACAGGACGAGTCGGCGAGCGAGCACCCAAGACGTCATGCGCCGTTCCGTCCCAGCTGACAGGAGAGTGGGCTGCGCGTTCGGAGATCCTGAATTTGAATTTTCAGTGAACATTATTTGTGGATGTAGTGGGAGCACACATGAAGAGCGCGGAAGCGACATGCCAGAACCGTGCTGAAGGAAGAGGCGCTCAACTCTCTTGGTCGTCACGAACAGCGAAATCGAGCACGTGGCTTATGCCTGTAAGGTCCGTGTTCATTTCCGTTTTGTGTGCGGCTGCTCTCAGGTTGATGATGGTCCTGCATGCGAGGATGGTGTACAGCATGCGCTGGAATCTGCGGAGAATGGTGATCCTCGGCCGTCTTTCAATCAATGAACGTTTTCCGCTCACCCTACAAGCAGGAGTTGGTAGCCCTGCGGATGCGTCGCTCTGTTACCTGCCACACACGCAGGTGAGAGTGCACCGGGCTTACAATTGGAGCGAGAGCCTGAACGAAGACATTGATGAGTCCGATCGCTGAGTGCATCAGCTGCGTCAAGTCGAGTAAGAATGATATGCGCTAACCGAACATCACGGAGAAGCATGCAAAAGCTGATCGTGCGTGAGTACCGACCAGAATTTGATCAGGAGAGACTGACCTTCGCGATAGAGGACCCCGACGACGTGAGTTGAAGACGACCGAACTAGGGCAGGATATCAGTCAGCGGGTCTCAACTTCTCAAAATCGATACTCGCAGTTGTATCGTGCCTTGAACAGCGTTAAGCATAGCAGGCCTGCAGGTTGGGAATTAGAGATCCTACGTAACGAGTAGGATGACTCGGCGAACCGAAATCAGTAATGGCGTACAGAACGCAGAAAATGTACAGCTTCCTGTCAGAGAACAGGGTGAAACATCCCCTGTGTCCGGGGAATAGCGCATTGGCGGGTAAGACTGCGCGATAGGTTAGCCGGATTCACTCCCCATGGCCGATGGGTGCGTACAACGTGTGTGAAGGATCCACTGGCGTGCAAGATACACAACGAATACGAAGCCAGCACAGCGGACAATAGCGAAGGTGACCAAGAGCAGGCGCGATCCATTCCATATAGCCCATGTACGGAGCAGAATGATGCCTTGCGGTGAAGTCAACTCGGGCCGCAATACTGACTTGCCCGAGCGGCTGCAAGCTGACCTTGGCTGAACAGGATCCCAAATATACTGGAGACTGCGGAGTGCATCAGCCTCGTAAATGTGTCCTGCTTCGAAAAGAGGACATACAGACGATGTAACCCCCAACAACCTGACAGCCATGGGGTGTCAGGCTGCCGAAACAGTCTGCAGCTCGGGTTTTAAGCACGATGCGGATGTGATCCTGACACATTAACTTGCATAGCAACGCGCTCAATATATCTCCCCAAGCGGTATACCTCGCCGCATAGAACCACAGCTCCGCGCCACCCGGAAAGCCGGAAGACCATATCAGGTGTACTTCGTCGCCGAATGAAAGGATGAATTCATAAATCTGTTTAGGAAGTTGGTGCATTGAGCGTCAAGTACGGCGGACGCGGGGATGACCGCACAAATAAGGCCGCTTGAACAACTACGTTGGCATGGTTAGATGGCAGCTGGAATGGGATACGTGTTGGTACACATCACCGAAGGTGACCTGTGCGCGGCGTCATATGAGTCTATGATTAACGACGCGGAGCTGAGCGGACGGACCTTGTATTGCTGCAAATGGATCGCGGCCTCCACAATAGCGGTATTTTGCATCCTTTTACCTGCAAGTCCTTCGTGGAGTAAGGGTAAGATTAAGACGCACATGATCGGCGACTTGCTGCGCGGCGCCTATGACTTCTATCGGTACCGGAGATCGGGACCGGGGTGGGGCCGAATCTTCATGGATAGGAGACGGTACGGATAGCATGTAGCACGGGGTTGTCGTGGTGACCTGTCGCGCAAGCGTCATGACCTTTCGACTGGGAACACATCTCCGATTCTCAGTGCTGTACTGCGATGCGTTGACAATTCCCAGGAATAGCGCGGTGAAGGTTAGAGCTGTAAAGACACCGGCCAATGCAGGAGCGTGGCGCAGAGTTTGGTACCAACCCGTAGTGAAGGGCGGGAAACAAAAGCCGTCCGCATTGCAAACTCCGCCCTCCGTCCGGCTCCGAGCGGCGAGCACCGGCACGGATCGCCGAACGATGCTTTTCGGGACATCTCAAGGACAGGGAAAAACCTTAATCGAACAGTGATTATGGTTGACATGTCTCAGCAACTACAATCTGCACCGCGTCATATTCGTGCCCAATATGAGATTGATCCCTGGTCTCCGAAATGATCGGCCCAATGCCTCGCAATAGCTGAGCAAGTTTCAGATTGGCTTACTTTCGGTTCAAACTTCCCGGACCGAAGACGGGTGAGGCCTTGTGCTCCATTCGCACGAACCCGGAGCTCATGCACAGCCAGCCTCAGTGGACCTGTGCTCGGTGAATGCATGAGGCCGTCGCACAAATACTGCCGCCGTGTCAGCATCGTCGATCGTGAGCGCGTTCCCGCGCGCGGCAGCCCGGAGGTTCACAACGACCCGACATGCGAGGACGGTGTTGAAGATGCGCTCGAACCTGTGAGGCGCGCATCAGAGGCCTTCGTCATGGAAAGGGCGTTGAACTCACCCTATTAGGAGGCTCTGATAGCGTTCCTGCGCGGGCATCGTCAAGCCTGCGCGTAGGCAGCAGCGGAGTCCGCACCGTAGCGAGCATCCCGACGAGGAGCGTCGCAATAGAGCACACTGATGACGCTCAGCCATAGTACGATCTGGATGAACCGGGACACGCACGCAGTGTGAGGGAGAAAAACACGAACGCTTGATGAGGTAGTGAGGAACGTCGCAGGTATGGCATCACTGCACCTACTCACCATCTCGGTAGAGCAGCCGTACAAGACGAGGAGAGTCACGCCGCACTGTGTGGTGGGTTCAGATGGGGAATGCTCACCGATGAGGCAGCTCACGATGGCTGCGCCCTTGGATGGCGGTAAGAACAAGCAAAGCTTGTGCGAGGTTCAGTTCCGTTGCACTGACTATGGCGGGGAGGGAGCGTGCTCACAAGCGTCCGCTATGGCCAAAAGGATCCAGGCGGCAGCTACGGGGCGATACGGAGATACTACCGAGCACGAGTGTAATTGAGGGACCGCGGGGACTACGATTGTGTGAAATCTGCATCCCCGGGCGCGGGAAGAGAACGCACACTGCGTCCCGCGGATCCAGGCAACGTTGAGATACACCAGGACGGCACCGAATGCGGAGCCTCCGAGAACACATGCGACCTGTAAGTTGCGGGATCCGTTCCATAGCGCCCAAGTCCGAAGGGCAACGATCCCTGCTAAGATTTTAGAGAACAGGGACCCCATGGCGTGTATTACCTTGCCTACCTTGACTGAGAAGCATGCCGATTCCGAAGGAGACTGTGACACGGGGTGAGCTCGGCTGCTGGCTCCTGGTATGTGCGCACAAGATAGGTATGCCGCGACGGCCGTGCATGCCCGATCGTTCAGTCCTCCGAAGTAGACTGGGTGAGCGGATATTGAGGGTTGAGTGTGCTTCACGTAGCCTGAGGGCACACGTACAGAGCATGTAGAGACAGAGTTCGGGAAACGCTGAGTAGCGAATGGCAAGGAAAAGGAAGTCGGCGAGGCCAAAGTGCGAAGACCAGACGAACTGGATTTCGTCTCCGAGAGACGTGACGAAGTCGTAGACCTACGTGTATCAGTAAGTCAAGCATATCGTAAGCAGCGCGTGCAAACTCACGAAACAAGTTGCTACAAACACTGCTCGGAAGTCAGTCGAGTGACAAGTCGAAGACTCGGTGACATCGGACATACCGCCGAAATACTGGGATCAATGAGTGTACAGGCCTGGAAGGGACAAAGAATGTGACACACCTGATGGACCAGAATGCTGCGCAGTAGCGCGATATACTCGTCCGATAGTTCGTCCATGGTTGGGAAGCATCGCGGTCCGATACCCATACCCTGAGCTCCCCTTTAAGCCAGCCAGACGCGGTGTTACGGCGGGAGCCTATTGGATGAACGTCGCATGGAGCGCATACGCCTGACGAGGATATCACGGAGAACACTCGAGCCCGTTTCCGCAACAAGATGCCGGTATGCAGGGCGCTGCTGGGCAGTGGAACTCAAATGCGCGCCGGGTGTGCCGTCCATGGTCCAAACAGCCAGATGAAGCGCATGTAAAGACTTGAATAGTACACACGGCTGCATAATATCGAAGCCCATCCACAGGCGCAAGCACCTGGGGCGCAACAAGCCTTCATTTCTAACCGCCGCGAGGCCGGCCGACGGCTCGGCCGCGCATTCGACACAGCCTCACAGCGCCCGCGCACTGCTTCGCAGAATGAAGCACGAAGGATGAACAGACCGATCGGAGATTCACACCCAGCGCATGTGATGATCGACCGGCTGTGGAGTCGGAAGACAAACGTACGAGCATCGGACTCTGAAACTGATGATGCCGACTAATCCCAGTGATCCTTCACCGACTCCGAAATTAGGTAAGACGAAGTCTAACCTGATAAGGAAAGTTGGTTCCTTCGGGAGGGGGGGGGGGTCTTTGAAACGGTGAAATCGCATCGGACCGGCATCCGGAAGCTCAACTCCCTTGCGGTGTTTCGCTCTCCAAGCCTCTCTGCCTGATAGAGTAGTTCTACTTTGCTACGGATACTCTCCGTCCAGTGCGCGTTATTCTCTGCTCATATCAGAAGATCTGCCCCCCCGGTCCGTTGTTTTTGGGTCTTGCAGCTAAATTCAGCGCATGCCAGGGCCTGTACTTTCAAAAATCCTGAGAAGCTTTGATTTGAATGTAGCCAACTATCATGGTGCTCGCGCACAGCGCGGCGAAGCGCGAAATGCTGCATGCTTGCCGGGCGACCGAACGAGCAGGCTGGGATCCGGTCGGAGCTCCAAATAGTCCGCTAACTCCTTACCTGGCTACGCGCGAGTACGACGCCCCGGCAAGCTGTCCGCGGCACACCCTGAGAACTGTCCGGTGCGCAATGATTCATTCGTCTTGCATTCTAACTTACTCCAACCCTCGCTTTCCTGCAATTACCCTGCATCGCGTTCCGTCAGGTTCCGCCACTGTCGCCGCCGCACCCGCCTTTCGACCCCCTTCTGCCCTTCTGCCGCGGCTTTTGCTGCCATATTCTGCCCTTTCTGCTTTCAGTCGGCCTCTGTCTGTCTGCGCCTAGAGCCCACAACCGTCATAGCTTCTGCATTAAATTCTGCGTGAATTTTTTCAATAGGACCTCCAGATGTGAGCCTGCTCAGTCCCTTGACTACGGACAGTCTTTGCTCTGTGCTCTTGACCCCACTCTACGTCGAGCTCCCCGATGATCTCCTTGTTGAACTTGTGTTGAACTCATGACGGCTTCGACTGATCCCAGCCTCAGATGAATTCATCCCCTCGGTACAGCAGAGGTCAGGAGCCACGACCTGTTCGAAATCTATGGCACTTTCCTTCGCGAGTTGCAACAGTCTGCACTGGAAGATGAGCCGACGCCCCGACGCCTTCGGAAGCCTTGACGACGCCGCCAACCGCAGGGGATAGGATAGGATCTCAGGGGCATTTTTTTCAGCACGGATGGCCTAATGTGGCTGCACCACGATGGGACCCTCACTGACGAGGTGATTTTCGAGCTGAGGTCGTGGTTCAGAGTATTACCCGGCACGCACTATGCGAAGCACTGCTCGGACTATGGAAAGCCGGCTGCAGAGAGTTGTCTAGACGCCACCGCGCGATTAATATCAATTTATTTTTCCTTTACTGCCCTTGAATGCGGAGTCGGTGACTTGCCGCGATCCAGCGGCGCTACGATACGTAATCGGTCCGGCTGAGCCACTCGACTTGAAAAGCACCGACATTCGATATGTAGTTATGGGGACGTGGTCCTACTTTATCCATCCAGTTTCTTCGCGGTACAACAATGGGCGGGCTGTCCAACTTGGAGCCACCCGCGCTGAACGGACGTCTTCAGGCGATTGAAAATTATACTAAGGACACTTGAAACACGGCAGTGGACCTGGCGTGTATGAGAATTCGAGGTTAGAGCCCAAGTTAGAGGACATGATCAAGTCGCGATGATAGCGTGCTCAACTCCGACTCTCGGCACTCTTCTCCGAACCTTCTGGTCGCTCCGAACATCTCAATGTGTCATTGAGCAGCCGCCGCGCTCAAACGCCATATCTCCGGCCGACACTGGTCAAGTATATAGACTCCGTATGAGCGCCAAGGTAAACGCGCTTCAGACTACCGGGACCACGAGCCGCGGTACGGTTGTAATGCAGAACAGATAGGGTGCTATATCTGCCTATCCTGGCGCCGCGCCATGCTCCTATCGCTCCGCTCCGCGTCTGGCCTGACTGTCAATGGCATCCCTGGCGACTACGCTGCCCCAGGGCGAAGGCTATGGCGTCGTCGTTGGCGTCGGATGTATGCGCGCTTGGTCCTGTCATCCCGCGACCACCTTCGTGGCGCAGATGCGGCGGCGTATCCGCCGTCGTTGACGGAAGCTCGACACCGCTGAGGCCAGCCTCAGCGGTAGCGGCTGCATACGGCGCGTTCTCGTCCTCCTGGCCGCCCACGGTGTCGTTGAGTGTATGGACGACAATGTGGGCTGCCGCGGGTTTCCCCGCTGCGGGAGTGCCGCCCGCAACTCCCGGAGAATATGATGCGATCTCATGCTCCTCTCCTGCCGGTGGATGAATGTCTATGCGGAGTGGAGTGGGCGACGGTTCGACCTCGGCGGCGAGCGGACCGAGGTGAATTAGCTCGCTCGACTGGATACCGTCCTCGGCAATGGCGTTGGCGTCTCCGGCAGGCGGTGATGACGCGCGCCTGCGCGGGTGCGCGGTCGTCTCCCCAGCACGAATCGGGGGAACCGTCGAGGTTGGTTCCCCAGGAACATCAGTGCCATCCGCCGTGTCGGACGCTGAAGAAGCGTGCTCTTGAAGCAGCTGGTTTTCGGGTATAGACATTCTCAACAGCGTTGATATCGTCGGCAGCACGGGAGGCACCTTTGGATGTTCGGCGTGGAAATGCCGTTCCCATCCGCCCGGCAGAGGCCATGCAACCTGCAGACCTGCAATCTCCGCATAGGTTCGGGCCAGTGCAGCCAATGCGTGGACGCCCTGCATGGTTCGAAGTTCGTCTGGCTGGACAAATTCAGCATCGTTCGTAGGTGACCGCCGCAATATGGCACACAGGGTCCATGGGATCAACCGCAGAGACTTGGGCGCAGGTGCGGTTCGCACGGCTACCGCCCAGTTGAGCCACAGAGCCGTGACGCATTGGCACAACGCTGAGCGGGTGTCAGACTGTGGGAAATCGGCGAGCATCACGGCGGCTTGGTTCAGCGTCTCTCCAATATCCTCGTGGATGTGCTGACGGGTATACGCCGACAGTGACTTCATGAAAGCTATGACCATCTCAGAATCTGATTAAATCAGACTGATAGTCGTCTTAACGAATGGTAAGACGTACCAAGGGAACGGGACCTGAGCCATACCAGCATGTTGTAGACCGTAGTGTCGTCCAAGTGAGACATGTGCTGCACGAAGAGCTCGCCCACGAATTCGTGTGGAATGTCCAAGTCCGTCAGAAAATCGATGACGATGGCATGCGGTGTATACGACGGGTAGTCTCCACCGAGGCATGGATTGAGGACGTGTAAGATGTTGGCCCTACGTCCAGAGTCCGAGCGGGCTGCCTCATGCCAGAGGCAGTTGAACAAGCATTCGGACATACTCTGTGGCATGTTGTTTCTGAGCCAGCGAAGCCCGCCGAAGGAGGAGTGCGGGTCACTGTGTGCTCTACTGACATGCTGGTCCAACTCGCTCCATGAGGGACCAAACTGCCGCGCCGCGCTCATCCACGACCAATACAGATGGTCGACGAGCTGAGGGGAGACCCAACGGCCGCATAGTAGCCTTTTAATAGCTCGCGTGAGGAAGTAACGCAGTTTCCGGTAAGGTCGCACGAGCCGTAGATACGCCCAGAATGCGATGAATGCCTGCGGGGAGCGATAGGGACACAGCGAGAAGGTCGTCCAGTGATGGCGTCGATGTCTGCAGTATTGGATGAGCGGCAAGAAGGTTGTGCCCATGTAGAAGAGGAACGTAGCCGCGGTCGGCACGCAGACAGCAATAGCCACGGCTACATGAAGCTGCCAAAGCAGCTCGAGTATGCCCAAGGCGAAGATCGCAAGAGATATTTGGAGAAGTAAGGGAAGACTCGAAATAATCCCCCCTACTTTCCATGCCTCGAAGGCATCATATTTGATCTGCCAGACGCCAACTGTGTCCTGGGGCTGCAGTGCGGGACGCCGCTCGAACTCGCGGACCCATTGCTTGCCCAGGATGCTGATCAGTGCCGTTGCCAGACTGAGAGCCAAGGCAAGGAACCAATACGTGTTGATCCTGATAGAAACCGATTTCGGCAGCCCGCCAGAACTCGGAGACGCAGACGGAGTAGATGCATTCCGTCCAACAGAGTCTGCGATTCGCCCAAGTAGATCGATGATGGCGTCATTCGGGTCGTCTTGAAGCCATTGGTAGGACTCGATCGTGAATGCTGTTACCACCGCCGAAAAGAGACCGGCCTGCTCACTTGTCAATCATCATGTACGCACGACCTGATGAGCATAACTCACGAAGACAAGCAGAGTATCAATTTCTTCGCGCAGGCCCTTGCATACCTCTGCGTCATGTTTAGTGAGTGCATCCGCGCATCTCTGCCAGGCCTGGTCCTTCGTATAGATGTTTGGCGGTGGGTGTTGGTATTTGGAAAAGTTGTTCTTCTCTGCTGTTGACAAGAGAGGCGTCCCTTGAGGCAGTTCCTGTGATACGTTGGCTCCCAGTACTGTCCCCTGGGAGCCCCAGCGTCAAACCTTCAGTAGCCTTTCGACCTCATCCCAATTGCCAGGACGCGATCCCGGGTCGTGTGAACCCTGGCGCGTCTACGTGAGTCTCCGCACAAAACACTGAGGCCGACATACCGGCTCGTTCGTAGCTCGCAGCTGGGAAGAAGACTGGGTCATCAAGATCGCTCGTTGTAAGGCTGGCGGCCGCGTAGTTGAGGGACTGAGACAAGCCTGGAACGACAAGGTGCCTCAAACACGTGTTGCTATGTCCCAGCAATCAGCGGTGGTGCGCGCTAGCGCTATGAACGCACGGAAGTAGGGTTGTACGTTGGCGCCGAATTCGGTCTCAATAGGGTCGTCTCGATTACCCGCACCGCGAGCAGTTGCCTGGTGGACTGCATATGCCGTCAGCCTACACATCATACCAGCGAAAACATACAACGTGAGGAAGCAAGCCTGATAGCCGTCAGCTGGGTGTCAGACGGACTCAGATCGCTCGATAGGACTGCTTCCGGATGACTTGCTTCTGACCGCCCCATGCGCGAGGTGGCGGAGACGCAACTGCAATGAGCTACGCTCCAGGTAGTCCAGCGTCACGGGGATACTCGGCACGGTATACCCTGTCACGGGCAACCGGAGGTAATGGGATTCCACGGGCTGAGGTCAAGTCAATAGGTGAAATTGAGGCTCCGACTTGGCTCCGACCCTTTGCCCCTCGTCTCCGGCGCCACGAACGTCCCAATGTTTCATTCGGCAGCTACCGCGCTCATAAACCACATCACCGGCCGACACTTGTCAAGTAAATAGACCCCGTTCAAGCGCCAAATTCAACTCGCTTCCTTGAAGCTTACCGGGACCGCGAGCCGCAGAACGGCTGCAATGGAGAACTGATAGGATGCTATATCTGCCTATCCTGGCGTCAGGCCCATATCTCTTCGCTCCGCGTCTGGCTTGAAGGTCAATGGCATCCCTGGCGACTACGCTGCCCCAGGGCGCAGGCTACGGCGTCGTCGTTGGCGTCGGATTCTTCTTCGCGCTGCTCATGATGGGGATATCGGCGCTACAGAACCGATACACCCGCTTCTCGACGAAACATAGCGAGGAATTCAACACCGCCAGCCGCAACGTCAAGCCCGGACTCATAGGTGAGCTTTTTGGCCATCTGAGTGGGACATCCTCATATGCCTGTGCAGCGAGCGGCATCGTCAGTGCGTGGACATGGGCGGCAACGCTGCTCCAGAGTAGTACGGTCGCTTATCGGTACGGTGTGGCCGGGCCCTTCTGGTATGCCGCCGGCGCGACGGTGCAGATCCTGATGTTCTCCGTCCTGGCGTGCAAAGGTGAGTGTCTTCTTCGACGCGTTTAGCAGACGTCTCACTTCACTCAAATCGCAGTGAAGCAAAACGCGCCGAAATGCCATACCTACCTAGAGATCATCTACGCGCGATACGGTGCTACGACGCACGGCGTGTTTATCTTCTTCGCTCTGCTCACGAACATCCTCGTCGGGAGCCAGCTTCTACTCGGCGGAAGCGCCGTCGTCACAGCTCTGACGGGAATGAACGTCTACTCCGCGATATTCCTCATCCCAGTCGGCGTCTGCGCGTACGTAGTTCTCGGAGGGCTGCGCGCGACGTTCCTATGTGAGTCGCCGGGCCGCGACTTTCCCTCTCTTCCTGACATGCAGAGCAGGCGATTACTCGCACACTCTCATACTCATGATCATCATGCTCTACTTCATGTTCAATGTCTACACGACGAACGACCTGATCGGTTCGCCGTCAAGGGTGTATGACCTGCTGGTCGCCGCTGCGCAACGCATCCCGGTCGACGGCAACATTCAGGGCAGCTACCTGACACTCAAGTCCAACTTCGCGCTGGTATTCGGTGAGCGCTCGTGTCCGTCAAAGACGTACTGCAAGGCCACTCAATCCGTCTCCCAGGTATCATCCAGCTGTGCAGCGGCTCCGGGACAGTCTTCCTAGACCAAGCCTACTGGCAGCGCGCGATCGCCTCGCGGCCCAAGACGGCCGTGCACGCGTACATCCTGGGCGGCATGGCGTGGTTCGCGATCCCGTTCGGCTTCGCGACTACCCTCGGTCTGGCGGCCGTCGCGCTCTCCTCTAACCCAGTCTTCCCGACGTACCCCGCTCTCCCGACCGAGCCGCAAATATCAAGTGGCCTCGCAGCGGCGTTCTCTGCGTCAGCGCTGCTCGGCACCCGTGGTGCATGTTCGCTGTGCATACGCTCTCGTACGTCATCGTTCCTGTAGATCATTCCCTTATCCGTACATGTCGATCTGTTCCCGCGATCCGTTCTATTTGTGGCTCCGCACTGTATTTAGTCCTCGGCCGCGCGGATGAGCCCGCCACTCTCTTTTGCTCATTCGCGTCGTGCCTCAGGTTCGTCTGTAGTATCCTACAATATGACTCTCTTTTGCTCATTCGCGTCGTGCCTCAGTTCCGCTCCCTGCTGCCCGCGCACAGGTTATGAGCCCCGCGTAAGCGGTACAAGACACGTTACGCCTCTGAGAGTCCAAACATCACACATCTCGCGCGCTCCCTCGCATCTTCGCACTTCGGTCCGCACTCCCTCTGCAGCCGCACGACTACCGCTCGCTACTGCTGCCGTTCGGGTCATTACTGCGCCTCGCATCTCTTCTCGCCCCTATCGCGACAACTCCTATTCGCCATGGCAAGCGCAAACGCAGCCGAAGTCAAGATCTCCTTCCCGCGTCTCACCGAGGACAACTACACTACCTGGTGCCGCAACACCATCGCGTACCTCGGGACGCGCGGTCTTCGCTCCCTCGTCACCGCCGCCGGCGCCTATCCGCCCGCCGACGCCGCCAAAGCTGAGAAATGGCAACTTCAAGCTGAAGAAACCGTCGGCGTCCTCTGGGAGGCCATCTCTCAGGGAATACGCGATGACGAAGCCGTCTCGAAGGCGATGGACGACGCCGAGCCGTACAAGATGTGGGAAGCCATCCGCGACATCTCCCAGACGCGCAACGCCGGGTCTCGCTACGCTGCGATCATCGACCAACTCGATATACGCATGAAGTCCGAGGAAACTCTCACCGCGCTCTACCACCGCATTGCACGCGCCTCCGAGATTCGCAAGGCTCTTCGCCCTACGAACTACACGCTGCAGAACCTCGACGACGAGTTGGACTGCTTCACCCTCATTCGCGCCCTGCCCAAGGAGTACGACAACTTCGCGAGCATGCTCTTCATCGGGCAGGGCATGCAGCCGCTCTCGCTCAAGTTGTTCCATGACACGCTCAAGCTCGAGGACGTTACGCAGATGACCCGCGGCAAGCCAGCTGCTGCCGCGATGCGCGCCCGCGTCGAGGAAGAGCGCGGCAACATCGCTCGTCCTGCCAGCGCCCCGCCCACCACGGTCGCCGCGGAATCTCACGCGCTCGCCGAGTTCGCTGCCAAGCTCGGCCTCAAGAACTGCTGGCTCTGCGGCGGTAGTCACTCTCTCGAGCACTGCTTCTTCATCCTCGTCGCCAAGGAAGCTGCGATGAAGGCGCGCAAGATGCGCAACAACACGAAGGACGAGAAGAAGGCCGCGAATGCCGCCTCCGCTGCTGCCAATGCCGCCGCCTCGTCCTCCGCGCAGCCCGCCGCTCTCGCCGCCGCGACCATCGCTTCGACTCCTGCTGCTCCCGTACGCCATTTCGTGATGACGACGCTGGCTCTCCTCGCCGCGTCCACGACTGCAGCGACTGATTGGAACACGGACACAGGTTGCACGTCTCACATGACGCCCTGCCGCCGGTGGTTTCGCACATATGTGCCCCATCGTGTCAGGATCGTGCTGGCGGACGACACGGTGATCTATTCCGAGGGGATAGGCACTGTCGAGTTCGTCCCACAGATCCGAGGCGTCGAGCAGCCTGTTCCTGTCCTGTTTCATAACGTTCTGCATGTCCCATCACTCCGCGCCAACCTGTTCTGCGTCTTCTCCCTCATGACCAAATACGACTACTTGATCACCGGTCAAAGACGCGAGCTATCTTTCGCGCGGAACGGCACGGTTGAGATGACTGCCACCGTCAACGACCGCGACGTGGGGTACCTCGATGGGCGCACGGTGGAATGGGAATCCGCGCACGTCGCGCAGTCGCGCCCTGTCGACCTCTACACCTGGCACCGACGCTTCGGACACCGCGATGCGGACGCCATACGCGCGATGTCCAAGTCTGGCGCCGTCACCGGACTGAAGATTGCCGGCACCGCCATGCCCGTGATCTGCGAGCCGTGTCTATCAGGGAAGATGAAGCGCAATCCGATCCCGCGAGGGCCTGCGCAGCACCGATCTGATGCCTTGGCGCTCGTGCACTGGGACCTGAAGGGGCCGCTCCCACGTTCCACCGGCGGACATTACTATTGGGCCATCGCTGTCGACGACGCCAAACGCCTCAAAGCCGCCTACTGCCTCCGTCGAAAGTCCGAACTTCACGACGCTGTTGTTGACTACACGAACTGGGCGGTCCCTCGAGTCGGCAAGCCGTTCCTCGTGTTCCACAACGACAAGGGCGGTGAATTCGTCGGCAAACGGACTCTGGCATTCTGCAAGGCGAACGGCATCGAGGTCAAGTGGACGGAGACCGGCGCGCCCTGGCAAAACGGCGTCGCGGAGCGCGCAAACCGCGACATGGCTGAAGCAGTCACTACCATGCTCGCTCAAGCCCGCCTCTCTCGCGCCTGGTGGCCATACGCAGTGGGCGCATGGATCTGGATCTCGAACCGCACGTCTACGTCAGCTCTCCCGGACGGTACCACGCCGCACGAGGCATTCTACGGCAAGAAGCCCGACGTCTCCCTGCTCCGCGTGTTTGGGTGCCTCGCCTACGTGCTCGTCCCGCCCGAAAAGCGTGCTGCGCTCGGAGACCACAAGCGTGCGTGTATAATGCTGGGGTACTCTACGCTGAAGCCCGGGTGCTGGATCTTCTACGACCTCGACTCGCGCAACGTCTTCGACTCGTCCGAGGCCATCTTCGACGAAGATCGATTCCCGGGATCCGCACCCACGAACTGGCGTTCAATACTCAACCCGACACCGGAGGAGCTCGAAGGCTTGGAGGATGAAGGCGATGATGGGGGTGATGGTGACGATGGAGGAGGCGGTTCTGGCGACGACGGCGGTGCGGACGACGGCTCTGGCAACGGCGCGAACGACGGCGACGCTCCCGACGACCATGGTCATGGTGGCGATGGCGGCGCGCCGAGTCGCGATGAACCAGGTACGCCTGTTTCAGTAGTGAGCGCGCACGGTTCCCCTTCTGGTTCGGGTCCCGTGCAACTCGTGCCACTCGCGTCTACGCCTGCCGCTGCCCCAACAACTCCCGCATTGAGCGCGTTACCACCGTTGCCCGACACTCCGCGTTATGGTTCCCCTACCTCTCCTCTGTCCCCTCTCACGCCGTCGCCTGTGGACGAGACTCCGGGGTCGGGTCCATCCTCGCACACACTGGATGATGACCCGACTCCACGGCCTTCACGCCGCGACCCAAATGTTGGAGATAGCGCATCACTAGCGCCTGATACTCCAGCGCCGCGGCGCAACGCGTCTCGGACTGGGAGGCCATCCACTTCCCTTCGCGAGCCCGATTTGCGGCGCACGTCGGAATACCCCGTCGCGCCAAGCGCTGCGGTTCCCACTTGGCACTATCGCGATCCTCCGCCCGTCGTGCCCTCTGATAGCGAGGAGGAGGATGAGAACGCCTCCGAGGAGCTCGTGCACGAGGCGATGTTCGCTGGGCTGCAAGACATGGCGGATTACTCCGCTGTGTTGAGCATGGATGAAGCGCTCGAGTTCGCATTCGCAGCTCGCCCTGTCGTCGTGCAGCGAGAGCCGCGGACGTACAAGGAGGCCATGAAACGGCCGCCTGAGGAAGCTGCCTTATGGCACGCGGCTGCTCTCGAGGAGATTGGAAACCTCATCCGCAACAAAACTTTCGAGCGCGTTAAATTACCCGTCGGCCGCAAGGTGTCAGGGTCACCGTCGATATCGCTCGCCAGCGAGGGGCCCAAGGGCGGGGGGAAGGAGAACGAGCGCGGATAAAGCGGTAGATAGACCAGATCAAACCTAGGATACAAGGGGAGGGCCGGTGCCCGTATATATAGGTATCACCCACACCGATGCCGGCTCGGATCCGAAGTCCGCGAACACCTGCGCGGCGAACCAAGCCATCACCCATCACTCCTTGCCCCGCGTCGGCCGCCGTGAGATCGCGAAGGGTGGGCGACCGCGGAGACGAGGTGGTACGAGGTCGGCGAGGTGCACGAGACGCACCGAGTTGGATCGCGAAGGGAGATCGTTCAATGGCGCCCTCGAAGTGGTCGAGAGTGCCGACATCTCGCGGGTCTCCACGCGATGGGCCATGAGGGTTCTGAGGGGTGCCAGCGCACCGAAGTGCAAGCGAGGGGTCGCGGACATCGAGGGAGACTTGCCGTTCGAGGGCCCGCACATCGAGGTCACTCACCTGCTCCCCATCCCTGAACTGAGCGGGTCGTGGGGGTTGACGAAGCGAGGCAGCGAGGTCGCGATCGGGGCAGAATAGGTCGGCGACCTGTCGAGGCCTTCGAGGTACGCGGAGCGGTTCGCGGCGCGCGAGCGGGAGGGTCGAGATGTGTCTTCGGGCCGCGAACTCCTTCTCGTGCGGCCGGTTCCTGGGCGGGGCGCCGCGCTGTTCTGGGTCGCGTTGGGCGCGTCGCGATGGTCGAGCCGGAATGACAGAGATCCCAGTGGGGCCGGCGGATGGACAGAGACGAGGGCGCGGGCAGGTGGGTGCAGGAGATGAGGCGCGACGTGGTCCGAAGGAGCAGGGGGAGTATGTCAGGCCGAGGCCGAGAGCGGCGATAACCTCCAAAGAGCGCGAGGAGCTGGTAGAGAGGTGGTAGAGAGGCGTCGTGGATGGGAAAAAGCTCCTCGAGCTCAACACAAGGCCATTGGCTCCCAATGGGTCTTCAAAGTGAAACGCAACCCTGATGGGTCCGTGGAACGCCTGAAGGCGCGGATAGTCGCTCGCGGTGACTCGCAGCGACCGGGGATTGATTTTGGCGAGACCTTCGCGCCCACCGTCAGGTGGAGCTCTCTGCGCGGCATCTTTGCCATGGTCGCCTTGGAGGGCTGGGTCCTGCTTTCGGCAGATGTGACTGCCGCTTATCTCAACGGCGACCTCGATGAAACTATTTACATGCGCCAGCCGGAAGGCTTCCAGGAGCAGGGCCCCGAGTGGGTTTACAAGCTCCTGAAGGCGTTGTATGGGCTGCGGCAGGCTGGACGAAAATGGCATGAGAAGTTGCACGAGATCCTGACTAGTATGGGATTCGTGCGCACCACTATCGAGACGAGCGTCTGGGTTTATCGCGATGCGAACGACTCCGTCCGCGTCATTGTGCCTGTGTTCGTTGACGACGTCAGCGTTGCAGCTCGCGACCTCGAGACGGCCAACAAGTTCCTCGCAGATCTCAAGAAGCACGTCCAGATTCGCGAGCTCGGTCCCACCAAGTGGTTGCTCGGCGTCGAAATCCACCGCGACGAATCGCGTCGCATGCTCGGCCTGTCGCAGCGTCAATACGCCCTCGACGTACTACAGCGCTACGGCTTCGACAAGTGCTCGCCCGTTCAGACTGTTATGGACACAAACGTGCGTCTCTCAGCCGAAATGTGCCCCAAGACGGACGAGGAGCGCGCGGAAATGGCGGACGTCCCTTACATCAACGCTGTCGGCGCCCTCGCCTATCTCGCTGTCGCCACGCGCCCGGACATTGCGTACGCCGTCGGCGTCCTCGCCAGATTCCAATCGAACCCGGGGATGCAGCACTGGAAGGCCCTGAAGCACCTCTTCCGCTACGTGCGCGGCACCGTGGACAAGATGCTCGTATATGCGCCGAATCGCATCCCGTCCCCCCGTCGCTTCGACACCTTCGCCGACGCAGATCATGGGGGTGACGTCTCGACCGGTCGCTCCACATCTGGCGTCGTCGTCAAAGTCGGAACGGGCGCTGTCAGCTGGTCGAGCAAGTTGCAGTCCATCGTCACGATGTCAACGACCGAAGCCGAGTTCGTGGCCGCGTGCTCAGGAGGCCAGGAGGCGCTCTTCTTCAAGAACCTGTTCGGCGAGCTCGGCTGGGGCGACAACGACGCTGTCAGCCTTCACGTGGACAATATGTCGGCTCTGCAGGTCGCGCGCAACCCCGAGCACCATGGGCGAATGAAGCACCTCGACCTTCGTTTCTTCTGGCTACGCGACCACGTCGGCGCTGGCAACATCGAGATCGAGTACCTGCCTACCGCCCAGATGCCCGCCGACGTTCTCACGAAGGCGCTCGGCCGTTTGAAGATGGAGACCGCTCGCCGTATGTTAGGTGTTGTGGACTCTTTTGACGATTTCTCTTGATTTGTTTTCATTTTGACATACCTTTCTCTCGTAGTTCTAGTCGTGCCTCGCCATGGGGGTGTGTTCGCTGTGCATACGCTCTCGTACGTCATCGTTCCTGTAGATCATTCCCTTATCCGTACATGTCGATCTGTTCCCGCGATCCGTTCTATTTGTGGCTCCGCACTGTATTTAGTCCTCGGCCGCGCGGATGAGCCCGCCACTCTCTTTTGCTCATTCGCGTCGTGCCTCAGGTTCGTCTGTAGTATCCTACAATATGACTCTCTTTTGCTCATTCGCGTCGTGCCTCAGTTCCGCTCCCTGCTGCCCGCGCACAGTGCAATCGCGCTGCTTGTCGTGCTCTTCATGGCCGTCACGAGCTGCGCAAGCGTCGAGCTCATCGCCGTCTCGAGCGTGTTGACGTTAGTGTTTTGAAAGCCCGGCCTGAAGCCGTAAACCGGCCGTTTTGAGGCCGAGCCGAGCCGAGCCTGGCGCACGGCCTGGGGCTCGGCTTGCTGGTTTGCTGAGCCCGAGCCGCCGGCTTCAGCGACGGCCCAGCATAGAGCACGCGTGAGCTCAAATATTCTCTCTGGAGAGCATCTGGGCGAGAGTTAGGGTGGAATGGAGCTATAACTGAGGTGCCAAAGCACATTGGGGTACGTGTTGACGGCCAGGGCAGCGTCCGATGTTCCCTCGGTCATATTTGCCTCCGGTGATCGAGATCCCGAGATCGTCTGCGAGCGTTCTCAGACGCGTTCCCGTGAGTATGAGCCCTCAAATGCCTTTTCAAAGACTTGTATAGGACGTATACTAAACATTTGTCCCGGTATATATGAGGAAACCGTGCAATACCTGATAGGACCAAAGCCGCAGCCTGAGCCGGCGGCTCCGGCTCGGCTCGGCTTGGGTACGGCCCACGGCTCGGCCTGAGATTTCGCAAGCCGGAGCCGAGCCGAGCCAGGCCGAGCCGGGCTTTTAAATCACTAGTTGACGTTCGACATCTACAAGACGTACCTCCGGCCCCAGGCGACGCCTCAGCAGCTCGTGCGCGTCTCGCATGTCATGATCGGCGTCTTCGGGCTCACGATGGCGGTGTTTGCGTGTATCTGGAACGCAATCGGCATCGACCTCGGCTGGCTGTTCCTCACCATGGGCCTGCTCATCGGCGGCGCGGTATTCCCCGCAGCGTTCGCTGTCACGTGGCGCGGCCAAACGGCCTCAGGCGCGGTTGCAGGCTGTCTGGCGGGCCTCGGCGCGGGGCTGATGGCGTGGCTCGTCACTGCGCACGCGCTGTACGGCGAGCTGACGATTGAGACGACGGGGAGGGAGTACCCGACGCTCGCGGGGAGCCTCGCGGCCATTCTCGTCGGGCTTGGCGTGTCCGTAACAATATCGCTCGTCTGGCCTGCCGCTGAGGAATTCGACTGGGAGGTGACGCGCGCGATCAACAATTCGACAGCGGAGCTCGAGGTGGACGAAGCCGCGGGTGTCGTTGAGCTGAACGACGTTTTCAAGGAGAAGGACGTGGCAGTGGAAGACTCGCGGCGCAGCGAGGAGGGTCAATCCGCGCAGGGTGACACGGCGGCGGACCTCCGCAGCGCGCTGAGGCTCGCATGGGTCGCGTCGGTCGTGCTGTCCCTCGCGATGGACATCCTTATCCCCATCCCGATGTTCCTCTCGCACTACGTTTTCTCGCGCGCGTTCTTCGTGGCATGGGTCGTCGTATCGTTCGCATGGGTGTTTGCCAGCGCCGCGACCAGCTGCATCCTGCCCATCTGGGAGACGCGCGCGTTTTTTGTGGAGCTGGCTGCGGCCATCTCTCAGGATGTCACAGTGCGTCTGCGCCGATGAGCCTAGAGTTGGTTGAAAGTGGTACCCAAGTGCCTGCCATAGATTTGTTACGAACTTCTGGGACTATACTGATGATGTCTGCGCTATGCTCCTGGAGAACGGCCGCACGCTCCGGCAGCCGATACCTTGTCAAGAAAGGAAGCGTCGACATGAGACAGGAGCATAATTTTGTGTGCACATCTCGATCCCATGATTCCAAGCTCAGTGACCACGCAACCGGGATGGTCACCAGCCAGGCCTGCTCGACCCCGCGGCATACCAGCAACATGTCAAGTGTCAGGAGTGTTGTATTGCTTGATGGTCTGGTAACCAGATGTTGCTGACGGTATGACTCTGAGCCAATCGACCTTCTGTTATTGGTTTTGTGACATATGTATGTAGCTCAGATACGAACAGCGCGCGGGCGTGAAAAACTGGGGCATCGCGTCAAAGCGCCGCTAGGCATGGACAAACGTCCACGCCTGCGCCGGGAGGCTCGTATTGGTCGGCTGGAGCGTGAGCTGTGTTCAGTCACGTGATCAGCCAAGGTGCATCGGATAGGCGAAGAATCAGATTGACCTGGGCTGCAGATCCTCCCACCTCGACGCTGAGTTCTAGGTACGGGAATGTGATCCTGTTGGGAGCATGATATCAGCTCGTACCGAGTCATCTCGCGGCGACGCCGACGCACGAGTACTGCCCCGGCGTGGTTGCAAGCTCCGTGACGGTGAACGGCGTAGAGCCGCTCTGCACATTCAGACCAGCGCCCTAGCAGCGCTATCAATTAGCATGGTCGAGAACTAGCAACTTGGGCCGCGCACCGTGAATCCAGCGACACTGACATGGACGGCAGGGTCGACTCCGACGAGCGTGAAGACTCCCGATGCGCCAATTGTCCCAACCTGGGTGATCGTCCACTACAGGGCGACCGTCTGAACCTAATCCATTGTCTCTACTGCATTACGACTGCGCACCTGCTGGTTTGTCGTGTTTACGGGCGCCGTATGGAGTCCGTAGCCAATGATCTAGTCAATTAGACGGCTCAATCAATCCGTGTACAGACGGCAAGCAGAAGTCCTACCGGGTTTCCCGGATCTGGAATGTGTGAGTGAGTGAGTGAAAGGATGCGGGCGGCGCAACGACCGTACTCGTGAGATAGCTTCTGTCGGTAAAGACGCGCCCAGTGGAAGGGTTACTGATAATGTACGGCCCAGGAGGAACAGGGAGAGCACCTAGACGTGAATGAGAAGGCTTCACGTGCCGGGAGTGAGATGCGCACCGAGTCCACCCGAGCACAGAGCGGCGAGGTAAACAAAGAGAAGGGCGGACATGCGATCTTAGTACGTGTCTAGCGTCCTGGAACAAGTTGGGCAGCATTAAATAGCACCCCGGGCAATATATTCAATACTGTCGTACCTGAGCCGGAGCAAACGGCCGTTCGCATGAGACGTTAAAATACGTCTGAAACGCGCAAATAGGCACCATGTGGGTAGACAAGGGGACGGCCACGCAGGAGCGGCCATAAAGGGGTCCGTTTCCTGCTGGCAGTGAGGATTGAGCGCTGAGGCCTCTGTAATTCCGTCCCTCAGCGCTGGGGGGCGTGATGACAGTTTCCCTGTTGATCCACATCCGTCGCACAGGATTAGTCACACCCACCTGGCCGAAGCACCATAGCAAGGCAGTACGCCCTGGACGTGCGGCAACTGGAGTCTAGATTCAGGCCCTGTCCGCAGCATGCAAACCGTGGAAGAGACCGAAGAACGGCACAGAAGATCCTGAGACTCGAATTGCAGGTATAGCGGTGCAAAAAAGGGAGCCGCGTAAAACATCCGGCAATTTGGCTTCTGAGCAACGTCGACAATACTTTGCATCGCGAGGGGGTGGATTCGCCGGATTCCTTCAGATTCCTTCGCAGACAATTCGCATGTAGCCCCAAGGCCATAGGGCCCATGTCTGCCACCCGGATGCAGGTGGCTGAGTGGCGTAAAACAATTCTTGTCTGAATGAGAGCTGGGAAATGGAACAGAGATGGAAACGGACTTGAAGCTCCGACGACAACAAAGAGCCGCCCGGCACGGCCCGAGAACCGGCATCTCTTTTGCTGTGACGCCTTCGATATGTGAACCGTTATTCAAGAACCTGAGCCTGCTTTCGCACCTAAAACCCTGTGGTTATCCGGCATATTATCTCGAAGAATGCGGAGCAACAAAGCGAAGGCCTTGCTGTAGCCTGTAGGCCAACGACGTTCCTCGTCGAAGACGTCCAAACTGATGCCATGCCAAGGCCCTCATTGCCAGCTGTCCGGCACCATGTTTACCTAGACTAGGGGGAGCTTGTTAGGGTAACGCGAGCTACCATCCCATGTGCGATTTTCACACAGAACGGCATCAGTTCGTTTCTACTCTCGGGGTCAGGGGTGCCAAATCCTGGCGCTATTTGCGCCCTCTCAGTTCTTCGGCGCTCAAAGACTGCCTTCAGATCCCCGTTGTCGAGAAGCAACGCAGTCGTCGTGTAAGGCTCAACAGCGCTTGACGAGTGGCCGTTTTCCCCGGCAGCCAGGTACACGAGGCAGCTAAAGTCTCCGAGAGCAGTATTTAATGCGAAAGAGCAAGATTTGCTACCCTTCGAGCGAGAACCAATGATTTCCGCGCTACTCTTCGTTCTCATTGCCCTCGCAGCACTTTGCCGCCCGGGCCTCGGTGTGCACTTTCCCCCGCTCCTCGTTCCGACTTCCTGACGGTGTTGCAGGGGCTCTCCCTGTCGCCCCCGGGCCGTACATCATCAGAAACCCTCAGACTACCTTTGTCATGACTGATAATTCCTATGGCACTAGTAAGTGTCGCTCCTGCAATTTCCACACTCTTGTCTTATGAAGCTCCCGTAACTCAGCTATTGGCAACCCGGTGAGTTCGCTACTGACTGTGCCGTGGGAGATTCTCACGGAGTCATCTCTCCGCAGATTATCTCGAACCTGCTTCATTCCCCAGTCCCACCTCTGAACATCACAAACCAACAGGTACAGACGCACAACGTCGCGTCCAGCATATTTTCTGACGCGCGTCGCAGTGGAATATTGCGAGGACTGGAACCCTGGGCAGCTCCGGTATATACACCTTCACCTGTGTCGGCCCGGTGGTGTACCCGTCGGTCCCATCTTTTGTCGTAAGCATTACCATAACCTTGCAGCCACACTCACTCAGTCTCTATTACAGGGTGCTCCCCTCACCGTGCAGAGCGGTCCGACGCCGTTCATTGTGACGGAGGTATCCACTGGCCGGTACACGTGCGCATCTCTCACCATCGCCCCACGTCCTCAGATTTAGGCTGATGCCCGTGAGTAGAATCGGCTATCCGTTTACGAATCTCGTCGTCACGGCGCAGACTGTGGCTAATCTGGTGGTCGGTACCCTCGCGCGTTGTCACACAATTCGCACGGCTAATTATCTGGACAGCTTACGCTTCAGACCGTCGCGGCCAACTTCTCGAACCCACTCCAGATCTGGACGTTTGTGTGAGTGGTAGTACCATCCGTGAGGTCAGGATTGTCTACCAGTTTGGGACCGCCGCGGCCCCCGCTACCGCCCACGTGTTTGCTTTGAAACCATCTAAATCACAAACTATGCGATCGAGAAAGCCGTTGAGAGCCTTATCAAGGAGGAGGACGGCGTCTGCGTGCCGGCGGATAAGTGGCAATACGCGCCATCTCAGTCACTCTGAGTCGGGATCATTCAGCTGGGCGTTTGACAGCACGGCCATGAGCTGCATTCTGACCATCTGGAAGACGGGTGTGTTGCCTATCGAGCTGGCTGTGGTGATCGGGCAGGATGCCAAAGCGTGGTCGCTCTATATTGAGCGGAACCAGCGGCATTACACTCACTTACTCCAAGACAGTCATACTCGCAAGTGTGCTGCTGATGGCCGATGCAGTGAGAAGTGTGCCGCGGGGTCGCAATTGCGGTCGATGTTAGATAAGACACGGAGCGGAGCCTAATGGTAATAATACACGGCCGAGCTGTAAGTGACATCAAGGGAGGACGCAATTCCGGAAAGGTCAACATCCAGATCTACCGAGTCCAAGACATCCCTGGGACCGCTGATTGATACCTTGTAAAGAAGGGCAGCGTCGTAGATGAGCCACGAGCGCAACTTCGGAACCATGTCGCGGACAAGCGACGTCAGACTCAAGCGGCCGCCGTAGCCTGAGTGGGCGTTCACAGAAATGGCGACAGAGCGCAGCGCCGGCGCGCGCAGGGAGCCCGAGGGCGGGGGCGAGGGGCCGCGGCCCGGGGTGTCGTAACCCGTCAAGTGCAGTTTCAGATGGCTGAGCTGCGGCAACTCGAACTGTTTCTCGACGAACTGCCACAGGATCTTGAGAGCGATCATCAGGTCCGAGATGCGCGCGAGCAGCGGCGGCTTAAGCTCCTCGAGCAGCCTCGGCAAAATGTCGACATCTTCTGGGCGGTAGACGGCACAGTCGTAATCCCCGCCGTCAAGCGAGAGCCCGGCCGGCGTCAGAGAGGCTTCCACAGGGCCGCTGCGATAGAGGGCGAGGAATACCTTGATTGGGGCAGCGGCCGACAGCGCGTCGTTTACCTGAAGCGAAGGAAGGGAGGCCCCCATCCAGGCCGACAACATGTGAGTATAGTCGAGGCCAGGGACTTCCCTCTTCCAGTATGCCGTGCGCTGATTGAGGATGACCTGGCGGAGGCCTGACGGGAATGGCAGCGCCGGCAGTGACGTTGCGTTGGTGAGGTCGTAAAGCTCCAATTCGACAAGCTTCGGGAAGTACTGGAAGAGCTGGCGCAGGCTCTGGGCACCCAGCGCAGTCACGCGGCCGCTCAGTAACTCGACGTTGGTAAAGCAGCAGGGGGATGGAGGAAGTGTGAATCTTCCGAGGATAAGGGTATGCAAGCTGGGTGCTCCTCCAGATGTCCACGATTCCGGAATGGTGAACTGATTATCGCGCGATCCGGACTCCTCTGTGAGCCAGGTGAGATGGGGCAGCGGTGGATCCTCGCGAAGTGCCTCCTGCAAAAAGCGAAGCTGGCCATAGAATCGCTGCAGCCGCCAGACGTGAGGTTCAATGGCAGAGACAAAATCGCTCTCTGAGCATGAGACCCCGATCATCCTGAGATCGAAAGGATGGGATTGGGAACGCTGCAGCATCACCCGAAGCCGGGTCAAGCTCGTCGCATTCAGGCCATACGACGTCTCAAACTTCGCCCAGAGGCGCGGGTCGGCGAGCGCGAGGGTGCGCCAGTGCCGGGAGACGTGTGTGGCGCGAATGAGGTCGCGCAAGCGTAAGCGTCGAAAGAACAAGCTAACGATCTCGGCTGGGAGACGCTGCGCCAACGCGCGTGGCTGACGCGCGTTCCAATCCTCTGAAAAGTCGGCGCACGCGTCCGATAAGACCGCGCGCACCGCGCGCACAGCTCCGGAGACTGCGTCCGCCCTGCGCGTTTCGTTGGCGATTTCTACAGCGAGCATCGTAGCACGTACGCATCGAAGTCGTGCGCGCATTGGCCGAGAATGCCCCGAACGCACCCATACAGCGACGCGCGTTGCTCCGCTGTGATGATCATCTCGTACGTGTCGAGGTCTCGAATACGGGGGTGAGCAAGAGATGGTACAAATCCGGCCAAACAATCCATTCTTGAGAACTATCCCCCGGCGAATCTCACAGTGGATCTCCGTCCGCACGTTGGCTCCGTACCATTCCACGCATCGTCGACTGGGGCTGAAAGCTTATCCGATGATCGGTCGCCAAAGTCGCCGTCGTCGACTCTAACGACTTTGCGGCAGCTCGTAGGTTGATCACTATTCGGCAAGCGAGCGCAGAGTAGAGGATCCGCGCCCATCTGCCAGGCGTCTCAGCCTCTTATGGTGAATTTCTGACGCAGGGGCACCTACCCGACGAGGAGGAGCTGAAACTGAGGCTGCGAATGCGTGTGAGTGATCGCCGCAGACGCAGTGCTCATTCTCACCGCTGCTAATATCCAGACAAGCACGTTCGCCAACGAGAAGACTACAGACAATCCGTTAGAGAACGCGGCGATGGATCCTTCTCATCACTCGCCAAGCATGAACGTGAAGTAAAGGAACGCTGTTAGCTGATTTAACGATCCGTTACGGCGGTGCGAGCCTACGCACCGTCCTGATAGAGTGCCGCTGTCAGTTTCAGCGATCCTGGACGGACTAGTGCTGAATGAGCCAAATTATTGAATAAGGGAGAGGGTGTATGACGTGCAATGCTGGACGGCCTTGATGGTTGTGAGGATTAACAAGCCTGTGGAGTCCGATGAATCATGAGCAACGGTGGAGGATGCCATCCCATACGCACAGGAATCGACGCAAGTGAAGACTAGCCAAGGTAAATAGCCCATGCGGTATGCGCTCGTCGCGAAGCAGCCCTGCGAGATTGGCGAGAACGTCCTCGATTGCTGGACTGGCGGTTCGTTCGTCCGTGTTAGACCGGAAGCCGACTTCGGGGAAGCGAGACACCGTACATTTGGTGTTAGACGTCCACTCGAGTTCGATATATATGCATGCGCCGATGACGACCACGAGTGCGCCGATGAACAGCGTATGAAGCACGGGAGATCCGTTCCAGAGTGCCCAGGTCCGAAACACGATGATCGCTGTGTGTGTTATGCTGAGAGACGTGGCTGCACCGGTCGATGCTCACCTTGACCGACGATCATCCCAATGAGCAGCGACGCTTCGTCTCCTGTTAGAGCAGTGCAGTACGCGCGAGGTGCTCACAACTGATGTACGCAGCAGCAGCGTTGCACCCGTGCGCGTCAAACGGTCCGAACCAAACTAGCCGGCAGCCGTTTGAGCCAGCAGATTCCACGCGCTCGAGGGCCTTGGGGTACGCACGGAGGATCTCCATGCAGACCTCGGGCCACGCGCTGTACCGTGCCGCGTAGAACAACAGTTCAACAACGCCACAGCGCGGCCATATCAGCTCTACCTCGTCTCCGAGGGTGATGAGGTAGTCGAACATCTTCGAAGTAAGGTCAAAAGTCTTGCCCAGCTTGAGCTCGGAGCAACGTACGAATAAAGTGGCTTTGCACACTGCGGAGATGTACTTAGCATCAGTCACGGCGAGCCCCGCTTTGATAATCACCATATATCATCTGCGGCAACTCGTTGGAATCATAAAAGCGACATGTGGGTTGTGAGAACACACCTTGTACATGTGAGCGGCTTCCAGTCCGCCGCCGACGGCTTGAAAGGAGGCCTCCATCATCATGTCGACGACGTTGGGGTATATTTGCGTGGTGCGGTCATGCTGCTGCGCAAGCTTATATACCACGAGCCTGACAGCCGGTAAGCGCATGCCGATCGCTCAACGACATGCTTATTCCAGGAGCTGCTTGATGCGCCGTCTGTCAAAGCACCGCGCACTGCTGTACCAAACATTCTGATAAGTCGGAGTGGCGCATCGGCGCGTGGGTTGGCAAATGATACCGGGAGCTCAGAGGAAGCGATAAAGGAAGGTTGCGGGCTTTGAAAAAATTGTGCTCCTTGTTCCCGTTCCGCATCCACGGCCGCGTCATTCCGAAATTTGGGAACTACGCTCTTCTGTTACACCTTCTCCCTGAGATACTGGCTGCGACTATATCCTTCACTCAGGGTTTTGAAGGCCACGGGGCATTAGCCGAACATGATGTCTCGATCTCCTCCCGGATGGTCCACATCGGTCTCCTAACTTGCAGCCGCCTCCCATTGCTCGTCGATCGCGTTTTCTGGATGCGGCACGCTTCCGCGTTCTGTCCGCGCTATGACGTCTCCCATATATACTAGTCGGTCGGCCTGTCCCAGCCCGTCGTCATTGCCATGTTGCTCTCGATTCCCACTCGACACATCCTGGCTCACAGAACCGGCCTCAGAGCATTGTGCGTCTCGAAAACTCGCGCTATTACCACGGACTCGACGCAGCGCGTACAGTCCACTATCAATAGTTGGACTGGCGGCGAAGCGTTCCAGCAAAGAGACGTTCAGGGGCTCCAAGGCCGCGTGCGTCGCCGCTCGCCTCCCAATAAAAGTCCCAGTACTCACTGTTTTCAGACTGCCCTCGTCACAGGCGGTACGCGCGGTATCGGTTACGAGGTCGCAAAGACTCTCGCACTCGCCGGCGCTCGCGTTATCCTCGTCTCTCGCAAACCCGAGAACGGACAGGCGGCGGTCTCGTCCATCGAGGAGACAGCGCGTGCCATCCGCGGTCACTCGGGACACGTCGACCTGCGCTTCGTCGAGTGCGACCTCGGACGGCTCGGCAACGTCAAAGATGTGGCCGACATGCTCGCTGCAGAGGAGGCTCGTCTCGACATCGTCAGCCATCCTATCTGATTTGTGTGATCCACGAGTTCATTAGGTTATACGTACAGTTGGTCAACAACGGCGGGGTTGGCGTCGCAGCCTTTGGCCTCAACGACGACGGTATCGAGCGCATCTTTGGCGTACGTATCCGCGAGTGATCACTGGCAGGTAAGTACCTTATCTAAAGCAATTGTTACAGGTGAACGTTCTCGGCCACTTCATGCTCACGAATCGACTCCTCCCCCTCCTCCGCAAGACGGCCCAGCGAAACGCGATACACAGTGGCCCAACGCCCCGCATCATCTCCCTCACCTCCAACCTGCACCAACTCGCGCCGTCCACGACGCAATTCGCCTCTCTGGCCGAGCTGAACGACCCGAACCTGCGTGCGGACCAGTACTACGCGCGCTCTAAGCTAGGCGTCATCCTCTACACGAAGGCGCTCGCGCAGCTCGCGCTCGCGCCGTACCCCGAGGGCATCCTCGCTCTCTCGGTCCACCCGGGCGCGGTGGCCACCGAAATCCAGCAGCAGGTCAAGGAGGCGTTCGGCAAGGTCCTCGGGAGCGCGATGCTCGCGTTGCAGACGCCCATGCTGCGCGCGCCGGACGAGGGCTCGCTCGGCGTGCTCTGGGCGGCAACGCTCAATGTCGACGCGCAGAAGATAAAGGAGCTGCAGGGTGCGTGCGTGACAGACCCGGGCAAGGTCGGCGGCGAGACGGACGCAGCGCGCGATGCGGTGCTTGCGGAGAGCTTGTGGAAGCTGTGCGAGACGCTGGCCCGGCAGCAGCTCGGGCAGGAGGGAGCGTTGTTGCCTTGGGGCGAGGGCTCGCGGCTTCTGGATCACCCAGATCTCAAGAACTAGATTGTTAGTCTGCAGTGTTTGTGTCCATACGTAAAGTAACCCATCGGCGCCTACGTTCGGCGGTGCTCTCCGGGGCGCTTCTTCCCCGCATCTTTCAGCCCTCTCGCAGAGAACGATCGATCTCAAACTTCCTGCCCTCGAAAGGGTTCTCTCTCCACCAGCATGCAATCCCCGCAGCCTAGGGCAGGCATTGCTTTGCCAGTAGAACTATGGCTAACCATCTTCGATCTCCTGCGACCGGATGATCTGAATAGATCATTGCTGCGCGATCTGGCTGCGATCGCCCTCGTTTCGCGCCTATTCAACAACGTCGTCTCCTCTGTGCTGTATCGCACTGTTCTCTTCGGGCAGGGTGTGGACGCAGACGTACAGTGCGAAGCCTTCTACAGCTCCCTGCGTCTTTCGCGTCACCTTGGCGGTGCTGTACGCAATCTCACCATGCCTTTCTCCGCGTTCGGCGTACATGCAGCCTTCGGCCCTTATGAGAGACTTCTCCCTGCCTCGATCGTTCATCTGTGTCCAAATCTTTGCACACTGGAAGCCAGCGCAGCACAGACGACGGCTCTCTTCGCAGCGATATCAATCTCTCATATCGAACGCCTGTCCTTGCGAAACATGGATAATCGCGCGTTACAGGAGATGCGAGTGCATAGCTACCCGAGACTTCGATACCTCCATATTGACCTCCGCGGGGGCCGCAGCGACACAAGCTTCGAGCTAATAGCGTCCCCGTGGTGGCCGACGCCCTTTCCTGGCCTGGAATCAGCAGCTCTGTCAGTTGTTGGAACTGGGAGCCTCGGAGTCGCAGAGACAATCATACGCGACCTCCTGGCGCACTCTTCGGTCAGGAAGGTGTTGACGATCGCCGGATGGGTGGCAAGCGCAGCCCGTCCCCGTGCTGGTGCACGCTTAGACAGGCTTCCCACAAACATCATGCTGGAGAGGATTGCAGACCCGCGGCTCTTCGTGTACTGGACGTATCTCGATCGAGAGTGTCTTGCTGTATCGAGAGCTGCGCTCATTGACGAAGCTCGGTTGGACGCCTTGGGAACTCCAGTAATCTCCGGCTCGGACGAGTTTCTGGGGTGATGGATGGGTTCCAATGTCAAAAAAAAGCGAATCCCTTTGGCTTTGTACATGGACGACACGAATTACCGCACGTCATGTCATGTTCCTACGAAAATAAAATGGTATCACAAGGGTATAGGACGGCCATGCATAGTTACACGCGATTCGCCCCAGGACGAACAGTCACAGAGCCATGCATAGTTACACGCGATTCGCCCCAGGACGAACAGTCACTGAGGAAACAGAATCCGACTGAGCAGACGACTCGTGCGCACGCGCGAACGCATACAGCGGCCGCTGGTACGGCACGTCGAGGTCTGCCGCGCGCAGCCAGAACGGCACCGCGCCCTCGCTCTGCCGCGTCGAGTCGGTGACGGTCATACTGGGAAAGCTGGGCAGCGTGAGGATGCGCGGCGACGCGTCCGACGGCGGCGGCACCTTGACGTCGCGGCCGGGCGAGCGGCGCTTGCGGCGCCGGCGCAGGCCCAGCCACAGTCCCCAGATGATCGCGGACACGACGAGGAACGACGAGACGGCGCCGATGACGCCCGCCGCGGCGAGCGGGAACGTGCGCGGGCGCGGCGGCGGGCCGCTGGAGAGCGACGTCGGCGAGGAGAGCTCCAGCTCGGATCCGGAGTTGGTGAGCGACGTGCTGCTGGAGCTCGTGGACGCGCGCGATTTGCTCGTCTGTGGCCGAGTCTGCGTCGGCGCGGTCACCGTGTCTGAGGAGGTCCGGCTCGCGGTGGTCTTCGTCCCGCCGTCGTCCTTACCGCCGTCGGCTGGCAGAGCGGGGATAACGGGCCCTCCGTCGTTTGACTGTGTGGGACCGTCTTTGCGAGTAGTGGAGCTGCTGGACTTGTCGTCCTTACTGGAACTGCCCTTGCTACCGCTGCTGCTACCCTTCTTGCTAGAGCTCGAATCGTCGTCGTCGTCTCCGGAGCCCTTGGACTTGCCGGAGCTGCTCTTCCCAGAAGATGACGACGAAGACGAAGACGATGATTTCTTGCTGTCGCTACTGCTCTTGGAGTCATCGTCGTCGCTCGAATCAGAGCTCTTATCATCGTCGTCCGAGCTCTTCGAATCATCGTCGTCGCTCGAAGACTCCTTCTTGCTCTCGTCGTCCTTGTCGTCCGAGTCCTTCGACTTGGACGACTTGTCGTCGTCGTCGTTGCCATTAGCAGCGAAGACGGGAAACCTGCCACCCCCGGGAAAGCCCTTCGGCGGCGAAAACGGCGGCTGCGCGCCGCCCGGGAACGGCGACCCCGGCCCGGGGAAGTGCGGGGGCGAGTCTGCGAACGGCGGGCGCGGCGCAGGGAAACGCGGCGGTGGCGCAAAGTCGTCAGGGCCTTGTCTCCGGAAGTGCACAAGCGCCTGCGCCACAGCCGCCAGCGCAATAGTTATAAGAGGACACCCTGCTAGGGCGAGCATGGCTGCCAAAAGACGAGGGGGAACGGCGCGAGCGATCTACGCCACGCGAGGCGGACCAGCGGCCAGGACGAAACGAAAGGGGCGCTGCAGCGTCGACCGTGAGAAGAGAGTAAGCAGAGCACACTCATATGGGACCAGCAGTGCCATGGCAATACGCATGTGCGGCCCATGTGGGGAAAGGTACCGAAGCAGCACGACGACAAGTGGCAGAAACGCGGGATAACTTCGCCGTTGCGCTTGGAGACGTAATCGGTCCAGAGGGAAAAAAGCCACGAACACACGTCCGCTGGTGGCGCAGAAGAGCAGCAGGACCACAAAGAGCAGCCGCGAAATGCTTGCTAGTCGCAGCGATATTGTAGGTGCGCCAGGGCCGCGCAAACACGCGAGATTGCCATATGAGTAGATAGGCGTGCGTCCATCTCGTGCCTGAGAAGTGAAGCTCGTCGTGGCAGGAGGAAGAGAAGCGGGTGCAGCCGATGAGCCGAACAGATTCCGAGCACCGGCCTTACTCTCAGCCTTCAGACGAAATCCAGGGAAATCCTTCCCATCCTCGATACGCCAGGCTCTCTCTCAGAATACTCTCACGTCAGAATACCCATCATCAAGGTTCGTCCCATGTTTCACACCGAATGGCGGTCATTCACCGAACCTTACCATCGCCTGAGCAGCCCGGTATAGAAAGGGAAGGTTCTTACGTACTCTGCGTTGCCTGGAGACGCAACATAGAGATACAGGCTTTTCGGCTACCAACTCGGCCCGGGAGCTCGATGGACAGCTTCCGCTCTCAGCGTATACACATGCAATTTTCTTCAGGTATTGCAACTATAAGCGCAATCGGGTGCTCGGGCCGAGCTCATTGGAAAGTTTTCCCGCGATGAGAGAGCCAAGGTTGGGCGCCTGGGCGTCGGCTGGGCGTCGGAGTTGGGTGCTTTCGGCCTTCCTTGGCCGCCTTCTACTACCATCAACTCGCCGTCGGTCTCAGGGCACTCTCAGAGCCAGATCTCGCAGTGGCACTGGATCAAATACCATATGGACGTCTGAACGGTCCTTACGCGGCGCGCCGAGATTGATCACCTGGCAGCTCGGCTCGAGCGACCAGATGTTCGAGGTTTACGAGCTCTGACTGGTCCTCCTCTGGTCCTCTCGCGCGCTTAAACTTCCCATTGGGCTATGGTTGAACGTTGGCCACAGGACGGTCTAGCCCAGACTCCAGTGATCGCGTTTCAACCATGCTATCTTCCCTGCTCGCGCACCTCTGAGGACGAAGGGGGCTTGTTCTGTTACTCTGAACAGAAATCATAAATACAAGGTGGTTCAAATTGCTATGCGCGGCGTTCACAGAGCCCGCGCGCGCGAGCGGCGGAAGTCACGCCGCTTCTTCTTGCACGCCGTCGGGGCCGGCGCCTCGGTCTCCTCAGGCGGCGCGGGCGCCTGCGTGGGCGTGGGCTCCGGCGCCGGCTCGGGGACAGGCTCTGGTTCAGGCTCTGGGGCAGGCTCAGGCTCTGGCTCTGGCGCTGGCTCTGGCTCTGGCTCCGGGGCAGGCTCGGGCTCGGGCTCAGGCTCGGGCTCGGGCTCGGGCTCGGGCGCTGGAGCAGGCTCGGGCTCAGGCTCGGGCGCAGGCGGCGGCGGCGGCGGCTCGGCGCGCGGGAAGGCAGGGACGGGCGCGCCGTCCTGGCAGAGCGTGATCTCGACACCGACCGAGTCCGTGTTGCACTGGTTCAGGCAGCCGTCGCAGCCCTCGGGCCGGTACGCGTCCTGGATCGGGCAGTCTGCCGTCGCGCTGTCAGGGGGTCGCGGGATCAGCCATTACAGTGTCAAGGGATCTGCAAGGCGACGTACCATGCCCAGCCGGACGGCCCGGTGCACCCGCCGTCGGTGAACTTGTAGCTCATCGGGACGTTGAAGCCCTGCACGCGCCCGGTTGAGTGACGTCTATTTGTGGCTTCATCGCGTCGGGAAGGGCGCACCGTGATGACGCTGATGTTGCACTGCCAGAAGCGCGGCTGCTCTGGCCCGAAGCTGCACTCGAGCAGCGTGCAGCCTGGAACACTCAGCGTCAGCGCGTGCGGTGGTGCGACTAGGGATGAAGAACGCACGCTCGCCGTCGGGCATGAGGCACGTGTTGGCCGAGTCCTGCACGTAGAAGCGGCCCGCGTCCCAGATCTCGGGCACGGTCGTCTTGAACGACTCGCCCGGCGCGATGGTGTTGCCGCGCGTCTCCTGGTCGAACTGCTCACCCCTCGCCGTCACCAAACACGTCGAATGTAGACTGTTTCGCTCACGCACATAGCGCTTCCACATCGGCTGGACGTTGAACGGGCACTTGTTGATGAAGGTGACCTCATGGTCGGCCAGCACGCCGAGCACGAGAAGAAGAGTCGCAAACGCTGGCTTCAACGGGACCATGGCGCTGCGCTAGGAACGACGAAGCGAAATATAAAGAATAAAGACGAACGAACTGGGAGAAGGGAAAGGGAGAACGCAGAACTGCCGGCGCAGCTTCCGCCCGCATCCGTATCCGTTGCCAAGCACAGCCGCCCTGTGGATCTTGATGGATTCTCGAACAACGCTTCCGCGGAGATCTCGGGTAGGTAATCCGCGGGCGAGCCTTTTTTGTTCTACAATAGTGGTAAAATAACATCTAAACTATCACGCGGGGGATAGAAGACATATGACCTTGCTAGGTCAACAGCCCACACTTTCAGTTGACATATCAAGATCAACATTCCATACTGGGAATCTCGCTAGCAGACCGGCACGCGAAAGACGTGCGAATAATCTTGAACTCGAAATTCCAGAAGGTAAGTACAGTACCTCGACGATCGGAAGTTCCTTCCTCCCTGATAAACACGCGATGCTATCCACCGGACAATTTGCAGCCATTCTGGGGTCGCTAGTAGTAGAACGCAGGTGGGAACTCCTCCCTTATCGGGAGCGCGGATCGTCGGATAGATGGCATAAATGCACGCCATCCCCAAGAACCGGGTCCGAGTTGAGGTGAGAGCTCAACTGTTATCAAAGAATGCCGTACACTCTCCTCATGCTCTTCAGTGCTGCCCTTCCGACGCGCAACGCTGAACTCGGACGGTCACTCAGGCACCCAATCAGTTTGAATGCGTGTAGTGGCCTATCCCTCGACACCACGTACACGAGGTCCTGACTTGCGGATCCGCGTTTCCCTTTGGATAAGGGGATGCTTCCGTCCGCGAAGGTACCCGCGCGCGACAGACAGGAGGCGCAGTAGTAAGCTCGGAACCAACCGGTGCTGCGGATCCCGCTGCCGGTGGCGATGCACGTCACCGTCCTTCGCCACCAGACAGTGGATATGTCCGTGTATGCCTATGAGAACTCCTGATACTTGTACAAGACGTACTAAATCTCTTTATAAATCATTTATAATCCTAACCGGACGCTTGGGATCTCCTCGATGACAAGGGGAATGGTATCAAGATGTGCGCGCTTGTTAGCGGAAGCTATACCGCGGGCTTCTTTGGCGTGTACATGCTCAGTTATGAGAGACAGCGTGAGTCTCATAGCTTCAGGTGCATACTACTCATTCTTATTTCAGATTGTGTCTCAGAGACGGGATCAATAATCACTCTCCGCGCGAATACGCTGATCCCACATCGCTCACCAAGTATCCACGCTCAAATGCGCCCAGACGACTTCAAGAGCTATCTGCTCACGGAGCTACAGGAGCTTGCCAACCGTCTTGGCGTCCAGCCCAAGCCTGGCGGCCTTGCTCGTGCCAAAGCGACCTGGATGGAGCCGCTCGCTGCGTACTTCAATGAGCACGAGGATAGGCTCGTCCGGGACCCTGCTTATCAGCAGTACTTCCACCCTGGTGCCAAGCCGCTCTCCAAGCCTCGCACCACGAGCGAGGACAAGCAGCAGGACGACACTGCTGCTGATAAGAAGCCAGCCGAGTCAACGCCGTGCGCAAATTTCGATTGACTATATGCTGTACTGACGATGGTTTATTAGTGCGTTTGCCGAGCTCATTGCGCGCAACCTGCCCCGCGATCCTCCTGGGCTTCCGCTCCCCAAGCCCAAGCTCGCCGATGTTGGAGGATCGGCGCATAGCGGTAATCTGGGTCAAGGTGGGCGCTTGTTTTGTGGCGCGCACAGAATCTCATATCTATGCAGATGCTGGGCCCCCTGGGCTTCCGCTCCCAAAGCCCGTGATACTTCATCCGGGCCAGTCAGCCAATGTCGGCAAGTCAGGACCAGGTGCGTATGATATCTCAAAACACGCACACGCATAATCTCACCCAATGGTCAGACCCTGGGCCGCTGCATGACCAGAGCGGTGTTCTGCCATCTCAGGGCCTCTCGCATGCGCTGGTGCACATTCCACAGCAAGCTGATCCAAATGACCGCCGATCCGTCTCGCGCCCGTCTACACCTCCGAATAATCCACATTCCCGTCCTCCTGTCCACAAGGAGGTCAAGTTCGTTACGCCTCGCCGCCAGAAAACAGTTGTGCCTGGTGCAGGTGCGGGATTCATAGATTTTCAATTCTTCGATCGGCTCACTAGTTTACACAGTTAAAGTCCACCTCCGTGGCGTTATCTCTCCGGACGGCGTTGAGGAAGTCTACCTTCCGATCAAGAACATTCTCTCAGTCGACTTCGATGGCAAGCCGGTCGATCCTGACTTTGCGGACCGTCACTACGTCTATCTTGACGAGGTCATGGACGCGTTCACCACACAGCACGAGTCGCCCCTTAAGGGTGCGAGTCTATGCTGATGGTGCAGCTGTCGTCTCATCAGTTCACAGGAATGACTGGTCGCCTCCATGCTGTGAATCCGATGACCGGCGCCGCTCGCAACCTCGGTTCGGTTCCCCGCCTTCTGGCCAAGGACTTCTCGACCTTCGATGCCACCGAATACTCGCGCCGCCAGTGGGTTTCAAAAATCGGTGACGAGTTTGAGTTTGACGTGTTCTATAAACCGGCGCGTTTCTTCTATTTCCTTCATCTTTCCTATTTTAACATCGTCATTAAGGGACCTCCTGAGAGCGCCCCAGTCCAGGATCGTGCGGAGCCGCCTGCTCCGCAGCAGCACGCGCCTGCCCCAGTGGCCCCCACAGGTGGGAATCTGGCCATCGAGAGCACTGCCGCTGCGCCCACTCAGCCGGCTTCTACATCGACGATCAACCTCCGCCAACTCGACAACGACAAGCCATTCCAAAAATACCTTGGCGCGCTGCTTGAGGCGCACTACGATATTTTGCCCTGGCGTGGGGGAACAGCAAACACGCTGCGCCAGCGCCTCGACCGCTACCGCCATGTTCAACGCGCTGTGGCCGCCCTTCATCTTTGGAAGGGTCCGAAGGGTTGGGATATCCCGGCAGATTGGACTGGTGAGCCTTCTACTTGCCACAGGGAAGATTCTGGGCACTAATATTATTGAGATTCCTCGGAGGGCGCCATCGCAGGCTCTACCCAATATGCCGGCGGGCACTTCACCATCGAGGCCATTCGTTTCGCCATGGGTCTTACCCACACCCTTGCAGCCCAAGACCATTCCGCGTTCGGCCCACCGGGTCCGCTGGTCAACGCCGCTGCGCTCAAGCGCCTTCGTCCACTGTACAAGTGGGTCGAAAACCCGTCAGACCCAGAGCTGCTTGCTATGTTCGGTGGACGGAGCTGGCCTGCTTTCACCGAGTGGAAGAAGATTGCGCTTTCTGGCCGGCGCCCATACTTTGAAGACGACGTCAAGAACCAGGACAAGCGCAGTCATTCGAAACACGGCGGCAGCACGTCAGGTTCCAAGCTCTCACAGCGCGAGCGCGAACGCACCAAGCGCAGCAATAGCAGTCGTCCTGAGCGCGATGAGCGCCACCGCCGCCGTGACTGCGACGATGAAGACAGCGACCGCGACCGCAATCGCCGACGTCATCGCAATCGCCGGGATGACACTGACTCTGATCTAGACCGCCGCGACGAAAAGCGCGAGCGCGCCCACAAGAAGCGCGAGCGCGAAGACCTGCCTGCAACGAACGAGCAAGATGCAGAGCGCAGGCGGAAGCGTAAGCTGCGGGAGAAGGCGAAGCAGCGTCTGCGCGATCCGGAGCCTGACACACGGCGCACAGCGAGTCCACCTGCACGCAAGAAGCGTGAGTCGTTCCATGTGTTTTCGCTGGCGATGGCGAGTCTGATCACTAGAGGATAGCCAAGCTGGATAAGTTGGAGTACCTCGAGGATGACATGCCCTCGCCTCCCAGCCAGTCTGAGGAAGGCGACGACGATGATTCATCTTCGTCTCTCTCCTGGAAGGATGGGGTGCAACGCGAGTATCCCAATCAGCTCGATTCCGATTCTTCGGAAGACGAGTCTTCCAGTGGGTGAGAGATTTGCCACCCTTCTCCCAATTCCGCCGCGCGCTCGTTATGCCAATATGCTTGCTGTAGTCTGTCTATGCCCTTTATGTCTATGCCCTGTATGCCTATGCCCTATGTGATCCGCAATCTCTATGAGTTATGCCTATGAAACCTCGGATCTCCATCATGCATTCGAAGTTGGGATGAATTACTAGTCCAGCACATGCTATATAAGCACAAAATACATATCAATGTATCTGTGACAATCTGCAAAGGCTGGCCCAATACTCAAGGTTCTATTTACGTTGATGCACCGCTCTTCCGACGTGCACCCAAAACCTTCATAGATAGTCCGCCACACCTTGTGATGAATTAGCAAGCCCGACCAGTACTACAGACATACCCCAGTACTCTATCTCCATCATATTCCAAGCGCTCATGAAGGCTGGAGACTTCAGTATTACTCTGGCTCAAATGCGAGTTCATCGGGTGAAGCCGGAATATGCCGCTCTATCAGCCGCAATCGCACATAGGCCATCCCTCCTTGTGATGAATTAGCAAGCATAGCCAATGGTACATACACGCTCTATGATGCTAGTTCTATTTTACTGCAAAGTCTCATGAAGGCTGGACCGCTCCTCGTCATTCTACGACTGTGTCTTTCCACGGTCTCCTCGGACCGGCTGTTGCCGGTCTTCCGCGCGCGCGATCGGTTCTAACAAGTAGTAGCTTCTGGCTTAGCAACCTTGCGTCCCCTCCATCACCTTGCGTCCCAGCAATGGTGTTCACCGTCCAGCAGCTGGTTGACGCATTGGACGGACTCTTTCCGATGCTCTACCCAGCACGGAACGCGCTGTTTCTGTTGGCCAGCATCCTTCCGCTTCAGCCACTGCTGCGACTACGACGCAATCAGCAGCGCCTTGCCCCACGTGGTCAAGCACCAGGCTGGACGTCAACTTTGGAGAATATCCTCAGGCTCATCGCCTCGGACGACACACTGCCTGAACCGAATGGAGCTGCGCCTATTGGGGCCATTGTGGCAGACATAGCCCTTGACCTTGACCCTCTGGCGCAGCGGCTTTCTAGTGGTGACGAGTCTCAGCTCATTCCTGGCCCGCGGATCATACTCTGCACGACACGCCTGAATTGTGCAGTCTGTCCGGAGGAGACTGCGCTTCGCCGGAAAGACGATGCACACTGGGTCAATATCTTACAGGGCGACCTCACGCGCGCACGGGCAATCCTTGTCAGCACACACTGCATCGTGTGCAAGACGTTCTATTGGCCAGATCGCATGTCTATCCGTCCAGATCCACACGCTCCTGGGCGCATCGTTCGCCTCGAGGAACATGCACCCTGGCTCCGCATTTCGAAGTCGGACCAACTCTGGGCTCATCGGGACGTCGCGCTTATGCAGGAGTCTGCGTTCTTTAACCTCCACTCCGGCTGGTCGAGCTTTGCCAACTTTCTGAATGCGCATCGGCCTGGCCCCAACATTATCACCATTCGCCAAGTGCGCCGCCTCTTTGCTGAGCACTTCGCACGCCGACTGCTCTCTGCGCATGGGGCTCTTGATACGTTCGACTGTCCACCGGACCCCAATACGGACGACTTCATGTTTTCCGTTCTGGGTGCATTGGGCGAGAATGGCGGGACTGCCCCAAATGCGTTCCACCATCATTGCGATGAGTGCACGCACCGAAAGCGGTACCGGCAGCAGGGACAGCAGCCCGCCGGGGACCCGCATGCTGTTATTGATGGAGACGGAGAAGACTATGCCGTTGGAATCGTGAGTCCTTGTCAACTTGGTGCGAGAGCGTCTGACTCTCTCTATTCATGCTCAGGACGCACCTCCACCAGCCGCGGATCACGCGCCTCCGCCTTTGGCGCAGCCAGTACCCGAAGAGGACGATGAGCTGTACGGCAACATGACAGTCATGGATGGGAAGGTCATTCAGCATGCGGTATGTCTCTCACGTGTATCAGATCAGACGTCTGTTCTTACCTCTGCTCAGATCTGTGCGCTCACAACCTGCGACAAGCCTCTGCTGAATTACAAGGACGGTCGATTCTGCGACGATCACAATGCAACGTGGACGGACCTTTGCGGTATAGTCCCTTGTGGTCGACAGCGCGTCAAGGAACTCGGAAAGAAGTACCTCGTATGTGACAATCCCGAACATCAGGCATTCTTTAGAGCCTACCAGCGGCGGTTTGGACGTCTCAACTACGCCGGCGTGCAGCGCGTCATCAGGCAGCAGGTTCAAGCGCAGGCCGAAGGCCAGCCCGGCCTTCAGCTCCGTCCTGCAGCGCTGCCCTCCATCAATGGCGTCGCCGGGAGCAACATCAGCCATACATTTCGCCCACGGTCGACGTACTGCATTCAGACCGTCCAGTGGGCGTGCGGCTATCCGATAGCTTGGGCCAAGCTGTACGGTTCGGAGAACGTCACCAACGTCGAAGAATTCCTCACCTCGGCTTGGTCCGGTCGTCCCGCACTCCCCTCGTTCGTCGCCTACGACAAAGCCTGTCAGCTCCTCGCGCACCTTCAGCGGTCCCTCCCCAACAGTCCATGGATTCAGTCTACCCGATTTATCGTCAACCCGTGGCACTACATCGGCCATCGAGCTGACGATGTGCTCTGCCGCACACTGTGCAATCCAGCGCCGGCCGATGGGTCGCAACCTGACCTAGTCATTGAGCGCACAGACGCACAGGGACGGGTCCACCGCACACGCGCATTCAACATGGAGACAGCTGAGCAATTCAACTCATGGCTCGACAGGTACAAGGCGCTTCTCGAGCAGATGTCCGCGACATCTTACAGTTTTGTGCTGCACGTCCTATTCTGTCTCTATGCAGAGGATGTCACAAAACGGATTGCTAAGCGTGCAGCTCGTGCGGCAGCGGCAGACGCAGTGGCCGAAGTCGGCCAAGATGATGATTCAGATGGCGAGCTAGGTGAATCCGGTGCGCACGCTGTTGAGATTTGCGCCATACTGATATATTGTTCAGATTAGCTGAGACGTGCCTGATAAATAGTTTTGTTGTACATTTGAGGGACGTCATTTGTAGGTAGACAAGACGTTCAGTGTTCAGCAACATACAGCGACTATCACCGCATTGCGCGCTGTATATACAGTCCCTCTTCTAGATGTACACCGCATACTACAGCAATTGGTGCAGCCTGTTCCTGTACCAGACATCACACAGCACTGACTGCCAGTACACAATGCAGTGATCGGTGGCGGTGTGCACCAAACGCGATGCCAATGGGCGGCGAATGCTACGACGCTTGCCAGTGTAACTCAGGAATATACACCGGAGAACCCAGTGTTGTGCGGCGCAGTTGGCGCCGTCGGACAGTGACAGCCGTTGGATTTGACGCAGTAGGCCAGCAGCTGTCAATGTCTGTCGGTGACGAGTTCACCACACAACGGCGATGCAAACAGAAGGTATACACTGCTATACACTGCACTGTGGTGTACTGTGGAGGCCTATGCCATAAACTACGGTGAGCGCCGGCGCATTACTCACCACAGTGCAGCGTAGCCTCCACCGAATAGTGCAGGAGGTCATTGCTGTACATCACAGATGCCGCTGTAGCGTGGCAAAAGCTCCGGCGAAGGCCACCGTAGACTGCGATGTTTGGTACTGTATGCTGTTGGGGGCTGCACCGTCGGGCGACACAGTGCGATGTCCCTTGCTGGATGTTGCGCTGCATGTTACTAAAAGCTACCGTGAAGGCTATTGTACATCGCTGTGTAGTGCGGCAGGATGCGCCGCACCCTTGCCACTTACCAGGACAAACTGCAGCGTAGTACACCATGAACTGCGGCGAAGGGAAAGTACAACTGATATTATCAAAATTCGTCATCAGACGACGAGTTACTGCTAGACGCGAGGTATTCAGAGTCATCATCCTCGTCATCGGCAGGAGAGCCTTCGTCCCCAGTGTCCGAGATGATGTCAGATACGTCAAGATCGTCCTCACTGCCGTCATGCTCATCCTGCTCGGCGTCCTGCTCGAACAGAACGGAGCGACCACTCGATGCATAGACGGGGTGGTTGGGGATGGCAAGTGAGACAGGGCCGAGTGGAGGGAGAGAAGCGTCGTCGGGGTCGTCAGGGTCAATTTCAGCGTCCGATTCGAAGTTGGGATTTTCGAATGCCGATACCGAAGCCCCAGCATCTGACTCGGCATCTGAGACAGGAGGGAGAGATGCGCCTCCATCAGAGAGTGCCGCAAACCCATCTGAGTCGTCGTCTAGCAAGACGGGAGGAGCATTGCCCCCGTTAACCAAGTCGACGTCGAGATCCATAGGTGAATCGACTATCAGGGACGACGACGGGCTGGGTATCTGCGTACTGGGTGCAGTCGAGCTTGCATCCAAAACCAGTCTAGCGTCTGCGTGTAGGCGCCGACGAACGAGACGCGGACGAGTCTCAACTGCGATGGACGTCGGGAGAGCAGGCTGCTCCGGCTGCTCCGCTAAAGCTGACGCGGTGGCAACGGCCTTTCGATACGCAGCGACCTGTTGCTGCTGCCTGGCCACCAGCGCTGCAGGCATTTTCGCGCCCGCCAAGCCTGGGTTAGCTGCCAGGAATCGGCGACGTTCGCGTCCCTTGATAATACGGATGATCGCATTTGATTCGGCGGTGAGGTTGAACGCGACGGGGTCTGCGATGCACATCCCAACAACAGGACTAGCGGAAACGAACGGGAAATGAGAAGGGACCATCTTGTCGTGTAATACACACACCGTCTATACAGAGTGGACGGGATCGCATTTCCGAACCATTCGAGCGGTCCGACAACAACCTGTTTCGTGTGTTTGACCACCGTGTCGAACGTCGAGGCAGTCATCTCGTCGTTATTGAGCATACTAGCACAAAGCGTCAGTTCTGATTCGACCCTCGAAAAGGGAGGCGCACCGAATCTTTGCAAAGTGGACGCAGTGCGGATGCGGAGGGACATAGGTCCAGACAACACCCCGGACAAAGCGCTGCTTGGGCGGGCTCGATTGATGTGGCTGCGCCAATGCCTTTGCACCGTTTGTCTGGATCCGGAACGCGTAGTGCTTGATGAGTGCCGCCGTGAGACCGAGTCCAGCGGGCAGCGCAGGCTCATAAAGGTCGTCACATAAATAAGTTGGCGCATCTAGCAGACCTAAACGCGTGTGAGTGTGTGCATGCAACGAGCAGGGCATGCGCAAAACACACCCGATTTCTCGAACATCTCTTCGAGCGGCCCCTTGCACGACGGCGCTCGGAGACCGGTCCTTGGGAGGAGAGCAGGGCCATATACAAGTCGCGAGAGACAGTTGTCTTGATCATGGGCCGACATAACAAACGCGGGCTCGTAGAGATCGTACCGGACTGAAACGGCCGATGCAACATCTGTCTTAACAAGAATTCAGAGAACTGACTTTGCTACCCGAGCAGCACATACCAAATACATCTTCTGCAGGTCCCTCAAGCGCCGGGTCACTCGCGAAGATGTCTTCGCAAAGACCTTGAAGGCGCTCTTGCCGCAGCTGATGCGTTGGTCGGACGTGGGAGCCAGGACCGTATCCCGGATTGCCGGTCTCACAAGCTCGGGGAATACCTTGTAATGCGCGTCGAACATGAACGCATACATCGCCAGTAGAAGGCGGCCAACGCGGGACGGGTTATCGAAAAGCTCGGCCTCAGTGAGATATACCGACAACCCTTCGAATGCATAAGAAGACACCACCGCATGACAAGTGGGGCACTCACCGGCCCGAGCAAACAGCTCGCAGACGCTATAAACTCCCTTCCCGGGGAACACGCGCTCAAATCGGCGAATTACAAGGATCGCGAAATCCGATCTGGACGCGCGGCAGCGGCGCTGATCGCACCAGCGAGCGACGACGATCTCCGCCTTGAGCGAAAATGGAAGCGGAGACGAGGGATTGCGGCTGAGGTCGAGTTCAAACTCGTCCGCGGTTCTCGGAATTGGAGAGGTGAAGACGAAGTCGGGTGGGGGCTCTCGATCGTGGAGGCTCTCGATGCAGTCATACCAGTGCGGCTTGGCGAGGGTGAGTTCATTGCAAGGCGGTGAGATGGTCTGCACACCTCGAAAACGAGGTCCGCGGACAGAAACGCTATAACGAAGTCCGCAAACTCCAGAGCGATCGCGATCTTGAATTGCCGCGCATCCTGAAACGGAGTTGCAATAAATACCGGTCGTAGGGACATGACGGCTCACCTTGTCCGCGGGAATATCACGAACGGAGCTCTCCCACTGCGCCCGACGATATACTTGTACAGACGTATGATTGATGAGTCGAACCTGAGAACGTAAGCTGCTGCCTCAATGTGAATCCAATTCAAACACGCACAGTCAAAATCCGAGCACCAAAGTCGAGTATGATGGACCTAGCAGTGTAGTCGACGCCAAGGAGCCGCAGTGACCGTAGAGAGGACAGGCCCTCGGGCCAGACATGGCTGCGTCCACTTGCTGCACTAGATCCCCGGGTAATGGTGCTTCGAGCAGGCAATGAGTAAGCCTGACGGTTCAGGATCCTCTGGCGCTGCTCCCGCTCCGACGGGGAGAGTGAGTCCTCGTCAACGGCGCGCTTTTCTTCGGCGAGGATCTCCTTGATTGTCGGGTCGATCCAGATGGCGATGAGCTGCATTACGTCGGCACCGAACGCAACGCCGAGTCGAATCAGGAGCACAAAAACGAGTATCAGAGCCATAATTTTCAACTCGCGGCACTCGGGCATGGTGGACACGATCGTAAGTTACACAATCTACAACGGAAGTTAGCATATCTAATATGAGATCACAATTACTGTTACTCACAGTGATCGGCCTCCCGATGGCAAAAGATACGAGGCAGAGCCTGGGACAGCACCGCCAGCGAGACCTAGAATAGTCCAGCGGGTTATCGGTCCTGATCTAGATGCCGAGTTCTAGACAGACTCACCGACGTATCAGGCCCGATCCAGCAGTAGGCAACTCCGCTACCAGGCTCGTAGGGCAGTCGCTGAACAGGTTGGCAAGAGGCAAGGAACACGCACGCGCACGGAACCGGCAACGTGGCAGCCGGATGCGCGCTTCCTGGAAGCAGACTGCACAATAAACATTGCGCCGCAGTTGACGCGACGCTCGGCAGCTTGAATAATAGCACGTCTCCTCACTGAGACAACGCCGGGCCAGTCCCAAAAACTATTTAGCATACATAGCTATGCATTCCTGGAGAAACGGAGCCCGCATTCGCAGGACTACGCAGCATCGGACTTTGGAACTGCTCGATCGCGGTCGATCACGTGCCAAGACGATGCAAGTCCTACAAACGAGAGGGTATGATCTCTGTGCTCGGGAAACACTCTAAAGCTACCTTCTACTTGTCTGATGATTTATTTATGGGTGCCTGAGCGCAGCAAAGACGATCTAAGCTACTAAAATGTTCGGTAAGAGCTCTAATATGGCGCGGGTACTTATGTTCTGAGTGATTTCATGGCCCCAACGCTTTGAATAGGCGGTTGCACTATTGTGTGCAAGGTTTAGCCGAGGGGACAAGCGTACGCTGCGCTGTCGCCGTCGGCTTCACCGGCCGGCGGCGGCAAACAGCGACGTACGGCGGTGTACGGACTACACTCCGCCGGCGGGTATACAACTCAGGAGGCGTGGCTACAGCATAAGAGGCAGCGCGTCTCCCCCGCAGCCGTCTAACCACACTTGACTCTCACCCCCACAGAATGAAGCCTGCCCTCCTCCTCGCCCTTGCCGCGCCGGCCTGCGCGTCGCTCATCGGCTACGGAATATGCCAGACGGGCTGCAACATCGGCGCCGTCGCGTGCTACGCCGCGGCCGGCGCGACCTTCGGCACCGTCGTCGCCGCGGCCCTCACGCCCGCCGCGATCCTCGGCTGCAACGCCGCGCTCGGGACGTGTATGGCTGCGTGCGCGCCGCTGCTTCTTGTTCCCCTGCCGTGAACGCGGTGAGTCGCGTGCGAGCGTACGAACCCGTGGTGCTTTTGGCTCACGGTTTCTGGTAGGATGTTCCGAGAAGGTTTGCACAACGACTCGCGCGCGGAGATTACAAGATCGGCCCACATTGTACTTTTATATGAGAACTGCGCCGTGTCTGAGAAGTTGAATGTAAGACTACCTACCACTACTGCCACAGGAGACTCGATACAACTATCCAAAGCGAGCAGACCTGGCTAATCACATGCGCAAGTTGGGCATGCGACCCTGCGTCATCGGACCTGCTTCTGATCATCTGAGGCCGGAGCGAGGTGCGGCCTCGGTTGTTATCAGTGACGGACCTTGGACGCATTGCTGATCCAATGTGAGGCTGAGACGCAGACGCAGCCGGTCTATACTAGAGCCCCAAATTGAGTTTGAACAACCGAGCATGAAAGGGCTTGCTGATAAGCGATCGAATGTGCAGTCAAGGGCGGTTCCAGCCTCCAGAAGTGACTGCCCATGTAAATCCGGTCCGAGGGGGTCACGGATACAGTCAAGAAAGAAACTCTACACATAGAACCGACGGAGCTAGAAGGATGGGCCCTAGGTTTTAGAATAGATATTTCCCCACTCTTTATGAGGCCGCTGTTCTTCTCTTGTATGAAAGGTACTGCCTGTAACGAGCGCGGAACGCGCGAGTCTACATACAGTGAGCAGAGAGAAAGAAAAGGAATGATAAGGACGCTCACCTCAGCCGTACGTCTAGTAAAGAACGAGGCTGAGGGGCGGGATACGCCGGTGGACGGAATAAACGAGGGCGGATGAATATGATACTATACAGTGGTATCTTGCTCGTAGCCCCGACCTCGGTGTCAGTGATTGCGGGGAGAATCTGCCGGTTTGTATGCATCCTCGGTACTATGACATGCTACTCCGGAGCTGGAGCGCACGCCTGAGCCTTTTTTCGCATCCATGCTGTGCTTTTGGGTTGCAATACCACGTTTGGGGTGTCCTCGGCGGCCTGCGCGCCGCTTCCGCTTGTTCCGCTGCCTTGCATTGAGTAGCGAAATTCCACGAATCCTTTCCAAGTACGGTATACTACTTGCAGGCACAGCGAGTATGAGTCGAATGGAGGCAATGTGAGGTTAAACCGGACTTATGTCGAAGAATAAGATGAAGGAGTTTAAAATTTGATCCCGTACCTGTCTCAACCTCTGACCACACGCTTGTGTACTCCTGCCTGGCTACCACCGCGACCGTTACCCACCAGCTGGTACTAAGATCGAATACCCATGTCCCGCGCTCGCGCTGAGCATCTACGAGCCGAGGTGGACGCCTTGGACTTACTTACGGCGCGCTTAGCGACCGTGCGGGTCGAGCGCTCCAACGCGGACGAGGCGCTGCGCGTCGCTCAGCAGCACGCCGAGGACCTGGCGGCGCAGCAGACCCAACTTGAAAAACGGCAGCGCGCCCTGAAGGAGAGCGTACGCACTGCCCGGGCGTCCTATCTCCAGCAAGTCCTGAACACTTGTCCGGAAGACGTCTTGCGCTGTATCTTCGAGGCCGTGGCCGACCTGCCCGACGACCAATGGGAAAAATTTGGTTTCGGCGAGTATAACGCCGAGCGCGCCGCGGCGCCGTTTACCCTGGCCTCCGTGTGCGCCCGCTGGCGGCGCGTCGCGCTCGCCTGCCCGCGGCTGTGGACCTACGTCGGATTCCCGGACCCAACGTGCGCGGATGCCCATCTCTCGCGCGTCGAGACGGTACTTGCACGCTCTTCACCTTGTGATATTGATATCCTCACTGGTATTGCCTGGACCTTGGACGTCATCGAGTCATGCACCCCGTTCGACACCTTCATCGACATGATCTCAAAGCATTCTCACCGTTGGCGTCGCCTCGAACTGTGGCTTCCGAATTCCGTGGTAGGAGCCCCATTATTCACAGCCCTCAGAGGGCAGCTGCCTCGAGTCGTCCGCTTGTCAGTGACCGCCGAAGGCGAGTTTTCGTTTCCATCCGTCGCAGTTGAACGGGGCGAGGGCTACCTTCCGTATGCCCCAAGACTACGCTCTCTGGAAATTTCGGCGCGCGGATTCGACGTGGCAGACTTTTATCATCCGGGGCTTCCTTCACTGCGCATCCTCCGGACATGGGTTACCTGCACCGCTTCCAACTCGAGCCGTCTGCTCTCCCTCACACAGGATAGCCTCACGCATATCGATGTCTCCAGCGACGTCGATATAGCCCCCATCCCACTTCGACTACCGAACGTGGTCTCGATGTGCGTGCGACAAAAGGCCTTCCTCACCGCCTGGCCCGGGTCGGGGACGATGTTCCCGCACGTCAGAAAGCTCTCTCTCGACGCCGATTCCGAAGTGGTCCATCGCGCCAGCTTTGCCCAGTTCCTGGCTGGCATCGCGCCTACAATCGTGCACCTTGAGCTATTCGGCGCGCTAAGGACACCGATCATTGACGCCGTCCAGAACGCCGTGTCCATCACGCACCTTGCGCTCGCCGAGCCCGGGACGAACGATCAATGCGAACTCTGCGACGACATCTTCGCCTACATCGCCGACGCGGAGCCCTGCGTTTGGCCGAAGCTGACGTCCGTGCGCGTCGCCGTCGACACGACGCTGCGACACGGGACTATCGAAGGCGTTCTGCACCTCGTAAATAAGCGGAACGTCCGCCCCCGCACCGCTCGTGGGGCCACCGACGAGCCCGCCCCCGAGCGCCCCGCCCGTATCACTGAGGTCATCATCGAGGGGAAGCCGCAACTGGCGTGGCTCAGGACGGAGATAGGGCGATTACTCAACTCAGGCTGCGACACCACTGCAGGATGATTCGCTTGACACTGCAGCTGCCGATATCTCGCTCCGTGATCCTCAGTCATTGTCCACTGACGCATCTCCTTTGTGATCTAGACTGAAACTCTATTGGACTGAATCAGGACGGGGCTTTTTGTGATGGTGGCAGCCTACTTTGAGGTACAGATTCCAGTACATCATCATATTAGCAGGTAATTTAGATCTTCTCGCTGTAAGTCTTTCCGGTACTTGCCCTGTCAGGGCAGATCGCGCACCGCGGCCAAGGAACTTACCCTCGGCCAGCTAAGCACGCAACAACATCTTATCGAAACCTCAGAATCACATGGCCATGTCTTCAGAGACACGGCGCTGCGAATATAATAGGTCTGGTACAGTAATCGGAGCGAGTCCCAGCAGCTAGAGAACACCCTTCCAGAAGAACCGCCGCATCTTCTTCCTCTCCGTCAAGTCGCACTTGACGCGGAAGTTATTGAACATTTCGATGCTGCAAACGTCAGCCGGAGATCGCGCCGATGATAGGAAGACGTACAACAGGTTGACGTCCAAGGCGACCTCCGCGCGGGAGAGCATCTCGCGGAGCATGAACGCTGCGACAGACCAGTGCGCGAGCTGCTTAAGAAGGACAACATCCCAGAGCTGCACGGCGCGCAGCGTCGGCACCGTCGGCGCGAGCGAGGATACGACGGCCACTGCGTCGAACAGGTGTTGCTTCCACTCGCCCGTGAGGCGGAAGCGGTAGTCGCACGAGCGCGGCGCGAAGGAGACGACGAGTTCCTGCAAGTTCGGAGGGAGCGCGACGAGCGCTGGGAGCATGTAGGTGTTGACGGCCAGCGTGCGGAGCGCGACGAACGCGCCGAGCGCGCCGAATGCGATGCCACGCTTCTCGACGGGCATCTTGGGGTCGACGAGGAGGCGCAATTCGACGAGAGTGCCCCGCTGAGTCGCAAATAGGTCCGCGATGCTGACGGTGCCAGGGGAGCCCGAGAACTCCAGGTTGCAAAGCTCGGCGATTCGGAGACCCGGCAGCTGTCGCAGCAGCAGGATGAGGTGCAGGGTATCCAACGCGCAAGCCCCGAGGTGAAGCGCAGAGATGCGGCCGAGCGCGCGCCGCTGCGCGTGACGCAGCGCGGCGACGTCGAAAGTGACCCTTTGTCCCGTCAAGGTGAGAGAGGTCAAAGCCGGAAGCCAGCCGAGCAGTAGAGGCAAATCCATCTCTTCCGGTTCGTGCGCTTCGGTGATACCACCGTAGCGGCAGGGAATACCACTTTGGATGGCCAGGTGAGAGACATGCCCGGTTGCCGCGCGGAGACCGGGGATATGGTCCAGCAGCGGCGTCTGATCGCGGAACAGCCTCACGTCGGTCGCGTGCACGCAATGGGAGACGATGTGCTCGATCGCCGCTGAGAACTGGCTCCAGGTAGCGCCAAGCAACCTCCCCTCGCCTTCCGGAGAGTAAGGCTCCCACTCCGGGAGCACTATCCGGCGCACGAGGTGCGCGAGCGCAGGCCGTGCGCCGAGCGACTTCGAGAACGCGCACGTGCGCCAGGCAGTGAGAAGCACGGCGTCGCGGTAGAGCGCCTCGGTCGCGGCGGCGCGCCAGGAGAGGCACACGCGGGACGCGGCGGCAAGGTCGCGCGCGCCGCTGAAGGGCACGAGCCGCACGTCGCAGCCGAAGTCGGTGTCGCGCGCAAGATGCTCGCGCGAGCCGAAGCGCCCGCGCGTCCGCAGGAGGTGGAAGACCAGCAGCTGGACCTCCGGGGGCATGCATGCGGCGGGATTCCAGGCGTTCCCGTTCGGTCCCCGCGCACGGCGGACGCGCCAGTCTGAGAGGCGGTCCTGCAGCACGCACAGGGGGTGGTACAGCGCGAAGGGCGCGATGACCAGCAACATGATCGCGGCGAGACAAAGAAATGCCTGCATTGAGCCGAGCACACTCAGGATAAACCACAGCAAAAGCGGGTAGCCAATGCCCCGGGCGACGCGGTTAGTAAGTAGGAGTACCGATTCCCAGGTCGTGCCGCGAAGGACATAGAGGAGGATGCCATCGCGCGCGAATGGATAATAATATAGGGCGGTGCAGCCTAGAAGCACCAGCCAGACTACCCAGTGCGTGAGTCGGACGACGGCGGGTAGAAAATACGCAGTCTCGAGCGTATGGCTCATCCAAGCGAGCAGAGAACACACAGTGCGAAGCCTTGCAACCCGAAACAAGCGGCGAGTCGGACGAACGACAAAAACAGCATTTGCCACAGCGAAGCCCAAAATGCAGAACGCGTGTCGGTCGCGTCTGATTGCGACACCTCGAAGAGCCGTGGCGAGATAGACAAGATTCACAAAGAACATGAATCCAGCAGGTGTGCCGGTCCCGGTCGTTGGGTGCTCATAGAACGGTGGCATGAGCGCCGTGCGAGTGAATCGTGGTCGCGAGCAAGAGGGAACGCCCCCTTTCCGAACGATAAGGCCCAGCCGTCATATCCGCATCGGACATACGAGTGTAGTTCCGTGTCCGCGCCACCCATGCACTTTGCGCGGGCCGCGGATGCCAAAGTAGCCTAGCCGCGGGAAAGGAAGACGGCAACACGATACAAACTCCGCAACTCTGATTTGAAACTGTCCGGAATCAAACAATTAACCTATGCGGGGAGTCACGTTAAAGCGATATGTTCGCTGAAAGGCGGCCGGATGTGACGTAGGCCAGTAGCGGGCCGATCTGCTACCATCAGCATGCGAGTTCGCTGGATCGGACTCCTTGTCACGGCGGTGGACTGAGAGTGCGCCAAGCAATAAACGATCCATCTGCTTCCAGACAACCCCGATAGATATGATCACGGACTTGGGCACCTTCGATCACTACCCAGCAAGAGTGAAGCGCGAATGCTCGTCTGCGCGTTGTGGCGAGTCCAAGCTTCTGTCATGACACCCGATCGCTGAGTCCCACATATACCGTTCATAATCTCGGTGAACCCCTCGCGCTCCTCCACTTGGACCGCGCTCGCCCGGCTTTACGCGCGGTGAGACAGTGGTGCAGCTTGTGGCGCCGCAGATGCGCACGCAGCTGAATCAATTTTGCAGTCCATGAGCAACCTACCTCATGGCGAAACTAGAGAATGCTTCGAATTGCCGTTTAAGTCGAGCAGTCGTGACGAGCAGATTCGGTGGGGAGGCAGGGATTGACAAGGGACGGGAGCTGGGGCTCATCGGTCCGTAGCGCGCGCAGGCGGCCTCCCCAGGCGCCTAGACTCGAGGAATGCGAAGTATCGGACCGTTGGCCGCCTGTCCGACGCTGAGAGCACCGAGAAGTGAGCTGTAAGGGGGAAAGGTGTTCTGCTGATTACGATCTCCGCTAGTACTAGATACAATGATCCGAAACTAGTACTTTCGCAGCGTCGCCACGAACGTGGCCTGACAGTCGATTGTATCTGACATTCTCTCCTACTCTCCTACTCTCACAGATGCCGTAGTCCGTCAGCCCCAAGGCCGATCACCCGCCAGTCGTGTGCGCCACAACCACGGGACTGGGTCAAAGTGAGGTGAGAGCTCGCTTGTTATCAGTTGCTCCATAAAGGGGAGCGCTTCTGGACCAGCCGCTGAGAGGTGACAGGAGGGTGCGGATCCGCCTGCGGCTGGCTATAAGAGGCTGCACGACCCCCTGCCGCTCTCGCCCCACCTCTCCCACCCAGCAACAAGTACTATGAAGCCCGCCGTCATCCTCGCCCTCGCCGCGCCCGCCTGCGCCTCAATCATTGGTTATGGCGTATGCCAGACCGGATGCAACAGCGTCGCCGTGGCGTGCTACGCCGCGGCCGGCGTCGCCTTCGGCACCGTCGTCGCCGCCGCGGCTGCCCCGCCGGCCATCATCGGCTGCAACGCCGCGCTCGGGACCTGCATGGTCGCGTGCGCGTCGCTGCTCCTCGTCCCAGCGCCTTGAGAGTACGGTACGTCATGTCGACCCCATCGATGCATCGTTGGCTCACTGCCTCCCAGGTTAGGAATTCCAAGGAGGAGACAGGTCAGTACAGTCGCGTCCGTTATTTGGTGTCACGATCTAACCGCTGTTGCTGAATCCGAAGATAAGACTGCCGTGTCGTGTACAATACCGCATCGAAAGAATGCCCCCCCTGAAATGGTTGTGTCAGAGTTTCTCGCGAGCGTTGGCAAGGGACCGCGGCATTCCCCACCGTTCTACGGGTACCGCTAACGGTGCACTGAATCCAAAATGAGTTGAGACCGCGATCAACGTCGCGGCAGTCGCGCTCCAGAGAATACCGCGCGTGAGCCTGTAGACAACCGCAAGTCTCGGACCGAGTGACGTACCTAAGGTGGATCGCCCGTACTGTATTGCAGAAGAGCCGCTTGCAGAAGAGACCTCCGTATGAGGCGACGCATTCAATGGAACCTGGCAACCATATAAGATGCGACGACCGAGTTCACGAGCGACTCACCCAGGAGAGCCTCCCGGGCATGAACACCTCAGGGCATGAAGCCCTCGATCCTGCTCGCCCTCACCGCGCGTCCCCGATCGGGTACTATCCCTGCCAGATCGGCTTTAACGTGGGCGCGACGGCCTGCTACGGGGCCGCGGGCGCAAAATGATTTCACACGGTCATCGTCGGACTGAACTCATGTATGTAGACGTCTGGTAGACGCCGTTACGGTTAGTCGGGAGGATATTCTCAGAAGTGGATTGTTTGGCCGGATTTGTACCATCTTGCTCACCCACGTATACGAGACCTCGACACGTACGAGATGATCATCAAAGCGGAGCAACGCGCGTCGCTGTATGGGTGCGTTCGGGGCATTCTGGACCAATGCGCGCACGACTTCGATGCGTACGTGCTACGCTGCTCGCGGTAAAAATCACCAACGAAACGCGCAGGTCGGACGCAGTCTCCGCAGCTGTGCGCGCGGTGCACGCGGTCTTATCGGACGCGTGCGCCGACTTTTCAGAGGATTGGAATGCGCGTCAGCCGCGCGCGTTGGCGCAGCGTCTCCCACCCGAGATCGTCAGCCTGTTCTTTCGACGCCTCCGCTTGCGCGACCTTATTCGCGCTACACACGTCTCCCGGCACTGGCGCTCCCTCGCGCTCGCCGACCCGCATCTCTGGGCGAAGTTTGACACGTCGCAGAGCCTGGATGCGATGAGCTTGACCCGGCTTCGGGCGATGCTGCAGCGTTCCCAGTCCCATCCTTTCGATATCAGAATGACCGGGGTCTCCTGCTCAGAGAGCGATTTCGTCTCTACCATTGAACCCCACCTCTGGCGCATGAAACTGTTCCGTGGCCAGCTTCGCTTTTTGCAGGAGGCACTTCGCGACGATCCGCCGCTGCCCCATCTCACCTGCCTCGTAGAGCAGTACGGATCGAGCGATAACCAGTTCGCCATTCCGGAATCGTGGGCATCGGGAGGAGCGCCCAAATTGCACACGCTTGTCCTTGGCATATTCACCCTGCCTCCACTACCGTGCTGTTTTGCCAATGTCGAGCTCCTCAGCGGCCGCGTGACCGCGCTGGGTACAGAGACTCTGCGCCAGCTCTTCCAGTACTTCCCGAAGCTTGTCACGTTGGAGCTTTATGACCTCACTGAGGCACCGTCACTTCCGGCACTGCCATTCCCGCCATGCCTCCGCCAGGTCATCCTCAATCAGCGCACCGCATACTCTAAAAGGGACGTTACCGGCCTCGATTATACTCTTTTTCTGTCGCCCTGGATGGGGGCCTCCCTCCCTTCGCTTCGGGTACACGACGCATTGTCGGCCGCTGCCCCGATCAGCGTCTTCCTCGCCCTTTATCGCAGCGGCCCTGTGGAAGCCTCTCTGACGGCGGCCGGGCTCTCGCTTGACGGCGGGGACTACGACTTTGCCGTCTACGGCCCAGAAGATGTCGACATATTACCGAGGCTGCTCGAGGAACTCAGGCCGCCGCTGCTCACGCGCATCTCGGACTTGATGATCGCTCTAGAGATCCTCTGGTCGTTCGTCAACAAGCAGTTCGAAATGCCGCAGCTCAGCCTTCTGACATTGCACGCAACGGGATACGACACCCCGAGCCGCGACGCGTCTCCCTCAGGCTTCCTGCGCGCGCCGGCGCTGCGCTCTGTCGCCCTTTCCGTCGACGCCTATTCAGGCTTCGGCGGCCGCTCGAGTCTGAAGTCGCTTGTCCGCGAAGTGCTCCCGAAGTTGCGCTCGTGGCTCATCTACGACGCTGCCCTTCTTGACAAGGTGTCAATTAGCGGGCCCGCGAATGTCTTGGGCGCGGTCGATCTGGACATCGACCTGTCCGGAATCGCTTCCTCCCTTGATGTCACGCACAGTTCGACTATGTACCATTAAAATTAGCCTTTACTCCGTGCCTTCGTCTGCGATTGCAATCTCGCGATACGCGTCTCACCGTATTAGCCAGCCGCAACGGAGTCCGTCTTTGTCAGATATGTATTCCACTGCGACGCGCGTCAGAAGAAGTGATGCTCGACGCGAAGTTGTGGACCCGTACATGTTTTTCGTCATATTTTGATGTGGGACTGGGGCATAGAGCGTGTTCGAGATAATATGAGCCGGGGTGACACTTCTTTCGTGCGGAACAATCGCGGAGGTTCAATTCACGGAAGCAACCAAACTCGGCTTGTTCAGCTTCAACGACGTTCCCTGCTGGCGGGGAGCCTCCAGCTTGTCTCACCTGGAACCGCTTAGTACTCACACCGGCTGAAAGCGGTTCTGGACTGGCTCACGTGCGCGCCGACTGGCATTTGCGGGCCTGGAATGACGTTGGCTGTGGCACGAGCTTGTTTCTGGTGCTCTGGAACACAGCACCTATCAAGCTTCTCGTAAGGCATCCGAGCTCTGTCTACTATTTATCTCTGCTATTTCTTTGCGCAGCTATGCACGTAGCAGTCCCGATTCTCGGCTGTTGGATGCCTTAGATTATGCTCGAACAGGCTTGCTAACGGCATTTCATCCCTTGGATGTCTTTTTTTCATTATTTCTCGAGGCTCTGCCCTAGTCTCTCACGTGGCTTTACACAATGGCTCACACCTCGGCGCATTGAACACCTATGCGCCATAGGATTAACGTGCCTTGATCGCGCCGCCCGGCTCTGCCTCTTGGGTGAACCACAAGTGTCGCCATGGATTACCAGTAGACAGGGAACTTAATACAGAATGTCTTCCGGGACGCTCCTCTCCAGTCCCAGCTGCGGGATGTACTGTCCGTGCTGGAGTGCTCTCTGCGCGAAGGACCTGAGCGCATCGTCCGTGACATCCTCCTCGTCAACCTCGGCTACCATAACCGCCTCGCGCAGCGCTGGACACACCAGAACGCCCTCGAGCTCGACTTCGCCCATCGCGACGCTGTGCCGCCCGAGCCGCATGCGGAGCCGCGTCAGGTTCGGCAGCGCGCGCACGCTCTCGCAGAGTCCTTCCCACACAACGGAGTGCACGGTCATGTGCACGACGCGGTGCGCGTGCACGGGCGCGGCGAGCCATTCCGCGAGCCACGCGGGGTGGTGGCCTGGGCAATTGTCGAGCGTGCGCTCCCACGTTGCGCCGCCGCGCACGTTCAGCGACCTGACCAGCGCCCGGGAGTCGGTCAGTTCGAGCGCGAGGTCGTCCGTCGGCCGCGCGGCGAGCAGCCCCGCGAAGAGCTCCAGCGCGGGCGTTTCGATGTCGTCGCGCAGCACGAAGCGGCCGATGTAGTCATCCGCTACGGCCTGCAGCCACCGCACGAGGTTCTCCTGCGCCGCGCTCACCTCCACGGACCGCAGCCGGCGCGCGCCCGCGTCCATGTCTGCATTCGCCATCGCCGGAGCCCAGAGCGGGCGTGGGACCGCGATGATCAGGTTGCTCAGCTGCGAGAGCATCGTGAAGAGCGGCAGTATCGCCCCTGCCACATCTTCCCCCGCGCTACGGAGGTAGAACTCCAGGCTGCGTACATTGGCGAAGGCTGGCACCTGGGCGGGCGGAAGGACGAGTTCGGACAGCGAGATGTCGGCGAGCTGCGGCGCGTACCCCGCGAAGAGGTCGCGTGGCAGCTCGGCGAGTCGCACGTCCTCGTCCTCCTCGTCGTCCTCGGGATCGAGGTCGAAGTCCAGCGATAGCTTCCGGAGCTGAGGCGCGGGCGCGCGCAATGCACCGGCGACCGCGGGAAGCTGCGCGGGGTGCAGTGAGAGCTGCAGCTGCACGATGCGGTGCAGTTGCTGTTCTATGGGCAGGAGGAGACCCTCCGCGAGACGCGGGTCGGGGTCGCGCGTCTCGACGCTGACGCGCACGGCGTGCGGCCTCGCGAGCAGGCGCAGCTGGAAGAACGCGACGGCTGGTGCGCTCAGCTCGTCGTTCTCGTACGCGACGTCGTCTCCGAACGCGTCAGACTCGCGCGCGCATATGTTCCAGAGACGGTTGACGCGCCGCAGCTGCAGCAGCTCGTCGAGCGCGAGGTACCGGAAGACGTGGCGGACGATCTCCTCCGTCGTGAGCACTTTGTGCGCGCTCATTGTGCTGATGTGTGCAGCATGCCAACGCCCTACGACCCACTACTTAAGGCGCGCGCGCTGCAACAATACAAGCCCTGTCCGAAGCCGCGATGCACGTGTGATAACCGCCGCGCGCTGCTTCTTCCAATTCGGGGTTGCTTCTTGCCCGGCCGCCCGTTGCCACAGATTGTGTTGTGCCTTAATCCATGCAGCGGGGAGTTCCGCTTTTGACAGCGCTGACGCTTCTTCGAGCGCCCGCGCGCACAATTGGGCGAACATGCGGACACCACGCGCATCACGTGCTCGCGTTGAGGCTGACAGATCCGTGTGCACGGAACGGTCCGTATCTTTCCATTGTCAAGTTCGCGGAGATCTGACGTAACAGAGGTTAATCTCTCCAGGGGTGCAACTGGAATGTCGCATTTCGCGTCAGATGTTTGCATCGGCCTCCCGGTCCAGATCTCCAAGTCGGGCGACAGCAAGGACCTCCTTGACGCGCTGCCCAACCACGTTGGCTTATATCTGCATCGATCTGTGTGCCTTTTAGCAGAAGCACCGGGTAAGCGGCAGCTCATACAAATCACCGCTGCGCTGCCCTGTTCGACGCACGGTGAGTTGCGGGTGCCGCGCGGCGTGGTCATGCGACTGACCAATGTCGTGTTTCGGTCTCATGGCAGAGGGATGAGCAGCAGAGGCGCGCACCCGACGCTCATGCACGTGCCCTGCATTGACATGCACGCGAGGAGGAACGGCGGTGTCAGCGGCGACGCCACGACTGTGCCGAACGTTGCGCCCGCGGCTCCGTAACACGCCATGGCAAACATATTACAGCCCGTCTGACATAGGCCGTACAGGATGAGTGAGGCGGTAGCCGGCGCTGCGAGCGCGAGCAGGATGCCGGGCTTCATGACGCGGGGTGCGAACGTGGCCGGTACGGCCCTGGCGGCGCGTCTTATACGGCTGACTGTTTACATTGCTGCCGCCGCCTCGCGCGTGGCGGCCTCGACCGCAAGCGACTCTTCTGCAACACAGTCAATTCCTGTTTACAAGTACGTCACTCGGTCCGAGACGTGCTGTTGTTTGAATGCTTTCGCGGGCTGTTCTCAGAAGCGTGGCCCTGCATATCCCCTCGTCTGCACAACTTCTCAAGCTCACAGTCATTTCCACGGCTAGGCCGCGACGTTGATTGGAGGTTCATCGCATTTTGGTACGCTTTGGTGCGCTCGTTCCGGGGATCCGAGGCCACTGTGCGGCCTGGATGGCAGGTTTCATGGTGCTCAATGGGTTGTTGTGAGAGGGGAGAGGGCTCCCCAGGGGCCCTTGTGCAGACCCCTTATAGACGGCTGGCGGATCTGCATGCTCCGAGTTGCGCGCTATCTCTCCCAATGTGAACTCCTGTCGGTATACATAAGGACCTTCCGATAACGAGTGAGCTCTCACCTCGCTCCGACCCAGTCCCTCGGTTGTGGCGCACGGCGATTGGCGTCGGAACGGAGCGCCGAGCGCGGGGAAGAATGCCAGAGATACTTCACCGCCGACTCGCAAGGTAATTCGAAGCTTGCGGGGAGTGAACGACTTCAAAATCGGAGCTGCCTGTGGCATGTTGGGTAGCTGGATTACATTCTGCAGAAGGGAACGAGCGTGTATATCAGTGTAGTACTGAGGAGAACTTGCGAAATTCCACATCAACGGGGCCCAAATACTGCCAAATGCGATGATATAAGATATACTGTACGTAGCGCAGATCTAGATCACCAAGAAGATGCGTGAGTCTAAAATTTACTGAGAAACACGGTGCGGAACATGCGCACCGAAATTGTCAAGTATCTGATCCTCCCGCGGTGTAGCCGTCGCAGCCTCCGAGTCAGTTGAGCAATCGCCCTACCTCCGTCCTGAGCCACGCGAGCTGCGGGTGCCCCTCGATGACGACCTCAGTAATGCGGGCGGGGCGCTCGGCGGCGGTATCCTCGGCAGCCCCACGAGCGGCGCGGGGGCGGACGTTCCGCTTGTTGACGAGGTGCAGCACACCCTCGATCGTCCCGTCGCGCAGCGTCGTGTCCTCGGCGACGCGCACCGACTTCAGCTTGGGCCAGACGCACGGCTCCGCGTCGGCGATGTAGGCGAATATGTCGTCGCAAAGCTCGCACTCTTCGGGCGTCCCGGGTTCGGCGAGCGTAAGGTGCGTGATGGACGCGGCGTTTTGGACGGTGTCGATGACCGGCGTGCTGACGTGGCCGAACAGCTCGAGGTGAACAAGCGTCCGCGAGATGCCAGCCAAAAAGTGGGCGAAGTTGTTGTCGTAGACGAGTCTGGAGTCAGCATTGAGGGAGAGCTTTCTGACGCGCGGGAACAGCGTCCCCGGCTGGGGCCAGGCGGTGAAGAATGCATTGCGTCGCATGCAAAGCGAGACCACGTTCGGCAGTCGGAGCGGAATGGGGGCTATATCAAGTTTACCGGAGACGTCGATGTATGTGAGGCTGTCCTGGCCGAGGGACAGAAGACGGCTAGAGTTTGACGCGGTGCAGGCCCGGGCCCATGTCCGGAGGAAGCGCAGCGACGGAAGTCCCTGATGGTAAACGTCCGCCACGTCGAATCCACTGACCGCGACTTCCAGATATTGTAGCCTCGGTGCATACGGAAGGAAGCCCTCGCCCCGGTCGACTGCGACGGATGGGAAACAAGCTGGATGTTCGCAGCACAATGACAGGCGGCTGAGACGGGGGAGCTGCCCTCTGAGGGCGGCGCACAGTGGTGTTCCTTCCACGAGATTTGGGAGCCACAGCTCAAGGAGACGCCAACGATGAGAATGCTTTGAGATCATGTCCATGAAGATGTCGAACGGGGAGCCCGGCTCGATGACTACCGAGTCCCAAGCGACACCGCAGAGGATATCGATATCGCAAGGTGAAGAGCGCACAAGTACCGTCTCGACGCGCGAGAGATGCGCATCTGCGAACTGTGGGTCCGGGAATCCGACATAGGTCCACAGCCGCGGGCAAGCGAGTGCGACGCGCCGCCATCGGGCGCAGACGGCGGCCAAGGTAAACGGCGCTGCAGCGCGTCGGGCGTTATACCTGCCGTAACCAAACATCTTCCATAGGCGGTCAGGCAGGTCGGCCACGGCCTTGAAGACACAGCGCAGGATGTCGTCCGGACAACCCTCTAGGACTTGCCGGACATATGCCGCCCGCGCCGTGCGCACGCTCTCCTTCAGGGCGCTCTGCCTCCCCTCTAGCTGGGACTGCTGCGCGGCCAGGTCCTCGGCGTGTTGCTGCGCGAGGCGCAGCGCCTCCTCCGCGTTGGAGCGGTCGCGCCTCACAGCCGCCAATCGCGCCGTAAGAACGTCCAAGGCCTCCACCTCGGCTCGTAGATGCTGGGCGCGAGTGCCGGACATGGTTTCTCAGTATGAGGACTGGCTGGCGGGTGACGGGTGGCGGCCGTGGTGGTAGTGAGGCAGGAGTAAGCAGGCGCGTGGTCAGAGGCTGAGACGGGACGAAAATTAGAACTCGTCATGGCTGCATGTTCAATATATACCGCCAAACGAGTCCGATGCAGGCCTGACACTTTCTGTCGAACCACCCACCCAGCTGGTCCGAATGATTATGTCCATGTCAGAGTAGCGCGCTGACATCCGCATGAAACACCCCAGAAGCATTCCTTGTCATGTCCGGCGCATGTCGTACGCTCGGATTGGGTACTGATGTCTTTCAGAATCAGAGAGCTCGCATGAGATCTGTCTTCCCCTTCATTTAACTGCGCTACACCGCACGGGACAGACGTCTGACGGCTTCTGTCCTTGTGTTTCAACGACCGGGCTCTGAGATCTGAGCCACGAGCCAACCCAAGCGCGGCACTCAAAATCCCAAGCCGATGCGGACCCTGCTCACGGCCTCTGATGGGCTCCGGATCGGACATGAAGGTTAAAAAGCACGAGGCCGGGTTTTGAACGGGGCATGATGGACATGGCATTTTCGCATGAGTTACATTTCAGGGGATAGTTGTGAGTCGTTTCATCATGTCAGCAGTCTCATAGCGTCGGAATGAACCCATCTCAGTGTGCTAAACGTCGTGGACACCGGAGCCCAATGCGGCAAATCTAGGATATTCCCACGGCTGGCACTCAGGGTCCTGCAACTGGAACGAACTCTACACGCGCTCTCACCATCTCTGATGGTCTAAACACACAATATGCTCTTCCTCACCATAATTCACTATCTGACATCAACTCGCGCCGCTGGCAGGTGGTACGCCTGGCGAGCCGAGCCTCTGGCTCGCCCGGCTTTTGTCATGTTCAACGGGCATTAGCCATCTAAGTCCGAGCCCGGGCCGGGGATTCTGCGTCAGGCCCGGCCTTTGAAACGTTACACCGATCAGCGACACCAGTTCGAGCCGAAGGGTCCGTTCGTGAACGTCAAACGTACTAGATAATCGAGGTCTTCCACATAGACATCGTCCCTCTCTGCCTCAGCGTCTCTCTCCCCGGCAAGCAGGCCGTCCGGGAGTCCGAGAGGCACCGTCTGCATCATGATGTTGGCCTCAGTGACGCATTGAAGTAGTGTCGAGATTCCGGCGTGCTGCGCGGGGTCGTGTTCATGTTCGTGAACCGGGAGAGGAGGGCCCAATCGACGTAATGCAACTCGCGTGGGTTGAAGGCCTTGAAATCGCAGGCATACTGTAGGTACTGTAGTGCGTGCGCGGCAGCCGGCTCATTCGTCCAGCGCCATCCCGCGGGCCCGGCACGGGAGTATCTATCGTCTAGATGGCCGCGATGGCGTCGTGCCCGACGACCAGCATTGCCGTTCACGGTGCAAGCCAGTCTCCGGTACGCAGGCACGCCCAAGCTACCGGGAGCGAGCAAGTCGCAGTGCCCCGCGCCCCGCCTGCGTACAGTATGGCCGGCGAACGCTGGTGTGCCCTCTACGGGGACTAGACACGGCAGGCGGGGAGCAGGGGGACCAGTTCTCCTTCGCCTCGGAGACGCACAGCACGAGGGGACCCCCAGAGTCCGGCGCCGCCAAAGAAGCGCTCGGGGTGCAGGTCGCACCCGCCCGTCTCCCACGTCGTGAGCGCATGAGAACGCGCACCCCAGACCCGGGCGAGCGCGAGCACCACTGGAATGCGTCCAATTAAAGGACAAGAACGAACCTTCCGCTGCCGACGTGCCAGTTCCCGAATCCAGACGCACCTGTTCCGAACGTCCGCGCTCCAGGACTTCTCATGCTCACACGAAACGGCGCGGAATGCGCAACATGCCCGACTCGGGGAGACGCGAGTCTCAGCCCTTCGCTGGCACTGTACACATCGAAGTGAGCACAGCCACTCGGGATTCTTCTCTGCCGCGGACAACGCCTCCCACGCCCCCACGCCCACAGTCCAACCCAACCCAACCCAACACACGAAGTCGAACAATCAGAAAGAAAAACAAAAAACAGAGCAAGCCACATCGTTTTTATGCGCATGAGATGAGTACACCAAAAAAATAGAGCAAGGGCGCGAGCGAGCGGGCGGGGGTTAATATATACACACAGGGCGGCTCCGGGGATTACTACATCTGGGCCAGTTCGTCTTCTCCTCTTCCTCCTCTACATCCTCCTCACTGCTGTAACGTGAGCCCAGACAGGGAGACGGGGGAACCAACGTACCTCGGGCGTTCCAACACAATCGACGGGCTCACTGCTGCATCGACAGATCACCCAGCCCCACCGCCGCGCCGTTCCCATTTGCGCTCGCGACGACGGGAGATTCCATCGCCCCGCCACCGCCGCCGCCGAGGCTCGCGCGCTGGTTGCTCGCGTTCGCCACCTATCGAACCGGCATCGAACAGACGAAATCGACCAGGCGTCGTGCAGACGGTGTCGAAATTCAACAGGCGTCGCGCAGTCATTATCGAGCAGGCGTTACGCAGCCGTCATCGAGCAGGCGTCGCGCAGACGGGATCCCACAGGCGTTACGCAGCCGGTAGCGAAATCAACCAGGCGCAATGCAGACGGTATCGGCCAGGCGCGCAGCCGTTATCGACCAGGCATTACGCAGCCATGATCAAGCGGGCATTACGCAGCCATCATCGACCAGGTATACGCAGCCAGGATCGAGCAAGACAGGATTTGAACGAGCAAAGGCCAGATGCAATCAGCAACAGCCGAGGTACGGCCGGACGGGAGCGACGCACCTTGTGCCATTTGGACACGAGGTCCCCCGCGCGGCGCTTGAACCCGAACTCGCCCTCGCGCGGGATCGCCGCGTCGTCGAGCGACGCGATGTGGCGCATCACCTTCCCGATCTTCGAGTACTGTTGTGCACCGACCGGGGGAGCGACGGCCGGCCGCACGCGCAGGTGGAGAAGCCAGACGCGCAAATGGAGGCATCGGTGTGGCGACGCCGAGAATAGCCCGCCGCGGATAAACACGCCGAATGCGGTCGAACGGAGTCGAAGCAGACGCCAAAATAAGGTGTGTGTCGGTTCGGCCGATCGGCAGCGGGTAGTTAGAATAGAAAGTGAAGCCGCAGCGCGCGAGTAGTGAAATGCAGAAAGAAAAGAAAAAAAAAAGGTGTCGGAAATCGCGGGGAGACAGGTGGCAAGTGGGTGAATGAGGATGAAAATGCAGGAAATGCAACGAAAATATGGGTCAGGTGTCGAGGACGAAGAAAAACAGCGAAACGCAATGAATGTATGAGAAATGCAAATACGTGATGATGGCATGCAAACGAAGGAAAGCAGAAATGCGATAAAGGACAGAAAACATAACGTAGATCGTGAGCACACGCTACAACAGTGACGGAAGTACGCACAGTCAGGTATTCCACCTTGATCTCGTTCGTCTCGAGCTCCTTAAACAGCGCATCGCTCGATTCCAGGTCCTGCGTGCACAGCCGGGTGTCAGTGTCAGCTGCGAGATCAGAGCAGGCGACGGGGAAGCCGGGTCGCTGTGCTGCCCAGGCGGGCAAAATCGAAGCTCTGGACGTGCGTGCGCGCGAGAGGGCTCCTGATACAGAAATTACAGTGCGGCGTGCAGTATGCTCGCCCTCGGGGCGAGCATACATCCGATTCACGCGCTGCGGGGGCGCGAGTAGGCAGGCGTGAGACGAGAGAGCGCCCTCGCTCTCCCGCGAGACCAGGGACGGCGCCTTCGCAGGCCAGACAGCGCTCTCTTCCTGCCATCTGGCAGTGGGAGCTGCGTCGGGGCGCGGGCGTCCAGTCCCTCTGCAGGGAGCGGTCCTGCAGCAGCGGCGCACTCGACTCGGACAAGCCCCGTCCCAGAGCGCGCGCGCCGCCACCATAAGCGCGAGCCTGCGTCGCGCGCCTACGAGTTGCGCGGCGTCACGCTGGAGGAGACATGGGCAGCGTGCACAAACGGCGGCAGGCACGAACGGCGGCAGAGCGACACGCTGGTCTCCTCAGCCGCGTCGTCCGTTCCACCAGCGAGGGCGACTTGTGCGGCGCACGATCAATCTGCCCCTGCGCGCGCGCAGCAGAGCGCGTAGGGACCACACGCAGAGCTGCTCGCGCACCCTGCTGCCCACTCCGCGCACGGATGGCCGCCGTGGCGCCACAGTGGATGACGCGGCCGCGTAGAGGCGGTGAGCGCGCCGTACCGCACCGACAGTACGCTCGTATGTGGCGCGCCATGCACGATGCCGCCACAATACGAGTATATCAGTCGCGAACGTCTGCTGTACCTCTCGCGCTGGCGCAGCAGCAGCGCTACGACGTATACAGGCCGTCTGAGCCGTGCGCGGGGACGAGGCGCATAGACCCAGTGGCGACACCGAGTCACGCAGGATGAATGGGGCTCCCTCGCACACCGTCACGGCACGCGTGGATCCGCGCCATGCGCCCGTGAACGCCACAATGGGCACAAGAGGCTCTGGATCGTCCAGTTGCACAAGAAAAAGATCGAAATTCGGCCCATAGACACCAGGGGAGCGTCGGGCAGGACGGGAATGCAGAATGGGGAGCGTGACGAACCTTATCGGTTGGCGTGGTCTTGCTGAGGAAGGTCTTTTGGAGCGCGTGCCGTACGGATTTGATATGCGCGGCGCCCGCGTCGTTCTTCAAGTGCGCTGTGGAAGCCCATCCAGGATAGTCAGCGTCTGCCGAGCACAATGGCACAAAAAAGAGAAGTAATCGCATTCGAATATCGTCGAAACGCAGCGAAAAGCTACCGGGGCGCATCGAAAAAACGCGATGGAAGGGCACAAGGGGGAAGGGGGACGCACCATACCGCTCGTCGTCGTCGTCCTTCTTCTTGTTCTTCTCCTGCACGGGCGCGGCGGCTGCGGCGGCGTCGTCCTCGCTCTCGACGGTCTCGGCGCTGAGGCCGTTCTTCTTGCTCGTGCGGCGCTTCTTCTTGGACGCGCCGCCGTCGGGCGCCTTGCCGACGGACGAGCGACGGCGCTTCTTCTTGCCGCCGTAGCTGTCGTCGTCGTCCTCCTCGTCCTCCGCGTCGTCGCGCACGCCGTCCGCCTGTCCGTCCGCCCCAAAAAATCAGGTTAAGCAAACAAGGGAAGAAGACAAGGGTGGGGCGCGGCGCACGATGCGTTTTGCGATCTCGTCGTTGATGGTGGCCTCCCAGGCGGTGGGGTCGAGCGCGACCTGGTAGCCCTTGAGCAGCTCGCCGGAGCGCTTCGCGCCCTTCGGCGCCTGGATGAACCGCTCGATGTCGCCGCGCAGCAGAGGGCTGATGTCGCGCGCGAGCAGCCACGCACTACCCCTTCGTCAACACGCGACACAACACAGCAGACGAAAGAGAGGACGGACTAGTCGCCGGCGGGGAAGAAGCGCACGCAGTAGTGCTTGCTGCCGCCCGGCCGCTCTTCCGTCACTTTGTCCGGCACGCTCTCCGGGTCTACCACCTGCAGCCAGCGCGCGTCAGCCCTCCTCCCCATCCAGACATAAACGGGGCAAGACGGACCATGGCGGGCCACTGGGGGTAGCCCTTGAGCTTGGCGAGGACGATGTCGCGCGTGCTGAACGAGCGCGTCTCCGCCGCCTCCTTCTTCGCCCCGAGGCTCGTCATCCTTGCGCGTGTCGGTGTCGGAGGAGTGGGAGGTGAGCGGAAGGACGGAACGAGACGCGATGGATCAAAGCCAACACGATAGCACCCGCGAAACTCCGCCGCTCCGACGCCCGTCTGCTCCGCTGCCGCACCCCGCCGTCGCCGCCGCTCGCTCCGTCGCACTGGGCTGCGTCGGCGTCCTCGCTGTGGGCGGGGTGGGTGGGGCGCCGTGGGGGGCTGCTATCTCCGTGCCTCAAGATCGACAGCGGCGCTCTAGGAGGACTGTAGCAGGGATCGTCATCGCCGAACGTCGAGCAAGCCCTCTGCGACGCGGCTGATAGGGGGCACAACCGCGCGCGCAGGCCGTTTCTGAAGCCCTCGAGGTCCTGATTCAGCGTCTGGAGATAACGGGAATGCGAGGATAGCGTCTGAGTGGCTATGAGAAGGCTGAATGTATGCGATGTCGAGTCCCAGAGCACATTGTGAGGGTAGAATGACCCGCGTACTTCGAGCCCCGCAAGAGTAATGCTCGCAGACAGCACCGCGCGTCGGGCGCGCGTGAGAGACGGCGCATAAATGCGGGATGAGAGCAAGGGGCATTCCCATTCCCGCCGCCGCCTCCGACCGACCGCGCGCTCTTCCGTCCATGCCTCTCATGCTCGCACGTGCTCAACTGCGCACTTTCATGGAACATCCCAGGGACCCCCATTGTCAGTGCAAGCGCAGGGAGATAAGGCAAAGCCTCCTTACGGCGTAAAGACAGAGAGAAGCACCGCGTCCCTTCCCTCCGAGTCCAGATACACCTCTCACCGTCGTCCGACCGCGGCGCTGGAGACTCAAAGCGTCCCGCCGTCTCGACTCCCGAGGAGCCAAGACGATATAAATGCGCTTTCGCTCCCGAATTCCCACTCGCGCAGTCGCGCAAGACATGCTGTACAGTCCCTTTTCCCGAATTTCCAACCAACTTTTACGTATCGGACAACCTCCCACAACCGTCGCGCGCACGACTTGTGATCCAAAACCTTTGGTCGCGAGGGATCACCTCTTCGCCTATGGTATAGTGGTCTTAGCTGCCTTGGAAGACGGGCGCATGGACTCGATGCGACTGCGTGATCTCCTGGAGCCGGGCGTCGGTCCTCGACATGCAAGTACTATGTCACATGCATTAGAAGGTCGACGAATACATTGACCACACGAGGAGACTCGGACTCCCAGGCGATCTAAGAACACGAGGAGACGTATGTAAGTAGTCTACTTCGCGGATTGCGGAAATCATTGTTTTGAAGTAGAGGATGCGCGACGGCGGCTGCACGGTTGGACCTCGGCCTCAGGCTCGAACGCGGGCATCTGAGGGCGGGGTACTTATTATGGACGAGGGTTCAATCGGTCAAAAGCGCAGTTCTATGATATCTGAAACCCGAATCGTCGTTCACTCCTTTTGGGAAGGAGCCGCATCGAGAAGCGGGCAGTTTCTGCGTAGAATGATAGACCGCAAACCTGCTAAAAGTACTGCTACTACTACCTAACTAATACCGAGATTGAAGTACATACAACACGCGAGATCAGCGTACACTATTACAAACACATCGAGTCTACATGTCATTCGTTCATTCATTCATTCATTCAGTCATCTTCATAAGCAGTCGTCAAAGCATGCGCTCCCATCCGATAATACCTATACGCCTGCGGCGCGAAGTGCGTGAGGACGCGGTCCGGGTCTTCCCAGAGCGCAAACTCATCAACCGGTGCGCCTACGAGCTCAGAAAGCATCTGCGGCGTCGTGAGGCGCGACTCGGTGTCCGAGACGATTGTCGCGCCGCGCGGGCAGATGCGCACGTTCTCAGGGATCGCGCAGCACAGACACTCGCGGAGGAACGCGGTGACGTTATCAAGAATGAGCGCTTAGAAATCGAGAGGTCCTATAAGACTACAGTGTCGGAATTAATAATTTAAACACCCCGATTTTTACCGGTTTTGCCGCCTCCACTGCGCAGTCTCCAGGCAGACCTGAAGGCCAGTTCTTGGTATGATATAGAAGGAGGGTCTCAGCTTCCATATGGCCTGCCGATCATGCTCGTTGGATGTGTGGTTCTGGGAGGGGAAGCGTAATAGTGAGATACCCATATGAGCACAGATTGCTCAGCTGCATCCGCACCAAGAGAGAGACTACTCTGGCATGCTGTTCATGTAATCATAGGAAGGCCCATTAGTTGACTGCATGTAGCATATCTATTTCCCATGTGAGACTGTAAAGTTGTGCCTCCCGAAACATGGGTCTCAAAATGCTCAAAACTTGCTGTCTCTGCCACATGCTATCTGGGGATCCCCCCTTGATCTTGGTTATTATACATCATCTTAGGGTACAACAGAATGTATTGAAGAAAGTTCATGTCTCACATATTATTAACCAGCAATTGACAGGGACAGCAAGTTTTGAGCATTTCGAGACCCATGTTTCATGAGGTCCAACTTCACAGCCTCTCAAGGAACGTAGGTATGCTACATGCTGTTAGCTAATAGACCTTCCTATAAACACATGAACAGCGGGCCATGGTAGTCTCTCTCTGGGTTCGGATGCAGCTGCGCAATCTGTCCTCATATGGGTATCTCAGTGTTGCGCTCCCCCTCCCAGAACCACACATCCAACAAGCATGATCGGCAGGCCATATGGAAGCCCAGCTCCTCCTCCTATAGTCTACCAAGGAATGGCTTCCAGGTCTGCCTGGTCACTGCGCAGTGGAGGCGGCAAAAGCCATGGAAATCGGGGTGTTTAAATTATTAATTCCGACACTGTAGCAGCGCGTCCGGGATGAGGGACTCTCGGGAGAAGCGCGCGGTCAGCTGCTCCACTGGCAGCGCGCACAGTCGCGATGATCGCCCAGCCGATGAGAGAAATGCCGAGCGCCGTCACCAGGCCCGGTACAATACTATAGTCTCCTTAAAGCAGGCCGCTACTTGCAGCGCGCCCTTGAACCGACAAGCGGACGGGCGCGCTGCGTAGCAGCCGGTACAAGTTGTATGACCAGTCGATCGACAGGAAGTCCGAGCCGTCGGCCGTTTGGCGCGATGGCGAACAGATTGCGGGAGAGGGACCGTGACAAACCCGACATCATGATCCGAGTCTGCTCACCGTCGTCGAGTTTCGAATGTTGGCATTGATGTACATACAGTATGAGAGAACAGCATACGAGGCTACACTAACTTCTAAGAGCACATCGAGTCTACAGATCATTCATTCATTCATTCAGTCGTCAAAGCGTGCGCTCCCATCCTATAATACCTGTACGCCTGCGGCGCGAAGTGCGTGAGGACGCGGTCCGGGTCCTCCCAAAACTCAAATTCGTCAATCGGAATCCCGCCATTTGCCACGATCTCAGAGAGCATCTGCGGCGTCGTGCGGCTTTTGAAGTCGCGGGACTCGGTGTCCGAGATGATTGTCGCGCCGCGTGGGCAGATGCGTACGTCGGAGGGGGTTTCGCACAGCAGACAGTCGCGGAGGAATGCGAGGACGTTGGAAAGAGGGAGCGTCCAGGAGAGTTGGAAGTCCTGCAGGACGAGCATGCGCAGGTTAGGGCAGCGCAGCGTTAGCTGAGAATGTACGGGGAGGTCTTCTGGGATCAGGGGTTCCTGGGCGAAGCGCACTGTCAGCTGCCTCAAAGCGGAGAGCTCGAAGTCCTTGAGGGCATTGGCGATGATGGACCAGTCGATGAGAGACATGTCGAGAGACGTGACGTTGCGCGGGAGCGCGCCGCGCAGCCAGATGACTGACAAGAAGTCCGAGCCGTCGGCCGTCTGGAGGACGCGAACGCCGGTGCCCTCGCAGCGCACGGCGAAGAGGTTGCGCGCGAGGTACACGGACCCGGCGGACCAGAGGGAGATAAAGAGCAGCAAGAGCGCGTCAGAGGGCGCGGCGCCGCCGTGTTCGGCGATGTTGAGATACTCCAAGCTGGCGGGGAGGACGTCTTGCAACGCGGAAAGTGAGCCGAGATCGAGCGTCGCCGTGAGCCGTTCAAGATTATGCAGGACGGGGAGGCCGCGCAGCACTGCAGCGCTGAACGGCGCCGAGATTGTGAGCGCGCGAAGCTGGCGGCAGTCGCGGATGAGGGAGCGTAGGTCGTCCGTCAGCGGGAAGTCGGAGACCAGAGAGACCGAGGTGACGGCGGTGCACGCGTGCAGGGCGCCATCTAGCCAGTTGACGTTGGTGAGAACGACCTCGCTGAGACGCGGGGCACCGTCTGTGAACAGGGAAGAGGGCAGGCGATGGTACCCTTCAGTGTCATCGACACAGCAGTCCTGCACTGTCAGGCGTTCAAGCAGCGGCACATCTAGATCACCAAGCTCGCGCAAGACGCACTCGAGCAGTTTCCCGGGGAGCACGATCTCAAGATGGACGAGTGCCGGCAGGTCAGCCAGGACAGTCTGCATGATTCTGGTTACGACTGTTTCCAAAGATTCAGTCCAGGGGACAGGCGCGTCGGAAGTCGTCGAAATCAGGTTCCAACCGCCGTCTTTGCTGCAGGCGAGACGGTGGCTGACTCTGATGACGCTATGGATACCCACAGTGGGCACGTCGTGAATTACGCGGACCCAGAGGCCCGAGGTGCCATGAGGAAGGGGCGGAGAGGTGCTCCCAGCGCCGTCGTCGCGGTCGTGCCCTGGGCTGGGTGAGACCTGAGAAGACATGTTCGTGGTCGAGAACTATGAGAACTGTGGTGTAGTCAATCTCCGCTTAAATATGCGTTTCAGCGTGCCACTCCCGTGACGCGAGATGGGGAAGGACGCGTCGCGGATAGCGGACAAAAGTGCCGGCCCATTGTTCGGCCTGCGGGGCCGGATTGGCGACTGCCACAGGACGAAATAGAGTTCCATAGTAATAAAAACTCCATTCGTACTCGAAGCGGGCGCTCCTGCAGATGCGGACTGCGCCATGAGCTGGAGCCGTTCATCGCTGAGCGGAAGCAGACTGGGCGGACAAATACCGAACAACACGGCTATTCGGCCCTTTCTTCCGACCATACCTCTCCTTCCTCTGTTTCTATCCTGCATGCTCTCAAACGCGTTCCGGAGGATAATTTTGGTTTGGCAGAGGGTGGGTGAGCCACTGCCAACGGTTCTGATATATTCCACCAGACTGCCATGACACGCCCTAAGTCAAATGGCTCGTGCACTGCGGCGGACACAACATGCATGCAGTATCTCAGATTGTGTGCATTCTCCGACCACTATGTCTCCTATTCTCTGCCTCCTATCACTGGCGCCCGCCCGAGCGTCGTCTTCTGCCCGATTGAGACACAACGAAAGAACAACCACCACGTGGCCATGGAATCACGGCAGTCTCTCGCATTCGCTGTTGGCCGATAGCACCCATCGAACCACGGGGGTTCTTCTATGTCGATCTAGACGCTGTTGTATTTCCTCCTACTATATCAACCACCACCACATCGAGAGCGACAGCTCCCGCAGCACCCCATGTTTGATCAGCTTCATCACCAACTCTACAATGTCGAGGACGCCGTACACCTTCTCTCTACGCCAACACGGCACAGCAGCGACTTCGGACTGCGCCTGACCGCCGCCGTCGCGGAGTCTGCTGGTCAAAAGACCATCCAGCGAAGCTTGTTCCCCCTCCTCCGTATGAACCTTCATCGCATCACCGCCCTCAGCCTTTCGATCCCAGATTTTCTAGCTAGAGATGCCTTCGACGCTCTCAATGTGCCTGCGCCATTGCTAGAGCGCTTCGAGCTTGAAATGCCCGCTGGTTTTGCTGGCGAACTCGACCCATTCCTCTTTGCTGGCGACCCGGGCGCTCTGACCTCTGTCTATCTCACCAACATTGCATTCCCGGAGCGCCCAATTTCTGCCTTTTCCAACGTGCGATTTCTGTGTTTCAACTACGATGGCGTCCTGCGCAACGCGGAGCGTTTCTTCCTGCACTTTCCCGCCTTGCAAGAGCTGCAGTTCACCGTAGACGACATCCAATCCAACGTCTGGCCGTTCACCCTCCCCACAGTTCCGGGCGACCCCGACCGCTCGACCCTGTTGGAGGTGCAGGCGCGTACGTCCGGGCGCAGCGAGTTCTTCATGTATTTTCCCCTGAACAACCGCTCGTCCTCCAGCATCCCCGACATGCAATGGGACATCGACGACAAATGGTCCGGGGAGGTCCCCTGGGCCGACTCGTTCCTCGTGTTCTTCTCGGTCCCCGCGCCGCTGTACGTGTGCTTGCAGGGCGTGCGCATTCTTTGCCGCTCCGGGACGAACAACGCCACGCGCCGCGTCGACGTCCTGTCGCGCGAGATGCTCGCGCCGGAGATTATGGAGGCCACGCTCGGCGGCGCGCTGGTCGCGCGCAACGTCGTCATTCTCGGCGTCTCGACGAAGCAGTGGCTGGAGCTGGCGCAGAAGGTCGGGGAGATGCTCGACCTCGAGGTGCTTTCCTTGCGCTACGGCGAGGTAGAGCATGATGGACAGGCGAGCTCGGTATTCCCACTCGAGATTCCACTGAAGCCACTCCGGTGTCCTCGCCTCCGTATGCTCGTGCTGGAGGATGAGCTGGAAACCGGCGCCGTTCATACTGCAACGATCGCAGAATTTATCGATCGTGGCTTGGACTTTGGTGGCGCTGGGTCTCCTAGCCTCGACCTCATGCTGAAGCGGGTCGTGGTCAACGGAGATCTCAGCGTCCTTGGTCAGCGCTTTCTACGAGTCTTTGCATGCGAGTCTGATGACACGACCGGCTGGCTGCGAGGCTTCGTCGAAGCGGACGGGTCCATGTGTGATCCGAGTGCTTATGGACGACGTCTCTCAGGAGAAGAGGCCCGGGGAGTGGCGCTTATTGCCCACATGGGTCCAGGAGGCTTTCTCGAGCCGAGGGGAAAGGCCTGGGAGGACTGGAACATCGTGGCCAACAGGCATTAAACTCGCGCGGGAAACTCTCCCCACATGGATGATCCGACGTTGCACGAACTGTATAATTACTCGGAAACCTACCGTTAGGTATCATTGTACTTATATGTGTCGGATGGTTATCCGTGTTGCAGTATCGTCGGCTGTCGGGGGAGGCAAGGCTACGAAGGACCCTCAGCCCACCTTTGAGAAGTCCTCCGGATCCACATGTCATGTGGACTCCCCAAGCTTTCTTGGTTCGTGCATTAAAACCTTTGCTTCGCCGAGGAATTGACGATTGCGCCGAATGGCGTGCAGACCCGTCGTTGATATAGAAGACCTTTCCCTTTACGACAACTACACTGTGTCACATTGCCATCGGAAGAATCAAGCACCCCGCCGAGTCGTAAACCACGGTAATGGATCCCGCGTGCCAACCGGCTGAAAGTCGGGCAAAGGTGCCACTTGACGAAGAAGTGCAGCAGGATCGGGTCCAACTCTATCTGTATACGTTGCAAGTTTCATGCCAATGTGGCACGGAGGATCGGGTTCCATTCCAGCCAGCCGCGACACGTAGTCTGTTACAGTGACTTTACGCTCGGTACCCTCCTTCGCGGGATCTTTTTACCCCGCATTACGCGCTTGCGGCATTTCCGCCGCGGAGAAATCCCGGTCTCTGCGGTCGGATGGCTGCCACCGAGGCGCCTTCTGAATCTCAGTAACTGCGTAATCATGGCTTCGCTCCCATACCGCAGCGGTCGCTACCCTGCGCCGGGGAAAGTATAAAGGCGCGCCGCCATGTGATCGAATATTCGAGTTGCCCACCCAACACACGATGAAGTTCGCCGCACTCGTCGCATTTGCAGCGCTCGCTCAGTCCGCGTATGCCCACTGTGAGTTGAAGTGCTGAGTACGCTCTGGGATGGCTGCTGAGGATGGGCACGTAGACATCTGGACAACTCTCATCGCGGGGAGCACGACGTCCACGGCGGCCGTGCGGCAGCCGCTGAACAACTCCCCCGTGGAGTCGGTGTCGGGAAGCGCCATCATGTGCAACAACGTCGCGATCCCCGCGACGCAGACCGTCTCAGTCGCCGCGGGCTCGACGATCGGCTTCAAGCTCGACAACGTGCTGTACCATCTCGGCCCCGCCGCCATCTACCTGGGCAAGGTCCCGAGCGGACAGACCGCCGCAAGCTGGAATGGCTCTGGCGCCAATTGGTTCAAGGTGCGTGTGCCACGCCACACCGGGAGGATGAGGCGCGTCCGACTGATCTCTGAGCACAGATCGCGGAATGGGGCGCGACGTACCCGAATGGGCGCAACTCCGCGATGTCGTTCGCCGACTACAACGCGAACCAGCTCACGACGACCCTTCCGCGGAGCATCCCGAACGGAGAGGTAGGCATTCTCCCTCCCCGTCCTAAGCCTTCAACGCTGACTTGACGTCGCATCCAGTACCTCGTCCGCATTGAGCAGATCGGCCTGCACGTCGTCGGCGCGCCGCAGTGGTACATCTCCTGCGCGCAGATCAACGTGACCGGCGGCGGCTCGGCGAACCCGGCCAAGGTCTCGATGCCGCCGTACAGCGCCAACGACCCCGCGCTCACGCTCAGCATCTATACGACGCCCGCGCCGGACTACGTTGTCCCGGGCCCGCGGCCGTTCACTGGATGAGACGAGTCCAACGACCATGTATATACGGCGTGCTATGTATGTAACGAACCACCTGTTTTGACGCTCTACGGCAACTGCGGTTTTGCGCGGTGCCTACGCGACAGCTGGTGCGGTGGCAGGGATTCTCTGAGCATTGCTCGGGGAGTCTGAGGACCCGTGGGATGATCTGGTAAACGCATGAGAGTGTCGCCGTAAGCTCGTAGAAGGTCACGCACCTTTGGATCTTCTCGCTATGCTGCCATCGGTGCGAAGTTGGTAAGTAATGCCCGACAAGCCGCAAAGGACGGATGCGCACCTAGAATCGTTGCTCCGACATTCAATGCGCAGCACAACGAAGTTACGCAGCAACTGTCTGCGCGGATCCGAGTCCGGGGCATCCCTCCCCACCTGCATCCAACGTCGAGCCATATCCGCGCCGTCCGTCCGAGTGTATGATCGGACAACGGTGTGAATGCTCGCCGCACAACGCGGGCTGCGGGCGTTCAGCGACTCGTCCGTCGGTCACCGCGACAGGACGTACCATTTGTCCTTCGCGGCCCAATCATCCGGGAGGGACAGGTTGCAAGCTGGACACCAGAGCCCGCGACCGTTGCTTCTGATCGTGACGAGGATGACGACCTCGTAGTCTGCGAAACTGTCCGACGTCCATGTGCTCTTTCCGAACAGCGCGCCGTCCGTCGCGCGTCGCAGCAGGAATTGACCTTGGGACAAGAAGGGCGACGCGGGCGAGCCTTGTGAGGCGATTGTTAGGAGGTTGCGCAAATGCTATGCCGGGTGAGATGATGATTGGTGGTACACATCGCCTGAGCTGAGACGTATACGTACCGACCAATCGCGTGTTATCTCCTTAGGGAGTGCGAGCTCGGCGCCCATTGCATCACGGATCCGCACTTGCTGAGACGAGTCGCCTTCCCAGGTGTATCCCAGAGAGCGAGGGCGGCTGTAGATCGCGTCGACGCAAGCTCTCAATCGGTTCAGTTCCACGAGTATGTTGCGGCTTGCTGCGCTTCAGGCCGAACTCGATGAGCGTCACGTAACTGCAGGGCGGAAAACTCACTGATTAGCATGGCCTATTGCCATCTGAAACGAAAGCGCAAGACCGCGAAGAGATTCTCGCATTTCAGCCACTTCGTCCCGCTTGAAGAGCCAGAGGACCTTGTGCGTCGCGCGCTGGATCGGGCCAGCACTGGGGCGCGCGCCGAGACTGGCGTCAAACTTCTCCTGCTTCGACAGAAAAGCGGATATGGCGTGTCTAGAGAGAGCAACTCCGGTCTCCAAGGATTGCGCGTTCGAGATACAGGAGTCGGAGTTGGCGAGGACGTCCTGAACGGCCGCGAGAGTGGAGTCCAGTAGTGATAGCTCGGCCATAAGATCGCGGTACTGCCGAGACGAGCCGTTGGCATCATTGAGCGCGTGCACTAAGGACGAAAGCAGCTGTACGGCAGCGACGATGTCGCCGAAAGAGCCAAAGGAGAACGAGAAAGCAGGCATGCGCAAAGTAGTACGTCCAATCGCACGACTCAGGCCAGGCGTTGGTTTATTATACTACGCCCGGCCGAATGCCTTGGATACGCATTACAATGGTCAGGGTCGCCCAGGCATTGTTCTAGTAGCGAGGCAACGCCTGGCAGGTGTCAAACGTGTCCAACCGCACATTGTAATTTGTGCCGCCCGCGGCCAGGTCGCAGAGAAGAGAAAGGCACCGCCAATACCAAGAAACAAGGCCAATTGCATGAGGAGATACCGAGGTTTGACACTATATGTCTTTCTGTCAATGCTGGAGATGTCCAAGAGTTGAACAAGGTTTGCATCCGAACTCCGACCGGCGACGGGCCCGATCGGCCGAGACTTTGGGCTCCGCCACTGGTCACCGTTGGCCGGCCATGCTCTTCGCCCACATATATAAGGAGCAGCCATCGAGGTTATGTCATCTCCGACACGGTCTTCAACTCAGGAACCTACGCACCTGCACCTTGGCTTGCGCCATTTCCTTGTTACCGCACCAATGAACCCGGGCTCGTAGGACCTCAGGCCGCCAGGCGACCACGGTTTACTCCAGATCTACTCTCAGTCTCACCGTCTTACCATCCCACGTTTCCCCGCGCATACACCTGCAGCTCATCTGCTAGCTTGTGCGCCGTCCCTGTATGACCCCAGGAAGGACAACAATCGCGCACGCACCTGGGCCTATTTCCATGACCATCGACGCGTTCTCATGCACATGCCGAGTGCGCTGTGTTCTCATTTCCAATTGTTTGCCTTTTGCGGGCGTACTCGGAGCCGGAGTCGCGCGGATGCATATCGGGTACCTACGGGTTGGATGCGAGGTCTCGTGATCGCTCGCGCCCACTGCCACTTTCGTCTGTCTGAGGTCTGCGCCCGCGTCTGTGACGTCCATTCTCCAGCGTTTAGACAGCAATGGAGGACTTTCAGCGGCCCCGAGGGCTGTTTCAGTATGTATTCTTGGGGAACAGGCGCTAAGTCTGGCGCGGCGGGAGCACCCGAGCTGTTCCATCCCGTTCCGCAGTGCCCCCACCGCCAAGGACAGCGAAAGCCGTTTTCTCTGGCTGCCCGCTACTTCTGCACGGTCTTTCATGGTCTCTATCGACACGTCTCACCTTCCGACGGCGCGTCGTGCGCGAGGGATGAGCGCCTTTGGCGCCGGACGCGACGTGCGGCGGCGCCGAACGGCGGGAGGTTGCGGACCCACTCCCGGCGAACGCAACGTGCAGGCGCGCTCGCCTCACCGCTGATGCCGGCTGCCCCCGTATAAAGGCGCCATTGTCCCCCCGACGTGTGCTCCCCATCTCCAAACAGATCTCACCGCTGCACATCGCGACGCTCTCGAAGCTCCAAAGAGCTTTCTAGATTTCTTTCTCGACCCCAAGAATCCAACCCCCACTCAGTTTTATCTTTTCTCATTCTCTTCTCTCGTCTCGTCTCTCCAAGGATTTATCCAAGGCACACCCGCACCATCTAATATGGACACATCGAAGGACTCCAAGACTCCCAAGTCGCAGTACTCTGGCACGCAGCAGTTCCTCAGTATGTCCCTGCGTCCGCGGGAGGAGCGTGCCTGACCCTCTTTGACAGTGAACTTCGTCATGGGCGGCGTCGCCGGCGGCATCGCGAAGACGGGCAGCGCGCCCATCGAGCGCGTCAAGCTCCTCATACAGAACCAAGGCGCCATGCTCGCTTCGGGCCGCCTCAGCACCCCATACACGGGCATCATGGACTGCTTCAGGCGCACCTACGCTACCGAGGGCCTCGCCAGCTGTGCGTGTCTACCTTTTTTTTTCAGTCGGGTGACCACTCATTCGCTTTGTTCAGTTTGGCGAGGCAATGGAACCAACGTCATTCGGTACTTCCCTACGCAGGCCCTCAACTTTGCGTTCAAGGTGCGCACCAACTGGATCCTGAGACTTCCTATATTTCTGACCAGATTGTAGGATACGTTCCGCAAGCTCTCGCCGTACAAGAAAGACCAGAACTACGGACTCTGGTTCGCCGGGAACCTCGTCTCCGGCGGCGCGGCCGGCGCAGCGTCGTCGGTCTTCGTCTACTCCCTCGACTAGTACGTCGCGTCCATCCTCGACCTAGCCTTCGCCTTTGCTGATATACCGGGCCAGTGCGCGCACGCGCCTCTCCGCGGACGCGCGCTCTGCGGGCGCCGGGGGACAGCGCCAGTACAGCGGCCTGGTCGACGTGTACAAGCAGACGCTGCGCACGGACGGCGTGCTGGGCCTCTACCGCGGCTTCGTGCCCAACATCGCGGGCATCATCGTCTACCGCGGCTTCTAGTGCGTTCGGCTCCCCACCCACTCACCTTAGAGATATCTGACCTGCGGCGACTCGGACCAGCTTCGGTGGATATGACACTATCAAGTCAGTCGCGTCCTGCGCAGTTTTCCAGGCTTCCCCATCTCACGCGGTGCTGCAGGGAGACGTTCCTCACGGGAAAGCTGCAAGGCAACTTCTTCGCCGCCACGGCTGTGGGCTGGGCGTGCACGACGGTCCGTCTCTTTCGCGCTCCCTCCCCCTCCAGAGCTGACGCTATGTGTCCGCGCAGACCGCCGCGATGGCGTCCTACCCGCTCGACACGATCCGCCGCCGCATGATGATGACCTCTGGCACCGCCGTAAGCCAATCCCCCGCCTCCAGCCACACCGCTCACCCTGCGGCCTGTACAGACGCACTACAAGAACTTCGTCGACGCCGCCCGGCAGATCGTCGCCAAGGAGGGCGCGAAGATGCTCTTCGCCGGCGCCGGCGCGAACGTCATCCGGTACGTGTGTCCTCACCGCGGGTGGCGTTGTGCTGATGAGAGATTAGTGGCCTTGCTGGAGCCGTGGTTCTCGCGCTGTACGACCAGTTCCAGACGCTTGCCTTCGGGACTGTGTACAAGGGTTCGAGCTCTTGAGTTCTGAGATCATTGCGCTGCGTCTCTGCTAGTATGCGGTAATATGTAGTTAGACAGCTTGATACAGCGCAGGCACATATATAAAGCCGTCATATCTTCCCTTCATATTGAAGCGGACCCGGCGCGGCCAGGCCGTGGAAGAAAGGAAAGCGCTTGAAAGGTAGCGCGAGCGGCCGCGGCCGTCTTAGCAACGAGTATGAAAAGAGCTCTTCAATATTATAGCAAGCTCGCTCATGGTTATCAAGGTATCAAGTACTGGAATGTGAGTGGGGGCGTACTGGGATGAGAACTTGCCCTTCGCACTCCCCTGCCTTTCCGTCGACCGATCGCTTGGAAGCGGCGGCAAGCACGCAGTTTCACGCAGCGGCACTGTTCCCTGATATTTGAGTACCATTGATGTATGATGAAGACTTGATTCGGAGGGTGGCATGAGTCAGGGACTGAGGAGGTGTAAATACAAGCAAACAACGCGGGTGCGTCCTTTTAGACCGCCACCGTCCTCGGCCCTGGATCCAGAAAATGCGCGTATAGGCTGCACAAAGTATGATTGAACTGTCACTGATGTCGTTTGCCTTTCAGGGGTCTTCCTTATATACCGTCCGAGCTGCTTTGCGCAATTTTTCAGCCTCTCGAACTGTATGGACGCATCCAAGCGTCCCACGTCTGTAAAACCTGGCGCGCTGCTGCGGTCGAGGATCCGACTCTCTGGAACGACCTGCGCTTCCGCGAACCGTTCTACATTCCCCCGGTTGGGCTTGCTACACTGCTCAACCGAACGAAGTCGGCTCTCGTCGCTCTTGGCCCTCTGTCCGTCCCCTCGGTGGACGACCAGCTATGTGCCCTGGTTATTTCGTCCCACATAGACCACATCTGCCATCTGGAGCTGTACTCCTCGCGACCGTCAGCTCTTCGCGCCGTCGTCGCGAAGCTCGCAAAACCAGCCCCAGTCCTCAATACACTGAAGATGACCGTGGACCCTGGCACCAACGAGAGCGGTGACGTGATCCTGGCGGATAATCTGTTCCGTGGAGTCGCTCCTCTGCTGCGCGATGTTTTCCTCTTCGGCGTGCACCTGTCAGACAGCTGCCCTGCCTTCCGAAACGTCACCAAGCTGGCGCTCCATCCGTTTTCGTACCTGCCGACACAAACATGTTTAAGCGACTCGATTCAAGCCCTGGAAACGCTCGTTCTGTCTGGGTACGACGGCCCGCAGTACACGCTCTCGCCTGGGCACTGTCTGAACGAACTCACGATTACGACAATCCTCGACGGCTCCGAGGGCGCGATGGAACCATACCTCTCGGCTCTACACCATTCGGAGATCCTGAAGATAACCGTCAACATGGCCGACGCGGCGTGCATGCGAACCCTGCTCGACGGCTTGGTCACTGTCACCGGCATCGACGTGCGCTTCCGCAATGACTCGCATTTCGGACTCGTCGCTGTCGACGTCTACGGCGGCGGGAACAAGCTTCGCTACTTCCCAATGGTCGAACCCGACGTGCTGGAGGACGTACTGCGGTCGTCGGCGTCGTACACGGCCCACGCGACAGGCATCCAGTGCCCCGAATTTTTACTCCACGCGTTTGCCCATCACCCGCTGCCGCTGCTGAACGACATCGAGGTGGCCTTCTACCGCGGACGGCTCCGCAAGGACTACAAGCCGAGCGAGACGTTCGCGCCGGCGCTCAAAACGATCCTTGCGCAGGAACACACGCCCATCCTCGTCGACATGATGATCAGCGCGGACAGCGCGGGGAACGCGACCATCGTTCCCATCGACGCGCTCCCTTTTGTAGAGGCGTTGCAGGGCCGCACGACGACGCCCAAGCTGGCGCGCGTCCTTGTGGAGCGGACGGTGCTGATCCACGACCGGTGCAACGGCGTGACCGTCCACTCACTGATCGGCGGTCTGGAGCTCTTCGTGAGCAGCGACGAAGAGAGGGAAATGGAAAACGGTCCTTGGGGCGACGACGAAGACGACTCTTCGCTGCAGGATTCCGACGAGGACGCCTCTGATGATTCAGACACGTAACTCGGACGCGCTCCGAGTGCATGATCTCCCCGCCAAAATATGATACTTGTGCCTGTCGCTATCTAATGTAAATTACAGCGTCGCGATGACGCAGCATCGGCTTACTATATAAATCCGCCTCTCAGTCCAATTGTCTGCCGACATGGAGCGATGCGTACGTGCGCTGTTGAGCAGTTGCTGCGGCGTAGTCGGGATCTCATATCTGATAACAAATGACTTCTTCGCTCCAGCTGCTCTCACCGTCAGCGGTATTATACCACGCCGCGGATCGCTGATCAGACCTCCTTCTGAAAATCAGCACCCCGAAGGTCTACGCTGTCTGAGGTCATACTGAGGGCCGATGGGAGTATGTCCCCACGAGGCGGGGTTCACCCCCAGCATCCTGCTTTGGAGCTGACAACTTGGTTTCGAACTTTTTATACAGTCTGAATAAGACAGCATGCTCTTCAATATATTCTACATCGCTCAAAGGAGGTGAGGTCACAGGATCTCTGATTCTCAGGCGGCAATGAGCTCGGGACGCGCAATCCCTCCGGCTTATCAACGGCGACGTCCGCTTCAAGCTTGCGCATCAAGCGGACGGCGCCAGCGACCAGGTGATAACTCGGAAGCGAGTTGCCAATAGGGAATGGGTCTTCTCGACTCCACATCTCGGCCAGACTGGATGTCGAGAAATGGAGGGACGCGTCAGCCGTCCGGCAGCCATAAATGGGATTCTTCTTGTTCCGATTCGCGCGGTGAGCCAGCTCTACAACCGAGCTCTGAGTGAGTATATAGTTGGCTAGCCTCTGGCACTCCGCTTCCTCACAGTCTCACCATGTCCGGCCCGGCGTTCTCTCCTCGCATTGCCATCATCGGTGGCGGCCCTGCTGGTCTCGTCCTGCTCAACGTGCTCGCGCGCAGCAACGTTCCCGCCACTCTCTATGAGCGCGATGACGAATTCAGCGCACGCGCGAAGTTGGGCGGCTCGCTGGATCTCCATATCGAGACCGGTCAGGCGGCGCTCAAGGCGGCTGGCGTCTGGGACTCATTCGAGAACAGCTCCTCGGTCGCCCGCCAGGAGCAGCGTCTCGTCACCAACCAGGGCAAGCATCTCTTCCAGTGGGCGCCTCCCCCGGACCGCACCGAGTTCGGGTACCCCGAGATCGACCGCGCCGACCTGCGGCGCATCCTCGTCGACGCCGCGCCTCAGGGCAGCATCAAGTGGGGCTACGGCTTCGTCTCTGCCGCGCCCGTGCCCGGAAGTGGGGAGTGGGAGATCACGTTCGCCAACGGCGAGAAGGCCACCTTTGACCTCATCGTCGGCGCGGACGGCGGGCGCTCGCGCGTGCGACCGCTCGTCTCGGACGCGCAGGTGCAGTACACCCGCGTGAACGGCCTCGAGGCGTCTTGGGACGCGGAGAAGCATCCTGAGCTCGCCACCCGCGTCGGGGGCGGCACGCTGTGGATCCCGGGCCCGGACCAGAAGCTCATCTTCTCGCAGCGCAGCGCCAGTGGGCGCGTCGTCACGTACGCGTGGATCATCAGCGACGACGACAACGAGTTCATTCGCGAGCCAGAGACCCGCGTGCCGCGCCTGTTGGAGTACTTCGAGGACTGGGTGCCGTGGGTCAAGGACCTCGTCGCCGTCGCCGACCGCGTCATCCCGCGCCCGCTGTACATGCTCCCCGTCGGCCACGAGTGGCAGCACCGCACGGGAGTCACTCTCATCGGCGACGCGATGGATCTCATGACTCCCTTCGCAGGCAAGGGGGCCAACATCGCCATGCTGGCGGGCCTGAAGCTCGGTCGCGCCCTTGCAGCTGCACGCGGTGCGTCCAAGGAGGAGTTCGATGCGAAGGTTGCCGCGTACGAGAAGGAGATCTTCCCGCTAGCAAAGGCCGACGCTAAGGAGACGGAGATGAATATGCAGGGCTTCATGTTCGGAGATTACGACGAAGCGAAGCTTGTCAAGGTGGCTCATATGAAATGGCACTAGGCGTCCGGGTCTGTCCTTGTATTGTTACTTATCGATCCTTCGAACGTAGGTCGTGAATAAATGCGTGAATCATAGTGGAAGAAATAGCACCTCCGTGCGGCGCAGTGGTGCAATGATAAAGCCATAATGCATACGGCCAAGTGAAGGGGCGGTCTGTCTGCCTCTCGTGATGGTCACGCGAATGGCCGCAACAGGAAGCATGCCGTGAGAAGTTCCGTAGAGTCGGCCCCCATGATCCCTGTCAACAGACTGTTTTTGTACAGAGCTGGCGAGCGGGCAAGAACAAAGGTGGGGAGCAAACAGCCGCAAACAGTGAGCGGCTTTCTTCCCCGTCCTTCCCGAGTCTCGACGCGTCGACCGTAAGGTTTACAATTTTGGGTAAACCAGCATATTTACGCCCTATTCCGTGTGTCCGCTTTGACCTGAGTCCCTTATCCCCCCATCTAGGGATCGCGCTTTGCCTGCTGAGCTCATTTGCACGATTTTCCACCAAGTGCCACTGCGTGACCGCATCAACGCAGCACATACATGCTCAGCTTGGCGCACTGCTGCTCTTGGGGCCTCTAGGCTTTGGTGTGAGCTCTCATACGGTCATCGTGGCGCGATATCTATCCTTCTTACAGTGCACAAAAATAAATCCAAGCAAAAATCGGTCCCCATGCAGATTTTTCTTAGTCCATCCAGATTTCTGAGGATCCATGCAGAATTCTGAGTGTCCATCCAGATTTGAGAGTTCCATCCAGATTTGCTTCCGCTGTCCATCCAGATTTGGAACATGTCCATCCAGAATTGACCCCCTCCCAAATCCATCCAAAGCCCTCGAAGACACTTGCATGGGGACCCTGGCGCATAATTCCATTATATAAGCATGTGAGATACTGTCTCCGCTGGGGAACTCGGAGAATTCGGCTCCGAGGTTCGGAAGCTTCCGGGCATACCTCTGTTCCGAATGTGGATGGACAGCGGAATCAAATCTGGATGGAACTCCCGAATCTGGATGGACTCTCAGAATTCTGGATGGAGGCTCAAAAATCTGGATGAACTCAAAAAATCCTGGATGGACTCGAAATTTGCTTGGATTTTTTAAATGTGCACTCTGCAGGGGATAGAGAACGAGCTTGTTTCCCTTGTCGACGAGCTGGACGTCGCTCTTCTCGATAGCAGTTCGCAGCCGCAGAGGTTTCAACATCGACAGTCGGCCAATGTACGCAGTGACCCAGAACGAAACAAAGAATAGATTCTAGAACGACTGGCGCACGTATCCATGTCGGCCCCTCTGCGCTGCGCACCTCCAATCCCAAGACGGAATTGAATTACGCATGGACCTCTCTGCCAATGCCATGCAGCACAACGCATTCCAGGCGGGTAGGTACTGGCGATGAATGAATGCATGAGCTGGTGAGACGCTTCTCGGTGCTCTACGTTCTCAGCTTGAGAGGATGACAGTCCGTGGTGACGACGACGGACATCGTTCGCGGCGTGTCGAGGCTACCTGCTTCGTCGACCGCGCGCTGCGTTCTGGACCAACCTCGCGTTTTCTCGACCCGGGGTTTGAAATACGACGAGCCACCGGCTGCTCCTCACGTGGGCGAAATACTGACAGATGGCATCGGAGATCGTCCGCGCAGCAGGAGGACGATCGGGGCGCGTATATAAAATGTGCCCTGCACGCGTGCAAGGCGCGCCAGGAACCACCCACCCTCACCAGCCAGCCACCTCGAACATGTTCGCTCCCCGCGCCCTCGTCCTCGCCATCGCCGCGCTTGCCAGCGTTGCCGTCGCCGTCCCGGCGGCAGGCGCATCGCAACTCGAGGCCCGCGGCAACTGCAAGTCGGCCACCTATGGCGACTGTGAGTCCTGCGTCGTCTACTATGTGTCCATGCATTCTTTGCTCACAGACTCGTGTCGCAGACACCTGCCCGGGTGGATGCTGCAACTGCGACGGCCTGGGCGGCCCCGGGTGCCTCGGCGCGAACCTCAAGTGCTTCTGCATCGCGTGAAGTTATAGCCATCGTGGGATCTTTCATTTGTAATAAACCCATGTAATGAAACGCGTCTCGCTCACCACACTGCTTTCCCTGGCGCCATGCTTGTGACCACCGGGCTCGTGCGACCCGGAGCAGCCTGAGGCCTGAGATCCGCATGTGGCGTTGATATGCTCGTATTACGTACATTAGATCTGATACTGAGAGCACGTGGTAATTATTGGCACGAAATCCCGAAATATGACCGTGTCGCGTCTGCACTCGACTGCGTCCCTTGAGAACGAGTCTCACCCCGTATCTCCATCGAAGTCATAGAGTATCAGTGAGACTCCTGAGCCCTGTGTTGGCCCTGGCCACGTGAAGACCGAGAGATACGAGATAACCAGCAGAACATTTCAAAAGGATTGCCGAGCTCCATAATGATACCTATTCAAACAGTGACACAGGATTATGATGCACCCCCAGGGCCATCAAGCGCGAATCTGGACGACCTTCGCGGTAAGAGCTTTGCAGAAGCGGCGATTGCGCCATTCTCGCGCGCAGCTGTCGCCGCGGAGTGCATCAGCGGCCGCACAACGACCGCGCCCGGATGCGGGACGAAAGCGTCGGGATGCGGCGAAATGCGCGCGCTGGTCATCATTCCAGCAGCTGTCAGCTGGGCTCTGCCATCAGCGCTTGGCCATGCTGCGAAATGTCACTCCGCAGCGCCAAGCGCACCGGGGCTGGGCGGGGGTCCGGTGCATGTATAAAGGGTGGGTGCGCGCGGGCAGACGGAGCTCCACCCACATCGTCAAGTCAGCCTCGACCATGTTCGCTCCCCGTGCCGTCGTCCTCGCCCTCGTTGCCCTCGCCGGCGCCGTGGCCGCCGCGCCCCAGTCGCTCCCGCCGCGCACCTGCACGGCGCCCAACTGGCCGCAGCCCTGTGAGTTCCTCCCACCGCGCTGACCGGCGCGCAGTTTGCTCACCTCCACGTTTAGACACCTGCCCGGGCGCGTGCTGCGTCTGCGACGGTGGCCTCCCCGGCTGCTTGGCCGACAAGTGCTACTGCCTTGTTTAATTTCGATCGAAGCTCATCTTGGGGAGTGGCGGAGCTCGTCGTCTGACTCGGAGTCTTGTGCAATAATACACACAGTCTTTGATTTTGGGAACCTGGCTGCGCCTTGCAGTGGTGTGTGACTCTGAGGGCGCAAGTACTGGGCACTGGGACTGTCTTATTGAGATGACACGCAGACGAGCATTTGGCGACCTGCACGCCGCCAGACTGTCAGCGCGCCAGCCTGGCAGTGGCTGCGTTTTTATACCGAAGACTGCATGGGAATTCGCCAAGGAATTCGCCCTGTTTTCACTCCGAGCTGTAAAGCCGAAGTCGGGCGACCCTAATTACGAGACCTTGGGGAGTGGCCCATGGTAAACATTGACGCGGAGTAGACGACCACCAAGCATTGTTCGGTAGAGGGAGCTGGGATGGTTTGACTGGCGGGAGAAACGCGGTCTGAACTCAGCCCAAACTCCGCCGACACTTGCGTTCGTCTTCCTGTGTAGACCCGTCATCCCCAGATAATCCCATGATATCCTCGCCGCGAAGATAGCGTACGCAAGGCGATTACCTGGTGCGCAATTCCGTTGGGGTTGGGGCTGCGAGCGTTGGGGGGAGCGTCCAGGGACGCGTGTTCCCGATTTAGAACGCGACGCGCATGTGATTTCCAGCAGGCGCATATAAAGCGAGCGCGTCGCGACTTTCCGCAAACGCTCCTTTCCCTTCTTCCCCCACCTGCTCGTTTCCTGCCCCAACGCGTTTTTCGGCGCGCCGCCCTTTGCCGGACGCGCGACCCGCCCAAGTTTTCTCTCGGGGCGCTGCGCTCATGATCTCGCCGTCTTCCGCGACCAACACTCCGCCTCCGTCTACGCGCTCGTTTTCGCCATCTCGAGGAACGTGCATCGCTGTCGCTCCTGCCGCCCAATGACACCATGCTCCTGCGCGCGCTCGCCGAGCAGTACTTGCCGACGCCACTCGCGCCACGTTTGGCATACTGCTGTCGTTCTCCGTGGACACCCCGCTTATAAAACTGGTGCCTGCTAGCCGGAAGCGCAGCTCATCTGCGTTTACCCGTCGCGTGAAGTAGCATCGTGCATACATAGCGTATCCCTCGACTCAACCACCGCGTCGTTTTTGGGTTGCGCTTTCGCCCCGCATTGTCACTTCCTTCATCTCACCCAGGCGCTGATGCTCTTCCCAGCCGCCCAGCGCAGCACCGGGAGTCGCCACGATGAATGCGCTGGTCCGCCCGCCCATGCCCGGCCGAACGTTTCTCCCGACGCTGGTCGAATTCAGCAAGCGCAAGGAGAAGGTCGTCGAACGGTTGTGCGAGCGGAGAAGCGCGACGCGCGGCGGGCCATCGCGCAACACCGCTGCGAGGTATGCTATACCGTGCGTGTGCGCTCGAGACGTCGCGTGCAGAATGGATGCGGCACCGGTGGACAACGGGCCCAGGGTCACTCGTGCACGCGCCCCTGCGTACTCGGTGGCGTTATTGACGTGTTGGGTGTAGGTGTGCAGGTAGGGTCGTTACCTTCGAGCTCCGGGACCGTACGTGTAAGATAGCCGCGCACGCGGTCGCTATCGCCAGGTGCATAGTCGATTTCTTTACGCGCGTCTGATGCCTGTCTGCCTTCACTCTCTTCTGGCCACACCCGCTGCGTCCGTTTGCTGATGCCGCTCAGAACCGCAGCCCAACTCGTCTACGAAGCGCAAACGCTTGCGCCAACCGTCCGAAGCGACCCGCCCTCTACGCCTCACGGCCGATACCTCCGTGCCCCCTATCAATGCGTCTAATACCTTCATGTCCCTGTCACCATCCTGTCACCATCCACGGCGGCGCGGACGGGTACACCTGCACTTGCAAGGTGCGTGCTGCCCGGCCCTTTATGGGAGGCGACGGCGCTGGGCTGGTTTGCCCACGAACGCACACTTTTCAGCTGTCTATTCCTCGTCGCCGGCCTTAGCTGTGTCCTCGATTGTTTGCTGCTCGCCCGTGCCATCGATACGCGCTGCGGGCCCGCGCCTACATATATGAGCCGCGATCGGCCTGTGCACCATACACCGGTTCTCAGTGCGCCCTCAGCAGGCCAATTCTCGCCGGCATCTCAGGCAATACTCTCCCACAGTGACCGAAGATTTTACGGGAGCCGAATGTGCGCATTGGATCATATGTTCGTTTCTCTTGCTGATCTTGTCCACCAAGTTTTATCCTGACAGAGGACTTCGTGCGCGCTGCTTCGGCATAATTCGTGCGTGTGAGTTGAGGGTGTCTTTATCATGTCTGGCTAACCTATTCTACTCATCATCGATAGCCTACTTAGCCTAATCGTCCTTATCGAGATTGCCCGTGTGCGCACCCTCACCGTGCGCAATGAGCGCCTCGGCGCCTCGCTCGGTAAACATGGCCTTCCTCAGCCGTGTTTCCGTCTCCAGCGCATCGACTGCCGCCATCTCCGCCATCTCTCGCTCCTCCGCCGCGATCATCCTCTCAAGATCCTTGGTGCTACGCGCCGCAACAATGGCGTCGGCGAGCTTCAGCGCCGAGAGCATCGCAACGTTCGCACCTTTACCCGCGAACGGCGTCATCAAGTACGCCGCGTCGCCAATGAGCGTGACCCCAGTCCGATGGGCCCAAGAGTGGCCGACGGGAAGCATATAGAGTGGCCGCGGGACGACGGAGGCAAGCTCGCCGACGCGTACGAGGTCCGTGATCCAGCTCTCCCAGCCGTCGAAGTGCGCGAGTAACGTGGCCACAGTACGCGCAGGCTCTGCGGCCAGGCGGACATACTCCTCTTCGTCGTCGGACAGCACCCAGCAGTACGCGCGGATGCGGCCCTCGCCGCCGCGTTGCGCGTAGAGACCGCGGAAATTGTCGAACGCATACACTGCGCCGGGCCCGACGCGCTCCGCGAGCTCAGGATGCGCTGCTGCGTCCCACGAGATCTCGATGCCGTTGCAGCGCGTGTATGCTGCCTGCGCTTCCGATACCAGCGGCCGGACGCGAGACCGCCCGCCGTCCGCGCCAACGAGTAGGTCTACTATGATCTTCTGGCCGTTCGAGAGAGTCATTTCCCAGTCGGCCGTGCCCGGCACCGGAGCAGCAGAGACGAAGGTGTGCCCCCACTTGATGCTTCCCTTCGGGGCTGCGTCCACGAGAATCTTGCGCAGCGCGGTGCGGTCGATCTCGGGGCGGGCGTGGAACACCTCGTCGGGCGGAGGGGTGTACGCGAACATCACCTCGCCCTTATGGTCGACGAGCGTCATGGCCTGCCCCTCGGGCCGCGCGCACTTCTCGAAAGCCTCCCACACCCCGGCCGCCTTCAGAGCGGCCTGGCCGGACTTGGGGTGCAGGTCGAGCGACCCGCCGAGCCTCCCGCGTGCAGAAAACTCCTCGTCCCGCTCGTAGATCGTGGCCGCGATGCCATTGCGAGCGAGGACGTTGAGCAGCACGAGTCCCGCGGGGCCTGCGCCTACGATCGCGATACGAGGAGACGACATTGCGAGCCGGGGTGCGTTTCAATCGTATCCCCTTCTCCAGCTCCATTTATACCCTCAACCGCCCGTGCTCACGACGTATGGCGCTGCGCAAATGCCAAATGCTTGGTCAGTCCCGTCAGATCTACAATGTTTGTGGCAAGCTCTGATCGCCGCCATCTATGATTCAGCAGCGAATCATCAGTGAAACACTGGGATATACGCTGCCTGCGGAAGAGCTACGAGGTGAGTGCTCCAGAAAGGTTGTTGCCCAAAAATCCTTGATGGACCAGCTGGCCACGAGTATCGAGGTTTCCTGCACAATTCCTACAAGCGAGTTCTGCTGACGTGAGAGGGCTTACGCAGGGCCAGTAGCTAGCGCAGCTCTCCGGTAGGAATGACTCGCGGCTGACCACGCAGACAAATTTGGACCTTCCGATCCCGACGATCCCAGCCGATCCTTTCGTTTTGCATCCAGCCTGGCTTCTACCTCCTGAGTAATTCCCGTCCAGCGGAGCTCGGGAGGATAGTTGCCAGAGCTGGGCTGGTTATCTCCCTGCTGAAGATCCCTCTGAATCGGTTCTTAGGTAAAGGCCAGTGTCTACCCCCGTCACTTCCGAACCGCTTTCAATTGATTCGCTCCCGACCACAACTGAGCATGCGCCAAACATCAAACACGTCGCCCACGAAATGCCGCGTGCTGTAGGCGCCATGCAGCTGTCCGGTCCGTGTTGTCGCCCGCCGAAGCGATGAGAAGCGAAGATTCCACGGGGAAACGCCCTGGCCTGGCAGTGTTCGGGCGCGGCGAGGATGCCGGCGATGCTCGGGCTGATAGCCGGAGGGGGTGAGAGGAGTGAGAAAGCCGGTGAGCATCGAGTGAGAGCGATGAGAAGCAGAGACTGAGATTGTTGGGCCACTGGGGATTGCTGCACGCAGCTCGCGGATTGCTCATGCAGGGATGTGCGAGCACAGCATTCGGAACTAGTTGGCGTGCCTGAGCAGCACATGCTAATGGACTGTCGGAGTCTAGCGGAGCCAAATCGCACCTTTGTCAGTCCTCGTCGCTACGGACGATGCCGCCGTCGCTGTACACGTTCCAGCAGGCCTACCTGGCCCCGCGGCTGCCACCCATCACCGAACTGGTTGGCCGACCGGGACTGCCGATTGCTGCGCCGTGCCATCCGCACCATCACTCTCATTCTGCGTCTGGCTCACCGCCCTCGCCTGGCAAGGAGAAATCGAGACTGTCGATCGGTCTTTTTACATCCTTCAAGAGCAAACGCGGAAACAAGGTGTGCTCGCTCTCACAGCTTGCTATCGTAGCTAACTATCGGTCAAGGATTCATCACGGAGCCCCAGCCCCAGCGGCCCGTCCTATCCAACGTCGTCTGCTCGCGAGGACCGATCGGAAGTGGACATGGATACCGGATTATCACCCATCCTCACCGCTGGAGCGCTCTTTGGGGGCAGTATCCCGGTTCTGCGCCGTAGCAACAGCGGCGGCAGCACCAAGAGCAACCGATCGGCAAAGTCCCGCTCGCCGTCGCCGACGCCGACGAGCGCTCAGATTAAAGCCTCGTGTGGGCCTCCTCTCGCTCCGCCCAGGGCGCCGGGCCTCATGGGTCTCAGTGGACCGCCGCCTCCGTTCATCCACAAGCCGCCCCTCCCGAAGCTCGAGCGCAGCAGCTCGCTCACGAGCCCGAAAGAGGCGTCCCCCAAGCCTCGCCGACGCCTGAGCCTGAGTGCTCTGATCAACCCGCCGCTTCGAAAACGCCATAGCAAGGATATCGTCGTCCCGAAACCTGAGCAGCCTGCGGAGGAGATCAGCAGGCCGGCCAGCCCGGCCGACAGCATGTGGACGCAGCACACGACCAGCACTCGCCCGACCACGTACGCGCCGTCCGTCAGGTCTGCTGTCAGCGACCCGCTCTGGGCCGCCAGCAGCGTCGCGCTCGACATTTGCTGCGACGACGACGACCGGGAGCCGGAGCGCGGTGACCGGGATTCGAGCCCTTCCTCGTCTTCTCAGGACCCCCGAACGCCCGCGCCGCTCCATACGCCCCTTCCTTCCATCATCTCAGGTGCGAAGCGCGACGGCGCAGCCCTCTCGCCCAAGCTCCTCGACCTCGCGCTCGGCGAACCCGCTCTCCCCCCGCCCGTGCGCGTGTACAACAGCACCATCAACGGCGCCGGCACCGGCTGGGCCGACCCCTACGCTGCGGCCACGAGCTACAACCCTGGTGGGCCCATGCTTGACTTCGCCAACAACTCCGGGTTCGGCGGAGGCGGTGGCGGTGGTTCTGCAGGTCCCTTGCCTTCCTCCCGCAAGCGCGAGGACGACCTGCCTTCGCTTCACTCTCAGCACCAGGCTCGACGAGCGCCTCCGCCCCCGATGCCGCCGATGAACATGCCGGGCATGTCGCGCGACAACTTCCCGTTTAACCCGTCGCTGCACCAGCCCAACGCGTTCGACGGCGCGCCTCCTACGCCCACGCACCAGTTTGCTCACCAACAGCAACAGCAGCAACAGTATCCCCTCCCGCGCATGGACTTTAACCTGACCGGCGGGCACGGCAATGGACTTGGTATCAACCCCGGCAATGGCAACGGTAACGGCAACGGCAGCTTCGCGACGTTCAACCCTACTCCTACTCCGTCATACGCCACCAGCGGGCAAGGACAATTCGGTACAATGGATTTCAACACGCCGGCGGTTGGTGTGGGCCACGGTCACGGACAGTTCGCGTTCCAGCCACAGCAGCAGCATTACAACCTCAGCATCAACGTCAACGTCCCTCTGTCGCTGCAAATGCCCCACGGCTTCCATCCCCAGCAGCACCAGCAGCAACAGCAGCATCAACAGCACCAGCAGCATCAGCAACACCAGCAGCACCAGCACCAGCAGCGCATGTCCAGTCTTCAGCAGCAGCAGCAGCAATACTTTGGTAACAACTCGTCGTCGATGCAACTCCCACTGCCTCCGCTCAGCGCTGGCTCTGGGAACGGCATGGGATTCCCCACTCAGACACCGTCCCCCTTCTCGGCCTTCGACACCTCGTTCACTCCGCACGGCTCGCACCTGCCTGATACTCTCCGACGCAGCGGCAGTGGCCACTCGGACATCTTCAACGCACCGACGCTCCCGCCGCCGCCGCCGTACTCGCACACGCCGCCAAGCCCGTCGCTGACGACCGCGTCGTCTGCCACGCTTCCCACGCCGCTCGACATGCCTTCGCTCCCCATCCAACGCGTGCCCAAGGCGGAACCGACGCTGCCAGCGCCACTGCCACCGCCTGTCCTCAAGAAGAAGCCTGCCAGCGGGAGCAGTAAGAAGCGCAAGGCGCCCGACTACGACGACGACGAGGACTTCGACGAGCCGGAGGAGCCCGAGGGCGACAGCGACGGGAGCGAGTACGACCCGCGCGCGGAGCGGCGGCGCAATGCCGCGGCTTCGACGTCCACGCGCCGCACGCGCAAGAACCCCACGCCCGGCGCGGGGCCGACCTTCAGCGTCAACGTCGGCGAGCGCAGCGGGAGCGAGGGCGCGCCGCAGTCTGCGGGCGGGGGCTCGAACAAGAAGCTGCTTGAGTGCAGTTATTGTCAGAAACGCTTCGAGCGGATGAGCGTGCTCAAGGTGCGTGCCCGTCTTGCGCTCGTAGTCATATGCTCATCGTCGTGCGCGCAGACCCATCTGAACTGCCACACCGGTGCGAAGCGTGCGTCTGGGTCTCTTATTTGCGGCCTCTGTTTGTCAACTGATATCTGGCTGCCGCCGTTTAGCGTATGTGTGTACCGTGCCTGGGTGCGATGCGACATTCGGCGTGCTGAGCAATATGTACCGCCATGTGCGCTCCCACACGACGCCGCGCACGGCGACAGGTGGCGGCGCGGGTGGGGGCTCTGGTGCGCGACGCAAGCGCGGCAGGCAGAGCGCGGCCTCGACTGCCTCTGCGACGCCCGCCAGCGCAGGCTCTGGGCCTGGCGCAGACACGCCCGCCAGCGCGTCGTCTGCGTAAGCCGCACGGTCACCCCCTGTCATCATCCGTCTTGCTGCGCCTGCCTTCATCGCCTGCGCCTGCCCCTGTCTTCACCTTGCGTTTGCTCAACGTCAAACTCACGCGCGATGCGGACGGTGACTACCGCCCGCCTCGCCGGTCATCTCTGCTTCTTTGTAAACCACCCACCTATAACCCTTCGTAGCGCAGCCCTTGCGGCCGGCGCGTCTTCTCTACCACGAGTAGTAATCTTCTTATACTCCATCTATCGGACTATTATCCTGCTGACCCGCAACCCACGCTCCCTGTAATCCACTATTTCGCTTCCGCGCTGCGCGCCGTACATACTACGTCTGTCGTTCTCGCCGCGCCCGTGTAGGATTTCCGTCTGGAAGGCGTTGTACTGTATGGCATCGGGGAGGTTCATGCGTAATTCGATTCCGTCTTGGGACCGTGCCGCGTGAGGTTCAGGATAGGATAGGATATGGGATTCAAGTCGTTCTATTCGCTGTTCCACTGCGGGTAACTGCGTACATGATCTGACCGTTGGAATCGAAACCTCTGCGTTTGCAAATTGCTATCCAGAAAAACGACGTCCACGTCGTCTGCAAGGGAAACAAGCTCGTCCTCGGCACACTCCGCGAGTACCAGTCCATCCGCATGCAGACGCCTCAGTCCCCCACGTCCTCGTAGTGCATCGATGACGCTGCGACTGTCAAGAAATCTGTATTCGTGTTCGTCTGTGAGATCCGCGGTGAGGCGCAGAGTGTGTAGCCGGGGCGTGCGGTCGATGCTCAGAGTATTGCTAAATATCCTAGCGTACTCGGTGGGGAGGAGCTGCTGGCGGCCGATCGTTATGTGCAACGACTCGAGACGAGGAAAGACGACTCTTGTCAGAAGGCGCAGCGCGTAGTCGACGCAATGGAACTCGAGGACATGCGCGGCCAGGTCGTGTCGCTCCATCATCAGGTGGCACAAGTAGACCAGGTGTATGTCCATGAAGCCTCTTGAGCGGCTTCCATTCCGAGAGTGAACAGTCGCCTCGACACGCCCAGGACGGTGTCCGTCGTCGCGGCTGACCGTGATTCTCTGGGGCTGCGACGCGAGGTCATCCAGAAGCGTCCCTGCGGTCTCTGCGTCCGCCTCGGATACGGAAATGTGAGCGATTTGGTGGAAATCTCCGAGACTGGCCAGGTGAGGGCGCATCTCTCCGTGGCTGACATACTTCGAGTTTCCTGACTCCAGGAGCATCAACGTTCGAACGTTGTGCGCGGCACCGAGTGTGTACTGCAGCTGTGGCGACTGCGGGTAGACAGTGATGCGAAGTGTGTCGATATTGGGCATGATATCTGTGAGGCATACGGGCGGCGAGCTATGCTGAGGCGGCGGCGGTACTAGCATCAGCCGTGTGACGTTCGTCAAGGCTGGGCATGTGGCAGGGATGCGGAGGCCAACGATTGTTGCGGAGATAAGACGAGGAGAATGCCCGCTGAATAACGAGGCAGGTAGTGCTGCTTCATCATCTGGGACAGGCTCACTGTCCTGGGAAATTGCAAGGATGAGGCCCTCTAGAATGGGAGCAGGTTGCAGTAACTGCGCCGCGACAGCCGTAAGCGCCTTGGAAGTCTCGCACTGCAACGCAATGTCTAAGATATGATGCATGTGGGAGGTTATCAGACGCAGGATTGGACCAGCGTCGGTCGCAGACAAGTAGACCGGACTCAGCACCACCGGCGTGAGCCTGGCTCGAGTGAGGAGTCCAGCAAGTCCGTCCATTGACAATGCGCCACGATGGCCGTATGAGAGCGTGCACCAAAGCTTCGAGTCTCCAAGAGCAGCCGCGCGCCAAGATGAGCAGGTCTGTGCTGCGTTGATGCGGTCATGCAGTTGAAGTCCGTGAAAGATCGTGCAAATGAGCTCAGAAGGCAGCAAATGGTTCCTAAATGACACGATCGCGCATTAAATATGAAGAAAGACATGGCATGTTACTTACATATGCTGATCCTGGAAAACTGAAGACCGTACGGTCGAGGTTCGGGAAGAAAGGCGTTCGCTATTTGCGGCTATTTGCCCAACACTTTGCTCTGGCTCGCTCACCACTAGCCCTGTACACTTAATAGGACTCATGAAGACCGATACTGCGAAACGTGTCACAGCGTCTTGCATGTTGCGACCATTCGCGTGACAGTCAAACGATGCGGAAAGACAGCCTCTTGAAGCTCATTTCATCGAGTGGGTTGGCATGGTTTAACCCTTGCACCAATGCATACCGAAATTGCCCGCGTTCTAGTACTGTCCACATTTGTAATTCAAGAACTACACCATTCATATGTCTGACGAGCAACAACAGAGAACAGACTCAGAGTCCTAATTCCATCTCATCTTGGCGATCTCAACGATGCCCTCCTCGTCGTAATCCCCAAACATAAAGCCCTGCATGTTCATCTCCGTCTCCTCCGCGTCGGCCTTGGCGAGTGGGAACATCTCCTTCTCGTACTCGGCAACCTTCGCGTCGAATTCCTCCTTGGACGCACCGCGTGCAGCTGCAAGGGCGCGACCGAGCTTCAGGCCCGCCAGCATGGCGATGTTGGCCCCCTTTCCTGCGAAGGGCGTCATGAGGTCCATCGCGTCGCCGATGAGAGTGACTCCCGCGCGGTGCTGCCACTCGTGGCCGACGGGCAGCATGTACAGCGGGCGCGGGATGACGCGGTCGGCGACGGCGACGAGGTCCTTGATCCACGGCGCCCAGTCCTTGTAGTACTCGAGCAGACGCGGCACGCGCGTCTCCGGGTAGCGAATGAACTCGTTGTCGTCGTCGCTGATGAACCACGCGTACGTGACGATGCGCCCGCTGCCGCAGCGCTGCGAGTAGATGAGCTTCTGCTCGGGGCCCGGGATCCACAGCGTGCCGCCTCCGACGCGGGCGGCGAGCTCGGGGTGCTTAGCGGCGTCCCAGGACGCCTCGAGGCCGTTCACGCGCGTGTATTGGACCTGCGTGTCCGAGACGAGCGGCCGCACGCGCGAGCGGCCGCCGTCCGCGCCGACGACGAGGTCGAAGGTGCCTTTCTCGCCGTTGGCGAACGTGATCTCCCACTCGGCGCTTCCGAGCACGGGCGCGGCAGAGACGAAGCCGTGACCCCACTTGATGCTGCCCGGCGGCGCGGCATCGACGAGGATGCGCCGCAGGTCGGCGCGGTCGATCTCGGGGTACCCGAACTCGGTGCGGTCCGGGGGAGGCGCCCACTGGAAGAGGTGCTTGCCCTGGTAGTTGACGAAGCGCTGCTCCTGGCGAGTGATGGAGGAGCTGTTCTCGAACGAGTCCCAGACTCCGGCCGCCTTGAGTGCTGCCTGACCGGTCTCGATGTGCAGATCCAGCGAGCCTCCTAGCTTCGCGCGCGCGCTGAATTCGTCATCGCGCTCGTAGAGAGTGGCAGGAACGTTGTTGCGCGCGAGTACGTTGAGCAGGACGAGACCGGCGGGACCGCCACCGATGATAGCAATGCGAGGGGCGAACGGCTGTCCAGACATAGTGAGAATGTGGGGGGAAGGAGTCCCAGAGAGCGCGATGTTATATGCTTACCTCGTTTCTGGTGGTAGAGTAGGTGCGTTGGCTCGATGTGTGAGCCGGAACAAGAAGAATCTTGCTAATGACTGCCGGACGGCTGACGCGTCCCGCCAGGCTTCTACAGAGAGTCTGGCCGAGCATGTGGTGGGGAATTCAAGTGCCGTTTCCCTGAGCCCGTTTCCCAGTTATTACTCGTCGCTGGCGCCGTCGGCTTGACGCGCAAGCAGGAAGCGGACGTTGCCGATGACAAGCCGGAAGCTTGCGCGTACCGCGCTAGTTGCGGCTTGAAGCTTGAACAAAGTATCTTCTGCACGGCATACAGATCCGCAGGCCCCAGTCCATCGTCGGCTGGAGCAGGGAGCGCTATATATAGCACGCCTGGTCCTGGGGAGACTTCTGAGACGCGTCATATTGCTGACGCGGACGCGAGGCGATCACTGCTTTTATCAGATATGAGATTAGCCCTGGTCCGCAGCAGAACCCACGCACTCCGAGCTCCCTGCCGGCAGGCAATTGGGCCTTGGGAGGGAGTTATTAAGCCAATGATGCTGTGTCAGCCCAAGGCTGGACTGGCGAGACTTGTTCGGCGATGCCAGTCTGTATGATTATGCAAGTCAAATGCTCAGGGTCAACAGAATGGCCCCAATGCTGCCTCACGTTCAAATACTGCTCCTTTAACGAAGACATCTCGATTCCCGATGGCGTCCGTATGCAATCCTCGCCGACGGCAATGAGCCAGTGCGTCGCGGTGTGCTGCGCTACCTTCGAGTCACGTGAACAGTCAACGTCGACTGCCAATTTGGGGGTCCCGTAGAAACGACAACAATGCAGCCTTGTATCTGACCGCGATGCACGAGCTCGGCCGAGCTAGCCTCCCCTCGAAGGCCTCACGCGTGGCCGCCAGCCCTTACCGGTCGCGTCCAGGAGCGTGATCCCCTTCTCCTGCAGAATCTCGGCCCATTTGGCGACGTGACTACCATGAATCTCCCGCCTATGGGATGTATTCAGAGCGAGAAGACAGTATGAAGGGGTGGTTTGACGTACGGTATAGTTGGCCATTCAAGCCTTCCGCCTTGAATAACCCGCAAGGACGGGAACATGTGCCCCGTCAAGCCGGAGAAATAGGCGGTGATTTCGTCCGTGACAGTCTTGCGAATGGCCCTGCGAAGGTCTCAGAGGAGCATGTAGGGATTTAGCCGAACGAGGCTTACGGCACGTAGCAGCGGGGGGATTTCAGCCCCGGCAACTCGATTCTTGTGAGAGACGGGTGGACGAGTGCCGGGTCCAGCTTATTGAAGGAGTCGACCTGGAAATGGGGTCATTCATCTCACTTCACGCCTTACTCATCGGACTTTCCCATTCTCCTTCGAGGCGTAAGGTCCGTATGTCGGGACAGAGTGATAGGGCAAGCCCGACATGTGTGGAGTCGGTCGAGAGGTCGACGCATGCCTGACCATGAGTGACTAGAACGCCGGTGACCGCAGTGGGATCGACATGTGGGATGCCAAGAAAACGAATATTCGGAAGCCTGAAACGTCTCGGTTAGTCATGAAGTAAGCCGTTTCCGAGTAGAGTGACGCACTGGGACCTCGAGATGACCTTGTACAGCCAGGGGTCGCCCCTGTCCGGAAGGATAAGCTCGTGAAGTAACGGCAAGTCCAAATTCAACGCATCCTCCTGGGCGTTCGAGCCATCTAAACCGCGGAGTTCGAGCCGTCGCAGAAGAGGGAACGAGAGTGTTGCAGGCGTTACTGCTCCTAGGGGAGCCGGAAGGCAGAGAAAGAGGTCCACCAGCGATGCTCCGATCGTTTTCGACATACCGGCAGCGTCGGACAGCCCGAGAAGGCAGCTGAGCCGTCGCAGATTCGGCGTGCGCGCTATCAGGCTGGCGGACTTCTCGGGACCCAGTTCGGGCCAGCAGTATAGGCTCTGCACGCGCGACTGCAGATCCGGCCGCCGGTCGAAGAATACATGGAGGCTCTCCGGTACCCCTTGGGAGGGGTAGGATATCGCGATATGGGACACAGCAAGTCGTTCAACGATGTCCTAAGCAAGTGTTCTGAACCAACAAATTGGTGGACACGATGCACATACCCTGAACAACTTGCAGACTTGGATATACGATGGCCCTTCCCTGAGATTTGTGCATACGGGCTCGGCGGATCTGCTTCTAAAGCGGGGGTCGAGGCGCCATCGAACTTGAAGGGCGTGAAAGAGAACACGGGTCCATATGTCCAGCTGAACTTCGGCGGGTGCCCTGTGAATGGCCAAGTCCGCCGGACCAGAGGGAACGGCCTGCCTCGGCTGGACAGGACTGCGGGCGTCAGGGAAAAGTCGGAGTACGAAGGACAGAAGGAGACGTACGGCTGGCTCGTGCGACGTATAGCTATCCGTGCCGGGTAGCGAGCGAGAAGCGCGGCAGTAGCAGGCGAATCCTCGTCAAGGTGTTCGGCGGAAAGGTGCACGGTACAGCGCGGCCAGAGCTGGAGCGGGGTCTCGACAAACTTATTCTCGAATATGTACCCTTTGAGATAGACGTCTTTAGGATTCATGCCCTCGCAAAGGCTTCTGACAATGTCAGACGGTCGGCAGAAGAAGGGCGAAGGGGCGACGACTGCACTCTAAGACATATTATCATTAACGAACGGGCAGGCAGGCTCGGTCAGAAGAGTTGCATACCAGATTGGTCCACTTTGGCAAGGCTTCCGTGATGCTGGCCACCGTCGTCGTGGCTCGCGACGTGTAACTGAACGGAGACGACAGAATCAAGCGGGCCGGATGAATAGCCGGAAACGCGGAGCACATGGCTGTGACATTGTCTTTGGAGTTGAGCTCGAGGCAAATGCAGAGATCGGAGAGAGCAGAAGCCGCACGGAGCGCCTTGCCGACCGACGCGCCGAACCCGCCCTCGACGCGAAGCTTCTTCAGATACGGCGCGAATGCGGGATTCTTCTTGAGCGCCTTGGCAAGCGCCTGAGCCTGCCCGATGGACCGAAGGATGACAGTGTCGTACAGAAGCGGCGTGGCAACACGCATCCAGCGTTTGCAGACGAGCAGCGTATCCGCAGTAGAATACTGGCGGTCAGCGAACGGTGAGGCGTGGATACCAGAGACATTAGCGAAGTCGTCATCTGGAACCTCGAGGACAAGCGACAGAATAGTGAGAAGCGTCTCGTCGGGGAGCTTGGACGCCATGGTGGCGGTCGGAAGGGAAGCCTCGGACGGCTAAATCCGTGTTCACGCTAGGGAGATCTTCCGGACGGGTGTTTAGGGGACAATGGAATATGATATTTAGAATGACAATAAACAGTAAGACATCCATATGGACGTCTTGCCATGGAAGATGATTCAAGTCGGCAAACTTCAAGCGCGTCGTTTCTTGGCACTGCAGGTATTGGGAGGAACCGGGGATGGCGCAGACGTGGGCTCGGATGAAGGCTCGGTCGTTGGGATGGGGGTCGGCTCCGGTGTAGGCTCGGGCGCGGGTTGTTCGCCACCTCCGCCGGGGGTCTGCTCATTAGAGCCGGCCTCGCGCACATTGGCGTACGACGACTTGGGGAAGTTGAGATGGTTCTTGGTCTGGTCCAGGTTACCGAACAGCTCGGCGGTAATACCAACGAGGGACTCGTCGCCGGTCTTGTCGGTCGAGAGATCCCACCACATCGCCTGTAAAGGCCGCGCGACCCATCAATAACTCAATCGTAGAACTGAGAAGCTGGACGAACCCCAGCAAGGCCCTTGTCCTGGATGTACTTCGCCTTGACTCTCGTGACGGCTGGCGTGTCGTAGGAGCACAGCTCGCGCGTCTCGGAGTCGTACGTGTACGCGGCGCCGATGTCCGTGTCCTCCGTGACGGCGTCTCCGGAGGACGGAAGATCCTGGTACGCGCGGGTGCCGTCGTTGCCGCTCACGCTGCTGTATGGCTTGCCGATGCCGTCCGTCCCGGCGAAGCATCGCGCGTACAGCGGCTGCCCCAGGATGAGCTTGTCGGCGGGGACGACCTCGAGCCATTGCGCGAGGCCGGTGTCTGTCGACCTGCCGTTGTTACTGCTGCTCGGGAATAGGTTCGCCTGGTGCTCCGTTGTGTCGACCCAGCTGCCGCTGCAAACGATGTGTTCGATCAGTATCGCTGTCGTGCAACAGCTGGCTGAGAGTGCACACCTGTAGTCGTAGTTCATGAGGCCGCTGCGGGAAGGTGATGAGCAGAAGACGAGGCGATCGTGACCTTAGAAAAGCGCACTAGTAATCTGAGAGGTGACGCGGAATCAGCCCCGATGCGTTGACAATGATGCGAGGACTGACTCATGTACTTCGCGGCCCTCGAGACGTAGGCGCCCGGCTTCCAGCCAACGGCCGACGTCAGAAGGTATGGCTCGTCGCCCTTGTCCGCCGCGTGCTTGTCGAGGGCCTCGCGCAGCGCGCCGATGAGCGCGACGAAGCTATCCTCTTCATCGTCCTTGAGCGCCTCGTAGTCGATGTCGATCCCGTCGAGGCCGAAGTCCTCCAAGAACTGGATCGCGCTGTTGACGAACGTCGTCCGCGCACCTGCGTCGCCGAGGAAGGCGAAGTGGCCCGCCGAGGAGAACGAACCGCCGCCAATGGAGACGAGGACCTTGAGGTTGCGCTGGCGCTGCTTCAGCTCGAACAGAGCGCCGAGCTGGCCGCTGATCGTGCCGTCCTCCGCGTTCCCGGTGTCGATCCGGGCGTCGGAGAGCTTCAGCGCGCCGGTGTCCTTGTCGGTGTCGGCGAACGCGTACATGACGTGCGTCAGCGTTTGGATCGGAATGTCGCCTGCCTTGAAGTTCAGAGGCGCGTCCGACGCCCAGTTGGCCTTGCAGAAAGTGGCAGGTGTCAGAATATGAGCGCAGGAGCGCCAGAGGATGGCGTACGAAGTAACCCATGTTGATAAGACCATCAGCGGCGCGACGCCCGACACTCGTAATGTTCAGGGCGCGAGAGTCGAAGAGGCCCGAGTATGTGCCAGCCCGAACGACACCCGCAAGAAGAACAAATGAAAGAAGATGCTTGAAGGAAGAACACGGTGCCATCGGCTCAAACGAAGAGATGGCGAGAAAAAAATGAAAGCGCAAGAGGGGAAGTAAGCGTCGTGAGCCATGCATGCCGTTATATGTTCAAGTCATTTTCACGGGCCATGCGAATCATGGACGAAGATGGCGATGCGCTGATAGACTGCGTCAGGGGGCGATGTCGTTGCCATGGCATGACCTGCTCGGAGCGGGTGAAGAGCCGTTCAGAGCCGTTCCTGCGCATGATAATACCGTTACAGGCACTCCTTTCAGAGATCGGATGTCGCAGGAGACGGATCCGATGACCAAGTTCAGAACTTCAGAGCGTTCAGACTGTGAATTGGCAATGCAGAAGATAGGTAAATCAGCCAGCAGCCAGCGTCAATTTCGAAAGTTTCGAAAGAGAGCAGTACACACCTGTAAGGGATGTGTTTCACAGGATCCAGGCTTGGATCGAACTCCCTCGCTTCTGCCCTTGGTAGGAAAGCAGAGCCGGAGGAGACAGGTTCACGGTAGCCCTCGATTTTCGCGGCAAGCGGTCCCACAATCAGATCCCCTGGTATAAACGGTGTGGAAAAGCTCCATGCGCAGCGCTGCAGCGCTTGCTCGCCAAGCACCACCATTGACGATGTCGCGGAGCAAGAGAGGGGCAACGGCTAAGCCCGAGCAGCTCGATTCTGAACTCCCAGTGGACTCGAGTGCAACACAGAATCCGCGATTAGGTACGTCTACATATCTCTTAGTTCGTACAAACTATGCCGTATATCAGTGGCTCGGGTCATAAGTAAATTTGCAGAGCCCTTGCGCATCGGAGATTGGTCAGCACACTTGTCGCTGGGTCAGCAACTTCTCACGGCCTCAGAGAGCCAGAGCAGTCTCAGACGATAACCAGCAGTCCATTTATGGCAGGCAAAACTCCGACAAGCCTCGGAGTAAGTGACTCAGCCTCGGTTTCGTCTCTAGACTTCGAGATAGGAAGGATATAAGGCGGCACGATGGCGCTGGCTACCATCTTCCGACAATGGCACCTGTTCGCAATACTAGAGTGATTTTTAACAAGCCTCCCGAGGGTACGTGTCTTATATGTGCTATGCAGCGTCACCTGTCCTGATAGCTAGCCAGGCTATCCTGTCCTCGGAGAGACGCTTCTCGTCGACCATTCGCAGACCATCGACCTGGAGAACGTCTCTCTCGCGGGAGGGAAGGTTCTGGGCAAGACGCTATCCCCTTCCTGCGGGGTAGAATGCGTACCGACACCGGCATCGACGTACGCTTTACCATCTGTCCCTCCCTCGCATTCTCACCGGCCTGCATAGGGATACGCGTTCGAGCTCGGAAAGCCGTGAGTCCCTACGCCATTATGTCAAACGCGCTTCTTCCTCACTGAGCGATCTTCGGGTTCAGGATTTACACCTACGCGATCGTGAAAGTCATCCGCTCCGAGAACCCCAAGATCAAAGCGGGGGACCACTTGTACAACCCATACGCGGACAGATTTGGTTAGTAGCTGGCCCTTCTCCGCGCAACTCTCTCATTCAGGTCTAGCAGATGTCGCTGAACATCAGATACTTGACGATGTCGACAATTTGCAGATCCTCGATAATTACAACGTCGGTATCCCATGGAGCGCGTTCCTTGGGCCCGCCGGGATGACTGGTGCGTGCTACGTGCGAGTATGACTCTCCGGTGCCAGCGAGTGACGCATCTGCTACCAGGTCAAACTGCGTACTACGGATGGAAAGAGTTGAACCCCAAGAAGGTGAGCAGATCACTCTGCACTAGCAACTCCTCTTTCACATCCTCATAGGGCGAGACAATCTACATCTCCACGGCGGCCGGTGCCGTCGGATCGTACGCACCATGCTTGGTCAGTGGACCGCCCTGACTCTCCCCAGCATCGTCGTCCAGCTTGCAAAAGTGGCGGGTCTGAAGGTCATCGGGTCCGCGGGCCAGGATCACAAGCTCGACTTTCTGCGGGACTCCGGGAGCTTGGCGCCGACGTTATCTTCAACTACAAGACGACCTCCGTGGACGACGTGCTGCGCGAGCATGGGCCTGTCGACATGTGAGAACGATTCGCCGCTCGCTTAGGCCGTAGATACAGTCTCACCCGCGACGATCTCACAGATACTGGGATAATATTGTTGGCGGAAAGACGCTGACGACCTCTCTCAACCACATGAATGTGCACGGGCGCGTCCTGGTGCGTCTCCCTGCCTCCTCCCACCGGGAACGGACCTACTCACGTCTCCTCACCAGATCATAGGCCTCATCTCGGGCTACAACTCTTCCAGCCTCGAGCAGGAGCCGATCACGGTGCGTCCAGTCCGTCTGCTCGTGGATCTGACCCAGACCTATAATGCGGGATACATAGAACATCCACCAGGCGCTCTTCAAGCGGCTCACGATCCGGGGCCTACTCGTCTCGGACTACCACGATAAATACCTGCACGAGTTCTACAGCACGCTCCCTGCGCGCATCAAGAGTGGCGAGATCAAGTACAACGAGACCGTCGTGCGGAGCGTGGACGAGGCGCCGCAGCTTATCATCGACGTGCAGAAGGGCGACAACAAGGGTAAGGCCGTGATCATTCTTTCAGAGGACTAGATTCGGCTATGTATACCAGCCCGGTTTGCTCCTGTCAATGTCGAGTCTTGCACAAGAGTATGTCTGTCACCGAATTATCGAAGACAGACGAGTTCACCTGCGAAGCGGGGCGGTATGATTTACACGTCGGACCAGACCTTCATTGTAACGTGCTTCACCGCCCTCTGAGGAAAACGTGGGCTACGTTTGGTTCCAGTCACCTCCAATGTACTGTATCATCACAGCCTATCATAGCAACAGGAAACATCTAGCATCGGTAGTAGGCGGCGCACATGCTTGGCGAACGCGACTGTGAATGTCACTCCAGAAGTATTCATCGCCATCATCGCTGCACCTTGTATACAGCATTTTTTGGAGAATGGTGTCGACGTTTGGGTGCGATAACACGGTGTCGATCGACGGTGTGTGGGTAAACTGAACGCAGACCTCGGCAACGAAAGACTTCCATGTTGCGAGCCGGGAGGCATCCAATGAATGTTCACCCTCTTTGCACGGGCACAGACCCTCGTTCTCGAAATCAAACAGACCGGCCGACGTGGAACGGATCCGTTCATGGAAGGCCGACACGCGTTCCTGACGCAGGCGCATGATCCGCGCGAGGCGATCGCCGTCCATCGAGGGAACGTTGTCCCAGTCCAGCGCGACGGAAGCGCACGTCTCCGCGAGCTCGTCTGCAAGGTCGGAAAAGTCGTACTTGCACGCAATCGCGTACTGTTGGAACGGATTTTGTCCGGCGGCCCGGTCAGAGAGCCGCAGACGAAGCACGAGGCGCAGAACCTGCGTGGCGCCCGGCATATCGTATTTGTCTGCGGCGGAGAGGACGGGCTCGACCGCGTCGTAGGATGCAAGCCCGTCGAGCTCGGTGGAGGCCAGCCCGCTAGCCAGCTTCAGAAGGATGGCGAGCACGGAGGCTTCCTCGTCAACTGCGATCGACTGATGCTGGTTCGCGCCTTGCGGGAGAGTGAACATGTCCCGGAAGAAGCCAGAACTACGCAAGAGTGCCGCCGAGTCGATGTGAAACGTCACGCCATCTGAAGAGACGAGCGCGAGCCCCGTACTATGCGTGAAGTCGGGATGGACGTTCTCAGCGGAGGAGGGCGACATGAGGGCAGGAAGGCACGAGGCGTACGGATGCAGTGCGCGGACTTCGACGGCGGCGGCTGTCAGATCGCGACCCTGCTCAGCACCAATTCACTCAGCTTGGAGTCATCAACACTCCCGCGAACATGCTGAACGTGCATAGCTCATGGAATTGAGAAATCCCCCTGTTGGACATGAAGGCGGTCGACATGCTTGGCCAGGAAGGCCGCGGTGAACTCTTTGTCCCACGTCTTGAGTTTGTCCGCAGCAATATGTATGGCGCACCGCGGCCAGCGCTGCAGCACAGGTTCGAGGTTGCTGATCGTCGAGATGTTGTTGGGGATGTAGATCGTAGCGACATTCTGCAGCTCGAACAGGGCGTCGAGAAGGCTCTGATGCAGCAGGGCCTCGTAAGGGATGACAAGGGTCGTCTGCAGATGGCATTGAGGATCCCAAACAGAGACAAGAAGAAGATTACTTACCAATGCCGTCCAGGACTTTGCAGCGTCGCGAATTCCGTGAACGATCGCGGTAATGACGGCGATCTGGAAATTGCGGAATCGGACTGAAAGCGACAAGCGTGCCGGGTTGACGGCCGGGAGCGCCTTGCACATCGCCTTCACATTGTCCTTGGACGTGAGGTCCAGCGAAATGTGAAGCTCGCGCAGTTGCGCGGCCGCCTGCAGGACCTTCCCGACCGGCGCGCCGAACCCGCCCTCGACGCGGAGCCGGTGTACGAACAGCCCGAACTCGGGATGCGCACCAAGTGTCTGCACGAGTGCCTGCACCTGAGAGGTTGCGCGGAGGACGACGGTGCCGTAGACGAGCGGCGTTGCTATGCGCAACCACCGCTTGCAGACCAAAGGCACGGTTGGCGACCAGTACGAGTGTCGCGCGTGGAATGGCGAGTCGTGCTTGTTGGACACGCTCAGGAAGTCCTCGTTCGAGACGGCTAGGGCATAGCTCAGGATCTGTAGCAGCGTCTCGTCGGCCAGTAGCTGCGCCATAGGTCGTGGTTCGGGTTAACCATCTTGATCACGGCGCTACCCGACATCTGTCCGGCTTTGGTCGCTCTAATGCCGACCGGGCCACTGATGCTCAAAATCAAAACGGAGGAGCGCTCTGTGACCGAAATGGAGCATACGCTTGTGAGATGAATTTCAGCTGAGAATGCGTCTCAGGGAACTCAGAAAGAGTCACGAGGATGGTGTTCGCGGGCGACGTAGGTGCAGGGTGAGGACTCATGATCAGAGGGGAGAGAGCTACCGCCCGAGACATGCGTCCCAGTCTCGCTTAGGACTGAGACACGTTAATCTGCAGGTTGCTATTCCTCCTCTCACCATGGCGTTGGTCAGAGCGAGACAGCGCTCGCCGTCGGATTAGAACTGCCCAAAGCGAACGCTAGACTGTCTGTATCACATGCGGCACTGTCATTCCGGCAGGACCTGACAAACAACCCGTTCTCACACACGATTCAAACAGAGACATATACTAGGACCTTAAAGAGTCTCCCTCAGCTGCACAGAAGGCATGGGAGCTGCCAGGGATGAAGGTGGCGGAACCCTCTCGTATGAAGTTGTTCGTCTACGCGACATCTTTGCTGCGGAACGTCTCCATCGGGATGTTCTGGCCGGCAAGAAAGCCGGCGATGTACGCGCTGTCCATGAACTCCTTCCAGCGGACGATCCGGCCATCTTCGAACGTGAAGATGAAGATGTACTCATTGCAGCTGTCGCACGTCAGTTTGCTTGAACGGGGACTTCTAGCACGTACAACGGCGTGACCCCATCTTTCGCCAACGTGTCGACGCCTTTGACCTGATACAAGCGTTGGAAAGTGATCTGCTTGGACGTGGGACGGGTGCAGGACGTACGTGTGCGATGACCTGCGCCGTCGCCGGCGCGTCGATGAGTTCGATGAGCTCGAACTACATTGCAATCAGCCGTAGCATCAGACTGAGAGGAGCAAGATGAATATTGTACGTACTTTGAGCGTCCCATCTGCCGTGAGCTGCTTCAAATTCGCGAAGGGCGCCGCCTTGCCCGGGATCACGAATCGCAGGGTCTCGGGGAAGAGTGTGATCGAGACGTTGTCTGCGACCAGAGCGTCGAACGCGGCAATGTCCCTGGATCCCATGGCGGCGAAGAGGCTCCGCGCGAGGGCGACGTTCTCGGAGACGGTTCCAGACATGGCGGGTGTGCGCGAAGGCAACGCGGGCCTGCTTTGTACGCGGCCTCCCAGTCAGAACGTCAGCTAGTGTCACTTCAAACTACTTTCTGTGCTTGCTATAAGACCACTCGCAGCTAGTCTGTTTGTTTGGCGTGCGGGGTATGGGTGGCGCGCGGATGGGAATGGAGGAGACCGCGTGGACGGTCGGACATCCCGGCCTCACAAGGTACGTCCAACTGCCAGACTTTCACGTTAGAGTACTTCCAGAAAAAAGGACCGGCAGCCACAGCACACTGCTACCCAAAGCCAGGGTGAGACGTGTATGCCGGGGCTTGACGTGTGTGATAGACGACTGAATGAACTTTTAACCCTTTACATGTCGGCCAAGCCTGGCTACAGAGAAACATACATGAGCTGGTGACTTCTTCTTTTTACGTATCGTACAGCGAGCGCAACTGCTCTTGGTGAATCTACGCGGGTCGGAACGCGTCTGGGGCTATCTTCTGGGCCGCAAGGAACTCGGTGATGTACGCGCTGTCCATGAACGCCTTCCAATGGACAATCTTCCCGCCTTCGAATGTGAATATGAAGATATACTCGTTGCGGCTGTCATACGTTAGCTCGCGTGGGTGCGGCGCTGGTGCCACGTACTACGGCGTAACCCCGTCCTTCGCGAAGGTGTCGACGATCTTAGCCTGAGACCGTCGTTAACGTTGGGAATGTGGATGCCTGATTGATCAGTGGGAGATAGCGTACGTGCGTGATGACCTGTCCGGTGGGCGGCGCGTCGATGAGCTCGATGAGCTGCAGCTGCGTCCAGTGTCGATGAGCTCAGAGGATCACACACAGATGGCGTACGTACGTTGATGCCGCCAGTATGCGTGAGACGCTCCAGGTTCGAGAAAATCGCCCGTTTGTTGGGGACGACGAATCGCAGACTCTCGGGCAAGAGGGTGAGCGTGGCGGTGTCGGCGACCAGCGCATCGAACTTGGCAAAGTCCCTGTGTGCAAACGCGGCGAAGACCTCGCGCGTGCGGGATACGTTCTCAGATTCGTTGGACATGGCGAGCTGAGAGAGTGGGGGAGAGAGCTTGTGCGGACTGTTGTGCAGCCTGGGAGGTATACAATCGGAGCCTGTTGACGTGACGGCCAGCGCGCGCAGAAGTCAGAGCTTCAGAAATTAGAAGTCGCGCACGCTCGGTGTATATTCTCTGTCCAGCTGGCAATTCAGAGCGTTTTCTGTGTCGTGGAACGGGTGAGCCGAGACCGGGCGAATAACCTTGAAACGGCGCGCTCAGTAGACACGAGGAGGGGGAACGAGAGATCCCGTAGTTTATTCCGCCTCAGGAGGTAGGTAGATTTATGTAGGCCGGAACTCGTCTTCCGCTATCTTCTGCCCCGCAAGGAACTCGGTGACGTACGCGCTATCCATGAACGCCTTCCAGCGGACAATCTTCCCTTCTTCGAACGTGAAGATGAAGATGTATTCGTTTCGGCTGCCACACGTCAGCGTCCGATGGCGCGGCGCTTGAGCCAACCCACTACGGCGTGACACCATCCTACGCGAGCGTGTCGACGATCTTCGCCTGGGACGGACGTCGTGAATGCAGATGCGCAATACTGATTGGCTGGGAGCAGACGTACGTGCGTGATGACCTGTCCGGTGGGCGGCGCGTCGATAAGCTCGATGAGCTCCAGCTGCGGCGCACAGAGGGTCAGCACTGACACGGAGAGAGGGAGAGAGACGGCGTACCTTGATACCGCCAGTGTTGGTGAGGCGTCCGAGATTGTCAAATATAGTCGCTTTGTCCGGGACGACGAATCGCAGACTCTCGGGCAAGAGCGTGAACGTCGCGGTATCTGAAACCAGCGCGTCGAACTTGGCAAAGTCCCTGGTCTCAAAGGCGGCGAAGATCTCTTGCGTGCGGGATACGTTGGTAGCTTCGCTGGACATGGTGAGCGGGGGCAAAGGGATCGTGCGGACAGTCTGAGGCCGGGGGACACAGTTGAAGGATGGGACCTGTTGGCGTGACGGCCGGCGCTACCAGAACATCAGAGGGCCTGGGGTTCGCCGCGCTAGCCCATCTCTGCGACGTGGAAGATGTAATCAGGATCAAGGCCGTTTCTGTCAGTCACGGTGGATGGCCGACATGAGTCCCGCTGCACCGTGCGATGCATTCGGAAGAGTCAGCGGCGTCTGGGTCGTCGTTAGAATTAAGTATCAAGTAGGCAGAAGTAAATTCATCAAGTTTCCATGCCTTCGCAGCGTGGCACGGCCGGGACGAACCCTTTGGTAACATGGGAATGCTGTTGGATTGAAAGAGCGAGAGCAGGCGGATTCGCACTTGGTGTCCTGCAAAGTAGGCTCTAGATAGATAGACCGTGACAGGGTGTGCGGAAACAGCGTACGATGTTGTAAATGGTCACGGAAAGTCTCTGAGCCCACCAACGCGCACCAAATAGCCTGAATGGGGCATGCACATTCAGCGCGCCGAAGAAAAATATATACGGGGTTTTGAAACGCAGGGTGATGCTATTGAATGGCAGCTGGGTGGCCATTGTCATTCAGGTCCCAAAGCCGCAGGAGCACCCGGACGAGAAGAAGGGTGTCGAATGAAGAGGACACCCGCCCGGAAACATCAGAAAAGTCCAGATATCGGGCACAAAGGGCGGCGGTAATACGTGAACGTATCTTTTTCGAGCAATTGGGCCATGCTGAGAGTTTGAGAAAGAGATGCGGAGATAGCCGCAATTAGAACCAGAACGGTGTTAAACCGGCGTTCGGCCCGGTCCGACATCCCGTTGCTTTCGACGCTCACCATGGCACTCAGCCACAAGCTCCTCGACCAAGTCCGGCAGCTTATCCCGCCGCTTACGGGCGCGCTGCACAAAGGCCAGGCAGGTACGCCCGCCGCCCGCCGCCGCCGTCGCCGCTGACGTCATCCCCGACGTCGCAGGCCGCGTCGCCGTCGTCGGCGGCGCCGAGGAGTACTCCGGCGCGCCGTTCTTCGCGGCGATCTCGGCGCTGCGCGTCGGCGCCGACCTCTCGCACGTGCTCTGCTCGCCTGTCGCCGCGGGCAGCATCAAGGCGTACTCGCCCGACCTCATCGTCCACCCCGTCTTCGCCGCCGACGCCGCGCCCGACGCCGTCCATAAGGAGCTCGACGCGCTGCTCGCGCGCCTGCACGTGCTCGTCATCGGCCCCGGCCTCGGGCGCAGCGACAGCATGCAGAACTACGCGCGCGACGCGCTCCGGCTTGCGCGCCAGCGTGAGATGTACGTCGTCATCGACGCCGACGGCTTGTACATGGTCCAGCAGCGGCCCGACGTCGTCAAGGGCTACCAGCGCGCCGTCTTGACACCCAACGTCGTGGAGTACGGTCGCTTGTGTGAAGCGTTGGTAAGCTCGTTGTGTTCACGTGCGTTGCTTACTCAGCGACTCGCAGAAGCTCGACAAAAAAGCCAAAGCCAGCGAGCTGTCTGCCGCGTTGGGCGGCGTCACGGTTCTGCAAAAAGGGCCGGAAGATGTGATCGCCTATGCTCAGGACGAGACGACAGTCGACGTCCAGGGCGGCCTGAAGCGCTGCGGCGGGCAGGGCGACATTCTCAGCGGCGCCGTCGGCGCGTTCCTCGCATGGGGAAAGAACTACGAGGCCGGGGCGTTTGGGTATGCGTAGTAGCCTACTCTTTATGTCTTCATTCATTGCTTTGCAGCGATAAATCCATACCACCGCACCGGATACCGTTCCTCGCGTCCATCGGCGCCTCGACACTGACACGAACGACGTCGCGCATCGCGTTTGCCAAGCACGGGCGGTCTGTGGTAACTCAGGTGCGCGCGACGCTGCGCGTGAATGCAGCGATGCTGACGTCTCGTAGGACATGCTCAACGACATCGGCCAAGCGTTCGGCGAGGTGTTCGGAGAAGGCGAGGGCGGCGCCGGGCGCGACGTGGGGAAGCTGTGAAAGGGCGCCCGGCGCGAATGGTATGCCGCATTTTCAGGTGCTGACGGCAGGCCGCTGCTCACGCAATCGCAGTACAGAACTGTATGAATTCAGTGAACCTGCCCAATGTTTAGCTGTGCACGGATTTCTGCTTCCGAAAGCTGTGACCATGCGGTAACGTTCTCCGAGGACGAGTCGATTCAACTCAGAGCGCGTCCGCGCTAGCCAGGGCGGTCGCCCCATGTCAGCTCATGAGGACGAGGTTGCGGATCGCTTTCGTTCAGCACGGTCCGTCGTAAAGCAGGGCGCCGGCGGATACTGTGAGGTCCTGAATTCTTAACGGCGACTGCAGGTCGTGAAAGGGTGGGGATTTTACCGGACACAGCTCGTGATCCGTGACGCAAGCCGTGTATGCACTCATTCGAGGTGAGATCTTCGAGGGAAGGCCTGGGAATCATGACTGCTGGGAAGACAGAGGATGAGACCGGCGCATCAGACAGTTCTCGAGGGCTCCTGAAGACCCATGGCCGCGCAGCGGAGCAAAATACGAATCTCACACTCTAGCTCCAGAAATTTCACCGTGACCTGCTTTACCGACAGCCTGCCGTGAGCAGTGACAGAGTGGTGTTCATTACCTTACCGCGAGCGCCTTGGGACGCGTTACGCGGTAATAATTCAGGACCCCACCGTAGGCTGTTGCAATGGCCATGCTTACTGCGGTTTCTCTCCTTTTCCTACATTTATACTTGCGAGATATAACGTTCTCTGGGGACGAGTAGCCGCCTCGTGCATTGTCCGCACAGGTCGGCGCGCCAGCACTTACACTGACAACGTCAAATGTTGCGTTCGCTCTGTATGGGCCGCCCGTCTTATCGCATGGGCCTGCGGCGCGGATGTGGGTCATTCTATACAATGCAATAGACAGGATCTTGATGGTACACATTCAGCTACGCTCAGACATATTGAGAATCGTCAGAACCCGCGATTCCGACACAAAGACGACGAGGTCACCGCGGACAGCTACATTCCACTCCAGGGAAGACCGCTGTGGCCTGCTACGGGCCGGAAGCCATCCGATACGCCGATTTGACACTCCTTCCGTGATCCACCCATCACTCGCTATGTGGAACGAGTGGTCCAGTGGTGTTATTGGCCAAGCAATGTCTGGACCGCGATCCTCTCTATCCCAGTCCGAGCGGGGGATCGTGCATGTCATCGACGGGCGCCCGTCGAAGCACTCGTTGTTGCGGATGTACAGGCCCCAGTTCTGGTCCATGTCCACCTGGACTGAAAGAAACACATTCTGCGGTTGGATCCACGGTATGAGGCTCACATCATTGGCAAGGACGGAGATCCTAAGCGGAGCGGGCCACCGGAGGTCCCACCGGACTGTATAGAGCGCCGTGCGGCCTGCCCCAAGGCGAACGATCATGAGAGCAACGACAGCTGAATCGTCTGGCGTGAATACCCCATCCGAGAGTATCAATCTGATGTCGTCCGCTGATCCTAGCGCGGAGCGGCGCATGCGCGCGTCGTCGTGGAGCCCCTTGAACGCATCCTCGGGCGTTTCACAGCACCCTAACACGATCCCCTCGACGATGTCGTAGAGGTACATGCCGGACTGGGTGACCGTCACGATGAGGCGTCCCCCTTGGCTGAAGGCCAACCTGATGTCTCTCATCGAGCTGCGGTCTCGCGGACTCATCGCGAGCGGCATGGACGCGACGACAGTTCCGGTCGCATCCAGAATGCGCAATTCCTCGGCGAGGGCGAGCGCAATGCGCGAGCAGTCATACGATATCGCGATACTCATTGGGTGTCTTGGCGAGAAGCTGCCTTGGACCATCTCGCCCGGGTGCATTGACCCCGGAGGCGCAGAAGGGCTGGTTGTAGTCAAGCCCTGCACATCGCGCGTTCGCCAGTATGATTTCATGACGGCGTGAAGGCTGCCTCGTTGAGGGTCGATGAAGACGTGCCTAGCAAAGGACGCACCGTCCAGAGAGGCCTCGATGCCGTCATGGTCTGCGTCGCCTTCCAGCTTCCGGATAACCTCTCCGGTGGAGAAGTTCAACAAGCGCTCGGCCTGTTAGGATACTACGATTATGACGCGTTACGGGACACGATACGGACTTAGTAGCTTACACCCGGACTCTCTTTTATGCTGGGTTCCGGGCGGTGTGGCACTCTTGCCCTTCGTGCTCACACCGTCCGGGACTCAGGTACGTTGTACTTCGCACTCAGTGCTCTATAGACATTGCCCTTCGTGCTCACACCGTCCGGGACTCAGGTCCGGTCTCCTTTGCTGCGCGCACAGGTTATGAGCCCCGTGCTCTACTGAGACCACTACCTACTGTCCCATATACGGTCCTCGAACACTTAGCGCCACCCCTGTCTGCTCCTGCGAGCCGTCGCACTTCTGCTTACGCCCCTACGCGCCCCGCATCGTCACTGCGCCCGCCGCACGACACGCCAGGCGCCTACCGGCATTACCCGAAGTGCTGCATTGTCGTCCTTTGTCTCGACCAAGTGCCACCCCGCACCTCGCATCCTCACTCATCGTTATGGCCGACACCGAACACTCGCTCAAGCGCGTGCCGACGCTTGAAGAAGGCAACTTCGACAAGTGGAAGCAGCTCATCCTCGCACATCTCGGCAGCCGCGGCCTTCGCTGGACTATCGATCCGAACCTCGTCAAGCCCTCGCCTGCCGACCCCAAGACTGTCACTGCGGCTGAGCGCCGCGAGGCCCGCGAGTGGGACAACGATCGCATGAAAGCGGCCGCAGACATCTACCTCTCCGTCTCTGAGGCGATTCGCATCGATATCGAAAGCGACCACGAGAAGGGCGACCCAAGCGAGATGTGGAAGACGCTCTCCAAGCGCGGAGCACAGCAGAAGCCGACCGATCGCTTTGGCGCTCTCGGGAAGATCATCACGCTTCAGCAGGAGTCCGAGGAGTCTCTGCTCGTGTACCACGGACGCTGCAAGACCGCTGGCGCGGACTGGGTCTCTCTTCTCCCGGCGACGTACACTCTCGAGACTTTGAAGTGCGAGCTCGCTTGCTGGTGCACGCTGAGCGGCATCCAGCCCGAGTTCGACACCTTCGCGTCCAACATAATCCACAATATCGAGCTCAGCGGCAAGGCGATGACCATGGACTCGCTTCGCTCTGCGTTCTCGGACGAAACCTCGTACCGCCACGGTCGCCAGAGCACCGCGGCAGCTATCGCCATGCGCACCAGTGCCAAAGCTCATCCAGCCGCGCCTCCCGCCGTGCCCGCCGCGCAGCTCCCTGCGCCAGGTGTGCCGCTCGTGTCGGAAGAAGATGCTCTGCGCGCCTTCGCCGTATCCTCTGGCCATCGCGAATGCTGGCTCTGCGGCAGCCCCGACCACATCATCCCCGACTGCCCGCGCAAGGCGTCCGGGCGCGAGAAGCTCAACAACGACCGCAAGAAGGCGAATAAGAAGAAGAACAAGAAGGACGACAAGGACAAGCCCGCGCAGGCGAATGCGAACGCGGCAAGCACGTCGGCTGCGCCAGCAGCCAGCACGAGCTCTGCAACAGCGCTCGCCGCCGCAGTACGTTCGCTTAATGCAAGTCCTAACCATCGTCTTCCCCTTTCTGCGCTCGCTGCATCTAGTTCTCGCGCCGCGGCTGACTGGAACACGGACACAGGGTGCTCTTCACACATGACGCCGCACCGCCATTTTTTCCGCTCGTACTCGCCTCACCGCCAGCCAATCTACCTCGCCGACGAGTCATGCATCTATTCGGAAGGGGTGGGGTCGGTAGAGTTCAGACCGACCATCGACGGCGTTGAGAGCGGTCTAATCGTGTTTCATGATGTCCTCCATGTTCCCAAGCTGGCCGTGAATCTACTCTCCGTTTTCGACCTTACGCGCAATAAGGGCTACACGGCAGTCGCTCATGGCGACAAACTGGGCTTCTATCACTCTGGTGCTCTGGTCTGCACGGCTTCGGTGAATGCAGCCAACGTTGGCTATCTGGACGGCTGCACACTGACTCATGAGACTGCGTACGCTAACGCGGCTACGACGCGCCCTCTGGACTTCGAACTATGGCACCAGCGTTTCTCTCACATGAACCAGCGCGACCTCCGCGCGATGCACAAGGCGGATGCAGTCTTGGGCTTTGACGTCACGACGAACGCATCTGCGGATCCGATCTGCGAATCCTGCCTTGCTGGGAAGCAGCACCGCCACGCGATTCCCCGTGCGCCAGCTACTCGGGCGTCAGGGGTCCTCGATCTCGTGCACATGGATCTGAAGGGTCCGCTTCCGCGCTCGCACGCCGGCTTCCGCTACAACATGATCTTAGTTGATGACTGCTCTCGTCACCGCGTCGACATCCAGCTGCGCAAGAAGTCTGAAGCTTTTGCGGCTTTTCTGATCTACAAGGCGTGGGCTGAGAAGAAGACAGGCCGCAAGCTGCGCAAGACGCGCGACGACAAAGGCGGCGAGTTTATGCTGAAGGAGTGGGACGCTTTCTGCCTGCGCAAAGGCATCGAGCGTCAGCACACCGAGACCGCTGAACCTCATCAAAACGGTGTCGCGGAACGTGCAAATCGCGATGGCGTCGAGCACGCGACGGCTTTGCTTCACCAAGCTAAGCTCCCTGCGTCGTTTTGGGTCGAGGCTCTCTCCACACATACTCACACTCGCAATCGCTCAGTGACCTCGACTCTGGATGTGTCTCTCACGCCTTACACCGTGTTCTGCGGGAAACGGCCAGAGGTCCATTACTTCCGCGCGTTCGGGTGCCTGACCTATGTGCTGATTCGGAAAGAGAAACATGGTGCGTTCGATCCCCACACCCGGAAGTGTATTTTCGTTGGCTATCCTCAGGGAAAGAAAGCTTGGCGCCTCTGGGACCCTTCTGGGCGCGTTTTCGTTGAAAGCAGCCATGCTGTGTTTGACGAGAGGTGCTTCCCTGGGAACTTGCCCAAAGCGATCCTTTCTCTGCCGCCCGCTGGCGATGGGGAAGGGGACCTGGTTGATCCGGGGGGTGAACCAGTGCTAGAAACACTGGACGGCGATGGAGGCGACGGAGATGACTCGTTCTGGCGCGAGCTAGAGGACGATGTCATTGCCGGCCTCAATCCTGCTGTAATCCCCCAGCTCCTGCCCCCTGAAGATCCCGCCGCGCCGGCAGAACCTGCTCGCCGAGCTCCTGCGCGCTCTGGACGCCCAGCGACCGGCTCTATGCGTGAGCTGGACCTGCGCAAAACGTCCCAGTACCCAATCGCGCGTCCGGTCGGCGCTCCCAACCCTCATGCGGGTGCTGCACCTCAGGGTGCAGCACCTGACCCCCCTGTCGATCCTCTGGCTGCGCCTGCGGCCGATCCCTCAGACGAGCCGGAGGACCACGCTCAGGACGCTGCAGCGTTCTCATCTGCTTTGCGGGCTGGCCTAGCGTTTATGTTGGGAGACGATGAGCAGCTTGAGGTCAGCGATGCCCTTGAGTACGCTTATAGTCTCCGAACATGCGCGATGAAGGCATCATCACACAGCCAGGAGCCTCGCACCTTCCGCGAAGCCATGAGCCGTCCCGATGAAGAGGCCTCTGCGTGGCTAAAAGCCGCGTTGGAAGAGCTCAGTAGTCTCGTGGACAACCAGACGTTCCGTTTGGTACGCCTTCCGGCGGGCAAAAAGGCAATAGGTTCGCGGTGGGTGTTCAAGGTGAAACGCAACGCGGATGGGAGCATTGAGCGTCACAAAGCGCGTCTGGTAGCTCAAGGCTTCTCTCAGCGCCCAGGTTTTGACTACACTGAAACGTTCGCTCCCACACCCAAGTGGGCGTCGATTCGTGCGGTCTTAGCTCTGGCTGCGTTTGAGGATCTTGAGCTCGACAGTGTCGACATCTCCTCGGCTTTCCTCAATGGGGAGCTGAGCGAGGAAGTCTATATGAGGCAACCCGAGGGTTTTGAGCGCCGCGGACCCGAATGGGTGCTGCAGCTGCTACGATCGCTGTATGGCCTAAAGCAGGCCAGCAGGGTCTGGCATGAGACGTTGCACAAGGCTCTCAGTGAGATGGGCTTTGAAAGGATCGAGGTGGACCACAGCGTATGGGTCTATCGTCGCGAAGATGCACGCATTATCGTGCCTGTCTTTGTAGACGATATGACCATCGCAACTGGTTCCAAGGAAGCATCTGGACGCGTCCGGAAGGAATTGTCTCAGCGCTTCAAACTTCGAGACCTGGGGCCAACGAAATGGCTGCTGGGTGTGGAGATCATTCGCGACCGCGACAATCGCATTCTCTCTCTGTCTCAGCGCCAGTATGCTCTGGACGTTCTGCGGCGTTTTGGCATGGACGAGTGCAACCCTGTCACCACTGTCCTGCCTGACGTCAAGCTGAGTGTCTCCATGGCCCCGCAGAACGACGAGGAGCGTGCTTTTATGGCTGACAAGCCGTATCTCAACGCTGTCGGCTCCCTCGCGTATCTGGCTATTGCGACTCGCCCGGATATCCAGTTTGCTGTTGGAGTGCTTGCGTGTTTCTCTGCGAATCCAGGTCCCCAACACTGGAAGGCATGCAAACACTTGCTGCGCTACGTCGCTGGGACCATCGACAAGAAACTCGTCTTCGCGCCGCCCCGCTCGCCCGATCCTGACATCTTCCAGACGTACAGTGATGCCGATCACGCCGGAAACCCGGATAACGGCAGATCGACGTCTGGCATGGTCGTTAAAATGGGCACCGGTGCTATCAGCTGGCACAGTCGCTTGCACCTAACTACCGGACGCCGGAAGTGACGCGCGGGAATTACTCAGTATCAAACAATTCCCGCGCGTCACCCCCTCGGACGCGGGCGAGGGTACCCCGTTGGGGGTTTTTTCGCGCCCGCGTCCGCGTCCGATGGGTTAAAGGGGTACCCCCCTGGGGTTTTTCTGCGCCTGCGGCCGCGTCCGATGGGTTAAGGGGGGTACCCCCTGGGTTTTTTTCGCGCCTGCAGCCGCGGCCGATGGGTTAGTGGGGTGCCCGCGGGTTTTTTCGCGCCCGCGTCCGCGGCCGCGCATAGGGGGGTACCCCTAGGGTTTTTTCGCGCCCGCGGCCGCGGCCGATGGGTTAGGGGGGTACCCCTGGGATTTTTTTGCGCCCGCGGCCGCGGCCGCGCATAGGGGGTACCCCCCTGGATTTTCTCGCGCCCGCGCCCGCGCCTGCGTATCGCGCCGCCGGAAAGCACCGATCGTCGTCCGCCCGCCGCCGGAAAGCGCCGATCGTCGTCCCCCCGCCGCCGGAAAGCGCCGGTCGTCGTCCCCCCGCCGCCGGAAAGCGCCGGTCGTCGTCCCCCCGCCGCCGGAAAACGCCGGTCGTCGGCGCCTCGCCATCGGCAAGCGCCGAGCGTCACCCGCGGGCGCGGGCGCGGGCGCGGACAGATAATAATGTCTGCATAATAGATCAGCATAGGAATACCTTCTGTTAGCAGGTCTATGATGTCTGTGTAGTAGATTCATTGTAAATCCCTCCGTTGACGGCACCACAATCCACCGCATTAGGCTCTGAACTGTATGATGTCTGTGTAATAGATTCAAAAAGTAAATCTTGACCGTATGATGTCTGCGTAGTAGATTCAAAGAGAGAATCTCGACCTTATGATGTCTGCGTAGTACATTGAAATAGTAAATCCCAATGGTTCGACGACGTCGGACACAGGCAGGGCAGGGGCTCGGGCGCGGGCGCGGGCTCGGGCGCGGGCACATCAATCACAAACCTGTTTGTGTAATGGTTCTCAATGGTATAGATCTCAATGTTGGCATTGCCACGGCAACTGTTGTAGGGTCCTTAACATTTCAATCAACTAACACTTCATATTTGGGGAAGACAGACATCAGCACAGCCAGAGGGAGGGGACAGGTGCACGGGCTCGGGCGAGGGCGCGGGCAGTGGCGCAGGCAGAGACACTGGTACTTGCATTCAAAATGGGGTCCGCGGAGTGTAACAAATGCGATCAAAAAAACAAGAAACGGCAAGACAAACGACTCAAGGGGATCCAGCCCCTGTTTCCCGGCGGCGCTGCAGCTCCATCCCGACATCTTCAAAAAGCGCGGCCATCCTAGGGCCCCTGGGAAAAAGTAAGCCTGCTGGCCAGACACTGTCCGCATACGCAACAAGCTGGAGCTCGCTAGAGCTCAAGCGCGTGAGGTCTGCATTTGGGGCACTGGCGGTCACAATCGCAGCAATGATGTGCTGATTGAGAAGGCCGGCCGGCAGGTGGAGCTGCCTCTGCTCTGGGACGCTGTGAATCTTGGCCATGGCACCCACAAGCCGCACCCGTGGACCCTCGAGGTCAGGGTACGTCGTCTTGAGCAACGACGGTACCCGCGGCGCAGCGGTAACCGTGTCCGTGCCCGGGCTCGCGCTCGCGCCCGTACCAGAGCGATGAGCACCAGCGCCAGTACGATGGGTAGGGCGTGCAGAAGCGGAGGAACGAATGGCGCTGGTGCTCACCTTGGCCTTGTTCTTCCTCGGGGTGTCGCCGTAGTTGATCTTGTTGGCTCGCGGGCGCAAGCTTCTTGACGGCTCGCCCGCGCCCGCGCCCTCGCCCTCGCCCTCGTCATCGCCCTCCCCCTCATCATCGGATGCGGGTGCTGGGGCCTTGGCGTTGGCCTTGCCCTTGCCCTTGCCCTTGACCCGCGTGACGGGCGTCTTGTCCTTGGCGGCGCCGCGAAGCTTCTTGGGCGCCGGCCGCTCCTCCGCCTCGGTCTCTGTCCCAGCAGCCCGCTTGCGCTTCTTCGGCGAGCCCGAAGCGCCTTGCGCAGATGTTTCCGCCGCTGGGGCGGCTGCAGCCTGCGCCATCCTCAACAGCTCCTGCAGGAACACCGGGTCCAGGTTGTTGATGTCGATGAGCCCGGGTTGCGGTGCTGCTGCGGGCGCTGCGGCGGCGGGCTTGTCGGCGGGCTTGGTTGCGGCGGCCTTCTTGGCCGCCCTGTCCGCTTTGACCTTGTCCGCGGCGACCTTCTTGGCGGCGGCCCTTTCTGCGGCGGCCTGGTCTGCGGCGGCCTTTTCCGCGGCAGCCTTGTCCGCGGCAGCCTTGTCCGCGGCGGCCTTTTCCGCGGCGGCCTTCCTCTCTGCGGCCTTCTCCGCTCGCTTTTCCTTCGCGGTCTTGGGCTTCGTCGGGGACTCGGGCGCGGGCGTGGGCTCGGGCTCGGCCTCGGGCTCAGCCTCGGGCTCAGCCTGGGCCTCCTGCTCCTCGTCACTGTTCTGTTGAATGGAACAGTGAGCAATAAAGAAAGTGAAAATACGTGATAGCATACCCCGGCGGTGTCGTCGTACTGCCCTCGACGGGAAAGCCTGCGGCGCTTGGGCGGCTGCATGCTGTTAGCACATGACTCATGAGCGCAGAGAGCGTACACACCTCGTGCTCGGCCTGCTCCTCATCCTCCTCGTTCTCCTCGAGCGCGCGTTTGCGCTGAGCAGCCTTCTTCGCCGGCTTTGCGGGGGACTTCTTGGGCGAGGGCGCGACCTCCTTGACGCCTGCCATGCGGCTCTCGTCGTCCGAGTTGACGATGTTGCTGCCGGTCTTGCCAGACTTGCTGCCAGAAGCGCCCGAAGTCTTGTCCTTGGACTTGGAGGCCTTGGCGGCACTGGCGTCCGCGCCCGTGCCCGCGCCCGCGCCCGAGGTCTTGCGCTTGCCCGCTGCACTGCCCTTTGCCGCGGCACTGGCGGCGTCGTTCTCGGCCTCATCGTCGGCGTCGACGTCGTGCACCACGCGCGGCTTGTACGTCGCCCACGACGGCATGGTCCTGACCGTCTTGGGCAAGTTCTCGACCGCGATCTGAGCAGGGAGGCCGATGACCTGGCCGTTGTCGAGCAAGGCGCGGCGCGTGCCCGTGTATGCCTGGACCTCGTCCGAGGCGCCAGGAAGCGGACGGAAGGGCGCTGTGAGCGTCAAGATGTACTTGGGCGGCGCGTGCTCTGACGGCGGCAAGGACTTGACGAAAGCGGGCGGGAGCTTGATGCGCGGGACGAATGCGTACACGTCCTCGTGCCATAGGCCAGCCAGGAGCGCCTTCTGCGCGGGGATCAAGCAGCTAAACTGCGTCTTGGACTTCTCGCCCAGCATGTATACCGACGGGTGCCAGTTAACCCACGTCACGCTGTTGGTCTTGAGCGTGTTGTGGGCCTTGACCAGCACCCAGCTGTTGTTGTGGCCGAGCGGCATGTTGGAGTCTGGCGGGCTCGTGAGATTGGGCGTGGGCACGGGCACGGGCGCGGCCGCGGGCGCGAGCGCGAGCGCAAAACTCACCCGCAAAGACCTTCTCCATCTTGGCCCGGGCGGCCTCGATATCCACCTCGCTGTAGTCGAAGACGCTCTTGATGCGCGGGAAGTCGGGGATGTCGAGCTCGAGGCCGGTGATGTCGAGGACGCTGCGAAACTCGGTGTTCTTGTCCTCGCCTCCAAGTGTGATGAAGACGAGGTGACCCTCGGGTATATCCTCGGCGCCAGCGCCGGCGTCCTCGTCGTCCGAGTCCGAGATCTCGACGACCTCCTTGGGCGCATCCTTGCGGCCGGTGTTCTTGCGGCCAGTGTTGCTGGGCCCGGCGGTCGCTGCCTGCTCTGCGGGTTTGCCGCGATGCCGCTTCTTCAGCGAATTGTTGGCGAGCTCCAAGTTGCGCTCCTCGACCATGGCCGCCGTGGTGGGCACCGACACGCGATTCAAGAGCTTGCCGCCGGCAGCCTCGCGTGCGAGATCTCCAGCCTCCTCCAGCCGCTGGTTCCTGGGGCGCGGTGAGTAATGAACAACGGGGCGGGGAGTGCGAGCGACGTACAGGCAATGGATGTGGAACAACCTCGTGAACTCCTCCGGCGTCATGTGCAGCTTGTGCTCGACGAACTTGCGAGCCCCGTGCGTCCAGTGGACGCGGGACATGCCCTCGGCCCTTGCATCCATGTCCGGGCGCGAGCCGCAGGTGAGCAGCAGCGTGTCGTGGTCGTTGACGCCGGCATTCCAATTTGCCTGCAAGCACAAGTCAGTCGCGTGAAAGAGGCGCGGGCCCGGGCGCGGGCGGGGACACGGGCGGGGGCGCAGACGTACGTGGTAGGCCTCTGTCTCGAACGCTTTCGCGAACTCCTTGCGGCGCTGGGCCTCGGTGACGCTCCCCTCCTTGAAGGGATGGCTCGCCGAGTGCTGGGCGAGGATCGAGTCCATGTAGATGCCGCCCTGCACCTTGTGGATCCTGTTCCAGCAGTCGTTGACCTCCCCGAGCGTGTACGTGTTGCCCTTGTTGCCGAAAAGCTCGTCGAACTCGCGGCGCAAGGTGTAGCCTAAATCGGAAAGGTCAGAAGGCGGGAAAAGAACAAAAGAAAAAAGCAAACATACCCGGCTCCTTGTTTTCGAGCCAGCGCCGGAAGATGGCCATCCTGGACGACTTGTTGGCCGTGCTGGCGCTGCTCACCATATCCGTTGTCGCTTTGGAGACGCGCTCTGGTGACACGCCCGTCGCGCCCGCCACATAATTGGTGAGGGAGCGCAGGTGCACCTGAAGGCGACCCAACACCTCGAGCTCCTGCTCGCTGACGCGCCCGCGGCCGCGCACGGCGGGCCCAGTCTTCTGAGGGTCGCGCCTGGCCTCGAGCGCGTTGATCGCGATGACCAGCTGCTTGAAGTTGGTCTTGATGTCGGCGAGCGCGAGGTAGGGATAGTTCTCGAGGCTGGTGTCGGCCTCCCAGCGGTCCTCGATCTCGCCGTCATCGTCCGACGGCTCGTGATCGCCCTGCTCCTCGTCGTCCAGCTCGCCCTGCTCCTCGTCGTCGAGCTGTTCCAGCTCTGCCTGCGGCGGCGGTGTGTGGCTTGGCGCCGGTGCGCGCAGCTTTCCGGCAGCCTTTTCGGACAGCGGCTGCGGCGCCGGAAACAGTGATGGCACAGGCACGGCGGTCTTGCGCTTGTCCGCCTTGTCCGCCGGCAGCGACTTGGGTGCGGGCGCGGGCGCGGGCGCGGACGCAGAGGCCTTGGGCACGGAGCCAGCGGTCTTGAGTGTGGGCGCCGCGGCCTTGGGGACTGACGCGGCGGCCTTGGGGACTGGCGCAGTGGCCTTGGGAACGGACGCGGTGGCCTTGGGCACCGACGCGGTGGCCTTGGGCACCGACGCGGCAGGCTTGGGCGCAGAGGCTGCGGCCTTGGGCGCAGAGGCTGCGGGCGCGGGCGCGGACGCGGACGCAGACGCCTTGGGCGCGGAGCCCGCGGTCTTGAGTGTGGGCGCGGCGGCCTTGGGCACCGACGCGGCGGCCTTGGTCGCAGAGGCGGCGGGCTTGAGCGCGGGCGCGGGCCTCTTGGGGCGCATCTCGTTCTTTGCGAACGGGTCTGCGCCCGTGTCCGACTCGTCGGACGCCTCCGGCGAGAGCGCCCCAGATGGGCGCACGGTGTTGTCGGACGTCGCGCGCGCCCGAGCCTGAGTGACGGGCGCGGGCGCGACCGCACGCGCCGAGGCCGGGCGCTGTCGAGACGTCGCGGGCGGAGCGGGCGCGGGTGGGGCGCCAAGTCCCTCGAGGCGCGGGCGGGACGTGCGCGCAGGCGCGGGCGGGGACTGCGGTGTGGGCGCGGGCCTGTCTTCCCCGTCCGATTCAGGGACAACCTGGGGAAACAGTGAGCATGGGCAATGGATGGTATTGGCTCAATTACCTTTTTTTTCTTGCCCTTCTTGAGCGGCGGCAAGGGGGGAGCCTCCTCCTCGTCTGAGGACGGCGCGGGCATCGAGGACGTCTTGCGCTTTTTCTGCGCCTTTTTCTGCTCCTCCTTTTTCGCTGCCGCGCGCAGGGCCTGTTGTGCAATAAGCGCCACGTGTAAATTACCAACCACAGAGACATACCTCGCGCTTTGGCTCGCTGTCGGACACCTCCTGGGTGCTCTCCCTGCGCAGCACCTTCGTCGGGCTGGTCTCCTCCACTTCAGAGGGCCCGCGGTCGACGTACTCGCTGTCGGACGCGTCCTGGGTGCCGGGCTGCATCTCGGGCTGCGCCTCGTCGTCGGTGAACCCCATGCTGGGGAACTGCGTGTACTTGATATGTAGTGAGTGATCCGAAATAAGAATAATTTAAAAAAAACGCACCGGTGGGCCCGCAGGGTCCGCGAACGTGACCTTGCGTGGCTGCTGCTGCTCTTGCTCCTCGTCGTCATCGTCGTCGTCGTCGACGCCGACGTCGAGGGTGCTCTGCACCGCGCGGACGTCCTCAGACCCAGTCTCGGGCTCAAGGACGGCGGGCACGGCCACAGGCGAGGTCGCGGGTGGCGGCGCCTGTTCCTCGTTCTGGTCCTCCAGCTGCTCGTCGGCGTTGCGTTCCTCCGATTCGGGGGACGCGGGCGCCGGGACCGCCTCGCGCGATTGACGCTTGGCGCGGCCGCGTTTTTTCTTCCTGTCGTCGGCAGCCGCAGGTGCAGGCTCAGGCGAGGCCGACTGGCGCTCTTCCTGGGCCTCCACAGCTGGCTCTGAGCTGGCGAAGTTGCGCCCCTGCAGGCGGGTGAGTCACAGGGCGTGGCACGCGTGTGCCACGTACCTGGGGCCGGCTCGCATTTTTTTTCGTGGATGCGGCGGAGGTCGACCTGGAGGGCATCTGCGGCGCGTCAGCGCGGCCCTAGACACGCTCAGAGGCGCGGACGCACGGTTGATGGGCGGGGCGCGGCTGGGTGGATGCGGGGTGCGGGGGTGGTTCGATGACGGACACGGGCAAGGACGGATCGCGGAGTTTGAACTCCGCATCCGGCCGCGAACCCACCCGCCGAACATGGCACAGGACGGCAATAGAGCCCGGTCCTGTGCCCCAAAATGCACAGGTTCGCGTCTTGTGTCATAAATGCTCGCCCAAAGTAATTTATTTGCGATTTAATTCATTGGGGCGCGAGTCTCAGCCTTGGGACTTTGTCAACATGCACTCCTGGCCGCGTAGCACGCCAGGGACGGCGTCTCACGTCTTGCTTGATAGTGGTATAATGTGCGGCCCGCCCGCGCGCAACTCTGGAACACCTCTGATGCCCGATAGGACTGCGTGTGCGTTGTGGGGAACATGATTTGTGAGGCAAAAACATGTATTTCCCACGAAACGCGACCCAATAACGCGTTTTCCGAGCCTTAAACGTGTGCACATCGTGGAGAGGATCTGTTAAAACGTCCCCAAACCGTTTGTAGGATGCTCGGTATGGTCCTCGTTGCTGGTCAAGCGAGGCAGTTCTGGTGTACTTGTTGCAATAATCGGCCTCCTGCACTCCTTCCGACCACTTCAACCATGGACCGCCCTACTTTCTGCGCTAGACTGTGTGGGATGGGATACAAACCCACCGTAAGACTGAATCAGATCGTCTGAGTGCCTGTATCCCGTGAAATATAGCTTATACTGGTGGAGGGGTGAACAGGACCAGCTTCAAACTTCGTATTCTCGACCTCCCATCGCTTCCAAGTGGTTTTCTGGGCTTGGGGGTACTTTAAATATGTTTAATACACGATTCCAGTGCTCGGTATGTTGTCTAGGGTGTACTTCTCGGCCTGGTGGTGGTTGGTGACTTCAGACTTTGACACACACATTGAGACACGTTACAGCGTATCAAGATCCATTTGTGTATCGTGGAATACATGTTTACAAAGAAGAGAATGAAAGTAACGAGGTAGAGACAAGAGTCCGTGCTTAGAAAGATGTACAGACACAAATCCATTCATAATGGCCACCGAGGCGGCAAGCGCCCAAAGGCCTGGCTCATGCGCTGGGAGAACGTCTCCAGACGCGGGGGCAATGTGGCGTACGCTCCAGACGTCCTTGAGCGATAGCCTGATGCCCCGGGCGCCCTGATACTCGGCCTCCCTCAACAATGCCAGTATGAGGTTCATGACGGACTTGATGAACACATCAGAAGCGCGTAAAGGGGGGCGGAAAAATGTGCGTACCTTTCCCAAGGTCCACCCCTGGTCCACGTCATTTGGGACGCCATAGAGGTCGATCCTGAGACGCTTTACCCAAACTGCAGCAAGGCCCCAGGTTTCTCCGTCTCGCACGGGCACCAGGACAACGTCGCGATCCCAGAACTGTGTACCGCTCACTGAGGCAAACAGCCGCGACGCGACCTGACCCTCCGCCCATGTTGCATGGCATGTGGGATCGAAAATGGCGATGTGGTCGGCGTTGTCAGGAAACTCGAGGCTGACGGCCGCCAGCACTGCGTAGAATGCGTCGCCCGTCAGCCGCGACGTCCTGAGGAACTGCTCCTGGTCGGGGACGGCGACGCGCAGCGGTTTAAGCCCGTCAGACGCCGGACGGCGGAGGGCGGCCACGGGCGCGGCCACGGGCGCGGGGACTTGCGCTGCGTCGTCCAGCCAGGTGTCAACATCTGCATCATCAAGCTGAATGAAGAGTCAGCGACCTGGGTAAATAGGCATGCCCGCACTGACCGTTGGGGCTGGTAAAGCCTTCAAAAGAGGTAACTCCTCCTCTGTGGCGGCGTCCGGCTCATCTGACTCCTCGTTATAGTCGGCAGGCATCACAAGCGCAAAAACGTCGGCGATGTCGGCGTCCTCGTCCTCGTCCTCGCTCTCGATATTTGCGACTGGCGCGTGCGCTCCGAGCGTGTAATGGCGATTACTGTGAGGCGTAGACGGTGGTGTTTGCAGTCCGACCTCCTCAGTGATGTGTCCCGCATCCTCCGCCGAGGACGCATCTGCATCACCCTCATCCAGCTCTGGCGCATCTCCAGCAGATGGCGGCGCACGTTCCTCCACCGGAAGAGCAGGAGGGGGCGCTGAAACTGAGGGAGCGCTCTGTGCCTGCGCCTGCGTCCGCGTCGCCGCCCGCGCCTGCGCCTCGGCCAATGCGTCCCTCACGGCTGAAATCCATCGGTGAGAAGGCGTTTGCAAGCCGCTGCATGCTGCTGCAATGTCCTCCAGGCGGGCCATCTCCCGGCGAAGGGATGGCATTAATAGATGGTCTGTAGGCATGTCAGATCGGGTGTAGGCAAATGCAGGACTAAACTCGTACTTTCAGGGTCGTACATGGCCCTTGCAATTGCGCAGCTTTCCAGCGCCAGCCAGTCATACAGCTGCGATTCCTCGCGCGTCAGACGCTTGCGCTCTTCAGTGCATCGATCGAGTGCGAGCTGCGATCGGATTGCATTGCGGACCCGAGGATCTTTGAGCCAGAGCGCGTCGTCGCCGGGAATGCTGGACACCCAGACATCGTCCAGCAGGCTGGGGTCGTTCTTGAGGTCCGTGAGGTCCGTGGAAAGCTCCTCCGGCAGAGGATAGTCCTTGTCCGCCGGTAGCAGCTCGCGAGCCTTTGCGCAAAGGGCATTATAGCGAAGGATCGCCTTGCGAATGGCTGGGGAGCGCTTCTGAATGGAGCGAAGCGTGCGCTGATGCTGCTTTGTGCCTGCTATCCGTCAGAGCCATCAAAAGCCATGTGGGAAATGTTTTAGACGTACCCAAGGCCTCCCCCATTCCACCTGCGGCTTGGTCCAAACGATCCCACTCGAAGAACCGACCAATGAGCTTCTTTCTTGCTATGCATTTCGCGTCATAGGCCATGACAAGCGTGCGGACAAAGTCGTATCCGAACTCGCGAATGGCGGGGAAGTCGTCGCCAACATCGAGGGTAACATAGAGGGCCTCGGCCTGGCTGGAAAGCGCGGTATGGCTCTCGCGAAGGTCGTGAAGATGGCGCCGTGCGTCAGCTCGGGCCTGGGCATCCGCTTCAGCTTTCTTGACGGCAGCTTCCGCAGCAGCAATCGAGTCTTCAACAGCGTCGATCTGGTCCTGAAGGGTCATGACGGCCTCAAGCTCCTTTTTGAGACGCGGTGCGGTACCTGGCACAAGGATCAGCGCGGTCACGGGCACGGGCACGGGCACGGGCGCGGATGCAGACTTACGACGGCGAACCTCGAGCTGTGTTTCGCGTTGAATTGCCCATTGAGATCGCAAGAATTCGGCAGTACGGCCAGACTCCCGCACGGTTGCCTTGGCAGCCTCCTCGCGTTTGACGAGCAGGACCCACTTCTTGTATAGCCATGACCCTTGATCCTGCAGCATGTTCTCTGCAATCCATTGGATCTGCCGATCGAGTACGATAAGGTGATGATTTTTCTGATGCCAGGTGAGTCAGATAAAGAGGGTGTTGTCAAGCACAAACTCACCGAGGCGTGGCGCAAAATGCCAATGAGTTTGCGAAGTTTCGACCAAAGACGCTCCACTCCTTCACCATCGGTAAGCCCGAGCCCAGGCTTCAGGCGGGGGCTGTACACAAGCTGGCACTCCCACTCGTGGGCATAGGCATGCATTGCGCTCGTGGCGAACATGATCCGCTTCTCGACAGACTCGGGCATGATCGCAAACTGCGATGTAGGACATTAGAACGGTCATGGGCATGGGCGCGGGCGCGGGCGCGGGCGAGGACGCCGACACCGACACTCACCGACTTCATCGTCTTGTCGGCCACACACCCGATGTCGTATAGCGTCATCATGTTGTGCGTGTCGGGGAGGTGCAGCATGAGCCACAGGAGGAGTCCCACAGCGTACTTCTGCTGCTCGCCGGGCGTATCGATGTTGCAGAAGAAGAGCGGGACGTCATGGCGGCAGACAATTGCGGCGAGCCCTTTATCGTCGTGCTTGTTGCCCCCGGCCTTCGTACGGGAGCCATCCGCAGCCGTGTGCGAGCTTTCACACTGCTTGAGGGCTGCCTCAGGAATCTCCATCGTGTGTGGCCGGGCGCCCTTCCCGCGCAGTTCGTCGAGATCTTCTCCAACCGCGTCGATGAACTCCTTGGGCACAAAGGCCACAAACTCGTGGGCAGTGGCAGGGTCTACGCCAGCCAGGATGTCGCGCTTCTGACCGAAAGTCGCGTCGATACTGGTTTGCGAGTCGCCACCTCTGAAAAATGAGATTAGCAACAGAATGAGCTCTGAGAGCAAACAATACACACTCGAACAGGGGTATCCCACTTTTTGCCATGGCATGGCACTTCGGGCAAGCGCGGACGAGGTACTGAGCGATGTCCTTGCGTCCGGCAACAAAGAGCCCATAGCGAGCGGCGACCTTGATCCATCGCAGCCAGGCTCCAGACGCGCTGTTGCCCGATTGGCCTTGTGCCCGCGCCCGCGCCCGCGCCCGTGCCTGAGGCCTTGTCGCAGTCTCCTCAACGACCGGCTGCACTTCCTCTTCCTCTGGAGCCCGCGCACCCACATCCTCCGCCTTTCTAGGATACCATGCGGGCCTCTCTGGCTTCACACGCTCCTCTATTACGACTTCCATATCATCATCGTCAGCGCCTGACTCAGAGTGGAACAGTTGTCTATCCCGAATATCTCCCTCGTCAGGCACGTCCTCAACGGTGGGGAAGGGAACTCTGGCACGCGGAGGGTCCGGAGTGTGATGGGGCGTCGCCGGTGGAGTCAGAATGGCGGCATCGGCGTGGGCGTGAACGGGGATGCGGGCACGGGCGGGGCCGCGGTCACTGACACGAGCGCCGGCCTTGGCAAGGGCGGCCGCCTCAGCCAACTCCATGAGCTCGTCGGCGGCCTCCAAGCGGGTGCGATCGAGGCATCGCAGTGTTCGCGTCTTGATGTGTGCTTGCACCGCGTCGTAGAATTGCATGATGTGTAGGAGAATCTTGTAGTACGGTTCTTGTATTGGCTGGCCCTGAATGCTGCTGAGTGCTGTGCCAATCCTCACGAAAACTGCAAACCTTGCAGTTGCGCAAAACGTATCCGTTGGCACGATGCTGCTCGTGCAATGACGCCGCAAGGGACTTGACAGAGTTGCCCCCATGGCGGATCAAGTCTAAAAGAAGATTCAGCACATTGATTGAGAAGCCATATCCTGGCATGCAGGGTCCGGAGGGAAACAGTCCCTCGGCCGCAAGAATGAGGGGAAGAGAAGTGTGAGCACAAATCTTGTATTTGCGGATCTTGAAGCCTGTTTGAAAAATGAGAATCAAACACCTTGCAGTTTGCACAGGAGCTCACTCGTGTGGTAAATGCAAATGACGGCCTTGGTACGTGCACTCTTTGCGCACTTTGCGCCGAGGCAACCGTCGACCGGTGGGCCGCTTGCGCAGATGATGCCCGTGGTCGGGTCCGCGGCCGTGTCCGCGCCCGCGCCCTCGACCGCGAAGCGCAGGAATGGATCCACCAGCTTTGGGACAAGCTCGTTCCACCGCGAGTACTCCTTGACCTTTGAAACGGAAGGCTCATCAGCGTTGGAACGCGTTCTTTTGGGGCGGGTAATGGGATGATAGGTAAACTCGTAGCTTGGGCCAAGAACATCATTGAGTCCGCCGTCGTCGGCGGGTTCCGGTGATGGCGCCCGCGTTGACAGCTGCACTGTTTGCGCCGCCTGTTGAAGGCTGTCCTCCTGCCTGACAGGAGGCGCTGACGCGCTGAAGCGAGCGGGGTACTGCCGATGCGACTTCGGTGTTGTAAACCGCTTCTTGAGTTTGTTCATGAGGTGGGCAGCCGGATTATCGAGGCCACCACGAATAGGTGCCGACTTTGCGTTCCTCCGCCGCGCCTCGCGACGCATGCCGGCGGTGACATGGGCAATGTTGACGGAAATAGTGGGCTGGGGACGCATCGGAGGGCAGGATGAAAACTTTTCTTCCGGATCATCCGGAGTATTCCGCCCGGCTCGGGCCGTCCCAACAGCCGTCGGATGCGACACAGGTGGTCCGTGCGCGCATTCCCCTCACGCGCTGCAACGATCGCGCACCAAGTCCTACAGCCCAGCCTCAGAGGTTTAAAGAGATGGAGAGGAAGAGACCTCACGTGACAGATAAACATCGGGAAATGGCAGGCCGGTGAGCAGGGACTGCGGCACCGACCGCGACCTCGACTGTACTAAGTGCCGTGAAAGTGCGGCTCAGGCGGTGCCCGCGACCGTCTCGGCCGAGTCCGTGTCCGCGCCCGTGCCCGTGCCCGTTCCCATATCATTGTCGAAGTAAAACTCAGCAAATATTAAGATCTACTACAAAGACATCATAGCACCAACGTGGGAATCCAATATCTGTGATTGCATTGACGAGTGGCTCAAAAATCTATACCGAGCCCGTGCCCATGTCCACCTCGGCCGAGCCTGCGCCCGCGCCCGCACGAGTGTGTATGTGAATGTCAGAACGAAGTAAAATTCAGCAAATACTGAGATCTACTACACCAGAAATATTGACATCTAATACACAAGCAAACAGTGAGATCTACTACGCGGACATCATAGTAGCCACATCGAGAGTGATGATCTGTGTCTTGCGGAGCAGCAAATATTGAGATCTACTACACAGAGATCATGAACCTGCACGCATCGAGATCTATTACGAAGACATTAGTCCTATTCAGATCTATTACCCAGACATGAGTCCTATGCAGATCTATTAAGCAGACATTATACTGAGCGGACAGTTGATGTCTGTGCCTGCGCCCGCGCCGGCGCCCGCGGCTGACGCTCGGCGCTTGCCGATGGCGAGGCGGCGACGACCGGCACTTTCCGGCGGCGGGGGAACGACGCTCGGCACTTTCCGGCGGCGGGGGGACGACGACCGGCGCTTTCCGGCGGCGGGCGGACGACGATCGGCGCTTTCCGGCGGCGGGCGGACGACGATCGGCGCTTTCCGGCGGCGCGATATGCAGGCGCGGGCGCGAGAAAATCCAGGGGGGTACCCCCTATGCGCGGCCGCGGCCGCGGGCGCGAAAAAATCCCAGGGGTACCCCCCTAACCCATCGGCCGCGGCCGCGGGCGCGAAAAAATCCCAGGGGTACCCCCCTAACCCATCGGCCGCGGCCGCAGGCGCGAAAAATCCCAGGCCTACCCCCTATCTGCGGCCGCGGCTGCGGGCGCGAAAAAACCCGTGGGCACCCCACTAACCCATCGGCCGCGGCCGCAGGCGCGAAAAAACCCCAGGGGTACCCCCTAACCCATCGGACGCGGCTGCGGGCGCGAAAAATCCCAGGGGCACCCCCCTATGCGCGGCCGCGGACGCGGGCGCGAAAAAACCCACGGGCACCCCACTAACCCATCGGACACGGCCGCAGGCGCGAAAAAACCCCAGGGGTACCCCCCTTAACCCATCGGACGCGGCCGCAGGCGCAGAAAAACCCCAGGGGGGTACCCCCTTAACCCATCGGACGTGGACGCGGGCGCGAAAAAACCCCCAACGGGGTACCCTCGCCCACGTCCGAGGGGGTGACGCGCGGGAATTGTTTGATACTGAGTAATTCCCGCGCGTCACTTCCGGCGTCCGGTAGTTAGGTGGTCGCTTGCAGAGTTTCGTCACGCTCTCCACTACGGAAGCGGAATATGTTGCTGCATGCGAGGCTGGTCAAGAGCTCGTCTGGCTCCGTCACCTCTTTGCTGGCTTTGGCTACAGTCTGGCAGGACGCTCTAGCCTCGTAACCAGGCACTGAAGGAGAGGTTCGAGAGCGATGGGTCAGTCGGGAGCGGGAAGCATCCGGTGTTTGTGGATTGTCTTTTCGGTGTTTGTTAGTATTTGGCGCGCGCTCGGAACCTCTCCTTAGAGCCTGGTGAATCTTGTAGAGGCGAGCACGCCGTGCGGCCTTCCCGACACAACCTGCCTCTCAACTTGGCCCATGCATGGAGATGCTGAATGGCTTCTGAAATGCTATATAAACCCCGGGTTTAATATCAATATTTCGACGAGCAATGTCGGTTTACTCTGAGCCGGAGGTAAATCTCCCCGTCGCCTCGCACAAGCAGGGAGGCTCTTGGTGCACAAAACCTGTACTATCAGCACTTTCGGTACCTAAAACATGTGAGAGGGCACTTTCTTGTGAGGGCAGAGGTCCTTGGACGACGCCGCCGTCTGGTATGCTGGCTGCCGTTGCAGCTCTTGGACATGTTTTGGAGGCGCCGGACAGGGCATTTGCGCCCTCAAACTGCGCGCACATACTTATCATGTGCCCGCGAGCCTTGGTGAATATTTTCGTGATTTATCGTATGCGAAGGCTGCACGGCGTGCTCGTCTATACAAGATTCACCAGACCTCAAGGAGAAGTCCGCGCCGCGACCAAACAAAAGACAAACAACGAAAAGCCGGAGCGGCCGGACCGACTTGAGGTCTGGTTACGAGACTAAGGACGCTCCTCCCCGATGAAAGTCGACAACAAGTCGGCTGTGCAGGTCGCACGGAATCCGGAACACCACGGCCGCATGAAACACCTCGATACCAAGTTTTTCTGGCTTCGCCACGAGGTGAATCGCGGCCTGATACGTATCGACTATATACCGACAGCGTCCATGCCCGCGGACGTGATGACCAAGAATCTCTCTCGTGTTAAACTCGGCACCATGTGCCAATTACTCGGACTTTCGGACAATCCGCTCGACTTTAAGTCTTGAGCGTTTCTCTCTCTGTCTATCTTATTATCTCTGGGACTGTTTCGTTCTGTTTCTCTGCATCTTTATGCCCCGTATCGGGTCAGGGGGGTGTGTTAGGATACTACGATTATGACGCGTTACGGGACACGATACGGACTTAGTAGCTTACACCCGGACTCTCTTTTATGCTGGGTTCCGGGCGGTGTGGCACTCTTGCCCTTCGTGCTCACACCGTCCGGGACTCAGGTACGTTGTACTTCGCACTCAGTGCTCTATAGACATTGCCCTTCGTGCTCACACCGTCCGGGACTCAGGTCCGGTCTCCTTTGCTGCGCGCACACGGCCCCAGAGAGCGGGACAACAGCAATGTCCTCGGAGACAAAGCGGGAGGTTCTGTCAGTAAATGGTAATTTGTACTCCAGTTTCGTGGTTTCCGGCCGAAGGTCAAAGAAATAGCCCATATTACACTCGATCTGATTGACCCTGCCAGTGCGGGCGACCGCGATTGCCCGGTGACCGGTGTCGGAGACGGCAATGCACCAGAATATAGACACAGTATCATCTGGTGATCCCGAGATGGTCAGCTCAGTGACAACATCGGTCGCGAGATCCCAGATAAGTAGCATACTCCTTTCCCCAGGGGTGACAAGGCACTGGTCTATCAGGACGGCAGTGTCATTCCTGATGAACTTTGCCTGAGAGAAAACTCCATTCTCGGCAGGGTTGTCTAACTGGTAGAGGATGGCGCCGGACCTGGTGCTGATGACACAGACCCGTTCGCCCGAAGTGGAAACGAGCCGCCGGCCATTCGAGGAGACACACAGATGGTCGACCTCGTCGTGGTCGTCGGCAAGCGCATGAGTACTGAGGAAAACATTGCCAGTGTCCACATGGCAGAGGTCAACAGTGCCATCGACTGAGTCACTGATGGCGATCCACTGTCCAGATGGCGCAATGGCAGCGCACGTAATATCGGTCATGGATCGATCGGACGAGGGAGATGGGTGTATATCCCACCAGACCGGCCACTCCGAGATTATCCCAAGGCTGCAGCGAAACGCGGGAGAGCCAGCTTGGAGCGTGTTGCTCGTTGCCAAAAGCTTTGAAGATGATGGGAGCATGGGAACGGCAGAAAGGTAGACCTGGTGCGGACAGGCCCTGATCGCAGGAGCGAATTCCAGCACAAGCCGCCAGATGTCAAACAGCAGCTCTCTAGTATCCCGGGGAAAATCGGGGGCCTTTGAATTCATCAGCAGGGAAACACGATTGGTGGATCACAGGACTCACAGAGCACAGACAAATTAAAAGTGGGAACGAAGTCAGCATTCTGTCCACGGCATCGAGGAAGCCGATGGCCTCGGTCCATTCCAGTAGCAGCCCGTGGCAGAGATCATGAAGCTGCGGCGTGGCTCCGAGATCCCCACCGCTGAGAGCCAAATGAACAAACCAGTGCTTGCACGCATACTGGACCGGCATAGGCAGGTATTTATCAACCAGTGCCTGCAGATCGTCAATTTGGTCCCGCATAACGCAGGGGTCTGGAAGTCGGCAGATGTTGGGAACAAGGACTCCAGGGCGCATCAGCAGCGTCAGACAGCTGCCGGAGACGGCGGTGTGGTGCTGGGCTAGGTTGATATGGAATTCCGGATCGACGCAACGCTTCGCATCGACCAGAAACTCGCCGAAGCTCGCATGCAGTGGTCGCATCGGAGCGCCTTGATTTCCGGGATCGAAACTGAGGACCGCGCCGAGTCGTTCCAGAACAGGTAGGATGTCGTTTTCGAGGCTGAAACCACTGAGAGCGGCCAGTACAGAAGGCGAGATGTGGTCCTGAAGCACGGCCACGTGTCCGAGAAATGCTCGGATGCTGTCCCGCTTCTCGCGAAGGAAATCTGGCGGAAAGGCGTTCTGAAGCACAAGGGTGTACAGCTCGTCTAGGCGCTGCAGCGCCGTCTTGGGCTTCTTGCGCGCGATCATAACGAGGCGATCCATCCCCTGGGTGATGGCAGCGCGGTACTGCTTCAGAAACTCGATGGCGGTAGTAGCGTAAATGAACAATCCCGCCGCGAGATTCGTTAGGTCATCCGGAGCATCAGGATACTGGAAGAAGAGAGACTGCCGTGGGCCTTCGGGAAGCTCTGCGAGGGCGTTGTTAAAATAGAGGCGGATGTCCGCGTCGATGATCGGCCGTGGGATCTCGTGCAAAATGAACCTTCGAGCAGAGCTGAACATCCTCGCCTGGAACGCATCCTCGATGTGAACCTCGGGGCGCGAGGTAACAAAGACACGAACGGGGAAAGAGATGTAAGACAATGCATCCATCATGAGGTAAAGCATACGGTAGACCAGATCCTGCGCGGAGTCGGTACACTCGTCGACAGCGTCGACAACAATAATAACGGGGTGGTGATCTGACTGGAGTGGTGCGAGCAAGCCAGCAAACAGGTCCTTCGCTTGGAGATCCAGGTTCTGGCGCGCACCATGCTTAAGATGGCCCTGGATGACCTCGAGGGCGTTGTCGCGCAGGGCGGGCACGTTGAGAATGAGCTGGTGAGCGAGGGTGGGGAAGAAGACCCCAGTGGTACTCAGAAGCGCAGAGCCGCGCATAAAGAAGAACGAGGCGCCGAGGCACCCTGCCTTATCGGCGCGTCGGGCTAGCTCGTAGGCGATGGTCGACTTCCCCGTACCAGCGCCGCCACTGAGGATATAGAACGGATGTTCTTTCTGGCTCTCGGTTTCTGCAGCGGCCCACTCGTCCAGCGCCTTCAAGAGCGCCTCCCGCGTTCCCGCAAGCAAGTGGCCATGGCGAGCGTGGACGCTGGCACGATAGCCGGCTTCGGCGCTGGGTAGCTTGTCTAGAGCTTTCTCGAGTTCTTCAGGGAAGAAGTACGATCAGTAATCCACAGTATACAACCCGTGAGAGAGACCGACCGGCTTCTCGATGACGCGCCGAATTTGCCTTCACCTCCGCGGCGACTTTGGCGAGAACGATTTCGACAGCAAGCTGCCCCGCTAACTGCGTCATTCTAAAGTTAGATCAAGCGCACCGTCGCGCGTGCGACATACCATGAAGTCCTCTCGGGCTTGACGCAAGTGGTCACACATTTCCTTGAGTATGTCCGCGTTCCTGTTCGCTAACACTGTGCGTCGCACGGCTGTCTGACTTTGAAGCTTCGCAGCGTTGACATTGATCTCGTCCAGACGCCTGTGCGTCAGTCAGTACAGTTGCGCGTGCAGTGCGGCACCCTGGACTAGCGCTTACCGCTGCAGGTGGTCTATTCTATTGGTCAGTTCGGCCGAAGACCCTAGCTGTGCCTGGGCGAGCGTGGTCGGCAGTGCCTGCGCCGTGATGTATGCGCGGACAGTATCGTTTGCAGCCTTCAGCGTCTCCGTGAGCGCCCCGATCTGCGCGGCAACGTCCTTGCATAGTGCGCTATTGTCGCGGATGCGCTAGGAACGAGGATCACGCGCGTGCGGATGGAGGCAGCCCGGCAGCTTGCCTTGTAATGCACGATGATGCCCAGCAGCGTCTTCGCAGGGCCTTCCAAGCCCTTGACGCCGCTCCCGCTGACGCCTTCGGCGATGAAACGCGCGATAGTCTCCGCGGTTGAGACATGTTCGTCTGCTTTTGCGCGTTGAGCAGGCACGGAGGCCTGGGCTTCCGTCGAGGTGGACATTGGAGGGCAAGCGTCGGAGTTGACTGGAGCAGACGGCCTCGAGGTCGACTTGAGGCGGACTGCTACCTGGCGGGAACAGACGGGCCGGGATAACGAACATCGGGCACACTCACGATTGAGCTGTGCGGGCGTTTCCCGCCCCCGCCCCATAAATTCCGCGACAGGGTGTGATGGAAGCAGGGTGCGGTGATGGCTCGACACTGTACAGTAGTGGCAACATCTTGATGAGACATCCGCACAGAGAGAGGCGGTTGAAGATCGTTTTCCTGGTCACAAGAAGGAGTACCCCATCCAAACGGAAAAGAAGGATACATCCCAATTGACATATATATTATCTTCTATGTACTGTGTGTAAAGATGGATATCAGCACGGGAGCGGCAGCCGCACGCATTCTTCACTCACCATGTCGAGTCGGTTATAATAGGACTGGACCTGTGTCTCGCCTGCCAGAGGCGGCCAGTTTTCCCGTACTTGTATTGAATCACTTTCCTGCCCAGTTAGGGTCGCGTTGAGGGCACAAAGCCGCGACATCCTTAACAGGCGCCCATGTACAACATTGCCCAATGCGCCGGTGGGAGAAGGAGGACGATCTCAAGTGAGCCGTTCGTTCACAGGCTACCCAATGGACACCACATACTGAAGTTGTATCCAGCGGTGGGCTCCCGACCTGGTCGCGCTGGTCACCTTGCTTGAAAGGTCTCTCCCGGGTCAAAAGTGAGGACAGTGATTTCGCAGGATCGTGACGTAGTTGTTAGCGCGCCGCACCGTGCCGTGGGTTCGAACCCGGGTAAGTTCCTTCCGATGTTCCGCGGCCAGTCGACGTGCTCGGAGTTCCCGTCAAGTCCCCATCCACTCGGAAACAAGGACACCCACTCGCTCAGCTTGCCCCATAGGAAACCATGCACTCTGCTCTCAGGAACTCGAAGACTCATACAGATTGAGGCTCACAGTGTTTGATGCAAGCCTGTCAATGGTCACGTCGACATCTCGATTCCCGAACATTGAAGGAACTCGAACTATTTATTACTAGACTCTGGGCGGCAGGCCGGTCAAAGGGAACAAGGTATCCTTCGTTCCAAATAGCTTTCAATTCTCTCGGCAAGCCTCCCCGGGCCTGTTATCGCCGATCGCAATAGTCTGGCTTTGCGCGATGAGCAACAGCGCACACTATCAGATCTATAGGTACACAGAAAGCGCATGTACCAAAAAGCTGTCAAAAGCAAGCAGCGGGATATGAGATAGCCAACTATGCACTAACCTGAAGTTGCCGCATGCATGGCTTTGAAATGGCGAACCTCGTAGGATAGTTCAACCTCGATTGCATTCTAAATTCTGCTAAGAGGAAATCTAGCATTGTGAAGAAATGTTCCTCTTGCGGGAAAGCAAGCAAGGTGCTTGCCGGTGCAACCGGCCGTTCGAGATTGAAGGAAAGGATGCGGAAAAAGCCGACCACGCGGCTGTAAGGAGCCCGACTGACCGAGAATCGGCCCGCAGTCTGTTCTTAACGCTTACAATGGCGTCTGTGACTTGAGTCCCAAGCTTTTTAAAGAAGCGTAAGTAGCTCATTACGGCGCTGGATGGCGCGCTGCACAAAGGCCAGGCAGGTACGCCCGCCGCCCGCCGCCGCCGTCGCCGCTGACGTCATCCAGGCCGCGTCGCCGTCGTCGGCGGCGCCGAGGAGTATACTACTCCGGCGCGCCGTTCTTCGCGGCGATCTCGGCGCTGCGCGTCGGCGCCGACCTCTCGCACGTGCTCTGCTCGCCCGTCGCCGCGGGCAGCATCAAGGCGTACTCGCCCGACCTCATCGTCCACCCCGTCTTCGCCGCCGACGCCGCGCCCAACGCCGTGCACAGCGAGCTCGACGCGCTGCTCGCGCGGCTGCACGTGCTCGTCATCGGCCCCGGCCTCGGGCGCAGCGACAGCATGCAGAATTACGCGCGCGACGCGCTCAAGCTCGCGCGCCAGCGCGAGATGTACGTCGTCATCGACGCTGACGGCTTGTACATGGTCCAGCAGCGGCCAGACGTCGTCAAGGGCTACCAGCGCGCCGTATTGACACCCAATGTCGTCGAGTACGGTCGGTTATGCGAAGCGTTGGTAAGCCCGTTCTGTTCATGTGCGCTTAGTCATCACTCAGCGGAAACACAGAAACTCGACAAGAAAGCCAAAGCCAGCGAGCTGTCTGCCGCATTGGGCGGCGTCACGGTTCTGCAAAAAGGGCCGGAAGATGTGATCGCCTATGCTCAGGACGAGACGACAGTCGACGTCCAGGGCGGCCTGAAGCGCTGCGGTGGTCAAGGTGACAATCTCAGCGGCGCCGTCGGCGCGTTCCTCGCATGGGGAAAGAACTACGAAGCCAGAGCGTTTGGGTATGTGCATTATCCAGTTATTTATTGCCTTCACTGATTCGTTTGCAGCGATAAATCCATACCACCACACCGGATACCGTTCCTCGCGTCCATCGGCGCCTCGACGCTGACACGAACGACGTCGCGCATCGCGTTTGCCAAGCGCGGGCGGTCTGTGGTAACTCAGGTGCGCACAACGCTGCGTGTGTCCAGGGCGACGCAGACGTCTCGTAGGATATGTTGAACGACATCGGCCAAGCGTTCGGCGAGGTGTTCGGAGAAGGCGCAGGCGGCGCCGGGCGCGAAATAGGAAAGCTGTAACAGGTCTGCACTGCGCATGGTAAGTCACTTCCCAGAACGCTTACAACATGCGGTTGTTTACCCACTCGCAGTACCTACTCCCTTGTACCAATCCAGTGAAACTGACAACATTGACCTGCGCACTGACTGCTGCTGTGACCATGCAAGACGTCACGTTCTCCGAGGATGAGTAGCCGCTTCGACTCCGAGCCCTCCCTTGCTGGCCGGGACCGTCGGCGCACCTCAACACGCAAGGACAACGCTGCCGATCGTGTTTGCTCAGAATGGACTCTTCGTCATACTGGTATTCCAGGGGTGTGCGGCGTGAGTACGCCGCCCGAGAGCTTGTTGGAACATGCTGCTGAACGACATCGGCTAGGCGATTGGCAAGTCAGAATGTCCGCGATAAGATGAATGGTAAGCAACGCATCCTAACGTGCCTTCTGCCCCATTGAACACCCGCCCGTAGCACGGACCCGATTCATGTCGAGGAGATTCAAGTTGTATCGACATCAATACTCTCCGCCCCCCAGCAAAGCTGAAATTTGCGCGCCGAAGCGCGAAGACTAAGCGCGATTCCGTGGCCAGGGCGTATAGTATGTACTTACAAGGAGCTGCGGCGGCGTCGCGGGGATTACTCATTTGCACGGACATTTACCAGTTGTCTGCACCTAGGTAGACGCGTGCCCTATCATGCCTAGCCGGAGATGCGGAGTACCGTCACCAGTCCCGTGTCCGAGATGGTTGCGAGGACATGGCCATGAGCAGCCATCCTCGATGCAAAGTACCCCACGCCCGGCCGGCGCGAGGCCGGCAGCCAGCAGACGCGGCAGCCCGTCTCTGCCCGCGCGATCCAGCCGTCTGCGGCCAGGTAGAATGAGGCCCCCGGCTTATCCCATGAGAGGTCCGATCCTCCGCCCCCCAAAATCGGGCCTCCGGGAGGCCAAATGTTCGATCCCCACGCCCCCAAACCGCATCTCCTGAGCCATGAGGTTGGATGTTCCCGCCCCCAACTCGGGTCAGTCCTTAGCTGCTCGAACAGCCCGAGCCGAGCCCGAGTCAACCATGAGAAGTTGAAATTGAGCCAGAGATTGGGTCACTGCAGTTAGTATGCACTCCAATAGCCTTGAGAGTAGCTGGGAACCTGAGGGCCAGCTTTTCGGACCCTTTTCTAGTGTAGAAGTGCGTGGGAATGCACCGGAAATAGCCGATGTTCGATGCACCCTCCCCCAAAAGTGACGTTCTGAGGCCTCTTTCCGCCCCCCAAAAGGGCCGTTCTCCGGATCAAACCTCTCATGGGATAAGCCAGGGGCCTGTAGAATGGGCACCCGGTGACGGGCGACTCGACGATGCCGGCGTCTGCGCCGTGGTCCGCCCTGTCCCAGCCGGCGCGGGGGACCGTGTAGCATGCGACGCGCCCGTCGTAGTCGTCGACGCAGAAATGGAGGTCTCCCCTCGCGTCGATGTATCCGCCCCGGGCGTGCTCCAGCGGGGCATCTCGTCCTCTGCTGATAGCCTGAGATCCCCAAGGGGACCTCGTCGGCAAAATCCGATACATCCGGATACTATGTATGGGTCGACCGACCTCGGCCTGCAGAGGTTCGGGACCCCAGGCCATTTTGCCCCCGGGGACGGATTGGAAGCTATCAAAGCAATTGAAGGGAGCCTTTATGTACTAATTGAGTTGATGCTATGCATTGGGATCGGTTTATACTGTTAGGAAAGTGCAAACGAGGGCGGCACATACTGCATCGGATGCATATGGGCTCCCGATCACGCGAGGTGATCTTCCGCGCGGGAGCGCCGCACATGTCCCGGACTCGAGTAGCGGCGCCAAAGAGCTTGCTACACCTTTTGCATCTGTGGAGAATGCTCATAATCTACTTCAAAGTGAAGTCAGACATGTAAAAATTAATATCGGAAGCAAGCCGGAGGCATATCCGCGGATATAGTATGTATACCCCGAGCCTCCGAGGCTTACAGAGGTTACCGACCCGGTGCCGTTCAGTTTGCTTCCGGTGTCCCCTTGGAGATCCCATCGCGCGGAGAAGACCATTGTTCCTGCACTCGCAGTATCTACTGCTCTACCCAATATTGACCTGTGCACGGAATTCTGCTTCTTACCAACCAGGCAGTGTGGTGGGACGGCTGCCTTCACCTTCTGCTTTCTCGAGGATCATCTTCCCAACAAGTGCGGGATGCTGCGCACTGACCGCAGAACAAAACGACAGGATGATTCTATTACAAGGGACAGGACATTGGTGCGTACATCGGAATACATCAGCTACGCTCAGACATGTTAAGAATCGTCAGAAGGCCCGAATCCGAGACAGTGGCAATAAGGCGACCGCGAATAGCTACCCAGGATTGGAATCCACCGAAGCGTGATCTCCGCGAGGGCGGAAGCCAACCTAAGCGCCGTTTCGACAAAGTTTCCATAATCCATCCGTCACTCGTCAGGTAGAACAAATCGTCCGGCGATGCTTCCGAGACACCTACGTTCTCACCGCGATCTTGCCGGTCCCAATCACAGCGAGGGATCGTGTATACTGACCGCGGCCCACCGTTGTCATCGCTGAGGTAGATGCGCAGGTTCCAGTTCTGGTCTATGTCCGCCTCTGTCAACACCTTAGAGCCATGTTTCGAGCTGAGGGTGCGCCACAGCATCAGGCTAAGGTCGGTGGTCAGGACGGAGATCCTACACGGACCCGGGGTCCGGAGGTTCCAGAGAACTGTATAGAGCGCAACGCTGTCGGGGACCGTCCCGTCTCTGCTCACGGGCTTTGCCGCCATAATCGCAACGACCGCCGTATCATCTGGCGTGAATGCCACATGCTCGAACCTGAATGCGATGTCGCCCTCGTCGCCGTCGTCGTCATCGCCGTCGTCCTCCTCGTCGTCTCCCTCGCTCTCATCGCCGTCGACTGGTCCATGCCCGAAGAGGCGCAGGCGCGCGTCGTCGGAGAGCTCACGGATCGCGTCGTCGGGTAGTTCGTAGCGCCCTGACATGATCCCGTCCGCGGTATTGTAGAGGCATATGACCCAGATTGTCATCACCGCAACGAGCTGCCGCTCGTGGCTGAAGGCCAATCGAACAAGCAGGGGGTTTGATGGTACCATCGCGGGGGCGATAGACGTGGGGGTCATTCCTCCCGCGTCGAGAATGTGCATTTTACCCTTGAGAACGATTGCAAGGAGCGAGCAGTCGTGAGATATTGCGACTGCAACGCTCCGGCCCCCCTCCGTCGCGCGGCTGTCATTGTATGTGTCGTCGTCCATGTCTCCCAATTGCATTGGCGCAGAAAGGCTGCATGCAGTAATGTGGTCCATGTCGATCATTCGCCAAGATGACGTCGCGAAAATAACGAAGCCACCTCCACCGGGGCGAGGAATGGCACCCTCAATGAAGTTGCCCACCGGCACACAGGTTCTCCCTGCGGCACCCCACACATCTATAATGTGCTGATGTGCGTTTTTATCAGGGATTCGCAGGCCGATGATCATAGCACCGTCGGGGGACGCCGCGAGGCTCCAATGGTCTGTCGGGCTGGCATCCAACGTCCGAAGAACCCGTCGGGTAGAGACGTCGAAAAGGCATAGTGCTCCGGCGAGCGGGACGACAGCAATGTCAGCAGAGACAAAGCAGCCAGTTCCACCCGATAATGGTAATGTGTATGCCACAGTTCCCGATAAAAGGTCAAAGACATAGCCCAAGTAATGCTCTGTCTCAGGGCCACTGAAGGCTCTGTGAGCGACCGCAATCGCCCAGAGACTGGCGCCAGAGACAACAGCCTCAACCTCTTTCACAATGCTCCTGGGGTCTTCTGGGATCTGTAGGTCCGTAATGGTATCGGTTGCCAGATCCCATATATGTAGCATTTCTTCCACATCATCGACGACAGAGTGGATTAGGATGGCTGAGTCATTCAAAATGAAGTCCCCGGTCGCGAAATAGCCATCTGTCACTTTAGCGGGGTGCAACTGGCGAAGGACGGCTCCGGATCTAGTACTGATGACACAAATCCGGTCGCCTGAAGTGGAAACGAGCCGCAGCCCATTGATAGAGACGCACAGATGGTCGATACGTCTGTTGCCATGTGCATGTACACTGAGAACAACATTGCCAGTCTCTGCGTGGCAGAGGTGAACAGCACCGTCCGCTGAGCCAGCGACGGCGATCCACCGTCCAAATGGCTCCAAGACTGCGCACCGAATGTCGGTGGCACTCGTTCCGTGCAGGGCATATGGTTGGATATCACACCAGACCGGCCATTCCGGAACTATTCCGTAGCTGCAGATTAACGCGGGAGAGCCAGCTTGGCGTGTGTTGACTGTCTCTAGGAGCCTCGAGGATGATGGGAGTAGGGGAAGAGCAGAAAGATAGATCTGGTGCGGGCAGGTCTTAATCGCGGGAGCGAACTCGAGCACAAGCCGCCATATTTCGAACAGCAGCTGTCGAGCCTCCTGGGAAAAACCGGGTGCCTTAGAAATCGTCAGTAGGAAACACAATCTATTTCCACACGGACTCACAGAGTACAGACGATGTAAGTTCGGAAGCCATTGCAGCACTCTGTCCACGGAATCGAGGAAGGCGATGGCCACGACCCATTCCATTGGCTGCTGACGGCAGAAATCAAGGACACGCGGCATTATTCCGTGGTCCGGGCCGCTGAGAGCCAAATGAACAAACCAGTGCTTACACGAATACTGGACCGTCGCGGGTATGTATTCTGCAACACGCGCGCTCAGGTCATCGATCTCGCTCCGCGGAACAGTCGGGTCTCGAAGTCGACATATGTTATGTACCAGGATTCCAGGGCGCGTCAGCAACGCCAGACAGCTGCCGGCGAGGGCGAGGTGGTGCTGAGCCGGGTTTACAAGGAATCCCGGATCCGTGCAACGTGACGCATCTACCAGAAACTCGCCGAAGCTAGCATGCAGTGGTCGCATCGGAGCGCCAGGATTTGCGGAATCGAAACTGAGGATGGCGCCGAGTCGTTCAAGAACAGGTAGGATGTCGTTCTCGAGGCCGACACCAGCGAGGGTGGCCAGGTCACAAGGCGAGATGTGGTCCTGAAGCACGGCCACACGTCCGAGAAATGCGCGGATGCTATCCCCTTTCTCGCGCAGAAAATCTGGCGGAAAGGCGTTCTGAAGCACAAGGGTGTACAGCTCGTCTAGGCGCTGCAGCGGCGTTTTTGGTTTCTCGCGTGCGGTCAGAACGAGGCGATCCATACCCTGAGTGATTGCGGTGCGGTACTGCTTCAGAAACTCGATGGCGGTAGTAGCGTAAATGAACAATCCGGCCGCGAGATCCGCCAGGTCATCCGGCGCATCAGGATACTGGAGCAGGAGGGAATCCCGAGGTCCATCGGGAAGCTCAGCGAGGGCGTTGTTGAAATAGAGGCGGATGTCCGCGTCTATGACTGGCCGTGGGATCTCGTGTAGAATGAATCGCTGAGCTGAGCTGAACGCCCTCGCCTGGAACGCATCTTCGATGTGGACCTCGGGGCGCGAAGTGACGAAGACGCGGACAGGGAACGAGATGTGAGACATGGCGTCCATCATCAGGTAGAGCATCCGGCAGACCAGGTCCTGCGCGGAGTCGGTGCACTCATCGACCGCGTCGACAATGATGAGAACAGGAGGGTGATCAGAGGGGAGCTGTGAAAGCAAGCCGGAAAACAAGTCCTTCGCCTGGAGATCCAGGTTCTGGCGCGCGCCATGCTTGAGATGACCCTGGATCAGCGCTAGTGCATTCTCGTGCAAGGCGGGCATGTTTCGGATAAGCTGTCCGGCGATGGTGGGGAAGAAGACCTCGGTGGTACTCAGAAGCGCAGAGCCCCGCATAAAGAAGAACGAGGCGCCGAGGCGCCCTGCTTTGTCGGCGCGGCGGGCTAGTTCGTAGGCAATGGTCGATTTCCCTGTACCAGCGCCGCCACTGAGGATATAGAACGGATGTTCTCTCTGGCTGTCGGTTTCTGCAGCGACCCAGTCGTCAAGCTCCTTCAAGAGCGCTTCGCGCGTTCCTGACAGCAGGTGTCCGTGGCGGGCATGAACGCTGGCACGATAGCTGGCTTCAGCACTGGGGAGCTTCCCTAGAGCCGTGTCGAGCTCTTCCGGGGAGAAGTCTGATCAGTTCCGAGTATACAGGTGGGATGAGAGACTGACCGGCTTCTCGTTGACGTGCAGAGTTTGCCTTGACCTCTGCAGCGACGTCGGCCAAAACTATCTCGACGGCAAGTTGCCCCGCCAACTGAGTAGCTCCAAAGTTACATCAAGCGCGCGGCTGCTGACAGATGAGCGCACCATGAAGTCCTCTCGAGCTTGACGCAAATGGTCGCGCATTTCCTGAAGAATGTCCGCGTTCCTGTTCGCTAGCACGGTGCGTCGGACGGTTTTTTGGCTTTGAAGCTTCGCAGCGTTGGAATTGATCCCGTCCAGACGTCTGCGCGTCAATCAGTACTGTTGCGGGTGCAATGCGGCACCCTGAACTAGCGCTTACCGCTGCAGCTGATCGATTCTGTTGGTCAGCTCTGCCGACGACCCCAGCTGTGTCTGGACGAGCGTGGTCGGCAGTGCTTTCGCCGTGACGTGTGTGCGGACGGTATCAGTCGCAGCTTTCAGTGTCTCCGTGAGCGCGCCGATCTGCGCGGCAACGTCCTTGCAAAGCGCGCTGTTGTCGCGAATGCGCTGGGAGCAAAGGTCACCGGCGCGAAGATGGGACAAGCTTGGTGGCTTACCTTGTAATGCACGATGATGCCCAACAATGTTTTTGCAGGGCCCTCCAGACCCTTGACGCCACTCCCGCCGACGCCTTCAGCGATGAACCGCACGATCGTCTCTGCGGTCGAAACGTTTTCGTCCGCCTTCGCGCGTCGAGGAGACTGAGAGGTCAGGGATTTCTTGGACGTGGACATCGTGGGGCAACCGTCGGAGTTGCTTGGAGGGGACGGCCATGAGGCCGACTTGAGGCTAACTGCTACCTGGCGGGTTTAGATGGACCGGGATAACAAACGCCGGGCGCACTCAGGGCCGGGATGTGCGCGGTTGCAGTACCCCCTGTATATTTCCGGCGTGTGGCAGGGCATGATTTGTGGCGGGGCGAATGGCTGGACACAGGTTCTAACTTCTACAAGAGTGGCGGTTGATGAAAATTTTGCAGGAATACAGGAGGTTGAAGGTCACCTACCTGATCACAGAGAACGTGCACTCACTAGTAAGGATTCTAAATTAAAGGAAGTAAGTCAACGCGGCGCGTAGGATGGTCCGAAATGGTAGCTGGCGGCACAAGGTTTGTCATTACAAACCTTGCGTTCGTGTCAACTGCTAGTAACCCTATTCCTCGCAAGAGGAAATGGATATGTGCATTGCATCTCAAAAATATACGTCTGATCTATAATGCGTGTGCGGATGTATAGATATCAGCGTGCGAGCGGCAGCCGCACGAAATATTCACACACCATGTAATAGATTGGAATACGAGTGTCCTCCCTAATCGCCTGCCAGAGATTGCCGCTGGTCCAGGATATCGTATTACATTCTGGACCAGTGACTGGTTAGGCCCCAGTTGGACTCGCATTGAACGCATAAAGCCGCGGCACCTGTCTGACGAGACACCCGCTTGACGCCATGTGCGATGCCCAATGCGCCAGTGGTAAAACGAGCGCGATATTAGGTGAGCCGTTTGATTACGGGCTGCCTGAATCTGGCCTGACGTACATACCAACGCTGTACCTAGCGACGTAGTACGTATGGATCGAAGGAGAGAGAGGCGGGGATAGCCGGGGCCCCGACACGGCGGTAAGCAGCCTGAGACCGCGATTCGCGGTCGGCTCGGTCCGCAGGCTGTCCTCAACGCTCACGATGCTGTGAGCCACAATCTCTGTGAAGAAGCTCTGTGGCTAATCCCGGCGCGCTGCACAAAGGCCAGGCAGGTACGCCCGCCGTCCGCCGCCGCCGTCGCCGCTGACGTCATCCAGGCCGCGTCGCCGTCGTCGGCGGCGCCGAGGAGTACTCCGGCGCGCCGTTCTTCGCGGCGATCGCGGCGCTGCGCGTCGGCGCCGACCTCTCGCACGTGCTCTGCTCGCCCGTCGCCGCGGGCAGCATCAAGGCGTACTCGCCCAACCTCATCGTCCACCCCGTCCTCGCCGCCGACGCCGCGCCCGACGCCGTGCACAGCGAGCTCGACGCGCTGCTCGCGCGGCTGCACGTGCTCGTCATCGGCCCCGGCCTCGGGCGCAGCGACAGCATGCAGAATTACGCGCGCGACGCGCTCAAGCTCGCGCGCCAGCGCGAGATGTACGTCGTCATCGACGCCGACGGCTTGTACATGGTCCAGCAGCGGCCAGACGTCGTCAAGGGCTACCAGCGCGCCGTATTGACACCCAATGTCGTCGAGTATGGTCGGTTGTGTGAGGCTTTGGTAAGCCCGTTCTGTCCACGTGCGCTTAGTCATCACTCAGCGGAAACCCAGAAACTCGACAAAAAAGCCAAAGCGAGCGAACTCTCCGCCGCACTCGGCGGCGTCACAGTTCTTCAAAAAGGACCGGAGGACGTGATCGCCTATGCCCAGGACGAGACGACGGTCGATGTCCAGGGCGGCCTGAAGCGCTGCGGCGGCCAGGGAGACATTCTCAGCGGCGCCATCGGCGCGTTCCTCGCGTGGGGAAAGAATTACGAAGTCGGGGCGTTTGGGTATGCACTATCTTCCACTACTCATTTCTTCACTCATTCTCTTGTAGCGATAAATCCATACCACCGCACCGGATACCATTCCTCGCGTCCATCGGCGCCTCGACATTGACACGGACGACGTCGCGCATTGCGTTCGCGAAGCACGGGCGGTCTGTGGTAACTCAGGTGCGCACGATGCTGCGCGTGAATGCAGCGATTTTGATGTCTAGTAGGACATGTTGAACGACATCGGCCAAGCGTTCGGCGAGATGTTCGGAGAAGGCGAGAGCGGCGCCGGGCGCGACGTAGGGAAGTTGTGAATGGTAAGTCATCTTTCAGATGCTGTCGGGAGGCCGCTGCTCACGCAATCGCAGTACACAAGTGTATCAATTCAGTGAATCTGCCCAATAGTGACCTGTGCTCGAGCCGCTGATACGGCGATATTTGCACCAACTTCCCGCCGATTCTCTTAGGAAGATTTGCGAGAGGTAATGTCCCGTCTTCGACTCCTACGTCCGCGCTGGCCGGCGCACCTCAACTTGTAGGAACAGCGCGCTTTGCATGCGCTCACATGCGCGGTCCGCAGTGACACAGGGGCGCGCGGCGCGGCGCGTGGTTGTTCAGATGCTGACTAGCTGGGCCAAACGATTTCGGTCAAGTGTTGGCGAGGCGTGTGGGCCAGGTTGGCAAGTTCCACCGCTCGTGTGAACATGGTAAGCAACGCATCTAAACGTGCTATATTCCCTGGGCGAGTTCCTGGTATCCTCCACGGACGGTCTTCCGGTAGGCTCTTTCAGCGCAGTTTTTTTCGTGGAGGGAGTACGCGCGCTCGTCGCCGTTGACACAAGGACAGGATGATTCTATTGCAATGGACGAAAATTGGTGTGTACACCGGAATACATCAGCTACGCTCAGAGATTTTAAGAATTGTCAGAAGTCCCGAAGCCGGCATAGTCACAACGAGGTTCCCGCGGAAGGCGTATGAAAACCAATCATAGGGTGGTCTCCGCGACGTCGGTAACCAACCTACTCGCCGGTTCGATAGAGATTCCATAATCCATCCGTCATTCGCGAGGTGGAACGACGGGTCCAGAGATCCTTCCGAGGCAGTCACGTTCTCACCGCGATCGGGTTGATCCCAGTCAGAGCGAGGAATCGTGTATACCGACCGCGACCTGCCGCCGATATCGGCGAGACAGATGCGCAGGCTCCAATTCTGGTCCATGTCCACATCTTGTAACATGACCCGACGGCCATTATTGTCGCCAACGAGAGTGCACCACGGGAAAAGGCTGAAGTCGGTGGTCAGCACGGATATCCTACACGGACCGGGGGACAGGAGGTCCCAGCAGACCGTATAGAGTCGATGCTGAGCGATGCTGGAAATTGGCACCGGGCCGTGCCCCGTGTCGGGCTTGGCCACGACAATCGCAACGATCGCTGTATCATCCGCCGTGAATGTTACATGCTGGAACTGGAATGTGATGTTGCCCTCGTCGCCGTCGACTGGTCGAAGTCCGAGGCAGCACAGGCGCGCGTCGTCGGGTATTTCGTAGCGCCCTAACATCATCCCGTCGGCAATATTGTAGAGGCATATGACCCGGGTGGCCATCGCCAGGACGAGTCTCCGCTTGTGGCCAAAGGCCGACCGAGAGAACCATGGCCACGACAGACTCGTATCGAGCGACAGTGACGTGACGGCTACGCCTCCCACTTTGAATATACGCAATGTATAGTTGACAATGAACGCAACGAGCGAGCAGTCATGAGATATCGTGAGGGCGCAAGGTCTCCCCGTCAGGGGCTTGAAATCGTCCATGCCATCGTCCGTGTCTCCCTCTCGCATCGAGCCCGGAGGTGAAGAAGAGGTAGGTACTGTAACGCGCTCCATATCGATCATTCTCCAAGATGTACTCGTGAGAGCAAGAATGCCGCCTCCACCGGGGCGGAGGAACGCGGACTCAAGAAGACGATGCGCCGGAACACAGGTTCTCCGGCCTGCGGCGTCCCATACATCTATGATGTGCTGTAATGTGCGATCATGAGGGTGCCTTACGCCGATGATTATAGCGTTGGCTGACGCCGCAAGGTGAAAATGGTCTGTGGCACTGGTGTCCAACGTGCGAAGAATTACTTGGGCGGATATGTCGAAAAGGTGTAGCACTCCGTCGAGCGGGACAACAGCAATGTCATCTGAGACAAAGCAGGCAGTTGTGCCCGAGAATGTTAAGGTGCATGCCGTAGTTCCCGATAAAAGGTCGAGGACATGGCCCGGATAAGGCCCTGTTGTCGCAGGGCCTAAGGTACTGAGGTCGACCGCGATTGCCCAGCGACCATTGCTGGACACAGCAATGCGATGCAGTTCTATAATGTCACGTGGATCTACCGGCTCTGGGAGATGCAGCTCAGTGACAATATCTGTGGCCAGATCCCAGTTCAGTAGCTTGGCGTTCTCCCCATTTACGGTGGAGGAAAATAGGACGGCTGCGTCATTCATGATGAAGTTCCCGGTCCCGAAATACTCCACTGGCTTTATAGGGCTGTCAAAGTGGTTGAGGACGGCGCCGGACCTGGTGCTGATGACACAGACTCGGCCATTCGAAGTCGAGACGAGCCGTAACCCATTGGACGAGACACAGAGATGCTCGACAGGCTCGTTATCATGAGCACGGACAGTGAGGAAAATATTGCCAGTCTCCAGGTGACAGAGGTGAATAGCGCCGTCGTCGGAGCCGGCAACGGCGATCCACCGCCCCAAGGGGTCCAATACAGCGCACTCAATGTCGATGGCACCACTTCCGTGCACGGCAGATGGTTGAACATCACACCAGACTGGCCATTCCGGAACAATCCCATGGCTGCAGCTGAACGCGGGAGAGCCAGCTTGGCGTGTGTTAATCGTCCCCAGGAGCTTCGAGGATGATGGGAGCAGGGGGAGAGCAGAAAGGTATATCTGTTGTGGGCAGGCCTTCATCGCGGGTGCGAACTCGAGCACAAACCGCCATGTTTCGAACAGCAATTGTCGAGCCTCCTGGGAACCACCGTGTGCCTTGGAAATCGTCAGTAGGAAACACGATCAATGTAACACGGACCCACCGAGTACAGGCGATGTAATTCTGGAAGCCATGACAGCATTCTGTCCACGGAATCGAGAAAGACGATGGCCTCAACCCATTCCATTAGTTGCCGACGACAGAAATTGAGAAGCTGCGGCGGCATTTCGTGGTCCGCGCCGCTGAGAGCCAAGTGAACGAACCAGTGCTTGCACGAATACTGGACAGGCGCGGGAATGTATTTAGTAAGACGCACACCCAAGTCCTCGATCTCGTTTCGCGGAACGGTGGGGTCTGGAAGTCGACAGATGTTATAAACCAGGATTCCAGGGCGCATCAGCAACGCCAGACAGCTACCGGCGAGGGCGACGTGGTGCTGAGCCGGATTTACAAGGAATCCCGGATCCGTGCAACGTGACGCATCGACCAGAAACTCGGCGAAGCTAGCATGAAGTGGTCGCATCGGAGCGCCAGGATTTGCGGAATCGAAACTGAGGACCGCGCCGAGTCGTTCGAGAATAGGTAGGATGTCGTTCTCGAGGCTGACACCAGCGAGCATGGCCAGGTCAGAAGGCGAGACGTGGTCCTGAAGCACGGCCACGCGCCCGAGAAATGCGCGGATGTTGTCCCCTTTCTCGCGCAGGAACTCTGGCGGAAAGGCGTTCTGAAGCACAAGTGTGTACAGCTCGTCTAGGCGCTGCAGCGGCGTCTTTGGCTTCTCGCGTGATATCAGAACGAGGCGATCCATCCCCTGAGTGATTGCGGTGCGGTACTGCTTCAGAAATTCGATGGCGGTAGTGGCATAGATGAATAATCCCGCCGAGAGATCGGTCAGGTCGTCTGGCGCATCAGGATACAAGAGGGAGAGAGATTTCCGAGGTCCCTCGGGAAGCTCTGCGAGGGCCCTATTGAAATAGAGGCGGATGTCGGCGTCGATGACTGGCCGTGGGATCTCGTGTAGAATGAATCTCTGAGCTGAGCTGAACGCCCTAGCCTGGAACGCATCTTCGATGTGAACCTCGGGGCGCGAAGTGACGAAGACGCGGACAGGGAACGAGATGTGAGACATGGCGTCCATCATCAGGTAGAGCATGCGGCAGACCAGGTCATGCGCGGAGTCGGTGCACTCGTCGACCGCGTCGACAACGATGAGAACAGGAGGGTGATCAGAGGGTAGCTGTGAAAGCAAGCCGGAGAACAAGTCCTTCGCCTGGAGATCCAGGTTCTGGCGCGCGCCATGCTTGAGATGGCCTTGGATCAGCGCTTCAGCATTTTCGTGCAAGGCGGGCACGTTTCGGATAAGCTGTCGGGCGAGCGTGGGAAAGAAGACCTCGGTGGTACTCAGAAGCGCAGAGCCGCGCATAAAGAAGAACGAGGCGCCGAGGCGCCCCGCGTTGTCGGCGCGGCTGGCTAGCTTGTAGGCAATGGTCGACTTGCCCGTGCCGGCCCCACCACTGAGGATATAGAACGGATGGTCCTTCTGGCTGTCGGTCTCCGCTGCGGTCCAGTCGTCGAGCTCTTTCAGGAGCGCTTCGCGCGTTCCCGCAAGCAAGTGCCCATGGCGAGCGTGGACGCTCGCACGATAGCTGGCTTCGGCGCCAGGTAGCTTGTCTAGAGCTGTCTCGAGTTCTTTCGTGGAGAAGTTAAATCAAAGATCCCCATTATACACTTGGGGAAGAGGGACTAACCGGCTTTTCGATGACGCGCCGAATTTGCCTTGACCTCTGCGGCGACGTCGGCGAGACCTATTTCGACGGCCAGTTGCCCTGCCAACTGAGGTGCTCCAAAGTTAGATCAAGCGCGCGGCTGCGGATGGAGCGCACCATAAAGTCATCTCGGGCTTCATGCAAATGGCGGCACATTTCCTTGAGTATGTCGGCGTTCCTGTTTGCGAGAAAAATGGTTTGGATGCGTGTCTGACTTTTAAGCTTCGACGCCTTGGAATTTATCTCGTCGAGACGCCTGCGCGCCGGTCAGTCCTGTTTCAGTGTTTGTGGCGCGACTGCATCGCCCCGAGCCAGCGCTTACCGTTGCAGTTGATCGATTCTATTGGTTAGCTCAGCTGATGACCCCACCTGTGCCTGAACGAGCTTGGTCGGCAGTGCCGCCGCGCTGTGTGTTTCAACCGCATCGCTTGCAGCCTTCAGCGTCTCCGTGAGCGCGCCGATCTGCGCGGCAACGTCCTCGCACAGTGCACTGTTATCGCAGATGCGCTGAAAGCGAGCGTCACGCGAGGGCGGACGACCTAGACTGAGCAGCTTGCCTTGTAATGCACGATGATGCCCAGCAACGTCTTTGCGGGGCCTTCCAGGCCCTTGACGCCGCTTCCGCTGACGCCTTCGGCGATGAACCGCGCGATAGTCTCCGCAGTAGAGATCTTGTCGTCCGCTTTCGCGCGTCGAGTAGGCGCAGAGGCCTGGGCTTTCGTCGAGGTAGACATCGCGGGAAGAGAGTCGGAGTTGGCCTGCGCAAGCGTCTCAAGGCTGTCTGTCGTGACGCCAATTGCTACCTCGCGGGTTTAGACAGGCAGTGATAATGAACCGCGGGCGTACACAACTGGGCTGCACGGGCGGTCTCGACTCCCCACAAATTCCGTCCCACGACGGGTTGTTTGGGAAGCTGTGCACGGAGACGCCTGCTAGTGGGGGCGGTACGCTCTTGATAAGATCTCAGCAAGATGTCGGGCGGTTGAAGCTCACCTGCCTCAGCCTGCTCCCAGAGAAGGAGCATTCATTTTATACCACCTATTCCGACCGACCGTCAGAGACCCGATCCCACGCGGACGGTTTGTTTATACATAATGCGTTGCTTATTAGCACGCGAATGTCAATCGCTCGAACTATCTGCTCACCATATTGGGCCAATGCAAACATGTCCATTCCACCGTTGCACCTGTCGGAGACCTCAGGAAAGCTCAGACTTGCGCGGAAGAAATACTTTCAAGTATAAACCATGGGAAAGCGGACACTGTTAGAACACGCGTCCGCGGCGCGTGCGGGAGCCTCTAGTGGAAACATCAGACTCGTGTTGAGCAATGGGGCAAAAGGATGGATTCCTGTAATATGGCTCCGGTCAGCGTCGAGATGAGCCTGACCTGGTTGAGGTACTGGTTCCTGGAAGAGATGCGGAGATAGCCGCTGTCAGGTACCGCGGCTGTAAGTCCCCTAAACCCGACTCGGTGGTCTTCGCGCTCTTCTCACCATGGCTCGAAGCACAAGCTCCTCAGCTACTAATGGCATTATTTGCATCCAGCACAGCGACGAATGCCCGGTACTGGATGAGCCCGTCGTTGAGCCCGTCGTCACTACCAACGTCGCGCGGCGCGACATCGGGCCAGGTCGGGTCGAATCGCTGTCCTCGGCGGCGCCGAAGACTACTCTGTTGTGCCGATCTTTTGTAATCATTTCGACGCTGCGCGCCGGCGCGGGCAGTCTCTGCCAGCAGCAGCAAGGCGTACACCGATTTCATCGAGGGCGATAGGAGCTGTTCCTGACCCTGAGAAGGTGGTCAGACCGTGACCTCTTCGTGCGTTACAAGGGAGCCGGTATTGGGCACGCCACATCAGCGAGCGGCGCCAGCACTACTTCTGCTAGGGCCAGGACCACGCAAAGCGATGCCGGCATGTTACAATCGGAGCCGCGCGAGGAACCTGAGCACAACGTGCAGGATCAAGACGTCGTCGACGTTGAGCACGATTCTCCGGACGATGAAGGATGGGAAGTGGCTGATGACGATGGCGGGGACGAGGATGATGAAGAGGAAGACCTCGACGACGAAGATGATATGGCGGATGAGGTAGATGAGGACGACGACGAGCTCGCGATGGAGGATGATGTAGAGGATCCCGATCTCGGGCTTTAATAGACCGGGGTGATGGGAAGAAAGGCGCGTGAAGCAGAAGAGAGAACAGTGGGGAGATGATGCACTTGCACACAGACAGCGATGGCAGCGCGCAAACGGCGCACAGCCCACCGGTGCCAGTGAACAGGGTGCACCGCGGTGCCTCTGACGGAAAGGCACTCTGGCAGGGATTGAACAGAGGGGCGGGGACACAGCGGGGGGGTGGAGGTCGGCAGACTCGGCACAGATGCCCACAGGGGCGGGGATCGTGCGCCGAGCCGTCACCACAGCGCAGTACCGTAGAGCGGCATGTACGAAAGCTGAGGACGCTGCGTCAGCGACGAGTTGTTGACAGGACGAATCAACATACCAGCCTGAGCACGAAACGTTCTTAAAGCCCATTTGCAGCTCGATCGTCTCGGCGTCGTTGGTCACGTTGTTGACATGTCAGCGTAGGCCATCGTAGGCGCCGTTGAAGCCCGTCCTGAAGACAGCGGAGGCGTAAGGTTCTGGCGCTGGCGGCTGCCAGGAAGATTACATAAGCGTCCCGCTTTGTGGCCACAAAATCGCCAGGTTGGATGCGCGGCGGGTCGCAGAGCTGAACGGCGCTGCCAACGGTACCATGAATATGGCTCTCGGACAGGGAGCCGAGGCGTCGCAGGGTATGGAGCTCGCGGCTGCGGCGCTCTGACGCGGGCGCCCAGGGCTCGCACATCCGACGATGCGTCGCGTGCGGGCACGGGTTGGACGCGATGTGGACGCGTTGACGGTACGGAAGCAAGAGCGGCCAAACACGGCGACGGCACTTCAGTGCCGCTCTTGTCCGGAGCTCAGCTCAGCGCTCAGCTCATCTTTGTATGCGCCCGCATCTCAGAGAAAGGTTTGTTCGAAACTATAGTAATCCAAAGGCGTTGTGGGTTTCATACATGTAACCACAATCTGCTCAGAATGTTGTTTTACATCCTGCAGTAGCCAGACAATATTTACGAGGGTCTCACACGGACTTGTAATTCTTCGCAGTCATTCTCCCATTTCCACAAGGCGCTGCAATCTTTGTGACGCTCTTGCAAGTCATTGCAGTGCGCCGTGATCGGTCGGAGCGCTTATCACCGTCTCAGTAGCGATGACCTTGTCCGCCGCCGAAGTCGCGCCCGACGCGGTCCACAAGGAGCTCGGGGCGCTGCTCTTCCGGCTGCGCGTGCTCTTTATTGCCCCTGGCGTCTGGCGCTGAGACAGCATCCACAACTACGCTCGCGACGCGCCTCTGGCAGCTGGCGCACGACTGCGAGACGTACAGTACGTCGTCATTGACGCCGGCGGGCTGTAAATGGTCCACCAGCGGCCTAACGCCTTCAGTGGCCACTACCGCGCGGTTCTGCGGCCCTCGCCGTCAATGAGGACGGTGGTTTGTGCGAAGCTTTAGTAAGTTCGTGCTATTGTATTCGCGCGCGTGGATCCAAAAATCATTCAGCAGCCTGTAGAAAGCTTGCCTAGGAAGTTAAAGCCAGCGAACTCTCTGCTACGCTGGACGGCGTCACCGTGCCGCAGAAATAGGCGGAAGACGTGATGGCGTATGTTCAATATCCTGCGGCGGCCAGGGCGACACCCTCAGTGGCGCCGTTGACGTCTTCCTTCGCATGGGGAAGGAACTTCGAAGCTTGCGCTTTTGAGTATGCATACCGAGCTGTTGGGAATCGTATACTGATATTCTATCGCAGGAGTATACATGTTCCGCCACACCGCATACTTTTCCTCACGTCCATCGGCGCCTCGCTTCTCAAGTGGGCTACGTCGCACATCGCGTTCGGCAAACATGAAATTCCTGTTGCAACTCAGGTGCGCACACCGCAGCATGTGACTCTGACGACACGCGTAGATTATGCTGATCGACCTCCGCCAAGCGGTCGGCAAGTGTTTGGAGAGGGCGGAGGCATCCTGAGGATGGAAAGGGACCAGATACGGTAAGAGTATTCGATACAAGCAACTACGTTTGCCCGTGCGCATGCAGTCTTCGATATTTCCCAATTTCAACCAGGCTTGACATACTGCTCATAGAAGCCAAGCGTCTAGTGTACGAGAGAACGTTCTTCTGACTATTCTAGGCTACTGGGGATCATAGAAAGACTTCAAGGGCTCAGAATCCGCCGTGGTCGCTACCAGGGGAACCACAGCTCGCGATTCTCCTTCCGAAATTCGACACACTGTGCCGGTGCGTCAGTGGGATCCAACAGAGTCTCTGCTTCGCTGAGCCACTCGTCGATTATCTGCAGGGAGCGCTCTTCCGGCATGGTTTGCTCCACCGTCACGATGGTAGGCCCGGTGCTCGCGTTTGGGGAGGGGAAGACTGTACGCGAGCACTGTCCCGCGCACGTCCGTCACGGCGAAGTACAGGCGCATGTCCGCGCCGACAAGCGCGCGCTTGTATTTCCGGCTCTCGAGTCTCAAGGCCCGAGGTCTGCGCCGCGCCGATTTCCCCAACAGTCCCCGGTATGGCTGACCCCGGCGCGCCTTTGACACAGAACGCGGATACGGAGCTGAGAGCGTCGTGGAGATTCCAGGAAACAACGCGCAAGATTCCGGGCACTATACATACGGGGTCCCTCGCCCACGGACACGAGCACGATAAGTTCTGCTCGTTCCGGCGTGACGGCGGCACAGTCCAGGGCGGGAGTGCTGCCGCTGCAACCGCCGAGGCGCTCGAGGTCTTCTCTGATGCGATCCATTGGACGCAAGAAAGGCATAGGTAGGCACCGAAGAAGATAAAGACCGACTTCGAGTCGCTGCTGATCGCGACTTCCAAGTCAAGTAGGTCTTGCAGTGTTGCCTGAAATCCGTGGAACTGCGTCTGCGTCTGAACGCCCGGCCTCTACAAGGCGATGTGGTGACACTGAGGTCGGGTCTGCTGATAGAATAGAGAGTGTGTTCCGGGGAAGATGTCCCAGAGATATCCCGTCGCGATGTTAGATTGTCGATTTTTCTTGTGTAGTCACGGCTATAACTGAAAGGCCGGGAGATCTACCGACAGCTCCCCGAATAACAGGCCATTTCAACGAACTTGGGAAGCGCTACGTACAAGGTCTATCCACCTATGCCATGGTCACACGTCGTCAACGTACACATCGTCGCCTGACCCGGTCAGTTCGATCACGGTGAGCAAGCCATCGTCGGTCACTGCCGCTACGAATGGACCACAGGTATGCAGGAGGGTGCTGAATCCGAGCCTTGGGCAACGCGAGGGGGGGAGCCAGCCATGCCGCGGGCCGGGTATAAGACTGAGAATCCAGCCGTCTGGCGTTACCACCGCGCCACCGTCCGGCATGAGGGTACGTGGGACAGGCGCCGCATGGACCACATCCCATGCCGACGCGCTGTGCCCATCGCAGCTGGGAAGCTCTGCCGCGTAGGTCGCCATGGGCACGTTCTTGCACGTCGGCGCAAAATATAGGACGCCGTCTGCGGAGAGACGAGATCTCATGGTCTCCCACGTGGACCTGTCCTCATCCAGCCCGCAGACGAGCGCGACACGCGGCGTCGCGGTCGGCAGAGACCATGCGACGACCGTGTAATGCGGGTACTCATCGGCGTTGATCACGCGCGATTCAACGAGCGCGACCAGACTCGTGTTGTCAGGCGAGAAGGCCGCGCAGGCGAACACGTCAATGACGATGTGGGGGCGGTCAGCGTCCAGGACTCGCCTGAGAGCCGCATGCACGGCGGAGTTGGGGAGTGGATACGAGAATTCTAGCTCGCCCAGAGTATCCCGTACGATGATCAGGCTCTTCCACAGCAATGCGACAAACCGGGAGTCCCTGCTGCACGATACGGCCTGCAACAGTCCTTCGCTGTCGGAGTGCGGGGTGATCCATGGTATCTGGCGTAGCAGCGTGATGCGACGGTCGGAGAAACGGTATACAGCTGCCCTTTCTGGGAAGACGACAAAAAGAGTTCCGTTGCGCGAGATGCAAACAGCGTCTGCGTCCACGAGGGACCCGTTCGATGCATTGGTGCGGTTCCCCTCTTGCTCAAAGTCATCCCGTGCTTCATGTGTTCCGGTTATGTTAAGGCGCCTCCAGGAATGGCTGGAGTGCTGCACAATCAGAGCGTCGGCTCCAGCAGGGGATAAAGAGATACGCTCGATGCGCGGGATGTCGAAGACGTGGTAGTCGGTCTCAGACGACCAGATACATCTCGTGGTAACCCGGTGACCCTCGGCCAGTAAGACTAGAGCGCCGTCGCTGGAAGCAGCAAGCTGAAACCCATGGCTTGTGCCTGGGTTTGCATAACTGCCTAATACCTCCCCAGAAGATATATCGTGCCTGTGCACTCCGTGAGAGTGGATAACAATAGCAAGACCAGTTAACTCACGTTGACTTTCCTTTCCTGCACGTCAATGGCTGACCTGTCTTACACGTGTAAGATTCCTTTCTTACACGCTTACATTACCTATCCTGCACGATTTCAATCCTTTCCTGCACGTAGAGTTACCCTTCCTGCACGTCAAGTATCCTTTCCAACACGTCTTATTTACCTTTACTACACGTTGTATTGACCTTTCTTACACGTCCTAATATCCCTTCTTACACAGCTCAGTATCCTTTACTGCACGCTATATCATCCTTTCCTGCACGTTGCTGCACCGAAACTTTATAGCACCACAAAGGAGGGGTCTAAAATTCTTGGAAACGTCCTTTCACAAAGTCAAACCTTAATTGCATATCAATTAGAATTTTACCCCTATCACCCTGGTGATTATACCAATATTTCTCATTTGAATTATAGGGATTTATCATAAGGTTTCCAAGAATTTTAGACCCCTCCTTTGTGGTGCTATAAAGTTTCGGTGCAGCAACGTGCAGGAAAGGATACTGGAACGTGCAGGAAAGGATGATATAGCGTGCAGTAAAGGATACTGGCTGACGTGCAGGAAAGGAAACTGTACATGTAGGACAGGTAACAGCACGTGCAGGAAAGGAACTACAACCGTGCAGTAAGGGAAATAAAATAGGACGTGCAGGAAGGGTAAGTCAACGTGCAAGACAGGAAAGTCAACGTGAGTTAACTGATTTTGGATAACAATAGCCCCGGTATCTCTGACAATGCAGGCTGAGTCGACTTGGGTAAATCGAGGCGTAGAGAAACCATGAGTGAGATCAATGACGTGGCAACAACGTGCAACGTCGACCAGAATCGCCCAGCGACCGTCGGCAGATGCGTCAAAGTTATGGTTCCAGGGAATTTTGATCGTTTTGTCATGAAAGCGGTTCTCGAGCACGTCAGTCTCAAGGTCCCACATACTAATTGTGGGACCTCTCAGTTCAATGCCGTTTAAGGCGGCACCAGGGGCACCCTGCAAGATGAGAACAGCTCTGTCGTACCGTGCAAACCGCGCATGGACGACGTATTCACAGTGGACCCTGTGGATCGTCTCTCCTGAATACCTGTCCAAGACGCAGACCTGGACTGTCGAGGTGCACAAGATACGTAATCCATCGGCAGAGAAGGCTAGATGATCCATCCTGGGCACCCCTTCAAGAATCTGCACGAGGGTGCCCGTGCATGGGCGGCAAAGGTATACGCGTGAAGCGATTTCACCGCAGAGAGCAACTAGGGATTCTGAGGGTGAAAAGCAAATTGCGGCAATGCTCGTCATGAGTATGTTGCAGCCGGAGTCGTGAGGCTGTACATCAGGCAGTTCGGACCATTTCACCGCGTCCAGAGACATCGAGCGGAGAGATCGTATCCCAGGGTACCGGGCCGAGGGATAGAGAGACCGAACGCGCGACGCGGAAGGGAGCAGAGGAAGTGCGGAGACGTAGACCTGCGCAGGGCAGGTGGTTAGGGCCGGCAGAAATTCAACCGCGATCCTGAAAGCATCGTAAAGTAAGGAGCGAATTTCGTCATCCTGCCGGTAAAGATGTTATTATGAAGCATAAACCAGGTCTGTTACTCACGATGAGGATGCTGCGAAGGTATGGTAACCATCGTATCGCAATATCTAGCGCGTCCAAAAAAGCGAGGGCCTCGAGCCATTCGAGTAGGCGCGAGCAGCAGAACGTCTTGAGCCAACCCAGTGTCTGACCCCCCGAGGTACCATTGTCGCCGAAACTGATAGCGAGGTGTGCCAGCCAATACTTACACGCGTAGCGAACATGGGGCGGGAGATATCTCTCCAAGCGATCGCTGAGGTCGGGAATGTGGTCTCTGTCGATGCGCGGTTCCGTGAGGCGGCATATGTTGGGCGTTAGCGTTCCGTCCCCGACGAGTACAACGAGACATTTCTCCGCCAGGAAAGCGTTACCATCTTGCACACTGAGACAGAATGCGGGGTCGTTGCAACGAGCCGGGTCGGCGAGGTATTTGCCAAAGCTTGCATGCAACGGACGCATCACAGAAGCCGGAGAACTAGGATCAAAGCTCAGGACGGCTCCCAGTCTCTCTACTATGGGCAGAATATCGCTCTCCATGTCCAATCCGGTCAGCGAGGCGAGGGCAGCTGGTGAGATTTGGTCATGAAGTGCGGCCACGCAGCCAAGCAAAAGCCGGATAGTCTCGTGGCTGGTCCGCAGAAGCTCAGGAGGGAAGGCCTCGCGAAGGACCACCGTGTAAAGTTCGTCAAGCCGTTCAAGGCCATGCTTAGGTCCAGCCGTGTCGGTCGCGAGCAACTGGCGCATGGCATTGACAATGTTGCCGCGACGGAACATTCTGAGAAACTCGATGACCGTCGACGCATAGATGAATAAACCGGACGCGTGGTAGGTCAACGTGTCCCAGACGTTGGGATACGCATTGAGCAGCGGGCCGAGACTCGAAGCAGGGGGGCTCTCTCCCCCGGACCGTCATGTCCGTTAAAAACAACTGCGTCCACACAACGCGTCTGCCTCTTAAAAGAGGGTTGTTATGTACAAAAATGAACGAGGAATGGTTCTGAAAGAGGAAGGAAGGTAGAATGAACGAGGCGTGGTGTTAGAAAACGCAACGTGCGAGTAGACGAGGATGGCATGCCAGAATTAAATACGGATAGGCAGCTGACCAGAACAGCGGCAGAATGGACGGAATACGCCGCGAGACGCATACCATGAAACGCCACGCACGCAACGAATGAAAGGGTGCGCCGACACTGAGGGCGACGACGAGGCGGGCTAGGCAGGCCGAGTCATTCGGCTGGCTCCGGCCCCGGCGAACCATCCTGGAAGTCCACGCTTATCCATGTTTAAGCGTGCAACGACAACGCACAGTGGCAAGCGATACCACAGTGCCCAAGCTCGATAAAGGACGCGAGGAAGAATCGGGATGCATGACCACATCTTCTTGGGCAAACGGTGCTGGAATTTCCCCGGTCTCACTGCCTCCCTGCCGATACATTGATGATACGCTCTTAGCAAGCAGAAACTCGTGAGCAGCACCAGCATGGGAAGAACACGCCCTTGCAATGAAATACGGCGTACCTGGTCCTTATAGCGGACTGGAAATGAGACCCTTTGGCCATCCGGGATGAGGGCTGATGCCTATCCCAATGCCGAAAGCGACCCAGCCGCATAACCGGCGTGGGATCCGAGAGGACGAACCTCAAGTCGATTATGCGGCTAGACCACTTCCAGCACAAGGGCAGTGCCACAACTGTTGGAAGAGAAGAGTGTTGCCACAGGAGCAGAGCTCGGGTCAAACCGAAAAGGCGCCCGCGCGGGGATTAAATAGACACCAAGTACTCGTGCTGTGTTTACAAAGAGACAAATGTGCCCCATGCCCTCCTCGCCCCTGGGCGCAGCTACTCCGAGTCCCGGAGGCGACACTCTGGCGCGAGACCAACCAGCAACGGGACGCCTCCATAGAACAAGCCGCCTGCCCACGCCTCCTGCACTACGGTCTATACCCGAACCTTCCCCTTGCGATGTTCAAGAGTTGCACGAGAAGATCGCGTCCGTGAACCCCAATTTCCCGCACATCGCCCGAAAGATTCAGTGGACGCCGCGGGAACGCCTGGTGCGAGAAATAGCGATAGACGCGCTCCCAGTACCCAGACCTCATCGTACGACTACAGACAGCTCGGACAGCCCCTGAACGCGAGGTTGGGAAGGAATCTCAGGCAGTCGGCATCGAACCTCCAACACGCGCAGAAAAAGCAACTTCGGACCAACGAATCGCGACCTCACGACGGGAGAAAAAGGAGCTATGGCACCCGTACCCAACCGATACCCAGAGTGGTGAGAGCAGCGGCGAGACCGCCTTATCGTGGGCGCGACGTCCGAAATCCAAGAAGTGCAGAGGCGGGTGTGGCAAAAGCTTCACGAGAAACGAAAACCGCAACCGGCACTGGGAGAATCAACCGGAGTGCCGAGCGCGGCATTATCAAAACATAGTCGGTACTGTCGAAGAGTACGACACCCTCGCTGTAGATGCTAGACGCAACGGCACGGCCGTTTGGACGGTGCCCTGGCAGCCAAAGAATAGATCCGAGGTTTGAGTCCGGCTCCGACTCCGAACGGATGCCTCTCCCCCCCTTCCCTGACTGTCACACGAGCATGACGAACGCGGGCCCCGCGAGCGCGACCAATTGGAACGCGGAAGGCGTCGCTAGCGTCAGCGCGAGCGCCAAAAATTGTATGTAGCCCTGCCACGACAGCGGCGCCCATCTCGCTTAGCGGGACCGCAGCACGCAGGGCGGGCAAGATAATGACCAATTCCCATTTCACCGGTGAGATAAGACAAACTTTGCGCACAAGAACCGCGCGACGACTATCCCGCCGGCGCGTTCGCCTATTCGGGCAGGCACACCACTCTGATGGACACGCCCACTCACCGGGCACGTCTATTCGAGGCCACGCCGCCATGCCTGACCCTCAGCCTCATCCCGCGCGTATAAAAACGTCCCCAGGCCCCCTCGGGTCCCTCACTTCGCCCAAAATGTCCTCCATCCAGCCCAAGAACGCCCTCGCCGCCGTCAACGAGCAGAACGCGGACGCGCATGTGACCCAGGCCACTGGCGCCATGGCGCCCGACGCCGCCGACCCCGCGGCGCTTGTCGACTACCTCGACGACGAGGACCTCTACGTCCCTGAGACGCAGCTGCCCGCCGCGGCGAACGTCGAGGAGGCCACCACGCGTGACGAAGTCGACCTCGGCGCCACGACCGACGACGGCGCCCCGGGCACTCCCCCTCGCCAGGCCAAACGTTCCCACGGCCAAGTCGCCACGCCCTCGGGCGGCCAGGCCCAGGTCGACGCCCGCGCGGCAGCGGTCACCCGCACGAACAACGAACGCTGGAACGCGGCGATCGACGGGAACGCGAACGCGGGCGTCGCCATCGGCACCGGCCCCGGTGCCCCCCTCGTCGCCGCCGCCGCCCCCGTCGCGACCATGCCTGCGCCCGTCGTGGTGCCTATCGCCGCGCCGCCGCCCGCCGCCCCGGCCCCAGCGCCGCAGGGCAACGGCATCTTCTACGGCCGCAACCCCGCGAACGTTACCGCGGACATCAACACGTTTGGGCGTGTCGCCGGCATCCTCCCGCCCCAGCAGGTGAGAACGAGAACCGCGTGCCGTGTACGAAGTCTGACGAGTCAGCAGAACCCGCCCGTCACGTTCCAGACCGGAGGAGAGGCTCTGCGCGGCCAGGTGAGGATGATCTTGCTCATGATCATCCTGAGGCACCTCTGATGTATGTAGTTGCTCCCTGGCTTCGGCCCAATGAATGCCCATGAGGCGAGTCTCCCGTCACGTCCACTCGGTGCACCGCGCACGATGCAAGGTCTCGCGAAGCGCCCCGAGCAAGCCAGACATGTCGTCGCCGCCGGCGCTGCCGCCATCGCAAAGAAGAGCTTCATCAAGTCCGAACCTCTCGGCGACTATCTGCGCCGCGAGCCCGTTTACCCGCGCTTCGGGGGCAGCATCATCCCCATTGAGAGTACGCCGTCGCGGGCATCATCATCGTCGCGCGCCGGCGACTTTACGGCGCGCCCGCCCTTCCCGTTCGCACAGCCGCTGCCCCGCTTCACTCGCAGCCCGACCCCGGGCCCTTCCTCGAGCGGAGGAGCCAGACACCCTGCCGCCCCGGACGGGGATGATCTCGAGGACCGCATGGCCGTGTCCGACCACGGCGACCCTGCGGACGGAGTGCAGGAAGACGCCCCCGCGCCACGCGTCCCGCGCACCACTGGTGTAATGCCGCCGCGCACCCAGATGACCGAGCGCATTCTCAATGCGGCACGCCGCGTCGCCCCCGAGCTCGGCCACTCTTCCGTCCCCGTCGACGCCTACGGCGACCCGAAGCCCATCGACGGCCTCGCGTACAACGGGCACCTCACTGGCGTGCCCCAGGAGGCCATAGACTTTTGGCTGGCGCAGCCTGGGGAGAACGTCGTCCTAGAGCTCTACTCGATCAACGGCAGGCGCGCGCACACCTATTCTGACGACGACCAGATCGATCACATGCTGCACCTGTTGGACTGCATGTTCCTGGGCGACTTCCCAGACGAGCTCCCCGAGCTCGCGGTTCTCTTCTCGCCGCCCGCGCCGGGGCAGCGCAACACGCCGAAAGCCCGCAACTGTCTGCTCATGGGGCACGGCTTCCACGTCCGTCAGGTACAGATCCTCCGCGCCTTCCGATTCTGGACGGCGGCGGCGACGCACTTCATCGTGCACGGCGTTATCGAGCTGCGCTCTAACTACGTCACCTCTTTCGGGAACATTCGCTGCAAGACCCTCGCCGACGCGACGACGCTCGTCCGCGGCACGGTCAAGAACGCGACCACCCTGCGCGAGCTCCTCACCAACAAGCTCGATGTGGAGGACCCGGCGGTCGTCCCCGCCGTCGCCGAATACATTGCTGAAAGCTGCATCGAGGTCACGATGCGCCAGGTACGCCCGGCCGGCCAGTCGCGCAACATCACACAGTACTCGATTTTCGCGGACGTCAGCGCAGTCCTACACGAGGAGGACCGCGCCGCCTTCGACCACGCCCTGCGTCGCATGGTAATTTGGCACCACGGGCACGGACTGGAGAGCTACCTCGCGTGGACGTGCCGCACGTGCCACGCCACTTCACACGACGAGCGGGCATGCGACGCCCACATCCACCTCAAATGGCCCTTCCTCAACGAGCCGACTGGGGCTCGACGAGGTGGCTCTCGCCCCGGTGCTGTCGCCGGCTCTAGTCGCGGGAACGGTCCTCAGGGACCTCGCGTTTGAAAATTGACCTCTCGAGAGCATTGTCGCGCACGCGCTGAATCCGCATGTACCCGATTTCTGGTGCCCGTCCAATAGAATAGATTGACCGCCCCGTATCTACACCGTGCGCGGGTGCCACTAAGTACAAATCCTCTACCTAAAAAGGAAAAGATGTGCGCCGTCAGGTTGGCCGGAGCATGCCGGTGTGCGTAATCAGGGTTCGCCCCAGCTGAGCACGATCTGTGAGCTAGTGCCCGGGGCTGAGTAATTTACTGCCAATAACTTGAGCAGACTAGCTCGTGAGAAGATTTCTAGGATAGTCGCGGGGCAGAGAACGGTGGAAGAGAACCCCCAGACCGTCTGGAAGGAGTACAAGGATGCGGTGAGAGCGCTGGCGCAGAAGATGGCCCGCGAGTCTGCCGGAAAACGTCGCAGCAAGTTATTAGCTGCTGAGAAACTGCGAGAAGAGGCGCGTGAGCGCCTCTCGCGAGCCCTGCAGCACGAGGAGGTCGCCCAGGCGCGCGCCGCCTTGCAGAGCGCGGAGACGGCGGTTCAGAATGCCAGTGACGCCGCATTCGGCGAGAAGTTCTTCTATAGGCGCACTCGGGTGGCGCTAGAGGCGGAGGGAATGACAAAGTCCTGGTTCGGCTGGACTAAACTGAACAAAGTCCGGGAGCCGATGTTCTCACTCAAGAAGCTGTCGGCGGACCCCCCAGTATATATCTCAACGTCTAAAGCGATGGCCGAAATGGCCAGGGAGTACCACGATGCGGTTCAGATGAGCGACGTAGGCGTGCGTGAAGACTCCCGCGGGGAGGATATCCAGGCAGCGCTGGACCCGGTTGACCCCCCGGACCCGTCCGTTGATTTCTCTCCGCTCGCGGAACACACCAAAAGGGAAGATGTGGTGGGATCCATAGAGTCCGCGAAACTCGGGTCTGCGGCCGGGGTAGACGGCATTATTTACGAATACTGGATGGCGCTGAATAGGAAGTCCGGCAAGCCACTGCCTGGTGGCGGGCAGTGGGAGAACATCGCCAACATTATGGCCGCGGTTTTCGAGGACGTCGAGAGATACGGTGTCTGTGAGGGCACGGGTTTCACGGATGGTTGGCTATGCCCCTTGTACAAGAAAGGCGATCGTACGGAGATCGCCAACTACCGACCTATCACTCTCTTGAACACGGATTACAAACTTTTAACGAAATCTCTTGCCACTAAGCTGGCAAGGATTGCCCCTCGTCTGATTCACCCTGACCAAGCCGGCTTTGTACCGGGCAGGAGTATAACGGACCAGACCAAATTGACCTCGCTGATCCTCAGCTACGCTGAGGCGCGAGAGGAGGACGGCATGATCATCGCCCTCGACCAGGAAAAGGCCTATGACCGCATTCGCCACGATTACTTGCTGCTAGCCTTGCGGAAGTATGGTCTGCCAGAGCTTTTTATTAGCACAGTCGGCTCGCTGTACCGACACGCGGAGACGTTGGTCATGATAAATGGATTCATGAGCAGCCGCTTCCGGGTAACACGGGGGTGCGACAGGGCGACCCGCTCTCCTGCCTGTTGTTCAACATCGCGATTGAGCCGCTGCCCAATCTGTTGCGCAAGTCCACGCTTCGAGGTTACGCGATCGATGGTCTAACGGAGCGCTTGATAGCGACGCTATATGCGGATGATACGACGGTGTATCTTGCCGCCGAGGACGACTACGACACGTTGTTAGCGATTCTACAAGTGTGGTGCCAAGACCGAGATCATCCCTCTGGGCAGCCCGGGCTTCAGGGAGAAGCTCTGGATGACCAGGAAAGGGCGCGAGGACGCGCCTGCAATCCCCGATGGGATCCGCATTGCACGCGACGGCGAAGTGACGCGGATCCTAGGCTCCTGGCCCGGCAACTGCACCAATAACGCCGCGGCCTGGGCTAAGATCCTGGAAGGCGTCGAACGCCGCCTAGAAGCCTGGGAGCGCTTCAACCCCACGCTGCAGGGTCGAAGCATCATTTCCCGGGCTATTATAGGCGGGTGCACGCAGTACCTAACTGCGGCGCAGGGCATGCCGGCGGACGTCGAACGCAGGCTAGACCGCATAACGCTGCGATTTCTCTGGGGTGGCGCGAGGCGTCACCCAGTAAACATGGACACTCTGAGGATGTTGCCCAAGTACGGCGGGCTGAATCTTTTCTGCGCACAGGAGCGCAACGACGCGCAATACCTCGTTTGGCTGAGCGCGTACCTTGGCCCCGGGGACAGAAGGCCAAAATGGGCATTTGTAGCCGATGGGGTATTTGAATCGGCAATGGTAGCCAGGGATATGGCGCGTGTCCCGCCAGGCGCTGTCACGAACCCCTTCCACCAGAGCTGGAGACCGAACTACTGTAAGCTCCCCCTCACGCTGAGACGCCTGGTACTGGTGGCCAGGAAGTACGCGCTGGTCCTGGACGACCCGTATATCCCGATCGCTGCACGGGAGGGCATGATGCTGTGGGCTCACCCGGCACTGCCGGAACTGGCGCGAGGCAGGAGTGCGGCATGGCGGCTCAGATGCCTCCGCACGAACCATGCCGTCTGCACGATTGAGGACCTAGACGAGATAGCAATACAGGACGAGCCGGAGCACGAAGACAGTCGTGCGTGCGAGTGCAGCAATTGCGACGATGACAGACGGGAGGGCTGTTCCAACCCAGCGGCTTGCCAGGCGATGGCTAACGACCTGCTCGCGGATCTGCCGGCCAAATGGAGCCTTTGCAGCTGGAATCAACACGTTGAACCCGCTCTGCGCTGCGATCTGGACGCGAGGACTGAAGAGGAGATCGAAGCAGGCGAGACGAGCACCTTTGATAGAGGGGACCGCGACGGGAAGGAGATCTGGCAGATGTACCGAGTTATGGGTAACTCCCTGGGCATTTGGCCAGGCTCAGCGCAGGAAATCATGCACAGAGACATCGATGATCCAGCCGTCGAACCTGCGCCCGGAGATGCGCTGACGGTGTACGTGTGCAGCGCGATAGACCAGGGGCAGACGGACGGGTCGACAGGTGGTTTCGCGGCCGAGTTTGAGCGATGCGAGTTGGATGGACTGCACGGCCACCTCAACGACCCGGGGGCCACGCATACGAGTGTTGCCCTGAACGGCATCCAGGCGGTTGCGGAGTACGCGCCAAGGAATCGGGTGATGCACATAGTCACCAACAGCCTCGGCGCAACGCGAGCGCTGACGACGCAGCTGCGCAAGCACGAGCGTCTGGGCTGGACTGACGCGCCCGAGCTGGCAGTGGCGGGCAGACACGCCGCAGCCGCGCTGAGAGCCCGCCGGGCAGACACCACGATCACGTACGTCAGCAAGGGACGCCTCGGCTCTTGGCCGGAAGTGGTCAGCGCCAGACAGGTGGCACAGGGGGCGGCCCTGGGCTGCGATGACTTCGCCGCCGGGAACACCGCGCTTGCGGCGCATGATAGGCCGGGGATACAACTCGCGGGCCGCACACAGCGCGTGGCGCACAGAGCGATCAAGATCGCCCGCATGGGCACAGCCACCCGGAGACGCGCGACAATGTCAAATCTGTCCAGGATACAGTCTGACATAAGATCCGCGCGAGGCACCGCGCCTCGGGAGGATCAGATATGGGAGGATTTGCAGCGCGAGGGCCTCTCCCGGGGTGCACGCAACTTCCTCTGGAAGGCCATCCACGGCGCGCACAAAGTCGGCGAATACTTCAACGGGATGCCGGAACCGTGGAAGTCATACGGAAAGTGCGCGACCTGTGGGGTACCGGAATCCATGGAGCACATTCTCCTGGAGTGCCCGGACTCTGGTCAAGAGACGATCTGGGCGCTAACCAGGCTGCTCCTGGACAGGAAACTAATAGACGTTCAGATCACTTACGGGATGATCCTCGGCTGCTGCAGCGCGCAGGTCTCGTCCATCTCAGGGGAAGGAGGGACGGTCGCTGACCGTGCTTTCAAAATCATAATCTCCGAATCCGCGTTCCTAGCATGGAAGATAAGGTGCGAGCACCGGATGCAGCACGACAGCGCGCCTGCGGCCAGGGTGATGGCGGCCGAGGCAGCTAACAGGTGGGAGGCAGCCTTGCAGAGGAGGCTGGACCAAGACCTTGCCATGGGCAGATTCCGGAGACTCAGAGGGAAGCGGCCTCAAGCTTGGATCGCTAAGAGCACTTGGATTGATACCGCTGCGGAACGGCTGGACCACTGGGGGAGGATTTATGGACCCGGGGTTTTTGTGAGTATGGGATCGTTCAGGAGATCTCTCGGCATCGGCTAGGAGCTCCTGGGGTCCGAGTCTCACACTACCCTCGCAGGGTGTGCGTAACAGCATTTCCCCGGGCGGAAGCGTCCCTCCCTCAGACTTGGCGACCCTCCTAACTTCAGCTTGCGCGGCGACGCGCAATAAGGTGGTATCCGGTTCACTATGTGTTCTCGGCCCCACTGACGCTCCAAAAAAAAAAAAAAAAAAAAAAAAAAAAAAGAGACTCGAAGCAGGAAATTCCTGGAGGGATGTCTTCAGGTAGAGACGTATGTCCGCATCGACGATGATCGGCGGGATCTCGTGCAGCAGCAGCTTCTTCTGTCTGGATCGAAACTTCGGTGACTGAAGGGCGTCCTCGATGTGAATCTCGGGCCTAGACGTGAGAAAGACTCGGACGGGACAGGCGAGTTCCGACAACGCTTCAGACATGAGGGAGAGCATGCGTGATGCCGACACGCCGGGGGTATCAGTGCATTCGTCGATTGCGTCAATAGCGATGACGACGGGCGGATGATCGGGGGGCAATTCAGAGAGCAGCCGCTGGAACAGATCCCTGGCCTGGTGATCAAGATCCTGTAGAACACCGTGCTCGAGATGACCTCTGATGATATCCAGAGCGTGGGTTCTGAGCGCAGGAACGTTCTTCACCAGCTGATAGACTAGCGTGGGAAAGACTTTGCTGGCCGTGCTGTGGTCCTCGGAGCCGCGCGTGAAACAGAACGATGCGCCGAGTCTCCCGGCACGCTCTGCACGCTTCGACAACTCGTAAGCGATCGTGGACTTGCCCGTGCCGGCGCCGCCGCTGAGGATGAAGAACGGGACGTTTTCGAAATTGCCACTGTCGCACCACGCCCAGTCTTCGAGCTCTTGCAGCAGCTCGACTCTCGTGCCCTCAAGCAGGCCGCCGTGCCGTGAATTGGCGCTGGTGCGGTAGCCTGCATCGGCGTACGGCAGCCTCTCGAGATTGGCGTCTAACGCCTGCTCCTGCTCTGAGTGTCTTGTTCAGCACTTCTCCCGGTTATCCACATCAAGGAACACGTACCTGCGGCCTTCTGGCGTTCGGCGTTTGCTCTGATGCTGTCTGCCACTTCGCGGAGAAGAATCCCCATGCCGATCGTGGCCGTGAGCTGGCCAAAATGGCGGCCGACCATCACTCAACATGCGTGCACTCTCGAGTAATCTAGACGTACAGTAAAATTGTCGTGGGCTCGTCGAAGGGACTTGGCGATACCGTCGAGAATCTCCTTGTTCCTGTTCGCGGCGAGCGTCCTCTTCCAGCTTGGCTGAGCTTTGAGCTGCTCGGCCTCGGTCAGAATCGCGTCGAGAAGGCTGGATTACTGTATGAGCGTGGGGAGAGATCGCACGCGGTAGAGACGTACGCCTGCAACCCCTCGATCCTTTGCCTCATCTCTTCCGAAGACCCGAGCCGAGTAAGAACTTGCTCTGCGAGAGAGGTATCCTCGGGTATCTTGACCTCCATGCTGTCGATCGCGACTGCTAGCGTCTTCGTGAGTGCGTTGATCTGTTCGACCACATCTTGGCACGCAGAGCTGTTGTCCCGAGTGCGCTGCGTAGATTATGAACACATTCTGTAAAGCTGGAGATGGGCCGCGCTGCCACTTGCCTTGACATGAGAGATAATGGCCAGCACAGCCTTAACGGTAGGTTCGAGTCCGGGCACGCCGATCGCGGTGACGCCTGCAGCAAGGAGCTGCACGGCGCCTTCGGCTCCCGCAAGAGTATCGTCTATCCGAGACGACTTGCTTGACCTGCGCATCGCGTCCAGCCGTTCAACACGTGTCCTCGACAACGCGTGCTGTGCGGAGTAAGAAAACGGTCAGTTCGGAGATCTAGGCTGAGAGACTGCGGGAGTGGTGTTCGGGTCTCTCGGGCCGGTTAGACTTTGCGGGTTACCACCTCATTGCGCGCATCAACCCGTCAGCAATAGCGCACAGTGTAGAAGACACTCCTATTGGAGGTGCTGAAATTTCTCGCGTTGTTGTCACAAGCAAGGACAACGTTCGGATGGACAAACCATCGAACCAGTACTACTCCAAGGGCCATAGAACTGGCTCGGTGCCGTGTCGTAGAGCTCGCGCCGGCACGGGTCGCAGGGGATGGGATGCGGCGCGGCACGCACCTGCGCTACCACAAGACCGCCCATGCTTCGCGATTGCAATGCTTGAGATTGTCCGTGTAAGTGTTGAGGCGCTGATGGACGCAAGCTATCCGGGGCGGTGGTATGGACTTATCGCTGCAGGTGTGTGAGTAACACCATGAAAAATGGGATAATGCGCATACCAAAACGCCCCGGCTTTGCCTTCCCCATGCGAGGAGGACGTCGACCACCGTCTGGTCTTGAGCATAGGCGATCACATATTCCGGTTCGTTGTGCACGGAGATTCCCTTGACATTGGCTTTCTTGTCCAGCTTCTGGAGGTCGCTCTGTAATGAATAAATGTGTAGATATATACGATGAGCTTACCAACACTTCGCGCGACCGACCATGCTCGACGACTATGAGCGTCAGAACAGCCCGGTGGTAGCCTTGGACAGCTTCAAGACGCTGTTTGGCGAGCCCGTCGGCGTTGATGACAATATACATCTCGCGCTGGCGCGCCAGTCGGAGCGCGTCATAAGCATGGTTACTGCATGCTGTCGCTTCGCCCGGGGCCGGGGCAGATGGCGAGCACGTGCAGCTGCGCGAGCAGCGCGTCGAGCTCCTTGTGCACGGTGTCGGGTGTCCGCGGCGAAGAAGGGGTGCACGATGAGGTCGGGCGAGAGGCTTTGATGCTGCCAGCGGCGACGGGCGAGCAGAGCACGTGGAAGATTCCTGAGACGACGTGCAGACCCGAGAGAGGCTGCCAATGACGGTGCGCCAGAGTACTCCTCGGCGTCGCCGACGACCGCGACGAGTTCTGCAGGTCGCGCACGACGTCAACGACGGCGACAGCGCGCAACGGGTGCAGCTGCCCGGCCATAGTGCAATGTAGTCGGCAGCAGCGGAAGCATATGCTGAACCCGGTCGAACAGCTTGTTAAGTGTCAATGTCATGGTGAGTGTCGAGAACAGGAAGCTCGGGCCGATGTGACCGCGTACCTCGGCATTAGGTCCATTAAGCCCGAATACCCGATGCGATGAACGCCGGTTATCGCCGCATCTCTTCTTCCTACCTTAACCACTGGCCATGGTCAAACTCCCTGAGGGAGAAATCATGCACAGGCTTATACCCGCTTATGTATATCCAGATTCTTATCACTGGTTGCATCCGTAGTACTCGCTATTTCTCCGTCCGGCGTTCTTCAGCACGCTCAGCATGACACGCGACCAGGTTCGGCAGCTGACGCCGCAGTTGACTGGCATGCTTCACAAAGGACATGCGGGTGTGCGCGCTCTGTTCCGCTGACCTCGTCACTGAAATTACACAGGACACGTCGCCGCCGCCGAACGAAGACTACTCAAGCTCACTCTTTTCCTGCTTATTCTCCGCCGAAGACGTGCCCGACACCGTGCACAATTAGATGCATGCGCTTCTCTTGCGGCTGAACTTTCTCGTCATTGTCGTCAGTCTCGGGTGCAGCGACAGCATGCAAAACCCGGCTGGCGCGCAAGCCGACGGCCGCACATGGTTCAGCAGCGGCCCGACGTCATCAAGGACTGCCAGGCATCATCCTGACGTCGAGTTCAGTATGTTCAGCTTTGTGAAGCGTTGGGTAGCTCTTCGTAGCCGCACGCGTTGACTCATTGCTCACCGGGTCCACAGAAGCTCTACAATTGCAAGAAAGCGACGGCCCACCGGGCGGCGCCACAGTTCTGCAAAATGGACCTGAAGTCGTGATTGCATGCGCTTGATACGAGTCCCTGACAGCCAGAAGCGCACAGTGCGACACTCTCAGCAGGGTCAGTGATTTTATTTTATTTTTATTTTTTTGTGGAGCGTCAGAGGTCCGCGCAATCACATAGTGACCCGGGGAACCTCCGTTCCTACAGTTCTCTGCAGGAGGCTAAGGATGGACGGCCCGCTAGCGCCGTCCGTTGACACACGACATGCTCCGCCCGGAGAAATAGCCATTAGCACACCCCGAAGGGTAGTGTGGGGCTCGGGACGCGTTAGAGTGCGGCGTCAGTGATCAATCCATACTACCGCGTCGGATACCATGCACCGCGTCTATTGGCGCCTCGACACGGAGAACGTCGCGCGTGGCAGTTGCGAAACATGGGAGGTCTGTCGCAATGCAAGGGTGTACGGCGCTGCAAGTGACTGTACCTAGTAGGACGTGCTCAGCGACACCGGCCTGGCGTTGGGAGGTGTTCGGCGAGGGCGAAGGCGGCGCCGGGCGCGAGGCTGGCAAGCTGTAATAGTTGCGTGGATCGAAATGGTCAGCAACGCGTCTAAATGTCCGTTCTGCCCCGGTGATCCCTAAGTCTATCCTTTTGACGATCCCTGTGTCAACATTGATATAGCTCCTCCTGAATTCTACCCGCTTCCGTCTCAGGCCGCTCAGGCTTCAACGAGCTGCCGTCCTGCAGGATGAACCGTCTGGGCTTCTACTGTGGTTTCGTGTGGGGAATTACTGGACAGTGGTAGCGCAGGCTCATCGCAGCAGATATGATCACGGCACGATTTTATTCAATGGGCAGGAAATTGGTGTGCACACCCGAAACCTTCAGCTACGCTCAGAAATGCTAAGAATCGTCAGAAGTCCCGACTCCGAGACAGTGGCAACGAGATTCCCGCGGATAGCCATCCGTGGCAAGAAAGGACTCCTGGTTGGTCTCCGCGAGGTCGGGAGCCAACCTTTAGGCCGATTTGACAAACTCTCCATAATCCATCCGTCAGGTGTTAGGTAGAACGGCTGGTCCGTCGACGCTTCCAACCCGACTATGTTCGGACCGTCATCCTCTCTATCCCAATCACAGCGGGGGATCGTGTATGCCGACCGGGGCCCGCCGCTCCCGCTATTGCTGACGGAGAGTCGTAGGTTCCAATTCTGGTCGATGTCCGCCTCTGCCAGCTGCTGATGGACGGTGCACCACGGGCTGGCGTCAGTGGTCAGGACGGAGAACCTGTACCGACCGGGGGACCGAAGGTCCCACTGGACTGTGTAGAGCGCCAGTCTGCGGGGCCGCATGACGTTCTGGGCTCGCATGATCGCGACGACCGCTGTATCGTCGGGTGTGAAGGCCACATGCGAGAACACGAATCCGTTGAAGTTGCCCTTGCCGCCATCGACTCGTTCTAGCCCGAAGCGGCCCATGCGCACATTATCGGCGAGCCCGCTGGACAGCTCGTCCGGCATTTCGTAGCGCGCAAGCACGATCCCATCCGCGAGATCGCAGACGTATATGACGCCGGCAGACGCCGCCGCGACCAGGCGCCGCTCGTGGCTGAATGCCAAACCAACTGGCCATGTCGGTCCGTTCTCTTGCGGACGCATCGTGAACCCCATCGACGTCACGACCGCTCCGCTGCGATCGAATATGCGCAATGCATTGCCCTGAGCTAGCGCAATGAGCGAGCAGTCATGGGATATTGTGATGGCAGTATAGGCGACCAGGGTGAAGTTTTCATCGTCCATCCTGCCCAACTGCGCCGAAATCGGAGGAGCAGGAGGGCTGGGTGCGGTAAGGTGCTCCATATCAATCATTCTCCAAGACGACTCCATAACAGCGACAAGGCCGCCTCCTGCAGGGTGCAGCAAGACGCACTGAAGAGCAATCTCCGTCGGGATGCAAATTCTCTGGCCCAGGCTGGACCACACATTGATAACGTGCTGATTGGATAGATCGTCGGGGACGCGCATGCCGATGACCATAGCACCCTCCGGAGACGCCGCGAGGTGGAAATGATCTGTCTCGCCTTCCAACTTCCGAAGAACCCCTCGGGTGGAGATGTTGAACAAGCACTGGGCTTCGGCGAGCGGGACGACAGCAACGTCATCCGAGACAAAGCAGGCGGTCATGCCAGTGAATGGTAAGGTGTACGCCACAGTTCCCGACGAAAGGTCGACGAAATGGCCCAAATAAGACCCGGTATCATCATCAAGGAGTAAGAGGGGTGCGACTACGATTGCCCAGCGACCGGCACCAGAGACAGCGATCTTCCAATATGAATCCAGAGGGCTATCTGGATCTTTTGGAATAGACAGAGCAGTGACTGTATCAGTCTCGAGATCCCATATGCGGAGCATGTCGTCTTCGTCGTCGTCGTCGGAAGTATGGTAGATCAGGACGGCTTTGTCGTTCCGGATGAAGTCCGCGGTCTTAAACTGCCCGCCGTCGGCCGTCGGCATGTTAAACTGATGCAGGACGGCGCCGGACCGGGTACTGACGACACAGACCTGGTGGTCTGAAGTGGACACGAGCCGTAGCCCATTGGAAGATACGGACAGATGCTTGACATATCTGTTGTCATGCGCATGGATGCTGAGGAAAACATTGCCAGTCTCCGCGGGGCAGAGGTGAACAGTACCGTCAGCTGAGCCACCGACCGCGAACCACCGCCCAGATGGCTCAAAGACAGCGCAAATGATGTCGGTGGCACCTGTTCCACGCCGAGCAGACGGTTGAATGTTACACCAGACCGGCCAGTCCTGAACTACCCCATGCCTGCAACTAAACACGGGAGAGTCGGCTCGGAGCGTATTACTCGTCTCCAAAAGCTTCGAGGACGACGGGAGCAGAGGGAGAGCAGAAAGGTAGACCTGCTGCGGACAGGTCTTGATCGCAGGAGCGAATTCGAGCGCAAGCCGCCAAATCTCAAATAGCAGTTGTCGAGCATCCTGGGCAAAACCGGGCGCCTGCGAAATCGTCAGTACTTGGAGACACGATAGAGATATAATCACACTCACAGAGTACAGCCGGTGTACAACCGGAAGCCAATGCACCATGCTGTCCAGGGCGTCGAGGAACACAATGGCCTCGATCCATTCCAGTAGTCGGTGGCGGCAGAAATCAAGAAGCGCCGGCGTTATTCCCTGGTCCCCACCGCTGAGAGCCAGATGAACGAACCAATGCTTACAAGAATACTGGACCGGCGCGGGCAAATATTCAGCGAGACGCGCACTGAGATCGTCGATCTCGTTTCGCGGAACTCTGGGGTCCGGAAGTCGGCAGATGTTATGAACCAGCGTTCCAGGGCGCATTAACAAAGCCAGACAGCTGCTGGTGACGGAGAGGTGGTGCTGGGCCAGGTCCACATGGAATTCCGGATCCGTGCAACGCGTCGCATCGACCAGAAACTCGCCGAAGCTCGCATGCAATGGTCGCATCGGAGCGCTCGGATTTCCGGACTCGAAACTGAGAACTGCGCCGAGTCGGTCCAGAATAGGCAGGATGTCATTCTCGAGGCTGACGCCGGTGAGTATGGCAAGGTCGGAAGGAGCGATGTGGTCCTGGAGCACGGCCACGTTCCCGAGGAATGCACGGATGCTATCCCGTTTATGCGGTAGGAGGTCGCGCGGGAAGGCTTTCTGAAGCACAAGGATGTACAGCTCGTCTAGACGCTGCAGTGCTGTCTTCGGCTCTCCGCGCGCGGCCAGAACAAGGCGCTCCATCCCCTGAGTGATGGCGGTACGGTACTGCTTCAGGAACTCCATGGCGGTTGTAGCATATATGAACAATCCCGCCGCGAGATCCGTCAGGTCATCCGGCGCGTCAGGATACAAGAGGGTAAGGGAGTTGCGAGGTCCGTCAGGAAGCTCTGAAAGTGCACTGTTGAAATAGAGGCGGATGTCGGCGTCGATGACTGGCCGTGGAATCTCGTGCAAAATGAACCTCTGAGCTGAGCTGAACGCCCTCGCCTGGAACGCATCCTCAATGTGAACCTCGGGGCGCGAAGTGACAAAGACGCGGAGGGGGACCGAGATGTGAGACATCGCGTTCATCATGAGGTAGAGCATATGGCACACCAGGTCCTGCGCGGAGTCGGTGCACTCGTCGACCGCGTCGACAATGATGACAATGGGAGGGTGATCAGAGGGGATCTGCGAAAGCAAGCCGGAAAACAGGTCCTCCGCCTGAACATCCAGGTTCTGGCGCGCGCCATGCTTGAGATGATCATGGATCAGCGCTACAGCATTCTCGTGCAAGGCGGGCACGTTGAGAATAAGCTGTCGGGCGAGCGTGGGAAAGAAGACCTCGGTGGTGCTGAGAAGGGCAGATCCACGCATGAAGAAGAACGAGGCGCCGAGGCGCCCTGCTTTGTCCGCGCGGCTGGCTAGCTCGTAGGCGATGGTTGACTTGCCCGTGCCAGCCCCACCACTTAGTATATAGAACGGGTGTTCCTTCTGGCTGTCGGTCTCCGCAGCGGTCCAGTCGTCGAGCTCCTTCAGGAGTGCTTCGCGGGTTCCCGCAAGCAAGTGCCCATGGCGAGCGTGAACACTGGCACGATAGCTGGCTTCGGCACTGGGAAGCTTCTCTAGAGCCATGTCGAGCTCTTTTCGACGAGCATTTCCAGTTAGGAACGTATTGCATACGAGCAGGAAGAGAGACTGACCCGCTTCTCGATGGCGCGCCGAACTTGCCTTGACCTCTGCGGCGACTTCGGCGAGAGCGATTTCGACGGCAAGTTGCCCGGAGAACTGAGTTATCTCGAAGTTAGATCTAGCCCACGGGTGCAGGTTCGACACACCATAAAGTCCTCTCGGGCTTGACGCAAATGGTCGCAGATTTCTCTGAGTATGTCCGCGTTTCTGTTAGCTAACACCATGCGAAGGATGGGTTTCTGGCTCTGAAGCTTCGCAGCGTTGGAATCTATCTCGCCCAGACGCCTGCGCGACCGTCAGTCAGTCCAGTTTGGGGGCGATGCATCACCCGAACCAGTGCTTACCGCTGCAGCTGGTCAATTCTGTTGGTGAGCTCGGCCGACGACCCCAACTTCGCCTGGACAAGCGTTGTCGGCAGCGCCTGCGCCGTGACGTGCGCGCGGACGGTATCAGTCGCAGCCTTGAGCGTCTCCGTGAGCGCCCCGATCTGCACGGCAACGTCCTTGCACAGTGCACTGTTGTCGCGGACACGCTGAAAGAGGGGGTCACGCGCGCGAAGATGAGCTAGGCAGATCGACTTTCCTTGTAATGCACGATGATGCCCAGTAACGTCTTTGCGGGGCCCTCGAGGCCCTTGACGCCGCTCCCGCTGACGCCTTCGGCAATGAACCGCGCGATAGTCTCCGCGGTCGAGACCTTGTCGTCCACTTTCGCGCTTCGAGTAGGCGCAGAGGCCTGGGATTTCGTCGAGGTAGACATTGCGGGACAAGTGTCGGAGTTCACTGGTGCGGGCGGCCATGAGGCCGACTGGAGGCTGCCGGGATTAGACGGGCCGGCATAACGAACGCCGAGCGCACGACGATTGGGCTGTGCGGGCGGTTCCCCCAATAATTCCGGCGTGTTACAGGGTGGAATGGAAGCTAGGTGAGGCGTCGACCGCCAGCAGCGAAAGGAAAAGGAAAATCCATTCAATTTCACGAATAGACCTCTTCTATTTACTGTGTGAACGGATGAACATCAGCGCGCGCGCGGTATTCGCACAGTTTTTACTCACCATGTCAAGTATGTAAAGCAATGACTGTCCCTCCGGCTCGCCTGCCTGAGACCTCAGTCAGACTCGCATTGAGCGCACAAAGTTGCGGCACCTACCCAATGTGCCAGTGGCACAACGAGCGCGACAACGAGTAAACTGTTTGATCGCCGGCTGCGCAATGCAAGTCGCGTACCAAAGTTGTCCCTCGCGGTGGTATCCGGGCCTACAGTAGTCGAGGAGCTGGTTGAAGTGCCGTTAAAGAGAGTCGCAGCATTCCGCGCACATATGACACGACGGATCGACCATGCTTCGCAAATGCGATGGTCGACGTTGTCCGCGCGAGGATCGAGATGTCGGCTCAGTGAGATGCCGACGGACGTAGACGGTATCCGGTGCGGATGTATGGATTTGCGCTGCAAGGGGATGAGTAAAGAAACGAACAGTATGAGAATGTGGACATCCGGAGTCCACACCTTCGTGGTTCCTTTCCCATGCGAGAAACTCGCCCGCGGTCCCGCCGAGAAATTCACCTTGGACGTCGGCTGTCGTCTGCAATGTACTGAGCATACGCGATCACCTCATCCGGGCCCTTCTTCGACACGATGACGCCGCCCGTTGCGGAAAGCTCGCTAGCCTTCGCCTTATTGTCGAGCTTCTGCGAATTCCGCTGCTGAGGAATGAACACGAAGACGACGAGCCAGCGAACGCTTCGCATCTTCGGTCGGGATCGACGCCGCTGGGCGTCGGGACGGTGCGCTGGTAACCTTTGACGACGTCGGGCCGCTGCTGGACCAGCCGCCATCGTGCTCGATGTGAGAGCACGTCACGCGCGTAGTCCCGCTAGCAGTCGCTGCGCCAGACGCCAGGGGTAATGTCAGGTTGTGCAGCCGCACGGGCAGCCTGTCTTGAGGACGGCGTTAAGCGCCGCATCGGCGGCGAAGTCGGGGAGCACAATGGGGTCCGACGAGTACCCTTTGATGCTGCCCTCGGCGAAGGGACTCCCTTCGCCGTGGCACGTGCAGCGAGTCTACGCCATTCCACAGCGCCGATAGGGCTGTGAATAACGGCGCGCCCAAGTACTCTCGACGCTGCTGTTGATGGTGACGTGGGCTGCTCGTCGTCCGTGACATCGGCGGCGATGGAGACGGAGGGCGGCGGGCGGCGGGTGCACCTGCCTTGTCTTTGTGCGGCGCGCCAGTCAGAGGTGGGACCAGTCACCCGACCTGGTCGACGAGCTTGTCGCTGAGGACATGGTGAGCATCCAAGACTCAAAGGCGCAGCTCGGACCGATTCGGCCGAATCCATCGGCGTTAAATTCATTAAGACCGTTCTGCGTCTCCTCCTGTCGGTTATCTCCGCTGCTCCTTCTCCAACCGTGACCATGGCGCAGTTGCTTGGAGACGGAGAGCGCTTCCGGCTCATCAGCTATGTCCTATACGCTGCTGACGAGACTTTACCGATGTATACGCCTGGCCGTCCTCACCCTGCGGCTGGCCGACACCCTTATTCCTGGCCTGGCGTGCTCCGCGTCTCCAAGCGTTGCCTACGGATAGCGACCCCGCTGTTATACCACACTGCTATTTTGCTTGCTCTGCGTTCTACCTGCCGAGCCTAATCTCGCACGCCCGCTGAAGGCGCACCGCGAGTTCGGGACGCTGATTCGGAGAGTCTTCGAAGGCCGCTTCGCCCCGAAAGAGCAAGACCGTGCCTGCCCGCGTCTGAGTGAGGTTCGTGCGCGCTACTGGTCTCAGCGCAGACAAGCTCCTGCTGCGTAGATGGAGTAGTACCAATCGACGGGAGGCGGCCAGCCGCGCTGCATCATCGCGCTTGCAGGTTGTGCCCTGGCGACAACTAGTCGATATCCTGCAGTCGTCTTCGATCTAAACAAACGACACTGGTGGGTCTGACAGTCTGAGACAGATTCAGATGCAAGTGGCGCGCCACTATGCGCATTAGCGCGCTGTCGCTACCATTGTCCTCGAGCTATAAAGACTGTTCTTTCCGTCTCACAAGCCTGAAGCGCCACTCGCATCCTTTTGCGACATGTCTGTTCCACCGCTGCCCCAGGAGATTGTCCGTCTAATCCTCGATTCGATGGACGATCTTGACTTTGAGCGCGTTCTGGCTTTGGGTCACGTCGCCCGCACGTGGCGCGCAGCAGCTCGTACACACCCCATCTTTGCCCGCGACATCTCCCTGGCTTCTGTCCTGGTCGAATATCAACGCGGAATCGGTCGAAGTGTGTCCAGCGGCGCACTGCATCTCTTCCTGGACAGGCTGGCTGCGTTGCCCGGGGGCCGACTGAACTTGGACATCTTTCTCTGCGAGTTAACAGGCGTGTGCGGTCTGTCTGCGGGTCGTATTGGAAGTGTGGTTGCGCAGGCGCTGCGAGACTGTCTGCCGCGCCTGGTGCGGCTGACTCTCCGCTGCGACCACGGCCTCGTACCCGGCCTTCTTGCTGCTCTCTGCGCCGGCCCTGCGCCGCGGTTGACCGTGTTTGAGTTCCTCAGCCCTGAATGGGGGAGATATTACACGAGGGACGAGCTCCCGGTGGATATATTCGCTGGCAGCGCCCCGTTATTGCGCGTCCTCCAGATGGACGCCTGCAGGTTTCCTGCGCGCGCCGTCCCAGCATTTGCCGCAGTCCGCGTTCTCACACGGGAGGTGGACAAATCATCCTGGGACTCGGGCGTGCGGGATCTCAATCCCGAGCGCTTCTTCAGCTGCTGCGCTGCGCTGCAGGTGCTCACCATCGACGGAAACGACTGCCCGCTCCAAGAGGAAAAGTGGGACCTATGCACCACGTCTTCGACCAGGAATCTCCGGCGCCTCACGGTATCTGGATCATTCGACATCTACGACACGGAAGTGATCGTTACTGCGCTTGCGCACGCTGCCATGCTGGACATCCAGGTGCCAATGATGACCTGCGACGGACCGATCGGCCTTCTCATGATCTCACACCTCGACGACAGCCCGACGCTGGAGTTGGAGATCGTGCACGAGATGAGCTGGGGCGATCCGGTAGATCTATTACTCGTGCATTGCTGTGTCTACGACGCGAGCCGCACGCGACGGAGAACGTTCACTCATCACTCTGGCGATATGACCGAGATTCATGAGTTCGAATTCGTGGAATGGGCCCTGCGGCCCTCTTTTGTCCTCAACGCGCATCGATTCACGAGCATCACCCTCCCGGGCACGGAGGAATGTTGGAGCTACTTGATCAGGGCGTTCGGCGGCGAGGTGCACCTCGTCAACATGCAGTGCCTGACCATCGTAGTCACCGAGGACGGCGGCCTATTCGCGGGGGAGCAACTTGACGACCTGGAAGACACTCTTGTGCTCCCTGTGTTGAGTCAGATGAAGCTGGTCTCCGATGAAGCAGTCGAAGTGGAGATGGACGACCTCATTTCCCTCTTTCAGGACACGATCGATATTCCTGATGGGCAGACGGTCTACCTTGAACTGCTGAACGTAACACTGATCGGTGACATGGACGAGCTGGAGGGTTACGGCGTCGAGTTAGAGTTGTGATTCCGCCGACGATGTAGCATATCTTCTCCCGCTTGAACACGCACACTAAATAATTGGCTTGGTGAATGCAGAATAATTGGATATCCAACCGGCAACTGATAACACAAGAGTACTTTCGCTTTCATAATGGAATTGTGCAAGTAAATAGTCACCAACACCGGATCTAGATTTCCCCGGATCTTTCCTCCTCTTGCCCTGGCACTCGTCTCGAGTCGCGAAGCTCTATTGTTGCGGGACAATGCAGGCCTGCTCTTCACCTGTATAAGACTCATTCAGTGCTGGCGCGCGTCCGCCTGGTGCCCACAATGAGCCTGCCGTCGCTGCCCGGCCAGGTCGTCCGCCTGATTCTGGACATGGACCCTCTCGAACTGCATGACCGCGTGCGGGCGATCCGCGTCTCGCACACTCTGCACGTTGCAACACGATCACACCCTGCGTACTCCAGAGGCGCTTCCCCCTATATCTTGGTGCTTAGGCCTGTTCCACGGTGATGTGTTCCACGGTGATGTCCTTTTCGTCTTGGACGGCTTGCTGCTCTACCTGGCGGCAATATGGAATTTAAGACTGTCATGGGACGCGGCAACCGTTCTCGAGACACCGGCATCAATCGTTACGTGCGCTCCTGCTCTGGCACAGGTCCTCCCCGTCTGGTAACACTATTCATCCAGTGCTACGAGGAGCTCATCCCCGACATGATCGCCGCCCAATTCACGTTTCATTCTCACACCGAGGAATACCGCCCGTCATGGGATATCCCTCTTGACCTATTCTCGGGACACGCACTGCCTTGCTCCGGGAGCGAGGATGGACGTCTGCCAGTGGCCCCTTCCCCGCCGCGCGGCCAGTAGCCGCTCTGGAATCCGTTCGCGAAATGAAGGTTTGTATAGATTACAGGTCACGCAACGAGACGGTCTCTGCCCTTCACCCTGTCAGCTGCCCTGGCTTGGCGGCCCCACAGATCCACGGCGACAGCCTGGACTCGCGCGCTGCATCGTGGGACGGCTATGCCTCAGTCGGCGACCATTTTGCAAAGCCTCACCTTGACTTGCGTCGATTGCTCGTTGTGCACGGAGATCGTCGTGCGCAACGCACTTTCTGATACGCAGGCATGCGGAGCGGCAAGGTCTACACGATCGACGTGAACATCGCGACTGTCTAGCTCATGATCGCTACCGTCGACGACACCGACACTCTGCGGCTGGTCGTCGATGGGGACGAGCATGAGCTCGACTGCTCCCTGCCGGACGCCGCAGGCGACCTGCGCCGCACCTTCTGGCACATGGAGGGTGAAGCTGTATTGGTGCTCTACTTCGCACGCATCGCGCCGCGGCTCACGCTCGTCTCGGTCTCGGGCTGCGAGTACGCCAGGAATCACCTGATTGCGCTATTCCCACAGCCCTGTCTTGTCGCTGTGTAGTCTCTCGAGAGTGTCCTCTGGCTGGCGGCGTAGATGGATCCTGAGCCCCCGCGCACTGAGTTGACGCTCCCTGCGATGACACAACTCGAGATTGACGCGGAAGACGTCGATGCGGACGGCCTTCTCTCGTTTGTGAACGACTCGCTCTATTTCCCGCCAGGGCGTCGTCTCAGCCTCGTGGTTCCAGATATGTGCCTATCTGGTGAAGCGAGCGTTCTTTTCAGACGGTTGACAGCATTGAGACCTCTCGTCCAGAGCTGACGCCGCATCCAAAATGTATTACTGCTGGGCTATAGACAACGTTCGACCTCCCCAAGCGCGAGACATGCGGCACTGCGCTTAGTACTGCGGGCAGCTCGTTGCGCCGGGCCACGCGCGGAACGCCTCGATATTCCTGCCCGTGTTGACATTCTGCTCTCCGAGTCAGCCCCCTGTGCGCATCTCAAATGCTGGGCGAGTGTAGGCTCACTGTGCACTGGCTGCCCTGGTTTGCGTACGTGAAGCGCTCGCCGCTGCAGTTCCTCAGCGTGTAGAACTTGACGCAAGCTGTCGCGCCAGCCTGCCGTCGGACGTCAGCTAGTACACACGCGCGCGGGGTATGGGAGACGCACGACGAACGAGTGGCGGCCGCCGAACGGGTGGCACGCGCCGTCGAGCCCGACGTCTGCGCCCTTGGCGCCGTTGCATGCGTCGCCGCTCCATGCGATGAACGCGCGCGCGGCGGGCACAGTGGCGGCGGCAAGGAAGAGTAGACTTGAGGCGAGGCGCATTGTGCGAGATTCGATTCATGGGGCTCGGATTCGGTTTCGTTGTTACGCTTGGCAGAGAGTCTTACACGTTTCAGCGACTCGGCGGCGAGTCGCACGAGCGGTCTTCTCGCGAAGCCGGTCTGAGCGGACGTGGGTCATAAAATGCATGACTGTCTGATGAGCCTGAGGCCTGTCACCGACATTTGACTGTTCTGGATCATGATCAGCACCGAGGCTTGGAGCAGGCACCGAAGTTGCTCTCCCGGTCCGTTGCAGTAATGCAGCGATTCGAGAGAAAATTCTATCACCCAGTAGGAGGGACGTTACCAGCTCTCACCTCGCACAAGCCGACCTCTGGGGTGCTTGTCGAAACCGAGGATCGCCTATGTATCCGACGTTGTTTCTGAGAGTGTCCACGACTGACTCAGACAGCGCTGCGGACCGTGTCAGCCCATCATGCATGCGGATAAACATTCGAGATCTCTTTGTAATGCTCCCCGAAAACGGAAAGGATCGTCGCTTCGATGCTTCGCGGGACGAATATCGATCCCGCCTTATGTACTCCAGGTTGTCCGCGCATAGAGTACTGTACATACTGAGACACTACCCTCGTTGAATTTCAGGAAGGTACACATAATCGCTGCATTTCTGAGCCTATGAAATCGTGTGTGCACGCCGGACAATGCAGATACTCCGATAAGACCAGCCGGTAATTCAATGGAGCAGGAAGGGGCGTGCTGATGAAGCCACCACATGCTACCTGCTTGGCTAGAAGATGCCGCAGTAGACTCTCACATCTCAGGAACAAAGGACGCCGAGGGGCGAAGGAATCACGCGCCGAATAATTCAATCAGTTTGAGTATCCGCGCACAACGGGATTCTAGATGCGCACCATATAAACCACCCACGCACAGAACTTCCGAACGTCGACTCTCACCAGCCAACTCACCTCTCCCAGTCATGCGCGTCGCGTCTCTCATCGTCACCGCCATCGCCGCCGCTATTCCGGCTCGCGCGTTCATCGCCTGGAGTGGCAGTCATTGCGACGGCGACAGGGGAAACGACGTTCCCTGCGATGGGACCTGCCGTAGTTTTACGGGTCGCCACTCCTTTATTGTGTGTAGCTTGCACATATTCCTAACTTTTCTAACTCGTCGTGCAGGCGGGAGTCGCCCGCGGCGAGACCGGCTGCGTCTCGATGTGGACGTCCACCGGCTGCGTCGGGCAGCGCTTCAATTTCACCAACCAGCAGTACAACCAGTGCACCGTATGTAACGCTGGGTATTGCTTTACCCCCACGGACTGACGTACGGCCTGGTTAAGAACGTGAACACCGGAACGAACATCCAGTCCTTCCGTTGCGCGACGGGAAACGTGCAGGGCTGCCCGGAGTACTGAGAAACCGATGACGAGCTGGCGCTCAGGGGCACTTCCGTAAAACAATTTCTTCATGCTCCTATCCAGGTTAATTTGATACCAAAGTAATTGCGTCTGGAAAAAAGCGCATGGAACCGGCATAGTGCATAGTATGCTTCCGAACGAAAAGCAGCCGATTATGAGCACCTGGCCTTGGAAAATCAGCAATATTTGTTATATTTACGCTGTAGGACACTGATTACATGTCGTCAAGTCTCTGTGGTAGCATTCATCTAGTAGATTGGACGATGAGCGACCGAGAACGCTCTTTGCCTCCGGATGCCTCCGGACAAGTGACGCCGCCCGGCGGGTCGTTTTCGCTCCGTCTGCTGCGTCTTGCCAGTGTCCCATGCTTCGCTGGTCCAAGCTCTGCGCAGAGTCAGCTTTAGGTCCGAAGACCCGCCGCAGACAGCTGTTCCACAGTCACCTACAATCAGACAACCTCGTAATGAGGCACCCATGGCACTCTTTTCTTGCGCCTGTATGTCTGGCCGTGGTCTACGCTCTGCCTGATCTCCCCGCTTCCCTGTGCCCTTGCTCCTGAGTCTGAGCTCTCTATATCCCTCATTACCAGCGCGCTTCAATTACGGTCCTGGGTCTCGTATTGCCTTTCGTGCCGTTCCACCCGTCGTCGTGCAGGCCCTTCCGCAACTCAGAGTCGACCATTCTGGGAGCTTTCTCTTCACAGCGTCTTTGATAGGGATGCACCACGTGCGCCTTCACTCGCCTCTCAGTATCTTCAAGTTATCGACCCTGTTCATCTCTCCGATGCACTGGTGCCCATCATCCTGCGCGCCCGACACCTACACTTTCCCCACATGCCCGCTCCCCCCTCCTTCTGTCCCGCGCGTTCTCTCCGCTTGCCAGAGCTCTGGCGCTCGGGAACTTTGATGCGTGGATTGCTGGAGATCCCACCGTGCTGGAGCCGTCGTCATGACAGGCGCAATTGTCGGGTTGTGGGAGAATATACCAATTTTTCGCCGGCTGGGCTTATCGCAGCTGCAAGGTGACCCTGAAGGCCTGCGAGCAACCTCAGGTTTCACCTCGCATACTCCGCGTGGGACGCCAGATGCCGCTCACACAATGCGGTTGCAGTTCACATGATGTCAGACGTCGCTCTGGCCGAGCAGAACAGCACTCCGGTCTGGCCGTCTCAGTAGACCGAAAGAGTGCCACTCGGCCTCACTATGGCCACTGCGCCGCAGGGAAGACGTTCATCTGTTTTGCCACCATAAGAATCGGTCTGCTTTTGGTGGCGCACAGATGTATGCGCGCTGAGAATACTCTCCTCGGAGCCGAGCAGGAAAAGGCGCGCGGTGTCCTTCTGCGGCCGTGTGACAGGAGGCGGCACACTATTAGTATAAAGGCACCCCAAGGGAGCTCACCAGTCATACACTATCGCTTACCATGATGCGCCTGACCGTGCTCAGCGTCCTCGCCATTGTCCTCGGGCTCGTCACCGCAGCTCCGAAATCGGAACAAGTGCTTCCGTTCGACGTCGTCGAGCGAGCCCCCGTGCAATGCGCGGCGCCGCCGGGATGTTTCTGCGGTCGCGGGGGGTCTGTCCAGTGCTGATACGGGGCCACAGAGAGTGAGTTACATGCCATCCAGCTGCGAGCCCACCACTGAAACGTGCACAGCGCGGCGCGATATCGATCGCCTCGCTTGCATCTTGCGTCGTGCGAGAAGAAGGAGAGTAGTGCTGCATGTACAGTACCGCTGTAAACCTTGAGGCGGATTCATGGGGGACGCAGATTTCTGCAGACAGACTGCTCTGGGGCAGAGCTGTTGACTGGCAAAGTATCCATGGGGACGATGCCGAAGATGGCGCTGTATACGTCTTGTCGTCAAAATTTGCAATGATCGTGGATCCAGTCAAGGAAAGGACAGTTTCTGCGCACGTAATCACCAACGTGAATAGACTTGAGGGACCACGCGTACAACAGCCTTCTGAGGCCATGGCAGGGGTGGCTCAGATTTTGATTCCGTGGGCCTGTATTCGTCACCCTGCAACAAGCTTCCTCCTTGTCACATACCAACGCGAACTTTGTAATATCCACTCGAAGCCCCAACATCAGGCAGTGTCGAATCCGAGGGATCGAAATCCGGAATCATATCTAAAACCCTGCGCCGATATCCCCGAAGCGTGGTTCCGACACTGCGTCCCACTCAGCATACATTTCTCTGTACAATGGACAATATGTACGAGAGACGGCAACACCGCCAGATAGGTTCGATGGCCTGCGATACGGTGGCTCCGACGATTCATCAAGTGGTCCGAGGGTCCGTGGCAAGTAGGGACCGTGGTGCTTCCCGATGTGGAAGCATCTTCTTGTTGTGCTATTTAAACCCCGCTCCACCCTCCTTGACTTCCTCACTTCCTCTCACATGGCGCATAAGCTGGCCGACGAGACGCTGCAGGCGATATTGCGGCCCGTCCTCGAAGTGGCCGAAGAGGACTTCGCAGACACATCCCCGGAGTCTCCATTCGCTCGCCCGGACGCGTCTGGCACAGATGGTGCCCTTCTCCTGGTCTGCAAACGCTGGATGCGCGTCGCCACACCGCTATTCTACCGCTGCGTCGTCCTCAGAACGCTACAACGCGCTAAGGCTCTGGCGAAGACACTCAAACTGAATCCGGCCTTCGGCCCCCTGATCAAGCAGTTGCGCATTGAAGGCGGTCTGGGCGCCTCAGTTGCCAAGATCATGGCGGCGGCAACAAAGCTACACGACCTTTGTATCTTGCCCGACTTTCGCGGCCGCAAGACAAACATCATGGCGATGTGCTCGGCGTTGCCACAGATCCAACCACGCCGGTTGATTCTGTGTGCAATGATAAAAGAGACCAAGTCTCTCGAGCGCCTTGGTGATGCTCTCTGTCCTGCCTTCTCAACGTGGACACGCTTGGTTTGTTTTCTCCCGTCTGAGCTCCTGCAGGCCAGACTATGTTTATTGACAAGTTCCCAGGAGAAGATCGTGATCTCCGCCAATACGCTACCCCATATCGTCCCGGCCGCGGGAATGGGTATTCACGAGGGTGGCGTCAAGGTACACATCATGGGATATGTCCAATTCAACGGCTACCGCCCCGTTAGTCGCCTCCTGGAATTCGAGAACGTGTCGGTCGTATATATCAAGTCAAAGGAAGCCTATATCTCCTGGGAGTCGAGGATTCTTCCGGGGTTTTTTGGACTCGATGGACCGTCGGAGGTTCTCGAGAGACATCCGAACCGCATCAAGCTCAAGTTCACGGACGACATCCCCAAGTGCGCTGCTTGTTAACCGTCGACGATCTCTGTTGCTCACATAATCGGATACTCTAGCTTCACGTTCTGATTTTCAACCAATCGTTCCGGAGACCCATTCTCTTTGTGTCGGTAGTGCGCAAGATCACGGATAGCAAATGTAATATACACACGTGTCTCATTATTCAAAGAACAACTCCTCTGTCAGCTGAGCCTGTTGAAATTAGATCCATAGTCACATTTACGAAGTACCTTTCGCTCCTGAGTTCAGCTGAACACGAAGCCGGATACTGTACAACTACTGACGACCTCCAAAATGTATTACTACCGAACTATAGACGACGACCTTCTCCCTAAACGCGCGACAATCGGCACTCCACTCAGTACTGCGGGCAGCTCGTCGCGCCAGGCCACGCGCGGAACGCCTCAATGTTCCTCCCGGTGTTGACGTTCTATTCCACATATGAGAGCATGCTCGCGCGCGGCCCGGCGAACGACTCACCGTGCACTGGCTGCCCTGGTTGGTGTACGTGAACCGCTCGCCGCTGCAGTTCCTGAGCGTGTAGAACTTGACGCACGCGGTCGCACCGGCCTGCCGGACGTCAGATCTCAAAGCGGACACGCGCGCGGAATGAGAGAGACGCACGACGAACGAGTGGCGGCGGCCAAACTGGTGGCACGTCCCGTCGAGCCCGACGTCGGCGCCCTTCGCGCCGTTGCACGCGTCGCCGCTCCAGGCGATGAACGCGTGTGCGGCGGGAACGGTGGCGGCGGCGAGGAGGAAGGCGGATGTGAGACGCATTGTGACTTCGATTCGACGAGGGGCCGGGCTGCGTTGTCCAGGTTCGGCAATGAGTCTTATAGCCTATGGTCCATGGACTCGGTTGGGACTCGGCGGGACTGTATTCTCGCGATGCCGGTATGAGCGGACGATGCATGACTGATGAGGCCTGTCACCGCCGTTTGACAGTTGCGGGATCGTGATCAGCGCAGGTGGAGCAGGCACCCATGGTTTCCCGGCGCAGAGAATTAGTGGGAGCGCGGTTGAACATCCCCTGACAGCAAGAGGCTTTGTTGGAACCCATCATCATGAAACCGCGAAAAAGGTGGTAGTCGACTGTAGTCGGTTACATTGAAGGTGGTGTATTGTATCCGGTTGTAGCTTGTTATATTAAAGTGTCAGCCGAGCTCAAGCCGGGCCCAGGATTGCGACCCGCTGACACCGGATTACATTGTTTATCTCCGATGGGGATCCAATGGCAGGGTTCGGATGGCTGGGAGCTTACTGGTAATGTATTGTACTTAGCTATCATACTAGTTAACAGTACTCTGAAGATTTTGATACACTACATCGCAGAGCTTCTTGCCCAGTGTCCGGTGCCTACGGCGCTGCGCACGATTGCTAACAGCCGTATTCGCAATCACCGACTATTTTTTACTCGCAGACAGAGCCGCTTCCGACTTAGTACTGCTCTAAGGAGCTTTTTTCATAGTGAGAGCTCGGGGAGGCGACCTGACCGGCGTACAAGTGCGGCGGAGCCCGGAAGTAGAGCGGAACCTTATCAACCGGGAACTTCCTGTCAACGGACGGCGGAGCTCGAAAATTTTCATCGGCTCTTCCTCTTTCCTCGCCTCTTGCGCGAAGTCCTCCTGTCGTTCCCCCGGTTGTGGTCTCGCTCTGCATGCACGTGTCCTAGCTTCGGTTTTTCTGTCGGGTGCTAAGGGGTGCTCTTGCTCGGTTGTTGCTCAAAGGCAGGCTCGCTGCTCTCCAACTGTTCACTAGCGCTTGTTGCTTGGTTCCTGCCAGATTGGCATCGCTGTCGTGAAACATCTGCTCTGTGAACGTCTACTGGCTAACTTAACTCGCTGCTTTGATTGCCCTCGGCTGCTGGAGCTTGCTGCTGCGCGACAGTCTTGTAGGGATGCTGTGCTACACGTTTCTCTGGCCTTTTCCCTGTACCCACCCCCGGCACTCCACGCTCTTGATCTTGAGATCAACCAGGAGCCTGCTCTGCAAAGCCACTTGCCGCACCCTGTCTTACCGTGATGCTTCATAGCTGCGATTCCTATCAGTCAATCATGTATTCGTAGCTCAGTCTTGTGATAATATATGCCCGCGTTGCCCTTTATTATTTCCTGTGACCGCTTCGTGCATTTCTCAAGAACGCTCTGCATGATTAAAAAGGATGCTGGTCCCGGAGATATCGCGCGGCTTCCCAGCAGGCGGCTCGTATTTGAGGCACATTGCCAATTACCCGCCATGCGTATCAAATGGTCCTGGGGACCTGGGAACCGCGTGTCATTGGACGGCACTTGCGCCGGCAGAAGGTTGGCCGATTACCAGTCGGCCGGATCACTGGCCCACGCTGGCGGACTGCTGGGATCGTAAAGAAACGGTTACATTTGCAGGTAAACAGCCACTTTGAATTCAAGCAATTCGAGTGATTACATTTGAAGCGGCAGCTTGTACGACATTGTATTGAAGTGTATAGCTATACCATGTTCTTCGCGATTTCATGATGATGATGCAACGTCTGGGCTGGAAAGCACGATCTATCCGCGGCCGAAACTCTCTGCGGCTCACGAGCCGTGGGAACTTGCCATGGTGTAATGAGCATGAAACGCGCTGCGGAATGTGTCAGCTCATCATGCTCGCATGCAAACATTTGCAATGCATTGGTAAAATTCACCCCAAACGGCGATGATCCTCCCTTTGATGCTTCGCGGGATCCAAGCTTCCCGGGCCGCCGGGCTGCCCCCACATAAGCTTAACGTTTGGACTCGCGTCTCGTTGGACGTGCGAGGCCTTTTCAGCGAGTCGGATATGCCCATGCAGTGGATATACCCTTCACGCTGTCGTCTCACGGTTGTTGCTACAGATACGAAGCCAGAGTTTCACGGGCAGGAAACGATGGACTCGCTTCGGTCGGCCGAACTGAGAATGCTGATCAATATCCCACGCCTCAGGAACATACGATGGCCAGGTCGTGGGGCATCAGCGCTCAGCCGCGGGATATTGCGATCTTCATCCGCGCAGAACGGACTGCCAGCCGTAGAGTTCTTAAAGCCACCTGTGGGAAACATTTGCATGTTGAGTCGCTCGCTCACGTACCTTGTCTCAGCTCCCCTCGCCATGCGCTTCGCGTCTCTCCTCGTCGCTGCCGCCGCCGCCGCCGTCCCGGCGCACGCGTTCATTGCCTGGAGCGGCAACGCCTGCGACGGCGCTCAGGGAGCCATGGTCCCCTGCGACGGGAGCTGCCACAGCTTCGCCGGGCGCCACTCCTTCTGGGTCAGTTGTTCAGGCCGAGACCTCCGCCCACCGTGTTTCACTGTAACTCGTCTTTCCGAAGGCCCAAGCCGCGCAGAACGAGGTCGCCTGCGTCTCCATGTGGTCGTCTACCAACTGCCAGGGCGCGCGCTTCAACTTCAGCAACCAGCGGTATCTACAGTGCACGGTTCGTGCGATCCTGCGCACCTTGCGAGCGGCCTCTTTGCTGACCTGTAATTGCGATTACATAGAACGTCAACACTGGCACCAACATCCAGTCGTTCAGCTGCTGGAAGGCGACGTCTGTCTGCCCGTTCCCGTGATGTCCTCCGTATTTTGCCATGTATCGAGGCTCTTAATTAGCAATCCCTGCTTTAAAAAGCTGTCAATGGCTCTATGATGCCGTGTGCGGTGCAATCCAACTCACTAGCGACCCGCAATTGCTGTAAAGCTCCCTGAGGCTGTTTTAAATGCTATAAAACCGCATCCGCGTAGTCAGTTGCCGACTTCTCGAAGTGAGTGCATGGCGGAGACTGCAAAATAAGTGAGAAGACAAGAGACTTGGACGTTTGCCTCCGAGGCTAGCTCCGGAAGCTTCCGCTGGTTGGTTCGCTTCCAACGCATCGCCATGCTGACGGCGCGGTTCTACTCGCAGAGGCGCGCTTGGACCCGACGGTACTCAGGGCTTCGGAACAGTTGGGGCAGCTTGGACGCGCGATGACAAGAGAGCTAAGGGACGAAACGAGTTAGATCGCCGCTTACGCGTGGCGGCGCGTGTCCTAGCTCCTGTCGGTCCATGCGTGAAAGGCATGCGGCGTTGGGTCTCCCTTTGCTTTCTTCCCGCCTGAACCTCTGTCAGAGCGCTCCCCATTCCTCTACGCCCTGCTGCGGCTTCATGCTTTCGCTCTGAGACACCCGCCCATTCACTCGCCTCATGACGGCCTCGACCAACGCACGCGCGATATACGCTATCTCAGCCTTCGCTTTGGCATTTTTCCTGATCAATGCTCTCACTTTCGCCCCTCGGACACTCATGGACAAGACTTCGAGCTCTTTCCGGAAGGTTTTCGCACTCGATATCGCCCTGACGCCGGTCCTCGGGTCCTCAGACGACGATGGTCGCATTGTCTTTGCCATGGTCATGTTCGGCGCGGGCAGCGCGGAAGAGGGCCAGCATATGCTCAAGAGCATTCTCATGCACACCTCGCGCCCGATCGAGGTGCACATCGTCTGTTCAAACGACTCTGCGCCCGTGATTCAGTGCGTGCACTGCGACTGGCCGCTGACGCTTCGTTCTCGCCCTGACGTGCCTAAGGAAACGTCTGGCGCTCGTCACCCGCCCGCGGCACGATGTGCGCATCGCTCTCTACTCTGTCACGCCGGAGGCGATCGTCGCACGCGCCACTCGCGCGGGCATCGGCTCCAAGCACCATGCAGGCGTCGGTGCGTATCAGCGCGCCACAATTCTCAATTCACTTACAACGTTCTCACCGTTCCTCAGGCGGCCTCGCGAAGATGCTGATCCACGAGCTCGTCCCCGCCGAGCGCGCGCTGTACGTTGACACGGACGCGATGTTTGCGACAGACCCGGCCCTGCTGTGGCGCGCCTTCACCCGCCTGTCCGCCGCTTCTCCCGGCATGCTCGTCGCGCTCACGCACGCCGGCCCGGCGTCCAGCGGCGGCGAGACGTGCACGTGTCTCATGGGCCTGCACCTCGCGCGCATGCGCGCCGCGCCGCTCCTACCCTCGCCGTTCTTCGCGCCCGAGGCGAACGCGCAGGCTCTGGGAAACGCCGAGACGTGGGCCGCCGCGGGCATCGACCCTATGGAGCCGCCGTGGGGCGACCAGGGCCTGTTCTGGGCGATGTGGAAGAAGGATCCGAGCGCGTTCGGGCGGCTGAGTCGTAGCTGGGACCTGACGGCGTGCAAGTTCCATTACGGCCTCTCGCTCGCAGCCGGCATGCAGGACGAATCGGACGTGCGCGCGCAGCATCTCGGGCCGCATCCGAGCGAGGAGGAGACGGAGGGCATGTTCCCCGGTATCATCCACTTGTGAGTGCTGGCATTCGCTTTCTCCCTGCCGCGAATAGGACTGAATTCGTCCCTAGCAACTGCCAGGGCAGCGAAGACTCGGTGTTTGACTCGCCACGGCTGCGCGCCGCGCCGGAGTGGGGGCCGCTCGTCTCGTACGTTGCGCAGTACAAGTGGGTGTGGCTCAACCAAGGGGACGGCGACGCGCGCGTCACTGTGATTACCGCCGAGGACACGCGATTCGAGGACGAGAGATTAGCCTTGGTGTCTCACGTTAACCTGAATGGTAATGTACGGTCAAGGACATTCGTCTCAGATGGTTCGAATGCATAGTTAGTTGTCACTAGTAGAGGCCACATGTCATCGTCTCACTGTTCAAAGGAATCTAGTAGTAGGACATTATGGGAATAATATACGCATCCTGGTGCCGTAGTATCGTGCGGAAGAAGTGCCAGAGTGACTATCTAAAGCTGGCACGACCCACGCACTCCGCGGCGTCCGACAGACTGCTCCCAGGGCAATCGGAAAAGCCTGTGTCAGAGTGTTGCTCATCTTGATCCTAACTTAACATTTGCACTATCAGTTGAAGGTGAATCGGGCCATAGGGAACCACCGTGGCACAGTGTCATTGATCATCCCGGCCGGAAAATGACTTGACATTTGCCTCCGCGAACTTGCTTCTTCCTACATCGCTCGTCTGGCGCGAAAGGATTTCTGGTTGTGCATGGTCACTGTACTGGGCACATTGGTGTAATGAAGCTGCTATAGCTCGTGCTCTGTCTGCTTCGACGTATTCTATGTGGCTCAGCCTAACACCTCTCGAACCTGGCGGATGATATCTGGCTCGTCCTTCGGGCGGCCCGCCTCGGCCGCCTCCTCCGCGAGCGCGAGCAGCGTCTGGATCTCGAACGGCAGGTCACTGTGCCCCTCGACGGGCTGCTGCAGCTCCGTGGTCTCCTCGTTCCAGTTGTACACGCCGACCTTGACGAGCGCGCCGTTTTCCGCTGGGACGACGAGCTTCTCGATAGGCCGGCAGGTGATCGCGCTCTTGACGCGCCACTGCACGGGCCGTGGCAGCGCGAGCACGCCCTGGGCCAGCGCGACGAGGCCGGCGTAGTCGGCGCGCGCGAGCCGCAGCGTCTTGCCCGCGGCGTCGACGCAGCGGTCCGGCGCGAACAGCGCGAGCGTGAAGCCGCCTGGCTTCGCCGGCGTGCTGTGCATGACTGCGAACGCAAGCTCTGCGCGGGATGGCGTGAACGGCTCGGCGTCTGTGGCTCGGGCGTGCCACCCTGCGAGCGCTGTCCAGTGGTTCGACATCGTGTGTGTATTCTGGTGGCTGGAGGACGGTGCAACGCAGCAGAGTGTGGTTATGAAGAGGAGGGGTAACATGTCCGCGTTCCGCCTTTGTGTAGCCCAAGGCTGGGAAGAGATCCTCTATCATAGAGGATATCTGTGACTGGGGATGTCAAGCATCCAAATCGGGGCGCGCTTCCCCCAGCGCTCTGGCCAGCACGCCATGAGATCGCCCGTCGATATTGGTGTGACGAAGAGGGACATCGCGGCAGATCTCCTTACAAGCACTCCGCCGTGGGACTGGAACGCTGGCCGGATCGTCAGGTCCGAGTCAGTTGAGCCGGAACAATGGTGGGCGTTCCTGGTGATCGTCTTAGACCCCCGATAGAAGCTCAGGGTCCTTTCAGCGCTATGGATGCCGGAGCTGCCGGAATGGCATTTCGATCGGTCAAATTGGAGCGATCATGGCAGGACGGTGAGTGAATCAGAATCGGGCGACGGGGAGATGGACGGCTCGAGATGGCATTCCAATTCTCTTCAAGTTGTTCTCGCAATTCAGCTGTTCCTGAGGCGCATGTTCGAATGCAGATTGTATTCATGGGATTCCCGAGGGTCCATGGGCAGCGACACGTTCTGTGGATGAAGTGGCCAGTCCAGGGGCCTTCCTGCGCGTGGGGTACATAAGACCGCAGTCGCGCAGTCCTTGGCCCCCAGTTACGAGCTCACTTCTAACGCAGCGTCTACCACTCGTCGACCTGTCCCAGGACAATGCTGTACTCCGCCATCGTCGCAGTCTCCCTCTCCGTCGCGGTGTCCGCGTCGCGATTCCTATCCGTCTCGCTCTCCGGCGCGGACACCTACGCCGGCATATCCAGCGCCATCGTCTCCGCGACGGTGACCAACAATGGAGACGAGACGTTGAAGCTGCTCAACCATCCGAACACCGTTCTCAGCTAGTGGGCGAAGAACACCTTCGCCATCTCCCTCATCGACGGCCAGCGCCCGCGCTTCACCGGTGTTCACGTCAAGTACGTGCCCAGTCCGGAGCGCAGCGTCACAATCCTTGGTGCGGGCCAGAGCATCACCGTTAATCACTCCCGTGAGCTACAGCCTCTCGTCTGATCTGTGAGACTCATAGAAAACCGTTCTGACAGTCGCCGATGCATACGACTTCTCCAACACCGGAGAGGGTGTTTACAGAATCGATACGTCGAGTCGGTTCTACATCATCACGGACGACGGCGTAGGCTACCTTGACGCCACTACCGTCGCCCACGAGGCGCGTTTGTCGGGCGACCTCAAAAGGAGTGCCCTGCCAGTGCAGCCACAGGCAAAATATAACGGCTGCACGCAGGACGACCAGTTCTACCTGGACTTTGCGATGGAGGAGGCGCAAGATCTTGTCGCCGAGTCGCTCGCGTACCTGCGGGACCACCCCTCCGGCGGGACGCCGCGCTACAAGACGTGGTTCGGCGAGTTCACGAAAGAGCGGTACGCGAAGGTCAGGGCGACGTACGAGGCGCTGGACGCGCGCAGCTTCGAGGACGGCGAGTACACCTACACGTGCAACGAGCCGGACGCGTGGGCGTTCACGTCCCCCGACACGCCGGGCGTGATAACGCTCTGCCCCGGTTTCTGGGGCGCCGATCCGTTCGGCACGGACTCGCAGGCCGGCGTGCTCATCCACGAGGCCACGCAGTGGAACGTGGTAGCCGGCACGCAAGAGTATGCGTGGGGGCATATGTACTGCAAGGCCCTCGCGGAGGAACGCCCCGACCGTGCCGTAAACAACGGCGAGTCGTACGAGTACTTCTCGGAGAACACGCCGTGGCTCAGTTAGCATGGTCCGCGAGAGAATCTCGTCTCTTGTGATTGAACGTAGGCCCTCTTGTACTTCTGTCCGTATTCCGCCCCGTCGGTATGAGACGTCGAATGCATCTTGGAACGAGCAGCAGCAGCAGTCATGGCGGCCTCGGGCCTCGAGTCAATGGGTTCCAGTACCAATGCGAATGCGGAATGCTCGAGAGCCCCCTGGTTCAACCAAAGCATCAACATAGGTCACCCGACCGCGCCGCATGAGAGCGCGCGATGTGCCAGTGAAGATCATGAGCGAGTTGCCCGAGGTCGTGACGCCGAAGGTCGTCCAGACGGTCGTCAGCGAGCGAGCAGTGCGCGTAGATTTCGAGGCTTGTTATGATATCAAGAAACTGGTCGACGTGCTCTATCGCCGAGCTGGATCAGTCTAGGCTGGATGCTGCGTGCTGAGCGAAGGCTCCAGGATGGAAGGCGCATGGCTCGCAGCGCCTATGAATCTGAGTGTGTCGAGTCGACGACGCTGGGACATTCGCAAGTACTTAGGATCTGCGTCAGCAAGCACGATGGCGCAGCGGTCTGTCCAGTTGGATGGCTGATGGCAAGTTACAGATACAAACGGCCGCTGCCGGTCTAGGTCAGGGCCGCTCGAAATTATGAGAAAGTTTCATCGTACAGTCTATGTATATGCGCACGAGACAGTGTTTGCATATATAACTGGAAACCTTTGGAGCAGGGTGTCTACAAATACAAGAAAGTAAGCAGCTAGCTGACAACAGCATCATCTCAAACGCATGCTTCTGAAGATGCCGAAAATCTTTGATTGCCGGTACCCTTAGAAACCTGTGACCTCATACGAATATCTAATTACAGCATCTTTTGAAAGTCTCAGGGCTGCATCGAGGCTCAGGACCACAGTTTCGAACCACTTGGACAGGGTCTCAGATTACGGTAGTAATAATGGTTAGCAGCATACAGTCGTCGACAGTCTAAATCCCAGGTTCTAAGGAGAACTCCGGATCCGCGGGATATTGATGTGATGATCTATCTCCGTAGGGCCAAGCACGCGTGCACTAGCGGCATCAGTGCCATTAGGGCCTCTATAAGGGCCTGCTAGCGCCAGGCTGGATCCAGTCCCCCAAACGCTCTGGATGCCTCTTCTCCTCGGCCCACTCGCACCCGGCGTACAGCTCGGGACCGCAAAGCAGATTCTTCGGCCCGCGGAAACAGACTCAGTGCTGATAGGAGACCTTATCAACATATGGGATGTATTCTTCGTGTGGGACTCGCATTGCGTCCCTGAGCGGGACCTCGTTCGGTCGGCCTTCCCCAATCGGATGCAAAGGGAGTTCCTGACTCATCTCCCAGGTGGCGACTAAACGGCGATGACCTGGCTGACGACGCGCTCGATGAGCTCTTTGCGGATGCAGACGCCTCCCACGGCCTTGACCTGCTGGCGGCTGTGGAGCGCGCCGCTTCCTCGAGCCCAGCATGCACGCGGTTCCTGAGTGGCGTCGCACAGGATCCGCCGCCGGGCATCGCTGCTTCGGCATCGGACTTCTTGGCTGCACACCGATTCTTCTGGGACAACAGCGCCGCGATTCTGCAGAGCCTGCTGCATATGAGCCTTGCGGGCGGCTTCTCCAGGTGAGTTCCGCGGCAAACATAAACATCATGTCGTAAGCCGAATGACGTGCAGCCCGCGAATCACTCGCGTCCTACGCAGAACGTCGTACCTCATCCCTTCCCAGGCTTCTAAAGACGATATGACGGACGAATCGCAGCAAAGAACCTTTGTGCGGTTGCTCGAGACGCTCCAGTTTGTGCTCGACGTGATGGGCGGCATCCATCCGGACGCTTCGTACCCTTCTCCGTCGTCGGACCACGTCGGCGTCATGTCTCCCAAACAGCCCGGATGGACGTCTTCCATACGTGTGAGACTGCTACACGCCCTCGCACGACGCCGCAGCCGCTCGCGTGCGCGCCCGGGCGAGGTGCCGCTGAATCAGCAGGACATGCTCTCGTCTCTGGCCTCGTTCTCCGTGGCTCCCATCTGGGCGCTCATCCGCATGAGTCCTCGCGGACTCGAACCTTCCGCTCCCGAGCGGGAGGCCTTTGTCGCAGTCTGGCGGCACATCGGATGGTACTTGGGCATCTCTCCCGATCTCCTGCGCGCCCATTTCTCGTGCTACGACGCCGCGGCGAAGCTCCTAGCCACAGCGGGACTGACGTCTCTCCTCCCCGAAGAAGATGGTTCTACATTTGTACCGCCGACTATGCCGCTGTTACGAGCCATCGCAGGTCGCCCACCACTGCGATCATCACTAGAGTTCCACTGCGCACTCTCGCGCTTCATGCTCGGGGATCCACTGGCCGATCATCTGCTCCTCCCGCGTACTTCCCTCACGTCTCTGCTCGGGCTTGCCGTCGGTCTCGTGGCGATCCAGGCGCCGACCTGGTTCGGCAATATCTGGCGCCCGGGGTGGAGAGAGAAGCGTTCTCTGGTGTTCCGACATGGTAAGCATGAACGAGCCTTGTCAGCAGCCCGCCTCACTATCTCATTTTAGCTCTCCCGAAAATGGTGCGATACCATTTGGGCATGCGCCGTACGATGTTTCGTCCACGCGAGTCAGGGAAATGGGCATTTTCGGACGACGTGCGCTCCACGGAGAGTACTGGTCCCAGAGACGAAGTCGGCGGCGCGAGGATGCAGCGCGATTGGCTCTGGCTCATGTGCGAAATGGGAATTGTCACTATTTCCGCTGGTCCTGTGTTATTATATTCTTTGGTCAAGTTTTCGCGCCTTTTGCTGTATTAACTTCACGATCCAGCGAGTAGCTTAACTAATAGGTAATTAGTACGCCCCCACGCCAAATCACATCGCCTCGCAGCGCCTTCATGTCAGCAGATTGTAGAGGGACCACACGTTGCACCTTCAATTCAGCATTCGGCCACCTTTCCACGCCGATAGGGGACGACGGAGCGAGGACATCGGCTAGCCGATGACGTAAATCACGTGCACCAGACGCGGGAGCGTGCAAACTCCGCCTATGTCTCTTGCCCTCTCACGCCCACCTGCTCTGCCCGCGCAGTTCTTTTGCGCCGCGCACAGCTAACTCCGTGTCACGTGGTCTAGCAAACGCTGCCCAATGTGATAGCGCGCCTTGCTCCGCCCACAGGAGTCGAAGAACGCGACGGCTCATTCAAAGCACGCCGCACAGTGAACCATGGACCTACGTCAGTGGTCAGGGACAACTTCATATCCGTTATACTGCGTTAATATTGTTAAGTCCTTGTCTTTGAAGCACTCATTGGTTTTAAAGGCTTCGAAAATCTGGCATCGATGTCTCCGTCTTCAATCCTCGGCAACCGGCTCAGTCGCTCATGCTTTGGTCACACATCTTCTTCTGAATCTTGGGCGCTGGGGACTCCATCCGACTCGGGCTCTCTGTTCTCGTATATCCTTGGTTTTCTTGTCTCTAATTGCGGGTCTCCCCAGGCTAGCTCGTGGACTTTGGTATCGGCGCGTTCTGGAGCCTATCCTCCGGAGCCTTTTCCATGCGCAGCGGGCTGACCGACATCTGGCATCCTGCGCGGAGACACTTCACGTCCACGAGGCGGCTGATCTTCCTGCCAGTGCCACTAGCAGGCATCATCGCCAGTCTGCACCAATGCCTCGTCTGTTTGCGGTTCAGCTTACAACTCGGAGTGTTCTTTCAGTGACAGATGCTGCAACTGTCTCTCGGTCTTTTCGACTCCTCATTTACGGCGGTCGGCCGTTGGTCTGCCGTGTGCATCCAGCGATAGAGGTTACCTCATAATCAGCGTCCTGCGACCCGAGGCCGCACGCTTTTGAGCATCATATACGCTTTACAGAATATGGGAGATTCCCCTCTGGGTCTGGCGATGGTATGTGCATTCTTTCCCGAGGTGAAGAGGGTGTTATGTTCGAACAGCAGATGCATCAAACTTGTGCGGCCAGGCTTCCGCGCAGAAATATCTTCATAAAAGCCTTGAAGGCGTGCTGGGAGCGCTCACAGGTGAAGGATTTGAACACCTGTGAGTTCCTCAGCATCTCGGTGCTAGTTGTCCTAACGCCGAGCCCCATGATTTTGGCTGCCGGCCGGGCCCGGAAATGCTTACATACTGCACGCGTGCTGTGATGTCTGCGCTTCCCTTTCTACTTCGACCGTCGCCGCCGCCCTATGGGCGTTATGTTCTCCTTTCTGCGGGCCCTTGTTGGCGCGTCCCCCGCGCGCCCAGCTCTGCACTTCGGCGGCCGCCAGTCCGTCGTCAAGCTTCGCTCCGGCGGCGACGCGGTCAGCATGGGAGAATTCCTCAATACCCACGTACCTAGTCTCCTGCAACCGTACAAACCTGCATGGTGGCTTCCAACGTGCATGATATCTGTTTATCCAAGCTTGCGGCGCGACTGACTAATTCCAAGTGGTCACGGGCAAACCGTATACTGCGTGCTGGGCGACTTCACGAAGCACGACCACGTTCTTTATGAGCGGTGCGTGATGCATCACACTTCTAGATAATTTGCGACACTTATCTTGCGCTGAAGGAAGATGCTTCGATTGGCCGATGGCGGTACAGTGTCAGTCTCGCTTACCGTCGTATCCAGCGATCTCCAACTAGCAAACCAGGGGCCTGGACTTCACTGTCGGACACGAGAAAATGCCTGAAGACGCCCCGATCATCGTCGTGAAGCACGGCTTGACAGGAGGTAGGTAGCGTGCTTCGCTCCATTTCGCTCAGCATTGCGACTGACATTAGGTCTTCTACCCAGGATCGTACGAGAGCTACGTTCGTGCGATCCTCGCTCGCGCGTGCGCCTCCATCGGTCAAGGCGGTCTCGGCATGCGCGGTGTGGTTTGCAACTTCCGAGGATGTACGCCCGGCTATTTCGGTCCTCCCGACCCCGAATTAACCGCAGGTTGCAGGCGCCGGAACTCCCGTGACGTCCGCCCAATTCTATAGCGCGGGCCACACGGACGATCTGCGCGTGGAGCTGTCGTTCATTCGCCATCTTTACCCTAAGGCCCCGCTCATTGGCATGGGCTTTTCCCTCGGAGCAAACGTCGTCACGCGATACTTGGCCGAGGAAGGGGAGCAGTCGCTTCTGATCGGCGGCATTGTGCTGGCCTGCGTGAGTCCCACCGACTCTCCTCCTTGAATAGATAACTAACGCTCCAGTAGCCGTGGGACCTTCTGGATAACTCGAAGCAGTACGTTCACGCAACTCACATCTTTACCCGAATTCTTATAATGTAGTCTTCATGCGGGCTTCCTTTCGAACCACGTTTACTCAAAGGCAATGGCGAAGAATCTGATCAACGTCTTCCGTCGACACGCGGGCACTTTCCTCTCGTTGCCACCATCACCGCAGTTGAACCACCTGAAGGAACAAGGGACCATAGAGAAGGTTCGTCAGACGCGGTATTCGTTTCCTGGGCTTACTCATGCGCCGCCGCCAGGTCTTAGACAAACAGTGGGCCAAGGGCAAGACGCTGTGCGAGGTGGACGAGATCATGGTCGCGAACCTCGGCGGGTCGTTCGCGCCGCACGGGCCGTTCCCGTTCCCCGGCGCGCGCGAATACTACATCTGGGCGAGCAGCCACCACGTCCTGCCGGGCGTGCGCGTGCCGCTGCTCGCGATCAACGCGGCGGACGACCCCGTCGTCGTGACGATCCCGACGGACTGCGGCGCGAACGCGCATGTGTGCGTCGCCGTCACGCACACCGGCGGCCATCTCGGCTGGTTCGAGGACGACGGGCGGCGCTGGGTCGTCCGGCCCGCGCTGGAGTACCTGCGCGCGCTGCGCGACGACGTCGACGGTCCTCTGCGTCCTGGCCGCACGTTGATCGTCGATGGCGATGGGCTGCACCGCGAGGAGGGGAGAGAGCATATTGGCTGGCGCTTACTCAAAGACGGTGAGGTCGTCGTCGCGAAGGAGGGCGCCACCGGTCTGGTTGCGGGTTTGTAATTCGCATGTCGGGTATAGAGGCATGCCGTTTTCTCGTAGCCGAGTGACGCTGCTCTCTGCAGTTGGCTCTCGTCACCGATGGCATCTGCGCTCAACCTCACGAACCGGTCTTCCTTATGACAGTCACACTGCGTGTTCATCTGCACCCCCGCGACCGGGTATCCATCGACTAATGTTCTCCAACGCCCTTATTCGGATCGAAGCACGACGGCCAACAGGTTTCAGGGCGTCGATATTCCCTGGAAATCGCGCGCCTCATTTTCGTACGTCCCGCCCCATCTGTAACGGTGACACCATTCAAATGCTTTGTTCGCTTTAGATCCTGGAAAGTTGATTTTATGTTTCGAAGCAACACGAATATTTGAGAGAAAACTAGTAAAAGGACATTCGGAACAGAGGTGTGCCTTCCCGGAGGGGCTTACTTTCCGAATGCGATGTCCTGCAGCTGACTGTGCAGATTGTCAGTCGCGGTACAGCGATGCCAGTGACTATACTTACACTTGCGGGATCCTGGTCGGTTGGCCAGCCTGGGTCGACAGCGTCGTCGGGAAGAGCTGCGTGGCGCACTAGCACGGGCGTGTTAGCGACGCTGAGATGTATCATCCTGGTGAGACATACAGCCTGCTCGATGTCGTTGTGCGTCTTGCCGGCAGGCATGTGCGCCTGCTTCTCCTTGGCCGGCGGCGGAGTTCCCTGACCGATGTTTCAGCACGACATGACGGCCACACCATAAATAGAGGCTCACGATGAGCTCGCTGCAGTCGAGGAGCGAGTTCTTGTCGTGGCCGAGGAGAGACATCTTTCCGAAGGCAGCCTGGAAGTTCCTGGCCATGGTCGCCTGGCTCACTGGGAATACGCTTAGCATCGGAAGCATGCCATCTGACACCGGCGCGACTTACGAGCATTCTCCTGCCACGCGCAGGCCGTGCGGCTGTCGCGAGCGAACAGGCGGTCGGAGAGCAGACGGAATTCGCCAGGCAGCGGGCTCTGGTCCTCACCTACAAACCGGGTCAGACGTGCCGGCTGTCGCAGACAGAGAGCACGTACCGAGGAAGGGTCCGGAGCCTGGGAACCCGGTGCCGCGGAGCATGACCTCGAGGAAGACCTGCGAGTCGAAGTCGAACGGCGTGGAGTCAAACGGTGCGCCGAGGACGTCATCCTCTGGGTCTACGCCGGCCTGCGAGGCGACACTGTGAGATGCGAGGAGGTGCACGAGCTCCGCGGGGGTGAAGCCGGCATCGGCCATGCGAGCGAAGATCTCTGCAGAAGGCGTGAGTGCTTTGCCATGCGGCGTGTGCGGGGAGGCCTTACTCGTCAGGTCATCCTGAGGCTCGGGGACGGTCTTGTCGGGCGCCGGAGCAGTTGCGTTCTTGCGGCCGACGAAGGCCGGCAGCCTCGGAGCTCCCGGGCAGAGAGACACGCCGACAGCGGCGCCGAACATGATGGCGTCGCCGTAGGAAATTCCGACGGCGTCCGCGAATCTATCAAATGGGTGAGACTGAAGTCGTACACCCAATAGCTCTACTCACGGCTTCAGGAAGCCGGTGATGAAGTCGATGCCCTCGTTCGCCGCTGCGAGGCTATCAGACTTAGCATCGCGCAATGGCAATGGAACACACGGTAGGTGAGCTCGACTGGGAACTCGATGATCGAGCCGTCAGCGCCGCCGCCCAAGTTCGAGTGAAGCGAGAAGCCAATGGCGTCGTGGAACGAGATGCGGATCAACGAGTGCACGTTCTGCTGGCAGACTCCGAGGAAGCTTCGGATCACGTCAGCAACGGCTTGGACCCTGACAGTTCTGGTCGCTCACATTTCGTTGATGAAGCGATCGCGGACCTGCGAAAGACTCAGTACTGTGCGCGAATCACGAACCTAGAAAACTACGCACATTGGCCCAGAAACAGCACTGTAAAAAGCAATCAGCTAGGCGATTCGCACGTCGATAGCGCGTCGTCGACTTACCTGTTGATTCTGAACAGTGTGCTTGCCATCGGGGCATGTAGCGGCGGGGGCGGCTAGGCAAAGGTCAGCACAGTTGTTGACTGCACGATCGCAGTGCGAGCGCACCGGCCGCGATGCCGGAGAGCGCAAGACCGATGAGAGGGAGGGCAAGCATGATCAGAGAGGTGAGATTCCTCGGAGAGGCTTGAGAGAGACTCTGAGCTCGTCGCTGGAGGACGCTCATTGTATCCTCAGAGCCTTTATACCCATCATCAAGTCCTCCGGCAATGCTCTAAGCTGGTGCGTGAGACGCCGCCAAGAGCAATTTCACAAGTGCGTCCAATCACGAACCTCGTATTACCACTTGCATATTGTTTGCACCTTGCCAAAACGTAACTCACGTGCCCAAACGACGCTGGCCAAGCCAGGGCGGGCGCACGGTGCCCCGGCAATGTGCAGACTCGCGCTCGAGACCGACCCGGGGTGGTAGGCGTCCCTACCAGCCGGTTCACAGGCACCCAATTGAAGCGGCTTGCGAGTAATGCGCGCGGGAGAGCCGTACCATAGCCGCGGCCTCGGATGGCCATGAGCGTCGGAAGCACACGCCACCGGAACCTTTCGGATATTCCTTGCGCCCTCTGCCGCGCGGGCCAATAGAGACTTCAGGATTTGTCAATTTTCACTCAGGACGTACCGGCCGGGAAAGAGACAACATTAGAGCGGCCGTATGTCCCACGAGTGATCATCAACACCGCAACCTACCCCTCAGTCTGAACCTTGCAGCGCGACTCGTGATCTACCGGTAAGGCGAAAGTTGCAGCCGCGGGCTATGCGCAAAGAACTCTCTCCCGAATAATATGACTAGTATTAGCTACAGGTAAGATAATGTTCGCACGATTACAATGGCCCCGCCCACGAATCCTGAGCAAGTCATTCATGCGCGGCCTAGTAGTGGAGCTTCGACGAGACAGGTTGCAGAACGTGAATTCTGAAAAGAAGACTATTCATCGGGCCATCAAAGGGCCGTCTTGGAATTCCTTACCACGCGCGACCATCTCGATCATACATATTCGGCATGGCGCAGTGCCTCTGAACCACCAACCTGACGTCGCATTCTACGCAGGCACCTACAGCGAAGGAAATACTGTAAATACGCGTATATTTCTGTTCTCTTTCCGAGTGGAGGATAATGAGATCGGCAGTATAAAATAATAATCATATGTAGACCAAAGGAAACAGCTTCACTGAAGCTCGTCTAGTTCATCTCACTGCAACCCGCTGCCTCTGACTTCCCCGAATCCTTCAGGAGTAGCCACTAGCTTATCAATTATTATAGGTCACCCCTGGAGGTTTCTGCGAGCGTCAGCGAGTACACTCATCGGAGAGTCGCGTGCACAGAGTCATACGACACAGCACCTGCCGCTTATTCATACGGATTTGCCCCGTGTACCAAATTAGTCAGAGGCAGGCTTCTACCGTATATATGCAACGTTTCTGCGCACTGAGATCACATTCTCATCGATCCTCAACATGTCGTTCACCCCCTGCTGCGTGAAGGGCTTCGAGTGGAATGGCACCCCGACGGGGCGTGTTGGCAAGCTCGCCGGCAACGACGCATACATTGCGGGCGAGAGCAAGTCCGCGGCGGTGCTGCTGGTCCACGACGCGATGGGGTGGACGTTCACCAACATGCGGCTCCTCGCGGACCACTACGCGCGCGAGGCGAACGTCACCGTCTACCTCCCCGACTTCTTCGGCGGCGAGGTGCTCAACGCCGAGCTCGTGCACGCCGGGCGCTGGGCGGAGCTCGACATGGCGAGCTTCCTGAAGCGCAACGCGCGCGCGGTGCGCGAGCCCGAGATCTTCGCGTGCGCGCGCGCGCTGCGCGAGACGTTCCCCAAGGTCGGCGCGGTGGGCTACTGCTACGGCGGCTGGGCGGTGTTCCGCCTCGGCGCGAAGGAGCACGCGGGCGCGCCGCTCGTGGACTGCATCAGCACGGGCCACCCGACGCTCCTCACGACGCAGGACATCGACGAGGTCGCCGTGCCCGTCCAGGTCCTCGCGCCCGAGATCGATCCCGCGTACACGGCGGAGCTCAAGGCGCACACGTTCAAGAAGCTACAGGAGCTCGGCGTGCCGTTCGACTACCAGCACTTCCCCGGCGTGGAGCACGCGTGCTTCAGCCGTGGAGACGAGAAGAAGCCGGGAGAGCGGGCGGCGCTGGAGCGCGGCAAGAATGCCGTCGTTGCTTGGTTTGTTCAGCATCTTTCTGCATAGCTATAGGTGGTCTCAGCGCCGTGCATAGCACCATGTTGGTGAGAATTCTGTAGGTCGAGTGGCACATCAGTCGGAATCGCGAATCTTTGAGTGAAATGGGACCACCTTCGAGATTTGCTCTCCTTCGGCGCCAGTGACGGCGCCCGCGCCGGCTCCTTCTCGGGCGCGCTGCATGATGAGATGTATGCAGAGAAGTCCGTACGACTCGGCCTCAAGCCTGAAGTGACGAATCCCCCGTGCACGGCTTCGGGACGCGTTCTAAATAAGCAGCGAAAGAAACCGAAGTGAATGGGAGAACCCCGATTACGAGAGGCGCCTGACGCGGGGCAGAATTGGTCATCCGCAGCATCTGCACGGCACCGCACAACCAGCCCCATAAAAGGGAACTGATCCGCTATCGCTATCGCTGTGGTTACGATGTCTCTCTCAGCGTGCTGCCTGACCGGATTCCAGTGGAACGGGACGCCTAGTGGCCGCGTTGGCAAGCTCGGCGCGAACGATGCATACATCACGGGCGACAACGCGTCCGTCGCCGTTCTGCTCGTCCACGACGCGCTGGGCTGGACGTTCAACAACACGCGCCTGCTCGCGGACCACTACGCGCGCGAGGCGAATGCGACCGTCTACGTGCCCGACTTCTTCGGCGGCGAGGTGCTCAACCAGGAGCTGCTGCTCGCGGGCCGCTTCGCCGAGCTCGACATCGGCGCCTTTATCCAGCGCAACAGCCGCGCTATCCGCGAGCCCGAGATCTTTGCGTGCGCGCGCAAGCTGCGCGAGACGTACAGCAAGATCGGCGCGGTGGGCTACTGCTACGGTGGCTGGGCTGTCTTCCGCCTCGGCGCAAAGGAGCACGCGGGAGCGCCTCTCGTCGACTGCATCACTGCCGGGCACCCGTCTCTGCTGACGGTCAAAGACATCGACGAGGTCGCGGTGCCGACGCAGGTCCTCGCGCCCGAGATCGATGAGACGTATACCGCGGAGCTCAAGAGCCACACGTTCGCGAAGCTCCAGGAGCTCAAGGTCCCATTTGACTACCAGCACTTCCCTGGCGTTGTGCACGGTTGTTTCAGTCGCGGAGACGAGAAGGTCGCCGGGGAACGCGCGGCGATGGCGAGGGGCAAGAATGCCGCGGTAGCCTGGTTCGTGCAGCACCTGCATTCCCCTGCCGCCTAAAAGGGAGGCGAAACTGCCCAGTATGTAAGATCCTTTGAGCGAAGCTGTCGTGTCAATGTGTTGTAAACTCTAGCTTGTATTGAACGAAATACGACGCGATCCGCCAACAGCGCCCTTGCCAATAGGAGAGCACTAAACTTTCTGTATCAGCGCTGAGACTTTGAAGAACAATGTATTCTGTTCCTTCGAACTCCAGAACTCATCCTCTTATGCAAATTCGTCTCTCAGAACGTTTTCGGCATAATCCGAGCGATGACGTAAATCACGTGTACAAGACGCGTCCGCGTGCAAACTCCGCTCCGCGTCTCTTGCCCTCCGACTTCCATGTTCTGCTCGACCAGGCCTACGCGCACGCGACTTCTGGAACTGCACTGCGGCCGCCTGGCGCGTTGTAGCTTCTCAGTGCGGCCTAGGTGGCCTTCCCTCGCCATCCCAGCTGCTCGCGGCTGCCCTGGGCTCATTGCTATACCCAGGCCACTGCAGGCACGGCCGCTTACCGCGTCTTCCACGGGCTCCTGGCATACGGTGCATACTACTTGAAGCTGCTCTGCGCACCGCGAGTCTTGTGTCGGTCATCGTGCGTCTAGCGAAATACGCGGCGTGAGTCCAGTGGCTGACGATCCGCAACTGTGGCTGCGCGTGCGCAGGGCATATTAAGAGCGCAGACTGGGTTATTAAAGACTGAAGACGTAACGGCGCTACGCAAGTTGCGCGGGGTTTGAGTCCTATGGCCAACTTAATCGAGCCCATCGACGCCGGGCAAGGCGCATCTGAGGCATTGACATGATTCAGGTCCAATTTCTCTCACGACATTTACGGTGCGATTTCTTTAAGGCGCAGATATGTGCCAACAAGATGCTCATGGCTATCAGGGCTTCTGGGTATGGCCGCTCTCTCGAACGCACGATAATCGATTCTGCTCCTCGATTTGCTTCACCGCGCTCCGCAAATTCACCTCGTCTGCGTGTGCTTCCATCTCGTCCTCATATATCTGCTCCCCGAGCGGCACTGGCCCCTAGGCCTGATCGCGATGCGGGAGTCACTCCATCTGGGCTTTCCTCGGCTCGCTAGGACATCGACGATGACTCCTGCTGTTCCATCACGCGTCTTTCTGCGGATCCTGGTCCTGTAGGAGCCGCGCTGCTCGTTGATTGGAGGTTTATCCCCTGCTGTGCCCGCTCCACCTCTCCTGCCACTCAATGTTCCAGTCGTGGTTCCGAGGACGATGGCTACGACAACAACCAAGCCAGATTTTCGATGCTCCAGCCCGTCTAGCCTGGTCGCATACCGGTGTTCTTGCCGCACACCGAGCTACACGGATTACAAGACTACTGTCAGGATGAAGACGGTCCGTTTGACGTGCTTTTCAGTTCTGCCTCCATGAGCACTCACCCCGGCCCTCCATTGAATGATACATGATGCCCGCCATTCTTCGACTGATGTTCGCTCGAACTCGACTAGGTCATCATCCTCGGTGCCTTCCATTTAACATGCTGACTGCATAGCTTTGTTCCCAGGCTAACACGCCGGGGAACAAGCGACCGAAGCTGCCGCGGCATCGTCAGCAAAGTCCGCAAAGTTGCGTCCTGCATCTCTCTCGTCCACGCCGCATAATTTTCCGAGCTTAAGACAAGCGTCGATGATGATTGACTTCAGTCCATTTCCTGTGTCAAGGAATGCAGGCCGCAAAAGCACGCCGCACAGGCCCGTCTGGTACGCTGCACCCATATGCGCGCGGCTTGATTGTGCTAGGAGCATGTATTCAGATCGATGCGGAGGTGGTAGGCTCCGGCCACTGTCTTGACGTACATGAAAACGAAATGGTAATGATCTCTTCTCCGGACTTTCGTGCCGTTTACTTATTTGCATTCCCAAGTAGGTTCCGGCCGCTGAGTTCGACACACCGCTACCCCATGATCCAGAATAACATGCGATTCATTGCGGTTTGCCTTCGCGAACGGCATAACACATGCCAGTACTGCAGCTAATCCTTCATCGATGATCACTCTCAGGCTACATCCATGCTTTCGCGGAATTGACGCTTTATCAATCCGAGGAGTATTTCATCTCACTCGAGGCTAATGGTGAATGCTGTATGCGCATGAAACTGCCTGAAGGCTGAGTGATATCTCACTGCCGCGACTTGGATCTCATCCATTTTCAGAATCTTCCGCTAGGCTCATTTTCTACTCATTTCCACGGGAAAAAACTACCCGGTCATTTTTTTAAACCTTCTATCAAAGCTTTTTCAAGGCGAACGAGGTCCCAAGAATTTTCGGGCGCGGCGATTGTCCGGCTGTAATATTTTCATACTCCGGCTTCCGAACCTTCGCCTCGTCCTCCGAACCGGCGTCCGCATTGCACCGAGCGCAATGGCTAAGAACAAGAAGAAGAGCAAGCAGGTGCGCATACTTAGACTGGCCCTACACGATGCTAATTGTTGTTCCAGACGTTGCTGCCATGGTGCTGGTACTGCGAACGCGAGTTCGAGGACGAAAAGGGTCGGTTGTGTCCCGCTCAGGCGATGCTGTGCTCATCCCACGTCGGCAGTGCTCATGCAGCACCAGAAGGCGAAGCATTTTAAATGTCGCCATTGTCCGCGTCGGCTGAACACGGCCGGCGGTCTCGCTGTCCATGTTCAGCAGGTACACAAGCTCGACCCGGATAAGTGCGTGTACTCCGATTCCCCGGGGACTGAAACTAGCTAACATCTACTGTAGGATTGAGAATGCCCTGCCTGGCCGCGACGGATACGACGTCGAAATCTTCGGCATGGAAGGTATCCCGCCGCCCGACCTCGCCGACTACAAGCGCCGCAAGGAGGCCGAGCTGGGGCTCAAGCCTGGCACGATCACACAGCCCGCGCAAAAACGGCAGCGCGTGGAGAACCGGGTCATCAGCGAGACGGAGCTGCGCATTGCACTCGAAGCGCACAAAGCACTCATGGGCGCGTCCGAGGCCGCCAACCCCGCGCCCGCCGCGGAGGCCATGGCGGTCTACAACGCCGCGCCCACGACGTACTCTGTCCCGCCCGTCCCTGCCCCGGTCGCGCCGATGCCGCCACCGGGGATGTTTCCGCCTGGGTCAGTTGTCAATCCAAGTGTCAGGACTTACATCGACTAATCTATCTTTCAGAATGCCCCCGCCGCCGTTCCCCGGTGCGCCGCCCTTCCTGCCCCCACCGCCGTTTGCCCCAGGCATGCCGCCGCCGCCGGGCTTCCCGATGCCGCCGCCTGGAATGCCCGGCATGCCGCCGCCGGGCTTCCCACCTGTACCCGGCGGCCCGCCGCCGCCCTCGTTCATCCCGGCGTCCGCGACAATGGGCCCACCGCCGGACGCTATTCTTTCCGAAGCACGCATCTACGCGCCGAACTCCAATTACTCCAACCCGCCGCTCAAGGACGGCGCGATGCTCGTCTGGACAGACGCCAACATGACGCCGGTTCGTGCGCCGCCCGCGCGCCGCGTTCGTTCTCGCGTACTGACGTACACCCAGGAGGAGAAGCGGTCGACGGACCAGAAGTACGCCGTCAGCTCGGAGGTCATCTCCGCCATCGGGTTCTCCATGGGCGAAGAGATGCGCGGCAAGAAGCGCGCGAGGGCGGAGGATTTCTTGTGAACGTGATGATGCTGACATGACTGACGCGCGCGCCAAAGGTGAGGTGCCAGGTATGTGCGGGTCCTGCGTCGCGGCGAGATGTAAGTTGTACTGCAGCCTGTCGAAGAATGCAGCGGTGTGTTGCGGGACATTGCACTTCGTCCTGCCGCCGTTTGTACCAAATTGCAACCTTCGTGTGAGTGCGCAAGTCTGAGCTAGTGCGCTCACTCTGTCTGTCGAGATCATCTTCCATCACGCCGGTGGCACGTTTCAAGAATGTGCAGAGTCTAGGGCGACCACCCCATTCCTTTCTTCGCCGTTGTCCCCAGGATTTTTTGCGACAATGGGTTGAGCGCTTATCCCGGTGCCACAGTGCGACTGGCGCATTCTCCACACCACCACCATGTCCTTGACCTCGTCGTTGCGTGGTGGACTCAAGGTCTGTATAATACGGTCGCGTTGCAAGTTTTTCCCATCGTCCACACTCTGCGCAAGACCATAACTTCTCGGTCAAGCCTTCGCTCGCGCCATCCCACGCGTCACACTTTCCCACCGACGACTCCAGCCGGCCTCCAAGTGACACCATGTTCTACGACTCGGCTTTCGTGCGCGGCCCTCCCAGCATGAGCGCCTTGGGCTCCGAACTGTGCTTGCATATTCTCGATGCTATGTCCACCGTTTCTCATCTGCACGTCGATTACGACACACGTTATCAGTCTCTCGAAGTGACGCTTGCAGCATCACTCGAACCCTGTGACCAAGTCGTAATGACTATTCGGACAGTTGCCCGGCAATTAACCCTAGAGCTCGTCTGCGGCGCTCCTTGCGGATCGCTTCTCGATGCTCCAGTGCGCCTTGAACACTCTCTGTGCTCTCTTCTCAGACGCATCGCCGACGTTCTGAATGATCGGACGGCCTTGGTGAGCGCTCTCTGCCCGTTCATCTGAGTCCCTTCTGATGGTACGGCGCAGGATACTTGTACCCTTGTCGTTGACTGCGAACTCCTGCTTCTTCCGAGTGTGGTGGGCGTTCTCGCTACTCTAACCCGTCTGACTGCTTTATATTTGAACGGTGAGGTTGAGGAACCTATTGCGCGTGCAGTGCGACGCCTACAAGGTTTGCACCAGTCTCTTATCGTCTGGACGGAGGGAAGACCTCGTCTAGTCGATCCTGCCCTCGAGAAGGACCTGGATGCCAAATCGAACACGCTGCGCAGGCAGCAGACATCGTCTCCTGCGATACGTGCATTCCAACACGACATCAAGATATTGGAACTGGTACTGCGCTTTGCGTACTGGCCTCTGCCTCGGAAGATCGACTCCACGTTTCTCCGCGGAGACTACGTCACATCTCGCACGGGAACGGCGTTCTATGCCCCGTTCTCATACATTCTCATACCGGAAAAGGTGCGGTTTTGCCAGACCGTCTGTATAACTTTTCATGTGCGTGGCTTCCCTCTCCGTGGCGTCAATTAACGGCTGAACTTCCTGAGAAGCGGGCATACCTTAATATAATGGAAGCTGACAGCATCAGGCTGGACTATCGTATAACCTCTGGTTTGAGGGCCGGCGCATTTTCGTCCCTCTTGTCGCGGTTTAAGCCGGAGCGCCGACGACTGCGTTCTCTTGAGATCGCGCAGAGCGGGGTCGACGGGGACGCGCTTCTCAAAGGCCTTCGTGGTCTCACCCGCCTCCACGCGTATCCTTCTGCGGATGGACTGTGCGCTATCTCCGCCGCGATGTGCGAGACGCTCGTGGAACTCAAGCTCACTTTCTTGGTCCCAGATGACTGGTTTGCAGGGCTACCTTTCCCTGTCTTACGGTACCTGAACCTGGCAGACCCGCATGCAGACGGTCGACCACAGACCAATGGCAGGCTCACCCTCTTTGCTCCACTCCTCGAAGAACTCGTCATAGGCGACTTCCGGGCTCTCGGGCAGCTAACTCTGCTTTCCGCTGGTCCACCGTACAATCTGTACGTTCCTCGCTTCTCCAAGTTCGACGACACTCATTCGCCGCCCAGGTTTACTCGGAAACTGGAAACCCTCCGCACCATGGTCGTATCATCAGCAAGGCCCAGCCTCCAGTCTGTAGAACCCGCAGTCGAAGTATTTCTTAGATCCTACGGTGGTAGCTGTGAAAGTCTCACTATCGACGCCCATTACTATCGCTATGCGATCGAAGCGTGCAGTAGTCTAAAAACACTTCGGATCGTTATGCATGATGCGGTGCGTTGGTCGATAAGTTGCGCCCGTGTCTTGCACTGAATTTTAATCTTCTTCCACAGCAGAACCCAGATTTCTCCCATGCCTTCCCGCACAACGCTTTAACAACTATTTGTGTACTTCTTCCAATCCCTGGTTCGTGCAAACCAGCCGAGCTTTACAAATCATGGTGCGTCTCTGATGCTCTTATCTGTCGTGTCCTCACGGCCTACCCCAGGGCCATGACAAGGTTCAGAGAATCACTCCGTCATTTCACGGACAACTTCGCCGGCGAAGCATTACTTCCCTGTCTTACCACAGTTGAATTGCCGCTCGCAAACTGGCCACAAGGTCGACGACGCGTTGCCGCAGAGCCATCATGGAAAAAAAAGCTCCGGAAGAGAGGAGTCGTTCTTGTGCACAAGGACGCAATTCCTCCTCGCATCAGGCTGGACGGTAGTTGCTACGCCTGCTGGTCAGACGAAAGAGGACTCGATTCTTCCTCCTCACGGTCGGCTGGAGTGCACTGACGTTGCTACGCCTGTTGACCAGCTTCAAGATCCCCTTCTTCGTCTATATGTTTCAAGTACTACTACATCCATGTGTTAACCCTCCCTAATGTATGCGGCGCATTGCATTGGCATTGTCCTAGCAAGATAAACCACAGACACTGTGAGAGGATTAAGGCTTTGGTCCCGCGACACACGCACAGATCGGGTGGCAGTACAAGCGTCCTCCGAATCTTCGCGATGCGGCAGCGATTGCTATCTGCGCGCATAGGTACGCCCGGCCCGAGTCGAAGGTGGGATAGGCTTGGGCTGTGAGAGCGCGCCCGCGGCGATACCCCAGTGAGAGTGGGGCGCGGGGAAGATAGACTGCGATGTACCCTGTTCGTGAGACCAGGCGCGGACCGGTCGAGCCGAAGCTCTATGCTCGCCCTGAAATACCAATTCGAGGCGTGGTTTGGTGAGAGCTTAGGGACAGTGGGGCTATATGCACGCATTCATCATGTGCGTTAAACGCGGTATGTTAGCCACCGCCGCAACCGTAAACCCTGTGCACGGTCCAGCGGATGCGGGGAGTTCGGAGCGATGTTGATGATCATGAGACGCGGAGGCGGTAGAAGCTTGAAGCTGGGCGAGAAACAGAAATGGCCTGACAGTGTGACACTGAGGGGCGTTGCCTAAGGGGCTTGCGGATTTTTTTAGCTGGTCATTTTTTTTGGCCGGTATCAATACGTCCTTGAAATAATTTTGAATATCAGAAGTACTGAGAGTAACTCTGCATATATTCTGTGCACAATAAGCGCGACGGGTGCATGTGAGTCAGGTCTGACAGGCGTCTGACTAATGCATCTGCTCTATTTGGGGTGGGGAGACCGGGCCGTCCGGCGGAGCTTGAACCGCTCACTCTTCGACACCGCCCGCCCCAATTGCGATGGAGCCCAACGGCAATGGCAGCGACATCGGCGACAGCCAGTCGCCGCTGGTTGAGCACCCACCACCCCCCAAGGAGCGCCGGTTCAAGCTATCCAGGTGCGCCCGGCTTCAGTTGCATTATAATGCTTGGTACTCATGACCGTGCAACTTGCAGGGCGTGTGACCGTTGCAGGTATACTGCTTCAGCAATTATACGGGATATTTTCTAATTGTGCGCAGGCGGCGTCGCATCAAGTGCGATGAGGGCCACCCATGCCAGAGTTGTCTGACAGCCAACTCTTCCTGCACCTTTGACGAGCCAGGCAAACGCTCACACCCTCACAAGTCCAAGTATGCATGCATTCTCTGGCCTCTGCATCTGGTCGACCAGCTGGTCGCAGTGTCATAATAAGGGTTGAAACTGGTGCGAGCAGCGACCGCGAGCTCAGCAGCTTGTGGATCGCTCCTTGCAGACATTTTCAAACCTTATTATGTCCCTGGAGGCTAGCTGGACGGCGGCTGAATGCAGGGTGTTACATTGACAGTTTCGCTGATCACTTCCACAGAAGAACGGCAACGCTCGAAGACCGTATGCAGCACCTCGAAACTTTGATTCAAGCCATTCCAGCAAATATCTTCAATCCAGCACTCGCGCAGCTACCTCCCGCGCATGCGTACCCACTGGGCGTGCCGCCGCCGTCCTTGTCGGCCTTCCCGCTCATGAACCCGAGCACTCATTTCGTGAACGGCCCGACGGAGATGAGCGAACTCGCGGAGGCGACGTCCCGACTCAGCCTCACCCACAGCTATCTTTACCTCGACGATGAAGGAAGCACTCGCTGGCAGGGCGAAAGCAGCGGCCTGCCGCTCTTGGACTTGTTATTGGAGGAGGACCGCCAGTACCGTCATGACGAGGACGCCGCCGAGGACGAGCAGCCCGCCAAGCCTGCCGCGGCGCGCCCGGAGGTCAACCCGCAGACGCTGTGGAAGGCGGTCACTGCCGTTATTCCTCCTGACCTCATGGACAAGTGAGTACCAATGTGCGTCACCCTGCGCTCCATGCTTAGACGCCCGAACAGCTTGGTGCAGGTGTATCTTTCGACGACGTACTACCTCTACCCGTTCCTACATGTGCCGTCGTTCTTGGCCGATTACGCGAATCCGTCCAAATGGGGCGAGCCAGGCTTTGCGGCATTTGTGGTCTCCGTCTGCTGCATCGCAAGCCGACATGTCGACGACGCGCGCGTTCGCTCCGACCCCGCGGACCCGCTCAGCGCCGGCACGCACTGGCTGGACCTGTTCGTCCGCCTGCGCGGCGCCCCGGCCGCGGACCGCCCGACGCTCTACAGCATCCAGGCGCTGCTGACCGCCGCGGTCTACTGCATCGGCCTCGGCAAGCTCAGTCGCGGCATCGCGTTGCTCGCCGAGGCTGTCAGCTTCAGCGTCGACGCGGGCCTCCACCGCAACCACGAGGCGTACGACTGGTTCGACCCGCTCGAGGGCGAGGTTCGCAAGCGCACGTTCTGGGCCGTCTACATGTGGGACAAGCAGGCCGCCGCGGCGTTCGGCCGCCCGCCGCTGCTGCGCCTGCGCGACTGCGACGTGCCGGAGCCCGCGATCGTCGACGACGAGTACATCTCGCGCGAGCGGCTCGGCGCGCAGCCGGCGGGCGTCGAGAGCCGGATGGGCGCGTTCGTGTGCGCGCTGCGCTGCTACGTCGTGCTCGAGAGCGTGCTCACGACCGCGCCGCCCGTGTGCGCGGCGAGCGACCCGTTCCTGCAGCGCGCGGCGCCCACGCTCACCGGCGCCGCGTACGTGCCCGCCATCGCGCGCGGCCACACGACCATGGACTTCGGCCCCGCGTCGCCCATCGAGCTCGGCGGCTCGCCGCCCCCGCAGCACCCCACCGACCACTCGCGTCACTCGCCGATGAACTGCGCGCTCGGACCCACCTGCCTGCACATGCTCGCGGCCGAAGAGCATCTGCTCGACGCCGTCAGCGTCAGCGTGCCGCAGTACTGGCAGCCGACTACGGAAACGCTTGCCAGCGACGACGTCGTCCGTATCACGCAGGCCGAGCGCATCCTGTGCATCGAGGCGTTTGTGCGCATGCTGCTTCAGCGGCATCGGCTGAGCGTTTGCGTGGCGAAGCGGGACATGCAGGTGAGTGGTTGGACTGTTCCCATTTTCTCTCTCTCTGCGCCCTTCGTGCCTTTCGCCAAGTGCTGTAGTGAGCTGTGTCCTGATGCTTGCGCGCGCGCAGGACCTACCGCCTGGAGACGGCAACATCGGCCGGTACACGCGCGACGAAATCAAGGCAACGCGCGACGAGATCGAGCGCGACGCTATCCGAGGCTGCCAGCAGGCGGCTATGGCGCTCATCGCGGCCCACCTCAGCGTCGCGAGCAAAGGGCTTATGACCTACTGTGAGTCCCGTCCCGCTACCCCGTCTTCCTGGCATCCTCTTTCGTCCAACCCCCATACCCACCCTTGCCGTGTGTGCCCGTCCCGTCTTCCTTCACATCCTGCTTCACTCCTTTCCTGTTTTCCCTCTTCTAGGACATGCCGCGCGGGTTTGGTCCTCCCCTTCTGCGCAGCGTACTCCTTCCGCGCGCAGACCGAGTGCTTCCTGGATCTTGGCGCCAGGCATTCACTTCTTCCACGAGCGCGCGCGCGTCTTTCTACATTCCCTGCTACGCGTCTTTTGCTTTTGCCCGCGCACCGGCGATTGCACGCTGCGGTCAACATTCCCGCGGTCGCGGGACTATTGCCGAGCGTGACCGTATGTGTGCGATTGTCTTTTGCAGGGTTGCCGCGTAATCGTGCATCTCGGCGCGCTAGGCATTTCCGGGAATCCCGCTTGCTCCCCGCGCAACCTCGCCCGCGCGGGATTCCGTTTTGCGCAGATTTTCCCTCCGCGCGCGTCAACACGTGGGGACGACGGCTAGGCGTGCTCGGGATACATGTCCTGCGTGCCCGCCCTCGTCACACGTGTGCGCAAACGCGGGATGTGCGTTTTCCGCGGCTCGTTTCATTTGGCGTGTGGGAGCCGTGCCTATCAGCCTTGTTGCGTCGCTTTCCCGGGAACGCGGCTGGTGCATGGTTGACCGCTCGGCGGACACCCAAGCGAGGCGCGAGCTCAGATCGCCATCTTTGCGTACCCGATTGCCCGTCGCGTGCATACCCGCGGCGAGGCGCGCCGCGGGCTCGCCTCGTCTTGCATTCGTTGCGCAAGTGGGCCCGATTTGCCTCTCGTTTCACCTTTGCGCGCGGAGGGCTTCTGCGAGCCCGCGCCGCGCGATCTGGGATCTCTATTCTGAACTCCCCGTCCTGACGAGGCGAGGCGAGGCTGGCGCGCACGCAAGTGGCGTGATGTGTTGCTCCCCAACGCCACACCGTCCGTTTGCTTGTGTCGCGCGCGTTCCTGCGGCTGTCCTTGCCCTTGACGTGCGGGGCGGTCTCGCCTGTGCGCGGCGCGAGCAGGTAGCAGCTGATGTGCGCCCTGATCCCTTTATGCCGACGAGGCCCCACTGCACCTTCCAGCGCCTGTGCGTTGCGGGCGCCGTCACGGTACCGTGCCAGGCTTGCCGCGCCGCCGTAGCGTCTGGTTTCTATTTGCTTTGGACGTGACGATGTTAGCCTGCGTCGGGATAGATCGCGTAGACTGGCTATGGCTACTCGGCGCAATGAATGGCGCGAACCGGTGCAACGGTACTACCAATGCATTCGCCGTCCCGCGGGTGACGTCGCGTCCTATATCCGTCCGCGAGCACGCACGGTTCCGCCGTCGCCTCCGGTGCCGCGCGCGATGCACAGTGGCACGCAGCGGGTCCCGAGCACCCCAACATCTTTGTGGATGTGGATGCCATTGCCTGGCCATCTCATGATTGGCATATCCGTACCTGTCCGGGTTGCCTGAGCCCTGTTCCGCTGTCCCCAGCCCGGGCCCGCGCACCCCCCACCCCTTCTCTCCCCGATGAATCGGGGGATAGCGGGTCCTGGCCTTGCTCGCTAGGATCGCCTATCCATCATTACCACTTGTTTTTGCGCGCCTTGGAATCCGACAGGCTTCCATGCATTGCTTTTCCTGTGCGCATATCCTCTGTTTGCACGCTGCCTCCCCTGTCCGTCCCGCTGCCCCTCCCGCTGCCGCGCGCGTTGTTGTCTACCCATGGCAGGTATCCTTCTAGGATATACCTCGACGTAGGATATACCTCGACAGCGAATGCTGTCGCTGTGCACCGACATCTAGTCGCCCACCTTTCTGGCGCCGCCTGTTGTCGTTTGTGTGATGCACCAATTGAGGTGCCTGCACATCAGCGGGTTGCCGCCTCCGTTCTCCCTGTTTCTGGGCGACTTGCGCTTCTAGTGCTGGTGCGGCTCCGTTACGTCTGTGGGGAAAGTGATCATTCAAAGCACGGCTGTGCGTCGGATCCCGAGATTCCCATCTCGCCGTGCTTCGTTTGCCGATCCTAGACGTAGATCACAGCCCGCTTGTGTGCGGGGGATAACCGATACACTCTCATGGCCGTTTCTTCCCACACAATCCCTCCCATTACCCTATTGCACTGCCAGGGTGCCCCACAAGATCCACGAAGCTGACGAGTTCTTTGACGCATTACAGATGGTGTTCATGTCATTCACCAGTTGACGCAGGCCGGCCGTTCGCTGCTGGCGGTGCTGCTCGAATGTCAACACTTCATTCACCGCGCGCCCGACGCAGAGGGCGAAGCCTTCTTCCGCGCCTTGATTCCGCCAAGCGTCGACGCCCTGCGCTCCTGTTTGGGATTACTACGGCGCTTCAGCGGTCGCTATGTGTGCGGTCTGCGGTCGGCTGACCTCATCGAAGAGTGCTGTCGCCGCACGCGCATCCCACTTGAAACGGGAGCACCTCCCGGGCCCGACAGCGTCCTCGCGCCGTCGCGGCGTCCGTGGGCGCGGCCGGTGCGCAGAAACCGTCGCACGACGAGCACGCCCAGGAGGAATGGCGAAGAGGACAGCTCGCAGAGCGCGCAGAGCCAGAGTCCCGAGGCGCACCCGCATATGCAAGATACGCCACCGCCCGTCATGGGCCCGCAGAACCAGAACCTTCCACAACAGACTGCCATGCAGAGCCAGCAGACGATGGACACGCTCGCCGGTCTGCCAGGGCCCGGCCCGTTCCTCATGGGCACCGAAAGCGTCCCCATGGCCGGCGCTGGCATGGACGTGCTCGAGTACGGCGCGCTGGACGGCGGGATGGGAGTCGATATGTCCGCGCTGGACTTGATGGCGCTCCTCAACTACGATCCCGCTGTCGCGCCGCCGGTGCCACCCCCGCAAGCCGCGTTCTACCCCCAGCAGCCCATGCAGGGTGGGATGATACGGTAGTCTCTCGTCGTTGGGTTTTCGCGCTGTTCTGCTGTCGGTCGTGGTGTCGGTGTTTCGGTCCTGGGTCGGATGCCGGTGTGTGTATTGTATGCCGTTTTGCTTGCGCTTGCTGCCTCCCTCGTCGCGTTGTGCTGAATATGCTTTCTCGCCCACTCTTCTGAGGCGGTCACAGTGTACATCGTTCAAAACAAACTGGAATCTGCGTTTTGCTCGGACGATCGAAGCGAAGCCTGCGCCGCAAGTCATCCGAATGGACCTGGTACCCTGGAAATAGGGTTCACACTTGATCTCTATCACAGGTCTGTGACGTTTGCGGGCATACTCCAATCTTCCTCTCGCGAGCAAAAACAAATCATCCTCCCTCGGGCATGGCGGACCAGAGATACCCTGTGATTCCCTGGGCCCCAAGATGTGCCGTTGTGGTTCGCTGATCGAGGTGATATTCGCTCCGCGTACGAACGGAGACAGGGCCCGTCCGGTAGCCTATGCGTACGATCATCCGCCTGGGGACATCTGCTTGCCTTCTAGTCACGGTGGCTACTGTGGTTCGCCGAGAAATTTTGAACTCTCGATCGCTGTGCTGATACTCCAAGTACGCACCCGCGCGCGGTCTGGCTGGCCCGTCGGTTAGACTTCGACCTGTATAACCGTGATCTGCGCGAGTGCAGTTTTCCTTTTGGGATCTCTTTGCTTTCGACTGGGTCGCCGCGTCCACCGGGCACAATACCACTGGAAGTCTTGGAATGTCACCAGTCGCGGCTTGCTGTCTCGTCTCGATCGTCGAGTGTACGAGCAGGCGCACCTCTATGTGGATGCTACACGGCCATGCTACCCCGACCAGTGTTCTGCCTTGGTTCTGCCGTGTGGCAAGTCTGTTTATCTCGTACCTTGCCGAACGCAGGGTCTCGCGCTTCCGAGACCGCGGCTCTGGATTGTCAAGCTGGCAGTGGATCCGCCGGTTGATACCATTCTCAGTGCTGTTATTACTCCCTTCGGGTCGTCGTTCTCATCAACCACGTGCGCTGGATTCAGTGTTAGCAGCGCAACAGCTTTGAGACCCTAAACTCCCTGCTCAACATATCGCTCGCTTACGGACCCGATCGACTTCGTTTGCAAAGCGCTTCCAATGATTTCCATTGCACAGAAATGCCTCCCTTACCCGCAGCCGATGATAGGGGAGCGCTTCCCCAGTATGCTTTACTAGCCAGACCTGGGCTTCTCGATTCCCGGGCTCGGAGTTCTGTGCTCCCGGGAGGTTATGGATCCGCGCATGCGCTCCAAATTTGATTCTGCTTCTGACTGCAGGAACACTGGACTTGCGATCAAGGCTGCTCTGCGTTATTGATGGGACGTGTGCAGTTGCGGTGTTCTCCCCTTTGCCCTGGCACTGGACCCACGAGGAACAGCTTTGTCACTGTTACATCTGCCTTCAACATGGTACTCCCGGGCGCGAGTCGTCTGGAGTGCGACACTGGCAGGAGTGGGCGAAGCCCCGGTGGCCTTCATCTACAATGGAGCTTGAGCGTCCGTGCGCTTCTCCAGTTGCATCATGTGCTCCCCGGGCGTTCACTTCCTTTTCCCGGCGTGTGACACGGAGACTTATCCCTATCCCGCTCCCGGCGCGATTGCCTGATTGGCAGGCGTGGTCGCAGGAGGGTCTGTGCGCTTTTGCTTACAAGTCATCAGGCGCGCGAAGCCACGGTCCCGGAATAACACCCCATTCAAAGGAAGGAGCCCGATGCTTGTGCAGGCCGATGTCAAGCCACTGCGCCCGCGCACGTCCTGCTGCGCCGATGCGCCGCGCAGCCAGTCTTTGACGGTCTGGCATGGCCGTGGGAACGGACCTCATGGGTGTAGTTGAACAGCAGGCGCCGACACGGCGTGCCGGAACCGGCGATAGCGAGAAGTGGAAGCTATCTCCGCGCGGGGTACCGTTGGCGCGGTTCCATGCCGACGGCTACTACCCCCTCCAGGGTGCATTTACTCGCGGAATTGCGGACGTCACGCCATATCTCCAGGACGGCAACGCGCTAGCCTCGGGCGCGCGCTTTGGTGCTGCCTCTGGGGAGATGAACTCATGTCACCGCGAAGGGGGTTTACGTTTACAGGTGACGCCCCTAGCCGTCGTGCGCCACATGCGGTGAGATACGGGGCAGTTCCAGTGCGAGTCGTCCAAATCAAGCAGTTCTGGGTCAATTGAAGCAATCACGCAGACGCTCTCAGACTGCGGGAGCGCCGATAGCGGGCCCCAAATGGCGTGCATCATCGCTTGTCAGCGCCGCGGGACCGCCGGTGCCCTATCCATAACTCACGTGCCCTGTTTACGCTCGGCGATCCCTTCCCGGCGCCTGCTAATGCAGACGAAACAAGTATCGCCGCAGCGATCTCAGGTGCGTCACGGAGGGAGCGCTTCATCGCCGCCGAGCGCGGTGGCTAAGTACGGATTGGCTCCTGCTCAATTGTCCATTTATGGCTGAGATTGACGAGCGGGATTGTTGCGAGGGCAATGCCATGCGCTGCAGCGCGAAATGATTGACGTACATACATACAAGTGGAAAAGCAGTTATACAGTAAAAATACAGTCACAGAGAGTCAACACCGTGGCCGGGTTATCCGGTCTGTGGACCCGCCACAGGGACACCAGGTGAAATACAGTAGGGACAGGGGGGAGAGAATCACGAAGTAGTCCTTTGATATACGAGTTATTCATGGATACATAAGCCGCGTCGCAATGGGGCTGGCAATGAGAATGAGAACGAGAATGAGTCTCTTAGGCGCGATGCCCTCGCTGGCTCGAACGCCGGGAGTTTTACTTCTTGGCCGCAACCTTTGTTTTATGCGAACGCTCATGTCGGTACTTGTTGCTCAGTACAGAGAATGTGCGATCGCAGCCAGAGAAAGAGCACGTGAACGCTAAGGGCGGGGTCAGATCGAGCGATGCGTAACTTGAAGGACATCACTCACGACGTTCTCCCGTGTGTGAGTTCATGTGCGTCTACGGCGAATAACAATTCAGACCAGATCCACATGGACGTAACAGCTAGCGTACCTTGCGGATGCTTGGACGGTCGAAGCGCCTCCTGCAATAGGGGCAGGGCAGCGGCTTGCGGCGGATCTCCTCTTCGGTGGGCGCGGTGTCCGGCGGGAGACGCGCCTTCCAGTCCTGGTGCAGGGCAGCGAGCGTGCGTCCCGAAGCCGCCATGGCGAGGCTTTTGCCGTGCTCGACCGGACGAAACACCGCGAAGACAGGTGCGCCCGGCGCGGCGCCGACGGGCGTGCAGTCGCCGGATTCGTCGTCGAGAAGCGACGCCGTCTCGTCCTCTTCTTCTTCCGCCGTCGAAGCACGCGGGCTCGCCGGACTGGGCCCGCGGCTCGGGAAACCCGTCTCGATCCCGTAGCGCTCGGGCGTCCACACGTCGAACTGCGGAGGCAATGGGCTCCCTGAGGACGCAGGGGTGGACGGCGTGCTTGGGCCCAATGACGACGAGGTGAACGAGTTGGCCGGGCTGTGCTCCGGACTCGCCCAGTTCACGCTCGGGCGGAGTAGCGGCACGGGGGTTGTGGGGTACGACGCGTTGAAGGTCTGTGCACGCCAGCGTGAAGCCTAAAATATGCCGTATCATGAGCGTCCGGGTCTGGCGGAGTGACGTGAGACCCACCTGAATATTCGCCTTTGTGGGTTCTGCTTGGAGGGAACGCGCGCGAGGGCGGGTGTTGGACGCGACATCCAGAAAGGACGAATGTGGGCTCTGTGCGCGACAGCAGTCGTATGTGTTGCCGCTGCTGGGGCACTCTGTGCAATACTCTGGTCTGAAAGGGGTGACACCTGTGAAAGCGTCAGCGGGCCGTAGCCACGGAGAGGGGGCGCTGACCAGCAAGCAGAGCGTCCACTCCAGGGAGTCGAGTCATGGGCACTTCTGGAGACGAGCAGGGCGAGAGACTTGGGCTGCTCATGTGGATCAAAGGGACTGCTGGGTGGGGATCATTCGGCCGCGGGCGGGCTTGATATAGTTTTTGCACTCACAAAGGGAAGCAAGCAACACACGGCTGGATGCGGCGGATCCCGCGATCTGCAACTGCCAGTGGAGTTTTCGGGTGAGCCTTCTCAGGCGACGGTTCGGACATCGCTTTGGCGGACCGCAGATTGGTGCTGGGTGGTACTGCTGCCGATGGCAATGCACAGCAGTCTTTGCACCCGACATCGCCTCACGCACGCCTGGGAGTTGCCAAACAAGCCCGTGACGACACAGCTCCCGGCCGAGCTACTTACCCTGGATTGGCACGTTTTCGGGCTTTGCGGATTGTTAGTCCCTGTTTGCTCGGGATTGTTGCTTTTCCGCAGTGGGTCAGGACGAAAGTACGTGTCAAGAGGCAACGGCCCGCCGCGTTGCTCAACGACCATTCTCCTGGCTATGCGGTCTTCTCGAACCACAGGTGAGCCCAAGATTGTGCGGTTAGGGAGCACGGCTTTCCCTTGATGGATAACAGTGTCGAAGCTCCCATGCGTAAGCTCGGCTCAGAACTCGGAGGCGGTGCGTAAACCGCCATGTCCGATGTGCGAATGGCGCATGATGTGACCCGGGGTCGGGTGCTGTAGGATGCAGAGTTCTGCCGACGAGACGCTCGGTTCGCTCATTCGCTTCTGCTGAGAACCTTTCCCGTAGAGCCGCGACAGCGCGGCAGCGGGACATGATGTGCCGACAAGGACATAGCTGGCTTCTTGGGCGCGACGGCGCCAATTGGGGACGCAAGGCTGTTCTGCGGAAATCGTTCCCTCCAGACATGTGGGGAGCTCACAGCGCCGGATGCATCAGGTACCGCCCCCAACTGAGGCATCGTCTCGGTGTCACTTTAACGGTGAAACACGCGTTTTGGCGCGCCGTACTTCGCCGGGGGCGCTTTGGAAGCCTGCAAAGAGGCCTGCGAACAGCACACCCAGCCGGCAGTGCCTGGGAGCAGCGGAGACGCTGCCGATCTGCGCTCGAGAGCACCGGATTAATGCGACATCATCATAGCACAGGGTGTCCACGCTGCAATGCGCCTTTCCGGGCTGACTGCGATGACCATCCCAACATCGCCTGAGCATCAGCCGTCTATCCTGGGTTGGACTTCGGGCTTCTCAACTGCTTGGGGACCAGCCTCGTGTGGGACCCACGTGGGCTGTTCGCCCGTCGCCGCTCCCTGTCATGTCTCCGCTGCCAGAAAATCGCCCGGCCATTCACTCGCAGCGGACGAGCATTGCGCGGGCGCCGTCGAGTCCAGATCGGATGCCGAGCTGCCGATAGGCTGATCTGATTCCAGAACGGGCGCCTATCGGATATCGGTAATAATCTCGCCCTTGACACCGGGAGCTATCGGCGGGCCACCTGACTCTGGTCTGGTCTGGACGATGACCTCGACGACGGACCTGAAGCAGCGCTACGACGCGGACGGCTATGTCGTCGTCCAGGGTCTAATATCGGACGCCCAGCTTCCGTTGCTCGACGAGGCCTGTGCCAGGGCCGTCGCGAAGACACGGGCGGGCGACTGGGCGCACCGGCGCACGGTCGGGAAGCAGTTTCCGCCGTTCGACACCGCGAGCCAGCGGCCGGACGTGTGGGGCGTCCAGCACCTTATGCATCCGGAACTTGGCGAGCCTGAGTTCGCCAAATGGTACTCCGGCGACCAGTTGACGGGCGTGGCGCGCCAGCTCCTCCAATGCGAGGACAAGGATCTTCAGATGGGTAAGCTGGTCCGTAATCATGCATTGGGCTCATACTGATCGATACAAAGAGCTCTTCAACCTCCTCATCAACCCGGCTGAGCATGATTTCGCGCTGCGCTGGCACAGGGATGATGTTCGTGAGAACGCGACGGCTGAGGAGGAGCTCCAAGCGCTGAAGGAGTGGCACTACGGAGTGCGGTCTTTATCTCACCAGTGACATTCACTCTGATCATGGCCCTGATCTTTAGGTTCAATGGAATACGTACGTGTATTGATGCTCACGCGAGCATCTCTTCCCGGGGGTCCGTCTGATGCATTCTCACAGCGCACTCAAGGACGACGCCGCTCTGTTCGTAGTCCCTGGCTCTCACCTCAAGGCTCGCACTCTGGAGCAGCGCGAGCAGTCGTGCACCATGGAGCCTCCCAAGGATCCCATGTCGATGCCTGGCGTCGTTCGCGTAGCGCTGAAGCGTGCGTCATCCTGGGAGAGTTCGCTCATTCTCATGTTTGACCGTACTGCAGGGGGAGAGACCGTCTTCTACAACAACAACATCCTCCACTGCGCCAGCTACTCCCGGGACACCGAACGCGTCACTCTCCACGGCTGCATGGGAGACGCGCGCGGTGGATCCGCTCGCGCGCGGAATATCTTGCAACACGGTCTGGCGTGGATGCGCGAGGAACCGTTCGCGTCCACGCTTCAGGGACGCGCTCGCGGCATGTGGGAGCGTCTTGTGGAGATGGACGATAAGGCCCGCGCTGGAGGAGGACGCGTCGAGTATTCTCTCGAAGGCTGACCCAATCGTTCTGACTCCCAGGACCCGCAAAGCAAGCGCGAATTTCTGACCTCAGCCTGTATTCACGACAATGGACGCCTATGTACCCAAACCGACATGTATGTACTGTACTTGGAGATTGTGCCTCGCCAGGAGGACGAATCTCAATCGTGCGCTGGGAATCGCTGCTGACGATGCGCGCTTGGCGGTCGCGAACGGCAATCAGGCACGCAACTGAAGGATCAAATCCTCGTCCGAATGCGGATTTTGCGTCCAAATTCGCCAGAATTGCGCGCACCGTCGGCCGCTCTAATGGCGCCATCGTCGCGCGCGGTCTAAGCATCTGTTGCCGCGGAGTGCTCCGAGGACAACTGCGTCGAGCGCGTCGCGTCGAGCGCAATCGCGTTCCTGCTCTCTCCACGCGGTTCGGATAACCGCCGTCAAGTATCCATGATCTCTTGGCTCCGAGTGGGTGTCACCGGGTCCGGCGCCCCATTGGATCAGTATAAAAAGGACGCACTGCACGGCGGATCGACCCACGCCCCCACCGTCAGCCAACTCACAATGTTCGCTCCCCGTGCCCTCGTCCTCACCCTCGCCGCGCTCGTCGCCACCGTCGCCGCGGCCCCCAGCCTCGAGGCCCGCACCGTCTGCACGGCCCCCGGCTGGCCCGGCACCTGTGAGTTGCCGCCGCGCTGCGCACCGCCGTCCCTTCGCTTGCTGACTGGACTGCGCAGACACCTGCCAGGGCGCGTGCTGCGTGTGCGACGCCGCCGGCAACCCCGGCTGCCTCGAGTTCGGCAAGTGCAACTGCGCTGCGTAGGCGAAACCCCGAAGAACGTTGGGCTGCGGCCACAGCTGGTATTCGATCGACTTGTAATGCAAAGCTTGTTGGTTTTCCCCGGCAGTTGTGTGACTTGCGTCTCACGAGCCAGGCTCGAAGCTTACTTAAGGTCTCGAGAAAGAGGAATGGAGCGTCTATGAGTGCCCCGTCGCCGGTATTTCGACGCGTTCGTGTTCAGATGCACTCAGGATGAATGAGAATGATTCTAATGAAACGAAATGATCTTTCTGAGAGTGAATTTGTACTTGAATAGTGAGGCAATATGGTACATGCATATTATATTTGCTATCCGGGCGGGGGTCTTGTGCGCTGCTAACATGAAGGAAATCGGTGTCCGGAAGGCAGCGTCTGAATCGATTAGGAATTACAACCTGAAGCTAGAGGTGCAGCTCATATGAGCAACTCCGTGACTCGACGGGACGAACACAAAGCAGCGCACCTAGCCTGGATGTCGTCCGTGTACTTGAGCTTGATGCGGCTCCCGTAATTCTTGAGAACCTCCCACGGCGCATCTGCTCCGAGACTATCTGCCCTGTAGCGTCGAGCCCCGCCGAAGTAGTCGTCTTTCGACTTGATGTACAGGGCTGACACGCTCTCTAGCTCTAAGAGGCGGCGAATTGCGTAGTAGACCCCGGCCGAAGGCATGTCTGAGCCGATGAGATGGACTTTGATGCTCCCCTTGGGGTTACCCAGTACGACTGCCTGGATTACACTGGGTAGCGTATGGGTTGAAATGACGAGTTTATCCTGAAGGAGATTGCGATAAGTAGGTCGGGCCGGCAAAACCTCAGAGGGGAACAACACACCAAACGCGTCCACGTCGATGCGGAGGAAAGGGCAGCACCAAGGCGCTCCAGAGACTTAGTCTGGGTCGGCGGTTTGCAGAGAATGAGTCGGCGTGGTTGCATCCGTGGTAGAGTCGAGCACATCGCGGCGACGTTTGTCTTGCGGCCGCGAAAGTCGGGCAGGATACAAAGGTCGTGAACGTTTATCGCCGCCTCCATGACTTTGCCGACTGAGGCCCCAAGACCTCCTTCGATGCGCAATTGCTTGATCAAGGGGCCGAGGGCGGGATTCCATTTGAGCGTCGTTGCGAGAGCGCGAGCGCGTTGTAGCGTCCTGAGGACGACGCAGTAGTAGAACAGCAGCGTGGCGACGCGCATCCAGCGCTTGCAGACCAGGAGAAGGGCGCCGTTCGTGCCAGACGCGTCTGGGCGAGCGAATGGTGACTCCGGGGATGTGTCCGCGAAGTCCTCTTCGGCCACTGCAAGGACGGGCCGCAAGATTGCCTGCAGCGTCTCGTCGGCCAGCTTGTGCGCCATGTGAGAGGAAGTGAGGAGGTCAAGGTGGTTGGAGCGGGGTTTAAATAGCACAGAAAGAAGATGCTTCCAAAACGGGAAGCACCACGGACCTCCGGACTACCAAATGAGGCGAATGATCGTGGTCCTGCTGTGCCCGTTGCTTTCCTTCCCACAGTCGCCGACTCACGAGCCGCCTTACTTGCTTCATGTGTTCAACATGTGTGGCAGATGCAGCGTAGCTCCTCGCGCATCCCTCCGAGCTCCTGCAAAGGGAGACGCAGCGCTGCGGGGATCCCGGCGCTGGGTTCGGATAAGTATGATTTCGTATTTCAATTCCGCGGATAAGTATGGGGCTTCTTGTGGCGATTTGGACGTTCACGTCAGTTTGGTACACAAGCAGAGACGTGAGGGACCTACGCGGGAGGAGCGGCTGATCGGCAAGCAGATACCCGAGCATGGACCGCGAGAGGGCGTAGGGGAAATCCAATGATGATCGCAAAGGTAGAAGACCTGCCATGGCTCGTGACAGCGGCATAGTGGGCGAGACGAATGTAGGATCATCTTCTTCGGGGAGGATGTCAATCCAGCTGTGGCTAACAGCTTCGCCGCGGCGTCGTAGCAAGAGAAATGGGCGCGTACGAGATCGGCAGAGACGCCGAAGTACCATCCGATGTGACGCCAGACTGCGACAAATGCCTCGCGCCTAGAAGCAGAATGTTCAGCGAGTCCTCGAGGACTCATGCAGATGAGAGCCCAGATGGGAGCTACGGAGAGCAATGCCAGAGACGAGAGCATGTCCTGCTGGTTCAGCGGCACCTCTCCAGGCAGCGCAGATGAGCGACTGCGGCTTCGGGCGAGGTCGTTCAGGAACCTCACGCGAGTAGCGGAGGTCAAGCCGGTCTGTTTGGGGGACATAACGCTGATGTAGTCCGACGACGGAGACGGGTACGTGGTGGCCGCCTGGATACCGCACATCACGTCGAGCACAAACTGGAGCGTCTCGAGCAACCGAACGAACGCCCTCACAAGTGGATGATGCCGGGGGACATGTGGCCGCGGAATCGGCTTATGTAATCGGCCGCCAAGAACGTCGGACCGAGCTTCCGAGTCCCGCTCTCGTCGCTCGACGTTCACCATGGAGCTCAGCCCCAAGCTGCTCGACCAGATCTGGCAGCTTGTCCCATTGCTTGCAAGAGAGTTGCAAATAGGCCGGCTCGGGTAGTCGTTGCTGAGCTCGCCGTCGTCGCTGACCACCCGGGCAACGTCCAGGTTCCAGGCATCGTCGCCGGCGGCAGCGAGCAGTACGCTGGCCCGTCGTTCTTCGCGGCCATTTCCACGCGGACCTCCCGCACGTGATCCGCTTGCCCGCAGACGCGAGCAGCAGCAATGGCTCGCATCGCTATACCCGTGACGCGCCCGGCCGCGAGATACTTGTCGTCATAGACATCGACACCTTGTACAAGGTTCGGCAGCCGCCCGACGTCGTCAACGGCCACCACACGCCGGTCCCGACGTCCAGCGTTTTCCAGCATGACCGGTTGTACGGCGAATTGGTACGCTTACCCGGATTCCATTTGAATGTCACTGAGTCCAGTTTTAAAAGCTCGCCAGCGGGCTCAACGGAGCCCCAGCACTGTGCTAAATACAAAAGGGACGGGAAGATATCACCGCATACGCCCAGAAGGATAAGAAAATCGCTTTCCAGCATGGGAAGGAGCGCCGCGGCACGTAAACGGCTATCGGGAGTGCTTCGCTTGTGGAACGAAGTGTGCGGGTACGTGTGGTATCCTACCATGCATGCTGTTGCTCAATTCATCCCGCCGCAGCGGCTTGTGCCTCGACACTCATGTGTGAAACGTTGTACAAGTGACGCAGGTATGTCGCAGAAGTCGTACGTCTCGCCCGTGTTAACCTTGTGCAGGATCTGCTCAACCGATCATTTGGCGAGGTGTTTGACGAGTGCGGGAAAACTTAACCTGCAGTGTGGCCATATCATCGTGCGCATGGTAAGTGGCTCCTGTTTTCCACGCTCAACGTTGCTCACTCACTTGCAGTACCTACTCAAGTGTATCAATTTAAATCTGTCGAATCATTTCTGACAGCCATGACCGCTTACTTCATGCCAACTCCTGCGGCAGCAACATGTGCAAGACATAGCGTTTCGCAGCACGCCGTTGCATGGCAGAGCGGCGAGCTGGGCCGTCGCGGGCGGGTGTCAGAAGTCCGGGCGCGTCGAATGGGCGCGTTGTTTGCACCTGCCGCATACGGAACAGTCCCGCAGGACTGGTGCGTCCGCGCCGGGGTCTCTCCCCGGCTGTTCACGCCGCTTGCATTCCGCCAGACCCCGCAGCTTGTCTCGCCATGGCTGCCTCGAGTGCTAGTGAAGGCTCGCGCCGGCGTGCGCGCGCGGACGACCGCATCTCGACCGCCGAGACGATCGCGCGCTTCGTCGCCGAGGGCGTCAGCGGCAGCGGCGTCAAGGGCCTCGAGGGCCCCGCGAAGACCGTGCTCGGCATCATCTCGCATTTCAAGGCACGCCGCTCTGCGTGTTTGTTCGATTATGTTGCTTATCCGGGGCGCGGGCAGCGGGTGCGCGACAACAACGCGGCGTGCGACGACCTCGCCGCGCAGATCGGCGCGCTCATGGACGCCCTCAAGGCTGCTTCCGACACCATCCGCGCGCAGGCGCTTCCGCCGGCGCTCGTCAATGCGCAGCTGGGGTCCTCGGTGGAGTTCGCGAATCGGATTGGCGAGCTGCAGCAGTATGTGTGCAACCTTCTGCGTCCGCCGCCGCTGAACGCTATGCAGGCGCCTGGACGAGGTCTGTGTGCGGGCGGCGGCCCTGAGGAAGCAAGAAGGCCTGAAGCGCTTTGCGCTGGCGAATCGCAATGCAGACATCCTGAAGGAGATGAGCGAGGCCTTGCGCCGCGCTCGAGAGGACTTCATGGTACGCACATTCGTCCCGTCCATTACTGATGCTCATCGAGCGGACATCCTTGGGTAGCTGACGGGACAACTGGCCATCGAAATGGCTCTGAGTCAAGTTGCGGCGGAGGTGAAGGCGAATACTGCGCGCCATCAAGCAGCAGGTTGGCTTGCATTTTAGCACGTACATGTGCGAGAGTCTGACAGGTATCTCCCCTTAAAGAACTCGACGCCGCTCTGGAGAAGCTTCCGTATGTGGACGCGGGCTACCGCGCTAGCGTTCACGCTCGCCACGGCCGTCTGCTTGCGGGCACGAGAGAAGCATTGCTCAAAGACCTCGACGATTGGGCGGCCGCAGAGACGGATGAACAGAAGGAACACCCTTTCTATATTCTCAGCGGCGGGGCTGGCACGGGAAAGTCAACTATCGCCTACGAGGTTGCAAGCCGGGCTGAGAAGGCCGGCCGTCTGGGAGCGTCGTTCTTCTTCATGCGCGGCTCGGCGCTGCTGAACAGCACAGAGGTGTTCTTTCCAACGCTCGCGCGCCAGTTGATCTTGAATATCCCCGCCTTACAATCCGTCGCCCTGGCAGTCATCCAGGACCACCTCAAGCACGGTGCACGCCAGAACCTGGATAGCCAGGCTACCGACCTCTTCGTGGGCCTCCTCTCCGTCCTCCCGTCTGCCCATGCTCCAGTACTCGTCGTGGTAGACGCCGTCGATGAGTGCACGACATCGGCACAGGATCTTGTCCCTCGGATGCTGTTCCTCATGATGGACGCCCTTTCGAAGGTGTCTTGCCCCGTCCGCATCTTCGTCACGTCTCGCCCAGAGGTTCACATCGAGGACGCTCTCCACTCCGTCGCATTCAACGCGGCACAGAAGTTCCGTCTGCACGAGATCCCCCGCCCCATCATCGACGCCGACATCCGTCTGTACTGCAGGAGCGCGCTCGCTGAGCTCCCAGAGGCGACCAGCACTGCCCTGCGCATCTCGTACCCAGATGCGCCCGACGATCTTACGGACCTGGCGGCGGGATTGTTCATCTACGCGACGACGGCAGTCGAGTTCCTGAAGCAATACCGCACGGCGATTGTACAGGGAATGGAGCGTCTCGCCGCTACCGCGCATGGCAAGCCCACGACCCCCCTGCAACGGCTCGACGAGTTGTACACCCTCGTACTGCAGACGGCCTTCCCGCCAGACCTGCTCCCGGGCAAACGCAGTAGTATCCAGGCTCTCCTCGGCTACATCGCTGTTCTCCAGGACCACGTCTCTCCGGATACGGTCGCAAAGCTCACGGGAGCGAGTCTGTACAACGATATCCTGCCCGTCCTGGATCGGCTCGGAGCTGTGCTCAGTTTCGAGGCGGGGAATCCGGATGCTCTCATGAGACCCTTGCACGCGAGCTTCGGCGAGTTCCTCACAGATGGGGCGCGTTGTACGGACGCTGAGTTCCATGTGGACCCTGCCCAGCACCATCTCTCGCTTGCAGACAGCTGTCTGGCGATGATCATGCGTCCTGGCGTGCTGGTCAAAAATATCTGCCGACTCCCAGACGCCAGCGTAGCCCGGCACGCAGTTGACGACCTATCCGCGCGGATCGAAAAATACCTCCCAGTGCCTGTCCGATACTCCTGCGCGCACTGGGTCGTTCATCTCACTCTCAGCGGCGGACATCAGAGCATTCTGGCGCGTTTATCCGAGTTCTGCAACAAGTTTAGCCTCGAGTGGATAGAGGCCGCCGCTTTTCTGGACGAGATTGACCGCATCGTGCACTGGCTGCCAGTCCTGCAGCGCCTGATCACTGTGAGTTAGCGCACATCGAACCTATTGCATTGGGTGCTCATCATCTCATAGGTGTCTACTTTCCCGGAGGACGTCCGGTCGTTTCTTTACGACATCTGGAGGCTCGTGCTCGAGTTTTCTCCCGTTCTGAAGACATGCCCGCAGCAGCTCTATCTTTCCGCCGTCCGGCTACTGCCCTCGTCTTCGAAGCTGGGGGCCGCGAGTAACTCTGTCGGGACAGGATCGCCCGCTTTCGTGTGCGACCAGGGAATAATGCAGAATTGGGCTGTCTGGCATGACATACAAGCATCCGGCCTGCGGGAGATTTGTGCTGGAGGCATGTCCTGTGCCATCGCCGCGCCGCATGGGCGCTGGGTCGCTATCTCAGGCTCCGAGGACGGCACCGTCCATCTGTGCAATGCAGAGACTGGCACCATCCTCCTCACTGTCCATGCTCTCGGCGACGAGACCATTCACAACCTTGGCGTCTCGTCCAATGGCCTACGTCTCCTCTCCACATCGGACCACAGAGTCTGCGTCGTCAGTACTCGGTCCGGCGCGATAATCCATCAACTAGACTGGCCTTTCCCCGACGGTCTGGGATTTTGGTCGTCGTCCTTCATCCGCGAGGGACGGGCCGTGATGATTCATGGGCTCATAACGGAACTGGAGTCAAGGATGGACATCTGGGACCTAGCATCCGACACCATTTCTGAGCTTCGCGCCCTTGATGATGATATGCTCGAGGACTGCTCGATCGAATGCGTCATTGTTTCTGGGACTGGAAACTGGGCGATCGCCATTGCGGTTCCAGACGATGCTCAACAACAGTTCACAGGTCTCGTGATCGACCTCGTCTCGGAATCCATAGCTCACACGCTGCCGCTCACCAACACTACTGTCTGCTTTGTCCCTGGGACGGACGTGGCTGTCATTCCAGTCGCTGGCGCTTTCTGCCTCTATAACGTTGCAACTGCGATAACTGACCGGCGCATAGAAACTGCGACAAACCATTAGGGGAAGTCAGAGTTGACGGATTCGACCGATTCTGGGAGAATCGGAATCGGTCGATTCTCGTCGATTCAGCAGAATCGACTCGAATCGGCGAATCGACCTTTGGAGTCGATTCGGCCGATTCTGAATCTCGATTCTGTTCTTTGAGAATCGACGCCGTTCGCTCGCAACGAGCGGAATCGACCGAGAATCGGCTTAGAATCGGTTTTGCACTGACTTCCCCTATTTTCAGGTCGTGGTCTCACCGGACGGTGCAACGGTTGTCGGTGTACGGGTTCCCGAGGATCGCTCGCCACAGCATATGATCGATGTCTGGTCCCCTGCCGGTCGGCGGCTTCTCCCAGCGGAGGGTCACTTCGACCATGTCCTGTTTAGTCCGGACGGAAGGAGTATACTGGCCTTCGCCGCATCGGGCGATTTCTGGAGAGTGATCGCGCTTGACCGGATTCCATCTGCCAGTATCGCCGCCGAACCGCCCGCGCCTTCTACCGGGGGCGTGGGCGAATTCAGTGGCATAACTATCTCTCAAGACGGCTCGCTGATTGCTGCGGCGGGATCTGGGACCTTACGCATATACGACACGAACGGGATCGTGCTCACGGAGCTCGCGCTTCCGGATATGGCGTTGGGCCGCCCGATCGGAATGGCCTTCAGCCACGGACGCCGTTTCGTCAGTGTGGCCAACGCGCGGACCATGTATGTCTACGATCTGGTTGCGGGGGCCGTGATAGCCTGCTATCAACCCCCCAACGAGTTGATTTGTGCGCTCCCCGACGAGGAGCGCGCGCAGCGCTTTGGGCTCGGGCCCCTCAACAGTATCGCGTTTGAACTCGAATTCAAGCTGGCGACGTTCACGCCCGATGATTCGGCGGTCGTCACACTGCTCAGAACTCCGGGCCGTTACTCCTCTGCGCTCTTCGCCGCTCGCTGGGAGCTGTCAAATCCTCTCCCGCGGGTTTGCGTCGTGACATCAGACCTGAGTCTCACCCCTTGGAGCGGCATCGTGGTAGAGCAATGCGACGAGGGATACATAGACCCGAATTGGGACCTGCACTTCTCCATCGCCAACTCCGAGGGACAAAAGGTGTCCTACGCGATTCCCCGTAGCGGCTGGGACAGAGAGGGTCGAGGTGACGATGCCGACGTTTTGGAGTCGCCGAGTACAGATCGGCTGTTCTATATGACTGCGGATGGCTGGATCGCCCGGAGGATCTCGAAGTCCCGTGTCTGTTGGCTTCCCGCTGCTCGCAGGCCTGGTGACGCGTATTACAACTCTAGAATGGTGACCAGCGGCCATCGGTTGGCCACTGTGGCTGATTCGGGGCTGGTGACCATAATCACCATTGGCAGCCAGTGATGATTGACCGGCCTGTCTGGTCTGGAGGCAAACATCGACCATTGCATGGGTGGAGGTGTGGAATGGTACCTGTTTGTCTGACATGTTCTACTTGTGTTCGTCAGGTGCTAGCAAAAAAGGCGTGACGTTGCGCGGCAGGCTAGTGATGGAGGTGGGCCGACTCAATGACGGCAAGTTTGCCGATGAAGCAAACTTCGTACATATTGAATTTCAGGCTACATAGCGGGTCCCAAAAATACTCGAAAATAGCATATATTACAACCGCCTAAACTGAGGGGGCGTTGGTGGCCGTTGGCCTAGTAGGGCTTCCGGAAGGTACAACAGGTTGAAAATCAGAACCTGAAGCTAGGGTAGCCAGTGAGGTGAGTAACTGTGAAACTCGACAGGAAATAAGTAGCGTACTCGGGGATGTCGTCCGTGTACTTGAGCTTGCTGCTGCTCGGACACTTCTCGAGAACCTCCCACGGTGCATCGAGTCCAAGATACCTTGGCATAGTCCTCGTCGCCCAGAGGAAGTAGGATTCTTTCGACTTGATGTATACGACCGACACGTTCTCTAGTTCGAGAAGGCGACGAACTGGACCGTAGCCATCGAAAGAGACATTGCCGATGATATGTACCTTGATGCCGCCCTCGTGAATATTCATTCCAGCGGCCCGAACGAGATGGGGTAGCGTGTAGGCGGCGATAACGACCTTGTCCTGGAAGAATTGTTGATAAGTATGGTTGGGCTCCCAAAAGCTGAGCCGGAAACAACAGACCAAGCGCGTCCATGTTGCGAACGCGGGACACAGAGCGTCGCCGAGGCGCTCGAGGGACTTGGTTTCTTTCTTCGATTCGCACAGAATGAGCCGGCGTGGTTGGATCTGTGGCAACGCCGAGCACATCGCGACGATGTTTGTCTTGCGGCCGCGAAACTCGGGCATGATGCACAGGTCCTGAAGGTTTGTCGCCGCCGCCATGACCTGTCCTACTCTGGCACCCAGCCCGCCTTCTACGCGCAACTGCTTGATGAGGGGACCGAGGGCCAGATTCGACTTCAGCGTCCTCGCCAGCGCCTGAGCTCGTGGCAGCGCGCTGAGGACGACGCAGCGGTAGAAAAGTGGGGTGGCGATGCGCATCCAGCGTTTGCAGACCAGGAGAAGGGCGCCGTTCGTGCCAGACGCGTCCGGGCGAGCGAATGGAGACTCCGGGGACGTGTCCGCGAAGTCCTCTTCGGCCACTGCAAGGACGGGCCGCAATATCGCCTGCAGCGTCTCGTCGGCCAGCTTGTGCGCCATGGGAGTGGAAGTGAGGAAGTCAAGGAGGTTGGGGCGGGGTTTAAATAGCACAAAAAGAAGCTGCTTCCCGAATCGGAAGCACCACGTACTCTCGGACCACATTCTTTGCACCTAATAATGAGTCTTGAGCCACCACATCGCAAGCCACCGGACCTATCTGGCTGTGTTGACGTCTCTTGCACGTACTGCTCATTTTCCAGTGACTCATATGCTGAGTGAGGCGCGGAACAGTGAGGTGCAGCGTTGGAACCACGCTCGACGCACGGTCCCGAATATGATTCCGGACTTCAATCCCGCGGATTCGATGCTGCCTGGTGTTGGGGCTTCGAGTGGCGTTTACAGAGTTCGCGCTGGTCTGTGGCAAGAAGGAAGCTTGCTGCTGGCAGGACGACGAATACAGGCCCACGGAATTAAACGGCGGCGAGCCCGGGCCACCCTTGCGGCAGCGTACCATGACCTCTGAAGGCTGTCGTACGCGTGCTTCGGAGGCCACATGCTTGTGAGAACAAAAATCGAGTACCGAGCTGCTATGACGTCGGGCAGCCTCGGTATGACTTGAGGCTTCGAACATCGTGGCACAGGGCTCGAAGTTCGGAGGGTCCTGGCGTGCAAACGAAACCCGGAACCAAAAGCAAAGCGCGATGATCAGGAGGCCTATCAAGGAAACAACACCGGTGGAGTGGGCTGATCAGGAGGGCAGGTGAACACGGCCAGAGATCCAGACGGCAGAAACGAGCGCAATGGCTGTGATGGATGACGATGTAACGGCCGTCGGGGTGGGTTTCACGCCCAAAGCACAGTCTGTGAGATAACCATCCCCAGCGAAAGTTGGGACACCAGCAGGACGAAGTAGGCGGCGCGAAAACGGCGGACAAAGCGGTGCCGAGGCTCGGACTGGTGTCCGAGTCAGTTCAATTCCCGCTCCGGAGGTATCCGGAGGTAAACGCTTTTCCCGCTCGCTACGTCTATCCAGCGGGGTATAGATGACCTAAAACACTGCGTAAAGTATTATCAGTGGGATTAAGCCCGAATATGATTATATCTGCGCATCTTATGCCGCCGGGTGCTCATAACTGGCTGTTTTCGGTTCAGAGGCACGCAATTACATTGGTTCCAAGATTAAACGCGACAGAAAATGAAGAAGAAACTACAGCATTGCTCTATCCTTCAGTACTCGGGGCAGCCCTGGACGTTTCCCGTCGCGCAACGGAAGGACTGGATGTTCGTTCCCGTGTTCACGTTCTGAACAAGGTCACAGGTCAGTCGATGGGAGTAAAAAGATGACGAGGATTACTGACAGTGCACTGATTGTACTGTTGGTTGGTGAAATTGAAGCGCTGGCCGATGCAGCCGGTCGACGTCCACATCGAGACGCAGCCGGTCTCGCCGCGGGCGACGCCCGCCTGCACGACGAGTCAAAAAAAGTATGAAGATGGCTTTGTGTAAGCCACGCACGATGAAAGAGTGGCGACCCGTGAAGCTACGACAGCTCCCATCGCAGGGAACGTCGTTTCCCTTGGCGCCGTCGCAATGGCTGCCGCTCCATGCAATGAACGCGCGAGCCGGAATGGCTGCGGCGACGGCAGTGACAATGAGAGACGCAAAACGCATGATGGAATTGGGTGAGTTGACTGGTGAGAGTCGACGTTCGACCGTTCTGTGCGTGGGAGATTTATATTGCGCGTCCGAAAGCCCGTTGTGCGCGGATAATGATCGCATTATTCCGCGCATGATGCCTTCGACACACGGCGTCCTTCGTTCCTGAGATGTGGGAGCTCTCGGGAGCTTACTGCGGCATCTTCAGGCCAAGCATGTGGCATGTGAGAATTGCATCAGCACGCTCTCTTCTGCTCCACTGAATTGCCGGTCCTTATCGGATAATCTGCATATCCGTCGCGCATCCGCGAGTTCATAGACTCACAGATTGCGAGTTTCTGCGCCTCTTGCCCGAAATGTAACGAGAAAGCGGACCGTGAGTCAGTCTGTCCAGTATGCGTGGACAGCTTGGAGCAATGTGGGATCGATATTCGTTCCGCGAAGCATCGAAGCGAGGATCCTGTCCCCTTTAGGAATGCCTTACAAAGAGATCTCGAATGTTTATCCGGATGCTTGATGAGTTGCCACGGTCCGCAGTCTTCTATGAGCCGTGAATCCTCTCCTCCCCGAGAAAGGACGTTAATTAGGCAATTTGTATCTGTGGTGAGCCCCTCGGAGAGACGACATGGCGACTACTCGCGTCCCTCCCGAGGAGTCAGGAGGGGTCCCGATGTAAATCCTCTCGCAGATCATTGCATCAACGGGGAGCAACTTTGGTGCCTGCTTCGGGAGGCTCCAACCCTCCATCGGCGCTGATCATGATCCAGAACAGTCAAACGTCGGTGACAGGCCTCATCAGACAGTCATGCATTTTACGATCGATGTCCGCTCATACCGGAGTCGTGAGAAGCTGGCTAGAAGACAGCTCGTGCGACTCGCCACCGACTTCATGAAGCAGAGGTACATATAAGATGCACTGCCAAGCGTGAGAAGTGAAGCCGAGCCCCTCGAACCGAAGTCTCGACAGCCACTGTCTCAATGCGCGTCACCTCGCTACTCGTCCTTGCCGCAGCCACCGTTCCCGCCGCGCGCGCGTTCATCGCATGGAGCGGCGACGCGTGCAACGGCGCGAAGGGCGCCGACGTCGGGCTCGACGGTGCTTGCCACCAGTTCGGCGGCCGGCACTCGTTCGTCGTGCGTCTCCCCCACCTCGCGCGCGTGCGCCCGGCTGACGTCCGGCATTCACAGGCCGGCGCGACCGCGTGCGTCAAGTTCTACACCCTCAGCAACTGCAGCGGTGAGCGTTTCACGTACACCAACCAGGGCAGCCAGTGCACGGTGAGCCGGACCGCGCAGATGCGTACGGGGCTGACTCGGGGAACAGAACGTCAACACCGGGAGGAACATCGAGGCCTTCCGCGCGTGGCCTGGCGCGACGAGCTGCCCGCAGTACTGAGCGCAGCGCGATGGCAGAGCAGGGAGATGACTGTCGTCAATAGTTCAACGGTAATACAATGATTTGCAAGGAACGTTAACTACAGACTAAAGGTCCTAATGTCGTCGAAACAGCTGGAAAGAACACTCATGTCGCCAGACAGGCACGTATCTGCGATTACAAGTCTGAGACGACGCCCTGGCGGGAGATCGAGCTTCTCGTTTACGAACGAGAGCAGCTCGCCCGCGTCGACGTCTTTCGCAAAAAGCTCGATTTCAGTCAGCGCCGGGAGCCCGAGCTGGCGCGGGGGCTCGAACTCCGCAAGCGACGCTTTCCAGAGTGTAATCTCCAGAGTCGTCACAGAGGAGAGAGTCGCTTCGGGGAAGAGCCCGAGCAGGTGGTTCCACGCGTACTCGCATCCTGTGACCGACACCTGCGTGCACCGGCGCGCGATGCGAGCGAAAGAGGGCGCAAGGAAGGTTTCCGGTCCCGCGCCATGGATATCTGACTCGGCGTGCCAGAACGTGCGGCGGCGCTCGCCCTCCGCGTCGAGCAGGGAGCAGTCCAGCTCGTACTCGTTCCCGTCGATGTCCAGCTGCAGAGTATCGCTGCCGTCCAGGGAGTCGATCATGAGCTCTATCGCCTCGGCGTTCACATCGGTCCCGTCTACCTTGATGTTCCGCATGGCTGCGTGCGCGAACGTGCGCAGAACAACCTCCGTGCACTCGCCGCCGTCGACGCAAGTCAATGTGAGACTCCGTAGGTTGGTCACAGACGGAAAGGGACAGTCCTCCCACGACGCCGGGCCCAAGTCTAAGCCGCCGTCGTGGATGGTCAGCTCCTCCAGGCCGGGACAGCTGACGAAGATGCGTTCCGGCTGCAGGAGAAACACACCCGCATCGCCGGGTGCGTGATACACACAACGGCCGAATTTGCGAACGGACGCGAAGGCGGGTATTGGCTGCGCTTCGGGAAATTGGCAGGGGTCGATCTGCAGCTCTCGTAGCAAGGGCGCGTGCCCGGAGAAAAGGTCCAGCGGGATCACCTCCATTGCGGGCGATGGGCAGAATGCCTCTGAAGGCGCATAGAGCTTGAAAATCACTAGTCTCGGGGCGTCGCACAGGCGCAATGCGGCAAGTAGGTCGGGAATGAGGTCCTCGTCACAGTGGACGGATAGCGTTACGACTCGGGGCAAGACCTGTGTCAGAGCAGGAAAGACCAGCGTGCGCATGTCGTGCATGATGCTGGTATATGAAGGACCGTCGTTGTATACCACGGTGACCTCCAAATCCAAGTTGCCGCCCGGTAGAGCGGCGAGTCGGTCCAGGAAGAAAAGCACAGCACCGTGGAACGGCCCTGCCTTGAAGATGAGTAGGGAAACGACTCGAGCATACGTAGGGTGTGACCGAGCCGCAATGCGCCAGATGCGAGAGACATGGCTCGCGCGGACGATGTCAGGGAGTGCGAGAGGGTCCATGTCCAGAATCAGACGGACGACCTCGGCAGGCAGCGACAGCGGGCTCATTGTGGGCACCAGAGTCCATGCGGACGTGCGACGGCCCAGAGTCAGCCTAATAAGGCTTTATACTGGCCCTGCATTGTCCCGCAACAATAGAGCTTCGAGAATCGAGACGAGGGCCAGTGCAAGATGAGGAAAGATCCGGGCCGGTGATCCGCACTTGCTCTTGGACTGGAATCTCATCTTTTTCTCGTCGAGCGCTGCAAGGAAATCGAGGACCTGGACCTGGTCGCATTGGAGAGTCAACCGCGTCAGGCGCGGCTGGCATTATCGCAGCGCGTGCATGACCTCGGTTCTGAGACGATCCGCAGACACGCCGCAATGCGCATGCATCCTCCTGATCGCATGGAAAGATTTCCAAGTTCTATAGGCCGCCGGGGAACGCAGCCAGCCTGTCAAGGAAGAGATGCAACGCGCTGCAGGAAACACTTGGACCCAGTCTGTGCCCGCATTTGAGTCTGGGAGGAGCAAGAGAAATATGACACGCAAAGGTCGGGTTGGCGCGGGTGGCCGCGCACCCCGTGCGGGCAACGCCGCCCAAAGCCAGAACGTTCTGAAGGACAAGATCGTCCATATCATAGAGTATTAGACGGACGAGCTCCGGAGGCAGCGGGATCGCACGCATGTCGGGCCTAAAGCGCGTGGCAGGCTTGTACGACGGCAAACCCAGGTCGTATCGTTAGACTCTCAAGGACAGTGGGATGAGGTCATGATGCGCAAAGATTCCGGTGATCACGACTCTAAGAACAATAACTGTTACAATATTCGCCGGGCGACGAGAGAAGCAAGAAGACAATGTTGGGATGGGGGATATGATAGCCTGGACAGTTCCAGACAACAGACCGTCTCCTAGTGCACATGTAGGCGTCCTGCGTATCGAGCAAGGAACGCGTCCGTGAAATTCTGGTCCGCAGTGTCGAGGTTCTCGGCCCAGATGTGGATCGTGCATTGTGGCCAGCGCAGTAGAACGGGCGAGAGAACGCTTATTCTCGTTATCGTGTCCGGAACAGTGATCTCTGAGACGTTCTCCAGGCCGTACAGCGAATCCAGCACCATCTGGCTCCTGACAGCGTCGTATGGGAGAAGAAGCGTTGTCTGTGCAGGAAGTTGAGATAATAATGATGGAATCGTAAGCAAGTTGGGACATACTAGTGACTTCCAAGAGCGCGAAGCCGCTCGAATTCCCTTCATTGCGGCCGCGATGGGGTTTATGGGATACGAACGGCGTTCGACAGCGACAGAGACAATAAGACGGGAAGGGGAGACGGCAGGCAGGGCTTTGCACATGGCGTCAACATTGTCCCGCGAGTTCAGCTCCAGAGTAATGTGTAGCTCCCGCAGGCGCGGCGCGGCGTGGAGGATCTTGCCACTCGCCGCGGCGAAGCCGCCTTCGAAGCGCAATCTCCTGATAAACAGCCCGAATTCGGCATGTGCTTTGAGCGCGCGGGCAAGAGATTTGGCTTGTGAGGTAACACGCAATACTATAGTGTCGTAGAGCAGCGGTGTCGCTACTTGTAGCCACCGCTTGCAGACGCGGAGCAGGCCGGACGAGGAGTAGGGGTTTCGGCCGAAGGGGGAGGACTCCTTGCCAGAAATATCGGCGAAGTCCTCGTCTGGAACGTGCAGAGAGTATCCGAATATGTGAAGCAGTGTTTCGTCCGCAAGCAACTGGGCCATGGTCACCATTGGAGAAAGAGCCGCGGAGATAACCGACAAGAGGGCGCTAACGCCGAGGAAGCAGCCGGCTCGGCCCGAAACTCCGACCGCTGCTTTTGACGCTCACCGTTATGTCCTCAGTGACAAGCTCATCGGATGGACACGTCGCTCACCGGCGCAGTTTCCCATGAATCCAGAGTTACTGACGTCATACGCGGCGCGCAGGACGCGCCGCCGTTGTCGTCGGCATCGATGAGCACTCCGGAGCGCTGTTCTTCTCGGCGCCGCGCATTGGGGCGGTTCTCTTGCGCGGGCTCTACTTCCACGCCGGAGCATACACCGTGAAGGCCGAGTTACTGGACCGTTTTCGCCATCGAGGCCGTGCCCAACGACGTCTACAAGGGTATCTGTACAATCCGTGTACGGTTCGACCAAACTAGTCCATCAATCGACAAGTGGAAGAGTGCAGGCAGGTCCAAAAGGTGTAAGGAATACTACAGCCATGACACTGGTATAGGCACTTGGCTCTCTGTGCATGCGAATCGCCGGGATGATGCTCCGCAATGTGACTTGATCAGAGTCGCCCTCCACGGACCAAAACGCTTCCTCTTTCGCTCCTCCCGCCATCAGAATAAGGCGGTGGCTCGACGGCCTGTCTGAGCATCTCGTTCTCCGCCCGGGCTTCCTCAGCCTCAGCACGCAGTCTCTCCAGTTCGGCCCTAATCTCCACGGTGCTCTCGCCCCGGGCCTCGTCGATATGGGGCGCGGGCCGCAGCGGGTCGAGCGCCAACAGCATCTCCAATATTGCACGTCGTTTTGGTCCCCCCTCCGTGTGCGGACGACCATTGTCCGGCCCCGCCGCCGCATCCAAATCTGGCACAGGTAACGGCGCGATGCTGCCTCCGGCATCGTCGCTGTCCTTGGTTCCTAGGACGCCGTCCATCAGGCGTTGCTTCGGTATCGTGGTCTCCGTTTTCTCGTGGAGCTGAGGCTGTGCAACGTAAGGAGTGATGGCCTTCTCGGCGCGCGCATCGGCTCTCGCAAGGGCCGCTGTGTCTGCCGCCGAATCGTCCATCCCTTCAGGTTCATGCCACGCTGTCGTGTGGTCCTGGGCACGACGGCGGCGCCGTCTCCGGACAAGTGACCAAAAGCAAAAGGCCGCAACCAGGGCGGCACCGCCGACCACCGGGACGACGATTTCAGCGAGTTTCTCCGCCCCATGCCGTATCAAAGGGGTCGGGCCCGCCGTCGATGGACCACTTCCCGCAGAAGACAATGTCCCAGGAAGTGGATCGGCTGCGTCCACCTCGCCGTCGTCTGTACTGTCATCAAGTGTCAGGGTGGCTCGTGCGGCATATGCTCAACCCACCTGTATATCGCATAATCAAAGAACGGCACAGCGAGGGTTATCAACATGGTCAGCGTGTGAGTGGCCTGTGTGAGCGTTTTGCTTGCGAATAGTAGTTGGTTGTATTTCCACGTATCAACGTCGGAGCTGTTCGCCTCGTGGACCCTCCCAGCGGGTGTTTGATCGTCGTCTAGATAGAATAGCATGTCTATGCCGAACCTGGTGTCTACTGCATAATACGCCCAGATGTTCGTACCTGGGGCACGGTCAGCATACGCAAGCCAGCCCCGTGGTCTGGCCTGGTTCACCGTTGAATGTGAGAGTTATGTTTGCATTGCCGGAGAATGCAGCGATTGAGCTCCTATCGACCAATCAGGTTCTATGTAACGTGTGGAGGAACGGTAGAAAATACCCACAACGAATGTCCATATATCTGTGTGGTGTCAACGTTCCACCCGTTGACAAGGTCTTTGGATTCTCGCATAGTGAACCAGCCCTCAGTATACTGGGGTTTCAATCCGGTCCGCGGGTCCCCGTCGCCATCGTCGATTGTGACGTTTACAAGGCGAGCCGAGCAAGTCCGCGCTAGAAGGAGGAGTGAAAGAAAGAGGGCCATGGAAGGGGGGAGAGAGAAAGCACCCATCCACACAGATGATTATGAGTGATCTCGGAGAGGATGGTTTGCTTCATCTCCCTGACTTCGTCAAGATCCAACTCATCTGCACTGGTGCTCACTTCGGCGACACCGGCAAAAAATGTCCTGTTTCCGCGTGGTTGTGGATATGAGATCGGCGAATGCGAATGAGAACGATCGTCCTAACCTGTGCCACTGGCGTTTTCGGGCTTCGCGTCCTAACGGCTACCGCGGATTTGCGCGGACGGCCTGTCCCCTTCCTATGACAGTTCAGATGACAAGTGTTAGGGAGCTCTTGTAACCAAGCTTAGGGGACATGTGGGCGCGTGGTGGCCTACCGCGCACGTCGGTCGTGAGGAACACGGAAGTAGCTGCGGAGTCGAATTTAAACAATGATCACTGTACATCGGACTGACCGCCATCCTACATGATTTTGAGCCAAAGCATTGCCGTGAACAAAAGGTCTACCATGGCGCTTCTGGATGGCTGCACTTTCAGGCTCTCCCGTCCAGACTTGCGGCGACAAGCGTGGCCCTGACTAGCCGGGACTGCAGCAGGGCCGCAAAACAGTTTCAAGTTAGGGGCGTGCTCTCACATTCTCCGGGACCAGCATGCAGATCCTGCATCATGTCAAACCAGTGAAGCTAGTCCTCGAATCGGGTACCCAGAACCGTCCAAATCTATCCTTCGTCGCATTGTCGGCCACCTCAGGCAGGTGGAGCTGAGGTACCTTAGACCCCTTTTCGCGTACCCCAAAAGGGGTCTAAGCCATGCGGGGGTACCAGCTGGGGGGGCCCATACGGGGGTCCCCCCAGATGGCCCACCGCGACAGCCGGGGGTCCCTAGGTGGTCAGCTAGGGGGGCCCCTCGCCTAAACTGGCACTCTGGAACATTCCGGTATTGGCGGAGATGGCGGGCGCTGGCCCCGACGGGCTGCCGGAAGCGTTGGCACCGGCGCTTATTGAACCTGCAGCACACCAGGCTGGGCACAGCACCTTCTTGTGCTGCATCAGTGCCCAAATCAAATAGCATTTGATTCCTGCAGCAGGGCCCAGTGCAGGGTAAATTAAATAGGGTATCTGAAAATCGCTTGTGCAGCTGCTAAAAGGGCCAGACATATTAATCTATATATGCTATCGATTTAAATGGCATGTAGGGACATTCAGGGTGATCCTAGGCGTAGGGAAACGGCACCGCGGGTAACCAGCGGAACCAAATATGCAGCCGCGGCCCCCCCAGCTGGGCACCCGAAATGCCAGCTGGGGGCCCCCCGGCTGGTTGCTGTGCAATAATTGTCAGTCGGGGACCCCCAGCTGGCATGCTAGCCTATAAACGACACCTGGGGGCCCCCGTCTGGCGTGCTAGCCTAGACATGACAGCTGGGGACCCCCAGCTGGTCGCTGTGCAATGATTGTCAGCCGGGGGGCCCCAGATGGTGCACTAGCCTGGAAACGACACCTAGGGGCCCCCATCTGGCATGCTATCCTAAACACGACAGCTGAGGACCCCCCATCTGTCGTGCTATGCTATAAACATCTGGGGGGCCCTCTGCAGTCAATTGGGGGTGCATCCACAGTCAGCAGGGGGGGACTACGGTGCCGTCTGGGGGACCCCCGGTTAGCTGATAGGAGTCCCCCGGCTGTCAACATTGTCAAGAGCGGGTCCCTCACGTGACTAACCTAACCTAACTTCAGGCACTGCGAACATTCAAGAATTCATAAATATCTTCCTGGGAGATTGTTGCCTGTCATTGCACAATGTGTTCTGTGTTTAAATAACTGCAATATATGCACTGATTGTGATGCTACAGGCCATATATTACTGTAAAATGAGACCTCTCTAGCACCATGAAAACTGCATATATCTACTCGCTCCAAGCCAGCAAAATATACTTATGATTACCCCCAATCGTATCCAGTGGGGGTACAAGTCAAATATAGGGGTATAAGCCCTTCTAGAGATGGCTGGGTTGGTGTCCAAAAAAGCGAGCTGCACCCTGCCACCCCCTTTGCATGGACTGACCCAAAAATTGTTGTGTGACAATTTCCAGCCATACCCTAGGATCTGTGATAGTGTGCCTGGGAAAATATAAAAGGCATATGTGTTGGCAGAGTTATTATGTGGAACATCATAATTTCGTCTATTAAACCCATTTCTCTATGGGTGTAGGTCCCCAAACCACATGGACCCATAAATATCACCCCAATGATGATTTGTGACAAGAATTGGGGCAGGGGGATCAGGGGAAGTGATGATTTTACCTGCTCATATGCGAAGTTCAATATGAACATGAATCCACCTGAACTCCCCATTGCAACCTACCCCACCTTTCAGAGGATGAGCAGTCTTTACCTGAAAGTGGTTGGGCATCCTTTTCTATGCTATCTCCAACATATTGGATGGTGAGAGGAGTCTCAGCTGAAAGGTGGGGTAGGTTGCAATGGGGAGTTCAGGTGGATTCATGTTCATATTGAACTTCGCATATGAGCAGGTAAAATCATCACTTCCCCTGATCCCCCTGCCCCAATTCTTGTCACAAATCATCATTGGGGTGATATTTATGGGTCCATGTGGTTTGGGGACCTACACCCATAGAGAAATGGGTTTAATAGACGAAATTATGATGTTCCACATAATAACTCTGCCAACACATATGCCTTTTATATTTTCCCAGGCACACTATCACAGATCCTAGGGTATGGCTGGAAATTGTCACACAACAATTTTTGGGTCAGTCCATGCAAAGGGGGTGGCAGGGTGCAGCTCGCTTTTTTGGACACCAACCCAGCCATCTCTAGAAGGGCTTATACCCCTATATTTGACTTGTACCCCCACTGGATACGATTGGGGGTAATCATAAGTATATTTTGCTGGCTTGGAGCGAGTAGATATATGCAGTTTTCATGGTGCTAGAGAGGTCTCATTTTACAGTAATATATGGCCTGTAGCATCACAATCAGTGCATATATTGCAGTTATTTAAACACAGAACACATTGTGCAATGACAGGCAACAATCTCCCAGGAAGATATTTATGAATTCTTGAATGTTCGCAGTGCCTGAAGTTAGGTTAGGTTAGTCACGTGAGGGACCCGCTCTTGACAATGTTGACAGCCGGGGGACTCCTATCAGCTAACCGGGGGTCCCCCAGACGGCACCGTAGTCCCCCCCTGCTGACTGTGGATGCACCCCCAATTGACTGCAGAGGGTCCCCCAGATGTTTATAGCATAGCACGACAGATGGGGGGTCCTCAGCTGTCGTGTTTAGGATAGCATGCCAGATGGGGGCCCCTAGGTGTCGTTTCCAGGCTAGTGCACCATCTGGGGCCCCCCGGCTGACAATCATTGCACAGCGACCAGCTGGGGGTCCCCAGCTGTCATGTCTAGGCTAGCACGCCAGACGGGGGCCCCCAGGTGTCGTTTATAGGCTAGCATGCCAGCTGGGGGTCCCCGACTGACAATTATTGCACAGCAACCAGCCGGGGGGCCCCCAGCTGGCATTTCGGGTGCCCAGCTGGGGGGGCCGCGGCTGCATATTTGGTTCCGCTGGTTACCCGCGGTGCCGTTTCCCTACGCCTAGGATCACCCTGAATGTCCCTACATGCCATTTAAATCGATAGCATATATAGATTAATATGTCTGGCCCTTTTAGCAGCTGCACAAGCGATTTTCAGATACCCTATTTAATTTACCCTGCACTGGGCCCTGCTGCAGGAATCAAATGCTATTTGATTTGGGCACTGATGCAGCACAAGAAGGTGCTGTGCCCAGCCTGGTGTGCTGCAGGTTCAATAAGCGCCGGTGCCAACGCTTCCGGCAGCCCGTCGGGGCCAGCGCCCGCCATCTCCGCCAATACCGGAATGTTCCGGAGTGCCAGTTTAGGCGAGGGGCCCCCCTAGCTGACCACCTAGGGACCCCCGGCTGTCGCGGTGGGCCATCTGGGGGGACCCCCGTATGGGCCCCCCCAGCTGGTACCCCCGCATGGCTTAGACCCCTTTTGGGGTACGCGAAAAGGGGTCTAAGGTACCTCAGCTCCACCTGCCTGAGGTGTTGTCGGCGGCATGGGAAGGCTGCGGTCCCGCTGGCAATGCCTTTTCGAGCGCAGCCTCGCAGATCGTCAAATGCCTGGGTAGCATATCAGGATTGATGGGCTTAGATGTTCTGCCAGGGCATTTCTGGTGACGTCACTCGGTTGTCAGATTGTGGCGCAGAAGGAGAACGACCTCGTGGGATGGGAGCCTCCCGGGCAAGGAGTTCGCCAACATTTGTTTGGTCCCAGAAACCGGCGCTCATTCGAGTGGCATGCTCGGCATTCCCTATATATATGTACATTTCTCCGAAATACGGCGCCATTGATTGTGCTGGTATCTTCTCGGTGGTAATAGAGGTATCCCAGTCCTGAATGGCTGTTCTTCGCTATTTGCACTTGGCCGGGCTGCTGTGTGCTGTGCGCCAGATCGTCGAGATCACTCTAGCTTGACATACCTTCTATTCTAACGATCCGCCAGATCTTCTTGGCTGAGAGACGGGATCACCAGGCGCTGAGGCGGCTCGGCGGTGCTTTGCACTGCAGACTGACAACCGCCGGCCCCGTCCTGGGCTCTCCGACGCCGATATAAGTGCACGAGACTTAACGAGCCTTTCTCTGCACAAAGATCCCACCCACTCCTTCATCCGCATCCCATGTTTGTCGCACTCTTGGTTCTGCTGCTCATACTGCCGTGCTGGGCCCGCATCGTCAACGTTACTATCGACGACAGGAACGGCGATGAACAAAGTGGACTCAAGCCTGAGTATACTAGCAGTTGGTACACATGGACGGAAGACCCCCCTAACAACGTGTCGGAGATGTGGGACATTGACCTCTCACAAGTACACGACCGCACTCTGTACGTGATTGTGCTTGACTATGCCAATCACGCCTCTGAGTCTATCCCCGCAGAAGCCAAGCTGGCTTCAAGCCCGGCAATTTCACTCTCAGGTTCGATGGTACATAAATGCAGCAGTCATTATACTGCCGCAACGCTCACGCCGTCGCACTAATAGGAACGGCTGTCTACGTATTCTTCGTGGTATCATCTACCGGATTCGGAGATAATCGACTGGCCTTCTATCTGGACGATGGCCCGGAGCCCGTCAGCACCTACGGGGCAAACTTCACCGACTGGCAATACAATCATCTGGTCTTCAAGAGCGGCCCGCTTGCGAATACGACGCACGCTCTGATCGTGGAGAACGATTCACAAGCGATGTTCTTCGACTATGCCGTTTATACGTATGTTAGATCTACAAGCTTCAGCGGGAGCCCGTTCATTCTGACTTGATGCCAGGACGGACGACAGCGACGTCCCGGGAGATCTCTCCGCGGAGACAACGGGCAGCGAAAGCCTAGCTTCTCCGACGAGAAGCATCGGCTTTTCTAGTGGGATAAGCAGCCACACCACGCCCTCACACACGACTACCCCTCCAAGCGACACTCCAGCTGCGAAGAACGGCGCCTCACTCACTTACGGCGGCCCGACCGCAGCAATGGCACTCGGAGTGCTCGCCGTTTTGGCTGTCTCGTCGTAGTTTATAGCAGAAGGGTCAGCCTGGCATGGGAGCAGAATCGTCTAGAATAGATGCTAGATTGACTCGGATGTGTCTCCTCCGGGCCTGATGTGGCTGCTAGCCTCTGCCATTTTTGCACGCACACGTCCACAATGATAGTCATACCGTCGGCCTTGAAAGAGAGACCATTGCTCAGGGAAGTCAGGCGCTCGTATCTGCGACCGTTGATCTGGAGTCAGGATGCTGCTAACGGGCGTCCGTTCGAGGCGCGACGCAGCAGCGGATCGTGTCCCGCAAAGACACAGTATTAGTGACACGCTGCGCACCACCTAAGTCCGGCTGCCAGGGGCGAGGATTTCGAACCTGGGGAGATTCGGAGAGCCAGGTGCAAGAGTTCCAGGTCTATATCGCGGTGGAGAGGCAGAGACACCATGCGCAGCCTCTGTCTTCCGCAGGGCAGAGTCAGGGACGCTAGGCGGGGCAAGCACTCTCTGAGGGCAGGGACCACCATCGCGCGGAATCTATTCGCAGAGGCACCGCACGCATCGTCGTCGAAGGCGCAGACATAGATGATCAGGTTCAAAGCACTGCCGGGCTCGGTGAGAGAGAGATGCACCGCGCCATCAGTCAAAGTCGCCCTGAATCCGTTGAACGCCCTGGTTACCGGCAGGAAACTGTCTCGAGTGAACGTCGGGTGTGAGCGAGCTGCGAGGTGTCAGGCGCCGGAGACGTGGCTCGCGTCGCGACTCGAGGCTAGCGCGAGGCTGAGCTCGTCCTAGCGCGAGGCTGAGCTCGTCCTAGCGCGAGGCTGAGCTCGTCCAGGACCAGACGGACGACCTCTGGAGGACGCAGAGCCACGCGCATCCCGTGTAACAGAAGCGCTGGGACCGCAGAGGCAATTGGCTGGTCCGACGACGATGGAAAGAGGTCAAGATGCGAAAACATCCGGTGTCACGTCCCGCAGTTCCGTTTCTCAGGTGACAGGTCCCGACGTGCTCTCCGAGAACACTCTCGCTTGTCCAACTTCTAGCATATTTAGATTATTTCTCTCAAACAGGGTAAAGTGCTGTGGTACACGGATGGACTTCGCGAAAGCACCTGGGACTTCAGGAAACTGCGTAACCGCTGTTGGACGCTATAGAGGCTCTATAGCGGGCAGAGCGCAGGACCTAGGTCCCCATTATGCGGCGACATATGCTCGCCTCAGAGCGGCCAGACGCGGGAATGCGCAGCGAGCATTTGCACCCTTCCGCACCAAAGAATCTATCAACCGGTCCTGCGGTTCTCAGGATTACGTTGTAATTGGAATTCCCGGGGCACCACGAGCTATGAAAAGAGAAATGCAAGCTGTCTATGTGTTCAACAAGGACGCCTGGTACACACAAGCAAGACCCAGGAGCGGACGAAGCTACCGCAGCGCTGTAGAGAATGCCAGATGGGGCGAGGACGGACCACAGGGCTGGAAAGGGCAGTGAAGAGATGGGCAAGGGGAATGGGACAGCGACAAGGGAGCGAAATGGGAGATAAGGGATGTCGGCGATGGTACGAGTGGCGAAATGACATAGAGCGGAATGGGCCAGACAACGTACCTATTGCAACAGAACAACTAGGTTAGCCGGCTTGACGGTCCTAGAAAACCACCGTTCAGAGTGCGCTATAGGTAGAGGTCAGGACATACCGTGTCAAGACGTGCGGGCAATGATCGCGCCGGGGACGGCCACGCATCTAGGCAAGAGTTAGGCGCTGACGCACAGGCGGGCACATCGGGGCTCACCTGGCACCATGAAACGCGGTCCTGTATCCACTGGTGAGCGTGCGAGGCGAGGCGGGGACGAGACGACGTCGCCGTGGGACCTGCGCGGGTCCTGAAAAATTTGCGAGGAGGAAAGGCCTGGCCAAACAGTGACAAACCAACCGCCGCCTTGGTGGAGTCCGACAGTCAACCGCCCGACACGCCTCCGAAGACACGATGTAGATTCAGCGACACACCCAGGACACAACTCGAGCACGATGAGGCTCGCTGGACGCGCTGTAATTGTCAGCTCTTACATCTAGTGAGCACAGGCTCAAGTTACAATGAACTATGTGATTATGCACGCAGACACGTCGTGGCCACCGTCAGATAATGCCTAAGTCCACTCGACTTTGTGTCCACAGATAGGATCCAGGCGAGCGAACGGTGCACACCAGAGCGAAGAGGGACATTTGCAGAGCGCGCTGACACTGCGCAGACCTGTGGCGGGACTCTCGTGACGCTCAGAAGCGCAAACATCGGGAGCTTGATCGCACTGGTGTCATCAGCTATCGGAGCAGTGCATCAAGGTTGCAATCGAGCTGATCTCAGCAGCTCGAGCGTGTTCGGCCGCGCGGCCGAGCCTCCGGGGCACTGATGCACCGCTCCGTCGGCACTAGAGACCTCAACGGCCGCACATTCCAAAAACGCAGTTTGCTGAAGGACATTCACTGTGGTGGTTCGAAATTTCAGTATAGTAGTAAGTACATCCATGCCCTCGTTGCTGACCGGGGTTGACAGCTCCAGAGACTGGAGGTAAGGTGTGTGGTGCTACATGACATAGAAAGGTCTCCATGCATCCGTCGACCCAGAGGAAGCACGCGGCGCGCTCAAAGCGGGATCGCGAGGCACTTCCCATCAGTCCCCATGCACCCCGGAATCGTATGGCTGAGCGAGCAGCACGCCTTGATGCATGTATCTGCGCAGGCAATCAGCTCTTCGCGGCCGGGCGCACGCAGGCTGGGACGCACAGGGATCGAAACCCGGCGTGGTGCATGTCACGCTGGCGGAGACGCGAAGGACGGAGAGAGAGAGAGCAAGGGCGAACTTGAGGGAGAGCTGCATGGCGGGCAATCGACCTAAAAGAGACGGTGAAAGGTACGGTATATATAGGAGAGCACGCCGCTTGCGCCGCGTTCCCGCCGCTCACGACGTGTCTCATCAGTCACCCGAGCCTGAGAGTTGTTGGAGGCGGGTCCGCCATGGCCAGGCACCTTGTGGATCCGGTGGGGACGGACATGACGCGGACGCTCCCTCCCGCCTCAGCTTCAATTCCCGAATATAGGGCGGGGGAGCAGTCAATGCGAATCATGGACTTCTTTGTGGGAACGATCATTGACGGAAACGAAGGCCAAAACCAACGCTGTCTAAGAGGAATCAACATAGTATACAGTACACCATCATAGAAAACCATAGAGCAACCACCCGTAACGCATGCAGACTGCCGGGCGAGGCCGAGTGACAACGCGTTCAGAGCCGCCCGCGCCCCGTCCACCACATCCCCAACCGTCCCCTCCCCCTCAGATCCTGCCGCTTGCGACACACATTGAGCGTCACATGCTTCCAAAAAGCCCGCCGATTGCTCGACGCGAACGCCGCGCCGCACGCCTCGCACCGCGCCGTCGTGCCCCCCAACCCCGCGGCCGAAAACACATCTTCGTCGTCGTCTTTGCGGGAGGGGGTGTGCAGGTGGATGCGCAGTGGCAGGATTGGGCGCGCGTCGGTGGTGTGGTTTCGGTTGTGCGCGGGTGTGGCGGGGGCGGAGGGGGGTGGTGCGCCCTCGATGACCTGCCATAGTTGCGCAGTTAGCGTGGTTGTGGAGGAGAGGGACAGAGGAATTGTGGCGGAGGACGTGGAGAGGGGAGGGGGAGGGGGAGACGTACCATGTGCATCGGCTCGAGCGCGGTGCCCTCGAACATGACGGTGTAGGTGGTTTGTTTTTTGGGTGTGGCGGACACTTGGCCGGACGAGTTCATCGTGTCGAGAGAGAGGTCAGAGAGTCTGAGCGAGAAACAGTGTGACAAGACCAGCGCGTGCTCATATTTATAATGGCGCGGCGTGGTGGTTGCAGGTTGCAGGGTCCGCTATTGTTCCTTCGCCTGGGATGGAGGTCGATCATCACGTGACTGGTCTGGTACCACGACTGGTGCATCCGGAACCACAACCTGCGTGGCCACACATTGGCGCGAAGCTGCGAGAAGAAATACTGACAGTCAGCTTCGCGAGTGGGCATACACAAGGACCACTCACCGACACCTACACCAATGCTCGCTCAGCCTCGTCTTGTGAACAGCTTGCGCGCTTTCCAGACGGGCAGGGAAATCACTGGGCATCAAGAAGTGACATTCCAAGAAAACGACGTAGAGTCCACTTATCGACGGGCGGACAGGGGGGACATGAAGAAGGAGAGAGAGGGGGGCGGGGCGAGGAGCGCAGTTTACGTAATACACAGCGGAGGGCGAGAGATCGGACAGACCACAGAGCAAGTTATCAAAGCAAGACCTACCCACGGACGACTGCGTCAAAGATGGATAAGTTTAGTCAGACAGAACGTAGAAGAGGACGCGGCGTACCAATTGTGACGAAGAGCACCGAGACGCTAGTCCTCGCCGGCGCCAGCCCACACCTCCTCGACGTCCGCGCCGCTGACGAACTCCCAGCGGCCGCGCTCGCGCGGCTGCGCGCCGGGCGTGAAGCGGTAGAGGTCCGCGACGAGCTGGCTCGTGAGCATTACTTGCACTTGGACGGCGCATTCGTCCTCGGACGCTTTGGGTGCGTTTGGGAGAGGTGGAGGAGGCGGAGGTGGGGCGTAGCGCACGAAGCCGACTGTGCGGATTGATGGGTTCGCCGCGCTGTAGTGAGGGATAGGGGCGTCAGTCGGCGGTGAAAGGAAGAAGACGAGAATGTCGCGGCGGATGAGCACGCAGCGGCAACCAGTACGGGCGTGCAGAGCTGCAAGGAGACGACGTCGATAGCGGGACTGGGCGAGAAGCTACGGCAGGGCAAGTAAAGCGAGTTGAATCATGGGGAAGAGGGATGTCGAAGGTGGTGAAGGGAATGGACGACGATAGGAACGGGCGACGAAAAGAATTTGCACGTACAGGATGTAGTTCGCCATCTGGAACTGCGCCGGGTTCTCGATCTCGCCCTCGCGATTATTGACGAGCAGCGTCCGCAGCCCGCGCAAGCCCGCAATGGCACCGAGCACCGAACCAGCCTGCACAGTGAACATTACGGTGAGTACTCGCTGGCCCTGATGCAATACGGAGCAGAACACGCACGTCGGTGGAGTTGCCCGCGGCGATCTCCTCGTACTCAAGCGGGACGATGCCGAGCAGGCGCAGCGCGGGGAATGCGTCGCCAATCGTGCGCAAGGTAGAGGGGTCGACCCAGTCGTCGCCGAAGTCGACGGTGAACGCGCGCACGGGGCCCTGCGAGCCGCGCCACTCGCGCGCGATCTCCGCCACCTCGCTGTCGTGCAGCGCCGCCGTCGTCACCTGCGGTGGTGGGCGTTAGCGTGCGAGATTCCGGGAGCATGAGGAAAGCGGCGTGGGCGGGCCGCGGGCGGAGCAGACGATAGCGAACTGGAGCGCGCGGCGGCTCCGCGGAGATGAACAGCACTGGAAGGAGGGGGCGGAAGCGACGATCGTGTGGGGTATGTGTCAGGGTGCTGTAAGCAAATGGCCAGAGGCGCATGCACAGCTGGAGCGACAGGCGCTGTGAGGAGCAGACAGGCGCGCGGGAAGCATTCCACATCCCGCGGCGTGCCCGGCTCCAGCGCCGAGCTGGCTGGCAGTCATGATACGCGAACGACAATGGCCGCTTGGCGAAGGACAAAAGAAAGCGGGTAATGCATGAAGCAGCGGCGAGTGATAGGCGATAGAAGGGGCAGTTACCTGGAGATGGGTGACGGGGCGGCCGTTGACGAGGTGGGCGGCGAGGTCGAGGTCGAGCAGGCAGACGCGCATGATGTGGACGTTGTGCAGCCCGGCGACGGGCTCGCCGGTCCACGTGCCGTCCGTGAGCAGCTCGAGGTCGACGAGCGAGGCCGTCTGCTCCGCGAGGAACCGCAGCAGGAACCCGTCGAACGCCATGTACCCGCAGAACCGACGCAGCCTGCCCGTCGTCGTCGTCGTCAGCGGCGGTCAGCAGAAGCGTCCTGACAATGCCATACCTGAACTGCGTCCCAGCAAGCACCCAGGCGAGCCCCAGCGCGCGGTCGCCAGCCAGCGTCAGGGTGTGCAGGTTGGGCAGCGCGCGTAAAGCGCGGGCGAGCGTGCGCCAGTAGCGCAGGGCGCCGTCGGGCGAGTAAAAGTCGACCTGCTCCCAGTCGGCGTCGTCGGGGTTGTTGTCGCCGAGCACGAGCTGCTGGACGTCCTCCGGCGCGAGCTCGACGCGCGGCACGTCCGTCGTCACGATCGTCAGCTCGCCGACGAGCGCCGCGATGTGCGGCTCGCGCGCGATGAGGTCGCAGAGGAGCGCGACCTCGCGCGGGTGCGAGACGGAGAGGCGGTTGTAGAGATGGCGCTCGGCCTCGTCGCGCAGGGTCTGGCTCACGAGGCACAGCGAGCGCAGCGCCGTCCGGTCCGCGCCCGGGTGCAGCTGCGTCACGATCTCCCGGAAGAGCTCGACGGGCACGTTTGCCAGCGCCGGGTCCAGCGTCCGCGACGGGTGTACCAGCATCCTCGATGGCAGTGGGTGGGCAAGAAGCAAGCACCAGCAAACGGCGGACTCGCGGGATCTGCTTTGAGTCCGGCCCAGCGCCCTTGATCCGACCTTCCTTGCACAAAGCATGCGATCGGCGGCCCCACGCAGCATACAACGCGCTCCTTGCTCTCACCAGAGTCCCAGGCGTGTCCTGGAAGTGCTATCTCGTATCAACATCATTGCAAGACCCTGCATGCGGGTGCAGAAGGCGTCGTTCTAGATTCCTTGCCTTCTTATTTGCTCGTTGTCCATGACGATGTGCGGATGGTGGGGTGGGCTTGCAGTGTGCATGCCCCGTGCGCAAGTTGTCTGCTCGTCGAGAGCATTCAGCTGTGACGTCAGTCCTGTTTGCAACTCGACTGCATGCGCTGCTTGTGGGCTCGCGGTCGTAGATCCCGGCGACGAGCATGGCCCTCGCGTTGTGCAGCACGTTGTGTTCGTCAAGACCGACGTCTGTTCGCATTTATACTATCTACTTGTGCCATTCCGCCGGGCACTGCCTCAGCCAGACACTGCGCACGCTGCGGGCCCACGATCCGACGTTCAGCGCGAGTGCATGCACCCGGGGCTCGCTGCCGTCCACGGTGAGCTCCAGAACCGAGTCCCGCCGCTCAGCCCCAGCCCATCGCGCGCGCTCGACGACGCTGGAGCTCGCGTCCGTGCTCACGAAGCTGTCTGCGGCGTACACTTGCATGAACGACATGCGGGGTCAGTGCGACGACGTGCGCGGGGTACTCTTCGTAGCGCTCGCGTTCTGCTTCGTCTGAGACGTCTGCGCCAGGCCCGCGCCGTCTCTGGCGGCTGCACTCCCGATCGGACGTTCTGGGCATACCAACAACTCGCTGCCGCCCTCGTGGACGGTGCAGCACGACCCTATCTACCACTGACGCTTGCAGTACGTACCTCAGCACCAGCTCGCGCGCTGACCAATGCCCAGCTGCCAACGGACCTATCGCAGACGGTCAGCGCGGTCCTCTCGATCATATCGACGACTTACCCAAGCGCTCTCGACCGACACGGTGCCGAGCTGCAGCGGCATAACGTCAGCGCAGGCACAGCGGCTCGCAGGCCAATGGCAACTTACAACATGAGGGCACCGGCCTGGGGCCTGTGGGCTGTGCACCGGTCGATTAGGCGTGGTCTGCGCGGGAGTCCTAGTCAGCACCAAACAGGGCGAAAAAAAAGTGCAGGACGCACCGCGGTCGACGTCCTGCACCCACGGCGTGAAAGGAGCTGTCTACCGGTGGTGAGAACGATGCCGATTACGCCGACAAACGGCTTACCAAGAGCGGGAAACGGTCGAGGCGGTGATCGTGACGCTGCGCGGGACGGTGAGCGCTGGGATCTGTACAACAACCTCATATGAAATAATAACGGCACTCACGATGGCATGGGCGGTGTCGAGCGGGCGCAGAATGTTCGAGCCGGCTGGGTCGGCGTCAGCGTCGAGCACGCAAGCAGAAAAAAAAGGGACAACTGCGAGGGACACGCACCTGGCCGGGCGGGCGCAGCGAGCATCAGTGCGGGTCGTCGTCTTCGGCGGCGAGGGCAGCGGCGTCGAGGGAAAGGAGAACTGCGGGCAATGGTGATGGTAGGAGAAAGAGAAGTGACAGCGGGCGCGGACTCTGCCGACGTTGACTGATGATGAGCCCGCCCATCCCGAGCCTCACTTTATACAATCCAGCCTGCTCTTTCAGTTCCGCTGCATTCCCGCGTCGGCTGACCAAGCCCGATCACGCGCGCCAGACTGCGGAGGTGTCTGCGACGGGCGGCGGAAGCTGCGTCGCCGGGCTCTCCGACGGTGCACCTGCCAGTTGTGCGCCTCCGTCGCGCGGGAACGCGCTCTCAGTGCCTCTATCCCACTGAGAATGTCTGAAATAAGCGCCCGTCAGGGGTTCAGAGCTCTCATGCATACATATCTCACGCACAAGCCCCATACCCCTACCCTCGGAAACAGCATTATCCGCCCCGTTGCGCTCGCGACGCGCCCATCAGACCGCTGCTGCGGCTTCTCACACTAACAAACTCGGCGTTTGATGCCCGCGAACCTCGGAGACACGCCAGATCTGGTGCCTTTCCGCTGTCAGTGTTTTTCGCATCGAACGTCATTTCCGAGCGTTCCATATCGATTACAAGCTCCAGACTTCGCGCACAGCATCGCCTCGCTGACTGAAACCGACATGACACATGAGATAGGCCGGCGCGGCCGGCAGCTCGGGGATTTCGCCCGTCCGAGGGTCGCAGCTCGAGGAGCATCGGAGTTCGATTCGACCCGCTCCTCGAGCCCGCCCGCTCGTTGCCCGCCCGCAGGTTGTTCCTCGGCGCAAAAACACCGTCTCAGCTCACCTAGGACCCTGATTACGTAAGCTGTATGCAGGGGCGGCAAGGAGGAGGCCATGCTCAGCCCCCCGGGGGGCCGGCGAATGCGCCTTCCGCCGCGTTGCGCTTGTAAACGCGCACATCAGGCTTCCTGCTGCGGCTTCGCACGCTAACAGACCGGCGTTTGATGCCCGCGAGACACGGAGAGGCGAGTGAATTGCGCGGTTTGCGCTGGCGACGGGTTTTCGCTTGGTTATCGTTGTCGCGCTTCCTAAGCCGTTCCCGGCCGAGATTTTTATCGTACGACCGGCTAATCACTAATACATTTTCCCTGAGCGATGAGACCGCCCGGCGGACCCGGGGTCGGTCGGATACTCGCTCCTCGGACGGCGGCGGCGCGAAGCCCGGCGGAGTTTCAAGGTGTGTCTCCTGGCCGCCGCTGAGCGAGTTTGCTCTCTCCCATTGCTCCCGACATGAAAATTCAAGGTCTTACACGTGAGAAACATGCTTACGTAAGCGCATAACCTGTCCCAAAATGAGAAAATGTATATTATGCCCGGGATCGGGTCCTGCAGCTGTGGCTGCGTTCCGGCTTCGAGATCTTCGCTCTGCAGCTCTTTCCCTGAGCGCTGTCTTTTGAAACTCGTATATGAAGTCACATAACGTTACCCCAGTACCCTGAGACTGCTCCCAACGCTGGTGGACCACGGGAAATGGGTGCGAGAGCATTGTCTCGGATATATGCACACCTGCTCGAGCGGCGCCCGATCGTTCTCCCGCCGTTGTCTGGGCTCCCACACGTCAATCACCGGCACAGGATTGCTCCGGGATGCTATGCGCAATGTACCTGAGCTATTTCCGCGAGCGACGGCATTCGCTGGCCCGTTGCTGGGTGACTTCCCCGCCGTGCCGTTGCTATTTCCGACGGCGTCCGCATCGCATCTCTCGCGTCATGACCGAGAATCGCATTTGACTGGATCACAGCGCATACACAAGACGTCATTTGCGTCATATGAGAGGGCCTGTGCTTGTTCTGCACCGGGAGTTGCGGATGAAGTTGCTGGATTGGCACCTGCGATGGAATTCCTTGAGCGACCGTGCGACGAATGAATGCACGGCTCTCGCCAACGTTCCCTCTGACATATAAGGCGTTTGTTTTCTAAATGCTGCAAGACGCTGATCCAGGGAACATCGCGGGGAAGTGCTCAGAGCTCAGGTGTTGCAGGTATGTAAACCTGCGTAGCCACAACGAATTCTGGCCAATCTGAAAACCAGCCTTCCGGGGAAGCAGTTCATGAACCTGGCAGTACATCCTCCCGGGGAAGCAGTTCATGAAGTTGTCTCACGTCAAGGTCTGGTTCGTCTTGACCCTATTTGAGTTGCGGCTGTAAGGAAACGATGATTCTGCGCTCAACTCTCGCGACGCGCCGTCACGAGCTGAGAGCGATTGTGGACATCTCAGGAAACGTTTCGAGTGCAATTCTGTACTTCCCCAACGTGGATCTCGCAGGGGAGTGCTAGGCAATTTCCGAAAGTTCGGCCAGGGTTAAGCGCCCTGGCCGAACTTTCGGAAATCCCTGGCCGAACTTTCGGAAATTGCCGATGTACGGTTTTTCTTATGACGCCTCAGGGCAGGGCTTACAAATTATGTTCAAGCTTAGGTTTAAGGCGTTATATAGGCGAAATTCGATAGTGAAATGATGAAACTATGCATTTGAAAACTTAACCCGATGGCGGAGACAGCCGGAATCAACCGGTAAATGCCGCATCTCCCTTCTCCTGCCTGCGCCTGCTCCGCGCATCCTCCGCGCGTGCTCCGCGCGTTGACACTCTCCTGTGCTACATATGCACCCCTGACACCTCCTCCCGCTGCTGTTCTCCCGCTCCCCGCTCATCATGTCCTGTTTGCGCAGTGCATGACTGGGATCGCAGTGGTACTGGAGTTATTACGAGATTCATATACAAATCATATAAATTTTGCTTGTCTATCGTATCTCGACGGCAAGTCAGCAGGCTTGGTTCACACGGAAGTGTTCTTTGGCGGGCGTTGCTCTCACAGGCTTTGTTTCGGTGGGAGTTGTTTTGGCGGGCATTGCGTCTGGCGGGAGCACGTTTTATCCGGGAGTTTTCGTTTTAAAGAAGTAACTTTAATATTTCGGCAGGAGTACACATTTGAACCGGGGGCACAGACCTTTGGCGGGAGGTGAGCTTACGGCGGGAGTCCTTCGAAACTTCAAAAGGCTGTCATTTCTAATCCGGGGGTCATTTTTATTTTTTGCACAGTTGGGACACCATAGCCCACGGTGAGTCTGGCGCCGGCCGCGGCATCTATTCCGGCACGCTTTGCTCATGTTTGTCAGCATCCTCTTCCTCTCACCGTCGCCGTCCGGATGCCGGACGCGCTCCCAGCGCCGTCGGCGACATAAACGAGTCGAGGTTAGTCATACGACCGCGCTGGCGCTGTAATTCACGCTGACGAGCTCCTTTTCCCGCAGAACGCGCGGGCACCATTGCAACCGCTGCCACCCCGCCCCATCGCCGCTGCCCGGCCCCGGGCAGCGCTCACGTCTCAGATCGCGGGCATGTAGGCCGGAGGACGCGTGCGCGCGCGGCGCGCGCGCTACCCCCATCCAGGTGAGCGCCGTTGCCTCGACAACGTCCTCGTCGTCGGGCCAGGTTCGCGGCGCCTCTTCCCGGGCTCGTGGCGGTCTGGCGCGACCGGCGCGCTGGAAGTGATGCTGATGCTGACGTGCGTTGCAGCTTCAACCCTCTCCGGCGGCCGAGGAACACGTCGCGGAGCGATCGCCCGTGATCGGACTCTGCCCCGCCGGCGGCTCGTCGCCGTCGCTGCGCGGCTCGACCTCGCCTTCTCTGCGTGCCGACCGGGTCCCCGGATGAAGATGTCCTCCGACGCCGGCGCTGTTCCACTCCCAGACATCGAAGCCCGCGCAATCGTACGTACCTTTCGTATTTCTTTCAGGCCTCGCGCTGATGCTAGTTCCACACAGATACCCGCGCTAACTTCATGAATGGCCACGGCGAGCAAGTTCAAATTAGGAACCGCTGTCGCCGTTGATGGTACGTCAGTTGTTGTTTGCCCGTCCGGCGCCGTCTCTGACGTCGCGATTCGACGCAGCTCGTCTCGTCTCACGTCGAGGACAGCTTGCTGCGACTGCAGGACACGTCCTATGTCGACGGAAAGGAAAGGTGCTGCCAGGTTCGTTCGATTAGCTTGTTTTTCTTCCGACGGCCTAACAATATGTGCTAGAACTCTCTCGTCTGCGCCGCCCGTCCCTCTGCTACCGCCCTCGTCGATGGGAAAGTGGTCTAAGAGCCAGGCTGCGCATGTCAGCCCGCCCCGCCGCTCGTGGTTGGGGCGGTAAGGTCCGCAGCCCGGAGGTCGGATGTTGGCACACGCCGCCCGCCGACCACGTCCCAGACGGCCTCCTCGTGGCGCTCGTCAGGTCGGGGCAGGATGCGGGCGTCGATGCTGGACGCGCGAGACGCGGATCTTGCAAGGTACGGTCGTCGTTGCGATTTTTCTTGACATCTGCTGACGATCTTTGTCAGGCTGACTCTCCTCATGCTGCCAACGCCGTCGATGTCATCCAGATCGACGAGGGGCACAACGGAGAGCCGGTAGCCATATCCACGCCCGCCCGGGCGCTCGCCGTTGGCTCGACAGTGCCGCCGCGGTCGGAGGTCATCACTATGTCGGCACCGCCGAGGCGGAGCGGCTGCGCGGGCCGCAGGCAAGTCAAGGTCATCATGCATTACCCTGGGCCGAGAGGGCGAGGGGTTCTTGTAAGTATCCCTGCTCGCCGGCGCTTGTCATCTTTGCAGCGCTAACATCCTTTGCAGTCCCCTTGCTCGTCGCAGACTCGAACTGCCGGCCGTCACACGTCCCTACGGTCCATGCGCGTCCTAGACCCGGCTCCGCAGGGCGCTGGACGCGCACATCGCCGGGGACGACGTCAAGGTCGTCGTCGGCGGCGGGCCGCTACTATAAATGGTAGTGCTCCTCAATGGTGAAGAGGTTCTACGCGCTGACTCTTACTTCAAATAGGAATTTACGTTTGCCATGTCGAAGCTGTGCCGTGCGCGTGTGCGAGGCAGGGCGCAATCTCGGTTCGGGCTCTAACGCCGGCACCTCGCGCAGGGTCTCGCGCAGCCATCCCCGGACTGTGCAGGGGCGCAGACGTCGCTGAAGACGTCCCAAATGCTGGCCGCGCAGGCAAAGTCGCGGATACGTGTGCTCGAGGTGAGCTGCGCGACATGCATTCCGCCGCGGAGGTCCATGCTGACTAAGCACGCAGTCTCTCGCGCGGACATGGCCCTCATCGTCGCCGTCAGCGCCGACGTCTCTGCGTCCTCGTCATCGCGGAAAGCACCAGGGCCGGCGCTTGCGCCATCGTGCATGGGGATTGCGGGCATCGTCCGCAGTCGGGGCCGGCGCCTATCCATCCGCGGAAAGGTGTCCTCCACCTCGCCGCCTGTCTCCACTTCTCGATTAGATAGTATTCCATCCGTATGTAGCACAGAAACGCACTCTCCCTTTGTATCTAGTCCGCAATACAGTCATTTCCCCCCGAATCCGTTTTGCCCCAATCGGGCCATGTCTGCTCCAAATTCGGCCGAGCTGTGCGCGATGAGGAAGCCAGTGACGAGACCCCCAGAGCCAAGAGCGCGTCTACTCGGCCGGGGGACGTGATCTCAGGTACGGGGGCGCGATGCAAGATTTGCACGGTGCAAGCATCCACGACTCCTCCCAGAATGGTAGCGGTGCCATTGGGACACCTAACAAGCACCTGTCGAATTTTTTGCGAATGACGTCACTCTCCAGAGAGGTGTCTTTTCAGAGTAGGCAAAACTGCTCGGATTCGGCCCAAAGAGCCACTTTCTCATAGCAAGAAAACACTCGATTTTTGAGCACCCCCAACACCCACCCCAGCATCCAGCACTCTCAAATCACACAATTCACACAGCAATTCGGTCAAAAACAACTCTATTCGCACGACTATTTACACGGGCAGTCACGAACGCGATGGCCACTTGACAAAGTACAAAAGAAAACGGGTAATGCATGAAGCAGGGGCGGGTGATAGGCGATAGAAGTGGAAATTACCTGGAGATGGGTGACGGGGCGGCCGTTGACGAGGTGGGCGGCGAGGTCGAGGTCGAGCAGGCAGACGCGCATGATGTGGACGTTGTGCAGCCCGGCGACGGGCTCGCCGGTCCACGTGCCGTCCGTGAGCAGCTCGAGGTCGACGAGCGAGGCCGTCTGCTCGGCGAGGAACCGCAGCAGGAACCCGTCGAACGCCATGTACCCGCAGAACCGACGCAGCCTGCCCGTCGTCGTCGTCGTCAGCGGCGGTCAGCAGAAGCGTCCTGACAATGCCATACCTGAACTGCGTCCCAGCAAGCACCCAGGCGAGCCCCAGCGCGCGGTCGCCAGCCAGCGTCAGCGTGTGCAGGTTGGGCAGCGCGCGTAGAGCCCGGGCGAGCGTGCGCCAGTACCGCAGGGCGCCGTCGGGCGAGTAAAAGTCGACCTGCTCCCAGTCGGCGTCGTCGGGGTTGTTGTCGCCGAGCACGAGCTGCTGGACGTCCTCCGGCGCGAGCTCGACGCGCGGCACGTCCGTCGTCACGATCGTCAGCTCGCCGACGAGCGCCGCGATGTGCGGCTCGCGCGCGATCAGGTCGCAGAGCAGCGCGACCTCGCGCGGGTGCGAGACGGACAGGCGGTTGTAGAGATGCCGCTCGGCCTCGTCGCGCAGGGTCTGGCTGACGAGGCAGAGCGAGCGCAGCGCCGTCCGGTCCGAGCCTGGGTGCAGCTGCGTGACGATCTCGCGGAAGAGCTCGACGGGCACGTTCGCCAGCGCCGGGTCCAGCGTCCGCGACGGGTGTACCAGCATCGTGACAGGCAGTGAGCGTGGGCGGTGGGCAAGAAGCAAGCACCAGCAAACGGCGGACTCCTCGCGGGATCTGCTTTGCGTCCGGCCCAGCGCCCTTGATCCGACCTCCTGCAGCACAAAGCATGCGATCGGCGGCCCCACGCAGCATACAACTCGGTCCTTGCTCTCACCAGAGTCCCAGGCGTGTCCTGAAAGTGCTATCTCGTATCAACATGATTGTATGACCCTGCATGCGGGTGCAGAAGGCGTCGTTCTAGATCTCTGCCCTTCCCTTCTTCTTTGCTCGTTGTCCATGACGATGTGCAGACAGTGGGCTTTGCAGTGGGCATGGCCCGTGCGCAAGTTGTATGCTCGTCGAGAGCATTCATCTGTGACGTCAGTCCTGCCTGTCAGCGCAGGCTTTGCTTGTGGGCTCGCGGTCGAGGGTCCCTGCGACGGGCATGGCTCTCGCGTTGCCCGGCACGGTGTGTTCGTCAAGACCAATGTCAGCTAGCATTATACTATCTACTCGTGCGATTCCGCCGGGCACTGCCTCGGTCAGACTCTGCGCGCGCTGGGGCTCACGATCCGACGTTCTGCGCGAGTACATGCACCCGGAGCTCGCTGCCGTCCATGGTGAGCTCAAGAACCTGGTCCCCGCCGCGCAGCCCCATCCCAGCGCGCGCTCGACGACGCTGAAGCTCACGAAGCTCTCAGCGGCCAGGCACGTTCATGAACGACACACGGGGGTCAGCAGGACGGCGTGCGCGGCGCTCTCCACATCTTCCTTGCGTTCAGCGTCGTGTGAGACGTCTGCGCCAGGCCCGGACCGTCTCGAACGGCTGCACTCGCGATCGGACGTTTTGCGCACCCAAACAGCTCACTGCCGCCCTCGTGGGCGGTGCAGCAGACTCCAAGTATCTACCCCTGACGCTTGCAGTACGTACCGCACGTCCACCTCGCGCGTGCTGACCAATGCCCAGCTGCTGACGAACCTATCGCAGACGGTCAGCACGGTGCTCTCGATCAGAACGTTGACGACTCGCCCAATCGCTCTCTCCCGATCGACAGCGCGCACCTGGAGCAGCATAACATCAGCTTGCCGTACGGGCGACGCAACGGAGACTCACCTCAAGGGCTCCGGCTTCGGGCTGTGGGCTGTGCACCGGTCGATTAGACGTGGTCTGCGCGGGCGGCCTAGTCAGCACCAAACAGGGCAAAAAAAAAATGTAGGGCGTACCGCGGGCTATTCCCTGTGACAGTGGCGCAGAATGAGCTGCCCGACGGCGGTGAGAACGGTGCCCGGTACATCACCAAACGGCTTACCAAGAGCGGGAAGCGGTCGAGGCGGTGATCGTGACGCTGCGCGGGACGGTGAGCTCTGCGATCTGTACAACAACCTCATACGAGATAACAGCGGCACTCACGATGGCATGGGCGGTGTTGAGCGGGCGCGGGATGTTCGAGACGATGAGCAGCCGGCTGTGTCGGCGTCAGCGTCGAGCACGCAAGCAGAAAAAAAATTGAAACAACAGCGAGGAAGACGCACCTGGCCGGACGGGCGCAGCGAGCAGCGGTGCGGGTCGTCGTCTTCGGTGGCGAGGGCGGCGGCGAGGGAAAGGATGACGGCCGGCGATGGTGAGGGTAGGAGAAAGAGAAGTGACAGCGGGCGCGGACTCTGCCGACGTTGATTTCGTTGAACCCGACCATCCCGAGCCGCGCTTTATTTTTTTTTTTTATTTTTTTTTTTTTTTTTTTTTTTTTTTTTTTTTTTTTTTTTTCTTTTTTTTTTTTTTGTGGAGCATACATCGGGTTAGGTTTCCTCACCCTCCCGACGCGTAGCTGGAACTCGACTGCCTTTGACGAATCGAACTTATGCCTGAGAAATGCCTTTTATGCACCCCCTCTCGGGGAGTGTGAGACTCGTGGCCATGCTATCGTTCCCGCCCTCTTGGGCGAGGAGGCCAAATACTCACTAAAAACTCAGGGCCAGCCCACCATTGCGTTGGTGCGGCCATACCGTTAGGCCTATACAAGATTTTCCTCCAGGTTTCGCGGAACAGGTAGCTGTCAAGTGCTTTCCTCCTGTATTTACGCGAGTTTGCCCAGTACGCATCGATGCGTAGACGGCGCTCTAAAGAAGCCCTCCACCTAGAGACAATCTCGGTTACTGAGTGAAACTTCTCTGTGTCGTCCTGGTTTTGTATCCGTCTTTCGTTCCGGAGCTTCCAGATTAGGAAGGCAGCTTCGGAGACCAAGATCCGGTACAGCCGCGACGCGCCGTTCAGGCGTTTGCCGCTCGCGTCCTTGATTTCTACCAACGCGCAGCCCATGATAGTTCCCATGTTTACTCCTGGCCAGGGGAGCTCTGTCCTCTGCCACAGTAGCCTAACCTCCGACCATACTGTTTGTTGCGCCGTCACGCCGCATTCAAGGAGTATGTGGTCCATTGACTCTGTCGCTCCGCACGGCGGACATTCGCTCAGCATTTCGCGGTTGCGGATGTTGAACCAAAAGGCGCCCACTTTCTGTGTGCCATGGAGCATTCGCCATATGAATTCTCTCGTGGGCTTGTAGATATCTTTCGAACGCGTCGCTTTCCAGAGTTGCTGCTTCGTCGGCCATTGTTTGTTCACTTCCGCGACGGCGCAACGTGCTCTCTCTGTGTTGATAAAGGTGCCTCGGCGAGGAGGGACTTTTGCCGAGCGTCTGACCAGTTTCAAGGCCCTGTTTTGCGTGATGTTTCGGAGTTCATGGCCCGCAATGTCGAAATCGCCCGTCTTGGTGTCGATTTGGCCGTTCTGGGCTCTTTGTCGCAGTGCTTCTTCGGCCTCTAGGCCGCCTATTACGTCGTCCATCGAGTTCCGACAGTCTGCAAACTCAACTTTGGCTTCCCACATAAACAGAGTATCAGCAACCGCTCGGTACAGGTTCTGTGCCCGCTTGACCCGCGTCCATCCGGAGCTGGCATGTTTTTGCAGGTCGGTTGTCAGTCTTCTGATTACCTGGCTGTTCTTCATTTGTATGCGCAGCAGAGTTGTTCTGGCAATCTTGCGCAGGGCTATTAGCAGGCCAGTCAGGGTGCCTTCCTCTGGGTTCGCGCGTTCGTCAACGAGCTTAACTCTCACCGGGAGCAGGTCTGCATTCGAGAACACCGCTGCGACCCCGCACGCTGCGTCGTCAGCCAGCGGGTTAGTGATCTCAGTGCTGACCGTGATGGTCAGTTTCTCGGGTAGCGGCAACACCAGCGCCGGTTGTGGCTGCCGCGGCTTCCTCATGTCGTTGCTGTCGCCCGTGAATTCTGAGCCGCGGAGCGTCTTCGTGAATACCCGGAAGAGGTCTGTTATACCTCTGTCTTGTGCCTCGGAGTTGTCAAAGATGATCGTTCGCGTGGAATCCGTCTGCCTAGTCGCACGCGACGTCCAGAATTCACGGTTGTTAGACAACTCCTCGGCCGTGAGTGCCAGTGTGTTGTCTTCATCGGGCAGTCTCGGGTCCCACCTCTGCGCGATTTCGTTGAGGATCGTTTTTAGTTTGTTGTAGCATGAACGCGTTGATTTGCACCCTAGCAGACTGCAGTGGTCGCATTCGTCGCAGTCGCAATCTCGTCTTCCTTGGATACGATGATCCGCTAGGTCCCAATACTTGAGCGCGTCTGCTGCTTGTCCGGCTGTCAATATCTTGTGGTTGGTCTGCAGGCACCTGGCCGCTGTATCGCTCTGGGAGGCTCTATTCCCTTGCTCGCCGTCGCTCTCCTTTCTACCTATGTGAAACCATACGGGCATCTCGCGCCGCACCGAGGCTGGAATCCTGCGCGCGTTGATTTGGATGCCGACTTCGTGAGCTGTGTCTACGAGCCTTTGCAGGTCCTTGCAGAGCTTATTCTGATTTGGGTGCCATTGCTGTACGAAGGGATTCACCCTCACTGCCAACGGTATCGTTCCTCCTCCATCGTCTGGGCGTATGTCCTGTTTCATGAGATCTTCGGCTAAGTAGGCCCACAGCGGTCGTGTGGCTGCTGGACGTAGTAGACGTTCGAGCCAGACAAGTTGTCTGCTCCTCTCGGACGCGTGGAAGTCCGGGAGAGCCTTTCCCCCTTCGTCGACGGGCGCCCGGAGTAATTCGGCGCTGATGTACGCTTTCCTCCTGCCGTCGGGCCATATGAAGTTCAGTACTCGCTCGGTCACGCGGTCTTGTATGTCCCGTGGCATGCCTTGTACCATCCCTAGGTACTGTGTTTTCCCAGCGACTATGGATCTCGCCACGAGAGCTTTTCCAGTCAGCGTCAGCGTTCTTTTGGACCACGATTTTAGGATCCCGTCAATTTGGTCAAGTATAGTCTCCCACGGTCCGTGCTGGTCAATTCCATTGCCTATGTACGCTCCTAGTAGGCGTACTGCTTGCCCTTGCGCTGCGATCTTGGCGCCTTCGCCAAAGGAGGCCGTGTGTGGCTTCATCCTTCCCGTTCGTACGACGTCGTTCCGGAATGAGATTTTGCCAATTGGGACTATTTCTGTCTTCTTTATGTTGAATTTGGCGCCCGAGGCCAGGCACCAGATGTCTAGTATACGGTGGAGTAGCCTGGGGTCATCATTCTCCGATAGGTAGACACACGTGTCGTCTGCGAAGAGCGAGATTATAAGTCGTCTAGCCGTTCCTGGTATAATGAAGCCTTTCAGAGGCGATCTTCTGATCATTTCTGCAAGAGGTTCGATAGCTAGGTTGAACAGGAGGCACGAGAGGGGGTCGCCCTGGCGCACTCCACGTGTTACTCTGAACGGTTCGCTTCTGAAGCCATTCAGGATTACCTCAGTTTCCGCATGCTCGTAAAGTGAGCGTACTGTGTCAGTGAACCTTTTTGGGAAGTTAAAGGCTCCCAATGTAAGGAGAAGGTAGTCGTGACGTATCCGATCGTAAGCTTTCTCTTGGTCAAGGCATACTATTGCCCCATTTACTTGTCGAGTTTCTCCCCAGTTCACCATTAAGCGCGCTAGCTTGCACTGGTCTGTTATGCTTCTCCCTTTCATAAACCCGGCTTGGTCGTCTTGGACTAGATCGGGGACTACGCTTGCTAGTTTGATAGAAAGCGCCTTGGTGTAGATCTTGTAATCAGTATTTAGTAGGGTGATCGGTCTATAGTTCGCAATCTCATCCCTGTTGCCTTTCTTAAAGAGTGGGCAGAGCCATCCTCTGGTAAAGCTTGTGCGAGCGTCGACGCCGAATTCCTCAATGTCGACGTAGCACCAGGTCAGTATCTGGACGATGTCGGGCCATGCGTCCTCTGAGTCCTTAGATTTACGATATTCTTCATCTAGCATCTTCCAGAATTCATACGGGAGGCCGTTTATTCCAGGTGCACTGTTGTTCTTTGATTCTCTGAGTGCGAGGCCGACCAGATCTCTCGTCATGGCGGAGTTCATTTCCGTGTTTTGATCTCCGGTCAGGTGCCGGTTCACGTGATTCACCGCTTCGTCCATCGCGGCATCCCTTGCATCGGCATCTACGTTCGTATCTACCGTCTGCAGTTTCTCGTAGAAGCCTCGCGCTATGCCGGCCATGGCAGGCGAGTTGGATTCCCACCTATGGTCCTCCCCGTCCTGGGTCTTCAAGCTCTTGACTGTGTCTTTGGGCTGGTGTGGTTTGCCTGCCGCGAAAAAGCCTTTGCAGGAATCGTCTGAGTTCACCCAGCTCGTCGTGCGTGTCTGGTCGCTTTTCTGGCGAGACTGTTTTGCTTGTTCCTCAGCGATCGAGGCTTCCAGGTCCAGTACCTGCGACTGTTTGACATACTCGTCCAAGGAGCTGTCGTTTTGCGTGCGTCGTCTGAGCTTATTCAGGTCTATTATTCTCTTCTTCGCTTTGCTGCCCACGGCTTTGCCGCGTTCGCGAGCAATTTTCCCTGCTTCAGATTTGAATTCGTCCAGTAGCACTTGGATCCCGGTCCCATCTCCTCGCTGGCGGGCGCGCGCACTGCGGATGTTTCTGTCGAGCTCGACCACCAATGGTTTTATGAGTGCTTTGAACGTGGGATCCTCGTTTATGTTGTTTGGCATCGCCCAACGTCCACGCCCAATCTCGGGGCAGAGGCGGTTGGTGAGGTCGGCTGTTACGAGGTAGTGGTCTGTGCTAGCAAGGGCGTTGTCTGTGCTCCAGTCCCTGCTTTCTTCCAGCCATGTGCTCGAGAGGTAAATTCTATCTATGCGCGAGCGCTCAAAGGAGTTCGGGCGTCGCCAGGTCCATTCCAGGCGACCTGGATTCCAGTGGCGCCAACCGTCAGTGACGTTGAGCCTGTCTCTTAGCAGCTTGAACTCGTGGCGCGCTTCATCGACGTCTGAGAGATGTACCGGAGCTCTGTCGATCTCATCCTCCACGAAATTCATGTCTCCGAGCATTGCGTCAATCCTTGGCACCTGCTCCGCGTTTGTTTCTAGCCATTCGTGGATTTTGGACCACATGTTCGCGCTCGATGCTCTATCGTTGAAGCCGTAGATGCCCAGTATGAAGAGGTACTGGTTCTTCCATGTGATCCTGACAACCAGCGCTCGTCCTTGGATTATTTCCCATCGTTTCGTCTCGTCCAGGTTTGCTATGTGGTCCCTGTTGAGGACTATCGCTATGCCGGCTGTGGACGTCGCGTTTTCGTGCGCGGAGTTGATTACCAGCAGTCGCGAGTAGAGTTTATCGATATCGGCCAGGTGAGCAGCGTTCAGATGTGTCTCCTGGACAGCCAGGACTGATACTTTGCGGTCTCTCATGATGGCGTTGATTCCAGACCACTTCGATCCCGCGTGGCTAAGTTGAGCTGCACCACGGCCGTTCATATTCAACGTCCCTATGCGTATGTGAGCTCGTTCGCGTCTTTCTCCACGGTCTCTTCTCATCGGGAAGCGTCTACCGGCTATTCTCCTCGCCGGTGCTCTATTCGGTGCGGACGCCCGAGCAGACGATTCTTCCGTACCGCGGTCGCCATCGACCGCTTCGGCTACGTCTTCGACTTCGTCCAGATCGTCTTGCGTCAGAGTGGGACGCGGGGATATGTTGTGGCTGCAGGTTTCGCCGGGACGAGCTGTGTGAGCTCTGTTGACCAAGTTGGTCGGAGCACGGTTTGCTCCTCTTTGTGCCGTGTGGGGCGCGTTCGGTGTAACGTATGCCTGGGTAGCAGCATGAGAAGACATCGCATTGGCCGCTGTCAGGCCCGACGTTCCTCCCAAAGGTCCGTCGGTTGCTAGCCGCCCATTGTGTTGCGCGTTATGCACGTGCGTCACTCCGGGCGGCCGCGCAGCGTCCGGAATGCTCTGGGAGGACGTCAGCCCACCACCGTGACTGGCGCTTCCTTCCTCACACAGCGGGGCGGTGGGCAGAGCCCCGCCGGTTCCGGTTGCGCCAGTTGTCGAACCTAAACCGATCAGTGGCGCCCGCTGTGTGATTTCTTCAGTAATTATTCGTGTAGTCAGGATTCACCGTGATTCCAATGGGCGCCAGGCCCCCAAAGGCGGGGATTTGACGTTATTTCCAACGAGTTAGTGGCCCGCAGGCGTGTGCAACGAGCAGGACTCGGTCCGATCTGGAGCGCAATGCTCGAGATCCGTCGTCACCCTACCTAACCACATAGGGGCGGCATGTCTTATTTGGAGATCATGCTTAGCTCCCCGCCGTTTTAAGTTGGTACTCGTTATCAGCATCACGGCGGGGAGCTGAGGAGTCGTTTGCCGTCGGTGGCAAACTAGCTTGTCGGCATGTACAACTTAGACACAGCTTTAGTCGCGTTAATTAGAGCTTTGCTGTCTGAGACTTGTCGTTCTCGTGCTCGGGCGTAAGTTGCTTTCAGACGCGCAGGTGTTTGTTGATAACAAATTTAGCTTGCATGTTCGCTCGCGTGTTCTTTGCCAAAGGCTTTTCATTGGGGGTAAGGAACAGGACAGACGTTACTGCGACAGGTTTGATGTTTTGTGGGGAAGCGACGAGGGGGATTAGGGTTGTGGGGCTCATGGGCAGTGGTTACAAGTCAGGCGGGCATAAGGCGTATTAGTGGACGAGACATAGTCGAGACGGGAACGTGATGGATTGGGAGTGGGGACGAGTTGTTGAGCGAGAGGGAGTTGAGGTCGAGCGAGTTGCCGTGGCGTCGTTGAGGGGCGGCCCGGCCGAGAGGGGCCGCCCGCGGCTGCATGCGTGATCTAGTTACCGCGTCCGCGTCCGCGGCCGCGGCCGCGACCATTGCCGCGACCGTTTCCCTGACCTCCGTGGCCTTGACCCCCGTGGCCGGCGGTGCTGCCTCCGCCGGCTCCGAAGGTTGGTGCCGCGCCGGCGTGAAGCTGCGAGACGGCGACGCCGGGGGTGGCGTTCGCGGCGCCGTTCGAGTCGCGGGTGCGCGGGCGGGTCCCCAGGTAGTCGGGGTGCGTGGCCGTGGTGCAGAGGCCGTAGGAGTGCGTGCAGTCGAGGCAGATGGAGCAATTGAACCTTTTGTCGGGCTTGGCGTACTTGCCTCCCATGGCGTGGAGGAACTCCATGTCCTCCATGATGGCCCGGAGCTGGGCCAGCGCTGGTTCGTCGAGCGTCGGGAGGTTGAGGATGAAGATGTTCCACCAGGTGGTGGGCGCGCGGGAGTTGGGGATGTGGAGGCTGATCGGGCGAGCCCGCAGCGACTCGGCGATCCAGGCACGCGCGTCGGGAACGTCTGCCGGTACGCGCGCGCTGTTGCCGGGGCGGGCGAGCCAGGTTCCGAGTGCGGCGCTGCCGGCGACGACGGGTACGAGTGCGGAGAAGAGGCCGTGCGCTCCCAGCGCGTTCGGCTTGAAGCGGAGGCCGGCGATGGTGTGGGACATATTAGCAGGGGGGCGGTCGCGCGCCACCGTGAAGAATGGGACGATCGAGTTGTTGATGACCCCCTGCCGCTGCAGGAAGTCGACTTGTTCGGGGGTGCCAGTGATCAGGCAGACGGGGCCCCGTCGGCCGCGGTACTCGTAGGCGCTGGCTACGTCGACCTCCGCCTGGCCTGCGAAGAGCTCGTCGCAGATGTCTTGGACGTTCTGCGCGAAGACGTCGCAGTTGGCTTGGCCGGGGTTGGCGGGATAGGCGGCGATTGCTTCGCCCGGGTAGTCGTACCAGGCGTCGCGTTGGGCTGGGTCCATCGCCCTGGTGATGGAGAGGAAGGTCGGACCTACGGGGACGGGGCCTGTCCACAGACGGAACTCGAAGCTCAGGTCCGCTGGGATGGCGAAGGGTGCGTTCGGGAAGGGGCCGAGGTCCACGTCCGGGGCTTCGGGCTGGGCAACGTGTTCCACCACCGGCGCTTCAACGTCGCCTGGCTGGGGTACCCCGAAGAAGGGGTGGTCGCGGGGGGCGGGCGCCCCGGCGGGAGCGGCAGGGGGGGGCGCCGCCTGCGGGGCTTGGGCAGCCTGCGGGGCGCGACGGGCGCCGAAGTGCAGCGGCGGCGGGAGGTGCGCGTACGGGTCTCCGTTGGCGTGCTGTGTGCCTGCTTCGGGACGGGCGCGGCTGGCAGTGCTGCCGTTTTGGCCCGCGTTGGCAGTCGAAGGGCCTGGCGTCGCGCCGCTGGCGCGCGATGGGCCGGCAGTCGCGCGGCGGGCGTGGCTCGCCTGCTCCTGCGCGACGTACTCGTTGCCGCCGTTGCCGGCGACTTCCCCGTCGAAGCTGTTGATCCGCTCGTGCAGATCGCGCGCGAAGGCGGCCTGTCGTTCGTCAGCGTCATATGGCAGTCGGGGCTGCATGGCACGTACGTCGTGCGCGACTTGGGCGCGGGTGCCAGGGTCACCGGACGCGTACTCCTCGTTGGGGTCCTCCGGGGAGTAGTCCTCTTGCCAGGGCGGCGGAGGCGCGTCTTGGTAGCCGCCCTCGTAGCGCGGCATCTTGTCCTGACGTCCGCGCGGCGGGGACAGTTCCGCCATGGACGCCGTGCGCGTCATCGTGGCGCGCTTTTTGCCCTTGTCCACCGCTGGCGCGGCGGCGGCGTCGTCGTCGTTGGTCTGGGAGCAGGAGTCGTCGATTTCCATGGCTTCTGTTGCCAGTGGTGTCAGTGGGCGCTGTCTCTCGTGCCTGGGTCGTACGTGCCTGCGCTGTTGCCGTTGTTCGTCGTCTCGCGGATTTCCCCTTCCTCCATGCCGTCGTCTTCGACAGGCAGGCAGGCGTACGGGTTCGCGGAAGGCGGGATCTCGGACATCGTTTGGGAGGGGGGACTCTACCATCGCCCCTGATTATAAAGTGCGTGCGATACGATTGTGCCACTCGTGCGGCTGGCGCTCTGTGCCGCGCAGCATTGTCGAACGACGCGCGGCGTTATGCGCCTTGTGGCGGCGTGGCGCTGGCCCTAAGGCCTTTGTCTGTGCGCGGTGGTGGTCGGCTACAGTGTGATCTTGTCGAGGGCAGGCCACGTGTAGCGGAGATTCAATACGATTAAGCTCCATCAGGCACGGACTCAATTGGAGCTTTCATCTTATCTACGAGTCGTTACGTACTGCACCGCGCCATACACGGTATGCTCTCGTCGGACAAAGGCAGGAGGGGTGCCTCCAGCAGCCGCAAACTTCGCATTCTAGTTGCACCGAGTTCATTTCCTGCCCGCGTGCATCTTTGGGTCGCAGCCCGCGAACAATGCGGCGCCAGCGGTTGATCTCGTGGCGCTCCGATCCTGGCATCGTCATTGAGACGTTCCAGAGGTGTCTCTTGTCGTCGTGCACGTACTCCAGGGTGATTGAGGACGAGATCTCAGCCGGGCTTCTGCCTCGTTCTGCACAGAAGGCCTGCGCGCGCTCCGATTCGTCTAGCGCCGTCCTCATCCCTTCGAGCACGTCTCCGTGATCTCCCAGTTGGCACGATTCGCTCTCGAATGTGCAGACAAAGGTGGTGAGGCGAGGCCGATTAGGGAAGACGATGTAGTTCATCCACGGCGTGCAGATGAACTTTGCCGCGATCAGGCACTCGATTGTGTCCCTCTCGCCCGTTACGAAGATTGGCCCCATGCACCGGGCAAGCATTGAGTCTGGTTGGATTGTGGACACTGGCACGCTCGCTGGTCTCCAGACCAGGCACGTGGTCTCTACCGCACGTGAGGTAGCTGCGGTGGAGACCGGGAAGGTTCTGTAACATTCTGGCGCAATCCAGCACCCGGGCTCGGGGTAGTCGAACAGCCTCTCGACCTGCTCGCGGTTCCACGACGTGGTGAGGATCTCTCGGTCGACATTCTCCGGGAGCGGGATGTAAGGCAGTGGGATCGCCGCGAAGCGTTGTAGGATCGGGCGCTCGTGTCTCGGCAGCGCCGCCTGTGGCTGGCTCGGGAACATCAGGATCGAGGGCGGGATCCACGGCGAGGGTCTGAGGCTGGCGATCATCTCGTGGGAGCTCTCGCGTGTGCTGGGAACGCCTGGGCGGTGTCGTTCGCTTTCTGCCATTCCATGCGCAAGTCCACGCAGGTAATGCAGTTCAGTGAACGCGCCGCCCAGAGCGGGCTTGTGTTCACCGTACAGCAGGCGCCTCCCGTCTCGATCGCCTTGGTTGAACGCCCGAATGCCGGCCGTGGTCTCGTCCATGTGCCCGATCCACGGCGCAGGTGGGGGGACTGGGAAGGTCAGGTGGGGCGAAGGCGTCGGCGGGGCGGTCATCTCGTCGTTGTGGTCAGACTATCGTGGCTATGAGATCCTTTTATCTCTGGCCTCTCGTGGTGGTGGTATAGAGTGGTGGTTGCGTGGTCCTACGTACTCTAGCCGTATCAGACTTGTGTTGCTCGAGCATGCTTGCTTCGAGGCCTATCATGTGCCGGCACTCATCAAGCTTGGCAAGATCACAGTGTATTTGGGAGCCTAGACTAGCGAGGAGGGGGCGTATGAGTTCTAGTAGCGAGCGCGAGCCGTGGTGACGGGGACAGCGGCCGGGAGACGGGGGATGTAGCCCTTCCAGTTGGGGCAGGAGATTGTTGGGCAGACGACGCTCGGGTGACGGCGACAGCCGCAGGTGCCGCACTGGAACAGGCGTTCGTACTCGACGAGGTATCCTCCGCGATGGTCTCCGATGCGGACGCGCCTGATGGCCGCGCGCCACTTCTCGAGTCCGGCGAGTTCTTGGGTCGGCGGGATGATGAGCACGTTCCAGAGGTACCGCATAAGGCGCCCGTCCTGTATAACGAGGAAGTCGAGCTCGAGGTTACCGGTGAGTGATTCGATCGTGACGCCGTAGGCTCGAGCTATGTTCCGGACTCGTACGTCCTCGTTGATCGCCTTGATCGCCATGCGGCGGACGTGGACGTGGTCGACGTGCTCGTAGCGCGTGCATGCGAAGGTTGCTGCAAAGAACGTGGGCAGGTCGGCGTTAGGGAACGTGAAGACGCAGCCGAATGGCGTTGACCATGCTATCCCGTTCACGAAGCGACTAGCTTGAGCTGCCGAGCACCGGACGTAGATGAGGGAGGGCTCCGCGGTTTGGGGCACTGTCGGAAGCACGGGCTCGAGCTGGTCGTCGTCCGGACACAGGTGTGTGCTCAGCCCCTCGCACACTGCGACGGTTGTCTCCAGGCACGCGCCGTCGCGCTTCCTTTCGAGGCTCATCCAGAAGCCTTTTTCGCCCTCTTCGAAGAGGGCGTTGCGCTGCTCCTCGTCCCATTCGTATGCGAGCGTGCGGCGGTCGACACCGTCAGGGCGGCGCAGGTCCGGGTGGGCGCGCGCGTAGAAGTAGCTTGGGGGCGGGGATTGGTGGCGCGGGCGTCTGTGCGGGGGCGGGTGCTGGAGCGGGATGAACAGTCCGAACGTCGCGTCGTCGCTCTTGTGCTCTGGGATGAGGTCCGCGCCCGCCAGTCCCTCCTCGTCGTCCAGCTCCGGGGGGCAGTAGTCACCGTACCCGATGCCGAGGCTGTTGGCGCGCACGCCGGCTTGCGTCGCGGCGTGCCCGGGCTGGTGTTCGGTGCCCTGGGGACGCTCGGCGGGGAGGCATCCCGGGCTCGGGTTGTTGAGGAGCTCCGCATAGACGAGGAGGTCCTCGTCGTGGCCAGTCGCGTCGTTTTGGCGCGGCGGGTTCTCCTTGTCGCGTGCGCGTTTGTCGGCGCCCGCCACGTATCCTTTGAGGTACGTTATCTCGAGCTCGCCGCCCCTCTGCTCCGGGGCCATCTTGTATAGCTCTCGTACGTAGCCGTCATAGAAGCCGGCGCCGAAGGCCTCTTTGATGTGGACCGGGTGTGGCTCGGGCGTCTCGCACGCTGGGTTGCGCGCTGCGTTGTCGTTCCCTGGATTTCCTTCGTTCTGCTCAAGGGCGTCAGTGCTTGATACGCGGTGCGTGTGTGCCAGTACCTCCGCTGTGTTGTTGGATGCGTCGCCGCCAGTCGCGTCGGGCGCAAGGCGGGAGCGCGACGACCTCTCGAGTGCGACGATGCTGGCACGAAGGATGCCGAGCTGAGAGTCGAAGTTGCGCATTTCGGGGGCGTCGTTCGTGAGCGGGACAGGAATCCCTCCTGGGAGAGTCTTCTCGTCGAGGACGTTCGATATGATGCCGCGCATGACGGTGAGCGAGGCGACCGAGGTGCTGAGGATTTCGCGCAGGCGAGGCTGCGGGATCTGTCCCGTCGTGTCGTGCAGTTCGCGCAAGTTCATCTTGAAGGGATGCTTGGGCGAGTGTGAGTGAGCTGCCTCTACTAATACCTGTTTCGTTACAATGTAAGGCGTTCCATTGTGGTGGTTGCTCATGCCGTCGGCTCGCCACGCAAGCTTCGCGTGCACGCCGCGGTAGGAGCTGTTGGAGGACGCGCTCGGCGTGTGTGCGTTGCTTGAGTTGCCATTAGTGCCTTCGCGCTCGCTGGCACGGGGTTGGGTGTGCGCTGAGGACTGGGTGGTTCTCGGCCCCGGCCGGGAACCGGGAGGCAGCTCCGGAGACCGCCCCGCAGCATCGTTGGCAGCGTCCCCTGGACGGCTTGTTCAGTCATTTCATCCGTTTCGTGTGGTCTTCCAGCTTAGGCAGGTTCCAATCCGGCTTGTAGCGCTTATGTGGCGTAGCCATTTTTCTTGTGCCCTTGCTTCGCTTGTCTCATGCAAGCGTGTGGGTGTGGCTCGCTCGGGGCCCTCTTTGGCGGGCTCCGATGCGAGCGGGTTGAGACCCGAGTTGGAACCCAACACCAACTCGAGTCTCAGCATGAGACAATGAGAAGCATCTGAAGGGCGGGATGGTGGGTGCGCTTTCGAGTCTGTGTAGCCACAGACGGTGGTGGCGGAGCGGACGCAAGCGGCTATTCTTCCGCTTAGGTCCGCTCCGCGGCACAAGACGTGCTTCCCGTGTCGCGTCTCGACCGGGAAGTCTCATCTTGTGCCCTTGCTTCGCTTGTCTCATGCAAGCGTGTGGGTGTGGCTCGCTCGGGGCCCTCTTTGGCGGGCTCCGATGCGAGCGGGTTGAGACCCGAGTTGGAACCCGACACAACAAAACCAACTCGGGCGAGGCCAACGAACCCGACACCCACAACCAAACAAAACAAATTCGTGTATTGTAGCGTACCGAGAGTTCTCGGGTAGAGCAATAGCTAGTCGTCGCCGAACCAGGCAATGTCGCATAAGTCTGTGTGCGCAGCTATAATGTTCTCCACGTTCCTCCAGTATCGAAGGAACGAGTCCGACTTCCATCTACCTGACATCTTGACGATGTCCGTGTCGACTCCGAGACGCAGCAACGCCGTCGTGCCTCCTATCCGGAAGCAGTGACCTGTCATCGTCTGCATCCCTGCGGCGACCCAGATCTCGTTGAGCCGACTGAGGAAGGCATTCTTGGTTAACGGAATGAGGACGTCGTCCTTGTCACGGTATGCGAAGAGCGGGTCGTCGCGTCCTAAGCGGTTGTCCGCGAAATGCTCTTCGAGCGCGAACGATGGGTCGTTATGATGCCTTGACAGCCATAGCCACTCGCCGCGCGGCGCCGTCTTTGTGCGAGGAAGCCATACGGCCGTGGTCTTCTGGTGAGCCTCCCCTCCTGCGTCCGCGCGCATCTTCGCGTGCTTGCGCACGGGCATGCGCGCATAGTCATAGGTTCTCGTCGCCGACAAGATTTCCCCGAGCCGAGCTTGTCCCCAGAACGCCACCAGCATGGCGGCGCCGACACACTGGTCGAAGCCTCGCTTCGGGTCAAGCCTCTTGAGTGCCTCGTCAATCATTGCCAGCGTTACTGGTGGCCTCGGCTTCCTCGACGCCGACTCCGGAGCGAGTTTCCCGACCGCGTCAAGAATGCGCTGCAGTCGCGCAGAGCCTAGCCATGCCAGTCCCAGTCGTTCGTGGTGGTAGCGCAGCCCAGCCAGTGTCGAGCGCGCCGTGCCGCTAGACTTGTAGCCTGCGAAGGAAGCCGCGAAAGCACACAGAAGAGGCTCAGCGATGGGTAGGTTGCCAGGTTCGATGCGCTCTGCAGCGGCCCATTGCTGGAAAGCTTCTATAGCGCGTCTGTAGCAGTCCTTGGTGCCCTGGGCAAGAGCAGTGTCGTGTATGTCGAGTGTGTGTTTCCACGTCTGAGCGCGAAGCATGTGCGCCATGATGATGTGCGTGTGCAGAAGGATTTGCGTCCGCTATCCCGGATTGGCTGATTTGCAGATTTTCGGGATCCGCGGATCCGTGCTGTGCTGGACGATCCCCGCCACGTCTCGAACATCTTCGGTTCTATTCTGTATCTAAGCCAGCAATAAGAGCTAGTTATACCGCTTCTACCCAGTCCTTGATGGGATATGGAACTCTAAAGGTGAACTTCTTGCGCGGCAATGAAGCTGGCTGGAGCCCGCGTGACGGTGCATCGGCAATGTTGTCTGCCGACGCCACCCACTTCGTCGTCATCCATATGTTGTGTTGCAGCATATGGGTGACGATGCGGCGGAGAACCTTGTTCGCCTCGAGGTTTCGCGACTTGCCCCCGTCCAGCGCGCCAACGACACCCTGGTTATCGCTGCGCATAATGAGGTGCAGGTTCTGCGCGCCGGATTCGACAGCGGCGCGCAACCCGAATTCGACCGCGACCATCTCGGCCCAGCCGATGTCGCGCGTCTTGTCCTTCCATCCCTTCTTGAGCCGCCAGTGGTCCCATTCGCCATTGAGCACGATCCCGATGCCCCAGCTCGTGGAGGCATCGACGTACAGCGCGATCGCGGCTGGCGGGGGAATCTCTTGAATGAGCATGCCCGGGAACGGTCCGGTGAGCTTCTCACGCCACCAGTCGACGTCCTCGAGGACTCCTTGGCTGGGTGTGCGCGTGATGTGGCCGTTCGCGAATTGAGCAGCAAATTTCGAGAGTGCAGGCAGCCTCGATCTCCCCTCCGGTATGACCATCGAGCAGTGGACAAGCTTTCCAAGCAAGCTCTGCGCGTCCTTCATCTTGAAGCGCGCATCTGGGACCCAGTCCTCCATGACCTTCGAATACTTGTCGATCTTCTTCTGGGAGACGACGACCATGCGCGTTCGCAGGTCCCAATCGAATCCCAGGTATGGGAATGCATGAGAGAAGGGGCGCGTCTTCTTGACGCTCCACGGCCATCCCAGCTCGTCGCCCAGCGCATAGATGTGGCTCTCGTCGAGATCGTACCCTCCTCCGAGCAGCGGGTAGCGCCAGAAGGTAAAGTCATCGGCCCAATTCAGTACGTCGTCTCGCGAGAACCGCCAGCGGAAGATTCCTCGGAAGCCGTCCGCGAGTTGGCCCCAGAGCCCGCTCGCGGAGGCCTCCCCGAACTGGACGCAATGATTCAGATAGACCTTCCCATTCCACTCCATCGTGGTGTAACTTTGCTGCCACGGCAGCACCGGGATCCTTCTGTGCGCGGCCTTGACGTCAAACACGGCCACCTCTGTGCCCTCCGGCGCGCGCGCTGCCATCAGATAGCATCGCGCGAAGGTGCCCCAGTCGCACGCGAAGTCGTCCTGGTTGATCCCCGCGTTAAACGAGGGATCGTCTGGGTCGTTCCTGGGGTGAGAGAAGTCCTGGCAGACTCTCCCCTTGGAGTAGTCGCCGTCCTTAGCTGCCACGGTCAAGGGAGCGTTCCTGAAAGCCCCAATGCGATGATGCAGCTCTTCTGGGTCGAACGGCTCAGAAATGCGGCCCTCGGCGCGTTCTTCAGCAAGCATTGACTCTATTATAGCAGGATGGCGCATCGCGGGCGCGTGGTTCGGATACAGCTGGTACGGTAGGACTGAGGAAGCAAAGAACTCGTCGACAGAAGCACGAGAAAGCCCGATGTCGAAGCCATGGACCAGGCCCTCGGGAATGAAGCCGTACTTGGGCGCGAGCCCCGCAGCATCGAGAGCGACGCGCCAGGCGTCTGCCTTGAGCGGGGTGGATATGGAGAACGGGTACGCCGGCGACGGCGGCGGGACAGCAGAGAAATCGACCGCTTCCAGCGGGACGTGCGGGAACGGAGCAACAGCGCGCGGGGAAGCAAGCATAGGAACATCGTCGTCGTCGAGCGGTGCAGCCTCAGCGAGCGACGGCGGCGCACTGGCAGGCGCCGTGGTCCTGGGCGCCGCACAGCGAGCAGTGGTGCCCATGCTCGGAGAAGCGGCACGCGTCTCGCTTGCATTTGCCAATGCTGTTCCATGCGTAACAGATAGCGCGGGAGGAGGCTGGTTTGACGTAGAAGCGGCGGTCGGCGTTCCAGACGAGCCAGGCTGGCGTGCACGCCGACGGCTCTTTCTTCGCCTTGTCGAGCCGGTGAGCTTTGTTGCCACAGAGGATGCAACGATCATACTTTAAAGGCGGCTCCCGCGGCGCCGACGTGCTGGCGCCCCCGCCCGAGCCCGATCCTGACGCGCGCGACCGCGATGCCGCGCCCTGGCGTGCAGCCTGCACGGCCTCGTCGAGGGCGATAGTCGAGAGCGTGTTCTGGCGGCCCACGCAGTGGCCCCAGATCTTCTCGTCCTTGGGCCCGATGTTCGGCGGCTCGCCGACCACCGTGCGGCGCATCGTGACGTCGTAGTCGCGCCAAAGCGCCCAGGCCTTCTCGACGTCCGGGGTCGTCGAGATCCTGCCGAAGTGCTCGACGAACATGTCGACGATGAACTCCGGGTAGCCGTACTTGCGCAGCGCCGCCATCAGGCGCGCGCTGCACTTCGTCCACTCGACGTAGTCCATTTTCTCCTCGTGCGTCTTCAGCGGCGGCGCGTCCTTCTCGCGCGCGTGCGCGAGCGCCTCGTCCGAGAGGTAGTGAAGCGGGAAATATTCGTCCTTCATCGCGGTGAACAGGATCTTGTGCGCGAACTCGGGGATAACGTTCTCGTCCAGCACGGGCTTGCGGTTGATGTCGAAGTGACTGAAGTCCATCTTGGGCTTCTTCGACACCGCTGCCGGAGACGCCGCGTCCCGCGCGTGCTTCCCTGTGGCGCCTGTCAGCGCTGGGACGATGCGCGGTGGAACAGCCACGCCGCGGCATCAGATGGCGCATCATGCGCGCAGCGTCGCGGGATCAACCCGCGACGCCGTCATCCTTTGCCCCCGCACTCCAGGAGCGCGTGCTTGACCATGCGCCAGGCGCCGTCTTTTCTGCATCCCGTCGGTCGCCAGGCGAGCACGACGTACCGGCGCCAGGCACCGGTCCAGCGCGCCAGGCGCGCTGGGATCAGACTCGGCACCAGGTGCCGCGCGAGCCGCCAGGCAGCTCGCGTTCGAGCGCCAGGCGCTGCACCCGCGCGCCAGGCGCGTTGGGGTGTCTGCAGGGAGGAGGATGACGAGCGCCTGCGGCGCGCCACGGCGTGGCAAGCAGTACACTCACCGGGTGCGCGCATCGGCGAGCGCTTCCCGTCGACCTCCATGTCGTCGTCGTCGCCGCTGCGGTGGCCCGAATAGCGGTCGCTGCGCCCGCCATCCGACTCGCCCTCGCTCCAGGCGACCTTCTTGGCGGGCTTCTTCGTCGACTTGCCCTTCTTGCCGGTCGGCGCGAAGAGGTCGTCCTCGTGCTGCGGCATGTCGGCGTCCTTGCTCGCGACGTCCTTGCCCTTCGCGGACACCTTCTTGGCGGGCTTCTTCTTGCCCTTGGCCTTCTTCGGCGGCGGCGGCGGCGCGTCGTCTTCCTCCTCGTCCTCTTCCTCGTCGTCTTCATCGTCCTCCGCCTCTTCGTCCGATGACGGCGGCGGCGGTGCGACCTCCTTCCCCTTGCCCGCTTTCCCGGACGCCTTCCCGGCCGCCTTCCCCTTGCCCGGCTTGCCCTTGGGCGGCGCGGGGGGCGGCGGTGCCTTGCCCTTCTTCTTCACGGCAGGCGGCTCGGGCGGCGGGGCCGGCGCGGCCTTGTTGCGCGCAGAGCGCCTGGGCATGACGGGCGGCGGGACAGGGGGCGACGCCGGCGGAGCCGCGCTTTTCTTGCCTCTCACAGCTGTCGGCATCGTGCGTATCGTTGCTCCGCGTCTGCGGGTCGTCGTCGTTGCGTACGGGTTGTGCTGCCCGGCGGCGCGTCTGGGTCGGAGATAGGGGTAGTTACCCGCGAGCGTGTCCTGTCGCGATGCGTCCTAAGTCCTTCGTCGGGAGAGCACTTCGTCCTCGTGCTTGCGTCGCAGCCCGAAACAGAAACGCGAAGGAAGCAGCGAGGGTGCGCTTTCGAGTCTGTGTAGCCACAGACGGTGGTGGCGGAGCGGACGCAAGCGGCTATTCTTCCGCTTAGGTCCGCTCCGCGGCACAAGACGTGCTTCCCGTGTCGCGTCTCGACCGGGAAGTCTCAACTCGGACTCGACCAGCGACTCGTTCGCGAGCGCCGGCGTGCATGCGTATATCCTGCATGGGCGCATAGCTCAAGTCACTTGGAGTAGTATTTGGGCTTGTTACTAGGCAGCGTAGGCCGTAGAGGCGAGTGGCACTCTTTTGAACATCGTGGTTCGGGGACAAGTCGTCCAGCCGCGCTTTATCCACTCCAGCATACCCTCTCAGTTCCGCTGCATTCCCGCGTCGGCTGACCAAGCCCGATCGCGCGCGCCAGACTGCGGAGGTGTCTGCGACGAACGGGGGAAACTGCGTTGCCGGGCTCTCCGGTGCACCTGCCAGTTGTGTGCCTCCGTCGCGCGAGAACGCGCTCTCAGTGCCTCTCTCCCACTAAGAGTGTCTGAAATAAGCGCCCGTTAGGGTCTCAGAGCTACAATGCATGCAGACCCCACGTACCGGCCCCGTACGTACAGCGCTTCTCAAGTTTCATGGCGAGACGTCTTTTTTGATGTGTGCTCACTCGCCGCCAAGAAGGGGCTCGCTTGCGCCAGTTTGCACCGTTGATGCACCAGTTTGCACGCAAGCGAGCCCAAACGGGCGACAGGCACTTCCAACTCGCCCAGCGAGCTGAGTGAGCCTCGCCTTTGACCCAAACCGTGTACAAGATACAGTGTAAGTCCACTGGTGCTTTGGAAATGCCTTCGCAACGTCCCGAAAAAAAGTTCTGCAATAAGACCAGTACGACCAGATTGAGTCTTTCTCAGTGGAAAAAGGGTCCCCAAAAGCCTTTCAGAGAAAGTAAGGGGCCGTTGGGCTTCTCACAAGCGTGTTCTCAGGCCTCTGTGCCTCGGAAAGCTCTCATTGTGCTATTTCGGGTGGGATTGCCCAGGGAAGCGTGCTGCATCCGGTGTTTGCGAGCCTTGCCAGGCTCCTGCTTGGCGGGCGAGTGAGCACACATCAAAAAAGACGTCTCGCCATGAAACTTGAGAAGCGCTGTACCCTGCCCTCGGAAACAGCATTATCCGCCGCGTTGCGATTGCGACGCGCCCATCAGACCGCTGCTGCGGCTTCTCACACTAACAAACTCGGCGTTTGATCCCCTCGAAACTCGGAGACACGCCTGATCTGGTGCCTGTCCGCTGTCAGCAGTTTTCGCATCGAACGTCATTTCCGAGCGTTCCAGATTGATTCCAAGCTCCAGACTTCGCGCACAGCATCGCCTCGCTGACTGAAACCGACATGACACATGAGATAGGCCGGCGCGGCCGGCAGCTCGGGGATTTCGCCCGTCCGAGGGTCGCAGCTCGAGGAGCATCGGAGTTCGATTCAACCCGCTCCTCGAGCCCGCCCGCTCGTCACTCGCGCGCACGTCGTTTCCCGGCGCCAGGACGCTGTCTCAGCTCACATAGGACCCTGATTACGTAAGCTACATGCAGGGGCGGAGAGGAGGCGGCCATGCTCAGACCCCCGGGGGGCCGGAAAACGCACCTTGCGATTGCAAACGCGCGCGCGCGCATCAGGCTTCTTCTGCTGCGGCTTCTCACGCTAACAGACCGGCGTTTGATGCCCGCGAAACACGGAGAGGCGAGTGAATTGCGCGGTTTGCGCTTGCGACGGGTTTTCGCTTGGGTATCGTTCTCGCGCTTCCTGAGCCGTTCCCGGCCGAGATTCATGTCGTACGACCGGATGATCAGTAATTCATGTACCCTGAGGCGTGAGACCGCCCGGCGGACCAGGGGTCGGTCAGATACTCGCTCCTCGGAGGGCGGCGGCGCGAAGCCCGGCGGAGTTTCAAGGTGTGTCCCCTGGCCGCCGCTGAACGAGTTTGCTCCCTCCCATTGCTCCACGCACGGAAAGTCCAGGTCTCACACGTGAGGAACATGCTTACGTAAGTGCATAACCTGTTCAAACATGAGAAAGTGTATATTATGCCCGGGATCGGGTCCTGCAGCTGTGGCTGCGTTCTCGTGTTGAAATCGTCGCTCTGCAGCTCGGTCCGTGCGCGCTATCTTTGGCAACTCGTATATGACGTCTCATGACGTCACCTGAGTACCCTGAGACTGCTCCCAGCGCTGGTGGACCACGGGAAACGGGTGCAAGAGCATTGTCTCGGATATATGCACACCTGCTCGAGCGGCGCCCGATCGTTCTTCCGCCGTTGTCTGGGCTCCCACACGTCAATCACCGGCACAGGATTGCTCCGAGAAGCTATGCGCAATGTACCTGAGCTATTTCCGCGAGCGACGGCATTTGCTGGCCCGTTGCTGAGGGACTTCCCCGCCGTGCCGTTGCTAGTTCCGACGGCGTCCACATCGCATCTCTCATGTCATGACCGAGAATCGCATTTGACTGGATCACAGCGCATACACAAGACGTCATTTGCGTCATATGAGAGGGCCTGTGCTTGTTCTGCACCGGGAGTTGCGGATGAAGTTGCTGGATTGGCACCTGCGATGGAATTCCTTGAGCGACCGTGCGACGAATGAATGCACGGCTCTCGCCAACGTTCCCTCTGACATATAAGGCGTTTGTTTTCTAAATGCTGCAAGACGCTGATCCAGGGAACATCGCGGGGAAGTGCTCAGAGCTCAGGTGTTGCAGGTATGTAAACCTGCGTAGCCACAACGAATTCTGGCCAATCTGAAAACCAGCCTTCCGGGGAAGCAGTTCATGAACCTGGCAGTACATCCTCCCGGGGAAGCAGTTCATGAAGTTGTCTCACGTCAAGGTCTGGTTCGTCTTGACCCTATTTGAGTTGCGGCTGTAAGGAAACGATGATTCTGCGCTCAACTCTCGCGACGCGCCGTCACGAGCTGAGAGCGATTGTGGACATCTCAGGAAACGTTTCGAGTGCAATTCTGTACTTCCCCAACGTGGATCTCGCAGGGGAGTGCTAATCGAGCTGCGGAGAACGGGTCTGTTGGGGAGATCCCGGTGGGAAGGTGCTCATGCCGATCTTACGTTGCAACAATCCCGACGCGTTTGGCGACTGAGATACACGCAGTGCCAGCTCTCATGCACTAGAATCGCTGAGAGAACCACGACAGAGTGCGAGAACGCTCTGGCTATACGTTTCGAGTCAACCTCGAGGAGGTGCCGATAGGTTAGTCGCGTACGACCTGTGCGTTCAGCTCAGATAGCCTATGGAATAAGGCTCGGCGGCACGCCCGAGGTTCGGCGCGACCTCTGTCAGACACAGCGCGAGTCGCGTGGCTCAGGGTTCCGAGCATACAAGCTGCTCTGTCATCTCATTGCGTGCAAGAAGCTGCACGATAAAAGGGTCTGATGGGGGCGAAATGACAGAAGCGCAGTTGAACACTGCCCGCTGGCGAAAGTCCGGGCGCGGAGGCCGGAAAATTTTCACCGTTTGTTTGGTCCCCGCTCAGCCCATCTTTCCTTCTTCTCCCACATTTCCACATAAGCCCAAGCTCGTCCCATCCCCCTCGCAAAACCCTTCTCTCTGCGCCCACGCTGGTCGAGCGCGACGGCCCCCAACGCCGTGACAGGTATCTCCGTTCATCACCTCCCCCCGCGTTTTCACTCGCTCATCGTCGTCCCCAGCAGCCATACTGTACATTCCGAGATCCACGGCCGACGAGGCTCGAATCGCTGCCCACGGTGAGTCTGGCGCCGGCCGCGGCATCTATTCCGGCACGCTTTGCTCATGTTTGTCAGCATCCTCTTCCTCTCACCGTCGCCGTCCGGATGCCGGACGCGCTCCCAGCGCCGTCGGCGACATAAACGAGTCGAGGTTAGTCATACGACCGCGCTGGCGCTGTAATTCACGCTGACGGGCTCCTTTTACCGCAGAACGCGCCAGCAACGTTGCGACCGCTGCTACGCCGCCCCATCGCCGCTGCCCGGCCCCGGGCAGCGCTCACGTCTCATATCGCGGGCATGTAGGCCGGAGGACGCGTGCGCGTGCGGCGCGCGCGCTACCCCCATCCAGGTGAGCATCGTTGCCTCGACAACGTCCCCGTCGTCAGGCCAGGCTCGCGGCGCCTCTTTCCGGGCTCGTGGCGGTCTGGCGCGACCGGCGAGCTGACATTGATGCTGATGCTGACGTGCGTTGCAGCTTCAACCCTCCGGCGGCCGAGGAACAAGTCGCGGAGCGACCGCCCGTGATCGGACTCTGCCACGCCGGCGGCTCGTCGCCGTCGCTGCGCGGCTCGACCTCGCCTTCTCTGCGTGCCGACCGGGTCCCCGGATGGAGATGTCCTCCGACGCCGGCGCTGTTCCACTCCCAGACATCGAAGCCCGCGCAATCGTACGTACCTTTCGTATTTCTTTCAGGCCTCGCGCTGATGCTCGTTCCCCACAGATACCCGCGCTAACTTCATGAATGGCCACGGCGAGCAAGGTCAAATTAGGAATCGCTGTTGCCGTTGATGGTATGTCAATTGTTGTTTGTCCGTCCGACGCCGTCTCTGACCTCGCGATTCGACGCAGCTCGTCTCGTTTCACGTCAAGGGCAGCTTGGTGCAACTCTAGGACATGTCCTATGTAGAAGGAAACGAGAGGTGCTGCCAGGTTCGTTCGATTAGTTTGTTTTTCTTCCGCCGGCCTAACAATATTTGCTAGAACTCTCTCGTCTGCGCCGCCCATCCCTCTGCTACCGCCCTCGTCGATGGGAAAGTGGTTCGGGAGTCGGGCCGCGCATGTCAGCCCGCCCCGCCGCTCGTGGTTGGGGGCGGTATGATCCGCCTCCCGGACGTCGGATGTTGGCACACGCCGTCCGCCGACCGCGTCCCAGACGGCCCCCTCGTGGCGCTCGTCAGGTCGGAGCAGGCTGCGGGCGTTGATGCTGGATGCGCGAAACGCGGGGCTTGTAAGGTGCGCTCGTCGTTCCGATTTTTCTTTGCATTTGCTAACGATCTTTGTTAGGCTCACTCTCCTCATGCTACCAACGCCGTCGATGTCATTCAGATCGACGAGGAGCACGACAGTGAGCCGGTAGCCGTACCCACGCCCGCGCGGGCGCTCGCCGTTGGCTCGACATTGCCGCCGGGGATGGTGGTCAACAATCTCTCCGAGACGGAGGCGGAGCGGCTGCGCGGGCTGCATGCGGGTAGTCTGTCTCATGAAGTACCCCGTGCCGAGACGGCGAGTGGTTCTTGTAAGTATCCCTGCTCGCCGGCGCTTGTCATCTTTCCAGCACTAACATCCTTTGCAGTCCCCTTGCTCGTCGCGGGCTCCAATCGCCGGGTGTCACGTGTCCTCACCATCCATGCACGCCCGAGCGCCGACGCCGCGGGGTGCTGAAGCTGCACATCGCCGGGCACGACGTCAAGGTCGTCGTCGGCGGCGGGCCGCTATTATAAATGGTAGTGCTCCTCAATGGTGAAGAGGTTCTGAGAGCTGACTGTTTATTCAATTAGGAATCTATGTTTGCAATGTCGAAGCTGTGCCGTGCGCGTGCGCGAGGCAGCGCGCAATCTTGGTTCGGTCTGTAACACCGGCACCTCGCGCAGGGTCTCGCGCAGTCATCCCGGGCCCGTGCCGAGTCGCAGGCGTCGCTGAAGACGTTCCAAACGCTGGCCGCGCAGCCAACGTTGCGGATACGCGTCCTCGAGGTAAGCTGCGCGATGTGCGTTCCCCGCGGAGGTCAATGCTGATTAAGCATGCAGTGAGCATCGTAGTCGGCCAGCGCCCTCGTCACCGCCGACGTCTCCACCCCCTCGTCATTGCGGAGAACACCAGGGCCGGCGCTTGCGGCCTCGCGCATGGTGATTACGGGCATCGTCCGCGGTCGGGCCGGCGCCTATCCATCCGCGGAAAGGTGTCCTCCACGTCCCCGCCTGTCTGCATGTCTCGTTTAAATAGTATTCCATCCGTATGTAGCACAGAAACGCACTCTCCCCGTGTATCTAGTCCGCAATACACTCATTTCCCCCCGAATCCGTTTTGCCCCAATCGGGCCATGTCTGCTCCAAATCCGGCCGAATTGAAGTCAGCCCCGCGCGAAGAGAAGGCCAAGTGATCAGGTCCCAGTGACGAGCATCTGGGACTGCGTTATCCGCCGTTATCTCAGGTACGGGGGCCGCGATGCAAGATTTGCACGGTGCAAGCATCCACGACTCCTCCCAGAATGGTTACCGGTGCCATTGGGACACCTAACAAGCACCTGTCGATTTTTTTGCGAATGACGTCACTGCCCAGAGAGGTGTCTTTTCAGACTAGGCAAAACTGCTCGGATTCGGCCCAAAGATGGGTTTCTGGATAGGAGCGAGGCACGAGCGGATGGCCAGAAAGTGGTCTGCGCTAGGAATGGAACCAGCACCGACTAGTCCGGTGTGCTTCTCTCATCGCGACTCCCATCTCGTGCTGTTGACACTGTCGACTGCTGCCGTTTGACACTGCATCGAAACGCCAATCCGACCAGCGGAGCTCTTCCATCATGCCCAGCCGCATTATGCGCGATCCGACGGACGATTCGCCTCCGGATTACGAGCACCCAGCCTGGGAGCCCATCTTGACTTCCCTGGGCGGCCCCCGCGATGCTGCGATCCAGAAACTCCTCGAATCGTGGGAACGCACACATAACGCCGCGGTGACCGCATGGAACGAGCAGGTTGAGCGAGACAGAGTCGCGGATGGCGCCCGACTCCGCGCAGAAGCCGAGGCTAGACAGCAAGAGGCCGAGGCCGCGGCCGAAGCCAAGCGCGTTGAGGCAGAGAAGCACAAGCCGAAGGTCCCCGACTACGATCCTAACGCCACGCTGGCGGACAAAGAGACGCACCAGCCATCCGCGTACGCGCGGGAGAAGCTGCGGGAAGTGAAGTATTGCGAGCTCGACTGGTTCTCGCTCGACAAGTGCTCCGAGGCAACCGCTTCGGCCAAGGACACCGATGTGACGTATACGTTAGTCCCAACGAGCGGCGGACAGCTCGGCGTCTCGCAAACTGGCAACTGCCCGACGACGAAGTCGAAGATCATTCCGGACAAGGATCTCACCTACGAGCAGATGAGCCTGGCTCGGAACACGTACCTTCGCATCATGAAGGAGCTCGAGTGGCCGGCTGCCCATGTCAACGCCTTCACGCTGTTCTACTTCGCTCTGGACACCCATCCTCTACGGAACGAGCCGCATGGCGGCGATGTCCTCGTTCGCTACCAAGACGAGGCACGTCTGTCCTGGTTCAAGATGGTCGCGGCAAAGAAAACACCCTTCAACATCGCGATCCTCAACGAGGTCCGCATCGAGAATATTGAGAAGGACATGCTCAAGAAACGGCAGCTCCGGGAGCTGAACGCCCTTTCGGTCCGTTACAAAACTTCCGCGCATTGACACCGGGCTAACAATCGTCGGTCTCTCCCTCTCCGCGTGCACGCACGCCACGTCCCCTCATGCCCCGCGCCGCCTGCGCCATGCCCATGCCCTCCCTTCCACGCTCATGCCCTCGCATTCCCATGCCATGCCCATACATTCTCCGCGCCGCATGCGCCATGCTCATGCTGTTCCCGCGCTGATTGCGGTGAACTTTACCCTGCCCGCACTCTGTGCCATTCCCCATGCCCCATGCTCCCTGCACCACGGCCTACATTCCCCCCACTGCCGTCATGCTGCCCCAATTACTCGCCATTCCACAATCTTCGGCTCGCACGTCTCTTTTTCCATTCCGGGCACTCCGTTTGCGTTCACCGTCCATCCCGCCCGCATGCCCTTCACGTTACTTTTTGCCGCGATTAGCAGGCGCGAAACAGGTCCCGCTCGCCGCCCCGCCTAGCCCGTGGCGGCGGTGCATCAGCGCCTGGGCGCGATTATGACCGCGACTCTCGCGGGATCAGATCCGAGCCGCGCGCGCAAGGCTCGCAACAGCAGCCTTTTCGCGGCGACGCACGCCCTTCGCCCGGCTCCAGCGCGTGCGTCATCTGCCTGGGCCGGCACCGGCACGACGTCCGCCGCTGCAATGCGGCACAGTTCTATGGCACGAGCAAAGAGACCCGTTGCTACCGAGCCGGCACCCGTCTCCACTCCATCACCGTCCACGCCTCCCGCGCTGTGCTCTGCTTCAACTTCAATGTTGGAAAGAGCTGTTCAGGCAGGAACAGCGACGGCACAGAGCACCCGCTTCACGAGTGCTCCGGTTGCGGCTCGTCCGCTCACGGCGCTCAGGAGTGCCCTGTTGGAAAGAGCACGTAAACCATGCACACCACTGGTGGCTGACGCCTGGGAGCGGCAGCTCATCTCGTCTGGTCTCATTTCCCGCTACCCTTTTGTTCCTCTGGGCATTCGCGACGGTTTCTCGCTCGGTTTTCCACACATCTCCCGCACTTTCTCTCCGCTTAATAGTCCAACTGTCGCGCTACACAGCGACAAATTCGAGGCCATTGTGGCCAAAGAATTCGCCGCAGGCCGCTACCTGGGTCCATACACCCGAGTGGAGGTTGAGGCGCTCATCGGACCCTTCCAGTCCTCCCCGCTCTCACTCACGCCAAAGCCACATAAACCCTCGTCTCTACGACTCATTCAGAATCTCTCCTTCCCCCACACTCCCCTTAACGGTGTCTGCTCCATCAACTCCACAATTGACTCGTCTCTCTATCCATGTACATGGGGCTCATTCTCGGTTGTATGTCTGCTCATTTCCTCTCTCCCACCGGGGTCGCAGGCTGCATGTCGTGACATTGCGGAAGCGTTCCGCACCATACCACTGCACCCATCGCAATGGACGGGCGCTGTCGTCCGCCTGTCCAACACGGAAGACCTCCTCGCACTTGACACATGCGACATGTTCGGCTCGCGCTCGGGCCTCGGTGTCCACGGTCACGTCGCCGACGCCGGCACTGATCTCATGCGCCACGAGGGCCTCGGCCCGCTCGTTAAATGGGTCGACGACCACTTCCTGCTGCGCATCCTCGTGCTGTACCTCGAAGAGTACAACGAGCGTCGCCGCGCGGCCCATTCCCGCATCGCGGGCTCCCGTCAGAAAGGCGGACGCACCTGGTTCGTTGGGGGGCACCTCCCAGACGGCTCGTCAGAGGAGTGGGTCGAGGACTTCCAGTTCCCGATACAAGACCACTCCCGCGACTCGCCGCGCAGTGCTGCGGACGCCGCCTTCACATACAACTTCGACGACATCGACCGGTTCTCCGCTCCGCTCGGTTATATCTGGCAGCTCGAGAAGGATTCGCCGTTCGCGAGCTCCTGCATCTACTGCGGGCTCCTGTTCAACCTCGACGCTCGCACGGTCGCACTCGCAGACGCTAAGCGGGAGAAGTACCTTGCCGCCATTGCAACGTTCCGCGAGACGCGTTCGCATGCGCTCGCCGACGTGCAGAAGCTCTATGGCAAGCTGCTTCATACCTGCTTGGTCATCCCCCACGGACGCGCGTTTCTCACCAACCTGGAGGCCTTCATGGGCATCGCACATCGTGATCCGTTCATGCTCCGTACACCACCAAAAGGCACCATCGCCGACCTCGACTGGTGGGTCGAGCAGCTCTCCTCGCCCAAACGCTGCACTCGTCCTATCCCTCAGCCCGTCGAGGTCTTCGACCTCCAGGCTTTCTCCGATGCAAGCTCGGGCTTCGGCGTGGCAATTGTCATTGCCGGTCGGTGGCGTGCCTGGCGACTCAAGTCCAACTGGAAGTCCCAGGGTCGAGACATCCAGTGGGCAGAGGCGGTCGGCTTCGAGCTCCTCGTCCGCTCCATCGTTGGCGCTGGCACTCCCGGCCCCCACTTCAAAGTCTTCGGCGACAACAACGGCGTCGTCGAAGGGTGGTGGAAGCATTCCAGCAAAAATGCAGCTGTCAATCGCGTCTTCAGGAGGATGCACACGCTCCTTGACGAAAGCGGACACACTGTACACACTCGGTGCGTGTACACAGGTCTACATAGAATGCCCGCCCATGACTGCGTACTGACAAGCCCCAGATATGTCACAAGTGCAAGAAACCCAGCGGACGCACCGTCTCGGGGGCGCTACCCTCCCCGTACTCTCCTTCTACCCCCAGTCGCCCTCCCAGAGGACGTCGCACCATTCCTCATCGACTTCGAAACCGACAGCGACGCTGTCGCTCGAGTTACCTATCCCGACAAGCTCATCACCACCGAGGAGCGCGCCAGCCGCCTTGAATACAACCAACGCTTCGAGCGCAGCGGTGACGCACTCTGGCACGACGAGACGTTCTGGTGGGACGTCGCGGCCGACTACTAGGGCCCCCATTCCCGCACGGTCCGCTCGCATGGCCCGTGCACGACCGTACCCGCCACATCTCAATCTTGCACCGTCCCACCTGCGTCCGCACTGTCCGGCTGGCGAAAGGCTGCTCCGCTGGCAACCTGCTAGCCGCACGGCATTCCCACTCGAGTCTGACGACGACCGCGCGCGAGTATTCGCCGTCATGTCCCGAGCTTGGAGAGAATCTACCCTACAGACGTACGGCTCTGGCCTACTAATCTACCACGTCTTTTGCGACAGAAGGGGACTCTCGGAACAGGACCGCGCACCAGCCTCTCGCTCGACGATTGCAGTTTTCATCGCCGACCTTGCCGGTCTCTACTCGCAGTCCGCGATCTCGAACTACGTTGCGGGGCTAGCTGCGTGGCACACGCTTCACAGACTCGAGTGGCGGGCCAGTGAGGCTGAAGTCGATGCGCTGATCAGAGGTGCCGCAAGTCTGGCTCCCTCGCGCGGCAGCCCCCGCCCGCCGTTCACGGTTCAGCTACTTCACACTGTGTTACAACACCTGGTGCAAACGGACCCGCTCGACTGCGCTGTGGCGGCCGCACTCACCACCGGCTTCTGGGGGACGGCGCGACTCGGAGAACTCATGCCAGACGCTCTCGACAAGTTCGGGCCGCAACACCCGACCCCGAGCGGCGTGCGGCGAGATGTAGATCGCGCAAACAACGTTGTCACTGTCATCAGAATCCCCCGCACAAAGTGTGCCCCTGAGGGCGAAGACATCTACTGGGCGTCGCAGCCGGGTTTGGGAGACCCGAGGGCCGCACTGGAACGTCACCTGCGGCTCAACAACCCCGGCGCGCATGACCATCTGTTTGCTTACGCCCACTGCGGGCGTCTCAGACCGCTCACACGCCACACCTTCCAGAAGCGCCTGAAAGCCGCCGGCGACGCGGCGGGCGTGCACATCCCGCCCACGCACAGCATCCGCATCGGATCTACCACCGAGTACCTTCTCCGCGGCATCCCTTTTGATGTCATGCGCGCAAAAGGGCGCTGGAAGAGCGACTCGTTCCTTCGCTACCTGCGCAAGCATGCGGAGATCATGGCGCCTTACATTCAAGCAAACCCGGCGGCGCTAGGAGAGTTCACGCGCATAGCCATGCCACCCGTACGATGAGTGCGTACCTTGCTCCTACGTTCTTCGGGCATCTCGCTCGATGCGTCGCAAGCTCCTACTTACTGGGGATCCTCGCTCACACCTTTCCCCCCCCTCGCAGTGCATTCCGGGCGAGCCGGGAAGCCGCTCTGGCGGCTTTCGCCCGCAACCACTCAAGTCAACAGCCCGATCCATGCGCGATGAGAAGTGACGGCGCAGATGGGTTTCTGGATAGGAGCGAGGCACGAGCGGATGGCCAGAAAGTGGTCTGCGCTAGGAATGGAACCAGCACCGACTAGTCCGGTGTGCTTCTCTCATCGCGACTCCCATCTCGTGCTGTTGACACTGTCGACTGCTGCCGTTTGACACTGCATCGAAACGCCCTCCCTCCCATTCCCCTTTTGCACTGTTTCCTTTTCCTCTACATGTATCCTTTTCTCTGCTGTCTAACGTCCTTTGTGTCTAATCTTACTGGGTTGATCTTTTTCTCCTTTGTTTTTGGTCATTGGGCTCCGATGTTTTGCACTGCTCGTGCGGGGATCCTCGCTCACACCTTTCCCCCCCCCTCGCAGTGCATTCCGGGCGAGCCGGGAAGCCGCCAGAGTCGCAGTGCATTCCGGGCGAGCCGGGAAGCCGCCAGAGTCACACCTTTCCCCCCCCTCGCAGTGCATTCCTCGCAGTGCATTCCGGGCGAGCCGGGAAGCCGCTCTGGCGGCTTTCGCCCGCAACCACTCAAGTCAACAGCCCGATCCATGCGCGATGAGAAGTGACGGCGCAGAGCAACTTTCTCATAGCAAGTAAACACTCCATTTTTCACCATCCCAACACCCACCCGTGCACCCAGCACTCTCAGATAGCACTCTTTCAAGTTCAAAATCACACAATTCAGACAGTAATTCGGTCGAAAACAACTCTATTCGCGCGACTATTTACACGGGCAGTCACGAACGCGCAAAGCAGACAATGGCCACTAGGCAGGACAAAAGAGGGCAGGCAATACGCGAAACCGCTTACTGACCTGGAGATGTGTGACGGGGCGGCCGTTGACGAGGTGGGCGGCGAGGTCGAGGTCGAGCAGGCAGACGCGCATGATGTGGACGTTGTGCAGCCCGGCGACGGGCTCGCCGGTCCACGTGCCGTCCGTGAGCAGCTCGAGGTCGACGAGCGACGCCGTCTGCTCCGCGAGGAACCGCAGCAGGAACCCGTCGAACGCCATGTACCCGCAGAACCGCCGCAGCCTGCCCGTCGTCGTCGTCAGCGCCGGCGAGCAGAAGCGTCCTGACAATGCCATACCTGAACTGCGTCCCCGCCAGGACCCAAGCGAGACCCAGCGCGCGGTCGCCCGCCAGCGTCAGCGTGTGCAGGTTGGGCAGCGCGCGTAAAGCGCGGGCGAGCGTGCGCCAGTACCGCAGCGCGCCGTCGGGAGAGTAAAAGTCGACCTGCTCCCAGTCGGCGTCGTCCGGGTTGTTGTCGCCGAGCACGAGCTGCTGGACGTCCTCCGGCGCGAGCTCGACGCGCGGCACGTCCGTCGTCACGATCGTCAGCTCGCCGACGAGCGCGGCGATGTGCGGCTCGCGCGCGATGAGGTCGCAGAGCAGCGCGACCTCGCGTGGGTGCGAGACGGAGAGGCGGTTGTAGAGATGGCGCTCGGCCTCGTCGCGCAGGGTCTGGCTGACGAGGCACAGCGAGCGCAGCGCCGTCCGGTCCGCGCCTGGATGAAGCTGCGTCACGATCTCGCGGAAGAGCTCAACGGGCACGTTCGCCAGCGCCGGGTCCAGCGTCCGCGACGGGTGCACGAGCATCGTGACAGGCAGTGAGCGTGGGCGGTGGGCAAGAAGCAAGCACCAGCAAACGGCGGACTCGCGGGATCTGCTTTGAGTCCGGCCCGCTTTGATCCGATTTCCCTCCACAAAGCATGCTCCCGAGCGATCGGCGGCTCCACTCACAGCCTGGCGCATACAGCCCGCTCGTCTTTCTCCCCCAAAGTCCCAGCCAGGTCCTGGAAGCACTATCTACTATCAACATGACCCTGCATCCGGAAGCAGAAGGCGTCACCGCCCGGATCTAGATCCTCAGGCTTCGCCAATTCGCAGGCCCCCGGCAAACTCCTATAGAGGTTGTATCTGCCGGGACCCCCAAATCGCCCGCCGCAGGCGCCGCAGGATGTAGGAGCGGGACCCCCAAGTTGAATCTGGGAGCTGATGTTGTATGCGCCGGGACCCCCAAGTTCAAGCTCCTGAAGAGTGACTCGAGACCGTCCCAAGCCGTATTTGTAAGCCTATTGAGGTCTTCAGCGCAGCTCAGACGGCTTCCAGTGAGTGAGGCAATACAGAGTTCTGCTTTTCCTGTCTGACTATCCTTGATATACGTACTATTGTAGCTAATAGCCGAGATACTGGTTGACAGCCGCTCAAACAGCCCCCGCGCAGCGGGCGCTCCCCGGGAGCTTTTTGAGGTTGTAGGTATGCGGGACCCCCAAATTGGAGGCTCTGAGATCCCCTGCCGGGACCCCCAAGTTGGTAGGCCGCTGGATATAACCTCATATGAGGTTTGCCGGGGGCCTCAATTCGCACGACCTGCATGCACGCATAACTGCCCTTTCTCTGCGAGATTCATGTCTCCCCTCATCTCATAGAGCCAAAAACATGAGCAATTTTGCACTATCAATCGCCAGAAACCTATTGACGTCGTCTCCTCATCAGCCCCCTCTTTCCTCGCACCCTCTGAGACATTCCTGCATGAACTCTGTAAATTGTACATCTATCATCCGCACTCATCTTGCAGCGATGCTCTCGGCCGACACGGACACCTGATGCAGCTCCCCTGACGTCCCGTCCTTTGCGTACATCGTCTCCGCCGAGCGCAACGCGTCGCTCATGCCAGCGCCGCGGAAAGCTGCGCCTGCGCGTAGCCACGCTACTTGACAGACGCAGGAGGCCTGAGTAATTTGACGCATTGAGAGCACGCTTTCCAGCTCCCTTGACCCACAAGCCTCAGTGGTTCAGGGCGGGCAAGGCTTCGTGTACAGTACTCATTACTGATCAAAGGGTTCCGTCAGTCCGGGAAGCTTAACCACTCTCCACGCAAAATGTAGCCGCGCACGCGCTGGAGAACATTCTCCCGTGTGCCCCATTGGACTTGGACGGGGTGGGCCAGGCCCTCCAATCCTCCGCGCACCGGTTCACCAGCATCTCGTCCCCGGCTACGCGAGCTCTTGGCGCTACATATCCACGGCGCGCAAATGATCAGCCTACAATGTCTCACGCTCACGCTGTCGGAAAGGGGGCTGTTCCCGGACGTGGAGGTCGACAGGCAACATACGCTTGCGCTTTCGGCGCTGTCGACCGTCACTCTTTTCGCCGACGACGGCGAGGAGCTGGCTGAAGTCAAAACTGAGAACCTCAATCAACTTCTGCATTCTCCGTTTTCTCCTCCTGAGAGGCGGGCGCTCGCGCTCTGAATCGAGCTGGGGAAAATTTATCTGTCGTCGACCCGAGTCCATTCGCCCCTTTTGCCACAGTGCGAGCGAGCCTCCGCGAGTTAGTTGAAATGCCCGTCTCATGCGGTCCATCAGGTTGCGCCGGTCCTACTACTGCCTGTCTCGAAGTGTGCCATCATGATGCTCAAATTGGAGCGGCCGATTCCCCGATGGAGAACTCCGGGAGAGCGTGCACAATAACAGTGTGCCGGCCGTCAGGTAAGGGAGGCACCGGAGGGATGCTTACCAGTCTATTAACAAGGAAAATTGGTTCCGTAGTAACGGTAGTTGTAGACTGGTTGTAGACGCTACATCAGTGACCCCGTCCGCTCCGCCGGAATAAGGGGTCACTGTAGTAGCGTCTGCGTCCCGTAGACTAGGTCGGAGCATTGTGGATTGTGGTACATGAACTCTGAATCGGCACACCTGGACAGTCGAGCGTATGTGAAAGCGTTACCTTACCAAGATCCCTGGTTGCATTCAATCTGCCGAAGTGCACCGCCCAACAGCAACGCCATCCCCGTGAGCCTTGAAGTTTTCGTTACGTGAATCCCGGAGGCATAGTGATGGAATTATGTCCAAAGGCCGAACTATACATGGTAATACCACACCGTCTAATCAATACTATTTGAAGGCGAGGAGGAAGTGTGGAGGAAGGCAGGAGGACTGTCGGAGCTCGAACTTTAACTCAACGGTTCCCATCGAACGACGAGTACAACCTGGGCGCGCCCTGCTTCCTCCAGAGGTCGTCCGTCTTGTCCTGGCTCCTGAAAGTGGGCGAGAATAATGAACTCAGCCTCGCGGACGTCAATGCCGCGACCCACGTCTCAGGTATGCGGCGTATACGATACTGTAGCACCCCGTCTTGGTTTTCCAGGTCCAACCTAGCTCCGTCACGCGCAACGAGACCGCGTTTTGCGTTTCCCCTTTGACTGTCACGGGCGAACCTGATTCTTGACCTTGTCGCCGCTCGCCGCGCAGGTCCATGCTGCTGCATGCGGCCCGTTCAGTCTACATCCTCCAGTCCCCGGAAGACTAGTATTGGGCTCGTTTGCGAGCATGGAGAGTTTCTCACGATGGGCCTGTCCTACTTGCGAGTCTGTGGTCTGCTGCGTCGTTCGGCCTCGCGCATGGCTTGTACGGTGCCCTTTCCCCCCCGGCACGGGCGCTCGAAGTTGTCGTCAAGAGTGCGTGGCGGATTCACCATTGATCGTCCAGTATGCTTGATCGCGCTCGCCAGACACCCGTCGACCGGCCTCCGCGGATGTCTTTAGCGCACGCAACGCGCTGCAGCTACAGTATGTTTTGCTTCATTGCTCCTTCCCTGCACTCCCGCGGAAATAGTCAGCCTGGACGAGGGACGTGCAGAACGTCTACCTCGGGTGTCTGTCTCAGATATGCCTGATGCCAGGGCACAGGGGAACGATGGACTGGATTAATTTCTACGAGTCGGACTCGCCATACGGGGCGAACTTATCTGGACAAATTGGATTTTCTACTTGACCCTGTGGACTGCTTTGATTCGACGCCTGGTGAAAGTAAGAGAGCGCTATGCCGGTCCGTACCATGTCGAGGCAGTGAAGCTCGTCCTCAGGCACAGAGGCGGGACTTGCTTAGCCTTCGTTCTGTCAAGGGCCTGGTTTCGGTACCGTTGATAGTCACATTGGCCGATCGCAGACACTGCAGCTGAACCTAGGCTGTTTCCAGATCTTCCCGTGGTGGCGTATCCGGGCTACGTCTCCCTCCGTAGATTATCTGTCCACGTGGCTTTGACTTCGGCGACGTTCATCACTCACCGCGCTGTGGCACCTGGGCGGGACTGGTAACAGCCGGGCTTCTGTTCGCCGTGCACTGGATGAGAAGATCACACCCACGTGCCAGTGAACCTGTCCCAATGATCCTCCAGGGCCCTCTTTTCAGTGCGATGCGGTGAATGGATCGGAGATGCACATGTGGGGCTGTGCTGAAGACTGTCCTGAGATCGGCGTATCCCATATACATGCAACCAGTCGTGCTTCTGCACCTACAGACACCTCGGTCTCCCGCTTTGCATTGCCCGCGGTCATGTTCATCCCACTCCTCTGGTTTTTACTGCCATGCTGGGCCTTCATCGTCAACGTCACTATTGACGATGGGAACGGCGATGCGCAATCGGGACGCAAGGTCGAATATACTCCCACGTGGGACACTGTGACGGAGCAGGGACAAACTAACGCGACACAAGAGTGGGGCATACACCTATCAAAGGCCCACAATCATACTCTGTACGTTCCATTTGTTCCCAATGACGGTAGTATCCTTGTTCTGAGCCACTCCTGCAGAAGCCAAGCCGGCTATGGCCCTGGCAATGTCACTCTCAGATTCATAGGTAGGTGCATGTGCCATATGGAGTATTATGACAAGACCCACAGCGTTATAGGGACAGCCATATACGTATTCTTCGTGGTCAGGAACGCCGGATTCTTTGGCGACGATCATCTCACCTTCCACCTGGACGGTGGCCAGGAGCCTGTCAGCACCTATAGCCCACACTTCGGCGACTGGCAGTACGATCACTTGGTCTTTCAGCGCGATTCCCTCACGCAGAGGCGTCACGCTCTAACCGTGGAAAGCAATTCCCCCGCTCTGTTCTTTGACTATGCGATTTACACGTATGTCCGATTGATAGGCTTTATGTACCGGCAGGCATCCAGTCCGACTGACAATCACAGGACGGACAACCGCAGCTTTCTAGAGGACCCCTCGGGACCCGTCCCAGATGACCCCTCCGAAGCCGATCCTGTGGGGTTTACACCCTCTCCTAGTGGTCCATCGACAACTCCCGGCACTCTGAAACCGCACCGTGACACGGCGCCGAATCTCGCCAAGATCGTCGTCCCGGTGGTCTGTGGGGCTGCTCTTACTCTCGGCATATTCTGCTGGACGCTTGCCCGGAGACAAAGGCTTCGGCGGAGCCGGGAACACACAACAGCGTGGCAAGAGCCTGAAGGGACGGAGGATCGTGAGGAAGACGCCTCGGCGCTGGCCAGGGCCGACGCGCGCACCGAGAAGGCCGTCACTCCTTACGTTGTACAGCCTCAGTTCGACGAGACACTGGATACCACGGTTCCGAAGCAGCGCCTGATGGACGACGTCTTGGGACCGAAGCAGAGCGACGATACCGGAGGACGCATCGCGCCGTTGCCGGTTCCAGACTTGGATGCGTCGCAGGGGCCGAACACTGGCCGCACGCGCACGGAGGGGGGACCGAAACGGCGTGCAATATTGGAGATGTTGTTGGCGCTCGACCCGTTGAGCCCCGCGCCCCAGGCCAACCTAGCCCGCGATGAGAGCGCCGCAGAGATTAGGGCCGAACTGGAGAGACTGCGTGCTGAGGCTGAGGAAGCCCGGGCCGAAAATGAGATGCTCAGACAGGCCGTCGAGCCACCGCCCTATTCTGATGGCGGGCAGAGCGAGAGAGGAAGCGTTTTGGTCGGTCGAGGGCGACTCTGACCAACTCACATTGCGGAGCATCATCCCGGCGACTTGCATGCGCGGAGAGCCAGATGCTAATACCGTTCCAGTAGCATGGGACATGTTGATGTCTGTCGTATTTTCGAACTGTGATGACTGCCTGTGTTTTTCCACCTGTATATTGATAGTATTTGGCGTAACAAAGGATTGATTTGCTCGTACCAGATTTTGACCATATTGAACGGAGACCCTTGGGCCTTGTGGACGGCGTCGGGCTGCGGCACGAACGAGTCTGGTGGTTCTGAACCTCTGAGACGGATTTGACAGGTAAATATCGAGCACGTACGGGCTCGCTATGGTTCTGTTTTACCGCGATACATAGCACTATTTGAGAACTTCTGAAGAGTTAGCCGGAAGATGCATTTGGTCGGAACGCCGGCGGAAACGTCGGATCTTTCCTCATCCTGATCTCTTTCCACAGTCACTACCGGACGAACTGACCTGTGTGTTCGACGGTCTAAAGCCTGCGCGGCGCCAGAGCCGTTATAATACGATATGCCCGTGCTGCTACTTCCTCCAGAGGTCGTCCTTGTGGTCCTGGACAAGCTCAGCCTGGCGGACATCATCGCCGCGGGCCACGTCTCCCGGGCCTGGCGCATGGCAGCGCGCTCGCACCCGAAGTTTGCCCGAGACATTCTTCTGTCGATCACCAGGGCGTTTGACGGGTCCAGAGGAATTTTATCGGACAGCGCGGTGCATTTCTTTCTTGATCGACTGGCAGCCCTGCCCGGCGGTGCGTTGAACCTGAATATCTATGTCTGCGCCATCGACGACGATGGGTGCGGTGCCTCTGCGAATAGAGTCCGCACGATGGTGGTCCCTGCCCTCAGAGAGTGCCTATCCCGCCTGACCTCCCTGACTCTCCAATGCGACTGCGATCTGATTCCCGACCTCCTGAGTGCTCTCCGCGGCGGTCCCGCCCCGCAGCTCACAGCGTTCAGGTTCCTCTCCACCGACCGAAATGGGAAGACCGCTTCTCTCAAGCCCGAGCTCCCACTTGATCTCTTCGCGGAACGCGCCCCGCTGCTGCGCACGCTGCAAATGGACGGCTGCCAGCTCCCCGCGCATGGCGTGCCAGCGTTTGCCGGCGTCCGCGCTCTCACGCGCTCGGCGGATCGCGCGACCTGGGACGGAGGGCTGTGCGATCTGCAGCCCGCGCGTTTCTTCGCCAATTGCCGGGCATTGGCGGAACTGGCTATCGACTGTCGCTTCTGTCCTCTAAGCGCGGAGTTCTGGGACACGTGCCCTCCTGAGTCTGTGGCGAATCTGCGCCGCCTTGCGGTTGCCCGGAGCTACGAGCCCGAGGACACGGACGTCGTCGTTCGTGCATTGGCGCACTGGCGCACGCCGCCATGGAAGACATCGACGTGCCCGTGCTATCAGTCGACCCTGACATTTCCAGCCTACTGTTCAGGCATATCGACGACAGTGCGACGCTGGAGCTACACATCGTAGAAGAGATGGTGACCGATGACTCGCGCGGGGAACCCACAGTGATCATCCGTTGCTCGGTGCACGCCGCAGGCAAGCGGCGAAGGACGTTCACCCACGATCACGCGCTTCCCTCTTTTATCGACTTCATGTCTGTGAGAAGGGCGCTCAACCCCTGCTGTTCCCGCGCGGCGCACCGCTTCACGAGCATTTCGCTCCCCGGCACATCGGGCGCCTGGCTCTACCTGTCAAACGTCTTCCACGGCGCAGATTTGCTGAATCTGCAGAGGCTGACTTTTACGCTCTCTAAGAGCCTCTTCGGGGACAGCAGGATCTACGCGGACGAAGTTCTCGCCTTTCCCGCGCTGACTACTGTCGAACTCACCGCGGAAGGCACAGACACGGTCCAAGTCGGTATTCACGACGTCAATTACCTTGTGCGCGATGTCTTCCCTATTTGTGAAGGGCGGATGATCGTACTCGAGCTGGTGAACGCATCGCTGATCGGCGACATCAAAGATCTGTCGCGCGTTTTCAGCATTGCGAACGAAGTACCCGAATCGCACTCCTCGGCTCATCCTGAGCTATCCATGTAATCGGTCAGTCGTGGGCTTGCACTATTCATACAACCAGAAGTTCCGTTGCTTCCTACCGGTACCCGTGTATGTCGATATATATCACTTCTAGTTCGCACTGACATGGCGATGTACGACTCGGCGATGCACAAATTGCACAATGGCAGATTTATTTTGATGAACTCGTCGGAGCTACCCGACGGAATCTTCCCCGGCCTTGCTCTTTCCATTATCTTGAAACTGCGAAATCTACCGTCAACACACGCTCTCCACTCACTCGCCGCGCGCGTACTCTGACGCCAAGATGGGCACGCCCCCACTGCCTCCGGAAGTCGTCCGGCTGATCCTGGACGACGTGGATGATCTCAGCCTCTGGGACCTTCTCAGCGCGAGGCATGTCTCCGGCAGCTGGCGCATAGCAGCCCGATCCCACCCGATGTTCGCGCGAGACATTATCCTCCCGCCAGCAGCCACCAGATACGACAACGAAGACGCTCTGTCCGGCGGCAGGGCGAGTCTCTTCCTGGACAGACTCGCCGCGCTGCCAGACGGGAACTTGAACGTGGAAATCTTTGTTCCTTTTGAGGATCGCGATTCTGTAGACCGCGTCCGATCCGTGGTCGCTCCGGCGCTGGGACAATGTCTGCCGCGCCTGGTGTCTTTGACTATCCAGTGCCACCGGGACCTAGTCCCCGACTTCCTGGCCGCTCTCCGTGCCGCGCCCGCGCCGCGGTTGACCTTCTTCAGGTTCGTCACAGCCCCCGGGGATGAGGACGCCGCTCCCTCGCGGCACGTGCTCCCACTCGATCTCTTTGCAAGTCACGCTCCGCTCCTCCATACACTCCACATGGACGCCTGTCAGTTTCCCGCCGCCGCGGTCCCTGCGTTCTCTCGCGTCCGCGTCCTCATGCGCGAGCTGGACGACGTAGCGTGGCACAATGGAGTGCGCGATCTGCATCCCGAGCGCTTCTTCGTCAATTGTCCTGTACTGGAAGAGTTCTACTTCAACGGCGCATTCTGCCCGCTCCTCAGCCTGCATTGGTCCCTCTGTCCCCCGCCGACCGTGGCAAACCTCCGCCATCTCACAGTGGCGGAGGCCGACGAGCCCGAGGACGTCGAAGCGATAGTCCGCGCGCTCGGGCACGCCGCCATGGCGGATGTCGAGGTGCACACGATGAACGTCGGCACCGGCGCGACGGACCTCATGCTCGGGCATCTGGACGACAGCGCGACGCTCGAGCTGGAGCTCGCGTACGTCGCGGAGACGGACCCCTGGGGCCGCGGCCACCGGGACGAGCTCGCGCGGTGCACGGTCTACGACGTGCCACGCACGCGGAGGAGAAGCTTCACGCATGTGCCGCCGAACGGTTCACTGGACTTCGAGTGGGTGGACTGGGCCCTGCAGTCCTCATTCCAGCGCACCGCGCACCGGTTCACGAGCATCACGCTCCCTGGGGACGCGGACTCGTGGCGCTACATATCCACCGCGTTTTACGACGCAAAGTTGCTCAGCATGCAACACCTCACCATCACGCTGTCGGAAGACGGGCTGTTCCCGGACGTGGATGTCGACAGACAGTTTTCGCTTGCGCTACCAGCGCTGACGACCGTCACTCTCGCCGCGGAGGAGGACGAGGAGCCAGTCGAGGTCGACGTGGAAGACCTCAACTACCTTGTGCAGGACATGTTTCCCGCCGCCGCGGGGCGGTCTCTGGCACTTGAGCTGGAGAACGTATCGTTGATCGGAGACATCAAAGACCTGACGGCCGCCTTTAACATCGCCAATGCGAGAGAGGCTGCATAGTTGCATTCCCGTGATCTTTCTCATATCTCTGTAATATCTCGGCACATCACGTTCGGGAGATCGTAGTCACCTTGCTTGAAAGGTCACTCCCATGCCATAATTGAAGCCACACTTTTCTGCTGTTCAAACTCCGCTGTTCCGTTCGGCCCGGTCCCCGACCCTCCTCACTCCTCAGCGCGCTGCGCTTCTACCCTCTGTACTGTAACCCACAAGTCCCAAGCATTTGTGCTTGAATACCCCCTCACTAGGACTTATCCCATGCAGAATCTGACCCACCCGACTTGATTGCGCCCTTCCCGACCTTGATTCCCCACTGGCAGCGGCTCAGTTCCGCAAGTATCCAGGCACTGTGCGGCGATGAAGCGCCTCTTAGCCCCATGCTCGTTCTACAACAACCATTTGGAGCGCACCGTACATCTATGCACCGTGACGGAGCAGTCACTTGCATGTACCGCTGCCGATGCTCGCATCTCACTCGTCCTCAAGACTGAATCACCACATTGTTGACGTGCATACTGGCGAACGCTCTGAGGTCCTAAAACTAAGTGATCGCACCTCCCAGGGTCGAAATTTCCCATTTTGAACCGCTCAATGTCCTGCTGCGCATTCTGGACCCGGATGCCCCAGATGTGACATTGGCTCTACAACGTGGTGCGCAGAGTTGTCTGCTCAAGCACTTACAGCGCTAATTCTGCAAAAGATATCCAAGTGGCCTTGAATTCCCAGTACAAGCAAGGTGTCTGCCGGCGAAGCGCGGCCTCTCGTGAATCATTAGTACTCATCTCCCTTGTATACGCAATAGCAGCTTTTCCTCCTGATTGAGAACGAGAAGCTACAACCTTCTATCGATATCGCTGGCCCGCCACTGCTAAAGGAGACTAAGCGCGAGTAGGTTGCCTGATAAGAGACCTCTCTGTGTCAGCAATCCTGACCTCCCGCCTCTCATTGACGTTCTATGCGGCGGCAGTGCCAGACGGAATGTCGCTCATCCAAGCCGTCATGTCGGCAACATCCCTCCGAGTGGAATTCCCTCCCACTGCCGAGTAATCGGTGCGACGCGAGTCAACCGAGACGCGCCTCCCGCGCTGGCGCAGGTCGGAAGTCGCCTGAGAACCACGGCCGGACCAGCGGCTGCCGGCCGGAGAGGCGGCGGCGCTGCCCGCCAGGTGGCGATCGTGAATATTGGGCAGCGCCTCACTCCGCTGGTCAGGCGCCGCGATTTCTGCGACACGCAGATCTGTGCCGGCGATTGCGAGGAGGGGGTTCAAGAAGTCGTCCAAGGGCCAGAATACTCCGCGCAGCTGTGTCCAGTCTACGCTTTCCGGGGGCGTAAGGGCCGCACTCCACGTCTCTGCTGAGTAGCGCGCAAGCGCAGCAAGGACACGGCAGTGCGGCGTGGGTTCCAGATCTGTCGGGTTCAGCTGGAGGTCGTAATGATAATGGAGCAGCACTATCCTCACGATTGACGCGGCCTCGAGTGCGCAGACACGTTTGGTGTCCCAGTGTGGCTTGAGAGCGCGCAGCCAGACTAATGCCATACCGCACAGCCCAGCTATGAGGTCGCCGCGGAGTTCATCTGCTCTCCGCATGATTGATAATGTGGACACAAGCAGCTTCGTTTTCTTGGCGAGGTCTCCGCTCTCAGTGGGACGAGATATGAGGGTCTCAACCATTTGGAAGACAGCAATGGCAAGATCTGCAAAAGGAATTCGCTCCCTCTCAGCGCACTGCTACACACATGACAGAAGGAGTGCATACTCTGATCAAGGTGGTGCGCGGGACGGTAGTCCAAGCGTACCAGTCTTTCTTGCACTCGGTGCAGACACGCTGCCGCCCACTCGATGGTCGAATGCTCGTCGGCGGCGCGCAGGAACAATTCGATGGCCGTGTTGAGATTAGCGGGATCGAGGCCGTGCCCCCATTCGATTTCGACGAGATAGACCAGCAGCAGCCACTGGGCGCGCTTCATGGAGGACTCGGCATTCGGGTGACCGAGAGTCCTCAGCGACTCGCGCCCGCTGTGCACCGCGGACACCGCGAGAACGTGGTCGATGTTGGTGTACACGGCCGTGTGCCCAGACGCCGGCCTGTCCGGGCCACGGCACTCGCCCCACAGGCAGTGCCAGATCCACACCGGCAGCTCGGTGAGCTCGACCGTCTGGACGAGCCAGGCGAGCGCGCGGAAGGGGTACTTGGCCTGCGAAGGGACGTTGTCCATCACCCTGGTCCATTGTAGGTCGAATGCGAGCCACGAGTGGCCGTGTTCGAAAGCCGATATATACTTGTCGACGAGGCGAAGCAACGACATGCTGCTACGCAGCGCGAGCCAGGCCTGTGGCGACTTGTAGGGACACTGGCTGCGCATGCGAGAGTAGAATCCTCGCGGTCGGAAGTGCATGTCGAGGAACTGAATTAGAGGCAGGAATGTCGTTGTGGCGTAGAAAAATAGTGTGAGCCCGGCGACGACAGTGACCGTGGCAGCGACCATCGTGTTAAGCCGCCACAGCAGCTCCAGGATGCCGATCATGAACAGCACTAGCGCCAGCTGGAGTAGGAGAGGCACGGACGAGACGATCTCGCCGACGCGCCACGAATCAAGACCTTCGAACTTCATCTGGCGGACGCCGAGGGCCTGTTCGTGAGACCTACCGACGTCGCGCTCGTACTCGCGGACCCATTGTTTGCAAAGGATACCAACGAGCGCCGCTGTGAGGCTGAGAGCGAGCGCAAGAAACCAGTATGCGTTGATCCTTGCCGCCGCAGCGTCATACACCCTAGAGATGACGGGAACGGGGCTTGCAATTGTGTGGTTCGGAGCAAGAAGGTTCGCGATCTGGGCTAGCAAGTCGGCGGCCTTCTCGTTGGGGTCATCCTGGAGCCACTGATACGATTCAATGGTGAACGCTGTGACAACAGCGGAGAATAACCCGGCCTACGGGGCTATCAGAGCTGAACTGCCTCCCCCGGAGTTCAACTTACGAAGACCAAGAGTGTATCAATTTGCTCGCGATACGTCTGGCACAGGCCTATGTCGTACTTCTCTACCAGACGGGCGCAATTTTGCCAGGCTTCATTCGTGTTTCCTGGAGGTGCATAACGAAGGTTGGGCTCTGAGGGCGATGGTGGCGTGACGTGAGGCAAGATCTTGCTGCAGGTCAGTACTCGTAAACTGTCCCGAATCCTGGGCCACGTACATCACGTAACTCTCGTAAAGGGACATCGCCCGCATAGTCGTTGTCCACTATCTGGTGCACCTTTGAATGGCCATCAGACTCTTGTGGTAGAATATGGCATCCTGGAAGGCCCTCGATCCGTGCGCAGTGAGCATCGAAGCTCGCGTTGACAGTTCCAGGGACGGCCGTCACAGGGCTGGTATCTTCACCCTCTGATACATCGTCACAAGACAATGCCAGTCCTGCAGGTCCTGTGTGAGGTGTAGAAGTTGTGGGGTCCATCGACGCAGCGTGCTAGAGACCAACGGGAGTTTACAGAACTCCTGGGGCGCCTCGCCCAGTGTCCCTGCGCGATGTCGAAGTCTAACACATCAGTAGACCCGAATGACCGTTGTATTGGGAGCCAGCAGCGCTACCCGAATCTTGGTCTACAAACAGCTCGCCACCCGCCAGCTGTAGGCGGCCAAGTGCGACTATTGGATTCCCCAGGATCACACGGAGATAAAAAATTTCAGGCAGTCCTCCCGTGGAAGGCATGCAACGTCTTACCCGTGCCTAGTAGCAATACGCCGGGACCGTCCAATAGCAAGCTCGTTGAAGCAGTTTAATGAGCGCGGCCCACAGCAAGCAGAAGCGTGTTAACCCGAAAGGGGAGCTGACGCAGGGCATGTTGGGACCACGCCAGCGTTTCGATGGGTCCGCTTGCCCAGATGAGTCTGCAAACGGCGGGTACAGTAGGCCTGCTCCTCTATGCTCAAAACGAGCGTAGATATGAAGCCGCAGATGCGATAGAGTAGCAAGCGGCAGCCCGCGCGCCGAAAAAGACGACGAATTGAAGGTGGGCCGAGTCAAAGGACAGATTGCATCCGGATTAACGTCATTCGGCCATGTCGGACGAGACCTTCGGCGATTTGGCACAGAGCTCAACTTGTCGGCAACGGGCAGCCCGCACGATGAGAAAGAGACCAGGTTCGAGTCCAAGAGCAGCTCCGGATCGTCGGCCCGGATCATTCTTGTATCTTCCCGGGCCGGGATCTTTCCCCATGGCACTTTCGGATTAAAGCATGTTCTTCTCGTAAGTAAGATAAGCACTTTCATTAAGCAAGCGATATCTAGGGTAATACTTGGAAAATACGCGTAAACCATGCTGGTTGCCGGGGAGCGGGGCAGGAGCGCCGGGGTTGACCCGGTTGAGGCATATGACTCCGAGGAGCCTGCCCAGTCCACTATAACGCGCCTCGTGTCCTAATACATCTGATACTCGGTAACGACCCTGCGTCTGATACTCGCGAAGGCGAAGCCGGTATGAGCGGACACGGCGGGATCAGATGACGCATGGGAGCAGTCTGTCATCGACGCTTGACAGTTCGACGTGGAATCATAATCTGCGTGCGTGGAACTGATCTCATGGGTAAAGATTTGAGATGCCTTAGCAATGCCTGCCGAAAATGGGAGGGATCCTCCCTACGCTTCGCGGGACTGAGTCCTGCGAGGTCGCGGGGATCAACAGTCATTTCAAAAATCTCCGTACGCACAAAGGTCGTTGAAATTGTCAATTATTCAGTGAATCGTCACTATTAATACTGACCTTCCTCCTGCCCATGGCAAGCTAGATAAGCTGATAAGAAGGAGAGATTTATTGTGTGAATCCTGATTGACTCCTCGCGATGGAGATCGACTTGCGGATGCCGCAGTCCGCTCCCACGCCTCAGGAACGTACGAGGCCGCAAGCTGGGGGCATCACGCGTGGGACCTGGCAATCAGTACACCCGGCGCAACAGGACGCCAATATAAATACTACTTAAAGCCGTGCGAACCTTCAGCGATCGTCGAGTCTCCCCAGCCAACTCCTCTCACCTCTCATCGCCATGCGCTTCGCATCTCTGCTCGTCGCTTCCGTCAGCATTGCCGTTCCGGCACAGGCATTCATTGCATGGAGCGGCAATGCCTGCGACGGAGACATAGGAGCCATGGTTCCCTGCGACGGGAGCTGCCACAGTTTCGCGGGTCGTCATTCCTTCTGGGTGAGTGGGACTCGGAGGTGTGCCAAGCGCTCGCAATCCTCTGATCTGTCTGTCTGTCTCTCAGGCGCAAGCCGCGCAAAACCAGCCTGCCTGTGTCTCGATGTGGGCGGGCACCGGCTGCACGGGGCAGCGCTTCAACTTCACGAACCAGAAGTACCTGCAGTGCACGGTCAGTGCGGTCTCACGTGTTAGAGCGACAACTCACGATGCCGTCAGAACGTGAACACTGGGACAAACATCCAGTCCTTTCGCTGCTGGAACGGGGGCTGCTCTTGAGCTCGTGTCTGTAGAGAGGCCCAGTGCTGAATTTTGTTCATCTGCGTAATACATCTGTGACTCGTTCCCTGAACCTTAACGTCGCGTCAAGGACCCGCTCAGCATCCTGAGATCGAGAAGCAGGGGCAATTCGGTAAAATCAATGACAAGGTACAAGCAGACAGACGTAATCCCCGGCGCAGGTCTGGATTAATGCGTCGTGCCCACGATCTTGAATCGATTTACGAGCTGAGCCTTGTTATCGATCAAGGAGACGCGGACCAGCTCGACTTCGAGGGTTCGCGCATCCGGAACTCTCCACATGGTATCCACTACGTGGGCGAGAGCTTTCAGGCGGACGTCGACTATTCCTTCTTTGTCGGCGACGAGTCTGACCCTCTTAAGCGATGGGAGTGAAGGAGCGTCCTCCGGATAGCCCTCCAGCCCCGTGAAGAGTCCTAATCGTTCTCCGACGATGACTGTCACCGTCTGCACGCCGGACAGGTCCGCATCGAGAAAGAGGAGGGCCAAGCAGTCCCAGGCGATCTCGGCGTCAGGATGAGAGATACTAGTGATTCGCGGTGCGATGCGCCTGAAACTGGCATCGACGCCTGGCTGCAGTGATCCCTCCAGCTCCCTCATGAACTCGTCGATGAAGTGCGTGAAACACCTCCGGCGCTTGTGCACTGCGTCGATTACCGTACAGCTCAGTGACGGCACGCGATCGTGCCAGGAACACATCTTGAAAGCGCGCGAAAGGTCTAACTCGAGCGCCGCGCTGTCGTCGAGGTGACCGAGCAGGAAATCGGCAGTGCCGGCTTCAACGAGCCCCAGAGGTACGTCAATGCTGGCAGTGTGTGCATGCGAGAGCGCGCGCACTACAGGATCTGTGCATTCGGGCCTTTCGGCCGCGCTCACCGTCAGGTGACGGAGATGGGTTGTGGACGGCGAGGGACATAAGCTCCAATCCTCCTCGTCTAACTCCCTGCAGGAGATGAAGAGCTCTTGCAGCGCCGGACAGCTGACGAAGAAGCGCTCCGGGTGCAAGTCGGGGGATCCGGTCTCAGAGCAGACGATGCAGGTTAGCGAGCGCACCGTAGCGAATGCGGGCACCGCGCTCTCGGGGAACTGGAAGGCATCCATCCGCAGTGTCAGAAGCTGTGGTGCGCAGCCAGCAAAAACTTCGAGCGGGAGGGTCGGTCGTTCGTGTGACTCAGATCGAGTGGGAACAAGGAATTTAAACTCTTTGAGCCTCGGCGCCGGGCTGACGCACAGAGCGGCCGTGAAGTCGGAGAGAAGACACTCGTCGCATTCGACCGTCAATCGAACCAGGCGCGTAAGGGATTGTCTAAGAGCTGGGATGACCGATTGTCTGACGCGGTCCGCGCCGGCGCGTTTGAGCGCCTTCCAGAAGCTGCCGAGCCGGAAAACCAGGTGAAGGTCGTAGCCTGGGCGCGCGCCCAACCTATCCAGGAAAAGCTGCACCGTACCCGTGGAAGGACCGCGCTCGTCCGACATGATGCTAATGTCACGGGAAAACACAGAATGACAGCGAGCGGCCAGGCGCCACGACTGGGAGACGTGACTCGCGCAACAGACGTCTTCGAGTTCGAGGTCGTCCACGTCGTCTAGGATCAGCCGGACTACATCTGCGGGGAGCTGTGGCGCCATATTGGATGCGAAGTATGGGCGTGGCTGACAATGGGCGATGGGGCCTTTATGCTGCTGCGTACCTGGGCTACATTGTCGCCGCGGCAATGATTCACAATCAAAGAGCCTGGCCTTCCCCATTGTGGCTACGGCGCAAGTGGAATGGCTCCTCCAGGCGATACGGCAATTATTTGAGACCCAGGCAGCAATGCTGCCGCTGGTTCGAGATTTAACGTAGCCCGGGTCGACTCTGGGTCGACTGGGAGCCTATAAATAGACGCGCGCGGTAAGCCAGAGAGCACGTGCCAGCTGGTGTGCCATGTAAAAAGGGTGCGCGAGGTGAATAAACAGACGCGCTAATCCAGAAGGAAGCAGCAGGAAGAGTGTCGGAGTTTACACGGGTTTACACTTGCTTCCGCGCCGGGCTTCAGCGCTTCAGCAGAAATCACACTGAAGGCAAATTATATGCAAAAGCAGGAGCCAGCTCAGCGCCTCAGTGTTGCTGATAGCATTGAATCTGATTGAGACGGGAGGAAATTTGACACACAGGCTCTATTGGAGACGGTTGAACCCGACGCTAAAGAGAAGGTACACGAGACACCGGAATTGAGAAGAACCCGCCTTTCCCTGAGTCTCAGCGTGCTCAGTTTCCGAATGCGATGTCCTGGAGCTGACTATTGGGACGATATGAGACGAAGTTCGCAAATCGTAAGGTGGCCGATACTTACACCTGCGGGATCCTGGTGGGACGCCCTCCCTGGGTTGACAGAGTGGTCGGGAAGAGCTGAGTCGCGCACTATAAGGACGTGATCAGCAAGAAAGATGCGGCCAAGGATGATGATTTGGCGTACAGCCTGCTCGATGTCGTTGTGGGTCTTGCCAGCGGGCATGTGCGCCTGTCGCTCCTTCGCCGGCGGGGGAGTGCCCTGGGCGGCAATTTCATCCGCTGTTCCCATGAGGTACGGAGCCAGGAACTCACAATGAGCTCGCTGCAGTCCAGAAGGGAGTTCCTGTTCTGGCCGAGGAGCGACATCTTGGTGAACGCGGCCTGGAAGTTCTTCGCCATCGTGGCCTGGCTCACTGTAAACGCAGTCAGACAAATTTCTGAGGTCGCCATGTGGTCCAGGTAAATGCTCACAAGCGTTCTCCTGCCAGGCGCACGCGGTGCGCGGGTCGCGCGCGAACAGACGGTCAGACAGCAGGCGGAATTCGCCAGCCAGCGGGCTCTGGTCCTCTCCTGTGGGGCAAATGAGACGCGTTCTGGCGCTATGACGCAAGGGGGGTACGAACCAAGGAAGGGTCCGGAGCCGGGGAACATGGTGCCGCGAAGCATGACCTCGAGGAAGACCTGCGAGTCGAAGTCGAACGGCGTGGAGTCGAACGGCGCGCCGAGAACGTCGTCCTCCGGGTCAACACCGGCCTGCGAGGCGACGCTGTGCGACGCGAGGAGATGCACGAGCTCCGCCGGGGTGAAGCCGGCATCAGCCATACGAGCGAAGATCTCTGCAGCGCGAAGGCGTGAGTGCTTTGCTATCTGACATGCGCTGAGAGTTCTCACTCGTCAGGTCATCCTGAGGCTCGGGGACGGTCTTGTCGGGCGCCGGAGCAGTGGCGTTCTTGCGGCCGACGAAAGCCGGCAGCCTCGGGGCTCCCGGGCAGAGAGAGAGGCCGACGGCCGCGCCAAACGTGATGGCGTCGCCGTACGAAATGCCTACGGTGTCCGCGAACCTGTGAGACATGTGAGACTAGATGGATAAGCCCTCAGAGTCACCACTGACGGCTTCAGGAAGCCGGTGATGAAGTCGATGCCCTCGTTGGCAGCTGAAGGCGATCAGACCCGGCTCGTGCAGTGTGTAGCAAACTCACGGTAGGTGAGCTCAACAGGGAACTGGATGATCGAGCCGTCGGCGCCGCCGCCCAAGTTTGAGTGCAGCGAGAAGCCGATGGCGTCGTGGAACGAGATGCGGATGAGCGAATGGACGTTCTGTTGACAGACTCCGAGGAAGCTTCGCGTTACGTCAGCAACGTTGTAACGTCTGCGTGACTCTGAGGCTTACATTTCGTTGATGAAGCGATCGCGGACCTACGAGGGATTAATTATGGCGCGGAGACGAGCCTACAGAGCTACCCACATTGGCCCAGAAGCAGCACTGGGAAAACCAGTCAGTCCAACGCGCCAAGATGCAAGTAGCTGTTGTGGACGTACTTGTTGGTTCTGAACCGTGTGCTTGCCATCGGGGCAGGTAACCGCGGGGGCAGCTAAATGATCGTTATCACAGTCGTTGACCTCGCTCTGAAGAGTCGAGCGCACCGGCCGCGATGCCAGAGAGGGCGAGACCGATGAGAGGGAGGGCAAGCATCGTCGATGAGGTGCAATTCCGCTGTGAGACTTGAGTGAGACTTGTATGTCGTCGCTGGGGGTCCTCATGTTTGCCATTCGAGACATTTTATACCTTGCATAATGGTCCTCCGGCATTGCTGTAAGCTGGGGCGTGAGAGGCTGCCAAGAGCACGTTCACTGCTGCGACCAATCACAAAGCGTGTATTACCACTCATCCAGTGTTGAGCTCACACCAAAACGTAACTCACGTGCGCAAACGACGCTGGCCAAGCCCTTGCGGGCGCACGGTGCCCCGGCAACTTGCAGACTCGTGCGCGAGACACACCCGGGGGGCGGGGAGACCCTTACACCCGGTTTGCAGACATCCAATGGCAAAAACGGATGCGAGGGGAGCGCACGGGAGAGTTGTACCATAACCGCGGCCTCGGACGGCCATGCGCGGCGGAAGCACTCGCAGACGGAAGCTCTCGGATATTCCATGTTCCCACTGCCGTGCGAGCCAATCAGGAAGCCAGGATTTGTCAGTTTTCACTGAAGACATGCCGGCCGGGAGAGAGTCAACGTTACAATGCCCGGGAGCTTCCTCGAGTGATCACTACACACTGCAACACTGCGATCTACCCCTTACGCACCGAGCAACGAAGCATGACTCGTGATACAACCGGTAAGGTGAGACTCACTGCCGAGGACTGCCAAGCTCTCTTTGTAAGATTCATGCAGAAGTCGAGGACGACAACGGCGAACGTCAGCGTTGGCATCGCCCCTATGGGGTGGTGGCAAATACTAGGTACCTCGTCCGAGGCGGATTTGTTCCGGAGCCTCAGCTGCCATTGGCACGCTGGTATATTGGTATTATTATAATATTCACGAGCTCTCCTCCGCGTGCGCCCACAGTCGAGTGTCAGTCGCCCGTCAAGCTTCAAAGCTCCAAGCTTCGAGATCACGGGATGTTGCGAATTAGCTTCCGCGGATGTATTCCCTAACTCGTGCACCGCAGCATGTCACTCTCCCTCTAGCTCAGAGAGAAGCATATACCCATTCTATCATCTCCACCTCCTCTCACAGAGCGGGAACTACTACTACGCCAGGATTATAGAACATGATCATCCAGCCAAATATGGAACAGAGTTGGAACTCCGACCAGTCTCCTGTTCTTCTTCGCCTCCGTCAGCTTCGATTGAGCCAGCCATTCCAGTCCTGGCTTGCTACTCCTCCCCGCGTCTCTGAATGATTACCTGACCGAGGATGTTGTGCGCGTTGGCCAGAGCCAAGGATGACGCGGCGAAACTGAACCAAGCATGCTTTGGCCACGGCATTGCTGTCGGCCACTGTGCGCCGACTCACTCATTGCGCACGCTCACACGAGGAGCACGATCCATATAGAGCCTATCAGCGTATCGACTCTGCTCCTCATCACCATCTGGCCACCCAGACCATCGTAGCTCCGTGTCAGACCTCAGCGCGCAAGGCCCGGATCCGGCCTTCAAGCTCAGATCGACCGAGTTTCGACGCGCCTAAATCTGTGAGGGGCCCTGGTCTACAATAGGGGGATCAGAGGATCACCCCCACTAGGCCTGGCGATCCCTGCTTCCTGAGCGCCTGCCGATCTTTGTCTCGTTGGTTGCACGGTCGAAGTCCGAGGAAGATCGGCCACTTACTTCGCCTTTCGCCCGTCCACGCTGCCTGGATCGTTTAGACTCCCGCATTGCATCGTACGGGCGCACTACAGCCTGGAATACACATGCACGGCGGGGTCCAAGTCCGGGGCCAAAGCCAACGACGTCTTGTCCATTCGGAACTAGCCGCCTGCTGGCATTGGCCTCGAGTTTCGTACCATGCCCCTCCAGCCTGCTCGCTTGCTTTGACCGCTAAGCCTGCAGCCCTTAAAATGCGGGCGGCCCACGCGCCGTCTCATCCCCCAGTCGCCCGTCAACTCTCATTCGCACGACAACCATGACACGCTTCTCGCTGTTCCTCACCGTCGTTTACCTCTTCTCCACTCTCCTTCTCGCTCACGGACACCTCGGCAACGGCGTCAATGCGCTCCATCACCGCTCGCCCACGACCAGCGCGCCAGACGTCCTCCGCAGCCGCCAGCTCACTCGTGAGGAGCTTGTGCGCCGCACAAAACTCGCCGAGGAGAAGCGCACGCAGACTTGCCCCGCGTACGCGCTCTCGCTTCGCCTGTTGCCACCGCCTGACACCCCGTCCTTAGCGCGCCGCTCCCCAGCCAGAGGTGCACCTGCCCGTACGTTCCCTTCCCTTCATAATCGCGCAGGACTTGCTTCTAACTCTCATCTACAGGAACCAGACCTACTGCTCCGGCCTCTGCTACGACTTGAGCAACACCAACTCGCACTGCGGCTCGTGCAACACTGCCTGCGGCGCCGGCAAGACCTGTTGCGGTTCGTCGTGACACCCGAGCTCTACGAGTTGATGCTGACGCGCACTACAGGTGGCTCTTGCAAGAGCCTGCAGACCGACCCGAAAAACTGCGGTGCCTGCGGCCGTTGCTGCCCTCCTGGTAAAATCTGCTGCGGTACGTCTTGCCCTTTTGTTATGCCGCGAGCTACATCCTAATGTCTATCTCAGGCGGCGGGTGTATCGACGCCGGCAGCGACTGCAACAACTGCGGCTCGTGCGGCAACAAGTGCACGGGCGGCAAGAGCTGCTGTGGCGGCCAGTGCAAGAGCTCGTCCGACTTCTCGAGCGATAACAACAACTGTGGCTCGTGAGTCATTCTCTGCCTTTCCTCGCCGTCGTCGGTGCTGACGCAAAGGTTCTAGTTGCGGCAACAAGTGCGGCGCCGGTAAGACATGCTGCGGCGGACAGTGCAAGTCGTCCTCGCTCTTCCAGTCGGACAACAACAACTGCGGCTCGTACGTCCTCTGTCCTTCTCCGCGTCGCGGCGGCGCCTGCTCACCGTTTTCGTCCTCGTCTTCGTCCGCAGGTGCGGCAACAAGTGCGGCAACGGCAAGCAGTGCTGCGGCGGCACCTGCAAGTCGAGCTCCGAGTTCTCGAGCGACTCGAACAACTGCGGCGCGTGCGGCGTCAAGTGCCCGTGGGGCCAGTCGTGCTGCGGCGGCAAGTGCAAGTCCAGCGGCGCGTTCGACAGCGACTGCGACAACTGCGGGTCGTGCGGCAACAAGTGCACCGGCGGCAAGAGCTGCTGTGGCGGCCAGTGCAAGGGCTCGTCCGAGTTCTCCAGCGACAACAACAACTGCGGGTCGTATGTCCTCCGTTTCCCCTTCTTCGTCGTCGCGGGCGCTGACGCGTGGGGAGTACAGGTGCGGCAACAAGTGCGGCGCCGGCAAGACGTGCTGCGGCGGACAGTGCAAGTCGTCCTCGCTCTTCGATTCGGACGCGAACAACTGCGGCTCGTGAGTCTCCCCACCTCTTCCCCGCTGCCCGCAGCTCGGCGCTGACGCCGACGCTCTCCTATAGGTGCGGCAACAAGTGCGGCGCGGGCAAGACGTGCTGCGGCGGCGAGTGCAAGTCGTCGTCGCTCTTCGACTCGGACAGCAACAACTGCGGGCGCTGCGGCAACAAGTGCACGGGCGGCAAGAGTTGCTGCAAGGGCGAGTGCAAGGCCTCCTCCGAGCACAACGACTGCAACAACTGCGGCGCGTGCGTCCCCGTCTCCCCTCGCTCCCTTCGTTCCGCGTTGCTGACTGTGTCTCAGGTGCGGCAACAAGTGCCCGGGCGGCAAGGACTGCTGTGGCGGCCAGTGCAAGGCGCCGGGCGACTTCCTCACGGACAACAACAACTGCGGCTCTTGCGGCACGCGTTGCACGAACGGCAAGACGTGCTGCGGCGGCCGCTGCAAGTCGTCGTACGACTTCAACAGCGACTGCGACAACTGTGGCTCGTGAGTGGTCCTTTTTTGCCACGCCTGTCCCTTTGTCTCACGTCCTCGTAGGTGCGGCAACCAGTGCCCGAAGGGCAAGAGCTGCTCCGGCGGCAAGTGTCGCTGAGCGCGCTCCCCTCCCCACTCCCTTATTCTCTCCCCTCGCTCGCTCTCGGATTCGGATTCGACCCTTCTCTGTATATGATGTACTTCTAGTTGTAGATGTTGACTCGGTGTTTAGCTAGTTGTAAAGAAAAGTCACATAGTCTAGGCTTAGGATACTGGCCTTTTTACTTACTGTATACTAGTTCGAGTAATCAATCTTCACTCGTTTGGACTGGACTTCACTGTCTGTGTCGTTTGTCGACTTCGTCAGACAAGGGATTCCCTTAGACAACCACCTTCGACTAAGGAGAGTCTTTTCTTCGGGAGTATGCATTGTGCCCCGTCTGGGGTTGTCTTCGTGGCAAGCAACGTGCGGGAGTTCTTGCCACTGATTACTGTCAGGGACGCAAGAACGGAAATGGAGCTTCAACCGTACTTTACGTCAATTGTTCCCACTTGAAATCTTATTCGCTGAGAGCCCTTGTCTGGGTCTCTTTGTCGAACAAACGGTTGCCACGCCGGAACCATGTATATATCTTCCGACGTGTCGCTTTGCTGTTCTCACCATCATGTGCAGCCCTAACTCCCTGCCTCTCGTTGCCACTCCCGCCGCGCTATATTCCCCCACGCCATCATACCGCGTCTCTGCCCTCCACCGGACAAGTTCTCGGGTTGATCACTTGTCCGCGCGAGCTGGGATTTGATCTCGATGTCTCTCCAATCTGCTGCGCTTGCCAGCCGACTGTGCTCTGTCCTTGGCTAGATGCCAAGTTCGCGCTGCTTATTAGAAAGCTCATCGACGATCTGCAACTGACGACGCCCCGAACACGAATCTACGTGTATCGCTGCACCAGACGCTGTCTTCCGCTGCTCCGCTGCTGGAGGTGCTGTGCACTCACGGCCGTCAAGCTTGAAGAGTCCTTTCCTGCCTTCGCCAGCGGCTGCGCTCGACAAAGAAGCTCGTATTTTGCTCCGAGCTGCTGGGATCCGAGGGCGCACCGTCACGGTGGCTTGTCTCCAGCGGGTCCACAACGCGACCATAATCGACAACCGCTGCGCCGCGTTCTCGCGTCCTCGAAAGACCGGGAACCCCGCGCAATCCCGCGGCGCGCGGACGTCGCACACGATGCAGTTGCGCGAGCCTCTCAACCGCCGGGGCTTCGTCCTCCCCCGGGCCAGTCTCGTGGCAGCGCTATCTCGGGACTTCGCAACCTGGGCAATTCATGGTGTTAAACGGCTCCACTGGGCTTCAACTTTACGCCTACCAGGGAGACCGTGCTGCACAGAGAGCACGGGAAAGGAAAGAGAGTACGGCGGGCTCACGCGGCGCAGCGCTCGGTCTGCACCAATGTTCATCTTCTCCCTGAATCACACGCGGGCGGCTTGTGCTGTTCATCGACGTATATTTCGCTACAGCGGAGAGACATCAGAGTGATACAGAAAAATGATACAACGAGTGACGGGAGGTGAGTTGATACACGAGGGACAGAACGACGGTAGGGTACACTAATGTACAACCGTCAGAAAAGGAAACCGAAACACTGATTCGGGGTTTCCATCCACTCATTACGAGCGGGAGGGCGCTGTGCAGTCTCCGCTGCACGTGCACGCCGTCTCCTGGACTGTGACGCCACAGTCCTGGAGGACGTCGCACGGGATGCCGGACCTCTCGACGACCTGCTCGACCTCGACGTGCACCTCGAACGCAATCTTCACGGGCTCTCTGAGCCCGAAGTCGAGGGCGGACGGCGAGATGGGCGAGGGGAGCTCGACGTCGCGCTCCTCAGGCGGAACGCTGACGCTGGAGTCGACCACGAGGATCGGCTTGGCTTCAGACGGTTTGGTCTAGAAAGCGAAATGTCAGCATAAACCTATGCTCGAACAAAACAAACACCGAGACAAACGAACCTGGGCGGTGGGGGTGGTGCTGTTCTGGGACATTGCGACTGGGTTGTTAGATACGCGGGGTGGTTGTTGCTGGTTAGCGACGATGGCGAGTGTGAACTTGCGATGGAGATCACTCCCCGCCCTCCGAGGCGCCTTTTTATAGCCGCAGGAAGCGTGAGCGTGGTACATTGATGCACGGTGGTCATTGGCACTGTGGTGCGCGGCGAAGCGACGGCAATCACCGACGCGCGTGGAAGGACCACGCTCGCAACCACTCGCTCATCACGTGTTCAATCCTTCTCGCCTCACCACGGCAATCCGGAGGCAAGTATGCGAGCGTTACAGGCGCGCGAAGCCCTTCGCAGCTGAGTTCAAGGGAAAGGGCGCAGCTTGCCTAGTCGCGAGCGCATGCCAGCTCGAGAGCCCGCGTAACCATCCGCTTCCAAGACCGTGTGCACCTGCAGAGCAAGGCCTTGACATGGGCCCGCGTTGTCGCTGACCGCGGATGCTAGACAAAATCGCGATGCGTCGGAAACCACGGTGATGCGCGTCGCTGGACTCGGCGTTGACGATGTGCACCGCGAGCGCGGGCAACGCTCTCCGGAAATATTCATGTGGTCTATTATAAACGGTGCGGCGGCGAAGTCTATGAGCGTGAATGGACAGCAAAGCGCGAATCGTGTACTGTATCTGTAACCGGACCCAGGCGTGGTTTCTTTTACGAGTCGACCCTTCAAGTTCGGAGAGGACGGACGGTGTCTTCACCGCGTGCCGTACAGCGCGCGGCTGGCGAGTTCGAAGCCGAGGAACGTCGCGCCGTTCGCGAAGGGCGAACTACAAGGCAACAGGGTCAGTGTGGGAGGAGGAATCCGGCCGTAGTGGTGGACGGACCGGATGAGCGTGGGCCCGAGCCCGCGGAGGAAGCCCTTTGCGCCCTCGGCGGCCCAGACTTTGCGCAGGCAGTCGAGCGTGGAGTTGTACTTGCGGCCGCTCGCGGCGTCGAAGCCGTCCGTCTGGATGCGCGACTTGACGACGTCGATGGGGTAGATGACGGCCCACAGCTGCGGCGCGCGCGTCAGCACCCACACAGGTCATGCAAGACGGGCCACGACGCACCGCGTATCCCGCGGCGGCGCCAAAGAGCACGGCCTTGGCGGGCGAGACGTCCTCGCGGCGCATGGAGTGCACGCGCATCTCGCGCTGCATGAGCTTCTCGTACGTGACGAAGTAGATCGCGTACGCGACGCCCTCGCGCCACAGCGTCGGCACCTGGCCCTTGTACACGCCCGCGATGCCGTGCGCGCCCATGATCTTGCGCACCGCGTCGCCCGGCCCCGAGTACAGCCGCGCCTTGTCGCTCTGCGTCTGCAGCCGGATGCGGATGTGCTCCACCGGGCCAGAGACGACGCTGTTCGCCAGGCCCGCCGCGGCGCCGGCGAACGCCAGCTGGCCGCTGCCCAGCGCGTTCACGGACGGGTTGGGATTCCGCGCGGCGAAGTAGCGCTTGAACCACTCGAGCACGCCGAATTGGATCGACACGCACGCGCCGATACCCAGGAGCGGGGACAAGGTGCCCTGTTGTACCCTCAGCCGCCTGTAAACCAAAATAACATAATGACACACCTTGTAGAACGCCAATGGACCCTCGTTCTTGAGGATGTCGCCCGCACAGTGCATGAGGCCACTATACGTTCCCGGCGGCGCCGTTTGCATTCGCTGTTGAACCAGGGTCGCGTTGCCAGTTTTCGGAGCGCCGACCGCACGTCATTGCATCGTGTTTCCACCAAGAAGACAGGTTCCCCGCGGACGAGTCGGACAGAGAGTCGGTTGGTTGAAATGGCGAGTCGGACATCGTTCATTGCGTCGGCACGGCGAGAACCAGTAGCGATGGTTGAAAGCGTCATACAATCCCATGATCACGTGCAGTGGAAGTCCAAGTCGCATCGTGGTTCCAGGAGGGAGGACGAGTTCGCCACGGAAAAGCAGCGAAGTTGTTGCAGTCGCGTGCAGGCAGCCGTCCGTAAGCGCCGCAAGGCAGCCAGGTGCAGCGATTCATGTTCGGGAAACGCGTCATATGATCCCATAATCATGTCCGGGTAGATGTGGAGGGTTCATGGCCCAAAATTAGGAGGAAAACGCGAAGAAAAGGGGACCAGGTCAGCGCGATAAGCAGCGACGAGCCATATCTGCGTACCACTTTGCAAATATCGAACGGCTGGCCGACCAGGACCTGGGCAATACCGCCCGCGGTGCCCGCGGTCAGGTCTTTGATGGTATTCGACATGGCGGGGGCGACGGCAGCGACGACGGTGGGCCTGACCAAGTCAACGGCGGCATTTTTTTCCAAGCAGGGGATTGGCCGACACGTGCTCACGCGTTTGATCCGGCCTTGCAGAGTCAAATCTGGACAGTATGATTGGCCGTCAGTAATCTCACTCGAAGTCGCTGAGAAACTATCGTTGAGGAGGTGAAAAGACTATCACGATGAACCAGCCAAGTCCTATTCGTCTATCATACAGAGATGATCATCTTTTCACTCCCGCGACCCTTGGGTAGACGTCCCCGCGTTTCGGGGCCTCGCTATGGAACGCCATGAGCTCAGGGCAGGAAATCTGGGATCTTGGAATTCAGGACTGGCGCTCCAGGCGCACGTTGTCGAAGTGTGTGTCATGGCTCCGCTCCGACGGAGCGCCGAGCCACAAAACGGGACGCACCGCGCCGCTACTGCTTCCAGAACTTGCCTGGCGGCTTGCATATACCTCTTCGTCGTTATGGGAGACAGGTTCATGCTCTTGTCCGCCGAGTCGGAGCAAGAGCTCAATGGTACGCCTCGCGAGTAGTTAGCGTCGGTGACCGCAGCCAACCCGAGACGCAGAGAAGTGGTATCCCACGCAGACTGGAACGCAGTACAAGGCCAGAGACCAGAGCCCAGCGTGGACTGGCGTACTCAGTTCTCCGGCGGGCGACTGGACCCTCACCTACGACTCGCTGCTCGACCCCGACCCGAGCGTACCAAAGATGACCGGGTTGGAGCCGCGCGTCGCGGTGCTCGTCAAATTCGTGCACCACGACATGCCGGAGCTCGAGCGGTGGTACGAGCTGGAGCATCTGCGGATGCTCAGAGCCGTGCCGGGGTGGATTCGCAGCTGGCGGTACAGGCGCGAGGACGATGACACAGTTGTCCTCGCGCTGCATGAGTATGCGAGCGGGAAATCATTCGAGAGCGAGGAGTTGGAGGCCGCGCGAAGTAGCGAGTGGACGAGGAGGATTGTCGCAGCCGCTGAGGTTATGGAGCGAAGGGTATTCGAGGTTTGGAAGAAGCAGTGAGACGGTAGTACTGTACAGCTCCACGGAATATCAGCAGAACAGTACGAGAGTCGTGGAGCGTAACAGGGGGTAGAATCGGTGCCACCCAGGATAGAAGGCCTGCTCCGTCGGAAGGCCGAACTGTAACCGGGTCGGAGACCGTGCAGCCCCAACTTGTAGAGCTTACCAGCCTATCCCTCACACAGTGATCATACACAATGGCCGACAGGTTCACACTCGTGGAGGGGGCTTCTGAGAGTGAAGTCGATGGTGCGTCTATCGAGCGAACGTGCGACGCAGAGTCCAACAGCGCCGGCCCAGAGAAATGGGACAGAACTCAGCCAGGGACGATATACAAGTCCATTGACGCGCAGCGTCCAGAGTGGATGGGCGTGTTCAGCGCTCCGACGGGCGAATGGACGCTCACGTACGACTCGCTGTCCGACCCAGACCCGACCGTGCCAAAGACGGGCGGGCTCGAACCGCGCGTCGCGGTGCTCGTCAAATTCGTGCACCATGACATGCAGGAGCTCGACCTGTGGTACAAGGAGGAGCATCTGAAGATGCTCAGAGTCGTGCCGGGCTGGATCCGTAGCTGGCGCTACAAGCTGGAGGGCAACGATGCCGTCGTCCTGGCGTTGCACGAGTACACGAGCGAGGAGTCCTTTCAGAGTGCCGAGATCAAGGCCGCTAGGAGCACAGAGTGGCGGCAGCGCATCATGGACTCTGCGGAGCTCGTGGAGAAGAGAGTGCTCCGAGTCTGGAAGAAGCAGTAGGAAGCAGTGACTTCATGTGAAGGTCGTCCTGTAGCCCCAGGATATCTTTGATGTTTCCTTGCACATTTGCGGCGCATTTGAAGAGTCCAGAGCACCTCGTTCCGTCGAAGAGCGATGGTCAAGTGAAAAATGACGTGGCTTTCGAACCCCGATGAACTCTCGTTTTCAACTCCCACCATGGGCACGTGCGGACGCGCGACATACTGGGCCACGCCGACTGGGACAGTTTTCACAGCAAGGAACCTAGAATTTTGCGAGCGGTTGTAGAAGGACCAATTTTGCGAAAGGTGAAAGAAACACGGGAAGAGCTAAAAATGTGCAAGGAGACCAATGATCGAGATTTTACAAAGGGAAAAAGTCCATATCTTGCCTGCAGCGGGGGTCTCAGCATTTTCCGGAAAGAAAAACACAGTCTTCTCTGGATTCGGAAGCATTTCAGATTTTGCGGTTTGGAAAAGTCAAACCTGTGCCGGGCCCGGAGATACCGGAGGGTTTTACCGGCCGGAAGATTCAAAGTTTTGCTTGGTTTGAAACAACCTCGAGAACAATCCCAAATTTTACCATCTATGCACCATTCTCGGTCAAAATTTAGACTTTTCCCAAGTTACTTGAACTTTTCCGACGGTCTGAGTGGTCAGAATGTTCCGACAGGTAAAAGCCGTCCGATATCTCCGGGCCCAGCACAGGTTTGACTTTTCCAAACCGCAAAATCTGAAATGCTTCCGAATCCGGAGAAGACTGTGTTTTTCTTTCCGGAAAATGCTGAGACCCCCGCTGCAGGCAAGATATGGACTTTTTCCCTTTGTAAAATCTCGATCATTGGTCTCCTTGCACATTTTTAGCTCTTCCCGTGTTTCTTTCACCTTCCGCAAAATTGGTCCTTTTACAACCGCTCGCAAAATTCTAGGTTCCTTGCTGTGTTTCCACGTACATGTACTGCCTCGAGGACCGCGTTTGCTACCTGCCGCTACAATTACGATGCCGGCCGACCGGGGAAACCGGCGACGAGTAGAGTCCGCATCGAACAGTTCAGCGCAGGAGTGGCGCCTATTCATCTCTCGGCGCTCGAGGATCCCGCGCGGCTTCGGCTGCGAATCCCCATTTACCTTTGACCTGGCCCCAGCCACTGCATGCAGAACAACCAGCCTGGTCCCTTTGTCGCTCGCCTGGCTTTTGGATAAAAGTCTTGGATAGTCCCCCCTCGCACCTCTCTCCGCACATTATCTCTTTTTACAGCGACGCAGGAAGGCCTTGACTCCTCAGAACCTTTGACCGGGCACGTCGGCCGTCCGGCCATGGCCAAACACGACTTGCCCGCTTGCGAGGTTCTTCGGCGCGCTCAGAGGCGCCGGAGTATCCCAGGACGACCCAGAAATATCCCCACATTGGGGTATAAAAGCTCGACGAGTTCCCCACTCAAAGTCTCATCCACTACAAGAGAATCCTCTCGTCGACAAGCATGCAGATCTCCCTCAACCTCGTCCTCTCTGCCTTCGCCGTCTCGGGCGCCGTCGCGTTCAGCAACTTCGCCGGGTCGTGCAACGGGATCCACCTCTCGGGCACGGAGCCCAACCTCGACCTCGTCGCGACGTGCAACCGCGCGAGCGGCGGGACCGAGACGTCGTCGCTCGCGCTCAACAGCTGCTACACGAACACGAACGGGCAGCTGCACTTCCAGAAGAAGTACGTTCGCAAAGTCTCTGTGAAGGATGGGGCGACGGGGGATGATGCTGACGACGCGTCGCAGTGGCAATGCCTTCCAGTCGTGCCACACTTGCACGCTGAGCGGGACGGACCTCCGCTGCACATGCCAGCGCGTCTCGGGCGCTAGTAGCAGCGACATCGACCTCAGTGAGTATGCGTTCGACCGCCACGTGTTCTCAATTTACCGACCTTCTCAGACGTGAACATCGGCAACAACAACGGCCAGCTCGTCTGCTGAACTCCGAGCGAGCGTTGCTGCAGTCCCATAGTTTGGTACAACCTCATACCGCTGTATACACGACGAATACAGTGAGACCGCCATGCGGTGTTACCTTTGAATGAGGCTGGGGTCTCTCTTACCGAAAGGTCTTCGTGCGCGTTCTCAGATGAAGGTCTGTGGACTACGCCCTGGACGGTGAGAGTCGGTGATACTGTGATTGAGCCGTATAGTCACCACCACGAATCCGGGGCCGTAAAAATCGCAGAAGGATACAACTTGAAGAGCGCCAGGGATATACCCTATTACACTACATGGGACGAGCGATGACGCGGAGAGCGTAGACACTGGATCGATTTCACAACCTGACCCCCTAATAACCTGCCTTCCCCTCCTCTGCGTCGCGCACGCCGCTGGCATTCCCGGCGGACGGCCGTTGGCGTGGTGTCGGCGGCGCGTTGAATGCGTCGAGGATGGGCCCAAATAGGGCGTCGCTCGGCATATAGCCGTACGGGCATGGCTCGACGGACGTCGAGCGAGAGCGGGGCACCTAGTTGAGTAGAAGCGCTCGGTACAGAGCGCCGGGAGAGGAGGCAGGATGGCTCACGTTGCCCGGATTCGCCTTTGGGAATAGGCGCTTGTACGCCAGCTTGATGGCCGCGAGGAGCGTCATCTGGGTGCGCAGGCCTGGGGACGGCGGGGCTGGGGGACTGGCAAAGCAGTTTGCCACCCTTCCTTTTATATTCGCTCGAGGTGTGGTTGTGATGCCAGCCTCGGTTCCAGTTCACAACGTGGTACCTTCCGGAAAAAGCATCACCCTCCGGATCAGGAGCTGGAAGTCGAGCGTGTGGTGCTTCGAATGTTAGCGCTGATTACTAACCCTGACTCGACGCACAGTCTCGCGCGTTCCCCGCGTGAAGTGCCTACTCCTGAGGGAGGCAATAGCAACTTTTGCTCGCTATTGCTGATGAAAACTATCTTTGCGGGCGAAACTCTCCCGCTGCACTCGAGTTGAGCTGGTTCAGTCAGGCCATGGAGCTGATGAGGTAAGATCGAGGTTCTTTCGAAGCTTCCGCGGAGATCCGGCCCGTTCCTTTTTCGCCACCGGCCAACTACAGCCAGCACATCGAATCCTGACCGTCCCTCTGCCGTGGTCACTCAGCGGGGCCTATCGGGTGTCCACGGGGCTCGCTTCGCGCGCAGAGTGTTCACAGGCGTCGGCGCTGCCAGGCGCTGACGTGTCACGCGGGACTGGCGAATCGGAATCACCAACATCCAAACTCAAAAGTACAGGCGCTCGTTATCGCATCTCGTCGTAGGCTGGATCTGAGCTGCATGCTAATGTACAGGTGGTGCATTGACGAGCTCCTGGTAACTCGGAGCCAGAAGAGTGGCATCGACGGGGCCGAGCCGCGCTGACTCGGACCCCATCTTCGCGTTAAAGCCTGTCCACCTCCCAGGGGACAGCTAAAAGTCCTCAGCAATGGTGGGCGACGAATCCAGCCTTTCTTTGTACGTACAGTCGTTGAGTACGTGGTGTCCTGTTGACCTCAGCAGAGCATCAAGTTCAAGCGCCTATGCCCAGCCATTCGCCCAGCTGAGCCCAGGTGCTCTGACCACCTTCGAAGTCTCGACGAACCGGGTGCAGGGCACTATTTTACACGTATACCGCCCGTTCACCATGTCCGCTGTGGTTCGCGTTCGGCTGGATGAAGCGCAGGGCACCACTCTCCGAGTCGCGTCGGGGTCGGAGGCGATACTGAAGCTGTACGACCGCCGGTTCCTGAACAACGTCCGCGAGGAACTCGCCCCTCCCGCGCCATGGAGCCCTGAACGGGACCACGGGTACGCCCAGTGGCTGCAGGATGTCGCGGACGGCAAGGCCCAGGCCGTGGACTTCGACGACGACACCGGATCAGTCTGGACGTACGAGAACCTCTCTGTCGGGTCCCTCGAGGCGTACTTGCAGCACGTAGCACTGCGCATGCATTCCCATGAACTACACGCGTACGGCGTGCTCGAAGAGCTGCAAGGCGACGTGATTCCGCGGCTGTACGGAACCGTCGCTTACAACCACGACAAGACCGCCGTGCCCGGGATTCTCATCGAATACATCCCCGGCCCGACGATGCGCGAGCTCGTCGCGGAGTGGACCGCACGGACGCCCCGCCCGCCGGACGCCGAGCTCGCGAAGATTTGCGACGCGGCGGTGGCCGCCGTGGAGCGCGTCGCACAGTGCGACGCGCTGATCAACCCGGACGTCCGCATCGACAACGTCATCTTCCGCGGCTTCGACGGCGCAGGAGGACACTCCCCGGTCGTGGTGATCGACTTCACAGAGGTGTTCACGCGCGACGGCGAGTCGGACGAGGAGTGGCGCCAGACGAAAGTTGATAACGACGAGGTCGGCGCGATCGGCAAGGCGCTCACGGTCAAGGTCGCGACGAAGGTCGGGCTGGGTATCTGGACGTTCCACCGGATCCTTCCTATTACCGCCTCCCAGCTGCGCAAATAAAACGAATGGGGGCTTGTCTTTTCAATGGGTAAAATTAACAAAGGATTGCAGACAGTGAGTCTCATGTGATGCTGGACATCTAATGGGTGACATAGGACTCAGTGCAGCATGCACTCAGAGCGTCCACAGCTCCCACACACGTAGCGATAACCCGCCTTCCCCTACTCTATCTCTCGCACACCACCACCACAAGCGCCCGCAACGGACGCCGTGGTCGCTGTGGCGCATACAACGCGTCCCCGATTGGCCCGAAAAGCGCGTCGCTGGGCATGTAGTTGGCCTGTAAAATGGTACACCGGGCGGCGAGCGCAAGCGAGGCACCGGGTCGACGAGCCGCCGTCATCCTGCGTTGCTGAGGGGGACTCGAGGGTGTGTGGCACCTCCCGCCGGAGGGCGGGCGTCGCGCGCGCGCCAGCCGGCTCGTTGTCCCTGAGGTGCACCAGGACGGCACAGCGCAGGTACGTGAGCATGCATACCGCTCCCAGGACGTGCGGCCCATCCGAAGCGCTAGGGCGCGAACGGCCCGTCGACCGCCGCCTCCTCCGGGGTGTCACGCCCACAAGCGCGCTGCTGCTTGTCGCATTCGCACTCGGCTGTGTTGTATGCGGCGGAGGCCAGAGCCTGAGATGCGGAGGCATGGGGAGGTGTCGGTACCGCGGTGTGCGCGGCGAAGCGCGGGTCATCCTCGCGTCCCCAGCGGCATGGTTCTGGTGGCGCGTCGTCCACAATAGGCCTGAAGAGCGCATCTCCGGGCATGTACCCATATGGGCACGGCTCGACAGATGCCGAGCGAGAGCGGGGCATCTATTTGAGAGCGTGAGCTGGTCTACGCTCTGCGTGTATGCAGTGAGATTCATCCGGCGAGGCCAGGGTGCAGCAGGACTCACCCATGGCGCGGTGCAGCCGGACCACCATGACGCCGCAGGCATCTGCGATTCTACGACTGGCTGTGACATGTCCGATCAAAGACGCGGGCTCGGGAGAGGCAGACTCCGCCGAGATCTGAGGAGGCGAAAGGCGTCCGCGGTGGTCGAAATTGCTCCCAGGCGCACTCCAGCGTCACAAGCCGCCGGGCGGCCCGAAGGTGATCGATGTTTGACGTTTTCCCAGGCACTGCGCCCGCGCGGTAAGCTCGTCGCATCCGCCCGGCCAGGAAGACGCCATGCAGTCGGAAAGCGACATGAGCGCACGCCAAGGCACTCGACATGCGTCACCACGAGCCTGTGGCGGTTCCGATAGCCAGCGCGCCGTTTCGGGGTCCTCGAAGTCCGTCCCGGCGCGTTCAGAGCAAAGCGCCAGCTCTGGTCGACTGAGATCGCACGCTCTGCCATTTCCTGCAGACACGGGCTTGATGCCCAGCAGCTTGGGCCTGCGGACCCGGGGAACCTCTCGTGCAGCGTCGCGTTCGCCCACTCCTGCTCGGGAAGCTAGCCTGATGGGCGGGCAGAGCGCCGCGACGGTCGTGACTACGTCTGTGACGCTGGAGAACGCCGGCGGCGGCCCCTCGAGCGTATACGCAGTGAGATCGAGGGATACGAGGTGTGGCAGAGGGATGCAGAATGTTGGCAGGCCAGGGAGCACGCTGAAAGCAAAGAGGCGTGCGCAGGCGTGCATGTTGGCGTGAGATGCATATAGCGCGAGGAGGCGAGAAGCCAGCGTGTCGCTACTCATGTCGAGTCGAGGTAGGGGTCGGGACTCTGAGAGGGCAGGGGCAGGTTTATATTCAGTCGGCCTGGGGACAATGAGCACGCGGTGGCGCGCAGGACAAGACGCATTCGATCAAAGAGGACCGAGGTGGCACAGACAGCAACAAGGTTGGCGAAGGCTGCCATTGTCGACGTGACTGTCAGGTCGTTGTCGAATGCACATCTTTCTCGAGCCACGGGTCCAACTCCACCGAGAAGCGCAGATTGGCGGAGATAAGATGAACTCTACGACCGCCACGATTGCTTGAGAGACGACATGGCGGCAGTCGTGACGCAAACTGCGGAGGTGCACGAGACTGCGCGAGACCATGAACAGGGCCCGGGCCGGACGACTCGAGGTCGAGGTGAGCGCGAGCGGCCGTGAGTATTCCTCTGCAAGCTGTATTAGCCGCTCGGCGCACTCATGGTGCATATCGGCCGCGGTGTTGGCTGGGTGGTCATCTAGGGTTCCCGGACTACTTACGACGGCCAGATGAAGAGCCGGCAGCAATTCGGATGTTTCGGAGCGGAGTTTCGGGCGCGGCAGTCGAACACAATTGCAACGGATCAACAGGCTCCGTGCCTATTCAAACAAACCACAACTCTTGCATCGCCGGCCTCATCCGAGTTGGCACTTGTCCCAGCGCCGCCCCACGCGATCTGGCAGTCTGCGGTGCAGTGTAAAATGAACGTTGTCGAGGCCCCGCCGCTGGCTAACGACGACGCGCCCCGCGGGACGTTCGTAATCATCTCCATAGACCCCGTCGCATCTGTCGCCGACTTGGAGGACGATGCAGCTACAGCAGCAGCGTCTAAGCTGCCCCGCGAGAAATACCTGGCCCTAGTTAAATCTGTGTGTGTGTGCGCAATCATTGCTCTCTCTTTCCTGATCGGTACCCTACCATAGCACGATGCCGATCCCTTCGTCCGCTTCGGCGTGCAACCACTAGGCTTTCATCTTATCCCTGTCGGACACGGTCCCCCGGAAGAATTTCCTTATGCATGCCTCCCGGTCTCACCTGGTGCGGTTCGTCCGGACATTGGAAACCCACCGCTGCTCCCCGAACGACCGCTCCCGTGGGACGACTGCTGTCTGCATCTTTTCTCGGGATTCCGCTCTATCATCACCCGTATCCATCTTGCGCCGCCGACCCGTATCAGTGCCATTCCTCAGATTGAACTACTCACAGTTATTAGGGCCCGAAACGCGGCAAGCGCGCGGTGTGCCGAGGAAGAGGAGGGTTCGACTACCGAGAACGACGAAGCGTCATCGGACGAAGAGGCAGACGGGTCCCGACCTGCTTCCCCCACTCCCGCCTGCAGATCGGACGAACCGCGAAAAGACGGGAGTGCTAGTCGCGAGTCTAGCGAGGCACCTGCGACACCGGATCCCGAGTCGTCTGAGCCCTCTGACCACGCCTCGGTTCGGACGACCGAATCAGAGGTCAAGTGGCCTGCCAAGTTGCGCGTACGGTCTGAGCTTTGGCTGGATCCTGCCTCTACGGACGACTTCAAGTCGCCCGATGAGCTCCTCGACGTGGTTGTCGCGCTGAAACAGTACGTACTGTAGACGTCCTATCGCTCCGCGTGACTCTTAACTCACCGTAATCAGAATAGAATCTGAATGGGCAAAACGCAAGGCCGTGGAGCTGCTCGTTGACAAGCCGCGGACTACTGAATGGGCAAATGAAGTGGCAGCGGCCGGGCCGCCCGAGGTCGACGAAGACCGGTATGTTTTCCGCCGTGGCTACTGTAGCCATTGCACTGATCAGTGTCCTTCTAGTGAGCGAGATAATCTTCTCCCGCAGTCGGATGACGACTTGGTTCTGCCTGAGGACGCCGTTGACGAACAGTTGGGAAAGGGTGAGTCAACGACTACACCATGTTTCGCATTTGACCTCCCTGCCACCGTGTCATCAGAAATCGCATCGCCCAGTGGTCCCAAGGAAGCGATCGATCAACGATCGCTTCCGGGGAAGCGCACCCGGCTCAGTGAGATTTACGGTAATCCTATACTGGACCCCGTATGCTGACTGTGACTTTCGCAGAATTCCTTTCCCGTACGTTCTCAGGCCCGACTCCCACGCTGGGGGACCAGCTCTCATCGTTTCTCCTATTAGAGAACATTGCGAAGCCTGTCAGACGATTGACAATGCTCATGTTCAACCTTCCGCGGAAGGCTGTTTGAATTGCTCGCATTCCCTTGTTCTTTTCTTCTTCCCGTCCACGGGGGAACCGTTAACAAACACAGCCATTGACCCGGGGAGAGTTGCAGGTTCGTTCTGAATGGCATCCTGTATGTTACCAATGCTGTTGTCCTTACAATTGGCACTATATGTCCTTGCTTTCTACTACAGACGATGCCTGCGACGAGCAGGATCCAGGACTCAGTGCGCAGACTGAGACTCGGGGGGAACAACATCCGCGCGGGTATTGACTAGGCGGATATTGAGCAAAGACCCGTACCCAATCCGGGACACAGACAAAACCCACGATAAGTAGTACGCCCTCCCATCCTCTATGTTGCGCACGCCGCTTGCGTTCCCAGCAGCCGTCCGCGTGCGTGGTTCCGGCGACGCGTAATACGCCCGAAGAGCGCATCGAGCCTGGGCAGGTTTCCGGTCTGTTCCAGGGGGTCGAGCGCCGTGAGGACGATCCGGGCGAGGGAGCGGCACGGTGTCTCAGCGGCGCCGCCGATCTATACATTGCTCATACATGGCGTTCACACACGACGGCGCGGGCGCGGGTGCGGGCGTGGGCGTGGGCAGACAGCTCGACGCGCGCCGACATTGCCGGACACATTGCCGTCGTCATCAATGTCGATCTTGAAGCGCTCCTCGAGGAACGATAAGTATGTTCTCCTCCCTGAACGCGGGGAAGGACCGGTCAGCGCGGACGAGGCGCACGACTTGGGCACGGGCGTCACGGTGTCGTCCATCAGCCGCAGATTCTCGTACGTCCAGCGCCGGGACGCGCCCAATTCGAGGCTCGAGCTCCGCGAGGTTGTTCGGGAACTCCGCGGCGAACGCGCCGGACCTTGCCGGCGCGCAGCGGCGCTTGGGCTTCCAAAGCGCGCGGAGGAGGGACTTGAACACGGCGTTGAGGATCGCTTGCGGCGCGAGCATGACGGTGATCGCGCGCGCTATGCCGCGTCCGTCGCGCGTAGCGTAACGTCGCCCTCCGACGTCGAGCGCGATGTCCCCCAAAGCGCACCAGCCGGAGGACGGCGCGTTCTCGCGGTCATACACCATCTCGAGGCTCCTGAGCGCGGTCTTGCCGAACGCGGTTGACCTCGGGCGACTTCGGCTGTCTTCGAGGTTCAGATCGATGAGCAGGGCGCGCGTGCTGGGTCGACCCCCGAGATTTGTCCGCCCCCCTGGCGAGCCGTGTGGGGGGAGCAGCAACGGGATGACGGGCTCCGGGACTCCTGCATGCTGGATGAACGGGACGTTGAGAAATTTGCCACGGACCCGGCCAGTCGAACCGGCCTCCAGTGCCACGCCCACGCATGCAGCGGCCGTCGGTTTCCCGAGTAGAGGGGCATCGCAGAGGAGCTCCCTGCCGTGGCACGAGGCGCCTGCACGGTTGAAGGATGCGGGCAGCCGTTGTCGAAGCGCCGGGGCGGGGCACCGTGTGAGGGTGTGCAGGTTCACTCCACAGCCGGCGCCACCTCCCACCCAGCGACGGAGTGGTCAGCGGTGCAACGAGGTCCACTGGGCCTTTGAAGTTCATCCACTGCAAGCGATCGTCCAGCCGCACCGTGACGCCTTGCCCGCAGAGCCCAACTGCGGTCTCGTGCAGAGTCGCGTTCCATTCCGGCTCGGCGGCGACGGGCAGAGCGCCGCGACAGTTGCAGAACGCCCTCGAGGCCATACGCGGTGAGGTCAAGGGACACGACGTGGGACGGCGGGATGCAGCGCATGGGCAGGCCAAGGAGCACGCTGAAGGCGAAGAAATGCGCGCGCAGGCGTGGGTGTTGGCGTGGGATGCATATAGCGCGAAGGCAGTATTCGGCGTTTCTACACATGTCGGGTTGAGGGGGGCAGGGGCAGGTTTATATTCGGTCGGCTCGGCCATGGGAACAATGAGCAGGCCGTGCCACGCACACAGGACAAGACGCAAGAGCGCGGAGGTGGCACGTTCGAGGACAAGGTTGGTGAAGGCCGCCATTGTCGGCATGACCGGAAGATTGATCCCAGACCGCAAGCGATACGTCTTTCTCGAGCTGAGGGTCCAGCTTTACTGAAAAGCGCAGAATGCGTGAACAAGACGTTGGCGCCTAGGTCCATTCGAGGCGCAAGACGGCCAGACGGAGAGCGCCTGCAAGAGCGCGTTTGATACAGCAGGGCCCGATGTGGCGCCGTCAGGACTGGCGCCTAGAAGTGCCCCGCCACCGGTGGCGACTGGGCGCGCGCGACGCCATTGTCAGACAGCTTGGGTGGAACGACACCAGCGGCGTCTGCAGTGAACACGCGGATGCGCAGGAGAACGCGACGCAGGGCGCAAGGGAGTGAATAAGTTACAGCCTACAACAACGCTACGTACACGGTGAATCGCTCCTACTCCTTGAGCAGCGGCTTGCCCTCCTCCTCGGCGGCCTCGGTCCGCTCCTCAACCTCGCGACGGTTCCTACGCCCCCCGCGCCCGCGGCGCACGAGCCGGCGCACGCGGCGCGAGACCGTGAACAGGACGCCGGCGCCGAGGACGACGGCCAGGAGGCCCACCACGCCGATGACGAACGGCGAGCAGTTGCCGAAGAGGTCGTCTGCGGACGCCGACTCGGGCACGGCGATGTGTTCGAGGTGCTCGACAGGCGGGACGGGTGCTATGGGCGGGATGGGTGCGATTGGTGCGATGGGTGCGATGGGTGCGATGGGAGGAATGGGAGGGATCGTGGGCTGCGCGCCGGGGCTGTGCGTGGCGGTTAGTAGAGGCAAGGTGAGTGCGGCATGCGTTGGGCTGCGTACACGAAGTTGTGGGTGACGACGAAGCCGCCAGGCCGGCTCGGCTGCGGCACGTCCTTCTCTCTGCGCTGGACGTCAGCGGCGCCGGGCGCGAAGGTCCGTGAGCACGTACAACGACGGGTCGGTGACGGCGAAGAAGTCGACGCTGGCGAGCGTGCCCTTGACGGCGTCGGCGGTGAACTCGAGCACGTGCTTGCCGAACCGCAGCCCGGTCGCTCTGCAGCGATGTCTTGAGCTCAAACAAACCCATACATACGGGCTGCAGCTGGGTGCGCACCTGAAGATGCCCGTCACGCCGCCGCCGAGCCGCTCGTTCGTGATGCCCCAGGTGAACGGCTTGCGCTCGCCGCCGTCGACGGCGTACGTCCCGTTCGCGCCGTTCTCGATCCGCAGGCCATAGAACGTTATGCTCGTGCCTGGATATCTGAGTTAGAACTGCACGTCCACTCAGAAGGGGCGTGCCTTGGAACTCGACGCGACAGGACGCGGGCGAGTCAATCGCGACCATCCGCCCGCCGTGGTAGTCGTTGCCGTCGACGGCCCACCTGCGCCACTGCATCAGACACCGCTGCCCTGGCTTCGCTTCGTTGGGCGCGCACCATGAGTCCATGTGCTGGCAATTCTCGAGGCCGGCGCAGGTCAGCGCGCCGGGCGCCGGCGAGCACTGCACGCGCGCGTCGGACTCCTCGAACGTCACGATGGGCTCGACGAAGCTGGCGCCGGCGAGCGACGACGCGAATAGGGCTGTGAGTAATGTGCGGGTCGTTGTGGAATGCATGGCAAGGTGACACTGAAACGGCGAAGGTGAAGCGGTGGCGTGGCGCCGGCCGGAAGCGGCGCTATCTCCGCGGAGGCTTCGAAACAACACCGATCGTGGTTTTTGAGAAGCGCCGCAGACTCACTTGCAAACGCCTGGAGAAGTGAGTTCCGTATTGAATTGTGCTCTCCGTCAGTTCTCTTTCTGTCGGTTGACAAATCGTACTGCAAGGCGCGCCAGAACGGACTCAGGGTCCCGCATGATCCGGCGAACAGTCGAAGCACCACGCTTCAAGCTCCGAATGCAGGTGCTGTTCTGCCGGCAAGCACCACGACCATCACAACCACGCGTCGCGAGCCGAGGGGCTATAAATCCGGGGCCCCTGGGTCAGACCGCCCCTCCGCCCACCCATCCCCACCGCACCACACAACCTGAAGGATGACCGCCCTCGCCGCGCTCAAACTCGTCCTGCGGCGCATCTTCCCCAAGTCCAAGCGCGAAGTCGTACGCTCTGCTTCTCTCATTCTCAGTCACCGTACAATGTAGCTGACGGAGAGGGTGGTGGTCAGATGCTCCGCTCGCGCTCGGTGTCGCTGGAGCCGTGCGCTTACGGATACGTTCCGAGTGATACGCTGTTTACGCCGATCATTGAGGCGTTTAACGCCCCGCCTGAGCCGCCCCTGTCGGGGAACGCGAGCGGCGTGCGGCGTATGGAGGAGGGTAGGGCGGGATACTATTAGACTCAACTCATCTGCTCTCATCGTTTGCGCTCTGTCCTATGTATGTACTCGTCGTTTCCCTCGGTCGTGTTGTATCACCCACTGTCGTTTCAACCTGTCCCTCCGGTCGTGACATCCCAATAGAAGAATCTCTCGGAAATGTTTGACGACCCAGCTTCAAAATCAAACTGCGTGTTATATCGCTCCAACTCCCAGAATTGACCGGAGTTCCACATCCACTGGCTCCCGGACGACCTGGGAGAGGACGTTGTTCTTATTCGGACTCCGATTTGCGACCGCCTTCTCTCCTCTCCGGGACGCCGCACAACCGCCCGCCTGCCTGGTTCGATACCCCTCTCTAAGCTATGTCCCCTATCTCTTGGTGACCCCGCGCTCGGAGATGCGTTGCCTCCCCTCCTCCTTGCAAGCCGCACCGCCAGGATGACGAGCTTTGGACGAGCTGACCCGCCAGGCTCTGGTGTCTTAGACTGACGCACCTGTATTGTGCTCCCTGGCCTTCCCTGTACCGTACGACGTCGTTCCAGCCTTCATCGGTGTTTTTATTGGGCCTGCGTCGTTCTCCTGCGCTGCGTTGACTGCTCCGGATCCCTTTCCGTCATCCGGACTCCCCTGCAAATATTCCCGCGCTCTCGTCCGCCCGCATTTTGTTGGCTCTGGGTCCTACGTTTTAGGCACGGATGCTTTGTCTGCGACGGGCCCGTATACAAAGTCCAGATGGCTCGCATTCACCTGTGGTCGGTCTCCCGCGCTTAGCTTATCTCCTCACAACGGGCTATGCATGTCGTGAAGCAGCCGCTGCCGTCATGTGGGGAAGGATATCGGCACGATATCCGTGGACTACGCGCACGGAGCGCCCGTCCCGATCGTGCCACCGCTTCCTTTGTTTCTCTCGCAGTATATAGACACTGCCGCACACGGCCCTGTTGCTCGCCTTTTTGTCGACTCGCTCACGCACTGGAGTCTCCGCTGGGATCTCGCTTTCCGTCGACGGCCCGTCGCCGCGCGTCATGCGGTCCCACCACCTGCCGGGTGCTCGAGACGCCACCAGCACCCTCATCGTCCTGTACGCTTGTGATTCGCGGTTGCCGCCAACGGTCGCGGCGATTCCGCCACAATACGAACTACTTTATCCATGAATCCCAATTCATGCACGCTGCCGAGCCGCCAAACGAGCTACTCCTGCCACCTGTGTCAGTCGAGTCCGCGTCAGCGCCATCAGTCTCACCTGCTGTCATACATTCCCCCGTCGAGCCAGCGCACGCGAGCTTGGCCGTCGGGTCACCGTACCGTTTTCTGTCGCATTCTGCATTGTTCCCGGCCGGCCAGCCCCCGCCAGCCCGTCCAAACACTGACCCGAGGGCGAACGCTATACCGCCCGATGCCTCATCCCTCCCTCGTGTCAAATCCTCTCTCTCATACAGCGCTTGGGAGTTCTTTCTGCGCGACTACCCGGATCGTTCCTTTGTGGATAGTTTGCTCCACATCGTCGAGCACGGCTGCCGGATTGGTTTTTCTGGCCCTCAGCGCGGGGGAACCGCCCCCAATCTTCCGTCCGCTCTAGAGCACGATTCCTTCGTGTCCCAGGCCATCAGTGACATGTGCGCATCCGGTGCAGCGCACGGACCATACTCTTCGCCGCCGCTGCCCCAATTTCGTGCGTCCCCACTTGGATGCATTACTCGGAGACGATCCGGAAAGCAGAGGCTAATTAACCATCTTTCTTGGCCTCCTGGATCGTCCGTGAATGATGGCATCCCCGACAGCGAGGCTAGCATCATGTACGAACGCTTTGATGCTGCTGTCCGGGATGTCCGCGCATCCGGACCTGGCTCTCTGCTTGCTAAACTAGACCTGAAGAGCGCCTTCCACCACATACCTATCTCCCCACTTGACTGGCACCACATGGGTTGGGGATGGTCCGGTTACCTCTATCATGCTGTCGTTCTGATCTTTGGCCTGCGCTCCGCTCCGTACATCTTCAATCTATTTGCGGAAGCCTTGCACTGGATCATCCAGAGACACATCCCGTCCCGCCTTCGTCACTATCTTGACGATTTTCTGCCCATATTCCCGCCGACTACAGACATTCCATTCGCCACAGCTGCCATCGAGTGGATTCTCTCACTGGGTCATACACTCGGCCTGCGGTTCCAGGAGGAGAAGACAGTCTGGCCAACAACTCGCCTGGAATTCCTTGGCCTTGAGATCGATACCATCTCCATGCAGGCTCGTCTCCCTCGGGACAAACTCGCATATCTGCAGGAACTGCTGCAAGGTTGGAGAACACGTCGCCGGTGCTCCTTGAAGCAGCTTCAGGAGCTCACTGGTTATCTCCATTTCGCGGCTCAGGTTGTCCCTTACTCACGTGCTTTCATCCGACGGCTTGACTCATTTGCCGCCTCTTTTCGTGATCGACCATTCGCTCTGCGGCATGTTCCTGCGTCTGCTCAGGCAGATCTCCGCTGGTGGGAGATTTACGCCGCTCGCTGGAACGGCATTTGCATCATTACTGCGCCAGGCCCCACTCAACATGTTCACACTGACGCCAGCGGATCTAAAGGTCTTGGTGGCTGGCATCAGGATTCATGGTTCTCGACACGTACTCCGCGTCGACTTCGTTCGCGGCACATCCAGGTCAAAGAGATGTACGCCGTTATCCAGGCTGTACTTCGCTGGGGCCATTTATGGTCCCATTGCCACATCATCTTCTCCGTCGACAACACCGTTGTCCATGAGACGCTCACCACTCATTCATGCCGCAGCAGCGACCTCATGCACCATTTCCGACTCTTGACGCAGCTGGCAGCCATGCTCCACTTCACATTCTCATCTCGTTGGCTAGCATCTGAGGACAACGCTATAGCCGATGCAGCTTCGCGATACCAATTCCAGCGGATGTTCGAGCTTGCGCCACACCTTGCCCGCGTTCCAACGGCGTCCAACCCGGAGCTTCTACAACTGAAGCGCCAGCTTTGCGGCTCACTCTGTCCTGATATCCCTCATCCGTCTCTGCAGCTACAATGGCCGCTGACTCTGGGGGCGCTGCTCATCTTCGCTATTGATCCTACGGACCTGCGCTTGCTGTCAGTGGCTTGAGCCGCCCCCCAGCGGTGGCGAGAGTGCGCGGGCGTCATGCAATCCATTGCCATGCCCATCACACCTCGCCTGAGTCTCTCTCCCCTCTCACGAGCGCAGGCACGCGTAGTGGGAAGGATATCGGCACGATATCCGTGGACTACGCGCACGGAGCGCCCGTCCCGATCGTGCCACCGCTTCCTTTGTTTCTCTCGCAGTATATAGACACTGCCGCACACGGCCCTGTTGCTCGCCTTTTTGTCGACTCGCTCACGCACTGGAGTCTCCGCTGGGATCTCGCCCTCCCTCCTCGTCCCTTGGATTTTCCTCTTCCTGTGCATTCTCGTTTTGTTGTTTCAGTTGTATGCTAGCGCTGGCTTGAGCCGCCCCCCAGCGGTGGCGAGAGTGCGCGGGCGTCATGCAATCCATTGCCATGCCCCCAGCGGTGGCGAGAGTGCGCGGGCGTCATGCAATCCATTGCCATGCCCATCACACCTCGCCTGAGTCTCTCTCCCCTCTCACGAGCGCAGGCACGCGTAGTCGGTGTATCTCCCCATCTGCTGCCATGCAGGGCTTAAGGACAGGTGATAAAGTCCCGTCTTCATTCTGATAGGCTCGACAGCCTGGACCTCGACCGTACTGCGGACGGTGAGAGACGAATACCAGGAGGTGACGGGGCGGACATGCTTCTGCGGCTGCCCGAGGACAGATCATAGCAGTCTTGGTGCTGGGTGATGGTATCCGACGGTCCTTATCTGCGCCAGGCCCGTGGACAGTTCGGGCAAGGATGCTCGCGATGGCCTGCTCGATTTATGTAACTGTGGCAAATCATGCAGCGCAACTCTGTCTCCTCAGTGCACCGGCATTGCGTCTCAGCGTCCAATAGGAACTCGTATCCGTTATACACTGTGCGACAGCCCGGGCTCATTCCTCACTCGTCGAGCTCTACGTCCACCGGCGAGCGCAGGAGACAAAGATCACGAGCCGGCCAACGCGTCCAGTATTCCTGCGAAGCGAAGCGTTGGTAAACAGCAGAGAAAACTCTAGGTCTATTGATGATACATTCCAGACTATGAACGAGAGGGGTCTATGTCCAGTTCCTCATGGCACAACAAACACCGGTCCCCGGGCGAGTTGTCAAAGGTCTGTCCTGGCAGTGCCACTCCACGAAAGAGTGAGCCATCCGATCTCTTCAAGCAGTCCGGTAGTGTGTACTCTCACCTGATATCATTCACCGGCGGCGACCCGCCTCCTTGCTGAGGTCGGCGAGGACCTGCCAGTGGTGGATGCTCGGGATGGTTTTGTACCGAATCGCTAGGGCGGGCGGGTTCTGGAGGATCTTCCGGTTCTCCTTGTAGATGCGGACGTGGTAGTGGCCGTCGTGCCCCGTGAAGGTGTAGAGGCACCAGTGGAACCCTTTCTCCTTCAAGTTGGTGAGCGACTTGTTGTCGCCGTGGATGCGCTGCCAGTGCGTCTGCCCAGCGCCGGCCGGCCAGGCCAACGCGACGTTGGCAAGTTCGTGCGTACATGCCAGCCTGCGGCTAGTATATGGGCCATGGAGCGTGTCGCGCAGTTCGAGACGGCGAGTAACCGTGACGCCCGCATCAACGGCGTCGTATTCCGCGGCTTCGATGACGCAGGAGTGTGATCTCCTGTCCTGGAACTAATTTTCGTAATGCCACACATATCGTAACCCGATGAACTCGTTCAGCTTGTGTCTCCCGGCCTCCGGGTTCGTGAACCGACGTCGAAGGGACGGCACAGGAACTGAGGTTAATGTCTGCGTCTTATTGTCTAATATTGTCTAATACTCTAGCGGTTCATTTGACATCGTTAGATCCCCCTGGGGCGTAACCCACGGTGCGTCCAAATGCCCACCCCAACCGGGTTCCTGACCTTCACCGTGAGAGGTAGGCCGATAGCTCCGATTTCGTCGACGTCCTTCTTCCACTGGCGCCAGTCGTCGTCCGGCTCGTCGGCGCGCACGAAGGTCTCCGTGAAGTCGATGATCACGACCGGGGAGCGCCCCGCGGCGTCGTCGAAGCCGCGGAAGATGACGTTGTCGATGCGCACGTCGACGTTGATCAGCGTGTCGGACTGCGCGAGGCGCTCGACGGTGCTGACCGCAGCGTCGCACGCGCGCGCCAGCTCGGCGTCCGGCAGACGGGGTGTCCGCGCGGTCCACGTCGCAACGAGCTCGCGCATCGTCGGGCCCGGGACGTGCTCGAGGAGAATCCCGGGCACGAGTTGCGGCTGCGCAGGAGTCGAGGACTCGCGGTAGGCGACCGTCCCGTAGAGCTGCGGGACGACGTCGCCTTGGAGCGGGGCGAGAATTGTGTAGGCGGCTACTTCTTTGCGATGCATTGTCATGGCGAGATGGTGGAGGTACGCCTCGAAGGCTCCGTCAGTCAGATTGTCGAACTTGAACGCGCTCTCGTCGTCGAAGTCGATTGGCTCCATCTTGCCATCCGCAACATCCTGCAGCCACTGTGCGTGCTCTATATCCCTTTCGGGACTCCACGGGACTGGGGGATCGCGTTCATCGCGGACGTTGTTCAACAGTCGGCGGTCGTAGAGTTTCAGGATCGCCTCGGCGGGGAGGTTGGCATTCTGCGCCTGGGTGATCTGGACACGGAGCACCGCGGACATAGTGAATGGCTGGTACACATGCGCGATGGTAGCTTCGACTGCGACAGTAGCGGAGGCCGTGGTGAGGTCGAAGGTTAGATTGACACCAACGACCAACTCTGCAAACGGCGCGACGTCGACCTTTCCTGAAGTCTGTTCGGCTCTGCAAGTGCGAAGGAAGACACAGATTACTATGGCTCAAAATATTACAGTAAGCATCAGTGTACTCACTTCAGTTGGGATTCTGCGTTCTCAGCCGCAACTGCGTCCTGACACGTCACGCTATCGGACTGCCTGTAAGCAAAAGAAAAAAGCTCATCAATACCAGCACGAGGTACCACGTTGTACTCACAAAGCGCGTTCGTCGCCTATGTTCATGGTGCTCATTCAGAAACGGACTGTTGGCGCGGACCGCCCAGTGAGGATTAATTGAGTCGAAGCCTTAGTGTGTCCGGGCGAGTCATCTTGGTCGCAGGCCGGACAGAAAAGGGAATGTCGGTCCCAAAATGACGCATTCTGTCCAGCTGGTCGCGTCCTACCCTGCCATAATGCAATCGAAGGTTTGCGCAGGAAACAAACCGACTTCGGGCGCAATTCGGGTCGGCTCCGTCGGACAGCTGGGCAAGAACGGTCGGATCGGACTTCCAAGCGCGACACGGCTCTCTTCCTCTGACCATCATGAACACCCGCTGCCCTGCCCCAGTCATACCCCCCTGCATCCATCGACCGTCATATATGGAATCTTGACTCCCCTGGAATTCCCTACCCACTACAGCGGACCAGAGGCCTTTTCTTGCCGGTCCTACCGGTGCGCGCGAGCGGCGCGACACGGCTGGCGTGCTGCCGCCGGTGCTGCTCGGCTGGCGCGTGCTCACTTACGACACGCGTATGTTTGTTCCGCACGGTTGCATGAGTTTCGGATCCTACCAGGATCCTACTATCGCGCATGTCACGAGCTTCTCCTATTTATGTCTTCTCTGCGCAGCTCGTCCAGCAAACCGGATGGTTCGGCCGTCGCTCTGCTACCGACCGCATCCCGCAAGCTATCAAAGAGACCTTGGCGCACATTTCTAACGGTTTATCGTTTTTGGCTGGTTACTCTACATTATACCTCTTGCGGCGGCTCTGATCTGGATTGACGCCCGCTTCTCTCGTCCTGAGACCACTTCCTCGCGTACTCGAAAATTTAGACACATGAACTCGAGGCAAAACTGCCGCCGCGTGGCGGTCTCACTGTATTCGGCGCGATTGCAGTGGTCATACGACAAACATCACGAGACAACACTCGCTCGCCGTTCAGCAGACGAGCTGGCCATCGTTATTTCCGATGTTCACGTCTGTCAGCGGCCAGGGTGCGTCAGTTACGCCCGCAAGTGGGTATGAAGGAATGGGAATGCGCACTGAGGTCGATGTCGCTGGTGTCCGCGCCGGAGACGCGCTGGCAGGTGCAGTGGAGGTCGGTCCCGCTGAGCGTGCAGGTGTGGCACGACTGGAAGGCGTTCCCGCTGTGCACAGCCGGGTCAGCAAAACCATCCATGAGGGGAACACGACACACTTCTTCTGGAACTTGAGCTGCCCGTTCGTGTTCGTGTAGCAGCTGTTGAGCGCGAGCGCGGACGTCGCGGTGCCGCCGCTCGCGCGGTTGCACGTCGCGAGGAGGTCGAGGTTGGGCTCGGTGCCCGCGAGGTGTATCCCGCTGCATGACCCGGCGAAGTTGCTGAACGCGACGGCGCCCGAGACGGCGAACGCGGCGAGGACGAGGTTGAGCGAGATTTGCATTCTGGGCAGATAGTCGATGAGAGAGCTCGGCTGGTAGTGGATGACAGTCCGGCTGGGGTACTTCTCGTCCTTATATACCCCATGTTGGTGATATTTCTGGTTCGTCGTGGCATACTTGCACTCCGGCGCCTCTGTGTGCGCCGAGGAACTTCGCACGGGCAACTCCTGCTTGGCCGGACGCCCGACGTGCCCGGACATAATTCATTTGACGCACAGGTGACCCAGACGCCCTGTTTATATGGTGAGGTAGGATGGTACCAGGCCCCCCGCGACCCCCCGTGGGAATTATTGGAGCTCATTCCGGCCACGTACTACGTGTGGTGCTCGAGCGAGCATTTGCAAAATTTATTTGCCAGTCAGATAGCGTGCGGCGGACTCAATCCCAGTCTGAGCGTGGTCTGTGGCAATGTTGGAGATGACCGAGTCAATGCGAGGTTGACCGCACTTCGTGTCGCCGGCAGCCTGGGCAACTAAATTTGAACCGTATATTGTAACCGTGAGCTGAGGTATTTTTCCGAGGGCAGTCGGCTGTATTGAGCATACGCAGAAACCCGATGTGGGAGTAGAAGGCAAGCATCGGGGTTCGAAAGTTGTACCCTCCTTGCCCTCGTCCCTCGCTCTTCGCCGACATCAAATATTCTGGATGACTGGGCTAGCCCAAAATGACGATCCCGCTATGCGAGCTATGAAATTAAATGTCCAACATGTCAGCTACGCAACAGAATTGCTATCGCTGCCAGCCCTGGGGTGCTTTCTTCCTGGCGTACTCATTGCGGTTCCGTGGCGAGCTGCATCCAGACGGTGATCCTAGCGGCTTTGTTTCGGGACATTGCGTTATCCTGGCCTTGTGCTACTCCAGAATGACTGCCGCCACAAGGGGGCTCAGAGCACCCTCACGTCCCTCCTTATCCTTCCGGTCTGGCTCCCGCATCTTCTGAATGAAGTTCAATGTGAAGAACCTGACGACCACTTCGACACGAGACTCTAGTCTGGTCATCTCTGGCACATCCCTGGGCGTAATTCTTCCCCTTTGCCCGACCACCTCGCTGCCACGTGAGTTCAACGATTGGTATTAGGTGTATGAAGGAGCTACAACGACTGACATCTCTCCAGAGCTCAGTTTTCGACATTCCCAACGCGTCAGCTCATCATGGAAGCCTGAACGTCGTCAGTACCGCGGCGTGATCAGAGGTCCATTCGTTGTTCGCGTGGTTGGGCTCCGCCGTAGGGCTGCCGACGACAAGCGTCTTCGAGTCGACGACGCTGATGCCGCCCTTGAAGTAGATGAAGTCGATGCGGTCCATGGGTTCGGGCCTGTTGCCGTTCCTGAGGTAGATGGGCGACCAGGTGATGCCCTGCACGGCCGCCGGGTCTGGGTTCGCGACGCGGAACGAGTCGCGGAGCGTCGCGTTGGTTGGGAGCACCGATGTCGGCCAGGGCACGTTCGAGTAGCCGCAGTTCTTCGCCTTCAGCGCGTCGGTGTAGTCGAGGTGCGACGGCGCGTTGAAGTCGCCGACGAGGAACACGGGCACGCTCGCCGCCTTGGCGATGTCGGCCTGCATCGCGGCGACGGTCGCCTTGATCTGCGGCGTGCGGTTCGAGCGCTCCTCGTTCTGCAGCGTCTGCGCGACGGAGAGCTTGTCGAAGCAGAAGTCGTACGGGCCGTACGGCGTGTAGCCCAGGTGCACGTTCCACAGCGTGATCTGCTGGTCGCCGCCGTCGAGCGCGATGCGCGCCCACTGCCCGAAGCCGAGGCCCGTGTCCGTCGCGACGATGGGGTAGCGCGAGATCGTGCCCGGGTCGCCGCCCTGCAGCGCGTACCAGCCGAGCGCGTTCGCCAGGCGCAGCGCGTGCGCGCCCGTGCTCTCCTGCAGCCCGACGACGTCCGCGCCGCTGTTCGCGAGGAAGCGCACCTGCTTCTCGTGGTAGTTGTTCACCTGCGAGCCGCCGTGCCACAGGTTGAACGACATGACCTTGAGGTCGCCGACGAGCTTCGCGCCGGCCTTGCGCACGGGCACCGTCACCCGCACCGTGTCGCTCGCGCCCGCCGCGCCCGTCGCCGTGACGGTGAAGGTCGTGTCCGCCGCCGACGCGCCAGGCGTGCCCGTGATCACACCGTCGTTGGAAATCTTCGCCCACCCGCCGTTGGCAATCGAGAACGTGACCGTCGTACCGCCCTTGACGAGCCCGCGGATGTTCGCGCGGTACGGGTTGCCCTGGCGCGCGTTGTGCAGCCGCAGGTCGTCGGCGAGCCAGGTGACCGCGCCCGCTGGGCCGGCGTAGGTGACGCTGATGGGGTTCGCGAGCCATTGGTAGCCGTCGTTGGCCAGGAAGAACGCGGTGTACGTGCCGACAGTCAGGCCGCTCGGGTCTAGCTGCACCGTCCCGTCCGCGCTCGGCGCGTACTTCCACACGAGCGACTGCTGGTCCTGCTTCTGGTTCACGGGGCCGCCGCCGGAGGAGTAGTACAGCCCGACCCAGTTCTTCGAGTTCGCGCTCTTGGTGGTATAGCGGAACGTGAACGTTGACCCGCTCACGAGACTGAGCGAGCCGCCCGACGAGCCGGCGTAGCTGACGGTAATCGGATTTGCGAGCCACTGGTAGCCATCCTTGGCCAAGAAGAACGCGGTGTACGGGCCGGCCGCCAACCCGCTCGGGTCAAGCTGCACGGTGCCGTCTGCGCTGGGTGCGTACTTCCACACGAGCGAGGGCTGGTCCTGCGTTTGGTTGACGGGTCCTCCGCCAGCGGCAGAGTACAGTCCGACCCAGTTCTTCGCGTCCGGGGCCGAGGTGACATAGTGGAACGTGAACAGCGGCTGGCCGTTCACGAGCTCGAGCGCGCCCGCCGCGCGGGCTGTCGGGGACGCGAGCGACGGCGCCGAAAAGAGAGCGAGAAGGGCGACGAGCGTCGCCAGAAGGAGCGAGGAGGAAGACATGCCGGAAGGGAGCCTTGCACAACCTGACGCGATGCGCTCGTCTTAAGTGGATGCTGGATCGGCAGATCTCGTGGCGTGCTGCGCGTGGGCTCGCGCTCTTCCATCTTTCGTGGAGGTGTACGTTTCGGGCTTACAGCTGGCTTGGTCACACGCGGTGTTCGGGCGCCTCCTCCAGAAGCTGTGGCATAGCGTGGAACTCAGATGAAGAACCTCGAACAGCCAATCTTTCCGCCGCGAGAAGCTGCTAGGCCAGCGCCCGTTGGGGTCCTAACGATGCGAGTCGGCACCGTTGTGGAAGTCGACAAACGATACCGGATTGCCAGTAACGATCAATCACTCAATCAGACCCCACAGCCAGCCCACTTGGCGTGCACCTGGCGTCTCGACGAGCGCTCTCTGTATCGAATGCTGTATCGAATGCACATCGCTGAGGTCGGCTCGCCCAGAAATAGACTGACGAGGACATGAGACGTGGATGCTGCGGGAACATGACTGGTCCTCAAGACTGTTGTCATGATCGACAGCGGCTGTGTAGCTCATAGAATTGGCTGATCGGCATGGCGGATCCGGTTTGGGGCAGAGGATCACGCCGCTCCGTCGGCGCCTCCAGGGCGCCTTTGCTGCATTGCCGTCGAGCGTTCCAGTGTCCGAAAACCATCAGGCTACATCCGTGTTCTGCATCTGTCCCGCACTGCGCAGACGCTTGCCAGCTGCAGTGGCCGTACTGCTTGGACTGTCGCCTCGTCATACGCGAGCACCTTGCTGGGCCGTCTTGCGAGGCCGTGCGCGTCGTCACAGTGGCAGCCGAGGGCGCTCTTGGGAGCGCGCGAGCTCGGTCTGGGTTGCTGTGGGCGAAAGCGGCGGTTGAGATGGCTTGGGCTACGTGTGGGTACGGCGGGGTGCATGGGGCTGGGTGGATACTGTCACCTGCGCGCTGCGAGGCCGTTTACGGCGCTCGATGGCTCCTCGTCGCGGGAGCGGCGTGGGGTAGGGCGCGGTAACGCGAAGGTTGACAGCGCCAGAATGCTGTCGCAGGCTATGTGGAGTGCAGAGCTGCGCCAAGGCGGGCATGCTCGCCCAAGTTGTGTGCTCGCCGTCGCGCGAGGACGGGGGTGGCGATGGCCAGGCCGCGGCCGACGACGACTCTGGGCAGTGCCCGGGGTGCCTCGCTACACGGGCCGCAGGCATAGCCACCTCCTATATGATTGACAGTGCCGCTGGACTGGCCGTTAAGAGTTCAACCTGCTGCAATTTGATGGCGTGGTTGCTGGGGAGTTACATGGGTTCATCGGGAACGATGGCCCATTCTCGGCAGTGGTTGTTTTTTTCCCACTGGGTTTTTATCCACTGTTGAGTTTTACCTAGCAACCTGCCCAATATGGGCCGGCGTCGGAGGAGAGCAGTGGGACTTCCGCGCGGTTGGAAAGGCGTACGCAGAACGGTCGTTCCTCGATGGGACGTTGCCGTCTTATGTAATATATCCTATCCTATCCTATCCGAATTCCGCGCTATAGGCTGTAATCCTCTGCTGTTCGTTTCCTGAACGCTCGAAAAACCTCATATTCCCGTCATCGACATTGCTCTGACCACTGCCACGGTGGTGGCATCATGCCGCACGAGAGTGTCTTCAACATGTTGGTAGTGAATCCGGACGTATTTGTGCACAGAATGATGCGTTGAACCATCTCCGGGACGTTTCAGAGGTCCCATTATGATTACCGTTCGGCAGCCCTGGCGTCAATGTACTCACGAGGCGGACTCTTTCGCTGCGCCACATGTGCACCGTCTCTTCCATCGCACACGTATGACAGCAAGTTCAAGTTTACAGACCAGATGAGTTCACAGTGTGTACGCATCGGTTTTTTCTCCCGTGCGGCACCCGCGGTCCGGCCGGCCAGTGGTGTGGAATATCGCGCAATCCGCTACGGTTGCGTGCCACCCGGTTCTGACGGGGAGGATATCTCGACCCCATTACTTTACGCAGTCTGAGTACCCCTCTCCGTCAGGCTGGGTGTCGTTGGACCATTAGTTGATCATAGGTAACAATCTTTGCACAGATGCAAACAGGTGCAGTCACGACCCTCCCTCATAATGCTGGCATTTTTACGAGATGCGGCTCAGAATTTAAGCTCATTGTTACTCTGTCATATTGTGACTCGCGCCTTGCTCAGGTACAAACGAGCTCCGGGGTCAAACTCCGCGGTGATGCGTCGGAACTCACTGCCTTGACCACGACACGCCCGAATGCGGATTAGTCGGGACCGCCGGATGCGCACGCGCACGCTCACCTAGAGACAATGGGTACCTCTATGCATGGTCTCTCACCACGTTCGGGCCAGGGAGTATAAAAAGGACGGCGATGCAGGCGACGATGGCATCCCTACTCACCGTTGCACGTTCAGCCAACCGACTCCATTTACATACCACAATGTCGTCTCGCAACACCTCTTACATCCAGCACCCCACCTCGGATGTGCGCACGCCCGAGCGCCCCGACTCTCCGCCCTTCCCGCATCACCTCGCGATTCCGGCGCCCGCGGCGCCGTACAACTTTCGCTACTTCCAAAACAACCTCGAGGAACGCGACGCTGCCGAACTCAGGGAGCGCTACGGCCCTGCGCCGCCCAAGCTAGTCGTCCCAGGAGAGAACAACCCCGCGGCCCCAGCGGCGTCACGTGACGCGCCAGCGCGACCCAAAGCACAATTCCCCGCGCCGATGGCGGCCCCGAAGGCAAAGGAGGGACACCCGCTGCACGCGCCTGGATATCCTTGCCTTTACGAGCAGTGCAAGAATGAGGGGAAGGCCTTGCTTTGTGGAAACGAGAAGGCGTGGAAGGAACACATGTGGACCGTGCACGGCCAGTTCGCATGACAGACGCCCTGAGATTGTTGCACTTGTACCATTAGCGCGCCAGTCCCCACCTTCCAGCACTACATTTGCCCAGAAACATCGAGAGACCATCTCCCATGTATAATACCTGCATCGGAGCCGACGTCGACATCAAATTGTCCATACATGTTCTGAGAGTCACGATATAATGGATGAACAAAGGTAGCTAATGGGTGGTATGATGGGGCAGTGGATTGTGCCTCACGAGTGCCAGCGCGCGGTTGCCGTGTCTTGGGTTCAATCCTGGCGCAATTTGCATGTGACGACGAGTCGACTAACGACTGACTCAATACTGACTCAACAGCGAGACCCTGACTCAACCAGATAAGGTAAGCAGCCTGCGATCAGATAACTCGCGCCAGACCACGTGCCGGCCCAAGAACACGGTGGCTCCTCCAGAGATGTCGCACGCGTGGCACAGGAGACATAAAAACAACCGTCGCGCATTTTTGCTATGGAGAAGTACCAGCGACACGTTCAGTGGTGAATTGAGGAGCTCCGTGCACGTGTGGACACAACAACTATACAGAGGGATAGTAACGCGGAGTCAAAACACCGTGTCGGTCACGTGACGTGCACCACACGTGCCTCGGCTGCCGCCTAGCCGCAAAATCTCCCAGTTGTACTTCTTCCCTACCACAGTGATAAGCGGTTTCCATTCAATGGTGGTGATCGCCTTGTTCGCAGAGAAGGCAAGCAATAGGTGTGCCCGCAATAAGTAGCACCCTATGAGATACGGGTCTAATAACGGCCTGCCGGACGTAAACCGTCGAAGAGCGCCATCTCATAACTTCAAGGGTGTGACACAAGAGTCACACAGAATCAGGAGCATCTAGTCGAGATATGAGACTCAGCCGCGGTGGGAGAGTCTCAGTGCGTTTCTGCGTGTGCGCGAGGATGCAGACATTGGCGTGTGCGGGCTGGAGCAGGGGCGACAGTTCGACGTTTGACAAGTGGCTCTAGCAACCAATGAGAAGACCGGCTACTACATAGCCGTGAAGCGGTGCACCCTTCTCGACGATCTTGCCGATCAGCTCATCAAAAAACGTGTTAGCAAGACTCACCGAGATGCCAAACGTCTCCCTGGTCACCGTCCTCACTGCGATGCATGGAAATACGCCATGGAGATCCCGGTATGAAAGGAGTTCGAGAACAACTTGACGAAATTAGCATCTAGCCTCCGCTTGCGACGCTCTACTACGACAAGGGAATTGACTGTATGTAAGAGAAGCTGTCCCGAATGCCAGAGTTTACGGCGCCTTCGGTTGCCTCAGCCTCTCTCAGCTCAAGATGAGGAAGATTAATGCGATGAAAGGGGGTTTAACATTCAAGAAAACACCGGAGCGTTTGTATGACGTTTAATAGGGGCGGGTCGAGTATAGCAGGCGCTTCCTCCGTTGAAGGCTGCTCTTACGCTCCAGACGGCGAGTGTAAGAGAGAAACTCCTCAGCATCGGGAGTCCCGGCGGCGGCGAGGGAGTGCCGGTGCGCGCAATCCGGATGCCCGTCCCAGTGCCTCTCGCGGTTCTCCCTCCGAGCGAAGGTTTTGCCGCAGCCGCCGTAGCAGTTGCAACGCACCTGGGGTCGATTCGAGCGGGTTACACCTGAAATTCTAATCTGTCAGAACGCGCAAACATGCTAGCCGAGAGACGAACGCTGCTCGGCGCTGAGACATGTGTCAGGATCGATGGCGAAGGCGGCACCGGGCCGTAAGGGGTCCTCATCCTCCGAGTCGCGGTAGCCGATCTGGAAAGCGGCTGAAAGCAAGCGGCGCACCCCTTCCTTTCCAGGAGAGCCGGACGTTCCCCCCGCACGGTTGGAGATCTTTGGGGGTTTAGCGTGCGGCTCTCGCACATTGTCGGTGCCAGGAGACCTGGAAGATACAATGTAGCCCAGGGACAGGCGAAGAGATACTGTATGACGTACTCGGCTGGGCGCGGCACCGAACGCGCCGAGTCAGTGTACTGAGTGGTTGGATTAGGCATCGACCCCGCGGTGGGCTGAGCAGTTATGACGGGAGGCCCATCTGGTGCAGCAGGGCGTGTGCTGCGACCGGAAGAGAGAGGCGAGTGGGCGGAGGGGCGGGGCAAATTCGCTGAACCTCGGACGGCACCGCTGACGACGTTCCCTGTTTTTGGGTCAATATGACAAAAGGAATAATATGTAACGACTCACCCAGATACGGAGAGTTTCCGCGCCATACAGAGTTTCCCTCATGCTGGTTCGTAAGGAGGGACAGGTGACCAAATCGAGATCCTAGGACTCTAGACCAGCGTGTCCAGTTAGCCACATTGTACCAAAATCTCACAGGGCTAGGCGTACCTTTCACCATATCCGGCAATGGTAGGAGGCTTGTAGGTTCCCGCCAATGAAAAGAGGCTTGGCTGGATCAGTAAAAGCCCAGAATGTCGACCAGGCTTTACGTTTTAATGCCGGGTAAAATTGGCAGAGGACTGGCAGGCCTCATCCTCCCGGAACTTGAGACGCCCGGGGTCAACCAGCCAGTTTGTGAGTCAGAAAATCCCAGAGGTCGGTCACAGGGCAGCGGGTAGAAAACACTGAGAGCCCTCAGACGGATCTTGCCGTTCATTTAGAACTCCCCCTGACAGTGAGACGCCGACCACATCCATTGGTGTCCATTGGCGTCCCTCTCAACGGAAAACGTTGCATGGAGGCCGGTTTTAAGGCTCCCTGGTCGAGGCTGTTTGCACCAAGCTTTGGTTATGTTTGTCAGGAGCTCTTCCTCATCCCCTCATCGCGCGCCTCCGTGGGCCATCCCGCTCGTCCGAATCAGTCTGATGCTGCCTAAGGAATACATGTATCGCGACACAAAAAGATGTTGGTGACTCGCTGAGGGAACCGTATCAGCCGGAAATGCGGTACTAATCAGTGCCCAACAGCTGCTGCAAGAACGCCTCCGCATTGGGAGGTCTCCCGAGGAACGCCTGAAGCACAGTGAAAGATGAAGAACACGTGGGTCACGTGACGCGTGCGACATACCGTAAGCGAGTCCATTTCGTCGCGGCTTCCGCCCGGCTGCAGGATCTCCTCGCGGTATCGCTTTCCGGCAGCAGGGCTGAGCGGGTCCTCCGCAAACACGGTGCTGTGCATGTCTGTGGCAAAGACGAGCGCATAAGTGTATCCGTAGTATCCCGCCTCGTAGCCGCCCATGAGATGCGGGAATGCTGTGTGGCCGGGGCCGGGCGGGGCGGACCCCTTGACGAGCGCGGTCTCTTCGAATGTGCGGCCCCAGAGATCTGTGTAGTCCATGGCATCTGGCGGCGATGTGAGGCTCAGGCGCGTCGGCTCGCCTAAACACGTGCCTTTCTGCGTGTGCGCGACGATGTCGAATTTGGCGTGCGCGAGTTGGCGCAACGTCGTCAGGCCGATGTTCATAAAGCGGCTTGAGCACACATTGAGCACTGAGGCTACAGTATCCGCTGAGAGGGGCTACGCACCTCTTGACGATCTTGTCGATCAGCTCGTCGGAAAGCGGCTCCCCGGTTTTGTAGTGCGACGACATCTTCTTGAGCACGCGCGGCTCCCAGCACCAGTTCTCTAGCATCTTGCTCGGCGCCTCGACAAAGTCGTTCGAGACGGCCGTGCCGTCGAAGCGCGCGTACTTCGCCCTGCTGAGCAGGTTGTGGAAAAGGTGTCCCATCCTGCACCGCACGCGTCATCAGCCAAGCGAGCATAGCCAGGAGGAATATGAGGGGCGACAAACTCGTGGAAGAATGTCGTGACTGCTTGGTGGGTCATAAGCGCGGGGCGGTCCGGCGTGGGCTTCGAGACGTTCGCGACCATGGCCGTGACGGGGTGGCTGCGCGTGCCGTCGGGGAGGTCGTAGCCAGGCGCGAGCGCCCATACTGCGGCGTGCGGGAACTTGTTCTCCCGAGGGTAGAGGTCGAGATACGCGTACCCGATGAATCCCGACGCGTCACGCGCACCCGCGTTCCACACGGCGTACCGCTGGACCTCTGATGAAGTGATAAACGGGAATAGATGTCAACGGGTAGGTAAGACTGACCGGGATGCCAGACGTCTCCCTGCTCAACGTCGTTACTGAGCTGCACAAACTCAACACCAAGGAGATCCTGGTAGATCTTGAGTATGGAGGGAACGACGATGTCGACGGGAAAGAACTCCTTGACGAGGTTGGCGTCAAGGTCAAGCTTGCGCTCCACAAAGAGACGATTATAGTAGAACCAGTCCCAGATGTAGAAGTTGCCATCTGAGGCAACGTCTTCACCCTGTTTCAGTTCAAGGAGAGCCTTCTTGTCGAGTTCCCCGACGACGCGAAGCTTCGATTCGACATCCGCAATGAAGTCGATCACCGCTTGCCCAGTCTTGACCATCTTGACTTCCGTCACGTAGTCCGCATAGGTCGGATATCGAAGCAGCGCGGCGATCTTGCGTCTCAGCTCCAGCACCTGCTCGAAGACGGGAACGTTGACCGAGAGGCGAGATTCATCACCGATCCAGGCAGTGCGCCGTGTCGCGGGGTTCTTTGCGTAACGCAGCTATGGGAGAGGGAAGTCAGAAACGAAAGTGGGAGCGATAGCATGTGCGCACGAGGGGCATGAGGTCCGGTTGTTTGTACGACAGTTCGAGTTTCCCATCGTCGAGCTTCTTGTAGCCGGATAGCACGTCATCTGGAACCCCGTCCAGCTCCTCGGCGGTGAACGCGATCCGACTCTTCTCAGTGCCATAGTTTCTGAGGAATTGAATACACAGCGCTGACAGCTCCTTCTTCAACTGGAGACCCGATCAACACGGAAACAGTGCCAGCCGGAACGCGCGCACCGTCTCGAGCTCCTTGCGCTCGGCTTCAGGCAGGTCCAAGCCGGCGCGCCTGCCCTGGAGCAAGATCTTGTCTACGAGACGCTTGTCTTCGCCCGTCAGCGCGTCGCCCGCGGCGGTCGCTGCGTCCTTGGCGGCAGCGAACAGGTCGGCGCGCATCTCGCGCTCGATCTCGAAGTCCTTGAGGGCGCCCTCCGCGGCCGTGCTCGCATCGCGCAGCGCGCTGTCGGGCGAGACGTGCTGGTAGAAGCTCAAGCGCTCGCTGCGGAACAGTAACTCCGCCTCAGCCGTGGCCCAGGCGCCGAACACCGAGGCGAAGGTGCGGTCAGACGTTGGCAGCGCGGCGATCTTGTCGAGGGTGCCGCGGGCGGTTGAGATTGCAGAGTCGACCTCCGATGCAACGCTCTCTGGCGTGTGGTCCCATCGCGGCGCGGGCTGGGGTGGCTGGAGCTTTTCTGTCGATTCAGCGCTGTTAGATAGTTGGACAAGCGCCGTAAGCTCGCAGCCAGACTCAACCGGGCATAGATAGGGATTTGGAGGATAGTGAGCAGAAGCAAGTCGTGGTCGAGTCACTGATGGATCCACAGTTGATCCACAGCCAGCATGGACTAAATCGGGATATCGTCGGGGAATCACTGCGGCCCTGAAGATATTAATAATGAGGCTTTGCGACGCGGTCACGTGCTCTCTGGGGAAGGAGACTGGTGAGCGAAGACCGCTCGGGGTTGCTTGAAATAGTGCACGTCACTGGAGGACTGGCGTTCAACGCGTCACACGTCGGGTGCGTATCATAGACTTGCATTTCGGACCATTGATTGCTCCCCTATCCGCCGCGTGCATGTCTGTGCAGTAAACGGGCATCCCCATCAGCGAGGACAAAAGGAAGGTTATTAGGAAAGTGCACCCGCCTGTGTGCTTCTGTACGACTTGACGCCGGACCGGGATAACATGGGAGTAACAGACCAAGTTAGTTACAACAACAACAAAGACCAGAATGTTCTCTCACATTGGCGCCAGTAACATGCATGAGTCACGAGCGATCCCGGAAGTGCAACACACAGCTAGAGTGTGCCATGGTCCGGAGCATGCACCTTCGCGTCATTGTGTTTCGCAAGCACGGCAGGTTAGATTCACAATGGCTTGTGCTCCGGAACGAGGGCGACACGCGTCTATAAGAGGGCGCGGGCGGGACCCACGAGTGCCCACACACTACTGCACCATGAGTTTCTATCCTCAGTCCGCTTACCCCGATGCCGCTGGCAGGCAATCCCCCGCGCCGAGCTACTTCTCAGACACGCCTGCACTGACGCACTCGTCCACGGTCTATACCCGTGCCGCGACGCCAATGCCACCTGCACTCCAGACGCCAGGCATGAATCTCAGCCTGCCATTGCCAGCTGCGCCGGGCCGCGGCGCTCGCGGCTACATCCCACCGCGGCGAACCGGCCTTGAGGGCGAATGGAATCCGCATCCCGCCCACGCCCAGGTCGCGCCCCAGCAGCAGCAGGTATACGCGATGCCGATGAACACGCCGGGCAAGGTCTGGCCGTGCCCGAAGTGTACCGCGGTCTACGCGACGTGGCAGGAGCTCCAGAAGCATGCGCTGGCGCTGCTGCACCGCGCATTCCCGTGCAGACGCTGCGGGCTGCTCTATGAGACCGTCTGCCGCCGATGGCAGCACGAGGAGCGCTGTTCCGTGGCCGTCGTGTGGCACTGCACCGCGCCGTCGTGCTCCGTCCGCGGGAACGTCAAGGCCATAGACGCGCACGCCGCAACGAGTGGGCATGCGAGCTTCACGTGCGACTTTCCTGGGTGCGGCCGGTCCTTCGCCAAGCATGAGAGGTTGTACGAGCACTGGAAGACGCACACTGAGGACAAGAAACCTAATCGCGGTCGCGGCGCAGGCGCCGGAGCGCGTTCGACACGACCCTTGATCTGAGACTCAGCATGAGCATCAGCACGAACACGAGATGAACATTCCACGGACCATATGAAGTCTCTTAGGAGCCTGTATGATTCCATCACGTGACATTGTACAATCGTTTGGACCTTTACTGGATGACACCTTGTTGGATACATCCTGGCGCGGTCAGCAAGTGAACGGACCTGGATGATACATATCAGAGCAGGAGGAGCAGGCGACGCGGATCCGAATGGGAAGCCATATTCGCGGAAGTGTGCCAGCTGCGTCCGTTTTTAAAGTCGAATTTGTTGCATTGTGACCTGGAATTTCGACACTGTAAGTAGCCAGAAAGACAACTGAGCCTAACGTGACGCGTCGATGAGGGTACCATACACTGTCTCGGCTTGCTCCTTTGGCCGAGCGAATGGCAGGAGGACAAGACCACGTGCGGAGATCGAAAGCGTCGACCCGGCTTAGACTCCAACTGTTACGTTGTTTTGTTGCAACTATGGGCCGCAGCGCCAAGGTCCACAAACGCGTCGTACGTTTGTATATACAACTATATGACTTCTATGCGATATTAATATTGCCTGCACATTTGATCAGTCAAAGACTTCGGCAAAATCGCATCCTGCAGCAGCCGACGCCGCAACGGCGGCCCAGGATCCCAAATCCAAGTCCAAACAGGCTCAGGCGCCCAGCAAGGAGAAGCAGCGCAAGGCACGCGCAGCGCTGGAGGACCTTCGGCACGGCAAAGACGGCCCCGTCTTAGCTGGCGTCGACTACCTTTCGCTCGCGCACGGCGGCCGCCGGAAAGCCAGGCAAGAGGAGGAAAAAATGAAGAGACTCAGAGTCGAAGGCGAGGCATCTCTCAATGCCGAGAAAATGGGTGACTTGCAGCTCTAGACGGTGCGCACGTCGAACCATCACATACATCATTCTCTTGGATTAATTCACAACAGTCTGTTCAGGCGCTGTATCCTGGAATAACATTACCTGCGGCTACATCTTGGCCATCACTCTATGGTGTTCACGTTTTGCCGTGACTTCGACCACAAGGCGCATTGCTCGGCTTTCCGGCGGCTTTCTCTCGATACCTATGCACTCGAACACGGCACGTTCAGCGGTTCCGGGTATAGAAATGCATTCAGGATCCATCCGAGCGCTTCTGGAGCACGTTCATTACAGCCAGCTATCAAGAATTTGGAAAGGCCACGGTTCTGGGACACACGTATCGGAATAAACTGGAAACGCTTGGAACCACGCAGACTGGGACTTTGATCACGAAACTCTCGGGGCCCTTCGTTTACCTGTAGTACGTCTCCCAATGCTTCTGCTTCTGGTGGCTACGCAACCCCGAGAGGGTCACATACTCGTACCGCATCGCCGTGCGCGGGTTGTAGCAGCCGACCTCATAGCACCTGTAGGCGTAATGCTTCGGGTTGTTGGTGTTGGTGACGTGGTTGAGCAGGGCGCCGTCGACGGAGAAGTACTCGTGGCACTCGCGGCAGACCATGCCCGCGGGGTAGGCCTTGCTCGCCCAGTACTGCGGCGTGTCGCTGCGCGCGCCGTGCGCGAGCCCGTCGGGCCCGCCGTGGCGCTCGAGGATGTGGCGCCGCCAGTCGAACACGTTCACGAAGCAGTCGAAGCAGTGAATGGACGCGCAGCGGAACGCGCGGTGCTCGTGTTCGTACGCGTGCTCCTGCAGCGAGACCCACTGGGGGAAGTGCGCGTTGCAGCCGGGCTCCGCGCACGTCCGCACGAGCTGCACGACGTCGCGCATTCCGTTGGCCGGCGGCGGAGGCGGCAGCTGCGGGGGCGACGCGTGGCGCTCCTCCTTGACCGTGGGGAGCCGCGCGGGGCCCGGCGACGCGGACTCCTCCTTCTTCTCGACCTTGAAGCGCCGGCTGAGAGACGACCCGATCGAGGAGCTGCGGCGTGGGCGCGGAGAGGCGAGCAGCGCGTGGTCGTCGGGCTCGACGGGCTCGGGCTTTGCGATCCCGAGGAAGTTGCGGAAGCGTTGGAAGAGCGGCACAGACTTGTCCCTCGCCGCCCACTCTGGCGTCTCCTGGCGCGGGTTCGGCGGAAGACTGAACGTGCGCCGGAGTGCGGGCTGGCCGGAGGCGGGGGGCATAGCCTGGCCTGGGCCGGGGAGCATGGCCTGTCCGGGGCCAGGGAGGACGTGCATCGGAGGAGGGGGAGGACCAGGGATCCAGGCTGGCGGCGCGGTCTGACGAGAAGGCTGCTGCACTGGGTTCGCAGACGAGCCTTGCGCGCCGTACGGGTATGCAGCCCCGTACTGCCCAGGATAGCCCCCAGTAGAGCCGCTGCGAGAATGGTACGACATCTTCTCAGTTGCGGTTCGGGCCGTCTCTGTGCTTACATGTGGGGGGTTCATATACCCTCCGGAGGGAAACAACAGGTGCGCGACTACCCAGTCATCTGCCGTCAGGACGAATCTTCAACAATGGAGTTCTGCTGCAGAACAACGGTGCAGTGCCTTCGGGAGGAATGCCACGGTGGGAGCGCAACTGCAGACCTCAGAAGCCACTGCTAAATACAATATCCGTTGTTCCATGCTTCGACACGCGGACGAAACTGCTGTGTACCCCCAGGAAGCGGTTGTGTCCGTGGATCACAGCGAGCATGCCGCAGGCACGAGGTCGGGGTACTGCAGCCGTGCACCCCGCGCCAGGTCGGACGAAACCGATTTCTTGGGACATCAACTTCTATTTTACAGTAACACTAGTTATCTCCTGCGGCAGCCCGCTCGATCTCAGCCCGCAAATCGTCCATGATCTCACGGCCTCCGCCGGCTGCGATACGGACGGCGGCACGTTGCCCGAGTGCCTCCGCGTCTTCGGGAGTGTTGATGACGGCGCTCTCCTCGACGCTCACCTCGCGCTGGCCGTCGGGGGACGTCAGAACGCTCTGCAGAGAGAGCACCAGCTCCTTGCCGTCGACACCCGCAGTCGTCGTCGACCACACGCCGACGGGGACGGCACATCCGCCCTCGAGGACGCGGAGGAGCGCGCGCTCTGCGCGGCACGCCCAGCCTGACGCGGGGTCCTCCAGCTCGCGCACCATGTCTCCCACGGCCTTGTTGGCCGTGAGGAACTCTGCGCCAAGACACCCTTGTCCCACTGCGGGATAGAGGTCCGGTGGCTGCAGGTACGCGCTGATGCGTCCTTGGTGATTGAGTCGGATGAGCCCGGCAGATGCGAGGACTGCCGCGGCGTATGGCCCTTCGGGGTCGTCTAACTTCGCGAGCCGAGTATCTCTGCAGCGTTTTAGTCAGGTCACCAGATGGGAATGCCAGTGCCGAATACGGACATGTTTCCGCGCTGCAACATCTCATTCAATCATCGAAGTCGCGGGGCTACCAGAACACGCACCAGGTCCTGGAATCGAAGCCCAGGGTAGCGCTTCTTGAGCTGGGCGATGCGCCGCACGCTTCCCGTCCCGATGAGGGAGCCGTCAGGGAGGTCCGCGAGGCTGCTGTACGACGAGCCCCTCTTGAACACCAAACAATCGGTGTTGTTCTCCCTCGGGAGAACCGGGATGATTTCGCAGCCGTCACGCACGGTCGTAGGACAATCCTTCAGGGAGTGAACAAGCACGTCCAGTTCTCCGGCGATCAGCGCATCCTCGAGTTCCGTCGTCCAGAGGCTCGTCGCGTTGGCCTGCGCGTCGCGGTTGAGCGAGCGGAGCGTGCGCACTTTGTCGCGGTCGCCGGCGACGCTGATGACCCGCGCCGAGAGCTCGAAGTCGTGGGTGGGAAACAGCGCGCTCAGGCGTTCCTGTACCATGCGCGCCTGGATTTTGGCGAGCACCGAGGGTCGGCTGCCGATCCGGACGATCGGCCGAGCCGAACTGGGCGCAGGAGCAGAGTTCAGAGCAGTCTGAGAGTCTGAGGAGGCCATAGTGTCGAGAGAGCTCCAGGCGTGTCCGATGCGCGGCGTGTCCGAGAGCAAGTTATAAAGCAGTGCGCGCCTGTCAACGTCCGGCACAGGCCGCACCCGAGTCGCCGCCGCTTCCGACATCGGCCAGCCGGCTCACGAATAGTCTCATTGCCGTGCTCTGTCAGACTAGCCGGTCAATGAAAAATAGCATTCTTCAAACAATGTTCAAACTCACTCAGTTACCTTTTGCAGTCACGGTGCTCTTGGTCCTCATCTGGAGCTCTAGATTAGATACCCCTGCGACGCTACCACATTCAGGGGAATATTAAACTCAAATATAGAATGATACGCCTGTTCATTGGTACTACAACTGCAACTACAACTACAGCTACAGCTACTACAACTACTGTACTAGGCAAGGTCTGAAAAACAACGGATTCAAATAAAGTTATACAGACCTGAAGTACACATCCATATTCCCTAGATCGTGTTGTACCGCTACATTCCTCCGGAGGAGCACCAGCTTCTGTCGCTGAGGGAACGGTCCGCTGAACGGCATGCTCCTGGCAAGGTTCACAAGCGCCGTCTCCCGCACGCGCAGCACCTTCTCCTCCGAAAGCAGCTCTAACCATTTCAGAGAGGGGAGGGGGAGCGCCCCGTTTACCTCCATATGCTCGAATCCGTCGGAGGTTGGCAGCACCGTGAGCGTCTCGACGTTCGTCAGCATGCTGCTGTCGCCGAGGATCGCGGGCAGGAAGTCCCACGCGGTCTCGTGGGCGGAGATGTACAGGTGCGAGAAGCGGTATGCGATGTCCGCGAAGCAAGGCTGCAGACCCTCGAGCCGCCCGCCGGGCCCATGCAGAAGCGATGCCCAGGGCTCTCCCAGCGGATGGGACATTCGTCTCTCGCGAGTGCGCCCGTGATCCAGGACGCCGCAATACAAACGCCCGCTGGTGTACATGATGACGAGGCCCAGGCGCGGGCTATCGGAAAGGTGCTCTAACATCAGCTCCAGCGTCTCTATGCTTGCGTATGCCGTGTCAATGTCGACGGCGGTCGTTTGTGGGCGCGAGAGGGCTTGTACGACGACGCGTGTCGCAATGACATCGTGGACTTCCGCCACGGTGACTCCGCGCAGTTGTGCGACTGCCCGCGGATCGCAGGCATCCCAGGAAGCATTGCGAATCTTGTGGTAGTTTCCCCCGATAGTGAGCTCTTGAAGCGCGGGGAAGCTGGCGAAGAAGCGTTCCGGGTGGATTTCAGGCGATCCCACGGGAGCGGAAGTCTTGAAATCGCAAGTGAGCTTGAGCACGCTTGAGAATGCAGGAATCCCCGTCTCCGGAAAGTCGCAGCAATCGATGAAGACGTCCTCGAGCATCCGCGCCTGACCTGCAAAGAGTGTCGCTGGTAGGGAGTAAGACGGGCCGCAGAACCCGAATCGCTTCAGCTGTGAGGCCGTGCCAGATATGAGCGCGTTGCGAAAGTCAGGCACCAGCGGCTCGTCGCATGTGATGGCCAGGTTCACGAGCCGGTGAAGGGCGGCTGTGAGCGCAGTCGGAATGACCTTATTCCGGATGGTGTTCTCCATGTCGAGGGTCAGGCTGCGGGGGTGGTCCAGGAGAAGGCGCAGAGCAAGATCCCCGTCCGGATACGCGCCAATCCTGTTGAGAAAGGAGGATATGGCTGATTCTGTTAGCGGTTTGCCGTCCCCAAGGGTGAGTTCAGGGAGGCCAGTTGTCGGGAGCGTCATCGTCTGTCGGGAATGATCTCTCCTGACCCACGATTTGAGCCGCCTTTATACGCCAGAGGCGTCCCGTGACACGTAAGATGGCGCACAACCCAGCAGCGAGGTGCCACACATAGACATGAAAATCCATAACGTGGTGGTCGGATTCGCGAAATAAGCCAGTCCTCCGTATGGAACCGCGTACGAAGAGCAGTACGTCGAGCGCGAGGTAGGTGACAGAGTCGCTCGCGAATAGTCCATAGTCCTGAGCTACTCAAAGCTCGCATGCCAGGGACCCGCTTTATGCGTAGGCACTCCCACGGCTCAAAAATTGCATCAGGTTTCTGTGATACCGAACAGCATCGAGGCCTATTGTGTGGTGGTGTAGTACTTCTGGCATGTGTAACCTGAATGATGTGTCGGTCTGCCTCGGCGCCGTGGTGGTTTGGGACCATCTGTCGACAACGGGGTCCAGAGTCACGCCGGTCTATCACCGCCGCACGCAAACGGAGAGCACCACTGGAGGGAGCCGAGTTGCCAACTTGGCGGTGAAATGGAAACGCGTGACCCACCTCACATCCTGATCCATGAAGCACCTAATGTTTTGTACGCTGCTCGGCGGGCGGGCACCAAAAACGACGACATGTGGTGGTCGACGCGAACTTTGACCAGGTCGAGAGCGGAAGAAAGATCCGGACGTTCGGACCGGTAAGTACCGGTCCGCGGCGATTCCGGACAACAGGCACCCTCGCAAGCAACCCAGATTCCCAATCACACAAGGAAAACATCAAAAATACTCTGCAACTCAAATAAAAATTTTTTTACCCAGTTTTCTGAGTGAAGAAGCTTGTGATGCAACATCCCCGATTCCCCGTTCACACGCTTATACCAGGGTTCTTGCAGCACGTGTGGGTTCAAGATGATTGTGCGACCAGGCCTGACAGTCGCGGAAGCCAGGAATCAGTCACCGCTCATTTGGTCCGACGCTGATCAACAATCCGGAGAGTTGCAAGCAAAGAAACGTTCATTTCCTACGAAACTTTCTCTCGACAAGCCTAGATGGTGCGCCAATGCCAAGTGAAGAAACGGCGGGAAGCTCGATACGCTGCAGCTGCCGGACGCAAACTCATTGGTCAGCCTTTGTCATGCGATCAGCTGTTGCGGCACGAACTGATGGAAGGAGTTGCGCGTCCATTCACAGCCCTCGGCGCACAAGCGAGCATGCGTTGTCAGCATTGCGTAAGCGGAGTCAGGCTCTTTTGGCCTCGACCCACCCTGGTCCGCCGACCCAATGGAACATGCTTGGTAGCAGGCTGGCTATGTGACGGGTGAATGGGTAAGGATTGGGCGATATGCATTTTTGTAATCCTCGCTGCTAAACAAATGGGATAATACTGTGGAACAGGGAGGTCGCTGACGCATACGTGCACGGCGATCAGCTGGGGAGACCTTCCCCATGTGATGCGCTGAGTATAAAGGCGCAACGCATTGCGCCATGCCAGAAGAGTGAATCAACCCGGCTCGCCCTCCACCCGGACGAGTCAAGAATTGAAGAGTTCACGAATGAAACTCTCAGTCAGCGCTCTGCTGGCCGTCTCTCTGGTTGAAACAGGCAAGCTCCTTTACCTGTGATTTCAGCTTTGGAACTTCGGGAGTCGCTGATTCACTGGACACAGCCTTCGCCGCGTTTACCAGCCCTCGGTTTGTCCTCAACACCACCGACGGATGGACGGTCAACGGCGTTGCAAACGGGCTGGCCTGGCCTCGCACCCTCGCATTCGACACTGCGGGACACCTGCTCGTCGTTGACAAAGGCGTCGGCATTCTTGGGTTTACACTTGCCACGGACGGCAGCATCGCGTCAGGGCCTGTCGTCCTGTGGAGCAACCCGGACCTCAACCACGGGCTCTCGTTCAGCATCGACGGCAAGGCGCTATACACTAGGTCCGTAAGCAGCCCCTTCAGCGCCGAGTAGCATCATTTTGAGACGATCTTTTGCTCAGCTCAAACGACACGGTCTGGAAGTTCGCCTACAATGCACGCACGCTGTCTCTCAAGAATAAGCGCGTCGTCGTGACGGGCATGGTCAAAGGCTTCGACAGCTACCACGACACGCGCACGCTCCTCATCCCGCCAAAGTACCCGCACCTGCTCGTGGTCTCGCGCGGCTCCCTCGGCAACATCGACCTGCCGTCCCGCGACCCCGCCGTGGCGCGCGCGGCCGTCAAGGTCTTCGACCTGCGAGCCGTCCCCGCGGGCGGATACGACTACGCGGCGGGCGGGCACCTGCTTGCGTACGGCGCGCGGAACGACGTCGGCCTCGCGGCGGATCGCGCGGGTAACGTCTGGGGCGTCGAGAATAGCGGAGACCAGTTCACGCGCACCAAGAACGGCGTGAGCTACGACATCCACATTGACAATCCCGCGGAGAAGCTGCAGGACTGTAAGTCGGTGGCCACTCGTGGCGCGCGAGAAGGTGTTGCTCACAGTGGGTTTCAGTCGGGAATCCTCTTTCCGCGACGAAGGTCGCCAGAAACAGGTGGTTTGGATACCCGACTTGCTTCAACGTCTGGGAGCCGAGCCTGTTCCCGCCGTCCGACAACTTCACGGTCGGCGATTGGTTCACCGTAGACGACACCGACTCTCTGTGCAGCGTGAGTCTTTTCTGAACTGAACATAATGCTTCAACGCACGATCTCACGCCGCCATTCTCGATAGACCGCGGTGAAGCCTGCGCTGCTCTTCCCGGCCCATGTGGCCCCGATCGACATCAAGTTCGGTCCTCCTGGAGACTCGAATGCCTACGGTAAGCATGTCCAGAACGTCGAACATGGTCGGCACTCACCAGACAATACACAGTGACCTTCCATGGCTCCTGGAATCGCGAGCCGCCCATCGGGTTCGTCGCAACTTCAGCAGACCATCGCGGGAGACTTTCTGACTGTCCCACGCAGATACAAGGTCGTTACCGTCCCTGGGAAAGTCGCGCACAACGGCGCATGGAAGCCGCGCGCCGCGCTCGACAGCAAGACCGGATCCAGCGACCTGTTGTGGAACCCGGACGTCAACGTCTGCCCGGGCCAGTGCTTCAGACCGGCCGGTCTCGCCTGGTCGCCGGACTTCCGTCGCCTCTACGTGTCGAGTGACGCGACCGGAGAGATAGTTGTGCTCACCCGGCGCAGACGTTAGATCATGTATGCCGGCTGAATCTAAGATTGCGTCCGAATGTGAATATCAGTGCACAGTCATCTCGCGCAAAAGGTCAATCGGGCCCACGAAGAACAGCACTTCCAGCTCGGTGCTGTCGACAGAGTCCTTCAGAGGCAGTCCATGGTCCCGAACTACAGAATCGCCGAACAGAGACCCGAGCACGCACACGGCTGATAGACTGCACGAGCGCGCTGTGATATCGCCAAAGTGTGGTGATCTTGGTACATGGTGGTAGTCTTGGCGCCGTAGTGTTCGAGTGGTCGATAGTCAGGTCCTGTCTGAAGTCCCCGCACGTAGAGTCAGAGTAACACTGAAGCAGACTGTGGCTACCATGAGTGCCCCGCGTGCGCGAGACCTGGTTCACAAGCACCATCGAACATGGTCCGAAAAACGCAGACGCTTCAACCTAGCTCGCATCCTGAGCCTGGTGGACCTAGCACCGAATTGTATACTGGTATTAGGGTAATATGAACTGCAGGATTCCGTTGTCACTGTGCGCTGGTCGACGCGAACGAGCTGTTGAGGACGGAAGAAAGGAATGGTCGGATGCTCGGACCGGTACAGCACCTGTCCGCGGCGCAGAGCAATTTGATTCCGGACAACGGTCCATCGCAACGATCCCAGTCTCTCAATATGCATCGCAAAGGAAACCATACATATTCTGTCGCCTATATTTTTTTGTTTTCATCCACCATTTTATTGAAAGAAAGGAAGAAAACGATTCTGAAACAACAACATCTCCATTCACGAAAGTCCACGCTGTAGACATTCTCACACATTCACGCCGTGCCTGACGCGCATGTGCTCCTTCCATGCATGGGCGCTGCCGCATAGCACAGTGCTGAGACCACCCGCGACGCAGTCGGGGTGGAAGCACTTGTATTCCGCCGACACAAAGGCGGGTTGCGCAGCTCGGGCCTCGGGACTGGGCGCTTGGGCGCGCACGAACCTGGCGGGGGCCGGCGCGGGCGGGGCCTGGACCGGCGGAGGAGGAGGAGCCTGCTGGCGGGCGAGGATGCCCGCCTGGGTCTGCGCCAGGTTGTAGCCCGGCGCCGGGCGCGCCTGGCCGGGCTGCGGCGGGAGGACCGTGAACGGCGGGGCCGCCGTCTGGCCGCTCCGGGCGTTGGAGGTCGGGTAGGTGATGTTGAGGTTCTGGGACATGTTTTGAAGGATGGTCGGATGGTTTGAGTGCTGGAGGGTGGGTCGCTTGGCTAGCCGAGTCGATGCCGTTTCCTCGCCAGAGAGCGCGCTCTTTTAAGCATTCTTGGGGCCCGTGGTACGATGCGCAGAGGGGCAAGGACCCTCACCACGGCGTCCTTCCGCAGAGCAACGATGCGGCAGCTTGGACCTTGGACATCGGAGTGGATGGTCCCGCTGTGATATCCTCATCGCCAGAGGACAAGGAGACGGGACGCGCGATGCGGATGGTGTCAGTTTACTAATGCTAAGAACCTAGCGGTGCGCATCATAGGTAGCAGGGCCTGCCGAGGTGTTGTAGAACGCCATGATGAACTGGTCGAGGTTGCTAAGGAGGTACTGCCGCTGCCGTGGAGAACGACATGCCCTGTGGGAACCTAGGTAGCCACCATGGAGACCGGCATGGAAATAGCGGTCCTCGGACAGTCGCGGTCGCCAGCACCCAGCCCACAGAGTTGGAGGTAACGCAGACCGCCCAGGTGGGCCGGGAGCCTCCCAATTTGAGCAAGGCGAAGAGCTGCGAGAACCACAGCGTCCGTTCGCCCCGTTCAGGGTGAGCGAGATTCGTTCGTCGTCTGTGTCTTCACGGGATGGGAAGACGCAGAAAAGCCCGTGCACGGTCTCGCCACCAGAGTGCGAGGTTCGTATTGGCGTGGGATGCACATAGCTGAGGGCCTTGGGAGAGCGAAGCCAAATTCGTATGTCAATGCGGAGGGGGGGGGTTGAGCGTCGACACTAGAGATACAGCGTTCGGTCAGCCTTATACATATGTCTGGTGAGTAGATTGTCGTCGACAAGCGGACGCGTACCGAATCCAAGTTTTGCGACAAGGAAGGAGGTTCAATACCGTTTGTGGGGACAAAAGCATTCGCTTGCCACTTTTCCTTTTATCTTTGTGATATATCTTGTCGTCGTTGATGAGACTAAGCACCCTCTCTACGCCACATGGCCGACTCTGGCGGACGAGTCAGTGTAAAGTCAGAGAAAGACAAGGCCAAAGGAGATATGCATACATTTAAATAAAAAAGCACTCATTGATGAACTCCCTTGCTCTTAGCAACGATACCCGCGTTGGACTTACCCGTACGAATATCAATGAAAGCGTTGCAAGCGTAGCTGTTCTCGTTCGGACCAGGCTGTAGGGAATTAAATGAGCCAATAATCGTCTTTTGATCAAAGGAGTCGTTCGGTAAGGGGGAGGGAGAGGGGCAGGTGAAGATTCCGCGGAGTGAGGACAAGCTGAAGGTATCGGAAGATGGTCATGAGTGGTTATAGCGAGTCGCCAACAACCCGTCGATATTGCAAACGGTGTATATGTAACGCAGCCACTTGCCGCTTTTGCGTGCCTGTGTCCGAGTTCTGTGTGGCGGTCGACAGCGAAAAGTCAGATGACGGTTGCGATGACCAGGTGGACGCGATTCAGACCCCGCCAATCCATCTTCGCCTCGACTTTGCCCCCGCCTCCACGAACGTGCTCTTATTCGGCCGCCTATGGGCCCACCCAGTTGCCATGCGCTTCTGGCGCACGCTGTGATCCGGCTGTGCCTGCTCTAAGGCTGCCTTCGGGCGCCCTCTCGCCTTGCACCCTTCGCGGAGACTTACATTTGCCACGCTGCGCACGGGCGATCACGGAACTATCTAAAATCAAGTACTTGCGACTTTGACGACTATCTTCCCCACGAAGTCCTGCTTCTCGAGGCACTCGTACGCCTTCTTCACCTCGTCCAAAGTAAACACCCGCCCCACGACCGGCTTCAGCTTGTGCATGTCGACGAGGCGGATAAAGTCGCGCAGCATGTCGAGCGAGCCGACGGTGATGCCGCGCACAGTGGCGTTCTTCAGCATGACGGACATGAGCACGTCGGGCGGCGAGTCGAACCCGCCGAGGATGCCGATGATCGTCAGCTGCCCGGCGTGCGCGAGCGCCTTGAGCGACTGCGAGAGCGTCGCGCCGCCGCCGACATCGAGCACGTGGTCCGCGCCCGCGCCGCCCGTCAGCCGCAGGACCTCCTTCGCCCAGTCCGGGTGCGTCTTGTAGTTGATTGTATCGTGCGCGCCGAGCGTCGTTGCCGTCTTGAGCTTCTCGTCGGACGAGGAGGTCAGGATCACGCGCGCGCCGGATAGGACCGCGATCTGCGCTGCGAAGAGGCTCACGCCGCCGGTGCCCTGCAGCACGACCGTCTGGCCGGCTTTGAGCGGAATTGGCCCGCCTAGCAGAGCGTTGTACGCGGTCAATCCTGGCCTTCCGTGTGAGTGTGTTGAATACTGCACCGCTTGTGAAAACGATTCGTACCAGCGCAGGTCAAAGTCGAGGCCTCCTCGTAGCTCATATGGCTGGGAATCCTCACGAGCACGCTCTCCGGCAACACGCGGTACTCCTGGAGCGTCCCCTGCCGCCCGGAGCCCATCGCGCTGTTGTGCTTATCCGCTGTGACCACGCCGCCGACGTCGTCGAGATAGAACCCCACGATGACGCGGTCCCCCGGTGCCCACTTCGCGACGCCGGCGCCGAGCGCCACGACCTCGCCCGCGGGGTCGCACCCTGGAACAAGCTCGTCCACGGGCTTGCCGACATACAGCTTCTGCGCGATCATGAGCTCGCGGTAGTTGAGCGAGACGGCGTGGATCTTGACGAGAACTGCGAGAGGCGATGAGCTCGTGCTTCTCCGATCGAGGCTTGTTTGAGGGTATCTACCTTCTCCCGCGCCGGGCTCTGGTACGCGCACGCTGCGCTGTTGCAGGTTCTGCCACCCATCGACCTGTTCGACGCAGATTAACCCTATCACCCAACTCGAAGCCTGGTGCTCTGGGTCAACGCACTTCGCCAGGCCAATACCACTGCTTGTGTGTCTTCGGAACGGCCATCTCAATGGGATTCTGTATGTCAGATAGGGTCTCCTGTAGCGCTTTTAAGCAGTTCTGGCTCACACTCGGGCATCCCTCGCCGGGCGTCTGAATTCGCCAAGTCGTACGCTGACGGTCAATGGAGTCATGCTGAGTCAGGCGTCTGCGAAAGGGGAACAGTTAGAACCGATTCCCTCGGGACCCGAATGAATTGCAGGACGCTATAGCTAGCGCTGGCGGCCGCAGTAACTATGGATGCCTGGGATGAATGCAAGGGATTGGAGCAGTGAGTAATGACATTGATTCAACCTGAGCTCAAACACTGCTGGGAATCGGAAATTTTCCGACGTCCCTGGGAAGGACGCATTTTGCGTGCCCCGGAACATTTAGAGTAAAATCCCGGACTTTGCATAGAGCCTAAAAGATGAAACTTTGCAATGGCTGAGAGCCTATCTCTTGCAGTCACTGCAGCAACATGAATTGTCCGGGCGGAGGCAGGTTGTCTTTCTCATCCGCGGAGGCATTTCGTGCTTTGCGGTTCGGAAAATTCGAACCGGTGCCGGTGCCGGAGCTACCGGGCACTGCCGAACTCGCAAAATTTGAAGTTTCACCTCATTCGGAACATCCCCGTGCGAAATCTGGAATGTTCCGAGCAATGCAAGATTCTCAGGGGGAATATTTGAAGTTCTCCTGAGTTCGAAACAGTTGGATTGTTAGTCAAGGAGAAGTCCGATAGCTCCGGCACCGGCACCGGTTCGAATTTTCCGAACCGCAAAGCACGAAATGCCTCCGCGGATGAGAAAGACAACCTGCCTCCGCCCGGACAATTCATGTTGCTGCAGTGACTGCAAGAGATAGGCTCTCAGCCATTGCAAAGTTTCATCTTTTAAGCTCTATGCAAAGTTCGGTATTTTACTCTAAATGTTCCGGGGCACGCAAAATGCGTCCTTCCCAGGGATGTCGGAAAATTTCCGATTCCCAGCAGTGAAACATGCATTCTCAAACTTCAGAGCTCACGAGGCACGCAGAAAGTCCTTGTTCTTTGCGGTCGTGTCGCACAAGGACCGAGAGTGTTTGATCCGTGAGACACGATGGTGCATCACTGAGCAGTGAGACACGATGGTGCATCACGATACTCGAGAACGTCTCTGAAATCATTGGGTTCAGTTTTCCGCCCCTGGTTACTCCAGTTCGCGGCACCGCAGTCCTTTTCTGAGTCCGGACAAAAACAATCTGATGTAGAATTTGCAAGCGACACCCAATTCCTATGACATTTCATGTAAACCGGGCAACACAACTCGAACCGTCTGCATCTACACCGTTAGTTCGGCGGGGGTAGCACATATGAGGCCGCGCTGTTGCCCGGAGGTGGGGCAGGCCAGGCCGGGGCGAAGCCGCCGTGCTGGGTCGGCGGGAGCGCCAACTGAGGTGGGGCAGGCCAGGTCATGGGCGGGATTGGGCCGTTGGGGCCGTAGAAAGTCTCGGTCGCGCAGTAGCCCGCGGGCGTGACGTGCGGGTTGGCGTTCTGGGCTGCCGGGTCTGGGTGGGACGCCGGGGTTTGCGGCGTAGTAGCCGGCGCGGTGGGCTGTCCGCCGCCCGCAGTGCTCGTAGCGATGCCGGCCGTCAACGTGTTCAACGTGGTGATAGTGGGCTGCTGTCCGCCGCCCGCGGTGCTCGTAGCGTTGCCGGTGTTCGAGGTGTTCGACATGGTGATAGTGGGCAGTGAGAGCGAGAGCGAGAGCGAGAGGTGGGCGGGAGTGTGCGCTAGGACGGGCCGGCGAGGAGTTCTGGGCCAATTTGCAACGCCGCCTGGCCTTTATATAGGACGACGAACGCGCCGTGGTAAAGGATGGTACACGCATCAGGAGCGCCGGCTAGGACCATGCACACCCGGGCTCTTTGTGATGCGTGTGACAATAAATCTGACCACCATGCGCGCAGAGAGAGCTGGGGACAATGACCGGATGGTCTACAAGGCGGAGGAGTTGCGGCACCTGCGCGTACGGTGAGGCACGTGTTTCAGGTCCACTCGTCGAGGAATACGCGACCGAGCGCAGCAGAGTGTTGTGGCCCATGTCTCATGGGAGGAGTTACAGTGTAGAATGAGGCAGCAGCAGGAGACTCGCGGAGGAAGTGGCGATGCAAAACCTGGCCAAAGCAGGTGGGTGGATCCGCATCACCGAAAGTTTGCTCCCATAGCCTCATGTGGAAGGGATGGCCATGATACACAACCTTCCAGATGCAACTGTATGTTGACAATAGCAAGGAAGAGCCCGCTTAGCGCCGAACTCCAGCGGTCTGGAAATGGTCGCAGCACAGGACTCGGAAGCTACATTGGAGCCTGAGGAACAACGGGACTGATTTGATCAGACTGTAATCCAGTCGATCACGCTATGTGAGGCTGCCGCTGCCCATCCGATCCAAGTCCAGGAGCCAAGCACGTGCTGCAGGAAGGAGGCCACGGTTGTGAGCACGCACAGCAGGCATCGCAGACCGCGAGGGCACTCCAAGAACGAGGTGAAGCATGGGGGTATGAAACATTGAAGAGGCTCCGGGTGTCCGAGCAAGACGAGCACTCGTAAAGCGGAAATGGCAGACGCCGCAGAGCGAAGAGTGGGCCACTTGAAGCCATCCGAGCATTGCGACCGCTGCGCGCCACGAGGCCGTCAGAAACTAAGGCGCTGGTGAGCGCAAAGGAGCTGCCGAAGGCGAGGAGCAGCAAAGGACCGCCGCGGGGCATGCAAATCTGCTGACGGATCATGGCGTTCAAACCCCGCTGAACTCGGGGCGGGCGGATCACTCAGTCCGCGGCGACGCGGAGATCAGGTCCCGGACAAAATAAAACTGATATAGCATTTTCGAGTAAAGCCAAGTTCCAAACACGTTCAAGCGGTAAACATAATCTATTGTATCCTAGCCAGATCCAAGCCACACGGTCATTCCATCACTAGGACGTTCCAGACGTCTTCTCTTCTCTTCTCCCAGCGAAAGCCTCACAGCCGCACGCCATGCTCGCGCCACATGTGCTCCCGCACGCTCGTAACCATGACCCGCCGCATGCAGTCCTGATGAGGACAGTCATAAGCCACGAGGGCGGCCTGGGGCGGAGGCGCGGCGTTACGCGGCGGGATAGGCGCGTACGTGAGGTACGTGGGGTTGGCGGGCGGGGGCGCCGCCTGCCTCGGCGGATTGGCGGGCCTCGCGTACTGGACCTGCGCCGGCGCCTGGCGCGGCGGGCCGTGATTCACCGGCGCGAAAGTGTACGGGCCCGTGGTGGGTTGCTGCGCGCGGGACGGCCGGGCTGGGGCCGGGGCCGGCGCGAGCAGCTGCTCGTGCCTCATCGCGGGGGGCATGATGCCCCGCGGCTGGCGCGGCATCGGCGGGATAACCGGCGGTTCCGACGGAGGCGGCGGTGGGCGGATGGGCGGCGGCGGCGGGAGCGGCTGCGCGTATGCGCGCGTCGTCGCCGGTGCGTCGGCCTGCCCGCCGCGCGAATTGCTGGTCGAATATCCGATGTGCATGTTATAATGCGACATATTTTGGATGTAATAGGTTTGGTGGTGGGAGCGGTAGCAGCTTGATGCGAGGCACTGAAGACGGGCTCGGGGCGAGTGTTGGGGACATCCTCGACGTCGTGCGAGCCCTTATATATCACGGCGGAGACACCGTGGTATCGCGTCGGGACCGCCGCGCTGGACCACGTCTGCGCCCGTGCTGACCACTCTGAGCGCGGACAATGGCAGGATGATGCGCGCACGAAACGAGATGCGCGTGGTGCTCCACGGCGAGAGTGGTCCCCCCATGGTCGCTCTCGCCAAAGCGCGGGCGAGAGTGGAACCCGGCCTTGAGAATGGAGAACCCGCCGCACAACGGTGTCGTTCGAGGCTTTCGAGCTGCAACGCGTTCGGCCACGATTCCTCGCGACCACGGTGCATCCGAACGACACAGCCAGCGAGTCGGGGTTCACGACGTGCATCACAAAGCGCGTCAACGGCAGGACGGGGGTCGAATCGGGGTGTTCAAAGTCCTTGCAGAACTGTGGGGAGCGAGAGTAAGCACAAAGACGGCGGAAGACGGACTCGGATGGGGGACGCAGCGCACCTTGACTCTCTCAAAAGTCTTCCCGCATGCAATTGTCACATCGTGGGAGCCTGCGCGGACAATGGCAGAATGCTGCCCACGCGCGAGACGAGATGCGCGTGGTCCTCCACGGCGAGGAGTGGTCCCTCCACTGTCGCTCTCTCCAAATAGCATGAGCGCGCGCAGGCGCCAGCGGAACTCGACAAACCCGCGACACAATGGTGTCACGCTGAGCTACTCGAGGCTCTCGAGCTGCAACGCGTTTGGTCTGACACAATTCCCCGCGAGGGCGAGCGCGATCTGGACCACGCTCTGCTGAGATGTGCCCCGTCTGCTAGTGGCTCGGGTCGACGGCGCCGAGAACAGGCGGCAAGTTTCCGGGTAGACCAAAACGCTTGAGGCTCGAGCATCAGACTGTGATCCTCTATGCCGTGTCTGCCATCTGGCAGAAGAGAGAACATCAAGTATCAGTGGCGAGGAAGGCGCTGGGACGTGGCTCGCTAGCACTCACGGGCACTATTGACCACGACGGCGCGGGGGACGCGCAAGTCGTTCATTATGCGCACGGGCATGCGTCGCTACACCGCGATCAGCTTGTCGCAGACGGGATGGGTCTGCGAAAACGCCTCGTCAGAACACGGCCCAGAGCAGCACCGGTGAAAGTCAAGACCGGCCCAGCGAGCGCGTCCGGATCGAACGTCAGCGTCGAGTGCCAATGCAGGCGCAATCCAGGAGTACCAAACAGCGCGGTAGACTGGGCGAGGCGTTTCAATGCGTTGGCGAGGGTGACGCGTCGTCGTTCGACGGACGCGACGTAGGCCGCGCGTCGATGTCGCGGACGCGCGCATCATCGACCGCGACGTCTGGGCCGTGCATAGGAACGTTGGCGTGGGGTGCATATAGTTGAGAGCGGCGGGAGGCGAGTGGGTTCAGGTGCATGGGAGCGATGTTGGGAAGACGATGCGCCGCGCTCATATACCTTGCTGCAAGCGGACACTGCACTGCACCGATGAGAATGCAAGCAGAACGACCCACTTGTTCGTCTAGATCTGTTGTTTCATTGAAGCTGTCGTTCATCGCACAAGCAACACGAGCAAGTGAAAGACAGCAAAGCAGTGCTCTTTTCGAGCAAGGACCGTTGTGCTCGACAAGAGTTCTGGTCGTGCGTGTCGCGCAGGATAGTTTCCACTGGCAGGCGGCGGGCCAGCTGATAAAAGCAGGGCAGTCGCTGGGAAAGAGGCAGGTGGCCCATCTGCGCGAGACGAACGTTCGGACTTCCACCGTGGAGGTATGTGCATCGAAACCGTGGTAAAGGCAACATACGGAACGCATATTAAGCCTGCATATCGGGCCTTTGAACTCGAGCGGGACGTTGAACTTTCCGATAGTGTCGTGGACGCGTGTGAAGAGGCTCACTCCGGACCGGTCCGCGGCGTCGCGACGATCTGCTCCCGGACAAAAAAGAGGATGACATATGATTTCTGAGTTCTACAGTACTGGACATAACACGGGCGCGATTATTGCTTGCATGACATTCCTAAAGTGACCAATTAAGTAAGAGATAGAGAGTGTGTGTGCATAGGTAGATCTCAAGCTATTAGACCTCCCCTTCGTTCCTTCCATCTTGCCTTCCTTCGTTCCCTCCTCTTTCTCCTCGTCCTTCAAAGCTTCAGACCCTCACGCGGTGCGCAGCCCACATATGCTCCCTCGCACTAGGCACGATCACGACGCGGCCTCCACACTGGGGGTGCGCGCAGCGGAAAGGAACGAGCGCGGGTGCTGGAGCCGGGGCCGGGGCGTAAGGAGTGTGCGGGGCGGGAGTGTAATGAGCGCCGTTGGGTGCCGGAGTGTAGTGCTGAGCGTTGCGCAGCGCCGGGGGGACGTAGCGCACGCCGTTGCTCGGAGTCGGCGCGTAATGAGGAACCGGAGGCACAGCGGTGTAGTTCGGGGCGCTGCGCGCCGGTGCCGCGGGGACATATTGCGGCGCGCTGCGAGTCGGCGTGACAGGCTGAGCCTGGGGCAATGCACCGTCGCAAAGAGTGTACTGGCGATCCAACACGAAGTGGATCGGCGGCGGCGGCGGCGCGCGGGCGGGCGGGAGAGGCTGGCGCGGTGCCTGATTCGGGCCGCTGGTTAAGAGCGGGAGGCGGCTGGTACGCGTGCTGGTGAAGAGGCTGCGGGTGCTGGACGCTGTGTCCGTGAGTCGCAGATGGAATGCCATTCCTCTGTCCGCCGCGCATGGGGTGCCCACCGTTGACGCTGCTCGAATTATAGTTGCCGTTGTAATAGTACGACATTTTCAGTGAGTATCGGCGGTGAGAGCGAGAGGGCGGGGCTGCGGTGCGGGGACGGGCTGGCTGCAAGTTCTGGGGGAGCTCGCTGTCACCGCCGCCCGCGCCTTTATAAATGAGCGGACGCACCGTGGTAGGAATATGGCTCAGCTGCAGGCCGGTGTGGTGCACGCATCGCAACTGAGCCATTGTCCCCGCCGCGGAGAACAATAATCCTGATCATGACCTGGGACCACCCACGGGCCACCAAATCTCGCGTTCGTCCGGATTCCGGTCGCGCGGAGCATACACAGGGTGCATCCTCCTTCATAGACGCGCCCGCGACTCCCAGGCTGTTTGTATGGCGGTTTCTGCGTCGCGAAGACATGCGAGCGCCGGGCAGACAGGAGAGTATGCGGTGCGGCGCGGGGGACAATTGGACGTCGCGTGCAGCAGGCGTCGGGGGCTCGGATCCCGCAATGCGGGCATCGTTCTGTACGGCAAGTACCAGAGAGAGACCGCGCCCCGACTGAGATGGAAAGACTGTCGATCGAGCACCGCGAGTCATCTGATCATGGGCTGCGACGAAACGAGGGGATCGCGGGTGAGGGATAGCTAGTCAACGCTGTGATCCTCGACGAGCTGCGCGACCGGGAAAGCATGTAGAGCGCCACATCCCGCGCGCCTGAGAATCGTCGCGCGCAGCTGCTATGCCGCTCAAGCGTATGTAAGCCTTGTCGCTTAGCTGTTGATCTACCCTCCCGCCCGCGCCACCGGGGAGTGCACGACGGGCGCCAAACCAAGCAGCTGGGCGCCCGAGTCACGCTCCCCCACCGGCTGCAGAGCGCGTCAGTGATGACACGGCGACATGGCGCCAGATAGCAGAGAGAAACTGGCGCGGGAATCGTAGATATACACTGACAGTGGCGCGCCCAGCAAGCGTCGCCGTCGACAGCTCCAAACAGCGCACGATTTCCGTATTTGGCGCGCGGCGACCCAGGCGCGTTTTCCGGGAAGGAGTGTGTCATGCATGAGCACGATCCCGGGCGGTGCGTCGCGGGTACCACCGTCGCCGCAGCAAGTGTCTGGGGTGCGTCAGACTCACAGCCCCGGAATCATGCAATGCGCCGGAGCCTGTGCGATTTCCTGGCACAGATTGGAGCCGGCGTCGAACGGCTAGCTTTGCGGCGCGCGCCAGAAGACTTCGTGCGTCGCGTCGAGTCATGTCGAAGCGAAGGCGCCATTCTGTCCAGAAGCTTCAAGCTCGGACTAGGAAAGCGGGAACACGGGAAGGGAAGGGGATCGCGCTTCTGATCTCCGCCACAAGCGCGTAGATGACAAAGCACCCGCGCAGTCGTTGTCAGCAGCCCTTGCCGTGTCATTCCCGACGCCGCTGTGCCGGGATCGCACCCTGCAGGTCCAGAATGTGCGCCCTCGCCACGTTGCGGCGGTCTGGAGCAACCGACGATGGAGATGGCGAAGGAACGCCATTCAGCGAAGCGCGCGATGCAGCCTCTTCGGGCCGAGCGCGATCATCGTTCCGTCGCCGTTCTCGATCTAGAGTAGGTGGTCGGCCGAAGACGGGCACGGGCGGGTCATAGGGAGGCACGAGTACGGTACAGTCTATTGCAGCATTAGCCTAGCGACCACACGAGGAGCGACGAGCGACAGAAACAGCAGAGAAGGGATACAATGGAGTCGAGGGAGCAGGCAGGGATCATTCGTTTGGTGTCATAAATAGCGGTCGAGACGGTCATGGCGAGGCGGACATGTCGACGCGGTGGAACTCGAGCATGTGGAACGCGCGCGCCGTGCGGCTGGGCGAGACGAGCGCCTTGCAGACGCGGCAGACGGCGTGCCGCCCGCCGTCTGTGTGCGGCGCGAAGAGGTCCGCCAGCGCGAGCCCCGCGAACGGTGAGGGCTGGATGACGTCAGATTGCGCGGGGGAGAGTGCGGATGGGGATGGGGACGGACCTGGGCTGCGACAGGAAGGGTGGGCGGGCAGACGACTGGGGGCGCGGTCATGCTCATTGTGTCTTTGTCTTCGGGAGCGGGAGCGAGGATGTGGCGCGTTTACGGTGCGTCGTGCGTCTGGTCCCGCGAGGAGTGGGGGATGGCGAAAGCGAGAGCGGGCGGCGAGTCGCGGTTAACATTAGTCGAGAGAGGTTCCTCATATACTGTTATTTTACTCCAAGGCGAGAGGCAGTACAAACATCGCAGCGTGCAGACTAGACTTTAGACGTTCGCCTTCGGCGACAAGCAGCTTGACACGAGCGACGTATCTGCAGCACAATCAGCCCACGATCTACAATCACTTTCAAGAATAAATACGTACCAACCCACTTCCCACCGCTCTGCGTCGGCGTCTCCGCAAGCGGGTACCCAGTCGCGAAATTGCCCGCCGCCCAACCGACGTATCCGAGGAACACTGCAAGGCGTCGATGCGTCAGCGTCAGCGCGGAAGGAAGTTAGGAGACGCACCATCAGCGTTAGCCTTCTGATACGCGACCTGCTGGCACATAAACTGGATGCACGACGCGGTGTTACCGCCTCCAGTCTCAGTGTTGAACGCCTGGCGCTTGTTGGCGCGGAGCCATGTCGCGAGTGGAGCCCAGGCGTTGTCGATGTTGTTGCGCACGCATTCGGTGTTGGTGCCCGAGTTATCTGCACACCACGAACGTCAGTGAGTGGGTACCCAAACGCTCCTTTCCCCGACACACCAGAATCCAAATACTTATGAACATCCATAATCAAACCCGTCACACTCCCATCCGGGTTCGTAACCTTATTCAAAGCGTCGGCACTTCCGTTAGACACGAACGTCTCGGCGGAGGTCCAATTGTTGCCGGGGAGGAGGATGAGCTGCGAGGTGGCGCCGGCTTTGCGGATGGCTGTGACGGCGGCTTGGACGGAGGTCGCCCAGCGGACGATGTCGGGGACGTCGTGTGGTTCGTTCATCCTGCAAGGGAGCGTTAGCGACCGACTATGCGGAAAAAGGAAATGTAGAAGGGAAGGTACGTACACGCCGAAGATTACCTTGCTGTTGCTCGCCACCTTAGTCGCGATCTGGGACCACAGCTGCGCGAACTGAGCGTCCGTCGGGCCGCCCTGACCAATGATCTAGAAAGCGCAACGGGCGTTAGCGAGGTTTGACGCACCGTCCCGAACATTGGGAGCAAGGGGAAAGGAAGAACGGAATGGTACGTACACCTTTGTCCCACCGCGCGTAATTGTGTACGTCGATAATGCATGACGCGCCGGTCGAGAGACACGCGGTCAGGAGATCGTTGTACATCGCCCAGCTGCGAAGTGAGTTGCGTCAGCTAAGTGCTCGTCTCACCACCCTCTCCACTTCCTCCCCAGAAGAGAGGAATGAAGGGAAAGTGGGGCGAGAGAATACGCACTTGGTCTCGTTCAAATCAGCGCCCAAAACATTGTTGGTAAGGAACTGCCATCCGACGGGGAGACGGAAGACGTTGAACCCGTCATCTTGCACGAAGTGCGTCATTTGGCCGAGGCCGTCGGCGCCGTAGTCTGCAGTGAGCGTGAGCCTCGGCGAACGCGAGTAAGGAGCGCCGAATCGAGCGAGCATGGGCGGGAGAGTGGAATGGGCGACAACGCGCGCCATGCCGGATGCAAGTGTGCAGAAGGGAGAACAGGAAGGGGTTGAAGAGAGAGCGACGCACACTTCGTCAAAGGCGGCCACGCTGCACTGGCAGTACACGACCCGTCGCTGTTGCACCCAAAGTCGAAGCCGGCGATGTTGATGCCTGCGAACTTGAGCGGGCCTGCGCGAGGTGTCAGCCGAGCCTGGAGCGAAACGAAGGAGACAATGGCGGATAGGGAGGAAGGAACGCACCAGCATTAGCAGGCGCAGTAGAACTCGGCGCAGTAGTACTCGTCGTCGCCGTCGGACCTGTAGTCGCCGTCGTGGTAGGGGCAGCTGCGCCGGGTTGGCATTGCCAGTAGTAGTCGTTCACCACTACGCAAAGTCGCGTCAGCACATCCGGTCCTAAGTCTGCGCGCGGGAAGAGCGACGCAAGGTAGAGAAGCAGGAAAGTGAATGCTAGGGAATGGAGGACGCACCGACACACCCGCTCCCGCTCACACACGTCGTCGCCCCCGTCCAGTTGATACCACCACACTGGCCCCACGCGGGTGCCTGAGCCTGCGCGTTCACGCTTGTGGCAGCGACGAGAGCAGCACCTGCAGCTACGAGCGACAACATCGCGTCACTTGGATTGAGGGGACACAGAGCACGCCGCCGACGCGCACATGGTCACAGCTTATATGGCGATGTGCAAGGACGGTGCGCGCTGGCGACGGACGGCCGAGGTGTCCCCGGCGCGCGTGGACGGGCCAGCTGGAACGCGACAGCAGCGGCCGCTGTTTTCTCGGAGGTCACGTGGACGACGGCAAAGCTCGTCCTGATGTTCTGCTGCGACGGCGAAGGTATAGAGGTGCAAATTTAGGCTTTGGGAAGGCGCAGCGTAGCGCGGCGAGCCAGCGACGGCTTTCGGCACGCTGACACAGGCGATGTTGCGTTTCATCGCCCTCCGTCCTGCATGCAGATCCAGCAGATGTAGACTGACACGTACACGTCCACCTACGTATGCGCGACGTTCCACTTATTGGCTTAGTGCGCGCGCGTGTGCCCGTGAAAGGCTACTCACCAAGTGAAAGACGACAAATTTCAAGTCGTGTTCCTTTCGAGCAAGTACCGTTGTGCTCGACTAGAGTTCTGGCCAAGCGTCGCGCAGGACTGTGCCGCGGGCGGATCGATCGCCGCAGGACGAATGCTAGGAAATAGCAAGATACCCGTGCTGCGTGAGACTCCGTACGAACGTTCGAACTTCCGCCGTGGGCGCGTCGAAGCCACGCTACAGGCAGGGCACCGTCAAATATATCGCAGACTTGCATGGGCGCGGCGGGTAAACGGAGGACGACATCGAACCGTCCGACCTGTCGTGGCGCAGGTGAAGAGGCTGCACTAACTCCGGACGGGTCCGCGGCGTCGCGGCCATCTACTTCCGGACAAAATCGGACTGCCACATGATTGATTTCAGAGTTCTACAGTCCTGTACATGGAAATAATACGAGTGCGATTATTGGTGGCATGAAACTTCTAAGGTGACCCTTTAAGTAAGAGACACAGAGAGTGTGTGTTGGCTGTCCATGTTTCCGAGCGTCGAGCCCAGGTCCAAATGATCCATGCGACGCTGCCCAGGGTGCTGCTCTCACGACCGGCGTCGCATTTTACGGGGTGCGGCGCCCGGTTGCGCAGGAAGGCGTTTGCGGCAGTGGGAAAGGAGGATGGGCGGATAGCAAGAGTCGTCTTCAAGTTGAGAGCAGGATTGTGACCGTAGAAGCTGTCCAGATCAGGAATGGGCCGCGCGATGGAGCATAGAGGCAGCAGGAGCGCAAAGTGCAGGCGATTCCGGCGTCGGGGACGATCGCGCGACTGGTCGGGTCGTTGCAAGCGCAGGACCGGGTGACGCGCGCGCAGCATCGGCTGCAATGTCTGGGCGGGGCGGGTAACAGTTGGCGTGGGGTGAGCGGCGAACGGGCACATACCTCAGGGCGACTTGGGGGAGGAGAGAGAGAGATAGAGGGAGACAGAGAGAGAGACCCTTCCACCCCTCCGAGTCACCACCGGCACCCGAGCTCTACGTGGCTGAGCTTGCGGAAATGTCGAAGGCGAACAGTCCGCAGACGAGAAACGGGGCGCACGGTTGTTGTTCGGGTTGTGCGCGACGTGCGCTGCGCCTCGGTCGACGCGCTCCTGGAAGGTGAGCATTTTCTGCCAGCTCGGCGCGACCTGGCGACCGTCAGCTTCTTCTTCGGCGCCGGCTGTCCGGGAGCGACCGCAAGGCCCCCCCGCGCTCCTCCTCCACAGCCGACGCTAGGGGTGTGCGGGAGCCGGTCCTGAGGCGCGGGGCGAGTTGCGCGTTCAGACGGCAGCGCAAGTCGCCAGCGTCTCCGGAGGGCCGAGAGGACGCGGCGCACAGTCTTCGTCGCGACGACCAGCGCCCGCGACGCCCCTCCGAGTCGAAGTGCAGGCTGCGCTCTCCCAGCGGCCGGGAAACACGGGGGATCATGTACGCTGGTCTGTTGTAGTGCCGATGGGCGTCGGCCTCGGACAACCGAGCGCGGCTCGGCGCATGCTGGTCCGAGGGGTTCGTAGAGCCGGTGCGCCGCTGCGCGATGGGGTCGATGCAGGGTCAAGGCGAGGGCAGACGCCTTTGCGCGCGCGCAAAGATCTCCGGCACGCGCGCGCTGTCGCAGTGCGGCTCTGCTGGGGCGACGGCTGGGCGACGGCGTCGGGCACGGAGGGGTGGGCGCTGGGTGTGGCGTGGGGTGCATATAGCTGGGTATGTGAGTGCCAGAAGACTGGGAAGAGACAGCATGATGCGAGAGTAAGAGCTTCGAGGGCGCGGGGAGCTCTTATATGTGCCCCAGAAATGTCAATGTGTTCACTTGTCATTTGTCCACTGGCATTCGTTGTTCTGTTCATCGTCCCATCGTACAAGCACAGCGCCTCTCGTTACCAGGCCCACTACCCTTCAGCGCGCATCAGCATTGTACAAGGAAGGCTACGGCTGACACGGCGCACCTTTCACTACTACTCCTACCCCAAATAATGGACCTTGGGTTCGTAATACGCTCAAGACTCCGGCAGCCCGTCGACGGGCTCGAGCGCGCTAAAGGACTTTTCCTCGCGGCCGTCGAGCCTGCGTGCTCCGTAAGTAAGAGCGCGCGGCGCCAAGGGAGGACACGCACCAGCTGCTGCAGAACGGACAGCGCACAGCCTACACCGCGCACCGCGCACCAGTCAGCGCCAAGGCCCACGCACTGGCCGACGTACGCACCTTCTCGCTCACAAGTTTCCTACAATACGCGCACCGCGCCGTATGCTTAATAATACTGCTCTTACTCACGCTCCCATAGAGCAGCGCAACAAGATAGAGCACCAGTCCCAACACCAAAAACGCGAAGACCTTATCGACGAACAGGCCCCACGCAAGCGTGACGGCGCCGTCCTCCGCGGCTTGTTGGAGGGTGTTGTAGTGCGGGCCGTGCGGGCCCGAGCGCAGGACGGCGAACTTGGACTCGAGGTTGCGGTTTAGGAAGGGGAGGAGGGCGAGCGGTGGGAGGAGGATGTCGGAGACGAGCGAGTTGACGACTGCTGTGAAGGACGACGCAATCCTAAGTGAGCGTCAGCGAACTCTGCGGAAGCGGGCAGCGAGCTCCGGAGCGAAGGCTAGCTCCGGAGCGGCAGCGGGCTCAAGAGTGGTAGCTGTGGGAAGCGGGCACGAACATGAGACCGACGGCGACCTCGAGGACATTGTCGCGGCCGAGGAACTCCTGGAAGCCGGCCCAGAAGCCGCGCGCGCCGCGGATGATGGCGCTGGGCGCGTGCACGAGGCGCTCTTCCAGCTCGGACCGGTCGTGCCAGTGGTGCTCGCGCTCCGTCGGGGTCGCCATTGTCGTCGTCAGCGGGAGAGCAGGCGGATCGGGCTTCGGGATTGCACGGGACGGGATGACGTAAGGGATGGATAAGCGCCCTGGGCACAAACAAACGCACAAAGGACGGCAGCGGCGCTTGTCTCGCCCTTTTTTTAACCTCTTCCTTCTCTTTCCCGTTCCCCTCCGTCGACCTCTTTCTTGTCCTCCTGCACCCACGACGACGACTACCCTTTGCGCCATCCTCCACTCCTCGCGGGACCAGACGCACGCCGCACCGTAAACGCGCCACATCCTCGTTCTCGCTGCCAAAGACAAAGACACAAAGACACAATGAGCATGACCGCGCCCCCAGTCGTCTGCCCGCCCACGCTCCCCGTCGCAGCCCAGGTCCGTCCCCATCCCCGTCCTCATCCGCCCCGTCTCCGTCGCAATCTGACGTCATCCAGCCCTCACCGTTCGCAGGTCTCGCGCTGGCGGACCTGTTCGCTCCGCACACAGACGGCGGGCGGCACGCGGTCTGCCGCGTCTGCAAGGCGCTCGTCTCGCCGAGCCGCACGGCGCGCGCGTTCCACATGCTCGAGTTCCACCGCGTCGACATGTCCGCCTCGCCATGACCGTCTGTGTCTCGAACGAAAGGCTATTTATGACACCAATGATCCCTGTCTGCGCTCGACTCCATTGTATCCCTTCTGTGTCTGTTTCCCTGCTGTGGTCGCTCGTCTCGTCTCTCTGTGGTCGCTAGGCTAATGCTGCAATAGACTGTACCGTACTCGTGCCGCCCCCCTATGACCCGCCCGTACCCGTCTTCGGCCGACTACGGTAGATCGAGAAGGGGGACGGAACGATGATCGCGCTCGGCCCGAAGAGGCTGCATCGCGCGCTTCGCTGAATGCCGTTCCTTCGCCATCTCATCGTCGCCGCTCCAGACCGCGCAGCGAGGGCCTGGGGCTGCAGGGTGCGATCCCGGCACAACGGCCGGGAGCATGACCTGGCACGCGCGCCCGACTTTGCTGACAACGACTGCGCGGGTGCTTTGTCAGCTACGCGCTTGTGGCGGAGATCAGAAGCGCGATCCCTTCCCCGCTACTAAGGGCTTCCATAGCCCGCGTCTTCGGTTCGACAGCTTCCAAGTGACTCGACTTGGGCCGACGCACGACGCCTTCTGGCGCGCGCCGCAGAGCTAGCCGTTCGACGCCGGCCTGCCAGGGTACTGTAATCTGTGTCAGGCTCCGGTGCATGATTCCGGGGCTGTACGCACCCCAGACACTTGCTTACTGCAACGGTATCCGAAACGCATCGCCCGGGATTCTGCCTGACACATGTACAGTCCTTGGTGGCATAATACGCGCCGCAACAGCCTGGGTCACCGCGCGCCAAATCCGGAAATCGCGGCGTTGTTAGGAGCTGTCTTGCTGCGCGCGCCGCTGTCACTTGGCCTTCCTCTGCGACAGCGTACGATTCCCGCGCCATTTTCTCTCTGCAGTCTGGCGCCATGTCGCCGGAGGTATGACGAGATCTGCACCCGCGGCGGCTTGACGCTCGACCGCTCGTTTGCCCATCCGGGGCGGGAAGCGCGCGTACGCTCCCCTATCGACAGAAAGGGAGGGTACTGTGAGGTCCTTAATTATTACCGACGCGTGCGATCCGTGACCCCGCGGTGACATTACCGCACCGAGGTTGTGACCTGTGACTCAAGCCGTGCAGAGAAGCACTTGACATGGGAGGCTGGTCAAGAGAATGGACGATGCACGTCCATAATTAGCTGTTCTGCACACACCAATAAGCTTCTCAGACGGTTCTCATGCAGAGGATGCCCGCGCAGCGGCCCAAAATCAGTACCGCCGGCCCCCAAAGCACAACGCTGGCCGTGACATGCTTTGCCGCAAGGCTAGCGTTACCAGTGACAAAACGAGCTGCATTACCTTGCCGCGAGCGCTCCGTGACGCGTGACGCGGCAATAATTAAGGTCCTCACAGTAGATCACTGCTCAGCCACTGCGAACGTTCGGCGCCATGTCCCTTTGGTCGACGATTCTCGCGGGATGGGGCGCTCTGCGTGCTTTCTCATCCGCACAGCTCGGCGAGGATCCCTCTACCGGTTTTCTTGGTCAGCGCGCCACCATTTCCCGCTTCGCGTATTATCACCTGGCTAGAGCGCTCGTCCGACAGGTGTTCGTCTGGCTTCGTCGTCTCTCAGTCTCGCGGCGCCGGGGTGCTGTACCAAACGACGCCCGTACCGCGGCCGCCGCTGCAACAGGACAGCGGGCCTGCTGCACGCGACTCCCCTCTGCGCGGCGCCGCAGGTTCGCATGTCCTCCCGACTCGGACGCGTTCACAGCTTCCCGACGCAGGAACCTCCATGAAGACGGCCTGGGAATCGCGGACGTGCGTGCACTGGGTGCACGTGCGTACGTATGGCGTCCCAAGTGCGCAAATAATAAAACGTGCCCCCGTAAGTGAAAATGCAGCCCGATGTAATTACATCGGGCCCAGGAAGTAAACAAGTGTTCCCGACGTAAATTAGTGCCCCCGACGCGTACTCAATGCCCGACCCGGAACGTAAATGTCCGCGTCGTAATGAAGATGCCCGACAGCCCGATGTAATCCAATGCCCGAGAGTGGACTTGGTGCCCGAGAGAGAAAATCCGCGACAGTGGAAATGCCCGCAATGTAAATTTCCCGACGTACAAAATGCCCGAAAGCCCGATGTAATATTTCCCGACGTAACTTGCCCGAAAGCCCGATGTAACTTGCCCGACGTAAATGCCCGACGTAAATTTCCCAGGAGCCCGATGTAAAATTACCGACGTAAGTTCAAATGCGGACATAAAATGCCCGAGAGAAAGCACAGCTGATACAAGAAGACAAGTCGCAATGGGATTGAAAATCTTGACATTTAGATATGCTGCACAGCGAATATGCACACAAGGAAGGGGAGAGAAAGGTGTATGGGAGATGGGTGCGAGTGAGCGCAGAGCGCGATTCTGTGGATCTGCTATGGTGACCACAGCCGCGGGCACCTGGCAGCACAGCCTGTGCACCGGTGCGTAGGCCACAAGGGCGGCATGCGCAGTGGCAGGCCTAGCGACGGCGAGCACCTGACGCGGCGAGCGGCGACGGCAGTGGGCAGAGGCAAAAACTGGTCGGGATTAACCGACTCCGGCCCGAGCCGCAGCCAAAGGTTCCGGAGGTTACAAGTCCGCTACAACGAGCTTTTCGGCCAGACAACGGCCAGTTTATATGATAAACATTCATTTTCAGAGATTCCCCAGCAAAAATGGTCCCGATATATCGATTTCCGGCAACTTGCGAGACTTGCGCACAAATTTAGGCGCCTGTGCGCAAGTTTCGCAGTTTGCCGAGTTGCTCGGCATTTTTAGAGATCATTTTCCCTAAATCGCATTCCCCTCGCCGGGAACTCACCGGATGCTCATGGTGTATATATGCGAAATATAGCCCTTTTAATTCTCTACAAGGGCGTGTGCGAGATGATGTCATCCGGATGCACTAGCGCCTGGCAGGAGCCGTCCGATGGTTGGGATTAAATGTGTTTTGCCCCTGTTCTCATTAGCACATGTGTTCACATCCGTACTTTCGACAGGTGATTGCCTTGTTATTGCGCCACAGGGTTGTGGTACGGGTTGGGGAACGCTTGGGGCTTCTGGGCCCCGGGCAGTGGTGCTACAATGCTCAGGGGATGCGCACCGCTCGTCCCTCTATACAGACACCACATCCGCAATGGGCGTGAGGCCAGAGAATCAGGGATATTGCATACAAGGGTGCGTGCTTGTGCAACACTTTCTGATGGAGATGGTAGCCATAGCATACGGAAACTAGGGCAAGTATATTGTTGAAGGGCTCCTGCGATACTGAAAGTTTTTCTGTTACGGCCAAACTGCCAACTGCAAACCAAAGCGCAGCAAAGGACACCCGGCGGCCCATCTCACTATCAACCCAGTGGGAGTGGTCTGTCAGGCGTCGTGTAGGGCTGATAGGCTGGTATGGTTGATGTCTTGCATGCAACTGTGGGGCTCTGCGCATCCTGCGCGCTGAGACAGCGTCAAGCGTGATGTTGAGAATGAACGCTCAGCCCACACTTCTACGCAAACGGTAGCTTGGCAATGGGACTTGAGGGAGGTGTATGGCGATGTGCACCAGGCACACAGGCTTCAGCAACACCCAAATGCGACAGACTCAGAAAGGAGAACAGCAGTGGGCTGAGAGAAACTTGAAAATGGGGTACATGAGAGAGCAGCGGGGCTCTTATTTACTCTGGGATTGTTTGGAGCTAGGGGTCATCCAAGAGTACACCAAAGAGTCACACATACATGCTAACGGCAGAACACTGCGGGACTCCCGAGGGCGGCCATAAGTCAGTGTCGACGGTTTTATCTCTCAAATGCATGAGAATTGCAAAACTGGACGAGTGCGAGCGCCTGATATCATATGACGGAGCAGCTTGACATGTCTCCACAACATATACACGGGTGAGGACTTCCTCACAGAGAGAAACTCAATTAAATTAGCCACCGTCAGCCCCACGTAGAGAATGAGAATGGCTGCATCTTCTCATACACACACCATTGGGGTCAGCGCATATGCTAATGAGAACAGGGGCAAAACACATTTAATCCCAACCATCGGACAGCTCCTGCCAACGTAGCGCCGCTGACATGCGGCAGTCACCGACTCCAAATCTGCAAAGAATATTCGTCAACGCTGTGGTTGAGGCCTGGTGGCGAACATGCGCACTTGTACATAAAGCTTCGGTCGGTCGGTCGCGCGCCGCAGAGACCTTCCCGCACAGCGGAAAAATCAGCAAAGCGTGTCATCTCAGGGAAGAACAGTGCACAAACGCACCAAGGCGTGGAATGAGCTAACTTCGAGCATCGCGCGGTCATTATCTTGCCCAGTGACGGATGAGAGTGCGGCTGGCAGCCGCACTCTCATCCGAGTGAGTTCACGCCGGGCGGCGAGTGGATCGCCGCGCAAGAACGGCGGCGCGCCGCGGGACTGAATTGACGACGATGGGAAACGGTGCGCTGACTGTGGTATTAGGAGATGAATAGTCCAGAACAGCGTAGCGGTAGCCACGCGTCAACTCCAGGCTTTACAAATGCATATTGAAAACATCGCGACACAACTTTGGGCTTGCACCGGGTCAGGCACAACTATCTCAAGACTGGGAAAATGAGTTTGCTCTTGGTCTGATGCTAATGGAGGAAACGACGCAGCACCATAGCCACAGAGACCTCTGCGGTGCTTACAGTTCCCCGCTGAATTTGCCACCACATAAACAGCATTGCTCTGCTGACAGACGCACTAGGGTGGTGTACCATTGATTGCAGCGCTCGGTACTCCTGTTGATTCTGACGAAGCTCGGTCTTCAATACTCGCCCGCCTCAGTCGATCCCGGTCACTCTCTCGGGGTCAAGGCGCACGAGAAGTTCCGCAGTGTATCTGAGGAGGTGAAGGGAACCTTTGGCAGGCATTTCGCGCGGAAAAGCACAATGGAACACCTCTCCGAGTGCGATTCGAACGGCAAGTATCTCATAGCTTGTGCGAACTCGATCGGAGGAGTGCTACATCGGTGTAACCGCCGACAAGAACGGCATGCCTGAGGTCTCGACAGTGAGGACGAGACACCCTTCGCATTCCAATTGTGTCTCTTCTAGCCAGTAGTCCAGTCGTGCACCCAACTTCCGCCAACTTGCACTAAAATAGAGCTTCTGCTGACATAACATGATCGAAACCCGAATGCACTGAGATAGCGGGTAATAACCTCGCGCAAGGACAAGATTCTCGGAGACTGTCGAGCCAGAGCAGTACCGAGTGATGGTATGGCGCAGTAGGCGAGAGAGTGAGAATGGGAAGAGGGATATCATCGTGTGCCCGATCACCAGTCCGCGGATGAGGGCCAAAGGGGCTCCGGGGCTTTTGTGTGGTCTACGATTGGGCGGGACGAAACCGGGATGACAAAGCCGGGAGAAGTCGGGTTCGTCAATCTGAAGGCCCCCCCCCCCCAGAAAAACCGACAAGCTAAGCTAGCTTAGGAGTCGGTGAGGCGCTAGTGCATCCGGATGACATCATCTCGCACACGCCCTTGTAGAGAATTAAAAGGGCTACATTTCGCATATATACACCATGAGCATCCGGTGAGTTCCCGGCGAGGGGAATGCGATTTAGGGAAAATGATCTCTAAAAATGCCGAGCAACTCGGCAAACTGCGAAACTTGCGCACAGGCGCCTAAATTTGTGCGCAAGTCTCGCAAGTTGCCGAAACGTTGGGACCATTTTCGCTTGGGAATGTCTGAAAACAAAATTTCATAATATAAACCAGCGACTTTCTAACCGAAAAGCTAATTGTAGCGGACTTAGAACCTCCGGAAACAATGCTCACGGCTCGGGCCGGTCTCGGTTAATCCCGGCCAGTTTTTGCCTCCCACCATCGCCGTCGCCCCGCCTCGCTCCGCCTCAACCCGCCAGCATCTCACCGCCGCTCGGCCTGTGCCCGCGCATGCTGCTGCTGTAGCCTAGCCCAACATGGTGCCAGGCGCATTGTGCATTGGCATCATTCACCGATTGCACATCCACGCTCTCCACTCCCTCACACCAATCTCCTCTACACCTTCCTCTCCATCTCCCCTGCATATGCATACTGCAGCTCGTAGATAAAAATGTCACATTTACAATCCCATTGCCATCTTCCTGCACCAGCGGTGTTTCACATAAGACACCTTGTGTGGGCATTTGTATCAGTAAAGTTGCGTCGGGAATTTTACATCGGGCTCCCGGGCAATTTACGTCGGGCATTTACATCGGGCAAGTTACGTCGGGCATAATTACATCGGGCTCTCGGGCAAGTTACGTAGGGCATAATACATCGGGCTCTCGGGCAAGTTACGTCGGTAAAGTTACATCGGGCTTTCGGGCATTTCTACTGTCGGGCATTTTCTACGTCGGGGGGTCAGGTTTACTTTCGGGCACTAGATTACATCGGCATGTCGGGCATTCTCAGTAGGAGGGTGACTTTTACGTTCCGGGTCGGGCATTGAGTACGTGTCAGGGGCACTAATTTACGTCGGGAACACTTGTTTACTCATGGGGCCCGATGTAATTACATCGGGCTGCATTTTTACTTACGGGGGTGACTTTTATTATTTGCGCACTTGGGACACCATACACCAGCAGCCCCACGTACTTCACCAGCAGCCTTCGGTTCCTTCGCAGCCGGCCCCGCGCCAGACCGCGCGCGCGCCGCCGCCGCCGCCGATCCACTTCGTGCTGGATCGTCAGTACACGCTCTGCCGCGCGCCTTCCCCTCCGACCGCCCAGCCCGCGCCGCCGACCCGATACGTTCCCGCGCCGCCGACGCGCAGCGCCCCGCACTACACCGCTGCGCCTCCGGTTCCTCATTACACGCCGGCGCGCGACAGCCCGCGCTACGTCCCCCCGGCGCTGCGCAACGCGCCGCATTACACACCGTCTCCCAACGGCGCTCACTACACTCCTGCTCCCGCGCCGGCGGCTCACACTCCTTACGCGCCGGCCCCGGCTCCCGGGCTCGTCCCCTTCCGCTGCGCGCACCCGCAGTGCGGAGGGCGCGTTGTCATGGTGCCGAGTGCGATGGAGCATATGTGGGTTGCGCATCGCGTGCGGGTATGAATCTGTTGACTAGGAGGAAGAACGAAGGAAGGAAGGAGGGAGGAAGGAAGGAAGGGGACGTCTAATAGCTCGAGATTTACCTATGCACACACACTCTCTATCTCTTACTTAATGGATCGGTTTAGAAATGTCATTGGTAATCACACTCGTCTTATGTACAGTAGAACTTAGAAATTATATGTCATGCTTTTTTGTCCGGGAGCAGATGGTCGCGACGCCGCGGACCGGTCCGGGGTATGCCGCATCATCTTCGTTCAACTTGCGTCCGAACGACACTGTCGTGCTCCGTTTGCCCGCCGCGCCCATGCAAGTTTGCGATACCTTTGATCGTGCCCTGCCTGTAGTGTGGCTTCGATGCGCCGTGTCGCACCGCGCGAGCGCATGTCCGTCGTGGAAGCTCGAATGTTCCTACGTCTCGCGCAGCACGGATATCTTGCTATTTCCTAGCATTCGTCCTGTGCCGACCAACCCGCCCGCGGCCTGCCAGTGGAAACAATATTAATCCTGCGCGACACATGCACAACCAGAACTCTTGTCGAGCACAACGGTACTTGCTCGAAGGGAGCGCTGCTTTGTCGTCTTTTTCTCGCCGGCATGGGCTCCTTGTGCGATGAACGACTCTTTCAAGGAAAAAACAGATCGAGACGAACAAGCCGATTGCTTTGCTTGCATTCTCATCGGTGCAGTGCCCGCTCGCAACGTATAAGAGCGGCGCGACGACGTCTTCTAGGCCTGAAATCGCTCCCATGCACCTAAACCCACTCGCCTTCCACAACTCTCAACTATATGCACCCCACGCCAGCGTTCCTGCGCACAGCCCAGACATCGCGGTCGATGATGCGCGCGTCCGCGACATGGACGCGCGGCCTACGTCGCGTCCGTCGAACGACGACGCGTCACCCTCGCCAACGCATTGCCACGTCTCGGCCCAGCTTCCCGCGCTTTTTGACGATCGGCCGCTGCCCCGCGTCGACACTCGCACTCGACGCTGACGTTCGATCCGGACGCGCTCGCTGGGCTGGTGCTGCTCTGCAAGGGCCGTGTTCTGACGGGGCGTTTTCGCAGACACGTCCCGTCTGCGGAAAGCTGATCGCGGTGCAGTGATGTATGCTCAGGCGCATAATGAACGACCCGCGCCGTCGTGCTCAAATAGTGCCCGTGGGTGCTAGCGAGCCTCATCCTGGCGCCTTCCCCGCCACTAATATATAGACGTCCTCTCTTCAGATGGCAGACACGGCGTAGAGGCTCACAGTCTGCCGCCCCCCGGACCCTGCTCTCAGTCTCCTGCTCGAGTTTGCTTTTCTGTCCGGGTGCCTGCTGCTTGCTCTCGGCCACGTCGACCCGAGCCACTAGCAGACGGGGCACATCTCAGCAGAGCGTGGTCGAGATCGCGCTCGCGCTCTCGGGGAATTGTGACCGAACGCGTTGCAGCTCGAAAGCCTCGAGCGGCTCAACGTGACACCGTTGTGCGGCGGGTTCGCCGCCTCCCAGGCCTGGTTTGCGCGCACTCAGGCTCTTCGGAGAGAGCGACATTGGAGGACCACTCTCGCCGTGGAGCACCACGCGCATCTGGTCTCGTGCGCGCATCATTAGGCCATTGTCCACGCCTCGCATGGTCGCACGGTGGTCAGCGCGAGCGCCGGCATCATTATCGCTAATAGATTTTGTGGTCGTTCACGGCGGTCCCGATGCGATACCACGGTGTCCTCCCTGCTATATAAAGCCTCGAGCGGCGTCGAGGATGTCCTCAGCACTCACCCCGAGCCCGGCCTCCCTCTGCACTCTCTCTCCCACCGCAAACGCAGCAGATCTCAGTCATGTCCCACTACAACATGCATATCGGCTACTCGACGAGCAACTCGCGCGGCGGGCAGGCCGACGCGCCGGCCACGACGCGCGCCGTCTCGCAGCCGCTCCCGCCGCCGCCGCCGCCTATCCGCGCTGCCCCGCCTTCTCATCCGCAGGGCATCACGCCTCAAATGACGAGGCAGGAGTCTCAGCGCGCGCCTGCCCCCGCCGCGCCGCCTCGCGCTCCAAACCCAAACACGGGCCCGTATACCTTTGCGCCAGTGCAGCACGGCGCGCAGACTCCGCACGCGAGGCCCGCCAATCCGCCGCGTCAGGCGCCCCAGCCGTCGTACCTGACTTTCGCGCCCATCCCGCCGCGCAACGCGGCGCCTCCGCCCCAAGCTGCACTCGTGGCATACGACTGCCCGCATAGGGATTGCATGCGGCGCGTGATGGTCCCTAGCGTGCGGGAGCACATGTGGCGCGCGCATGGAGTGCGGATGTGAAGGAATCATGCAGCTACCTACCGGAAAACGCCTGGAACGGCCTCAAGACGAAGAGACTTGTGTAGTTGGGATAATTTAGATGAAGCATGTTGAATATGGGCTGGAAATTGTCATGATTTGGAAATAAGTACGATGCCTGTTTGGTTTTGTCCGGAACCTGATCATTTTGGCAACGCCGCGGACTACATAAGTGATCCGACCGGTCGTGAATCGGCGGGGTTTGAACACTATTCCCCCCCTTCGATCTGCTCATTTCACATTCCTATGCTTGTCCTCGACCTCGCGAGACCCTTTGCTCGTGTCAGCGCCCCTTGATTTGCCGGTCAAACAGCGCGCGATGGAATGCTCCCGGGGCCCCTTTGCGAGGACACGCCTTGCTCAGTGTTGCGCTGTGATGGCAGCCCACTGGCCGTATGGTCTGCCCCGTTCTGGGCGCGCGCGCTGGTGGACTGTGATCACCGTTGCGCAGCATACATATCTTCATCGGCGCGAACGCGTGCTCACAATTGCGGACTGTACAGCCGCTCGCGCTGCTGCCCTTCCTGAACTGCAACCTCGACAAGTTCGCCGTCCTGCGCTCCTGCCCGCACTCCCAGTACTACAACACGCGGACGACAGCGAGGTTACGCTCACAATTTTTTTTCCGTTCACAAGGTGTTTGCGCTCCTCGTGCTTGACTTGGTGCTCTACTTCGTCCGGCTGCCATGCGGCTCGATCAGGACGGCGAGCATCGTGAATCAGCCTGCGTGCTGGAAGCTCGTCAACGAGAGCCTCCGCAAGCATGGGCTGTGGTGCAAGCCTGCTCCCGGGGTTGTTGCCTACGCGGTTGCATCATTTGGCTCACTGACACTTTTGCAATCGGTTGTAATACTGTCATTGTGATCGGCCATAGGAGTTGATAATGCACCGCTGCACCGTGCCGGTTGGAAATTCAGCCAACCAGACGTCGCATCACGACCAGGTTTGGAACCGGTTCGGAAGCATCAATATCGCCTTTCATTCTTTCCTCCACGTCGAACTCACTGGACTGCCATGGAGCGCCTTTGGGCCGAGCCCCGCGCTGACGTTGATATCCACGCTATCTCACGGCCACTTGCAGGACCTGCAGTCATGTCGACGCTGCTCTTCAGCGTCCCCGAAGACATTCTTTACGAGATCATCGCACACGTCCTGCTCGCAGAACGGGCGCCCCCGCCAGACCTCGCCGCGGCTTCTCAGAGACGAGTCCTGGACACTCACTGGCCTTCGCACCAACCGCGCGGCGTTGTGGGCCGCTTCGAGGACGTTCCGTACCGCGCCAATGATCTCGCTCTCAAGCTGGCCAATCGAAGACTCGCGAGTCTGACGGCGCAGGTGCTGTCGCAGTTGAGGAACTCTGGGCGGCTGCTCTATGTCTTGGACGTCGCCATAGTCCACGAACAGGAGCTGTGGCCGACATGGCTCTGCGTGCCGTCCCTGGCCATTACCACCGACCTCGCGATTCATGCGCAATTCCGTCTTCTCGGTGCACGAAAGCGCGACGTGCGTAGCGCGTTCTACTACAACGGCAGCCCTCGACTCATATTATACGGCTTTCACTATCTGCTGGAACACGTCCTGCGCCGTGGGCCGCTCCTCCGTCCCGCCCATCTCCCCGACAGGCTCATTTCGGCGAAGACCCTGGAGTTCAGCTTCATAGATGCGCCGCATGAAGGCGCGCCCCTCGCAGAACCTACGCCGACGTACCGAGACTGGCTACAGTTCCACGACGATTACGCTTACGAGATACCTCCTGGCGTGATCCAAGTCATGCCGCGCGCGGAATGGTTCCGCGAGCTTCTTATGGAGCACATTGAGCCCATGCTGCGCATGGAGTACCACCACTCGCAATTCGGAGCCATCCTGCACGAACGCGTCGCCACCATTGCGGGGTACGACGTCGGCGACTACTTTGGTGGCCTTCCCTTCAAAGGCCCTGACAATACATTTGGCCATGTTAACCGGGACGTGCGCGTACAGACTTTCTGGAAGTGGAAGATGGACGCACTTGCGCTCAGACGCGAGTTGGGGCTTCCCATCAGAGAGCCGATTGTCATGCCGCCCGAGGGACTGCTCGACTCCATACGCCCGGAGGAGTCCGCTACACCGGTGGCCGATACACCAGCGCATTCGGTTTCTACCTTCTCTCGTCGGCTTTCGAGACTACGGGCCCGGATGCGGAAACTAGTCCGGGGCACGGGCGTCCCGGAGTCTGGTTGAACCTTGATAGCTATCAGAAAGCAGTTGTGCTAGATGTGATAGATTGAATATAGGAATGCAGAAATTGTACTCGGTCATAAGTGAAGAAAATGCGGATCTCGGGCGGGGTCCGAACCTTCATGTTGTCCTCTACCCCTCGTCTTAGTCGCTCTTCGGCCCCACCAACCCGCCTGCGCACGCGCGACACCGTCTGAGTTGCCCAGCGCCATCCAGGCGACCCTGACTCGGAGTGCACGCCTCAGCCCGCCGTCTGCTCGCGTTCGGGCTGCGTTGTCCTCTGCTCACAGGCATTATTCGGCCTCGCGAAGTCCTCCCCAGATGCGCTTACTTCCGCACCCCGCCACTGTGCCTTTCCATAACACTCCTTGATTGCATGTCCCGGGCTTTCTTACGACTGGGCCAGCTGTCCGACGAACGTCATTTTCTGAGAAGCGTAATTGTCTCCCTCCCTGCAATCGTGACCGACGTCTTTTTCCTGGAATGCATCATTTTGACTTTGCATGGACGTTTCATTCCCAAGATATACGATCGAACCGATCCTCTCTGTCTGTAGCACAGAGTTTATGAGCGCAGAGGGTCCCCACGCGCTCTGTCGGCCAGGTCTGATGCTCCGCGCTGTCCCTGTCTTCTGGTCTTCGGCTTCACTTGCTATCTTTTCCTCTCTGCTGGAAGTGTCCTAGAAACCCGCAGAGTCTGATGGCATGAGTGAGCTTGCCGTTTTGTTCGCGAAACACACTGTTCCGGCTGCAGGAGTACACAGCCATGCCCTCCGTGCGCGGGCTTTCAGCACTCGTTCTGCGTCGGGTACGGACCCGGTGCACGACGGGGACTGTGCGAGAATAGTGGCTGCGATGCGCATGGTGGAAGCGACACATTCCGCTTCGGCCTGCGTTGCACGATTCGGACATCCTCTTCCATCGTGGTCCGACACATCAGTGTCCGAAGCACCGACACATCAGTGTCCGAAGCACCCACAATACTCTGCCATAGAGCCTCCGATGGGACATGTATTCATACGCTCTGGTGTCGTCGTGCAGTGTGTCCACTGTCCGGCAGGGTGCTCACAGAGGCCGACATGAACCTTGCGCCGCACCCATCCGGCGCCACTTTCGCCCGTTCGTGCGTCATCCGGCTATCTTCCCCAATCCCCACGGTGCGAAGCGTGGTCAGCATGGCCCGCGGCAATCATTGACTTTTTACTTTTTACTAGTTTATTCCACCTCCGCCTACTGAAAGACTAAGTACAATCTGTCCTAAAACATTGCCATCAGGGATAACAAGACTCGTGGTCCTTCGCGGTGTTCGCCACAATACACCACGCTGCGTCGCCCGTCTTATATAAAGGCGCGAGCCGCGTGTAGAATGGCCCCACAACTTGAAGCCACCTCCACCCCCTATATCCTCCCTCGCTTTCAAGTGCCATGTCGCAAAACATGAACAACGGCAACACCACGAGCATCACGAGCGCCGAGGCGCCTGCTCCGCTGTACATTCCGCCGCACCGCCGCGCGGAGCAGCAGGCCTCTGGAGCTGCGACCCCCGCGGAGGCCCCGGGCCAAAATGTCGCCGCCGCGGACGCCCCGGGCGACGTCTTCTACTACCCGTTCCCGCCCTTGCCCCAGCCACCTGAAGAGGCGGAGAACATGCCCGCCGCGAACGTGTGCTACTACTATCCGTTCCCGCCCGTACCCACCTCCGACGCGGACGTCTGGTTCTACTATCCGCTCCCGCGCGCAGGCCAGAGCGACGCCCCTCTGCCAGCGACAGACTTCCGGTTCCGGTTCGTCTGCGTCTACCCTGGCTGCGCGGAGCGTCTCCACGAGGCCGGCGACATTCTGGAGCACATGCTGTCCGCGCACGGCATGCGGTTCTGACTCGCCGGGAGCCTACGGCGCAGCAGTTGAACTTCAAAACGGGAGGCGAAAGAATGAGAAAGGGGATGAATTTGGAAAGATCAGCTTGTGTTCACTGTGGCGTCGCTTGTTCTGTTTGACTGTTCAGCATTGGAATTAGATGTTTCTTAGAAAATCATATGACAAAGTCCTTTTGTGCGGAACCATTGATTGACCTTCACTTGACCTTCCGCACCGCCGCGGAGTGATGCAATGTCCAGAACACCCGAGGCCCGATGGCCTGAACGTCGCAAAATGTAGCGTGCAGGTGTACTTGTTTTTGCTAGTTTGGTGGTGACTAGTCGACCCAATTCGCGTTTGGCATTCCTGCGGTCGACGGCTATGAATGGAGAAGCCGTAAAGCACAAAGTCCCGCGATACGTGTGCGGTCTGCGAGAGCCACGCACCCTACCACTTTCGCCGACGTTGCAGAATCGCCACATTTTGGCCACCCGTGGTATTTCCCACTGCCGCCACCTGTCGGTCAGAGCCGCGGGTTCTCTGGTGGATTCAGTCATGGTCCTCTCGAGAGGAAACGTCTAGGAGGCCGAATCCATTTGCCGAAGAGCCTTGATCTTTGCGCCGCGCCGGCCTCAGTGACTCGTGAGCATGTGTCCACGTCCCCTCTTGTAGATCTCCGATCCGTGTATTGTTCACACCTGCAACAGCGAGTGTGGCAATCAGCGTGGTCGGCGGCAATCTGTCATCACTGAATTTGTGGTCATTAGAGCTGTGCGTGCACCACGGTGCGTCCCCCGTTTTATATAAAGGCGCAATGCGAGTCTTGAATGTCCCCCACCAGTCACCTCCCGCTTCTGCCTCCGCCAATCTCTCCCTCGCTCTCAGAGTTACAGCCATGTCGAACAACGTCAACAACGGCAACGCCACGAACAATGCGAGCGGCGAACAGCCGACCGCGCCGACCAATGTCCCGCGGCCGGTGCCACTGTATGTTCCGCCGCACCGGCGTGCCGGGCTGGCCGAGCCCGTCCGTGAGGCTCCAGGCCAAAATCCCGGTGCGAGCGTTTCTGCCGCTGCGTACTACTATCCCGGACAGGGGCACGCGTCCGCTCCCCAGCAACCTCGCCGGGGTCCAGCGACCCGCGTCTCGGCTGCGCCATACCGCGCTCCGTTCACTAAGCGCCAGTCCGCTCCTCAGGCGGCACCGCAGCAACAGTTTTCTCCTCCCAACTTCGGCGCAAGCGTCTCTGCTGGGCCCTATTACACTTCGTTCACTCAGCGCTCGTACGCTCCTCAGGCAGCGCCGCTTCCGCCTCCTGTTGTCAACGCGAACGTGCCGGTTGCTTCCTACCACCACGTCCCGACCTCTCGGCGCCAGTCCTTCCCCGAGTTCGCCCCGCAGCAGGCCTATGCTCCCGAGGACCACGGTGCGAGCGTTGCGGGCGCGCAGGGCGGCTACTTCACATTCGCTTGGCCACAGAGCACCGTGGCCGTCAACATCCGCATGCCTGACACGTCCGCGAGCGCTCGGGATGCTAGGGCCATGTATACCTGCTGGCAGCCCGGCTGCGTGGACCGCTTCCATGAGGCGGAGGCCATCAAACAGCACATGTGGGACGCGCACGGCATCCATTATTGACCACCACGGCGCAAAAAGAAGAGTGGAGACGGGATCGGTACATATAGACGACTTCACTGACGCGGCTCGGCTTGTTTTGTCTCCCAGTTGATTGGAATTAGATGTTACTTAGGAATTCTATGTTAGATTGTTTTTGTCCGGAACCATTGTATGAACTTGGCAACGCCGCGGACCCCGGCTCAGCGGCTCTCACGAATACTGTGGCTCTGCACGTCGCGGAGCCCTGCACCCTGGGCGACGAGAGAAGAGGTCAATGCCAAGCCAGAAAGTGGCAATCCGCGAGGTGGCGTGGACAGCTGCGCACAATCGGGAGACAAAGGAGTGGTCGGAGTTGGCCGTCGGACTTTGCGCTCCTTTCCCTCCTCCATCCTCGCTTTTCGTGTCTTCCTGAATGGACGCGCAACAGGTTGATGACTACGTTCCTCCGTACCCTGTTGAGGTATGGTATCCCGGTGACCGTCGTCCATGGGGTTAACCAGAGGCGCAGGACAGCCTATTTTTCGATTATGGGCTCGCCAACGAAGTTTGGTGCAAAATCTGGTCGCATCTGCCTTTCGAAAGCTTGATAGTTGTCATAAGAGTATGCAAGAAATGGCGCTCCGTCTCACTTGCGGATCCGCAGCTCTGGTCGACCCTTCGGATCGCGTCTCCTGCTGCTCAGCGTCCTCAGGAGCAATTTCCGGATAGCGACACCGAGCTGTCTGACCTCGATCCTGATGTCTACGATGCTCCGCAAGGGGATGATGATGCTCGTGCCAACGGCGAGTCTAACCGCAAAGTCCTCTCGGATGCCGAAATGGCCGAGCTCTATGTGCCTCGCGTCCCGCACATCCCCAAGATTTCTATCACCAGCCTCGAGCACCTCCGCCGCACTCTTCCCTTGAGCCGAGACCTCTCCTTGACGCTATTCATTGTGGTCTACCGGACCGTTGCTAGGCGCTTTTTCGACGATCTCAACGCGGCTCTCCGGGAGCATGGGCATCGCATCCGGCACCTGAAGGTATTCCTTACGCGCGCCCCATTTGTTCGCCTGATACACAGGCTCCAACCTCTGACGGGGCTGGAGGTTCTGGAGGTCTATTCGCCCTACGATAGCATGTTCGACGACGGAAACTATGATCCTCTAGGCTGGGATGACGCCGACCACACCACACGGACCACAGGGCGGCTTGTCTGGAGACATGGAATGAGAATGCCACTCCTGCAGCATTTGAGGACGTCGATGTTCTTCTGCTTGGGCCACGACTGGCCGAGGATCAGCGAACCGTTCCAGTGTCTTCGATCCCTGGTTCTCTCAGTGCTCTGCCCTAGCTTCATGCCTCAGCTATTGAGAGCCTGTCCTCTGCTAGAGTCACTCCGTATCTGGCTCGAGGACTTCGACGTTGGCAATGATCTAGCCGCCATCGACAATGACGTCCATGCAGCGGCGTCTCGTCTCACAGAAGTTCACATCGGCGGCGCCGCGCAGACGTTCCACCCCCTGTTTCTCGACCTCTTTCACTGTCCCGAGCGTCCGTCGTACACCCTGAAGTATTACCCCGAGACTCTCTACCATCCAGAGCGGAACTACAAGGTCTCCAATATCCTTACGGACGTGCACGAGCCGACGTATCTCCACTTCACCTTCGAGCAACCCCTTCTGACGGTCGAGTGCGGGAACGACTCCGGCAAGAGCAGACACATCAGCCTTCCAAACGATTGGGAAGAGTGTGAACGCGCCGTCTCGCTCGCAAGCCAGATAAATCCCCGCCGCTTGCGCAGTGTGCGCTGCCCCATGGAGCTGTACGCCGACCTCTTGGGCGGCATGGAGCCCGGCGCGGTCGACGACATGGACATTTTCTGGCCGATAGAGTACCCTTACGCGAATGACAACATGCCAGACTCGGACGACGCGCCTGCCGCGCTGACCGCCGACTTCGACGAGATTTCTTTGGGCTGGGAGCTGGAGCCCAGTCTGGACATGCTGGACGCGGCGCTGACCACGACGCACGCACTCCAGGAGCTGGAATCGGATATGGACTGTTCGGATGACAACTCACTGTCCGAACGATCTGACTGAGAGGACGTTCCCTTGATAGAATGCAACTGCCTGTAACACCAGGGTTCAGAAGGAGCTCCAAATTTTCTTGTATTAGTAGCCTCTCTCCCCGCCTTGCGAAACCGTGCGCGACTGTGCTGCAGGGAAAATGTCAGCAAAGTACCGTTCCAGACCACTGACTGCTTCTGCATGCAATCCCAGAACAGTGCCCACCCATCCATCCGGGCGGAGCACATACACTGCGCCTTCGCCAATGTCGACGCCATACCGCCTATGTGCCGCAACGTCCGCAGTGTCGAAGAAGACTCGACCGACGCCATCACCTCCCGGAGGCACCCGTCCACCCAGCAGCTCGTAGGCTGAAGGGCCTGCAACGGACGTGACGGTGATGAAGGAGATGGGATAGTCCGACGAGAGGACAGGAGAGGCGTCCAGGGCGGCGCAGAATGCGTGTAAGTCGGTGCGCGTGCGAGAAGGGTCCCCGGCGAAGACAACCACGTAGAACACGGCAATGTTCGGCGTTTCGCGCTGCAGACGCGTGGCCTCGAGGCTGCCCAACTTGCACAGCGGGACGTCGGGAGCGCGGTGGCCCGGCCGCACGGCAAAGCTCTTCGGCGCGAGCTCCGTCTGCTCGACGTTGAGCACGGACGTGGGATCGGGCGCGTAGAAGATGCCGAGTCCGGTGCTGAACGACGCCGCGTCCGCCATGACCTGGCCGAGCACGACGTTCGGGTCGGCGGTGGGGTCGCCCGCCCAGCCCTCGGGCAGCTGCATCGTCATGAGGCGCGCGATGTCCTTGTCGAAGCGGATGAGCCGCTCGACGTTCGGCCGGCGCTCGCGCTCGTACGTCTCGAGCAGCGCGGGCGGCGCGCGGCCGCGCAGCACGAGCGCGAGCTTCCAGCCGAGGTTGGCCGCGTCGTGCAGGCCGGTGTTCATGCCCTGCGCCGCGCCGGAGCTGTGCGTGTGGCAGCTGTCGCCGGCGAGGAAGACGCACCCGTGCGCCGAGAAGCGCCGCGCGACGCGCTGCCCGACGACGTAGAGCGTCCACCAGTCCACGCGCTCGAACGCGACGCTGAACGGCTTGACCGCGGCGATGGCCTCCTGCACGGCCGCGGCCTCGTCGAACACTGGGTACGCCGCCTCGCGTTCCGGAGTGAATGCGTAGCCGATGCGCGTCGCGCCGTGGTCCAGGGCGACCCACAGCACGTTCCCGTGCGTCTGCGACTCGATCGCGCAGTAGGAGCGCGGCTTGGGGAGGTCGGTCTTGACTATGCCGTCGATGCGGACCCACTTGTCTGGGGATGCGCTGCCGTCGAACGGGATGTCAAGGACGCGCCGAACCGTTGAGCGCCCTCCGTCGGCCCCGATGAGATACTTGCACTTGACGATGGTTGTCTTGCCGGTGACGCCGTCCCTGAGTGTGGCCGTGACGCGGTGGGTGTCAAATGGTGCCGTCGTATCGACAAACGCGTCGATGAACTCCACTGGTGAAAGGGGTACGACGCCGAGTTTGCGCAAGGCGGAACGAAAGATCTCCTCCAGGTACTTCTGGCGAAGGACAAGGGAGAAGTCCCAGATGGTGTCCGTCATCTGCTCCATGAACGCCCATCCGCGACCAAGGACCTCGTTCCCCAAGGCATCGTAGGAAACAGTCTCTCTGCACGCGAAGCACTGCTGCGCCAGCGTATCCGCGAGCCCAAGTTGGTCCAGCAGTTCCGTTGTCCGAGGAAACAGCGTGATGGCGCGTCCATACGCGTCCTGGTCACTCTGAACACGCTTCTCGACTATCATAATCGACGTGCTTGGAGATGGGAGCGTGCGCGAAAGCTGGTAGGCGGTTATCAGACCTGCTGGGCATCAGCTCATACCCAACTGCGCGGCAGGAATGAACATGCCTACCGGGCCTCCACCCACAATGAGGACATCCATGCAGCGCGCACCAGCCATGTCGCCTGTCAAACCATTGCCAGTCATCTAGAGCACAGGCTTTTCGACGAACGTAGTGGCCGATAACGCGCTATTGCTTCCATACGGGCGCAATGGCAGTGAATTGGGCTCGTACAGCGCCACAGATAGAATCAGAGGCGTTGAAGTAGGTCGTGATGATTCAATGAAGCAAAAGCTCAGATAGGAGCTGCCATCGTCCATGGCTCCATGCGGGCAACTCGTCGTCTCGAAGGTCTCCTTAGAGGATTCAGCCTTTCGAGCGCTAGCGAGTCTCGCAGATTTGTCGTTGCATGTGCCGATCAGTGCAGCAGCCGCCCGGTACTGCTGTAAGGTCCCTGGTCCAAAGTGGTTTGAGGACAAGCGTTGTGAGCGGATCAAGCCGCGGCTTGTTCACCTTCCAGTTCCGGTGCTGCGCCCTCCGACAAGTCCTTTCAATTTGCTTCCTTAGAGATGGAAGAATGCGTATGGTGGTCAGTCCAGAGTATCTAAGATAACGGGCAAGGTTGGGCAATTGTCTCCTTCTCCCGCCAGTGACTCATGAGGAAGCATGTTCCTGGTTCGCGGACCAGCGGATGACTCGGAGGCACGGCTCCGTGCATGGCAGAAGCACAAAAGTAACGTACAAGGCCACAGCTTACAGCCGCCGGTCTAATTCTATAACCTCAGGACAGTCCTGTTGGATCAACAATCTCCAATGAATACAACTGTGGTATCGTTACATGGAAGACGCAGGGAATGAACCAGCTCAGTAGTGAGACGTCTGGTCGACAGTGACATGGACCATGATCTTCGGTGGGCTCGAACGTCCGGAGGCTTGGTAGCTGATATCCTCGTCACTATCGGACGCGGTGAGCGAGCGCCCTTCGGATGAGATGAGGGTCAATCGGGGCTCACCTCTCGCGCAGTCCCAGCGTCGACTTGATATCGCGGCCCTTATATGAACTCGACTCGTATCGGACCTGCGACGCCTTAGTGCCACTTCTCCTGAGGCTGTTTGAGAGAGAGACGTACGCGCTCGACCTGCGTCTGAGTGTTGGACATCTCGAACTGCGGCATCGTCTCGACGGGCTGTGAAGGCGCTGTGAGTACGACATTTGATACAGTCTCAGTATATGAGCCTCGTACCTGACGCTGTTCAGTTGAGCGGCTTCGGTTGGAGCGAGCCTTGAACGCCGAGCTCGATATCTCGTATCTCGACTTGCGGCCCTCGTCCAGCGACTCGAGCAGCGAGATGTTGATGATTTTGGGCAGGATGTAGATGAAGGCGAGAAACAGGACTGAGAAATCGGCTTGTCAGTGATCAGTCGGCGACGGGGGAACAGCTTACAGCTCGTCGGCGAGGCAACGTACTGGAGGAAAGCAGTCAAGCATTGTCAAAGCAAAAACGAGAGAAACGTACTGCGATGAGGGACGTGATAGCCACCACGCTCGTGAACATCCCTGAGCCTGTTTCGCCGTAAGCGCCAACGGTGGGCGGACGCAAGACAGGCGACGCACCGAACATGTACGCGATCATCCTATCCACGAGGTCTGTGACGGCCACAAACTCCTCCTTCCCTTGCGACAGAGCGCGGCAGATGAACGACGCGATGATGAGGTCCGACACGGCGCCGATGCTCAGCGCTGAGAGGCACTGCCACTTGAACGCCTTGCTCTGCGTGACCGCGAAGCTCGCGCCGTTGAACACGGTCGCCACGGACCACAGCGTGAAGATGAGACGGGCGGTGACGAGCACCCAGCAGCCGCCCGCGACGACCCAGCTTCCCGTCGCGCGCTTCACGCGTCCGCAGAAGAATGTCTGGGAAAGTCGTAAGCGAAGGTCAGGGTCATTGAGGATGGCGGACCTGAATACCGAAGACGATGAACGCCCCCAGCAGCACTGCGACGCCAAGACTCCAGACAAGCGTGTTGAGCGCCACGAAGTCGCCGAACTTGAGGATGGTGTAGTAATACGACGCGTGCAATAGCAGGCAGGCGTGGATGAGGTCGGCGACGCTGGTCACGGCGTGAGCGGCGCAGTACCCGTACAACGGGGATGATCGACGAACAACATCCCGCCGACCTGAGATGGGTGAGTTTCACGGAAAGCCTGTGGCGGAGCACACGTACCAAAATGCGCAACCATTTGCTTTCGTCGGGACGCTCGCGGTAGTACTTACAGAATGTCAGCGAAGCAGCCCATACAGACGAGGGCGTTGCTTACATTCCAAACCTGGATGGACGCCATGCCCGTAAGGCTAGCGATAAGTTCAGAATTCAGAATGTTCGGGCGCAGGTAATTCGGCAGGGAGATGCGCACAAGAGGGCAATGGCCATGCTGGCCTCGAGCACGCCGCCGGTGAGGCTGACGTTCATGGTGGACCGGGCAGCAGACATGGGGGGCAGACAAGCAACGGCCGCGCGCGTGCGCCTGCTCTCCCCTTTAAGCGGTGATGCGATCAGACGTTACAGCGAATGAGACGCCCCGGCCGCAATAGCTGCCACTGTCCATGCCGCTTCTATTTGCCGCCAGGTCACCACGGCTCCCAGAACGGGAGCCGAAGCAGTCTCGATGATAGATCGAGAAGGCCCTGGCTGCGGGAGCGAGGGGAGACGTGCGACAGAACACAGGTGGGATCCACGCCAGGTTTCCAAAACGGCCGCAGGGCATGTTAAAACCACTCGGGTGGCAGACAAGATGCATGCGCCCTGGTGCTATACATCCGCCGTATCGGCGTTCAGAAGCCAAGGCGCGCCCATAGCCAGCGCGTCATGTCCGTTGAAGCTCCCTGACGGAGATAAAGGAATGCCGAAGTAGCCGTAGGAGATCCACATGAAGACGACCGCTGCGATCGGCACAAATACAAGCCGCTGCTCTGTCAAAGGCGGCACATTGATCGAGAGACACGGCACCGACTGAGCAGCACGGTAAAATCCTTCCTGAAGATCCTAGCCCGATGTCAGCAACACAGCGTGGTTGTCGACGGAGATTGCAGCCCTACCGAAGCCTGGCGAATCCAAGTCGCCGGGATCATGCACACAGATATCTTGCGTAAGCCAAAGCACGCATGAGGACCCATAAGAACGTGGGGGGTGTAAGCCGGAGGAAGCTATAATAAGCGTACATCGAAGGTCGAGGAGAAGTCGGGCCCGCACTGCCATTACAGCGCCTATTGCACCCATACTGCGACCGCTGGAGATACTGGGCAAGGGCGTGGGAAATTGAACGACCGAGCCCAAGGGTTGACAATGAGTGTCAGCGGTCGATGTCGGCAGCCTGCAGTCGACCGGTACCAGTTAACGACGAGTGTTATCGGTCACAAAATGAGCCCGGCATGGGCCATCCCAATATTCAAGAGCGGGTGTGAGTAGCCATGAATACTGGCAGGTAGGCGCGTTCTTTGACTCGCGGCCCATCTGAGGGGTGCGCCTGACACAGAAGCGCAGGACACGCCGCTATTGTACAGCGCTACCCGCCACAGATCTGTACGCATTGTAATAACTCCCTGTTTAACTGTGCGAGCGCGCTGCCGTGGCTGAGTTTATGTACTAGGAGGAAGAAACGTCGTTCGGGGCTAAGCTCTGCTGACTCCGATGAGTCCGAAATCGGCCCGAGTTCGCCGAGTCCAGCTTATGTAATCCAGGTCTGACGTTTTTGCCACGGACACGCACACGCACACGCTCTCTCTCTACTTGATCTCTGGCATGAGACAGGGATAGAATGGGGCCTCGTCTCCACAGGCGTATCAATGGAAGCGTGGCGCCTAACCGTCTTCGGCTGGCGGCTCGCTCCGCCTCGCTGTGGCATGGTGGTAAGGACCCACGCGGGTCAAGACTCGAAGCATGGTGCGCGCATCTATTCGATTGTGGGATGTATGACCACCTATTTGCGCATCAATTATGCGAGCGACCTTAATTCCCATTGACCTCTATGTTGCCGTGGTGCGCTGATAGCTGACCACCGAGCAAGATGGTGCGCGGCCGTGGTCAAAGTCTAGATATAAAAGTCCAGCAAGTCGCAGCACAGTGAATACCGTCCCCAAACTACTCTCACTCGCTCTCATCACACTCATCTTACCGATTTCCAACCGCGCTCAGACAAAACCACCATGTCCAACAACAGCGTCGCCTACCCGGTCTCCAATCTCCGCGGAGCGACACAGTCTCCGGAGCCGCGTGCAACGCAGACGCCACAGTACAGCTTCAAAGCCTTCCAGGCTGAGCTTGAAGCCCGGCGCCGGGACATGGAGGAAAACAACCCCTGGAACTTGACACCAACTATGAAGCTGACGGTGTGCTGGTGCTGCATCGAGATACTTGGCAAGGAGATCGACTTTGTCACGCCGGAAGCCTGGGAGAAGCATATGGACGAGGCTCACGGCCTGCCCCTCAAGCTCGACCTCCACTAGACGATGGGCTCGGCAACGTGCTCCCGGGCCAGGCGCCGACGGAAATATCAATAACAGGCCACCGGCATGGTGGAATGGGATGCAAGGTGGAGAATCGTGTGCTTCTTGCGCTCCTTGACATTCTCATGTCTAATATCCCTAGTCTCTTTCATTAATGTCACCTGCTCATCCGTCTTGACTCTTGAAGCTGACATTCGACGAACGAGTGAGGACGAAGTTCCAGCATCAGTTACGCAGCGTCTCTACTGTGACTTGATTGCACAGAATAACAACCATGAATCAATAGGGTCCCCAAGGAACGGCAGGCGTTAGAGAATGACTAAATCCGCGGGATACTGTCAGACTCCTTCTCCCATGTGAAATATTCATCTAAGTTTACAATTCATCTAAGTTTACAATAGTTAATGTACGTACGGCAGAGAAAACAGACTGCCTGGTTCACTACCCACGCTGGTCGACCAATCAGTTCTGCGCCGCGATTTCGTTGTTCAGTATCTCGCGACCATGCAGCACGTCCGCGTTTGGGCTCAGCGCGATGATGTTCAGATACTGCAGCACCTGGGTGACCGGTGGGGGGATCCCGGCGTCGCTCTCGATGCCGTGCGGGTTGGAGAACCTGATGCGGATCGTGCACTCGTCTGGCCGATCGATCTCAGGTTCGTCCGAGTCCGACTCGGAGTCCGAGTCGCGTTCAAACGCGTGCTGCCAGAGCCGCGCAGATTCGTCGCACCATCTCTCGAGCTCGCTGTCTGTCCCGCCAAAGAGATCGAGGGGCGTGTCGGGACCGTTTTCCACGGAGGTGAGCTCGAGCACCTCGAGGCTGCACGGCAGATGGAATTTGTCTGCCACGTCGAGCCAGAGCATCAGGGGCAGGGAGGCCTCGCGCAGGTCGTCCGTGTCGATACTCAGAAGCAGATGGCGGGCGTAATCATAGGAGTCGCGGTACTCGGGGAAGATGAACACGCGGCTCCGTCCGAAATCGTCGCTGCATGTGAACGTATACTCGTCGTCCGACAATGTACAGCGCACGACCGTGGGGAACGGGATGTCCGAGAGCACCTCAGGAAGGTAGGCGATGTTAGTTCCCGATACATAATCTGCGCGCCAGCCGATCTCGACCTCGTAGACGGCGCGCTGGGGATTGTCGAATAGTTTGAGAACGGACAGATGGTGAGATACATCGGCGTCGTCCAGTCGCACGGTGCTGATCCGCGACACGCGCTCGAGAAACGCCTTGTCGAACTGGAAATTGGTCAATTTATCAGCCCATGTGAATCGAATGTCGACTATGAGTGTATCAAGGGATGGACACGACATGAGAGCATTCAGTAGGGACCAAAAGTCGTGAATGACGATATCCAGGCTGCGGAGACTGTGAAGGGGGCTTATTTGCTCCGGCCAGGCGACGGAGAAAGACGTCTTGAGATCAGTTAGTCGGGGAAAGCACGACGGATGGCCGTACACCAGGTGGTGCATTTTGAAAGTGCCGTGCGCGAGCCCACGCCAGCCAGCGCTCATTTCTCCTCCGACGTCTGCCGGGGTGTAAAGCCAGAGACCTCGTAACGAAGACAGCGGGACAAGAGCGTCCAACAGACGCAGGGCTGGTGAAGGTGTTATATGGAAGATTCGAAGCTCGTGAACACGGTCTTTGTGCGGAAGGAGGGTCTGGACAAGGCTCTGGATAAAGTGGATTGAGACGTCGCTATGAAGCACGACACAAATGGACAAGGTCACAGACGTGCTGCGATGGAGCAGCGCAGCGAGCCGAGTGATCGAGAATACAGACGCTGAGGGCATTCCCGGAACCTCGAGTGCGAGACTCCTGGAAGCAGAAGCGGGAATCACATAGCCACCGTCTGGTGCATCGAGACTCAAGAATCCTTGGAAGTAGTCGTGGGGACGGGTAATGCGGAACTCGCTCCAGAGCCGCGGATAGGACGCAATCAGGGTATTCCATGTCCTACAGACATGAGAGGCCGCTAATAGATCGTCTAGGGGAAGATATTCCCAGACCTCTAGCCAGAGTGGGACTGGAAGTCTGAAGATCGTTATAGAAGCAAAGATTGTGCTCAAAGATCATTCAGCAGAGCGTCAGACGAGAGTTGAATATATACTTACCTCAGATGAGTGACTGGACTCAATATTGCACGAGCTGTCCGTGTCCGACATCAGCGAGGCGAAATGGCGCTGTGGCGGAAGGGAACGAGGCCAAGAGTGATAAACTCCGACTTGATCCGTCAGCCTTTTATCCCGCGACCCACTGGTAGGACCGCCACATCCACCTGGGACAACCACTGAGGCGACGTGCACTGTGCTACTGTGTGTTCGCCGAGGCATAAACTTCCACTTGCGCTATCACTGGACGCGTCAGCCGCCTGTCTGCAGGACGCGCGAATTGTCTGATCCCGCTCATTCTCTGCGTAGCTCCTATACCATGCCCGGGTTTCATATGCTTCCCACTGTGTTCACCGAATTTCAAGTCCGGGTATCACACCCAGGCACGGGAAATGGCATGCGTGACAACATCATCGATGATCGGCACTCTGCTGCCACCCGACGTATTCCATTGCATTTGCTGTCGTTGCTCAATTCTTCGTCAGCACCGGTTCATGTGTGCAGGCTCCACAATAGGAGCCGTCTCGAAACCTCCAGAACCCGTGCGGGGCGCCGACGTTCTAGTTGACGTCAGATACTCCGGGATGCCTTATATTCGCGCCGCTCTGGCCCGTAGCCGCTACCAACGCACCAGACACTACGAGCTACTGTCCTCAGCGCATACTATTTTTACTCCCATGTCCACCCAACCGACGAACCCGAACAAGCCCGTTCTCGACGTCACCCGCCCGCCGCAGACGATGAGCTCGGAGCCATATTCGCGCCAGCACGATGAGCTACAGGCCAGCGCCGCAGACACCCTCGGTGGAGTGACCAGCGGTGACGTGCACGCTGGCATCGGACACCCTGGCAGCGGCATGTCGAGCGCGGAGCTCCGCCATGACGGCAAGTCGCACCGCACGCACGAGGGCGGTGGTGTCCAGCAGTTCGGGCACCAGGGCGGCGCCACAGATGCCGCCGCACAGGAGCGCGGCATCCAGGGAGACGGACTGCACGGATTCAAGGGCGAGCGGGAGGTATTCCCTGCCGATCGATCCACAGGCGGGGCGTAGACTTTGTCGCATCGATGCCAAAGAACAATCGCAAAAAGACTTGTATTTCTCGAAATCTGCGATGCTGCTCTGAACGATTCCCTTTCTTTCTGCGAATCCATAGCGACGTGATAAACCACATGGCGCTCGTTTCATTCTCACTGCTTCCCTGGCCGACTGAATGCCGCGGAAGGTGTCAGCGGGACCTGTAGCGGCCGCCATTGGCCGCAAACTGTCGCCTTTGTTCTCAAATAGGTCTGGGTTAACTTGCCGGCCATTGTCGGGCCGCGCGACAGCGGCACAGATCTGCGTTCCTATAACAATGCTGGTGCACATCGTACCGCCCGTCGGACGACTCTCACTTGCCCTCACCTCTGCAGCATCGTTGGTATGGCTCTGATTAAGGTGCGTGCAAAGGTTCTTGGACAGATTGAAGTCATGCGAGCTCAACACACCAGGACGCTGGCAGCGACCTAGGGCTTCCTAACGAAATTTGGTCCTTGGCCTGGAAGTTCCTACCCCTCTCCGCGCTTGTCGCAGTAACACACGTATGCCACGCCTGGAGGACTATCGCACTGGGTGATCCCAGACTGTGGCCCACGAATGTTTCCACCAGTGACGTTTACCGTCCCGGCGTCTGCGACATCTGCGCTACCCGCCCAGACTCATCATTCAGTACGGCATGGGAGCGCGCCTGTGTCATCCTAGCGCGCAGCGCACCACTGCCGTTGTCTTTCTCCTCCAACGTCTGCCTTGAGCACATCGCGGGACCGCTCGCTCAACTGCTCAAGGAGGTCTCAGGCAGATTGACTGACGTTCACATCTCTGGTACCGGAGATTTTCTCGGCCGTGTACTGCCTGCCCTTCATCTCGCCCCGGCCTTGCGCAGCGTTTCACTGCGCGGAAAGAACACGGATACCTTTCACCTCCCTCCGGAGGTCGATCTTCCCGCGCTGGAGCGCCTGGATTTGGATCTGTCTCCAGGCATCATTCGGCCCCCAGTGCAGGTTGCCGATTTCGCCAGCCGCCTGTATTCAAAACTGCGCGTGGCTTCCTTCGCAATGGACGAATTATCCGAGGTGCTGGGCATACTCGACGGCTGTCCCGGCGTTCGCGATGTGACAGTGAACATTCCCGGTCGGCTCCTTTGCACGGAATTTGTCAAGCCTGCAGGGTATGCCACGTACCCTGCGGCCATGACTCTCCGCTCATTGGTCCCCTACTGGTTTGATATGGGCCCCGGTGTTGTGTCCGCACTGAAGGACAGCTTCTTCCCGGACGTGACGCTGGAGTTTGGCGGGAGATCCTTACCAGAGGAGGAGATCGTGTCATTCTTCGAGCCCATCCAGAGCGCCGGCGCATGCGTGCTCACCGCCGCCCGGGTGGAAGGTACCGATTACGACATCCTCGTTGCAGGGGAGGCGGAGAACGGGGTCCGCAGGGCGGTTGTTGCGGGCCATAGATCACTCATGATCATGCACGTGGGGGTCCCCATCGGAGCGTACATCCCAGCGCACGCGCTCGTGTCCGCCACGGTGCATCTGGCGATGTGGCAGCAGTTCACGGGCATCGCGGGGTTCGATGACCAGATGCGCTTCCCTAGCCTATCCGCGCTGACAGTCGTCATCGTGCCCTTCATCGGCAGAGACAGCAGTCTCGAACGGACGAGGTCTTTGTTCGGCCAGACCACGCCGGACCAGTTCCCCGCGCTCGCTACGCTCCGCATTGAGCGCATGGCTGATCCCGCGGGCAACCAACTCTTGTCGCCACAGTGGCTCGTTAATTTCGTCGACCTTATGGAACTGGGTCACCGGATACAAACGATCGAGCTGCCCGGGTGTGCACCAGAACTGTTGGAGCAGGTCCGCCAGCTCCGTCTCGCCGAGCGCGTCGAATGAGCGCGGGCTGTGTCTCCACAAGTCTTTCATTCCGATGAGTGAAGCACGTCTCACTGCGCATTGAATGCGCGGATTCAGAGCGAGATCGCACTTTGTAGATGTCCTTGAATGCACTGTAGGCTGCCCAGACTGCGCCCTATGTACATACGAGACTCTTGATTCTTGACGAAATCTTGTGTCACCTCCTGGTTGTGAGACTCAATCAAGCTAACATTGAAATTACAGGGATGCGAGGTCGCGTAACTTGTCATGGGTTATGACGGCCTGAGGGAGAGCGTGATGGGAAGAAGCCTCAGTTGCCGCCCGGGCACTGCAGCCGATCGGTTGCATCTCTTCGGCGCCGAGGCGGTCAAACACGCGTTATCCGGACTCATCACCACTATGCTCGCAAGCGACACTTGGAAGACAGCAGACGAGCTTTCGAACGATCCGCACGGATTACACACGTACTGGCAGAACCTCCCCTTCAATGCGATCGAGGCTGTCGCTAGCTCGTGCAGAAATGGAATCGTATGCAGGGCGAATAGATCGAAGTACGCTGCTGGGGTGCGCAACATTGCGCTAGGTGCGTCGCTCGCGCATCAATCCGCCAGCGCGCGTTGACAAGGCAAGGGTAGAGCTTGTATTTAACGATGGCACCGTCTGGATCGCGCGGCTCACTGTCAACCCTGATCCCCTGTATAAGGACTCGCCGGAAAGCCTGGCAGAGCTCATGACCGACGAGATCGCGACGCTTCGCCTTGTCGCTGAGAAGACGATCATTCCTGTTCCTACGGTCTTCGCGTACTCGGAGACGCAAAACAATCCTGTCGGCTTTCCCTATATGCTGATGTCTGCTTTGAAGGGTCACCATCCGAAGGGCATCGGCATGGAATTTACATCTTCTGAACGACCCATCGCAGAGGAGAAGCTCCCCCTGTTCGAGACTTTCTGCGCCTCGCTCGCGGAGATATTCGTGCAGCTAGGCTGGATAACGTTCCCGACGACGGGCTCCATCTGTCTCAGTGATAATGGAGAGCCTACTGTGCGTGAGGACGGAGAGCGCTGTGCTACGGCGGCAGAGTATCGGGGGGCGCTCCTAAAATCGCTCCAATCGGGGGCTTCGCTGACCGAGCACCCGGATCGCGTTTTCGGTCTCTGGCTGGTCTGGGCGCTTCTACGCAAGAACATTGGCGACTCCGAAGGGCCGTTCAGTCTGGTGCACCGCCACATATGCATGGACAATATCCTCGTCGACAAGGTCTGTCCCCATCACACCCTCCTCTCTCATCTCATCTGGAGCAGAACGGCGAGATAACGGGCATCTTCGGCTGGGCCCATGCGGCATCCCTCCCGCGCGAGTTTCGCACCATGCAGGCAATGGACTTTGTCGCTCCTTGCGCGCTGACAGGCCCGGACCCAGAACGGGAGTCGTGGGCGTCGACGTTCAATAGTGCACTCAAGGAAGTTGCGCCGGCCCTCGCGGAGCGCCACGCCTCGGAGGCCAACGGGCTGATCACGATTGCTCTTCGATTCATTCCGGAGGGCTACACTCTGCCAGAGTTCCTGCGGCGCATGTGCATGGTCGTGTGGAAGCGGGCAAACTGGGAGCGCGTAAAGGAGGAGTGGGCCGTCCTCGAGTGGCTATCCGGCGGCGGGAAGCCTAAGGCAACGCGCGAGGAGTCTGACATCACGCGCGAGGAGCCTCAGACAACGATCGAAGACCCTGAGACAACGCTCGAGAATACTGAGACAACGCTCGAGGACCCTGAGACGACGCTCGGGGACCCTGAGACAATGCGCGAGGGGCCTGGAGAAGGAAGCCGCCTGGCGCTCCCCAGCGATACGTGGAAGACAGTGGACGAGCTTTCAAACCAGCCTGCCCACGCTCACTGGCAGCGTCTCCGCTTCTCCGCTATCGAGCGCGTCGCAAGTGCGTGTAGAAACGGAGTGGCATGCAAGGCAAACAGAGCAAAGTACGCGGCAGGGCGCCAAAACATTGCGGTGGGTGCGTCTCTCATACACGGATCCGAACATCTGCTAGCGCGCATTAACAAGGAAAGAGTAGAGCTATTATTTGACGACGACACTGTCTGGATCGCGCGGCTCACGACCAACCCCGATCCCATGTATAATCTCAACCCGGAAACCATCGCGGACTTCATGAGGATCGAGGTCGCGACGCTGCGCCTCGTCTCCGAGAAGACGATTATTCCCGTCCCGAAGGTCTTCGCGTACTCACCGACGCGTGAAAATCCCGTCGGCTGGCCGTACATCCTCATGTCCGCCTTGGAGGGCTACCGTCTAGAGGACCTCGGCGTGGGCGCTCAGGTCTTCCAACGACCCATCCCAGAAGAGAAGCTCCCGCTTATCGAGCGGTTCTGCGCGTCGCTTGCCGAGATGATCGTGCAGTTGCGCTGGATCAAGTTCCCGACGACCGGCTCAATCTACCTCGACAGTACCGGAGAGTATGCCGTGCGCGAGGACGTGGAGCACTGTGCGACGTCAGAGGAGTATTGGAGTAGGCACCTGGCGTGCAGCCACATGAAGGCAGACCCGAAATCGCACCCGGCCCGCGAGTTCGGGCTCTGGCTGCTCGGGATGGCTGCCGGTCGGCACATGGAGCGCGAGGACGGTCCGTTCTGCCTTGCGCACCGCAACCTGGCCATGAACAACATTCTTGTAGACAAGGTTCGTGCCAGTCTCACCTCGCCTCTCTCTCATGTTGACGCATGCACAGAGCGGCAAGATCACGGGCATTTTCGGCTGGACCACCGCCGCCTGTCTCCCTCGTGACTTCTACGCCATACAGGGGCTCCCCTTCATGGAACTTAGCCCTCTGGAAGCCCGTTACCCCTTGCAGGAGACGGTATTCAAGACGTTCAGCAGCGCGCTCGAAGAAGTCGCGCCGAAGCTCGCGAGACGCTACGGGTCCGAGTCCATTCAGGTCCTTGCCCGCGTCATAGGAGGCAGCCAGTCGTTGGAGAGCCTCGCGGCGCCAGGGTTTTGGAATTGCATGTGCATGGACGTGTGGAAGCGCCCAAACTGGCGGAGCGTGCAGGAGCAGCGGCCGGTTCTCCAGTGGCTTTTCGGAGGGGAGAAACCCAAGGCGGTCTAATCAAGAGATTGACGCACTTATAGTACATTGACTTTAGGTACCTTCTTCGCGCTCTGGACGGCGTTTTGCGTCGAAAATGCTCCATATGTTTTTGGCCCGTATTTTGGCAGCATTCGCGGCGTCTATCATTTTGTACTTAAGTAAGAGCTTCCAGGGGGCCAGTCAAGCGTCACGTCGATTTTCAGATTCCGCTCCTCGCCCTTGGATAGCTACCGTCACCATCATCATGCCGAACACAGGAATGCGTACCGGGTCTATCGGAGCAACCCTCCTCTCTACCAAAGCGCCAGAGTCTGGTTGAGCCGGTGCCGGAGTCTGACTGGAATTGACTCGAAGCAGTTGGCATCGGATCCGAGTGAGCAATTTTTAAGTACCCCAGCGCTGACTCGAGACCTCCTCAGGCTCCAACTCGCCTATCTTCTGTGTCGCAAGTAACTGCCTATACATATACCATAAACGATGAAGAGCGTAGACACGCAACCTGATTCGTGAGTCTGTGCAGTTGTCGTCGATGAGTCGTGCTGAACCGGTGCAGAACATCGACTTCAGACCTCGCTGCCCAGCCATTTCCCGAGCTTGTCACTGGCGCCCAGATTGTCTTCGACCTGGCTGCTAAGCAGGTTCAGGCCACGATTCTGCACGTCTACCACCAAGTAGGAACGATTATCTTCCTACAAGAGTCTGCGAAGGAGACTATCTACCACCCGTTCACCATGTCCGCGGTGCTCCGCGTCCGGCTCTCCGGAACACAAAATATCGCTGGGGACCTCCCGCCCGACTCAGAGGCAATTCTGAAGCTGTTCGACCGCCGCTTCATGAACAACGATCGCGAGGAGTTCAGGCCCCCCGCGCCGTGGAGTCCAGAAAGGGACCGTCTGTACGCACAATGGCAGCAGGATCTCGCGGACGGCAAGGTGCAGCCGGTCGACTTCGACGCCGACGACTCTGACGTCGAGCAACCCGACTGGGACTTCTCAGACCTGTCGCCCGGCTGCCTCGAGGGGTACCTGCAGCACGTGTCGATGGCCATGTATTCGCGCGAGGTGCACGCGTACGGCGTGCTCGCGGGGCTGCAGGGCGACTTGATACCGCAGCTGTTCGGGACGGTCAGCTACGGCGATGCGTCGACTCCGTCGCACGCCGTACCTGGCATCCTCATCGAGTACATTCCCGGCCCGACGATGCGCGAGGTAGTCGCGACGTGGACCACGCGCTCGCCGCGGCCTCCGGACGCCGAGCTAGCGCGCGCGTGCGAGGCTGCGGTTGACGCGATGGAGCGCGTCGCGCAGAACGACGCGCTTGTCAACCGCGACGTGCGCATCGACAACGTCATCTTCCGCGGCCTCGACGACGCGAGAGGCCACTCGCCGGTCGTCGTGATCGACCTTGCGGGGTGCATAGCGCAGGATGATCGGCCGGTCGAGGACTGGCGGCAGTGGAAGCGGGACATGGACGAGGTCGTCGCTGTCGGCCAGGTGCTCACTTTCAAGGTCGCGCGGCAGGTCGGACTGGGCATCTGGACATACCGGGGCATTCTCCCCCTCACTGAATCGAATTTGTGATGTGCTTGTGAACGAGTCTGCCATTCGCCGAATTTCGAATTGAGTGAGACTGCATGGATCTTGACCAGAATCAGGAGACTCGTGAGAGAAGGAAAGCAGGATCTTGACCCTCCCGAGCGGCCGAAATGCAAGGCTTGTACGTCCAGGATAAAGGGTCCAGTGCAGCGCTCTTGGCACCGGCTTGCATGCCACAGCACAATCCCAGACTGCACCAGTGACCAACCTGGAAGAAACGTGGCAGTTCCGCTCGTCGAATCGGTCTGCGGACAGAAGGTCGCAGAATGCAGAATCAGGATGCCTCAAGGGCAACTTGCGATTATCGTAGTATAGACAGTCTGCAGTGGAAAGCGGGCGGGCTGAGAGAGAGGGATTGCGGTACGATGAGACATGCGCAAGAAAGAATCCATCCGTTGTCGCTCCAGCCTGACTCAGTCGCGCTTGCCGGGGATGCTGACGCCCGCGAGGACGCTCGGCAGCTCGGTCGAGCCGACGCCCGCGAGCAGAGCAACGGACGCGCCGGCGACGAGCGCGACGACGAGGACCGTGCCGGCGATGAGGACGAATGGTCTGAAACGCGAACATCAGTACTTGCGTGGGTGTCCGAACGAAGCACGCACCCGCTGACGTCGAGCTTCTCGCAGCGGTCGCCGGCCCACGTCTGCCTGCGCCCGCGGCCGTCCGTCGTGCGCCCGCACGCGCACACAAAGCACTCCTTGCCGCCGCGCCGCACGCCCTGGCACTCGCCGCGCCCCGAGCACGCGTCCGTCGCGTTCGTGCACGCGCCCGCCGACGCGAAGCACGTGCCCGAGCTGAAGATCGGGTGGCTCGGCGGCAGCGACGGCGGCAGCGGCTGCTGGGGCGGCTGCGCGAGCGTGCTCGTCTGCCGCGCGCCGAGGCCCGCCGGCGCGGGCGGCGTCAGGAGCAGCGCGAGGCGCGCGTTCTGCGCGTGCAGCGAGGAGAGGGCCGCCTTGACGACTTGAACCGCGGTCGTGTACAGCTCGCCGTTGGCGCCGTGCTCGGCGCGGAGCGCGGCGAGCGAGGAGAGGGAGAAGGAGCCGAACGTCGGCTCGTCCGATGATGCGTCGCCGTCGACGAAGGCTTCGAGGGCGCCGAATTCTTGCACGAAACGCTGAGCAGAAGCAGAGTTTGACACGGAGAAGACGTCCAGCAGCTTGTCTGCGACCGGAGAGGGAGAGAACGAGGAGGTCGAATGGACTGTCGGATAGATCTGGGCAGCACGCTGGGCGAAGGACGCTGCTGTGCTCGACGCCGACAACGTATCTAACGGCGCCGGGACGACGTAGGCGGTCCTGAAGACGTCTGGTACGACAGCTGCAACGCGCGAGTCAGCCAGAAGTCTTTAATGGATACGCAGAGGCTGTATGCGATGAGGAAGGCTTAGACGTGAACCATGAATGAATGCGGTAGCGTTAATTACTGTGCACGATGGCAGGTAGGTGCCGTGCGTCACAGCAGCTGTGGTCAGGCTCCATAGTGACCCGGCCAAGGAGCCGCCCATCCAGCAGCATAACGAATATTGGTCGCTGGGCGCGACGGGACGCACGACCGCCGCCCCCTGCGCTGTACCAGCTAACCAGCAGAAGTGTCACATGATCGCCGTCGCGCAGCACCAGCAACGCGGCCTGATGCTGACCATGGTTTAGCAGCAATGCATGGTCGCTATGCGCGACGGCAGGTACAGCAGCGTCAGCGCGGTCGCCGACTCCTGGCCGTGAGGCCACAACCTGAGCCTCCAGTGATCACGAGGCACGGCGAAGCAACCGCCTTCTAGCGCTACGCGAGCTCGGCACCCGGATGTGTGGCAGTTGTGCGTAACGAGGCGCACGACCGCCGCCGGCACTGCACAAGCCAGCGACCACAGTATATGGTGGCTTTGCCGCCAGTCACGGCTTAAGCGTCTCCATGTCCAACGGCGCCTGCCTGACAGCCTCGACGGCGCCGCCGGCAACCTAGTGGACGACAGCCGGCTGCCTGGCCGCGAGCACGACGGTCGGCGAGGTCCCAAATGGCCGCAGAGAAAGACAGCGCCCCGGGCGCCCCGATCAGCGACGTCCAGTGCGTGCAGGCCATCGCGGCCTACGCGATGACGGCGCGCAACAGCATGCATGGCCATCGCTCTGGGAAGTATTGGAGCGACCAGGATTGCACCAGCTCATCTCTTGCTGCGTCGTGGACGCTGTGCTCGACGACGGGCACGGGGTGCGTCACAGACTCAAATGACGAGTCATTGACATCCGAGACCCAAAATGACCATACCGCAAAGCGGCGCCGTCGTCACCACCGCAATGTACGAACGTAGCTGAAGCCACAACCTGGGCCTCCAGTGATCGCAGGGCACGGCAAAGGAGCTGCACCCGAAGGTGTGGCCGCTGTGCGTAACGAGGTGCACGACAGCCGCCTCCGTTACTGCGCAAGCCAGGGCAGGGTGGCATTGCCGCCGGTAACATCGCCAGCGTTCGCCGCCGCCGCCGCCGTCAACACCGACCAGCGAAGGCGCCGGTGCCATTGGCGGCTGCATGGTTTCCACGTGCAGCGTCGGCGCCGCCGCCAACAACATAGCAGACCACACCCGGCTGCCTGGACGCAGCGCACAGCGGCCAACGAGCACGGTCAGTGGCCGCTGGCCACAGCAGCGTCGGCGACGCCAGCACTGTCCAATCCAATCGCCAACGCCGGAAGCCGGAAGCCTGCAGTCCATGCATGCAACATCCACATAACATAGGGACCCGGCGCTGGCATTGTGGGAGCGGATCGCTGACTTCGTGCTCTTCGTCGTGCAGAACGGCGAGCAGGGCGCGGCAGCGCCATCGCTGCCGGTAACGCCAACCGCGTGGCCTGCCCACCGCGGCGACCAAAGGGTCTAAATCACAGGGCACGACAGCGGGGATGGTGCGGGTCCTATTTGGACACAGTGTCCGGGTGCGTCGCCGGGTCGCGCTGCCCTAGCCCTTTGTAGGCCTGGCGTCGCGCACAGCGACGGCAGCTACGGGCCGGGCGCCTGGTCGCTGCGTGCAACGGCGAGCACAACCCGGACCAAGACAGACTTGTTGGCACCGCCAGAATCGCGCGAGCTCATCGCCAAAGCCAACAGCCAGAACCCACTACGAGCAACATGTACGTACCATTGCCATCGTCTTCCACAGCGACGAGCGCGCTCTTGCCGGTCTTCTGTGCGCCGAACACGCTGTCGACGGTAGCGCCGACGTCCAGCCACGAGCGGTCGCCAGCCTGGACGTTCAGGCCGCGGGTGTCGTCGAGGCGGTCGAGCGCGAGCCAGTGCTCCAGGACGACGGTCGCCTCGCCGGCGCTGACCTCACGCTGGACGGCGACGGCGAAGTCGGCCTGGGGAAGGAGATACACGGCGCTGCATGCGGCCAGGGGTATCTGAACGAGCGCCGCGGCGGCGAGAATGGGAAGCGCCGTCCGCTTCATGACGAGGTGAGAACTAGCGGGATCTGCGGAGTTCCAATACTTGTTGTCCTCCTCGAATTATTCGTAACACGAGAAATTCGCCCTGTCTCCTGGTTTCCACGGCTGATAAAGTCATCCATTTCAGCTCTATTTGTGCTGTATACACATTTATATGCATGGTTATCCTTTTCTTGGCTGAGCGATCGCCGACGGTGCACCACGCGAGGCAATGGCAGGCCTTCTTGGCACACAGAGACAAGATCTGAAGCCGTAGGTAATTGTAGATACATCCACGTTGGGCGCGCTCTGTTCCATCTTCGACAATACCACTACTTCGGTGCGAGAATATGTTTGAAGGCTCAAAGGCTGACTTCCCTCCAGCTGCTTCCTTCTCCAGCCTCCTAGCGCATCGCTTCGGGTCTTTCCCGTCCTCTCGGCCACCATAGAATGGCACTTTGTTCCAAGCTCGCGCTCTTCTAGTAGGCCCGTAGGCGCAAAAACAGGTGCCGCGAGGCATTCGGGCGACTGGCTGCCTCCCATCCGACGCGGGTGAGGACCTCGCACCCAGGGCAATGATGCGTTTCCCTGCCGCGTACATACTTCGCTCTCTTCGCCCTACATGCAACTCCGTTTGTACACGCACTTGCCACGCGCTCCATCGCGGCGAAGCGGAGACGCTGCCAGAAAGTGTGAGCAGGCTGGCTCGAAAGCTGTACTTCTGTCTTGCACGGCTTGGGAGCACCAGGCCGCTTCCTTCACTAGGCTCCTCGCGCGTTGTCCCGGGCGCTGTCCTACACATCCTCGCGCTGGCGCGCGAGCCCATTATCGTCTCCAGCGAGCGGAGCACGTGACCGATCTGACTTAGGGACCGCAGGTGGCACAGCGCAGGTCGTTGTCGGTGGTTGTTCACAATTGCAGGTGGATGTGGCGGTCCTGCCATCGGGTTGCGGGATAAAAGGCAGACGGATCCGGTCGGAGTTCATGACTCTTGACCTCCTCCCTCCGTCTGCCACTAAGTGATATTAATGTCTGACGTCGACAGCACGCACGATCCTCAGCAACTAAGCTTATCAGAGGTCGGCTCAGCTGCAAAAACCTTGAATTGCCATTGACGGCCTTCCGAATAATCTACTAGGATAGCCTTTGCTTCAAGAACGACCTTCCCGACGAACTCTGGATAGAGGTCTGGGAATATCTTGGCTATGACGATCTATTGGTGGCTTCTCGCGTCTGCAGAAGGTGGAAAGTCTCCATTTCGGCCTATCCCCAGTTGTGGCACGAGTTTCGCATCACAAGTCCCCACGACGGCCTCGCAGGATTCCTGGCTCTCGATGCTCCAGAAGATTGCTCTGTGCTTCCCGCATCGGTTTCTCGTGAGCTTGCACTCGAGGTCCCAGGCATGCCCTCTTCCTCCGTTTTCTGCACCGTTACGCTCGCTGCTCTACTCGATCGTAGCACGTCCCGCACCCTGTCGATTGGCATCGTGCTTCACAGCGACGTATCGACTAATTTCATCCATGACCTCGCCCAGACTCTGCTCCCGCACATCGCCCGCGTCCACGAACTTCGTATATTCCATACGACGCCCTCACCAGTCCTGCGCCTGTTGAGCGATCTTGTCCCGATGGCGGCTACACGTGGACTCTGGTTGTATACCCCAGCAGACGTTGGACGAAGCTGTGGGTGGGCAGGACTCGAGCACGGCGTCTTCAAGATGCACCACCTGGTGTACGGCCAGCCGTCGTGTTTCCCGCGCTTGACGGAGCTCAAGACCTCGTACTCGGTGACGTGGCCAGAGCGGATTGCGCCCCTTCGCAGTCTTCGGAGCCTGGACCTCGTCGCACATAAGTTCTCCTGCCTGCTCAATGCCCTCATGTCGTGCCCGTGCCTTGATACCCTCGCTGTCGACCTGGGTTTCATCTGGGAGGGCGAGCCGCCCAATGTTCCATTCGACCAGGAGCTGCTGCAGCGCGCGACCAGAATCAGCACGGTGCGATTGACGGGCGTCGACGTGTCGCATCGCAAGTCCGTCCTCAAGCTGTTCAACAACCCGCACCGCGCGGTGTACGAGGTCAACATGTGGCCATGGGCGAGTTACAGGTGGAGCCCCGGCATCTCCTTTCTGACGGACGTGCTCTTCGACATCGAGTACCCCACGGTGGTGCGTTTTACGCTATCAGACGACGTGTATTCGATCACGTGCGGCGATGACGCTGGGAAGAGCCGCGTGCTCACTTTCCGAGCCTTCGACGACACATACGTCCACGCCCGCAATCTCCTCCTCCGCATCGAAACGGCTGATCTGCGCGAGGCCTCCCTGCCGCTGACGCTCTGGCTCGAACTGGCACATCAGTTCTACCTGCCGTGCACCCTGGAAGTCCTCGAGCTCAGCTTTGTGGCGAACAGCCTTGACGTCGACATCGACTTTCCGCTCGATATGTTTGGCGGGATAGATCCTGACTTCGAGATGTGGGGTGCGGGATCCGCGCAGCTCCGTCAGCACGTTTCTCAGCTCGATTCGGGCTGGGACAGCCTCGAGATTTCTCAACCGGACGAGTACACGATCCGCATCAAGTTCTCCAACCCGCATGGGATCGAGCGCGACGGCGGGATTCCTCCGCCACTCGACCAGGTGCTGCAGTATCTGTCAATCCTTGCGCTGAAGCCCAATCCAGACCTGCTTTACAGTCGCGTGGTACTGGACAACGAAATTGGGCCTCAGGATTGATTGGACGACCTGTGGACCGAGCCCTCAGTTCTCTTTCTCTTCCGTATGTTATACTCATTCATGAGGCGATTTCGCAGCACATATGTAATAGCACTCTTTTACCACTCCTGTATGATATGCTTTACTTACCGTTCTCAGCCTTCAAGGACAGGCATGGGGGTGAGAATAGAGACCTTGCGTTTCCCGGAAATTTGCCGTTCAGAGGTTGCGCTGGACCTTCCGGGTCCAAATTTCCGGGTTTCTCATATTCAACATCCAGCGTGTAAATCACACTGAAATATCACAAGAGTAGATATTCTGGACTCCTGGTGCTCATCGAGTGGCCGGGCAGGCGGTGGGCGCCGGCGCTTCTGCGCCACCGGATGATGTCATAGGCGACGAGCCCATCCGATGCGCAGTGAGCCAGCCAACTGCAAACTATCACCCGACAAATGCTCAGGGACGCTCTTAGGAACAATAACTTCAATATTGAGTGCAGGGGATTGAAATTGAGGAGCCCGGAAATTTGGACCCGGAAGGTCCAGCGCAACCTCTGAACGCCAAATTTCCGGGAAACGCAAGATCTCTAATGTGTGATATTCACTCCAGGAAACCAGCAGCACCCCCATACTGCGGCTTCATTTTCCAGCCTCCTCGCGCTTCGTCTCACCGGGCTTTTCCCCTCCAAACAGCCACTCGAGAACCGCCCGCTCCTCCCTGACGCGCTCCCAGTTCGCCCGCTTCCACAAGCCCATGCACATGCGCTGCCAAAAGTCTGGCGAGGCGTAGCCCGAAAAAGGGCATTTGTCCACGCGCGAAAGAAGCTGGATGTCCTTGGAGCGGTGGCGTTCCGCGAGCTCCGGCGCGACCACCTCGAGTGCGCTGTTGAACGTCTCCGCCGCCATCTCGCGCCAGGGATCACGGATCTCCAGCGTGTTCAGCGCGACGAAGGGCAGTTGGATGACGCGGAAGTCGCGCGGGAGGCATGCGGCGGTGGTCCAGCCGAAGATGCCCGTGATCGCGCCAGTCTACACGAGTTGACGTGAGGGGGGAGCCTGAGGACGTGCGACTGGGACGGACCTTGTCGACGAGGAGATTGTCCGCTTCTAGGGCCCTGTGCACCAGGCTGAACGGACCGCTCTCATGCTCCATGTGCTTGCGCACGGCCATGTTGCTCAGCCAGTGCCCGAACTCGCGCTCCGGGTGTGCGTCCAGGTCCGCCCTGCGACGGTAGACTGCCTGGCGCCAGCTCCAGTACATCGCCGAGGACGCATGGCGCTCCGCGTCCTCGCGCACGGTATACTCTCCCTTGTCGTTGAGCCAGATAGAGCCGGTCGTCTCGAACGTGATCCAGCCCAGTTGCACGATCACCTCGGCGAGCGAGGCGCAGAACGTCTCGAACAGCACGAGCTGCTCTTCAGGGACGCGTCGTCTGACCTCGGAGGGCGTAGCGATCAGGCCGATGTCCTGCGGATGGTAGCCCTCCAATGCGGACATAAGCACGTACGGCCAACCGATAGGGTTGTCTCGAGTCTCTGAGTACGCAAAGATCTTAGCCACGGGAATGTCCGTCATCTCGGAGACGAGGCGCAGCGTCGCGACCTCGATTTTAATGAAATCCGCAATCATTGCTGAGTCGATGTTATACAAGGGGTCGGGGTGGGTCGTGAGCCGCGCGATCCAGACGGTGCCGTCGTCGAATACCAACTCTACACTTTCCTCGTCAATGCGCACTGGCAGGGGTTCGCGTTGATGTATGAGCGACGCACCGATTGCGATGTTGTGGTGCCCTGCAGCGTACTTCGATCTGTTTGCCCTGCATGCCACTCCATCCCTGCACGCACTCGCCACGCGCTCGATCGCGTCGAAGCGGAGACGCTGCCAGTGAGTGTGCGCTGGCTCGTTTGAAAGCTCGACAGCTGTTTTCCAGGTATCGCTGGGGAGCATGGCAAAGATGAGATCGGATAACGGCTGTTTCGCGGTATAACTACCGAAGAGAAGTACCTCATCGCCTCATCGGAAACCCGAATCTTCTTGCCATTGTTGCAGCTTGCGTCGCAGGATGCTGGAAGACATCATGGCGCGGTCTACAAGACAAAAGCGACCTTACTTTGTGTTTCAGGTGAACCTTTGGGAGGTGTACGGTCAACCGGTCGTGGTCATGGTCATGGTTCGATGCGGGCGGAATAATATCCGTTTGCATCCGGATTCCACGCACTCCCGACCAACCCATGGCCTCGTCTCGTTTTCACCGCCCGTCGCCTTTGTGTGAGGTTATCTTGCTACCTTATCAGCGCTTTATATTCCCAAAAGGCGTGAAAACACCACCATAGCTCTGCCACGAATCCCACGATTCGAATTGGGAGTTACAGTACCTGCCTCCAGGAAATGGGCTCCATACACGATTAAGTGTGTAACAAGTCTTATTATGGGACTCGCGCAACTGGGGCTGTGACTATAGAGGCTAAATTTGGCCGACGATGGCTGGTGTAGCTCGGTTCACCAAGCCGAACTCAAGTTCGCAACTGTCTGTCTCGGTTCGCGTTGCGCAGTTCCAGGCAGAATGGGCTTTTGGGCTGACCAATAGCTTGGTCAGTGCATGGCCAGGTGGCTGACAAATCGCCGGCCGACGCGATTCTATAAGTGACGACCGTGTTTGCCATCCCCTACGGCTCAGCGTCATCGGGAAATTATGGCGGCAGTCAAAGGGACCTATAAACAGTGGCACTGGCCCGGAATTGTGGGTGCTACCCGGACCCTTACCGTATTCGCAGGCTGACGCCAGCTCCGCAGCCGGATGGATGGCAGAATCTGCGCTTGCACGATGTCCCGATTCCCACCCCGGGCCCAGGAGGAGGTGAACTATGGCACAGACTTTGCATTCAGAATCTCTCTCACGAAAGTCTCTTAGTTCTGGTCAAGATCCATGCAGTCTCACTCAATTTTCGTGAACTCCTCATCTCGCGCAACCAATTCATTGGCGCACCCGTGCCTGGCCTAGTCCCTGGGTGCGACCCCGCTGGAGAAATTGTCGCCGTGGGACCAGGCGTCGCAAAGTGGACAGTCGGCGATCGCGTTATCGCTGGGTTCTACATGGACGACGTTGGCGGGCCAGTGACAGACGAGATCCTCGGCACGTCTCTCGGAGCCGGCACTGTCCAGGGCACGCTGCAAGAGTACCGAGTGTTCCCCTCAGCCGTGCTCGTGCGAATCCCGTCGCACCTCACCTATGCGGAGGCGTCCACGCTCAGCTGTGCCGGTGCGCATCGTCCCACACATCCAGCCCAAATGCCCAACTTACCAGGCTGTAGGTCTCACCGCTTACAACGCGCTGATCGGCGGACCCGTACCTCTCAAGTCTGGCGAGACAGTCCTTCTGCAGGGCACGGGCGGCGTGAGCCTCTTCGCCGCGCAGATAGCCGTGCTCTCTGGCGCGCGCGTGATCCTCATTTCCTCGTCGGACGAGAAACTCAAGACCGCGAAGGCGCTCGGTGTGCACGAGACAATCAACTACAATGCGCGTCCCGACTGGGAGCAGGACGTGCTCTCTCTCACGGGCGGAGCGGGCGTTGACCACGTGCTCGACATCGCCGGCGGCGCGACGCTGGCCAAGTCCCTGAAGGCGCTTGCGCGCGGCGGCCAGGTCACGAAGATTGGCGTCCTAGACGGGTCCGCCGATGCGCCTCCGGACGTGCTCACAACCGTCTGGTTCAAGGCGGCCCTTGTGCGCGGCGTCACCGTCGGCAACCTCGACCTGCTGCGCGGCCTTGTCCGCCTCGTCGACGTTCACAAGATGAAACCTGTTGTAGGTCGCATATTCTCGTTTGCAGACACGAAGGAGGCGTTCGCGTGCCTAGAGAAACAGGATTTCGTCGGTAAGATCGTGGTGCAGGTTTCTGCGCCTTCTACATGATGTAGATTGCCATGTGTGCGTATAAATTCGAAAACGCTGACGTTTGGGGGCACCTCGGAGGCGGTGCACTATGCGGGTCAGTCAGGAGAAGCTCATTGGTATCAATGTCCGGAAGCTCATGGCTCGATATGGTAAAGATAATTCCGACGTCGTACGGCGAGGTCACGTGCAACTATCGAGAACTATCTATCTCGCCCTCTGCTCATCAGAGCAACGCCCGCTCAGGTCTACTTATGGTAAGATTGGCTCTCTTCGCCTTAGCGCGTCTATATAACATATATCTCACAGAAGCGTGTCTATTCCGACTCTGTAGCGCTCTCACACACCTCCGTACCGCACGGCCCTCCGAAGCAAGTCACATGACCGGCCGAGTCGTCACGCGCCGCCGTCCCCCTGCGTAGCTGCTTACTGTACTCCCCAGTAGGAATGCCAATTCCGTCTGGGAGGCGCGTACATAATTAACTTGGGTCTGGGAGACATAGTGACGGAACTGCCGGGGATCCGTTGGCATGGACATGCGGATCCTGGAATTGTTATGCATAGACAGAGACTCGCACAAGCAGCCAAGTGGGGACAGAAGCTTTGTAGCAGCGTGGGGGTGGCTGAAAGTAGCCCCCGCAGTGGGATGACAGTGGCCCTTCTAGCCCGCCTAAGTACCGGTGCCAGTAGTGCCCACGGTTCACTGAAGGGACTCGAACGTTCCTGCATTGCTGCGGAGCACCCTTCGATGCCCTGGGGCGCCAATACTGGCATTCAAGAAGCTCAGCGGCCCAGGGAAAGTATCTAACGCGGCCGGAGCGTCGTTTATCCTACCTCCCGTTGGGTGGCTTCTGGCTGGCGGGGCACGCCAGCAAGTCTCGCCCGTCGCTCTCACCTTCCCAAGTTATCTTTCCCCATTTACCGCGCGTATTTTCAGCCTATTACGAGAGCCACAGCGTCCGCATTATCTCACGACAGTACGCTTCCGCGACTGCAAGAGGATTGTTGATGGAAATTTAGACGACGATAAGTTACACTAATACCAAGATGTTACCAGTATAGGTGCCACGAGCAATCCTGGAGGGGGTATGAAGCGCTGTGCAGAGGGCGGTTGACGCTTCCGCCAATCGTGCCAGCGCGGCCGCGCCACTCTGCCAGCCACGATAGCATCCGCCCCCTCACCAGCGCTACGCGGCCAGTCCTTGAATGTTACACGCACGCAGGGTCACAACTTCAGGTCCCTGCGGTAGCGTTCCATCAATAGGAAACTCACTAGAGCGCATTGGTTCAGCACGGGCGGCACCTGAGAATCTCCTGAGATACGCACATATCAACGAGTCCATGATCGGCTCGGCGCCAGGGTAGAGCTCTAGGTACGACGCGTGGCGGGCGAAGGGGAGGAGCTTGCGCGGTGGGTGGAACTCCGCGAGCGGGGACTGCGCGGGCGCGTCGGCGGGTCGCAGCTGCGACGCTTCGTCAGCGAAGGGGCGAGGCGCAGGCGCGGACGGCAGACCTGCAGCCGGCGGCTCTTCGGGTGCACCGTCCACCGGTAGGCGCGCCCGTCGTCGCCAACAAACTCGCCGAGCAGGCGCCGCGGGTCGAACTTGAGCAGCGCGCCCGCGGGCCACCACGCGCGCTCCTCGCGCAGGCGCACGCGCAGCGGCTCGCCCGCGCGCGCGTCCAGCTGCGCGACCTGCGTGTAGCGCGGCTCCTCGCCGACGCGCAGGCGCACGCGCGTCAGCGTCGTCACGCTGCCGCCCGCAGGCGTCGCGCATTCGTAGTAGATCGAGTCCGTCGGCGACGCGAGCACGACGTTTCGCAGCGAGCCCGTCGTCAGCGCGAGGCGCACGCCCTCGGGCGCGATGCGCGCCGTCGCGGTCGCCGGCGCGGGCGGGAGGTACGTCGGCGGGCACTGGCCGGCGGTGAAGTGCGGGATGTAGCTGTATGCCGGGAGGACCTGGGCCTGCGACATCGCGGAAGGGGCGGTAGGGGAGCATAGGCCGCTGCGTAGACGCGGGCTTATATGCAGATGGGAGAAAGGCGCATGACGGGATGCAGTCAAGTGACGCACGGCCAGGCGAACCGCGATAGGCGTGCGCTGTTACGCCGCGCGGCCGGACAGCGTTTCCCACTCCCACGAAGCCGTGTCACGGCGTCAGGGCCTATTCTCGGAGCTTGCAGGGCGAACGCGACGGGATTATTCGCACAATGCGGTGCAGCCCTTCTCGCCAGCAATTGGCTGGAAAAGGGAAGACGCAAAGAGTGGTTTCTCCCGAGCCGGCGCCTGTGGCATGAGCGCGCGCGAACCAAGGGTTCATTGGCCGGTCCATAAAAGACCGTTCGTCGGTCGCCTGCTGAACTTCGAGCAACACTGATAGACCAAGCATGCCATCACGGGGAGGAGGCGTAGCAACCCAGTGCCATCCTGTTTTCGGCTGCGAATCGCGCTCGATCTGCTCGGAAGAGCAGTGGCAACACGCAACGAGCGGGCGCTGATAATCAGATGCCCAGGAGACTGGCACTGGGTACCTTGGGTCGACACCAATATCGTTCGATACGTCCCGAATGTGGTCAAAGAGACTATAAACACAGAGTCTGGGTGTCTGCTGCCGCAAGAGCTGCCAGGATCCAGAGACCAGGATTCGCGCGCGAGACCAGAAACGAGCCGAGGATACTCGCGGACTTTATAGCGCGGTTGCGACACGAGCAGAGAACATCGAGCTCGTGGTCGGAGGGCGTGGAACGACGGGCAACGTGGAGCAAAGGCCTTCGCGAGCTCCGAAAAGGCTACTGGTGGATTAACCGCGGAAGAGCGCACATGCGTCCGCTGCCACGTGCGGGCTCGCCGTCGTCGACAGAGCTAGGGATGAACCCAGAGCGCGCGGTCCAGGATGTGCGCTGTAGGTGGATCATGTGGCCGTCAGGCGGTCAACATGGCTGAAGCATCGATCGCGCGGTCAACCGAGTGAATGTGTGAATTCGAACGGGCGGTAACTGCCAACAAGGCCCAGCTGAGCCTTGCATGCAACAGAGAAGTTGGGGCAATGATTTGTGCCTGTCACGTTTCGGGCGACCTGAAGATCGTAAACCGTCGAAGGACCGGTCCATGAGCGGTCAAGGCGCAAGACGTGCAGAAGCACCCAACAACTGGAGCCGGAAGTCTATGACGTGCGTCGCCGCAGATCAGCCAGAGTTCTCGCGCATGGCTGGTATGGATGGAGAAATGTTAAAAGGCTGTTGAGTACCCGGTGCGAGTGCCGGGCCCGGCTAGCAAAGTGCTACCAAACCGTCCAACGGTTAGTGCGCGTGGGGAGAATGTTTGTCGGCAGTGCGGGGTATGCGGGGGACATGGGGTAACCTCGAGCTTCGGGGACAGAAACCAGGTAGACAACAGAGTAAGAGAAGGTAAAAGCATGGTGTGCTGAGGTCAGAGATGGAAGCCTGTGCCGACAATTCCGAGCATGGATGGCCCGCGCCACATAAAGAATGTGTCACAGTCTATTGTCGTTGCCGAGTCACGATGCCGGTATGGTGTGCGGTCAATTGCGCCCCGAGATAGCGGGCAAAGAGGTTGTATTCGAGCAAATCCACGAAAAATGCTGTGTGGTCGCACAAGGTTGTATATCTTGCAGCTAGGGCTTCTCGAGCGTGTCGTCAAAAGGCCGTATACGGTCGGGACGACCGTGCCGCAGTTGCCCAACGGTGTCTGAGCACGAGAAATGGATCAGCCGGCCGCAGTCATGGCCGCCCGCGTCGTCGGAAACAGGGAAAAAGGCATTCAGCCGCCTATGGAGGCGCGTTACGATGCCCGCGCTATGCACGGTAGTAGGGCCGAAATATTCCAGCCCTGGGCTAAACGCGCGGCCGTCACTGCGCGCTCGGGCTCGTTTGATGTCGAGGAAGCTTGGTAAGGTGCCTTGTCGGCGCTTGAAAATCTCTGCTGTCAACCTGGCAGTGACAGTCTGGTCTCGGAACAAGAATGATTTCGTTGTACAATTACACGTCGGTCTGGCTGAAGGACACTTCTGCGGACGATGAATACAGTCTCAAGGCAATTCGGCGGAAATTCGTCACCGGCCACTGGCAGCTTCTACTGCACAACGCCCTGGACGCCCTGCTGTCCGAGCTCGGCCACTATCTCCGTGGGAATTGGGTCGTCTGGCTGCGGGTGCTGGATTGGCTTGGTCGGGTCTGGGTCTTTCTTGCCGTGAGTGGACATTCTGGTACTGCTGTGGACGTCAGCGCTTCCGCGGCTGCCGACGAGCAGGCTCGGTACGTACACGCTTTCTTTGGGTCGTGGGACTGGGTTGAAGAGGAGTAGCGGGCTTTGAAGGACGCGGCAGGGGTAGGCATGACGTCACGTGGCTCCATCGAGCGGCGTCAATGCCGCTGTCTCTTGATCCTCCCTCACATTTTAGCTGTCTCCCAACCTAGGTAACATCCAAGCGAGTATGTAACCGGATATACCATGCCCGTCTCAGCTGTCAACGACCTTCACCACCACTTTCCCGACGAAATCCTGGTTTTCGAGACACTCGAACGCCAACTTCGCGTCCTCGAATGCAAAAACCCGGCCTAAGAGAGGCTCCAGCTTCTTCTCATCGGTGAACCGGACGAAGTCGCGCAGCACATCGATGCCTCCCATCGCGACGCCACGCACAATGGCGCTCTTGAGCAGGACTGACATGATGAGGTCCGGCGGCGGCGCGATGCCGCCGAGAATACCGACGATGGCAACCTGACCGAACGGCGCGGCTGCCTTGACCGACTGCGAGAGCGTGCTGCCGCCGCCGACGTCGAGGATGAAGTCCGCTCCCTTGCCTCCCATCAGCTCGAGGACCTCGGCAGACCAATCCGGGTGCGTCTTGTAGTTCACACTCCCACTGAGCCTGAGGCTCGCCGCAATCTTGATGAGCTTCTCATCGGACGAGGAAGTCAGGATCGCCCGCGCGCCGGAGTGCGAGGCAATCTGCGCGCCGAAGATGCTCACGCCGCCCGTGCCCTGGAGTACGACGGTCTGGCCGGGCTTCAGTGGTAGCGGTCCGCCCGCGAGCGCGGTGTATGCTGTCAGACCTGTGCTCCCCCTCAGCAACAGAGCATGAACGAGGGGAAGCGTACTGCCAGACGCACCTGCTCCGACGAGCGTTGCCGCCTCCTCGTAGCTCATATGCGCAGGGAATTTCACTAGCTGCGCCTCGGGGAATACACGGTACTGCTGGAGCGTTCCCTGTCTCTCGAGGCCGAGTCCGGTCTTGAAGACTTCGGGCGTGATCGCGCCGCCGGCGTCGTCCTCAAAAATGCCCGCAATGACCCGGTCTCCCGGCGTCCACGACGATTCGCTGGATCCCAAGGCAATAATCTCGCCAGCGATGTCGCTGAGTGGTACCAAGTCCTCAAGAGGCTCGCCGCCGGCGTGGTTGCGCGCGATCAGGAGGTCGCGGAAGTTGAGCGACACGGCGTGGATCCGGACAAGAACTGCGTCAGGACGATCATCACTGGATCGTTTCAAGCTCTTAATGCGCTGCAGAGCTTACCTTGTCCCGGGCCAGGCTGGGGAACGGGTACGGTGCGCTGTTGCAGGTTCCGCCAGCCGTTGACCTTCACAAGTGCGGCGCTTCGTCAGAAATGGACCCTTCACAGACATCCAAAAGCATACCGCGCCGGGCCAATACCACTGCTTGTTCGTGTGCGGGGCGGCCATCGCTGTGCAGCCTGTCCTGTGCTGCCGGGGCCATCGCTTTATAATCCGTGTGTATCATTTACTTCCGAGGGCACAGCTTATGTCACGCCCGGTTCGTGCGCAACCACACGCTGAGTGTTCAACAGACTCACAGGGAATGACCCAGACCTATCCTCCAGAAAATAGCTATGCTTCGTCTACGATAATATCGTCCCTGACGCCCGATTTTAGCCAACAATGTCGGATAGGAAATCAAGCTGACGCGATGATGGATGACAAGCTAGGCTCCGCTGACTAATCAGGTCCGGGCCTCGCATCATGAACTCTGCTACATATAGCAGCGAGCCACTGGGAGTCGATCTATGTCTCTGTTAAAGTGAGAGGAACGGCTCACGTGGGATTTACGTTTCGACGGCCCCGAGCGCGGAACCAGAAACATGCCTTGACACATTCTGAGTGACTCGTTCGCCCGATCAGCTACATCTTCCACGCACGTACACATCTAGCAAAACATCTCTGGACCCCCTCCCCAGATTTGCTATTGCGATGCGCCCGGGCGACACCTGGAAGACTGCCGAGGAGCTCGTAGACGACCATCGCACGTCTCACGCGCATTGGCTGCGTATGCCGTTCGAGGCCATCGAACGCGTGGCTAGCGCGTGCAAAGACGATGTTCCATGCCGAGCAAACAGAGAAAAGTATGCCGCGGGCCTGTTCAACATCGCCGTCGGTGCGTTGATCTGTCCCAATAGCCGGAGCGCTGCTGAGTCTACCTGTCCACAGAAGTCGTATTCGACGACGGCACCTGCTGGATCGCGCGTCTCAGCACGTGCCACTACGCGCCGCGCGCTATCTCCCAGGCAGAAATCACGCAGCGCATCCGCTGCGAGGTCGCGACACTGCGGCTCGTCGCGGAGCGCACGACGATCCCCGTGCCCACGGTGTTCGCGTTCTGCGAGACGTCCGCGAACGAGATCGGCTGGCCGTACGTCCTGATGTCCGCGCTCGAAGGCTACAAACCTGAGGACGTCGGGATCGTGCACACGTACGACGCGCCCAAGCCTATCAGGCCGGAGACGCAGCCTCTATACGACACCTTCTGTCGCAGTCTTGCGGACGTGTACGTGCAGCTGGCCGCTGTTCAGTTTTCCAAGATCGGGTCCATCTACCTCGACGGGAACGGTGGGTACGTCGTCGGGGAGGAAGTAGAGACATACATTCCTCCTTGCGCTTCGTCGGCGGAATACTACTCTCAACTCTGGGAGTACATGCTCCGCGACGCACACGTGGATGAGCACCCCGAGCGGCTGTTCGGCCTGTGGCTCGTCCGCCTTTTCTTCGCCAGCATCGTTCCTTCGACCGGTCCGTTCAGCCTCAAGCACCAGGATTTGAACACGGGAAATATACTAGTCGACAAAGTCAGTGCCTCGCCACACATCCGTAATGTCCACGGATGGACTCACAGAGACCTCACAGAGCGGCAGGATTACAGGGATCCTAGATTGGGACACCGCGGCGTGTCATCCGCCAGAGACCTTCGTCGCCCAGGCTATCGAGTTCATCGCGCGCACGAGTGCAGACGCCGAGCAGAAATCGTGGGCACAGACCTTCAACCGCGCGCTCGCCGCCGTTGATCCACAGCTGGCGACATTGCACGATACGACGCTTGTCAAGGTTCTATCAAGCCTGCTGGCATTCAACTTGGGTCAACCCGAGCTGTACGCCCCTCCGTGGTTCCTCGAGGAGATGTGCCGAGTCCTCTTTGGAACGTCCGATTGGGAGAGCGTGCAAGAGTCACCTGTGTTCACAGAGTGGAGAGAGGGAATAGTGGCGCGGAAGGGCTGAGGAATGAATGATTTCTGTGCGCCGTATAAAAAGCGTGGGCAGCCAACCAACTGTGTAGCTCTCCCACCGGAGTTCAATCCCTTGTGCCGGGCCTACGTCCCAGCCTTGCGAACGTGTGAGAAAGCGAGATGGGAAGATAGCGGAGCGATAAGATGGGGCCAGCCCAGAACGGACGATTGGTGCCGCATCTTCGCCGCGAAAGCTCCAGGGTTCTTGCGGGCCCAGAAGCAGAAACAACAGCGTGGGGATGGCAGCAGTCTACGGTTTGTATAGCCAGGGGGCATTTGGGGCTAATATGTACCAGCAACGGTGTCGCCGTCTCAGCTGGAAGCTTCGGTCGTGAAAGGTTCTGAGTCGGAAGAACAAGTCAAAACAGCCAACGAGCCCGGACAGTGATACGGATATATATGCAGAGGCCAGCTAGGACAGCTCCAAATATGTGCTTTTGATTCAAGAGCCTGGTCATAGCCTGTCCGTTGTCGATTTTCGTGGCCGATCGCAAGGAGGAGAAGTGCGGAACTTGCCGATGAACCTTATCTCTGCTGCCTTGCTGCCACCCGAAGTCTCTTCCGTTGGTAACGAGCAAGTGCAACATTATCCGGAGCTACAGTGCCAGCGCCACTGGTTAAACCGCTCTTCTCTTACAGAGAGGATTCCCAGTCGTCGCCTTTAGCCTGGCTGTGCCTGGGTTCGATGTTTCCCCGGCCAACATTGACGTCGACATTCATGCAACGCTCGATACAGCCCCCTGTTGAAGCTCTGGTTGCTAGCTGAGCAGGCCGTGTGACAGATTCCAGAGTCTGTACCTCCTATTGTGCATTACGGCATGCAGATGAAGACTGCGGGCTCGAATTCGAACTGGTAATTGGTATGCACTTCGACGCTCGTCACGCCCGTTTGGGATCCTGTAGACAGTGGTCCAGCATATGCCTTTCGCGTGCCAGATCACCAACAGACCTGTGGTGACATGGTTCATTCGTCAGAACCTATGTGACCACGGCGTCGGTGGTGGATCTTCTGCAGTGTCGGCGTCGTCCCCGGGGTTGCTTCGAATGACTCAAAATACGTTTGCGTGGGTCTGCAGGGAATCTTCTTGTACTTTTAGCGTTGCGAGCTCGGGGCCATGCCGGGTGTCGCGTCGCGTGGTGGCATCACGCGTAGCCGGCTTCTGCGCGTTGGTGGTTGCACTCGTGAGTACAAAAGGCGGGCGGCGCGCGGCTTTGCAAGTCAGCTCTGCTCTTGCCACCTACCAGTGTCATAACCCCCGCTGCTCAGCGACCTGCCCCCAAAGCACTTATCCACACTCGATCCTCTGGGCAATGTCTGGCAATTTTCACGCGCTTCTGAACGCGACCTTGGTCGCTACCACGCAGCCCGAATCTTCCGTCTTCGCCACAACTACCTTCGCCGCTACCGCCAAGGCTGCAGCCGCCGTCCTCGGTGCTGCTGTGGCCATCGGCGTGGCCGACGTCTCCGTTCAGGGCGCCACGTTCGATCAGCCCATACAGCGCCCACAGAGTCTGCGCAAGCGCGGAGACAACCTCATCACATCTCTCCTCCTCACGCGGCCCGCCCAAGTTTGCGCAGACGGAGCGTACGCCGACCCGCTGGGCCCAGAGCACGACGCTCGATGGGCGAACCCGGACTCCCAGGCCACGCTCTGCGGCCTGCGCCGCGGCACAACGCGCGACTTCGCCTGGGACACGCCAGACGAGGTCAAGGAGCTGGTGAGCGGCATGCGCTCCCACGAGATGACGCCGGACGATTGGGAGGCCCTCTTCCGCTGGCTGGAGCTGCGCCACGCCGCGGACGGCGACGTCGAGCTCGCCGAGGCGGACGTGCGGCGCGTTCTCAACAAGTATCTGCAGACGCGCCTCGTGCGCGTGTTCAAGACGGACGAGGAACTGCGCGAGAACTTCCTCTCGGGAGCGGAGCTCGCTGCTTCGTTCAAGGAGAAGAAGCGGGAGGCCGAGCGCGAGGCACAGCGCAAGCGCGAGGAGGCAGAGAAGGTTGCTCCCTCCCTCAACAACGACCGAAAACGCAAGGCCAAGGATGAACACGTCGAGTGCCCCGAGAAAAAGCGCGCGCGTGTCAGCGGTCTTGTCGACGTTGCGGCCGCCACAGTGCCCCTCCCGGCCTCTGTGTCCCTCCCCGACGTGCACTCGGCCCCGAACCCTCTCCCCACCGCACCGACGCAGGCCGTGGCCTCGCCGCCAGAAGCACCTTCTCTCTGGTCTAGCTTGACTAAAGCCGTCTCTCGCTGCCTCAAACGCAAGCGCGACATCGACGGCGACGTCTGCGCACCCACTCAGCCCAAGAACGACCCACCCGCTTCATCTGAGACCGCTCCCCCGTCCGAAGTCGCGGTCCCCGCCGCCGCGTCATCCGGAGACAGCGCCGACGGACCCGCCACGAAGCGCGCCCGGGTGGTACAGGAAACGAAGCCGCACCCGCCACACGCCGGCGAATCCGTGAACAAGTATCACGCCAAGCCCGCCGGCAGGGCTGCGTTTCCGTTTTGCTACAGCACGTCGGAGGTCAAAACTCAGACGGGTCATGTGAGTGCGCCTCGTGCTCATTTCGTACCACTGTCGCTGACTGCGTGCTGTGGCAGGATGCAGCCTCGGCGTGGTGCAAGAGGTATTCGACTAAGAAAGCCACCCCCACCCCGACCCAGCTGGATGACGCAGGTTCGTCCCCCTCAGCGACCCCCCCTCTCTGATCGCGCAGCCGTCTCACACCCCGCTTCCTCATACAGACGCTTTCGCACCGCTCGCGGTCCTCCCGCCTCCCCGCAAGTCCGCGCTGAAGACCACTGCCGGCCCCGGGCCCACACGCCACGCCCGCTTCGCGCTCTACAACTCACTCGCCCGCCCACCGCGCCGCGCGATCCCGCCGGTGGCGGACAAGGTCGGGTTCGACTACGCAGTCGACCGTATGCTGCGCCCGGCGACGCCGCAGTGGACGCCGCCGCCCGAGCCGCAGTGGACCACTGCCAAGACGGTGCGGGCTGACCGCGCGTGGTCGCACCCCGTTGCGAAGTACAAGACGTATTGCGATGCGTCTGTGCAGTGCCCGGACGCCGTGGCTTCGGAGGGGCTGGCGCTTGATGTCGACGAGGGTGCGATGCTGGCTGCTGCGAAGGACTGGTGGGCGCGCTGCTATGCACTCTATCTCAAGTCCCAGGCCGAGTCCACGGCGGAGAGCAGCAAGGTCGTAGGTGAGAAGCCCGACGACGTTGCCATGACGGAGTAGTCTGCCCGCCGCGCCACCCAAGACCCTCGGTTTCGGTTTCCTTTCTCTGCCTTGTCTCGGTTCGTCTCATCTCATCTCGTTTTGTCTTTGTGCCTCCGTCCGCTGCTGTACTCTCTCCCTCCTGTTACCTGCACGGTGCGGGCCCGCGCAGCGCGCGCCTGCTGTTGTTCGCTGGGTCGCTTCGGCGATTACCATGCGCTGCAGCATGCGTGCGCGGCGCGTGCTCGTTGCTTGATGCTGGGCCGGTTTCGCATGTACATTACTCGTTCGCCTTGGTTTGTTGGATTCTGGATAGCAAAGTCTCCCTGTCGTCGTCGTTCTTCACATCTCGCGCGCGCGGGCAAGTTTCCCGAAATACGAGCTAGCTGCCTCGTCTCTGAACCTCGACGCATAATCAAGACTCTCTCAGGACGGCAGCATTGGAAACCACGGCTGGTCCAGAGCTGCCATGGTTCGGCCTGAGACAGCGGTTTCAGGCTTACTCCCGGCCGGCGATGCCCCGATACAGTATGCCTGTGTGGGGCTGATCTCCCTCTCTGCCGCATGCGGGTCGTCCTAAACCTTCACAGCGCAAACCCGCAACGCAAATATGAAATCTGTGTCGAGAAGTTCATGCGCGTGGGACAAGAATCAGCTTCCGGCAACGCCACGGCGTCGGGATTCGCTGAACGCGTCCGATCGGTAAGAAAAACCACACGCCTACGCGTCTCCGAGGAGCAGAGGTTCCTTTGGGCGCGCAGCAATGAGACCGTCGCGCACTTCGTCTGCTATCGGACACACGAGCCGGCTGCGCAACAAGCCACCTTGCTCAATGCTCGTCCCCCGAGGTCCCCGACCGCGAGCTCGAATGAGAAAACACAGCTGATCTGAACGGTGTCTTCGAAGACAGACTGGCTCAGCGCCGAAGTTCATCGTTGATCGTTGGGTGGAGCAGCCTTCCTCCCAGGATGCGCGAGTCACTTGGACAGTGTCTGAAGCTTGACGGGCCAAACACCCAAAACTGGGTATGAGTGCCGAGCTTGCAGAGCCAGAGACGAGAGATTATACGATTGCAGTTCCACAGAGACAAACCGAGCGGCGGGCGCGCGCACGCGATAAATAGACACGAGGGTGGCGCCGTATCCGAGCTGCGAGGGAAGAACAACAGGAGAGTATGCGGGCAGGCGTGGTGGTGGTGGTGAGGAGGGGAGGGATGGGGACGGGCGGCTCACTGCGCGTGCACGAAGGCGCCGTTGACGCGCGGAGTCTGCATGTCGTCGACGACGTGTTCCACCGCCAGGACTTGGTAGCCGTCCTCGCGTCGAGCGCCGCCATCATCGTCGCCGTCGTCGTCGGATGCGCCGCCCGGACTGACACGCTCGGGCTCGGAAGGATGCGGCGCGCGCGGTGTCTCCTTGAGCGGCGTCGGCTTGTGCTTGACGCTGCCATTACTGGCTGTACTGCGTACAGATGCCAGACTCGCGGAACGGGGGCGGATATCGTCCCGATTGAAATGCGTGGGCGGTGTGGGGGCGTCGTCGCGGATGCTGGCGACGCTACCCGGCCGGCTGTGCGCCGGAGTCCACTCGCCGCCGCGCAGAACACCGTTCTCCTGCTCGACGACGCGAAGCGCGGCCTTCAGCGCGTCGCGCTGTTGCGAGACGGTGCGCAGCTCCTCCATGATTTCCGCCTTGGACCGCCGCTCGTCGGCCACCATCTTGTTCGCCTCCTCGAACAGCGCGGCGCTCAGGCTCTCGAGTTCCGCCTCGATTGCGGCGCGCGCCGCACGTTCTTTCTGCAACTCTGCGCGCAGAGATGGCGCGCTTTCGAGCCGATTTCTCGAGGCTGGCGCCTGCGGTACGGGCGGGTCGAGCGGCAGATAAGGGAGCGACGCGGACGTCAGGTGGTTCGTGCCGTTCGAGCCCGACGGGGTGGGCGGGTGGAAGGACGCGTCGTCGACGCTGTGCGAGTGGGCCGGCGGGCGCGGCGATATAGGGCTCGACTGCTGCTGCTGCGGGCTGCTCGACCCGAACCGAAAGCGCGACAGAAATCGGCCTTCCTTCTGCGGCGGCGGCGGCGGCGGGTGAGGGTTTGGACTCGCAGGAAACGCAGCAGTGTTCGGCGGGGTGCTCGTCGACGCGGCGGCTTCGAGGATGGGGTCGCCCGGCGGGCGCGAGCGGCGCCAGCCGACGTCGCGCGACGTGCCGCGGTTGCGCAGCGCGTCCTCGAGCATCTCGTTGTTCGCGATCGCCATCTGCAGGTTCGAGCGCGTCAGCGTGAGCGACGTCTCCATCTCTGCCCGCTCCCGGAACGCCGTCGCCAGCTGTCCGCTCTGTGCGCCGCGCGTGTCAACGAAAATGTCCTGCCCCTGCCGCGGTTCGAACGCACGAGCTGCTGCACCCAGGATATCATCTCGCCCAGCGCGTCGTGCGCCGCCGCCGCCTCGCCGCTCGCATGCGCCGCCCGCGCGCGCTCTAGGACAGTGTCGATGGACTCCTTCGGCGCGGGCGCTGGCGCTGGCGGCGTCGTCGGCTCCGGCAACGGCGCGGGCGATGCGCTCTCCGGCTGGTCGTCGCTGGGTGGCGAGGAAGACATGAGGAGCGAGGTCGGCTATCCCCGAACCAGCGCCTCCTGTCCACGTCGCGACCGCCTGGACTGCCGCAAAAGCGGTGAGGATCGCCAATTCGCCCCATAAAACGCTGTCTCCCGTGATATAGGGTCACAGCTTATTCTGGGACACGTTCTGGCCTCTCCAGCCTGTCTCTCCTCGTCGCCATGCACGACGGCGACGAGCCTCGCCTAATAGCCGGTCGCCTAGGCTAACCGAGCTCCTGATGACGACTGGCAATCGGTCATTCCCTCAGCATGGAGAAATCCTGGTACCTACCCAAACTTTTTGCTCCTTGAAATCTGCCTTTAATGGAGAACAAAGGATTATGGCTCTGCGCTCATGTCGCGTTGCTCTTGCGTTGCTCTGGGGGTTGCTTTGAACACGTGACCTTCGCGGCTGTGTACGCACACACACACACACACCAACGATCACTCGGGAATCCTCCCAGTTTCACTGTCATCGTGGAATCGCACCCGCGATCCACATTCTCCGTGATCAGCAAGTGGAATGCAGGCGCTCGACGACTTCGCCCGATTCCGCGCAGACTCGCAGCATGTCTCTCGAATTGACTGCCCGTGACATTTCGGGAACAGGCACTCGGTCTCGCTCTTCTGTCATATTGCATTCGACTCTGCTCGCTCCTGAACTTGAAGGCCTCGGGTTCATTTATACATGAGAGGACCAATTCCCCGCCCTCAAAATCGAGCCTCCGGAAGCCACGTAGCTCTCGAGGCCTAGGACAGGATCCCCAAACTCCAGGGCATGTTTCGCCACATGATTCAGCTTCATAGGCTGCACGTTGTCCATTACATATGGAGCCTCGACGGCCCCCAGGCTCCTCGATCAACGTCTGCGCAATCCCGAACCGGGTTGCTTTCTTCTCAAGCCTCTCTCCCACTGCGAGAAGATTGTGATTGGCAGTTACTCGATGACTCTAAGTACCTGCAGCAACAATCATGGACCAGCCGCCATTGAGGGCTAGGGGCCGGTGCAAATGATATGACTCATGCGTACTCGAGTTGTCTGAGACCTCCCGCAACCCTGGGGCACGGCAGCGGCAGAAGGAGGTTGGTTCTTCGTGGTTGACTATTATCGTGGTCTGCGTCTAGCCAAAGAGACTACTTAAGAAGGAGACGACCTCGGAACTGACTTGCCAGCGCCGGCTCTGAGAGTCTGGCGCACCGGCTCTCACTGGTAACTGGCGTCTGTCGGAACACGCCTATCATCATAAACCATTACCGCGGAGAATAGAATACCGTGTGGCAGGTACACTGAGCGTGAGTGCACCAAGGGACGACAAACCCTCGCCTCTCAGGACCTGTCCTTCTTGCGCGACGTCTTCAGGCGCGGCTTCCACCCGAGCCCGCTGCGGTCGTACATCGCGACGCCGTGCGCGAGCAGCGTCTCCGCGCACCGCGCAATCGTGCTCTTCGCGATCTCGCGCCTGTATCAACATCAGATTCTGCGCTCAGAAGGACGGAGAAGAGGGTAGGGCGTACTCGGTGGTGGGCCAGAGCTCGGCCTCGTCGACGCGCACGGTGCGCAGCGCGGGGAAGACGCGCCGCGCGGCGGACGAGGACAGGTACTCGAACCATGCGTTGAACGGCTTCATGATCTTCGCGCGCGGGCGGACGATCGGCCACATGTCCAACCTGTCACCGTTCAGCACTCGACAGGGGAGAGAGAAGGAGAGAGAAGCACCCGAAGCCGGGGCACACGAGCGTCTCGAGCGCGGCGAGCGGCTGCAGGCTGTCGAATGCGTCGCTCGGGATTGCCTGCAAGTGGGCGGAGAGTGAGATGGCGGACAGGGGAAGGGGGAGAGGGAGAGACGCACGATGGGGTCGCCGCCGAGGTCGGTGCCGAGGACGTGCAGCTCTACAACATTCGGGCAGTGCGGCACCGTCTCAGCGACCAGCCACGGCGGGACGAGCAGGGTACGCAGTTTCGCGCCGTGCGCGCGCGCGAACGGCGCCCACTGGCATTGTGTCTCCGCGTCCGGGATGTGGTCCGGGTAGCACAGGTCGCTGATGTCGAGCACCCTGAGCCGCGGGAGCCTGTGGGGAGGGGATTCTTCAGCCCGAAATAGGAGAGTTGAGAGGTGAGAGGTGGGAGGTGAGACGCACGGCAGCGCAGCGAGCGCGGTGGCAAACCCCGGCCCGTCGAACCCACAGCCGGCCAGCGTGAGCGTCTCGAGCGCGGCAAGCGCGTCGTCGTCCGCGGTGACGTACTGCGCGTTGTTCCGCATGATGACGGGCGTCTTGAGCGTGAGCGCCGTGAGGCGCGCGAAGCGCGGCACGACGAGCAGCTCCGCGTCGGCGGCCTTGAACCACACGCGCGCGCTCTGCAGCCGCTCGGCGGGCAGGTCGGAGAGCCGGTGGACGGACACGCGCACGAGGTCCGCGTGCACCAGGCGGTCGAGCTGCGGGAGGATGGAGAGGAACGCCAGACAGGCCTCGGCGCCGGCGATCCGGCCTGCCCATTCGTGCGGGGGATCGCGCGCCGGGCGCTCGCTGATGGTGAGGCTGTGGACGCCCGACGCGAGCTCGGGGCGGTCTTGCAAGAGACGCGCGAACGCGATAATCGCGCGGTCAGATTTGAGGTTGACGTCCTTGCAGAATATAGGTATTGCGAGGGACTTGAACGGGATTAGGGAGTCCTCAGCGGGCGTGGATACAGAGACGTACCCGGAACAGCTTGCTGGTGCTAAGACAGCTGTGCCTCGTCGTTCGTGCAGTCTCATCGTGACCTTCGGCCAGAAGATAGAGTACACGCGTCCATATTCGATCGCGGATGGCTTCTGGTACGTCGTCTAGAGGGACGTAAGATGGATCGAGAGGCTTTGCTTCGAAAATGGCAGGCGGCGCCTTCTGGGTCAGCGACTCTCTGAGATGTGCAACTGGTTAGCTGAGCTCATGCGCGAGCCAGCTACGCACCGCGGCACTTGATGCATGATGACGAGACTGTTCCGTTTCTGCGGTGAGAGTCCTTGCAGTCTTACCATAATGGCGTCGATCAGGTCGTCGCAAGCAAAGCACAGCTCGATCCGTTGCGCCGTGATGTCCTGCAGGAAGTTCGTTGTCGTCGATAGCGGGATGTGAAAGTTTGCCAGGCGAAGGACGTCGAGGTGCGTGCTTGCTACTAGAGCCCGTCCAATGGGCGTCTCGTAAGCGACCTCAGTCGAGATATACACGGCTCTCTGGTAGTCCAGTCGGTCAGCTGACGCATCTTTCTCGGGAATAGCAGAGGTATATCCAGTATCATGGTGGCAACCTCTCCCAGACTATGGCCGTGCAACGGCGACGGACTGGGTTCCCCTCGGCTAGCCGCTTATAGAAGGGATGCTCACCAGATTAGACCACTTGGGAATGTATTCGCACATCAACGCGACCGCTTTGTTGGAGTTAGCGTTCCTTGGGAGCGAGTCGCCGTACACGAGGAGGCGCCTTGGGTTGATGCGATTGGCCATGGCCGTGTACATGGGTATCGCCCTGTCTTGGGCATAGAGGTCCAAGGTCAACCACAAATCAGTGATATTTGGCGAAGCCTCAATGGCCTTAGCCCCAGCCGAACCAAAGCCACCTTCGACCCTGAGTTTCCGGATATAGGAACCCAAACACGGTGTCGACTTGAGAGCGATGGCAAGAGCGTTGGCCTGGGCCTGAGAGCGCAGGATCACAGTTTCGTACAGGAGAGGCGTTGCCACGCGCATCCAGCGCTTGCAGACGAGCAGCACGTTCGAGGATGAGCCGAGGGGCCGCAGAGCAAACGGCGACTGGCGGGAGGTGATGCACGCGAAGTCATCGTCAGAAACGTCAAAGTGGTCGAAGAATATGGTTGCGAGCGTCTCGTCCGCAAGCTGGTCGGCCATTTAGTCGGCCGACGGGGTGGCGGTCGGGAAAAAAGGGACGGCTCGGTAGATCCCGGCGGATTGATTCGGACAACTGGTGCTTTACGCGAACGGGAGCGACCTAATGAACGTCTCAGTCTTTCTCACCCACTCATACAGGTTCAAGGACCGTTTGATTAACGTGTATCAGAAGGATTTCAAGTTGAGCCAACCGATTGCCCATCGACGCGTTGCCACAGGCTCCGACTGCCTCGCGGTCTCGAAGATGTGTCGGGAGCACCCCTGAGAGTAGATAAAATGGATGAACAAGGATATTGAGAATAGTATGGCTCGATTAGTCGGAGTACATTGTGTTCGGCAGGTGCAATGGCGAGCCAGAGTAATATCTCCATCTGGAACTTGTCCTGGCGGCTTTATAGCTCGAAATCTACCAATTGTTGACTCATGCATTGCTAGTTGTGTACAGTATGAACATTATCAAGTAATTCACATGATTCTGCATGAATCCCATCTCTTCCGCGGCATCGAATTATCTACCACGAAGCTGAATTCTCCCGATGCCGCCGAGCCGATGGCGGATCTCCCAGCCGGGTAGCAGCGATTGCACCCGCGCGCAGCTTGTACAATGACAACCAACGTGTCTCTTCTGCTCTTCACCGTAGTATGCATCCTACCCCTCACTGTTCACGCGTTCGGAGCAGGTTCGTTAGGCCGATTGTTCACCGCCCCATCTGCTTATCCATCTTGCAGGCGACATCCCTGACTTGTGAGCCGCCTGGCCGATCTACTGCACCGTTAGCTGAAAGGTTTGGCTATAAAGTGCATTTCTGAATGGTACAGTGGACTTGCACAGGCTCACTCGTATCGCTAATAATCGGGCTCAGACAAGGCTTTCCGCCATGGTGCGTACGATCATCCGCTCCTGGTCGTATCGCTCCTAGTCTCTCACCTATTTCTCCCAGGCGATATCGAGAACGTCATCTCTGACCTCGTCAAAATTGCTGGAGGCGCCGCAGGCGGTGGCTTATTCAGCTTCGCGCGTTCGGTCGTTGGGTCCAGTGGCGGGAAGCGTTTCAGCAAAGAGGACGTGAAGAAGATTTATTTCGTAAGCTCAGAATGGCTGTAACGCCTATTCAATAACCGAATACCTCAGGGAAACTGGCTCCGTGATTACTCTCAGGTAGGATATTCGTATCACCTCGAACGGTCATCTGACACTCAACTCGTTTACAACAGGCAATGGACATCGGCGGCCTGTCAAAGTTGACGGCCGAGACACTCGTTTTGGTCGTCTCAGTTCTTGGGTTTCTAGTATGTTGCTTGAGGGCTTTCTTCAATCGTAAGCTCAGACCTCCCGAGGAATTCGGCTTTGCCACCGAGGAATTTGAGGTCACTGCGCAGCGCCTCGGCGTTTATCTTCCCGTGGAACACATTGACAACCCGAAGTGCGATCCATCTCACCTGATAACTACCCGCTGATCGACTTCTAGGGGCTATGCAGAGGTAGAGGGCGACGCGCGCAAATTTCGTGCGTCATCACTGAACATCCGGGAGCCTATTCCTCATTCATCACCCTAGACCCTTGGTTGCGTCCGCCAGTTGACCCTCGAGAGCTCGAGGTGGACCCTCGGAACGGCATGAAGGTGAGATCCCCGAGGGAAATGTCGCGCTTACTAACCAAGCCGATAGAACTACATGGCCACTGAGGATGGCGGTTGGGATACGTCCACGCTCTTCATTCGCCGTTCGCTGCGTGCGGCGATCGACCTCGGCCGCCGGTCCGGCCTTGAGGAGGGGCCTGAGACGTTCGAGGCGTATCGTCTGATGGGACAGGCCCTGCACACGCTCGAAGACCTGCTCGCGCATAGTAACTGGTGCGAGGTTGCGCTTCGCAAGCTCGGATACGACCAGGTCTTCTGCCATGTCGGAGACAATGGTGCGCTCTCCAATTTCAGCCCGAACACGGCCATAACTGACTCGGTTGCTTGCAGTCTACGTGGAAACGCCAACCGGTCCCGCACCGCCGCTTGTGACTGGCACGTTCACGTCGCGCGATCTCGTCCACTCCCTGATGGGCGAGGCGTCGGACAAGATGAGCCAGACGAGTGTTACCGATCTCTCCAAGCGTATGAACCAGGTGCGTGTTGAGCGCTCGGTTTGCGAGACCAGGCACTGAGAGTCTCCGTACACGCAGGCTTCCGAGGCATCCCAGAACGACCAAGGAAACTATCTCGATGTCCTCCGAGGCGTTCTCGGAAAGATCATGGGCGGCGGCGCGGACGACAAAATCGCCCAGGGCGAGGATCTCCAACAGAAGTCCAAGGCGTACCATTTCGATCCCGGTATGCAACTGCCATCTTGAGTTGTCTATAGCTCACGGCGTTGGGGCTGCAGATAACGTCGCTTCCCCCGAGGTTCAGCAGCAGCTCTTAGACCTGCTCAAGTGGCGCGACGGAGTCTACCGCGAGGTCATCAAGAAGATCGAGATGATTCCAGGCCTGACGGACATGATGGATAACTTGTCGAACTCGCTGAATACCTGTGCGTTTGGCGGTATCTCCGCAGTTTCAGTGGTGTCGCTAAACCTCAACTCAGACATCTACACCCTGCTTGCGGTAACTTCCCCTGACCAGTATCCTGGGCGCACAAAATTGACTGATGGTTGCGCAGCCCTACCTGTCCCCTATCCTCGAGCAAGTAACGAGTGTTCTTGGAGAAAGTAGCCATGCCGTGATCGAAACGGAGGACCAGTACGAAGTATTCAACGACCCGAACGCCTCGGATCCGACGCACAGTGTCATGTCCAAGGTCTGCATTCTCCGCCTTTCCCAGCCGAGCTCTAAGTAATAATCCCATTTGCACAGGACCACTTCGCCCTCACTCTGAACGAGCCCGCCGGAAAGATCGCACGCGTCGTCGTCACGCACGCCGTAAACCATATCGTTCGCGCTTGGGCGGACCCAGAGATTGACCCCGACGCGGTAATTACAGTCGTAAGCGAACGGTCTCAAACGCGCGAACGATGCCTGATGGACCCCGTCCCGCAGATTCTCGAGGTGCGTGGGGAAAACTTGGGCTGAGACGGGCTCGCGCTGAGGTGACCTCGTAGGCATTCCACCACCCGTACTACGCCACTGGGCACTCGGCGGTCCAGAACGAGATGATGCAGGAGCTGGAGAGCTGGGTCAACGGCCTGGATCCCGAGCTCGCGCAGCAGACCATCGACAATCTCTCGAAGGCGCGTTGTCACACAACGCCATGATTCCCAATACTAATATACGTTTATAGGAAGCCGTCCGCAGCGGACTGAACAAGCGCCTGAGTGAGGAAGAGGAGCAGCAATTCGCCGAAGAGCAAGAGACAAGCGCTACCCGCGGCATGACGAGCAACGCCACCGGCGGGCTTGAGGACATCCAGGGCGCTCTCGGCGGAGGATTGGCTGCCTTCGCGGCGGGAGGCCTCGCAGGTGGACTCGCTGGCGGGTTCTCTGACGCGCTCGGGGACTTTGCAGAAGACCAGGTGCGCGATTACGGCGACAACGACGACGACGCTGCCGCCTGGCGGGAGCGGGAGGAAGAGGAACCGGAGCCTGACCGAGAGCCCGAGGAGAGTTATGAGGAGGCGGAGGAGGAGGAGGAGGCGGAGGAGGAGGAGGAAGAGGAGCAAGTCGAGTATCCCCCGGAGGAGGAAGTCTGGCAGAATGATGACGAAGAGCGCTACGACGAGTAGAAAAAGGTACTATTGGATTCCTGTATTCGATCAATCAATGTGTAGGACAACGCGTTTCTGAATAGCTTACAAGGTTTAACCAGACTTGGGGACGCCCCGTATTAGTTTCCGCACCCGGGCCCGTAGTCTCGAGAACCGAGCGGAGAAACTAGGACGCGCAGGCGACGGCGTATCCTCCATAGAGAGGGCGGATTCCTCCCGGGGAGTGGACTCGAGCAGTCCTTCGGGCGGCATGGCAATCGGCTCGCTGATGGTAAGACCCAACTCGCGTCTGAGCGAGAGGGTATCCATCTTCCACTTCCAGAATGTCTGGATGCGCGTGTCTCGGTTTACATGGCCGAATGTTTCAGAAGGGTGGTCGAAGGAAAGACCACCAAAGTAGTCGCCGACATTGTACTCTGCAATGGTCCCCACCCGCTCGTGCAAGATGGCTCCATACCGCGCGTAGTGGTAGCCCATGCGCAGCATGGGTCCAAGGGGCTCCATGAACAGCTGCCCGAACCATTCTGCTCGGGGCATAATCTGAATCACGTCGGGAGGTATCTCATCGTCACAGTACAGATCGTTGAATGATAGCCAGTCGCTGCAAGTGGGCGCAGGTTCTGTGAGGGGCCCGACTTCTTGAGACGCATCTATGAAGCGAAACTCTAGCATCTTCGCCGAAATAAGCCTGTCGGGGAGCGAGGCCGGACGCAGTAGAGGTCCGCGGCGCAGGAGGTGTTCCAGCAGATGGTAAAAGCCATATAATATGCAGCGAGGGCTGGCGTTGTAGTGGAGCGCGCTAAGCGCGTCGCGCTTTCGGGAACCGAAAAGACGGAATTGAACGTGAATCTCGAGGTTGGTGATCGCCAAGGAGGGAACGCAGAGCCATGTCGGCCATAGCTCCTGTTCGTGGACTATGGCAATGTCCAGGACATATACCAGCCGCCCAGAATCCCTCAAGTGAGACAACACCTGCGCCGCCAGACTCGAGAGTCTTCGATTGGCCAGCTTGAGAGCGAGGTCATTGGCACGGTACGGAACGTCTTCAAAGCGGCCAACAACGCCGCGTGGTTGGAAGGAAGGCCAGTGAGAGCCATCCAGGACTCTGCGCTCTGAAGCCGCTCCGAGGTCTGGCGGGGGTTCTCGTTCTGCTAGCAGGACGAGCGTGATGATGTCGCGAAGAATGTCTTCGAGAAGCGTCGACAAGCCCATGGGTCCACAACGGTGGGGGACTGCGAGGATGCGGATATCAATACGGCCTGGCACAGAGCGCGGTTGAAGATACAGTCTGAGTAGCGACGCGCGTGCGGCGTCGAGGCTGGAAGCGATGGAAGCAAACAACGGTTAACCTGTGCTGACAGTTCCGCACCGTGGTTCGGCTGATGGACGTTGGATGGACGTGCCGCGACGCGTGCACGTGCCACCCGAAGTACTTACTATTTGCGTGAAAAAATCCAACATCCAAGCAGGACGGTACCAATGTCCGGTCATAAATATATATATCAAGAGATACTCAGAATCCTGTCATACATGGGCTCTGCATCTAACCGGGGCAAGACAATGGGGGTGGTTCCATCGCTGCCGCTCCCCGTGTGGAGCATTACGACAAGTGGCATGGTCGCAACGAGTGCAAACAAGCCGACGAAGTACGGCGGAGATGAGACGCCGTATTGCTGGAAGATGACGGGCAGCCAGCCTGCTGAGTAGAGCAGCGTGCTGATGGCCAATATGCGCGAAATCCTTGTGTAATGAGCGCCACCTGCGGGGAGGGCGAAGCGGCGCAGGTTGTGACGTGAGACAAGGAGACGCCCAATTGCAGCGGCGGCGAGGAGGAGATTGAGCGCGACGGTGACTGAGACGGTCACCGCCCCCACAGTGGTCCGCTTGTCGTTGACCGGCGCCCGTCGCTGGCGCACCAAGCTCTCTGCAGTCCCATGGACGACTTCTCTGAATTCTACTGCCGCTCCGCATAGCTCTGAGAGGAGGAGTAAGATTGGCAGCCAGACCCAGCGCGAACGAGACCAGATGATCCAGCAGCGGTAGATCTGTGGAAGGGGTTAGAGGTCTACACGGTCAGCGCGTCAAGTGTGCGCACGAAAACCGCATCTCCGATGGCAAGAGCGAGGGAGATGGTCAATAGCATTGTCGGAATCGGCCACCTGGGCCTTTGGAGGCGATCGTAAGTGATTGGTGGTGAACAAAACAGACGACGTACAAACCACCTGGCAACTCAAACAGTGAACCGTGCGCAAGAGTCGTTATTGAGGCGTTGTTTACGGTGAACAGGAGGGCAAGCGCGACGATGATAACGATTGTGCTTCGGAGCGTCCCTTGAGGCAGGTTCTTCGCCCTCGAGAATTTCACGATGGTTGCAGCCGCAAGAATCAGGTATACTCCTAGGAAGAGCGGTTAGCTATCTTCAAGCCTCTCGGTGGAATGTGAAGTTACCATAGAGCGTCGTGGAGACGACGGCTGCTTTGAGAAAAGAGGATCGTATCGCATGTAGCAACTCGACATCCTTCGTGGACATGAAAGCATGAGAGGAGGGGGGGAACCCGCCCACAATCGACTGGAATAAAATGAACCAATTAGGGAACGAGTGATCGACAGTCCGAAGCGGTCCGCCCGGAACCAGAGAATGACTGCGGTACTGCCACGTCCGACTTTCCACGCCCAGCACATATTCGCACTCGACTCGTCTTCAGAGCTATCCACTGGGTCCTCCACTCTTGGTCAGGTACTACGCCCCACATTAAGATATGCACGAAGACTATGCGGTGTTTGCCTACTTGCGTCGGGAAATGTCAATGCTGGTTGTCTGACAGTAATCTCACAAACTCGTGTCATTTTTGATTCCTCTAAAGCTAAGCGATGAGAATGTACCTCTTGGGCGTGTGCATGTCCCGGAACCTGAAGTCACGGCGGAGTTAAGCTGCGGCGGAAGCTGCCGGAACTCGCACGTGATGCTGGGATGCTGTTCCGTCTCGTGCCTTTTTCGCGTCACTGCGGTCAGAACGGCCGCACGCAGGCCCTGTCCTCAGTCAGGCCTTGCTTTAGCATACGAGGATCCCTTCCACTTGCGCAAGCCGCTCAAAGTCACCGTTCGACTGACAGAGCTGAAGTGCAAAGACTTACGATTATGCTCGTTCCAAACTCCCCCAGACACCGGCACATGCAGCCATACTCCATTATCTTTGGACCCGCCACGGAGCCGCAGCAGCGTGCGCATTTCCCCTGCGCGATCGCTCGGTCCGACGGAATCGAATCTGCAGTGCTATCCATAATACCTGCCTCGCGAAATCGGGCTCTGCCCCTGTTTCCTTTAGCTCTCAGATGGATATCGCGGCGTTCAGCTCCTTGAAATCCAGCCTACTCACTGCAGCGATGCTTTCTGCGACATTGTGTGGTAATGCACTCCCCTGTTCCCGCAGTAACCAGCTAACATCGATATCGTTCTTACCAGGCGCGTATTTCACGCTGGCCGGCGTGACAATTCATCGGCTACACGGGATGACAGACCTTCCTCGCCGCACCTTCTGGACATTGTGTTCTATCGTCGTTACCGGCGCGCTGCTGTTTCTTGCGCAAGTCGCCAGTATGACAACACTCCTCAACTCTGTGTTCATATCGCCCTTGGACGGAATGTGAGCCGTGTCATCCTCTGCTGGGCATACCAAGCTTAGTCGTTCAACTCCATCAGCCCCGGATGGCCGACACAAGTCATATTCCTCGCCACCGCTGCAGCGCTTGGTATTGGGGACTCTCTCTTCGTGCGTGCCTTGCATCGTGCCCCCAACTTGATTCTCTGTCAATATCCTTACGTCTAGCAGATATACAGATGTTGGATCATTTGGGGACGCTCGCGCTGGGTTTGGGTCGCGGTACTGATGCTCTTGGCGGAACTCCGTGAGTGACTCGTATCATCTATTTTACTAAAGTGGGCGCTGAAAATGCCAGTCACGTCTATTTTCAGCCTCATATTAAGCTCAAGGGGCGGCCCAGAGTCGGCAGGTGGCGTTGTAGGACTCTGGGACGCCTCTGCGAATGCAAAGGCCCTGGCGACGGTCGCAATCGTGCTCACCTTGTCTCTCAACATATTCCTCGCCGCGGCAGCGATAACACAGCTCATGCTCGCGCGACGCGCGCTGCGGTCTCTGGCACTGCCCGGCGGAGGCGCACACTACGTTCACATCTCTCGCGTGCTCGCGCTCAGTTCCGTCCTTTACGCGACTGTCTGGCTGCCAATGCTGTTCTCGCGCCAGGCCAGCCACGCCATGCCGTATTACGTTACGGTTTTCGTCATCGTCGTCGACATGCCTCTCGCAGTCATGCTTCAAGCTGGTGGATGCAGGCCCGACTGGGAGACGGAGGCGGTGGTGCGGGGACTCCCTCACGTGCAGACTGTCGGTAGCGTAGTTTCCGGCTCGCGTGAACAATGCGATCGTAACCCGTGGTGATCGCACGCGGAGGTTCGCTTTCCCCTAAACCACGCGGGCGAGGGGGTTTGGCTACTCTCCCATCGGACCGCCGTTCCTGCGCATGTTCTCAGAGCCACATTGGGGCTCTGGCGGCATTGCACGTAAGGTACAGGCCCAACCTCCTTCCTCACAATTGAAATCAGAATGCAGTAGGGTTCAGGTCAATGCTGGAGAATATGTGTAAGTAATCCGGCGACACAGTCCTCGCATCCGATTTGTGGATAAGCGAGTAAGACTTCCTCCTGAGTCGGCTCCCAAGAAGAAATCTTGATTCCTTCATTCCGCTCGGGCTGGAGGGGTGGTACGGATTAGCCGAGACTCTCGCCCGATCATGGAGTGACGCGGACCACAATGAAATCGGCATCGGCGCGAGTGCCCAAGTGAGCTGCCTCGGGAGTACTGCAGGAGCTATCAGCGCCCATCCTGTTTGCAACACTTCTCAGCTGTGCGCAGGTGGTGCGCGCATCGGGGATTGATCCACATTCCTTCTCCAGAAACAGGCGCAGCATCCCGCCATTGATCAGAACGCCAGGACAGTATCGTCGTAGACCGATCATGATGACCTTTCAGTGCAGCAGAGCCGTATATTCATGCGCATGCGTTCGACCCTGATAAGTTGCTCAGTGTAGGAGTATGTAGTGGCGCATCCCGTGGCTACAAGTCTCGCAGTGCCATCTTTCGAAATACATAAGGGTTGTGTCCAATTTGCAGTATTGCAGCCGATCTCATTGATCACCACGCGCACAGCCTCTTTGAAGACCGGTCGATATCCGCAGCGGCCAAGGCCGCAGCTCGCCGACGTTGCCTTTTTCTTTCGCCTCCACCCGACCTTTGCTTCAAGCGGCCCCCTTTCTCGCCTCCTTCACCTTCTGTTGCTAGCTTGAAGCTACCTTTTCCGTTCTTCCTCCGCAAAACTCGCGCCTTTTTCGACGACCATCCCTTTTCGCCATGACTCGTTTCTTCTGCTGCTGCCTTCCCGTTCGCCTCGGCGTCTTCGTGTTGTCCTTCCTCCAGCTGCTCTTCGGTACGCCCACCCTGTGTCCTATTGCCACAAACAGCTAATCACGCACTGCTCGTCCGTAGCGGGTGCGATCGCCGGTCTGGTATGGCGCGACTTCATCGGTGCGTGCGGTCGTTGTGCGATCCTGTCCAATAATTAACAGCATCCCAGTTGCCGGCCCCGTCGGCACTGAGCGCATAGCGCACCTTGTAACCGGTATCGTCTTCGGCCTCATGGCGGTCGCCGCGCTGTTCGGGTGCGATTTGTAGCCCCTAGCATCGCCGTAACGACCCAGCTCACGGGCGATCATGACAGCTTCATCGGCGCAATGGTCCGCGTGCGCGGGCTCGTGCAGACCTACGCTGTGATGCTGTACTGCCTCATCATCGCGTCCGTCGGCGCGAGCGTCTTCTTCGTCTACACGCTCTACCACTCCGGCGGCGAGCAGTTCATCGACACTTGCCGCGCCCAGAGCGACAAGATCGACCTTGCGCAGGCGAAGGCGATCGACGGCGCCCAGGAGACGCTCGACAAGGCGCTCGACACCATTTGCGACGGCCTCCTGACGACGTTCAAGATCGTGTACATCGTCCTGATGGTCATCGTCGTCCTCATCCAGCTCTGTGAGTTCCTCGCCGACCGTAGTAAGACGCGTTACTAACTCGGCGGGGAATGCAGACTGCGCGCACATTGTCCAGAGCTACGCGTCGCAGCTCGACGAGGAGGAGATCCTGGAGGACAAGCAGCGTCTCGTCAGCTACCCCCAGCCGATCGTTGTCGCGCCCCAGATGGTGTACAACCCGCATGCGCCCAAGATGGCATGAGGTCAGCACGCATGATGTATAGTAGCAGGAGCAAAACGAGTACGGTAAATTTATTGTGTTCTTATATATCGTTCGAAAGCACGAATTGTCGGGCTATGACTTTCCGCGCAGCTTGAGCTTGTTGCCAGAGTCTGAGCGGATCATCTGGTTGACTTGCCTGCGATGCAGGGTCAGCAACGGCGCACGCGACGCCTTGACGGCCAACGTACTCGCGAAGATTGTACGCGTCCCACGGCTGGGTAATGGTACCGAACATCGCACTCTGTGCGGTCATCGTTGGGTTGCTCTTCGCGTAGTCGAGCAAGTCGGGGAGCAGGATGGTACTGGCGAGCACGAACGACGTCGGCGTCTTCTCGCTCACGTAGCAGAAGACGGCGACGGGGCAGTCGTCGGAAAAGCCTCCCTCGGCGGCGCGCTTGCTGGCGGCCACGAACTCGGCCTCGATGGCGGCCGGGGCGCCTTCGCGAGGCACGAGCTCGAACTCGCCGAGCTGGAGGCACAGCGTCTCGCCTGCCTGCTCGGTCTTCTTGCGCTCCATGAGGCGCTGCATCATGACGGTCAAGTCTGGGTGCTGCACGCGGACGGGGACACGCAGGTAGTGCTTGAACGCGTTGGCCGAGTCAGCAAGCACGTCCATCTTGAGGATAGCAGCGTGCGATAGCATGCCCATGATGGTAACCTGTGCCCCGAGACGCTGTGCCAGCTTGAGCGCAAGGTCGCGCTTGTCTTTCGACGCGCACTGCGGCTTGTGGGTCGGCCTGCAGACAGCAAGGGAATAGAGTCACTGGGTGCCCAATATACCGGCCGAAGCAGAGGCCCGACAGACCAGTGAGCGAGTTGGCACTATGAATAAAGTTCATGACCGGATTTAAGGGCGGTACCGGCGGGTTTTTACCTCTTTACCGCAGTAGTGCGCACTGTGGCAGCGAATGCAGCGCTTGAGGTCCGTAATGCGCTTTTCCGCGCCGCAACCGTCGCACATTGACTGGAGCGCCTTCACGCGATCCTTAATTTCCTCGCGCGAGTCGTGCATGTCGTCAGTCATTTCTTCGCTGTGCGACCGCAAGTCAGTTGTAACGCCATAAAGTAATACATTTGACCCACAAACGCCTTTCGCCGTCCAAGTTGGTTACTTTGGTGAAAGCGATGTGGGAGATATCCGGGTCATCGGAATGACGAACTTCGATTTTTGTTGTCATGGTGGAAGGAGGAACGGGAAGAAACGCGAATTGAACTCCGACTCCGCGGCTTGTTCTTTTCCCACCAGGAACGGCCAAACAAAACCCACGCAGGATGTGATACGGGTCCCGGGATCGGTCTCCAGCACATGGCTGCCTCTAAACACCGAGCGCTGGCCATTTTATGCGCAGATCGATGTCCGAAAGTGACGCTCGGCCCCGAGAGCTACGGCTCTACGCTGCTTGACTTGGGACATCATTCTACTCCATAGTGGGCACGACGCTCGAGAAAAACATCCCTTGACAGTGCGGTTAAACATTTTTTTTATGCTTCAGACGCCCAGCACTGCCGCTGGGCCTGGTCAACTCACGGCTGGAGAACGCAGAATCCAGCATACTCCAGGGAACGTACGCTATCGCTTGTCTTTCTGAGACCTTGTCCAGCTCTCATCGATATCCGAATTATTTCCCCGGTATCTTCCTGACGGTTGAAACCCGATGCACATCGCACATTGGGGGGTGGTTGGCCAACTTTCTACCATAGCTTTCCCACCAACACACCGTCAGCATCCGATACCACTCTCTCTCCAGACACCCGCGTATTCCCCACCTCCCTGGGCCCATCCCATTGAGATGCTTGAGGACCCGCCGTTTCCGCTCTGTGCGCTGAACTTAGTGCATGTTGCCGCACCTGACGCGCGTCTTGTATGGTGCCATCCACGTGGCCGGCCGCCTCGACAGCTTGGTACCTAATCAGCCCCTCTCTTCGGAATGTATGTACCTGGCGGTTGCGGGATTGGGTCCAGCAGAGCGCTATTCCCCGTGTCTCCGGCAAGTTGTCCGGCGTCAACTACCCTGAGTAGCCGCAGTCTGGGGTGTGTGGGTGCCTCTGAGGCCTGGAGCAAGCTCGCTATTCTGCCTCGCCGTTGCCCGAAGAGCTGCTTCTCGCGACACTCGCCATGTTATGAGGCGCGCACGACTCGCCACTGTCTCCGAGCTGGAAATTGGTGAAGACTAGTATACCTGCCCGGGGCCGGGGATGCTCGGGATGCACGCCAGAGACATTCTTGCTATCAATGGCGTTCATTACTCTCCGATTCAGGTCGCAGATAATGCGTGTTAACGGTGTTCTGTTGATACGTGAAGGGTTTCTCGGCCTCTGACCGCGTCGTTGGGCGGTGCCAGCAGAGTCTCGCGGGGTGTTTCGGCGAAGCAAGCGAGAATCGGTATTATCGTGGTTTCCAGGGCAAGTCTCTATCTTTGGACCCTCACAACAGTTCACGGGTCAGTGAGGCAAGTCGGTATCAACATTGCGCTGGAGAGTCTAGATCCGCCCAAGAAATTGACTGTCGGCGCTAAGAACCTTTGTCCGCTCCCGAGCACACTTCGCGCGTCGAAGCGGCGGTTAGGTAACCGTCATCGTCCGGTACAGACGGAGGAAGAAGTTCGTATGCCCCGCTCATGACGCGCGGGACGGGCGGCGTTGAAGGGTAAAACGTGCACAGTTACAACGCGCGCCGCTTGCGTCACCTTTTCTTTCTCCGGCACTCTCAGCATCGCAAGCTTTCCGTATCAATGCCCCAGCTCTGCCTTGACATTCATGAGTTCACCTGCCCTGGGGATATTCACCATCCCCCCCCCCCCCCCCCCCCCGCGCGCGCGCGCCCGGCGCTCCTGTCTCGATCGCCAGAGCCTGATTTATCATCGAGCAGCACAACCGTGGGCTGCGAGCGCTGAGATACCGGCGAGCTCTGGGATACGTCGCCTCGCGAGCTTTTTCCGTCGTCGCGCCAGTTGTTTGCTTGGGAACGATCGCGCCGGAAAAGGCAGGCGCGCTGGCAGGCGCCGAGCCCGACGTCCAACTCCGAGGCCTGATTCTCGCTGCCTTCCCCCTTTCGAGAGCTCCCATCCATCAGCGGGCACAGTCGCAGTTGCCACCGGCAGGGCTGCGCGTGTATCCGGCCTAGCTGAACATTGAGAGCCTGCGGCACTCGGCGGTGCGCAGAAATCATTCGACCCGCGAGTTTCGGCGCACGTTTGCCCTGCAGGCTTGGGCGGCAGCCTCTGAGAGTAGCGGTATCACAGTGAGGGAAGCGAATGCAATCTCAGTCTAGACCTGGAGTCTTGAGCGCGGAATCGTCGCGAGAAACAGGTACGTCGCTGTAAACCAATGCTGTCTCGCCACTTCGCACGTCGAAACTAGAAGATCAATAACAAAAGCCACGCGCTGCGCGCTGAATTCAAGCCAGCTTAACGATGAGGCCTCACGGAGAGTTGCTAAGCTGAGAGTCAGGATCGACGATGCTTGACTGACAGTGGACGCCGCAGAAAATGCGAGGACGCGCTGAAGGCGCCAATGAAAAAGGACTCGCTCTCAAGGGCCAGAGTTGCCCTAGGTACAGTATCGGTTGTGCCTCACAAGTCGACTGTGCTAGACGGTATCAGATAATCAAAAGTGTCGACTCTGGGTGTTTTACCAATGACGATCCCGCGTCGGTCGTCGCTAAGCGGCAGAACCTCTTTGCATGGGCGGTGCCTGGTCACTGCGCCTATACATCTCAGCGTTTCGGCGCTAGAAGTCTTCCCTACGTCGCGTCGTCCGCGTCTCCTCGTCTTCGGTACGCTGTCTCACCGTCTCCCATGCTACGGCTTCTGCGAGGAATGAATGGGCCAATCTCTCAATCCAACGAACTGTCAGACTGCAGACTGACGACGATCCGATAATGACGCGGAGGCCCGCCGGCCTGGTGAAGCATGGACGGAGTGCCCGGCGGACATCACTCCGAGGCGAATCACACCCGAATGAGATCGGACTCCGTGGGAGTCGGCGAAACGCAGCGCAGAAAAAATTTGAGTTACCTACCTGCTGTGTGCTGAGCAAAATCCGGATGCCGATTGCGGGTGAACCGCTCGGCGCTCATGTCATGTAACATCGCCGACGGAGGATACGTGGAGTGGTGCACTGCACCAGGATATCGCAGTCCATGATATCGGTCATCTATGTCCACCTTTAGCCCGTGTCTGAGCGCCCCTTTCAATTGCGGCGCAATACCATTGGACGTTACCGTTGCGCCTGTCAACACAAGCGCTGCCAGCGTTGACTTGACACTGATGAGCGGCCCTATACAATGATGATGAGATCCACTGGTGGTACGATTGCTTCGGGCGCAGGGCGCTCGATGGCGATGCTTGCTCGGCAGGCAAACTCTAAGTGCAAGGCTGAGGAAGTGAGGAGGGGGAATCTTGCTGCGCTATGCGGTCAAGTCCGCGCGGCAAGTAATTAGACTTTTCCCCTGGCATACGCATCTCTCATTGCATCATCGTCCTGCTCAGTCCTGCAGACTGCTTTTGAATGTTGCGACTTGCGTCAACTGTCGCGATTGGCGCCGTATCTTATCGGGAACTGCCAAATCGGGATGCCGGCTTCGCACCCACCAAATCCGGTACGGCACCGCCATCGCAAGGTTGCCCTCGTACTGCATCCGTCATCCACACCTGGATGGTCCTTCGAAACACAGAGAGCGCGGGCTGCTGCACAGTATATAACAGGCCGAGCTTGATCTGGGATGGTCTGCCCCTGTGACTGGCGACAAGGCAGGATCCGCCCGAACCAGAGTCAGGAGACCGCTTCTTGCAACCTGACGTCGTTCTCTGCCCGCCGAGCGTGAGTATTCAAAGGACGCACGCTTAAAGTATCCCCCTCCGCTCGTATCTGTCCGCCTGGAGTTTCTGCGATTGCCGCCTGTCGACTGCGACATACTTCAACTTGGACAGCCGGCCTCAGCTGTTGGGGTCAATTCCTCTCACACAACCACCACCATGTCCTCTGCTGCCTCCTCGTCCTCAGCCATGCCCGAGCTCCACGGCGGCCGACAAGCGTCACATGTACTGGATGTCATCGTTGTCGGCTGCGGGCTGGGCGGCCTTGCCGCTGCCTACGCTCTCGCACGCGCTGGACACAATGTCACCATTGTCGAGTCTGCCGCCGCCATTGCGGAAGTCGGCGCGGGGATCCAGGTCAGACCAAACATAACTGGCCCACGTACCGCGCCGTCCCTGACCCCCCGCGCCAGGTTTCCCCGAACGTCGCCCGCGTTCTGATAAGCTTTGGGCTCGGCGAGCAGCTCGCGAAGACCGCCGTCCAACCGGAAGGCATTGTTTTCCGACGCTGTAAGTCCGGCATTGCCACGCGATCGCCAGGCCCCCCTGTCTAACGTCAATCGCGAAGACAAGACCGGTGAACTGCTCGGGCGCACCGACTGGAGCAACATGGAGGAGCTGTACGGCGCCCCGTACTACCATGTGCATGTAGGTGGTGATGTTGCATTGCGCCTACCCTCGACTGACGCCGCCTTCAGCGAGCCGACCTCCACAACATGCTCATGGACATCACCCTCCCGCTCGTCAAGCTGCGGCTGGCAACGTGGGTCAAGGAGTACGGTGGCGCGGGATCGATTGTCGTAACAAGTAACGGCATGACGGAGACCCTGCGGGCGGATCTTGTCGTCGGCGCTGACGGCGTGAAGAGCGTGCTCCGGGGCGCAGTCGTAGGCGCGCCGGACCAGGCGTCAGCGACGGGCGACGCAGCGTACCGCGCGATCGTCCCGGCCTCGGTGCTTCTGGAACACGACGACCTTCGCGAGCTCGTGGAGCGGCCGCACATGACGAGCTGGATGGGCCCCGGGCGGCACGTTATGGGCTACTGCATTGTATGTCTTCGCTGCGCGGCTCAACTGCTTTCCGGCGTCGCGCTTACGGCCCGGCACCTGACAGCGTGCGAAGAACGAGTACAACATCGTTCTGCTGCACCCAGACGACGGCTCGGTCGAGTCCTGGACAGCAGAGGGCAGCGCAGACAAGATGCGCGCCGACTTTGCGAACTGGGAGCCGCGGTGAGCACAGCGTCAGGGCGGTTCACTCACGAGCTGATGTGTTACTTCCGACAGGGTGGAGAAGCTCTTGTCGTTTGTGCCGGCAACGCTCAAGTGGAAGTTGATGGATCGTCAACCGCTCGAGACCTGGATCCATCCGGACCAGCAGCTCGTGCTGTTGGGCGACGCATGTCACCCAATGCTGGTGCGTCTTGACTGCCGAGCTCCGGAAACGCACAACTGAATACCTATGCAGCCCTACCGTGCGCAAGGGGCTGCGATGGCGGTATGTCCGGATTCGCCGACACTAGCCAGAAGCTGATGCATGACTTTGTGTGTGTGCTCCAGATCGAGGACGGCGCGGTGTTGGGCGCGTTGTTTGCGCGCCTGCAGAGCGCCGAGCAGGTGCCGGTGTTACTGAAAGCGTACGAGGCGCTACGGCACCAGCGCACGGCGGATGTGCAGGCGTCCTCGCGGCTCAACCAGCACATCTTCCACCTGCCCGACGGACCCGCGCAGCAGGAGCGCGACGACCAGATGCGCGCGACGCTCAAAGGCCGGCACTACGGCACCGGGCTGCCGCCCAGGTCCGCGTCGACGTCCCCGGCAGCGCGCTCCGTCGACGCGACGGGCCTCGCGCAGGTCGCGGTCGCGCAAGCACAGCATATTGCCGCCGAGGACGAAGCGCACGAGGGGAACCCGAACCAATGGGCGGACATGCGCAAGAGCCAGGCGCTGTTTGGGTACGACGCGGACGAGGCGGTCACCAGCTGGCTCGTCGAGCACGGCCTGGAGGTCGAGTTCGGCGAGGAGCACTCGGTCAGCGAGGGCACGGAGAGCGAGAATACCGAGGAGCGCTCGGTCAGCGAAGGCACGGAGAGCGACATCACGATGCACGAGGAGAATGCTGCCGAGCATGCCGTGGCGAAGGACGTCGCGTTTGCCGGTGCGCCCCAGGAACTCGCGCCCGCCGAGTCGGTCCACCACATCGCGTGAAGACGCTACGCCCAATGTACAACTATATTAGATGGACCTAAATGTGCTGCTTCAACTGGAGAATACGAACCGTTACGTGGAATTAGGCAGTAGAGCAGCGCACCGTTCGCAGGTCGTCAACTGGAAACTCTCAGCGCTCATTCTTCCGTCTCGCTACGCCTACTTACCTGACGATTACCCGAGACAGACAGGATCTGCAGTGAAGACAAGTACCTTGGGGATAGCGATGGAGCGTGCGGCATTGCTGGATCTAGGCCAGGGACTGCGATGAGAATGGGCGCGACAGCGGGCGCAAGACATGTCGCTTTGAGGGGCGAAGGCAACCACTGAACAATCAATGGCACCACACCCTTCGGGCCCCTAATCGCATTCCCTGTTAGTAGTTCGAGTCGGTCGCGCGTAACGGTTTGGATTCGCGGGGCGCCGTAATCGTACGTTTCGAAGCGGTACGCATGGATCTGCCGATGCGATGATGCAATTGCTGGCTGAGAAGGTTGTCCTCGTACCGCAGAGAGTTTCTACATGGCTGAGGTGTGCTTGCGCGGAACGATGCGGTATGCGTCGGTCTAGTGCTGGGCGGCAGAGAGTAGCGGCTCTCAGGACATCTCAAATGAACCAAGCCTTGCTCGGTGTGCCCACCATACGGCCTGAGAGTTGTAACGTGAGCTGAATTCCTATATGGAATCAAATGACGCACAGGACTTACGCAGATGATCGACTAGGCTTCATAAGAGATTTTAACGAGCCGCACCTGACAAATTTCGGGTTCAAAGGCTCACCAAGACAGCTCCATTCGGATTATCACATACACGCATGCGTGCTCCTAAATCCGGGGATGGGCGCGGTTGCGAGTAATGTCAGAAGACTGTTCGGTCCGGGCCACATGACTCGAGGCGCGGAACAATGAACGGTTTGAATCTCCGAACCACCCTCTCTCCCCTTCTCTCTTCCTCTCTCTAGCACACGATATGGCTGCCCCATTTCGCGACCCAAATCGCTACGCCTACGGCGCGGAGGCCGCCAGTCTTCGTGCACGCATCACCATGGAATCTGCTCAGATAGAGCTCCTCCAACGCCACCTCGACGAGGCTCAAGCCGTCGAGGCGGATGCCGAAGCACAGTTTCTAGAGATTGAGGCTCGGTATCATAGTCTGCTTCACATGCGCGACGATGCGGTGGCATTCTCATCCGAGATTCGACGACGCCTTGTGGCACAAAGCCAAGCCTTATCCGACCACCGTCGTCTCCTCCATCCCGAGCGCAGGCTACCTCCGGAGATCCTAGGCTATATATTTGAGCATTGCTCTGACTGTGTCTCAGACGCCTATGGCTACGTACCCGCGTCCGAGCGGGCTATCTTGGCTCGTCAGATGCAACCCTTCCAGCTGGCGGCAGTCTGCAGGCGATGGAGGAGGGTCAGCCTTGGACATCCCCGAGCCTGGTCACAGGTTGAGCTCTATCTTGACGCAATCGATGAGGACAACGCCCCATTTTGGATCGACTTTCTTGATATTTTTCTGGAGAGGTCTGCATGTGTGCCACTCACGCTGCGTGTCCTTCGAGAGAGGAAACCCGAGATTTTCAATAACGATCTCGTCGACCACCTGTCTCAAGTCATGCTGCGCTGTTGCACCTTGCAGGCACTTCTGTGGCACAGCCGTGTGGGCGATCCTATGCTGACGGTTCTTTCCTCTCAAGCGCCACAGCTCGAGAGGGCCGTCCTATCCGTGGCATATTCGCATGACGCAGACTCGGAGGTCGTCACATGGCTATTACCTCTGTTAAATTCTCCGGTCCTATCCACCTTGTGGTCCGCTGGGTTTGCCATAGACGGGTGTGCTGTTGAACTTCCCTCGCTGTCGAGAGCAATCCTTACCTCACCTCACTGTACCGACACCCGAGACGACATCTCACAAATCTTGAAATTCTCTCCGGCGCTTGAGACTCTCGAGCTATCGGCACCTGTGATATCACGGGAAACAGTCCCAGGGAGTCGCGTTTCTGGCGCGAACCTTTCCACACTGGTCCTCACCGTATTTGATACCTCACCGGTCGAGCGGATCGTCGAATTCGTCTCTTTCCCGAATCTATCCTCCCTGACACTCTGCGGTAACGACACGTCGGCTCCCCAGCTGTACGGCCTGATTCAGCGTGAAGCCGACTCCTGGCGACTCACGCAGCTGCGACTGGTATACGTCGGAAGCTGCCAGCTCCTGTTGCCGGTACTCCCGCGGTTGAAATGCCTCAAATTGCTGCGTATAGAGCAGACTCTGTTCACTTCAAGTGCCTTGCGCTCATTCTGTGAGCTGCTCGGGCAGCGTGACGCGGACGACTCGTGGCCATGCAATCAATTGACCATGATCGCCTTCGTGAGATGCCGCTTCGACACCGACTGTGACGCCGGCGTCCTTTTCCGCCTCATGGAAAGCAGGCTCGGCGTGCCTATTCCCTCCGGGAACGCTGTCTCTCTTCAAAACTCTGAGGGGTTTGCCTTGGTCTTTAACTGCAGTGCACCGAGCCTTGACGCCCTTCTCAGGGAAGTTACCCCGTAGTCGTGCCTATATTGTATTTTATAGCGAGGACCCTTGGCGAAATCTCCCATCTGTCCCCGTAGTTCGGTATAATGTACTAATCTTGCGAAACGACGCGACATCGAAATCGCTGAGGTCGCCCCGTTTGAGCAGGGATGATTACCAGATTCCACCTTAAATTGCATCCCGGCTTTCCTCTATGACAGGTAGAACAAAGATATGCTCCGGAATGTCTCCACCCGCCTGCAACATGACTAGAAGCGGCAGGGATGCAACCATGGCGAACATGACAACATAGTAGATCAGAGCGTGTCCGACAGGTCGGGGGAAGAAAATTGGCAGCCACGTTATCCCGTAGATCACGGCGCTCAAGGCAAGCACGCGCGAGATTCGGACGTAATGCGCGCCACCACCGGGAAGAGCGTGGGTTCTGAGCGCGCGGCGAGCGAGCATGAGGCGTGCTATTGCGGCGGTTGCGAGCACCGTGTTGAGAGAGAGAGACAATGAGATGGCCGTCAAACTCGCAGCCCTCATTGCGAATGGTGCATCCCACGGTCCTACTACGCCGGCCGCGGCTTCGGTTCCGCCAGCGAGACTCGTAAAGAAACTGGACAAGAAGGCCGCTAGAACGTAGCGTTTTACCGTCAGATCGTCACACATGAAGTCGTGTGAGGCTCACCAAATTCAAACGCAAGGAGCGAGACTGGGAACCAAATCCAACGCGGATGATCCCATATAACCCAGCATCTGTATATCTGTGGTGTTTTGTGTCAGAGAGACATGATGAGGCAGTTGCGTTAGAATATTAACGCACTAAAAGGCCGTCGCCTATGATAAAAACTGTACAGGGACATAGGAAGATGGCCGGGATTGGCCAGGATGGCCTGATGAGCGGCAGGTTAATGTTGGGTTTTCTTTGAGGGAATCAAGACGTACGCCTGTGATGAAGGAGAGAACAGTAAACTGTGAAGCAGATATGCCTCGCTGACGCTAAGCAGGCCGTAGAACGACAGGTTCGCGACGCATATTGATGTCAGGAGCCAGAACGTGCGCTTTGGCAGATAGGGCATCCTGTGCAACCTCTGAATGGTGACGGATGCCAGTGCGACGTATGCGCCTGGGCACTGGGAAATCAGCATGAATGCAACACCTGCATCAATGCATGGTTGACGCACCGTAAAAGGTAGATGAGAAGACGACGCAGAGGAACAGGTCTGATTTCCATGGACACAGGCCTGAGCAGTCCATCGCCCGAAGGGAGAGAAATTAACGGGTTGCGTGCGCAGCGAGAGCGTCTGACTTGTAGGCTGCATCCGATCGCGGCGGTCCGAACCGGCCACCGATCGCCACCTCCCGGACCAGGTGTACAATTCAGCGCTCTAAGTCTCGGGGCAGCATTCTTGAGGGACAATAACACCGATTCCGTCCTACGAGGTGCCTGAAATTCGCCCGGTCTCGGAAACCATTGCGACGGTCCCTCGGAGACATCACTTTCATCGGTGTTCGTAGCTCGCAGCTGAGACCACGGGTAGTTGGCTGTGCTCTGAGGACCGCCGAGCGCGAACTGTGATTCACGAGTCTACATAGCGCAGCGGGAATCCCACGGCGTGAACGTAAGCACGGTTGTCGTTGGATGCACGATCTGCAAATGGTCAGTGACAGTGACCGTCGCCACCGTGTCCACCGCCAGCAGTCCGGTGTCGATTCCCTGGGCGACTCACTTCCTGCAGTTCACCACTCCAAGTCCCAGACTAGAGCCTGAGCACCCGAGAAGAGTCAGACAGGGGGCGATCAGAGCACCAGCGATTGCGCCATCGCTAAATATGCGCGTGCCACATGGAAGGGCCGATAGGAGAAATCGGATCTCCGGGAGAGCAGTGCGGGCGTGCAAGCATGCATGCACAGGGATGCGGGCGCGCGCGCGAGTCCGAGTCAGGGCATAACGGGCATTCCATTACAGCACTCTAGATGGTAGAAACCCTTGAGACACACGAGGTACGGGAAGCGGCAGTGGGTGGCGGGCGGGGTCCTAGTCGTACATCGTACATCTCGCTGGCATGCTTGCACGGGAGTCCTGGGTCTCGGTCTTGGGAGTGGGGCGGCTACATGGGCGGGGCATGCGTGACATGTGTGGATGGGGCGGGTCGGGTCGGGCAGTCAGCGGGCGGGGATGAGAGCAGGTCGAGCAATGGTGTCGCCATCGTATGTTGGATATAAAATGCGGCGCAAAAATCGAGCAAAAAAAAAGTCGAGTCTAGGCAGATTCGCGCTTGCGCTTGCTGCCCATGGAGACGGTGGCGCCGAGGTCGGTCGCGCCGCCGGCCTGCGTGACGCCGACGACGAGGCCCTTGAGCCAGCCGTTCTCCCTGCGCAGCGCCTCGCACTCGCGCTCGAGCTCGCCGACGCGGACCTCGAGCTCCTTGGCGCGCTGCTCGAGCGCCGCCTCGCGCTCCTTCTTTTTCGCGCGGAACCGCGCGGACGCGGCCGTGTTGCGCCGCCGCTTGTCCTCCGCGGCTGTCATCGGCGTGTCGCTGGGCGGCGGCGACGCGGGCCGTGCGTCCGATGCCTTGCGCGCGCGCGTCTTCTTCGGCGCCGGCGGCGACGGTTCCGACGGCGACGCACCGAACGGCGAGGTCGTCGTCAAGCTCGGGCTCGGCGCGACGAGGAAGGGGTCGACCGCGAACAGCTGGCCAAAGTCGCCGGGCACGGCCACAGCAGGCTCGGCCGGGCCGGTTGGCGCGGCGGCGGTGTCGCCCTGAGCTAGCTCCTCCTCGCCCATTCGCACGAGGTCGTCGAGCGTCGCAGCGCCAGAGGGCTTGCCCAAGCCGCCGAAGCTGGCGCCCAGGCCGTCGTCCTCGTGCGAGAAGTGCATGTACTTCCAGAGGTCCAGCTGTGCGGCCAGGTCGGGCGGCAGCCCGGCAAAGTCGTCCATGGCGGCCGGCGAGCCGGCGTCGATGATGTTGAGGCCCTGCAGCGACGATGGCGCCATTGCGCGCGGCTGAGACCTGGGTTCGTTGGTGGGCGGGGAAGGGGGAAGTTGCGATGTTGTGATTTACGCTCCGCAGCGGATCTCGGGCCCAGGCGCTTTTTTCTCCGATCGCCAACTTTGTCAGCACACACGGTGAGACAGCCCGGTCCGAGCTCCCTCGGGCGCGCGAGACATTCAGTCAGTACACTGTAGAGAGCGCACGCACCGTCATCCATGACCTGCGCTGGGCGGCCGGCGCCGCGCACCGCTGCGTGGAGTCGCGGAGCACCGCACGCAGAGTGTAACAGGTGGACCCTCGAGCAAGAGCCACGATTCACACCGGGTTGACCAAATGAAAGCTCCCGTCCTGCTCAATCTGAGGCACGGCTGGGCCCCGTGACCACGACGCGAACCGTCCTTATCAGCCTCCGCTGCAGGACAACCACAGTTGCCACCGAGAGCATCGAACAACCCGGGGATTTCCCCAACTGTCCTGCGAGCTTGGCAGACGCGGAACAGGCCAACGGCGAGAGCAGGCCGTCCTGGGCGTTAGCGCAGAGCCCTCTCCGCTAGCGCCCGACGTACACGCGCGCGTGTCCTTGGTAAGCTCGGGGGCTCTGCGACACAGACGAGGGGTCTGCGGCTTTTGCGAACGCGAACCACAGTGTTCTGAACGCAAGCTAGACTCGCGACTGAATGTGAATGCATCATGTGTTGACAAAGCCAGCAATCCTTCGCCCGAAAGACGCGGTGCACGTCAGCGCGTGCTTCTTCGGCAGTGGCAGCAGTGAAGCACTGAAGGGCAAGAAACTGCGCAGACGAATAGCCGGCGGCAGGTATGTCGAACGCAGGCTGCTGCCGCGGAAAGACCCCGAGATACCCTGTTGAGAGCAGAGGCGAGTGCACGGTAATTTGAACAGCCAGAGCATCTGGGAGCAGAGAAGGCCGCGCTGTACCGTTGCAACAGGACTCTGACGAGAAAGCCAGTCAACCAGCGAGAAGAATAAACCAGGGACCATAGGAGCAGATTATTCAGAGACCTAGACGGCCCCAGTGTGCTAGGAAAGGGTTAGGAGTCAGCCCTGTGGGGTTAAATTTGGACAAACTATTCCGCTGAGTTTGTTAGAGGGAGCTGACTGGCGCACCATTGGGGTGATACGTTCGAACACGCGCGTACAAATGGGAGAGAAAGTACTCGTGGGTAGTCAGCGGCAGTCCCAATTCCGTAGGGACCTCAGCGGCAAGCGGCAGCGTACAGGTACATGCGAATATGCTGGAACGTCCCTGAAGTGGATATATCGGAGCATAGCAGATCGCCGCTGTAACGGACACAGGCGCCAACCAGAATGTCATCAGGCCCACAGCATAGTACCTCGAGGTCGCCAAAGGATGAAGCAGTTATTCCGTTAAGACCCTGAAATTTGATGAACCTGTGGGCCCCGAGCATAGATACTGAGGGTCCTGGCAGACGGGCTCTGAGAAACGGTCGAAACACCCTTCGAGCCTCGAAACACATATCAGTTGACCGTCGAAGCACTGCAGAATACTGGGCAATGCAGCAGCGTCAAGTACTGAGGCGGGGATACCCAGAGCCAGGTAGAACTGACGGTATGAGCAACTGAGGTGAGACGGAGATACGGCAAGAGGAAGTAGCAGCTGAAACACCGGTTGATACGTCCTGAGCGCCGAAGAGCAGGCAAGACGCCTGGAGAAAGCTAAACCAAGGCACAGAGGCTGTCAAAGAACGAAACGCCGTCAAGTGAGCTGAATCCACCGGACTGCAGCCGTGGTAACAGAACCAGGAAGTCGAATCCAGGCCCTGAAAGCTGAGCGCGTGGTGCGCATGAGGCCTGGCTGTGTTACTCACAGAAAGAGGGGTATCAGACATCAGATGAACGCTGAGCAATGCGCCCGAACGAATCCTGGATGCAGTACACACCGCAGCAAAAGGCAGGCAAGTTCCCTGGAGCGTCGGGGCTACCTGTAGACTGGCGCAGTACCATCACGTGAGTAAGATTGTGGTATTATGCTCCATGAAATGCTGCGCGAAAGGGTCAGTGTCGCTGTGAGCCGTTCGTGTAGTGACGCGCTACTGGGAAAGACCGGATGAGCGGGGTTCGAAAACGCGTAAGCGCTTGATCCCGGTCCGCTACCAGCCATACAGGCAATATCCGAGTCTGTGCGCTTGATAAACCATAGTTGTTGGTATCCCTGCTTCTAGACGCCTTATTCAAGGAGCTGGTCTCGAGGAGTATTTGGCATTTCACTGCTCACCGAGTCTGGAGATCACTCTGCTCATCGCGCTGCCTCCTCGAAGCTCTAGCGGACAGCATTTCCCGGCCCTATGCGGCATAAAACAGTCATCACATCCCATCGGTGCGATTGCGGGCTCTCTTTGTTTACGAGTAGCGCCGTTGTCTTCTCGACAAGCTGTGTTTGCACGACGAGTTCCACACTCAGGTCCGCTAAACGCGGACGTTGGTCTTTCTGGTTCCGAAGACACAGCTTCCCAGGGTTCCATTCACTTCTTCCCGGGCTTTCAGCTCCCCGGATCGACAACTATTCGTCCTCTCAACACCGCCCAGAGGCGAGGCATCATCCGAGTCGGTGTGCAATGCAGCAGTCGTTCGCCTGTGTTCCTAGAGAGGTGGACAACCCCCGGTTCAAGGCGATATGGCTAGAGGCGCTGACAGCGGTCTATGCTCGCGTGTACGGTCTTTCGCTGTGCAGCCTGAGGGTCCCAGGGCATGTGTGCGACGCACACCTATCCACGCAAAATTGGGCATCCGGCCAGCCATGGACTGATCTCTCACCGCACTTCGCGGCTTCTTCTGCCGAAAGGGCACAGGCCGATCACTGGACCCATTGCCGGGGTATCCAAAGTTTTGTAGTTGAGATTCCTTGTCGCTTGGTTCAGCAACACGCCGACAGGGGCCGTTGCGATGAATACGACACACCCGCGGGTATATAAGAACGGGAATGTACGCCGTAACCAGCTCAGTCCGTCATCCGATCTTCCCACCACTTGCCCTTCAACTCACGGGCTCCCTCACCCTTCGCCTTTCGAATCACCCTTTCGTCGTCCATAATGACCCGCCACTTCCTTGGATGCATTCCCGTCCGCGCGGGGGCCTTCGTCTTGTCGTTCTTGACGATGCTCATCAGTGCGTTGACTCTGCCGAACTCGAACATCCTCGGAGCTGACGTAATGCGCTCCCAGCCGGCGCAATGGCAGGAGTGACCTGGTATGAGTTCGTCAGTACGTTGAAAAGACCTTTCCCTAGGCGTTCGACGACTGACCTTCGCCCACGACAGAGCGCAAGCCGACAGGGTCCATGCATGTCTCCCTGATCATCGCCGGTGCGGTATTCTCAGCGATTGCCTTCTTCGCGCTCCTAGGGTCAGTGCTCCGGGCGCCCTGCGTGTACCCGTTCCTGACCAACACGCGCACGCAGATTCCTCGGGACGCTCTCAAGGAGCTTCACACTCGTGGCCATCTACTCGACGGCGCTCTACATCTTCGTCGCCGTCTCACTCGCCGCAGGCATCTTCCTCATCGTCTCGCTCTTCATCAACCACGGCAAGAACTTCGTCGACGTGTGCGTGACGAACGAGGCGATCATCAAGCAGGTCCTCGGCGACGGCGGCGACGCCATCGGCGACGCCTTGGACAAGGACGTGCACCTCGGCGACCTGCCCAAGCCGCTCACCGACTTCTGCTTCAAGGAGCTCAAGTTCGTCAAGATCGTGCTCATCGCTGTCCTCGTCGTTGCCGTCCTCATCCAAGCCTGTGAGTCGTCGCATTTGTCTCGCGGCGGTGCAGCAGCTGATCGACGATCAGACTGCGCGTACATCGTGCGCTCGTATGCGTCCCAGCTCGAGGAGGAAGAGAGCGGCCCAAAACACTACAATGAGGGGTCGAGCGGCTCCGCGGGCAACATCGTCATAAACAACTCGTATGGCGGAAAAGCAGTCTGAGCATCCGAGCCTAGTCGAAAATGAACGATTCGTAGTCTGTCACGAACTGTACACGGCACGTCATATGTACCAGCACTTGCTTTGGATATCTTTGTATTCTTTGTATATGAAGCCCCTTTATAGACATTTCCCACGTAAACCCGGTCTACTTACTACAGGCGGAGTATGCCGCTCTTATCATGAAAATGAGGCTTTTCTACGGCGCCCATAAATTGGGCTATTTCGCGCGCGTATCACCCTCGGAGTCGTAATCAGCTGATCATGATGGCGTCAATGACGGCCGGGAGCAAGCCGGGAGGCAAATGCGTGCAAACTCCGCTCGCGCCTCTTGCCCTCCTACTTTGACCGACATCCTGCGCACCCAGCCCGAGCGGGAACCGACCTGCTGGTATATTTTGCTGTTTTCTCTACCCCTGCGCGCGCTCCCAGAGCCCAGCTACCCTACAGCCGGTCATCTCGCGACTCACTGGGCCCAGCGCAACATGTTCCGGGCATTGTCTTGCGCCTGAAAAATCATTACAGTACGATTTCGCTTTGTTAGATCACCCTTGTGGACAAGTTCTGACATATGAGGCGCAGCTTGTTATCGCTACAAGGGCCGAGCCGAGTCAGTAGAACAACATGGCGCACGAATGGGCGAGTGATCTGCCAGCCTGGAACCCTGCGGCGTGCGCACTGCACAGATAAAGAGGTACGTTACAACCCTCCCTCCAATCCCTCAAACTTCCGATTGCTTTTTGTCTATGTGCAGCGCGAGCGTACCGTTGTGGATACGCCTACTGCGCCATGTTCATGGGTAATCCAAGAAGAGCGCGCTTTCCTCGGGAGGCGCCTCGGATAACAGATAGTTCTTCCAAATCCTGCCCGGTATTCTCACGATTATCATAGCCCAGTCGTGCAATCGCGAGCTCTCTTTGTTTATGGGTACCACCGTTGTCTTCTCGACCAGTGCTGTGCTACAACCAATTCCACGCTTACGTCCGCTAAACGTGGCCGCTGTGGACACTGGAGCCGACTGAACGGGCGCCCAGGACTCTGGCACTTCCTCACTCGCTTTTCGACTCCCCGGATCGACAACGAAAGCACAACCTTCCAACACTGCCAACAGGTGAAGCATCACCGATCATCCGAGTTGCAGTGCACTTCAGTTGGTCATCTGTGTTCCTTGAAGCGTGGACAACCTCGGTACTACTATCGGATGGCCTAGCGAGGTGACAACGGGGCTACGGTCGTCCTTGCCTTGCTGTTTCTCGAAGTCTATGCGCATACCCGTCATTCCGGTTCGGTTCGAAACTGGTGTTCACACGAGGTGGTGAACCTGGCCTGCTATTGACCGATCTCTCACCGCACTTCGCGGCTTCTTCAGCCCCAATCGATTGTCGCACGTGCCGATCATTGCACCCGCCGCCGCCGAGGTATCTAAAGTTTTCTAGTTGAGATTTCTCGTCGCGTGGTCTAGCAATACGCCGACAGGGGCTGTTGCGATGAAACCGAGACGCCGATGGTCGTATAAAACAGACAGCGCGCTACCTTCAGTCCATCGTCTGGCACGCCCACTACTCGCCTTTGGACTGACAGGCTCAGTCACTTCAAACGTTCTCATTCTCCCTTCGATTAATCCTTTCTTCGCACATCATGACTCGTCACTTCCTGGGGTGCATTCCCGTTCGCGCAGGGACCTTCGTCTTGTCGTTCCTCACGATGCTCATCAGTACGTTGGCACTGTCAAACTCCAAGATCCTCGGAGCTGACACGATCATTGCACTCCCAGCGGGCGCGATGGCGGGCTTGACCTGGTTTGAGTTCATCAGTGCGTCGCAGAGATCATCCCCCTGGGCGTTCCACTGTACTGAGCTTCACCCACTGCAGAGCACAAGCCGACAGGGTCCATGCATGTCTCTCTCATCATCGCCGGCGCGGTATTCTCAGGGATTGCCTTCTTTGCGCTCCTTGGGTCAGTGTGCCGTGCACTCTCCGCGTACCACACTCTCACCCACACTCGTTGAACGCAGGTTCCTCGGCTCGCTGACCGGGAGCCTGGTGCTAATTGCGATTTACTCGACGGCGCTCTTCCTCTTCGTCGCCGTCTCGCTCGCCGCGGGCACCTTCCTCATCGTCTCGCTCTTCATCAACCACGGCGAGAACTTCGTTGACGTGTGCGTGACGAACGAGGAGATTATCAAGAAGGTTCTTGGCGACGGCGTCGCTGCGATCGACAAGGACGCGCAGCTCGGCGACCTGCCCAAGCCGCTCACCGACTTCTGCTTCAAGGAGCTCAAGTTCGTCAAGATCGTGCTCATCGCCGTCCTCGTCGTCGCTGTCCTGATCCAAGCCTGTAAGTCCCGCGTCGTAGCCATTCGACCGCTGATGGGTGGCGACCCCGCAGACTGTGCGTTTGTCGTGCGCTCGTATGCAGCTCAGCTTGCCGATGAAGAAGAGGCCGAAGGCAAGCACTCCAGAGAGGGATCGACCGGTTCGGCGAGCAACATCGTCATCAACAACTCGTACGGTGGGAAATCTGTGTGAGAGGCTCAGAGTCGCAGAATGGACATGCTGTATTCTATCACGACCTATGTACGTCTTGGCACATTTACTCGCATTCTCGTCGGACGTCTATGTAATCGACAACCTTGAAATCGTACCCGTTGCCTCGGTCCGTCTGCTGCCGAGTGTCGTCGATGCGGTGCACGGCCCCGTGGTGCTGAGCCTGAAGAAACATCCTTGGAAACAGCCGGATACGACGATTCGTCCGTTTCCAACTTGAGAATGATCGTCGAAGGTGCTCATATACTCGATCACGGTTACAGCTACTTACAGTCGCCGCACGGGAAACCATTGGCAACGCAGAGGCTCTCCGCGTGCAACCGTGCGCGGCTCCGACACAGGGAACTTCCTCGAGGAGGCAGAGAAACATGATAAGAGACCGATCTCACGCGTACGGTCCGCCGAAGGCTACCTGGAGTTTGCCTCACCGGCGTCACCGCGCCCCTTGCTGACTGGATCGGCTCTCTCGACGCCTCCCCTCGCATTTCCACCATGCACGCAACACGCGCTGGCGCGTTCATCTTGTCGTTCACGACCATGTTGATATGTGCGTCTTGAGCTGCAGGACACGGATAGATTTGTACAACTGACGCCTCCCAGCCGCAGCTATGGCTGGCCTCCCGGGGTTCCTCATCGCACGTGTGCACATTTTTCTCACAGACACATCGCATCACTTCCTCATTCCAAGGGGGACCACAGGAGACGTTGGCACGGCTTCAGGGTCTCTGCATACGGCGCTCATAATCACTGGCGCCGTGTTCGCTGCTGTGGCGTTCGTTGCGCTATCCGGGTAGGCTGGATCTTACCAAAAAATGAGTATCTCACACTCCTCCTTCAGGTTTCTGGGCACCACGTCGAAGAGCGGCCTGTTCGCGACGATCTATTCGTCGGCGCTGTTCCTTCTCCTTGCGCCGGCCCTAGGATCGGGAGTGTTTCTCATAGTGTGCCTGTTCATGCATGGCAGCGCCGAGTTTTTGGATGCCTGTCTGGAGATCGGGCAAGGATTCCAAGCCGCGGCCGATACGTTAACCGTCGACGCCAACATCGACCTCAGCCCGTCCTCTAGGGAATTCTGCCTGAAGAAGCTAGTGATATTCAAGGGCGCGTTTATCGGTCTTCTTGTTGCGGCAGCCATTACTCAAGCACGTGAGCACGGTCCGTACGTTCGAAGAACAATCGCTGATTCCTTCCTATCGCAGTCTGCGCCTGTGTCATTCGCTCCCATGCAAACAGGCTGGCAGACGAAGAACTAAGAAGGGTCGGCAAGGAGTACCACGATACTTCTCCCTCTCCCCAGCCCGACATTGTAATCAACGATTCATATCAACACGGCTCCGAGGAGATCCATGACGTGTCTGTAGCAGCCAATCGCTCGACTGTATCCTCAGGGCCACCGCCCTATGATCGCGTGTAGAAGAAACCTAGCGGATATGATGTAAAGAAGGTCTTGAGAATGTACGTCAACGAATGTAGTAACATAGACCGTCTGAGACGGAGCTCTGTCTCGGATGTCCCTGATACCGAATCACGGCATGCGCTCGAACTTCGACTCGGACGGGACGACAGGGAAGGCCAACGTCCTGAAAGATGAAGTCATACGACGCGCTCCATTTGCGCCTGCAAGGTTGCCTGGGCTTCACCAGACTCCCAGTCATCCCAGCATAAGGCAAGCATAGCGGTGTGTCTGCCGAGCTTTGTCTCGTCTCCTCGAGTCAGACCCTCCTTCCCTTGAGGCAGCACGCGCTGCCAGCGCATGATTGCCTCGAGCTTGAATCCCAACCGCTGTGCCGCGCGAATAGACGGTGAATTGTCCGCGTGGGCCTGCCACTGCAGTCGGCGAAGTTTTAAGGTCTCCATGCAGTACTGGATGAGCAAGCCGGCGGCATTCGTCAAGACGTGGGTGCGCTGCCATTCCGGCAGAACGAGAAGGAAGCCGACCTCGGCGACCTCGTTCTCTGAGCTCGCATTGAGGAGGCCGATGAGGCCCGCCGGTTCGGCAAGATGCCCAGACGCGTTGCCAGTAAATATTGCGAAAAGCGCCGTCGTCGGAGTGCTGCTGATACGAGAGGAGTGCCAGGTATAGAAATGAGAGCGCTGCGTCCAGGCTGGCCAGGGCAGATATCGGTGCAGCTCGGGATGCAGGACGATCCTGTCGATCAGAGCGACGTGCCCCGCGCAGAGTTGCTGTCCATAGCTCAGAGCGCAGCCACATAACCCACGAGCTAAAATGACGGACTTCAAAGACCTCCAGTTTGACTCGAGCGTTCGACAAATCTTTTAGCTTGAAAGCAAAGTCTTGGGACATGATGACTGTACGAGCGAGAGTTGAGTCGGCCCGAAGCAACCGGGTCTGCCAGACGCCGCTCGCCAAATATGCTTGGACACGACTCTCCCCTCAGACGAGTCGAGATCTCAGCAATTAGGTACACATCAGTTTGCAATAATGCATTGACATTCTTCTGTGCGCCGATAACGCATTTGACAATAGAATACATGTCCAACCCAAATACATCGCCGAGCGAAAGAAATCTATCATAGAGACCCTAAACCATGATAATTAGAGTGTTCAGAGGGATACGGACCCAGGTTCCCAGGTCTCGTACGAGTCCGCAGTGGAGGTCGCAGTGATGGACATGTACCGCTGCAACGGCCGCTGCGAGCGATCATCCGCAAATCTTCGACTCCTCTTCGGGAGCTGCGACACCACGTCACCCGGGTGTTCTAACATCTCCCGGTCTGACTCGGGGCTCTGTTGAAAGGCCCGACGCAGGTCGTGGATGAGGATCTCCACCGCAGGCTGAGAGAGCTGTGCCTTGGGCGCAGACTCGAGCAAGGCCGCCTCAACCGCGGCGAGGGAAATGCCCGTCGACCCAGAGTGCATTGATAGCGGGCTATTCCAGCTTGCTGCCATCATTGTGCGCTCAGATCTGCTCGAGAGCCTGGCTGTGCCGGGGCGTGGTAGAAGTGCTTCTTGGGGCACTGCAAGGGACAGTGCTGATGCGCCCTCTGTGCCTCGGGTGCGTTGTCGCCTATCTATGTGCGGATCGTGCGGGATCGGCAGCGGTAACGTTGCGTGGGTGAATGAAACTGGTAGCTTGGTTCAGAGGGACAGTCCAGGGTGCGGCACGAGGGCGACGCACGATTGGATGTAGAGCTCGACGAGTACTGCGTCATTCTTGAAGGAGTGGTGGTGCGAGACCTGCTCGGCTCGGAGCCTAGGGGTTGACCGCGTTGTCGACGCTCGCGTCGTTTGATGAGGATGCAGCCAACGGCGATTGCAACAAGTATTGTGAAGCTGAACGCAGCAGAAAGAGCGATGCCAAAGATCGCCCCGGTACTCAAGGAACTTCTACTGAGTCGCGTGGTCAGTAAATGTGCGAGGGAACCGTCGTCACATCTTTGGGACCAGCGCACCTGGCATGCTGGTTGCCGTGTTGTTGCTCGTCGGATTGACGCCTCAGCTTGCCCTGCGTGTTCTTCAGAAGCGGCACGTCTGTGTTTGATATTCACGCACCATTGCATTCCCTGCTGGCGGCAGGTATCCCATGCGTAGATATGACTGGATGGGGGCGAAGACAACTAGGAGGAAAGCTTGGTATGCGCGTAAGGAGTGACTGGTGGGAAGAGTGCAGGTCGACTGAGGCAGAACAGAAGCAGGGCTTTGAGCACCCTTGCAGCGTCAAGGGTGCAACCAAGAGCCGGTCGCGGCTGCATTTGACGGGCGGCCGGTTCTGTCGGCAGCTGTCAATATCACTTCCTGTGCTTCGTTTGGCTGTTAAGCTGTTGGACGCGTGCAATCGCCGCTCAGCACAGCGCTACACGCGAATCTCCACGGAGTAAGCCTGCTCACCGCGAATCACCTGTTCGACCCCGGGTTTCGACTCGCGAGAAGACGCGGGACGACTTCCCAAGCAGAGGGAACCTTCCAGACGTACGACAAGTGCTAGTAAATATCTCAGGCGTTGCTCTATGAGACGCTGGGCGAAGCGAAGCGGTTTCGACCGTCGCGGCTCCGAGCGGGTGCGTCAGGAGCGTCGGTAACTTGGGAGCGCACTGACAAGCAGCGCCTGCAAACGTCGTACAAGATCAATTTCCAAATGGAGGCATGTAATGGTGAAACGGCAGCGGGCGTACGATCCGAAGGCCTCATCGTCTCAACCAAAAATATCCTGCGACAAAATGAGAGCATCGATGTCCTTTTGGATACTGGTGCGCCTCTCCGTCTCCCATCCCTCGAGAACACAGCAGTTGAGGAGTGCCGGGGCGTCCTGCTCGCCTGTGGCCGCGCCGATGCGCGCCTTGACTGACGCCAGAAGGTCGGCAGCGTCGCAGTCGTCTGCGAAGAAGCACCCTTCGTCCAGGCGCACCGAGAGTAAGGCTGGGCACGGCCAGGGGCGCGTTTTCTTCCCCGCAGGGAGGAGCGCCTTGAAGAACGAGCGGAGCATGTCCTTCGTGAAGGAGGAGCTCTGCACGTTCAGATGCGTGAGCGTGAGGAGATTTGGAATGACGGCGAGCAGCTGGACCAGGGACGCGACGTTGAGCGAGCTGATCCGCAGTTGCTTGATGTGCACGCTCTTCGCGACGATCTCGAGAAAGCACGCCGGAGAGGGTTCCGCCGAGGAGAGACAGCTGCGCGACGCTCGTGAACTGGACGCGCAGCGCGAGCCGGTCCAGCAGGCAGTCGTCCGCGACGTCGAGAATGAGTACAGACACCTGCGGCGCAAAGATCGGCCGTGCTAATGGGTACCGGACAACGGGGAGATGAGGTGCATTTCGCTAGGTTGACGCAAAGAACACAGGGGTGGGACAGTATTCTTTCGCTGCTGGATCATTGTAGGATGCCCAGCCTGAGATTGGTGAGCGAATGGAGGGTTACAGTCAGCTGGCCGAAGAGATTCGTTGCCCGGAGTGATGCGTCAAATCCCCAGCCTTTGTAACTATCTGCGGAGATTAGCCCCACAAGTCCGTTGCGTCTTCGATTGAGAGGTTCGCGCGGACGAATTTCGAGGAATCGGCTCTGAACAGGGCAAGCCACGAGTCCGAGGAGCCAGCGCGGAAGCATATAGGGAAGTCAGGTCGAGAATCTCGGCATGAGGCCAGCAACTTGGCTGGCGAAACTGAAATGGCTGGACGTTCCCTGGCGCTGGCGCCGCACACAGAGCGTGATAGGGGCCGTGCGAGAGTTGGTCTGGTGGTGGAACGCGATTAGATACCGCGAGGACTTGGCGGATTTGCCGGAGTCCGGGCCGAAAGTCAAACTCGACCTTCGACCATACTGCGCCGGATTGCAGCGCTACCTGCCGCCACCGCCGACGATTTTTCGCAAGTCGAAAGGGCTGACTCTGGCGAGCTGAGGTTTCTTCAGCCGTCGTCTCCTTTCCGACAAAGGTCAGCCCGCCAATCGCGAACAGGAATATGCGCTCGAGCGTCTCGTCGGGCAGCCTGCGCATAGGGTGGAAATGCGCCTTTCGCATGGCGACCACCGAGACCTGAGCGTCGAGTTTGCGCTGGACGTCGACCGCGTATGATGCAGCCTCGTCGCGGATATGCTTGTGCCCCTTGAACTGCTGCTCGGTCGCTCGACAGCGCTCGTCCGCCCCCTCGAGTGCGTGCTTAGCCCGCTCGCACTTTGTTCGCAGAAGCTAGAGCTCGAGCTCGTCCTCCTCGACGTGTGCGCGAAGATGCGGCTCCTCGTAAAGGCCAGCAGCAACCGGTTGCCTGCGCCTCGCGCCGCTGCCGCTGCCGCTCCAGTTCGCGACGTCACCGCCGCGTCCTGACCCGCACCGGCCGCTCGACGCAGCGCTCGACGCCCGCCCAAACGCCCGCCTGTGCCCTCGTCGCGTGGCTCGTACCCGACGCGCCGCGTGCCGGACATCGCGCCCGTCTTCGCTCGCGCACTCGTACTCGCGCTGGCTGCTGCGCTGGACGTTTCCGCCCGCGCCCTACGCCGCCCGTCGTCGCGCTCGACCTCGCGCCCGTCGCCCGCCTCAGCGTACAAAGTCCCGCCGCTGCCGCGCACGAGTCCTGTCTCCCGGCCGCTCTCGACCTCTCGCCGCCGTGCACCTCGCGCTGCGGCCGCGCCAGCTCGTCGTCGCGCCCAGCCTCCCAGCCCGCTCGCGTGCGGCTCGCCGGACGACGCGTAATTTTGACGCGATGGTCATCCAATTAAGAATCCCGTCCTTGCCATCCACCCGAGCCCTGCGCCAGCTATCGACCCAGATCATCACCAACGCCCCGGCCAGCCGAATGGAGATGACTGACCTCGACGAGAGCCGTCAATCGGTATGCTGCTTGTCGGCGGCGACAAGCGAGACTTGGTTCGGTCGTGTACCGGTACTTGAGACCGTCGCATCCATCCGACCTGGTGTACTTCGTCAGCGCATTATAGAAGGGCGTTTGGTGTCTCGCCTTCGTTCCGCTATAGGTGCGTGTCAGTTTTGTCATACTGGGGTGGGTTTGAGTTTGAATACACTCACTGACCTCGTCCATAGCTCCGTGAAGTAACCAACACCAACCCGCGTCACTGCAGGCGCTCCTGGTGCGCCTCGATGAGGGCTACCGATTGGTATACTTTTGGTTGCGCGCCGTGACCTGGGTGACTAATCAGTATCCATTATGTTCAGTCAGGTTTCCAACAAATGCACGATCGCAAGATACCACGCCCGCGCCGACGCAGAAACAGTTCCAGCGCTTGAAATCAGTCTGGCCCTATCACCCGCGACTCGTGGAATCGTGGCCTTTGGCCCGAGGCGAGTGCAATGCCCGATCCCTGTCCATCAACATCCAACCCACGATCTCGGCACCTGCAGCTCAAGGCCGCGCAAAGACGTCTCAGGGACCATTCATACCATCATCTAAGGCTGGCCCGCATGCAAATTCGCGCGCCCGACGCGCCATTCGATCGGTGGACTTGTGGGTCCAGCGGGAGACCCGGCTCGCGATCGCAAGACAAGCACGTCAACTCTGCAATAAGACGGCTTTGGGCGATAGGCAGGACATGGGCCGACCCCCAGCGCTCGATAGAACGCGTAGATAAGCTGCGGTTCGAGTCCGAGCTCGATGGTCGGCACCCCGCCAACCAGACTTTGTCACATCCGATCGAACACGCGTAAGTACCGCTCTCCAACGATTTGGAGACGATCATTGGACTTATGTCAGCCAGCAGCGCAAGCATGTTCGCGTTCGGAGGCCTCGGCGCGGAGAAAATGGCTTTGGTCGGCGAGGGCAACATCGGGCTCACGATCTCGACAGCCAGGCCTTAGCGCCGCGATACAACGACACAGGGACATGCCCTGGGATACCCCCGATCCCTCAGTCGCTCCCTATCGTGCGCGCGGAGCGCCGTTCGACATGCCCGGCCTCGGTTTCGCATCAAGCCTATCGGCCGGTCTCCCACACGGAGGTCAGCTCAACGCGGGATTCTACGCGCCTTTCCCGACTCGGCCGAGACTGGACAACTACACGCGGACGCACGGTCGCGCTGCGCTGCGCCTCGGACGAGATACGACGGTCGGTAGCTCGGCACCCCGGCCGACCCGACACACAGCGTCCTCGGGACAGCAGGTGCGCGTTCCAGCGCGTGCCACACACTGACTCGATGTCACAGAAGCACGCCCCGTGCCGATACGCGCGCGCCTCGACGCGCCTCGGACTCTGTGTCCTTCGGACGGCCGGGACGGCTCGGACGCGCGCCACCGCCTGCGGCCAGCGCGCGCGGAATCTCGGGCAGGACGACGTGCGGGACGATGTGGGGGGATGATGCCCACGCGTTGGATCGCGCGGGCGGCGTGTACGTAGCAACGAGTAGAGTACGCACCAATCGAGCATTTTGACGACCCCCACGCTGTGCGTGCTGCCGATCGCGCGGCGTCTCGATCCCTCTTGTATGTACACCAACGTACGCATAAGGCTGCGCTATGCACCGTTGGGTCAGAGGAAAGAGATGGATGAATGGCTGGATGCTCACCGTAAGCGCCGACGTCGAACGGCCGCGTACGTCGATAGTGAGCACGACGAGCGTCCTGGGCTCTTGCTTGTACACCAAAGGACGCATAAGAATGCGCTGGAGGACGATAGGTCAGAAAGGAATCGAGATCGCGAGGACGGAAGGGCAGCTGCTCAACGTACCGATCGAGGCCAAAGTGTCGCACACGTCGATCCAGAGCGTTGCAGACACATCCTGAGGGACTCCTGCAGCACTGCATTTGTCAGCGCCGCGATTTGCTGCACTGAAATAGGAGGCTCACCGGCGGTGTGAAGACGAGCGGTCGAACGGCAGCGTTGGTCAACTTGCAGAACCTCGATCGAATCGCGTACAACGGATGCCCCCTGACTGCGTGCGAGACAACGATCGCGTGTCAGAGCCGCACAAGATAGGTAGAAGACAAATAACTTACCGGGGTCGTCGATGGGTCGGTCGGAGCGGCGAGGACGACGTTCTCGACTGTGGCACCAACGACGCAGACGCGGCCGATCCGAGTCGCGCGCTCCTAGAATGCATTCAAGGACATGTTTGAGTATCGGGAACAGGAGCTCGGAAGGGTAGAAAGGAAGCGTACCGTGTGTATCTCGCTGCCTGCGACGGCGACGAGGCGGCGAGGGTGGTGTCGAGGTCGGCGAACGGTGAGTGGACGGTGCACCTGCATCGTCCCGAAGACGGAAACAGCGAGAGCGGCGCGGCGGCGGCAGCGGCAGACAAAGCAAACGGGGCGCTGAGCGGCGGACAAGACGGCGAGGACGAGGCAGCGGGAAGGACGAAGGGAAGGAAGTGGGAGGAAGGACCGATGGCGACTCTGACCCGTTTCCGGGCCAGCCTTTATACCTTCGCACGCAGCCCGCGGCGCCCGAGTCTGTTCCGCAGACTGCGCAGCATGACGCGATCAGAATCTTACGAGACTGTCCGTGGGAAGCGCGAAGGCGACGTGCCGAGACCTCGGAGGTGCCTGTTGCCGTGTTTAGCCACCCCATCTCCCCACTCGGCGCGCATTTCCTCGCCACTCGGAGCTGCCCCCGTCCCCTTTCTTTGCACGCAGGTTGCGATCTGAAACCCCGACGAGAATAAGCGCCCGTATAGGGCAGAGGGTCGATAGGGGTCCCCCCTATACCCTCTGGACGCGGAAAAGTGCTCTAGCGGCTGGCCGCCGCGCTGGCGCGTTTCCACGCGTTGTGTCAGCGTATCTGATGCGTGATGGACCGGGGATTGATGCAGACTGTGCGAGAAGCCCGGGAAACCAGGGGGAACTGAATAACTCGCGAAATGCGCTGGATACGCCGATCGCGTTCCACACGCCGTTCTTTGCAATCTCGCTTGCTGCACCGCAAATTTGGAATGCACAGCATGCTTTGTAATATATGACGTCAAATTTCTGCGGGCGCCGTGCGTCCCGGGCGAGTTCTGGGCTGTTGTTCTGCCAGAAGCGGAGTTTGCACGCCCGCCCAGGCCCGCTCCGGCACGTGTGCGGATGCAAATCTGACTCTCGCGCACGTCCAAGCGGCATTACCGCTGACTCAGCACTTCCCACGGGAACCTCTGCTGCAGGTACATGCTATGTGAGACCCAGTACGACAAAAAATGTGCAAGAGGGAACTACATTTTCCGACGGTCGTTTGGCACGTCCGCATCGCCGCGAGCCGATCTCCCGCGCCGTGACATCACTGACGCATTCAATCACCTAACTCGAGCTTACGAATGCCATTCCCGACACATTCTCGCGCCGGGAGCACGAGAATGAGACTGCACGAGCATGTTCCTGCTGGGAGGCGACTACACTGGATTTGCGCGCACGAGAGAGTCAAAGCATTCCCGAGAGCCAATGTACTCGTAAGCCTGTATTCTCACTGAGACCAGCGCCGAGGCGCTGGTCAGATCCTGTGTAAATTGTGTGACCGCAGGATGTTCTCTGGATGCTCAGGGTGCAGATATGCTTGCTGCTGCGGATTCCTCAGGAGAATGGTCTACCCGGTGTCATGGCTGTGCGGAAATACTAATCCTTCGCAAGGGGTCGAGACCAGATCACCTGATTTGTTGACGATTGCTCGGCGGGCTTTCATACTCACTTCCGCTCAGGGCATATTTGACCAGATAAAGAGGTCCAAGGTGACCATATTCTCCCATCTCCCCCAGGGGTACTGCTGTCACTCTGGCACTCTGCTCGTTGCGTGTTCCATTCAGCTCGCCATTCGGAACCTTCGGCACCGGCGAACACGACGGCAATCTCCGCCTCTCTTCCTCCTTCCCTTGCGTTCCTGTCGCCGGATTTGCATCCTCCGCGCGTGTCCACCTCGCCCATCGTGAGCGCACTCCCAAGGCGCTCTCATTGTACGCAGGCGATCCGAGGTGAGTTTTTTTTCTCTCGCGCAGTTGCCCATTCGTCCGCTGACACCGACGATGTGCAGAGCTCCGTGAGTTCGGAGAGCACGCGCCCAATGAAGGTCTTGCTTGCAGGGTGAGCTTGCAGTTCGTTTTTCTTTCCTCACATCCCACTTCCCCTTCGCCCTCCCACTGCCCGACACGGCCCCTGGGTCAGACTGCGGACCCGCGCGCTGTGTCGCTTCGTCGTTCACGTGGCGTGACGCGCGGGGGACTGCGCCGACACTGCTCCGGGCGGGTGTTGTGCATGCACCATGCTGCTGCCTGCGCGCTCCGCGCGGCGCCGGACCGCGTGTCAATGCCCTCGAACGCTCGACGCCGCGATGCATTTTGCCATCAAAAAATGCATTTCAGCGTCATTTTTTCGAGAGTTTGACCTTCGCTAGGCATGTCCCCGCCCTAGTGTATGCACCCCAAGTGGATGACAGGGCGCTAGCGCGGAGTCGACTCGGGGAAGCGCGTCATTTCTCGCCCCGCGCCAACGACTCACTCAGGCAAAGCCGACCCGTCAACCCATCCCACTGGCGCGCTTCTCGCGCGAGTGGGGCTCCTCTCGTCGCCGCGACCGCTCCAGTGAGTGTGTTGCGCCGCTGATCGCTGTCTCGCAGGCTGACAGCTGCTACCCGCGCAGAAAACGTCAGGCTCTCGCTCGCTCTTGCCCAGGCTCCCAGTACGCAGAGCCTCCAGAGTAGAGCTCGCACGATGGCCGCAAACGATCGCGCAAGGCTGTACCCGCAGCGCAGGCGAGGTGCGTCCCTCGTGGTCCTTTTTGTGTCGACCCGCTGAACTGACACCCAGCAGCGCCATCCCGCTCGCTCCGCACGCGGCTGCAGGATCGTTCCCCGTTCAGTGGCGCTGACAGCAGGCCAGTCGCTCGCGCCTGGCCGCTGAGCCGTTCGGTCTCTGCGACGGCCAGACCGGCCAGCTCGCGCGGAGTGCTCGCAAACTCGCGCACGAGATAGACCCAGCGTCTCGAACGCGTGGCTCGAGTCGTGCGCGCGCCGCTCAATAGGTACGTCCATGATTGCTCGATTCGTACCTGAAGGCCTGAACCCTGACGACCGTCCGCAGGGTCAATGTGCCCCTCCTCGCCGCTGCCGCCCGCGATCGTCCGTCCGCGCGACCAAACCTCGCGTCGGAACACCGCGGGGTCGATGCTTGCCTGCACTCTCGAACCGCCCTGTCTCGCGTCGCGCGGCGCGGCGCTGCTGAAGATCGACACGCCCGAAGGATCGCAGCCGTTGGCGGTCTGCAACCCCGCGCTGCAGTATCCCGGTGAGTACATCAACCTCTCGTTCGCCGTCTCCTGGCTGGTGGTGCCAGCGGCGAGGGCAACTGTCGTTCGCACCGCCGTCACTGCTTGGCAACCGCGGCTCCCGGTATCTCGGCTAACAAATTGGCTGGTTAAACCGGGACCCGGCGCTGACGCTGATGTTGCTCGCAACACGTGGCCTGACGCAGTCAGCTCACGCCCCATTGCCCGCGGTTGCCCACGTCGTTCTCACACATTCCCATCCCAGTCTGACCTTCTCTCGCGGATGTAACAAAGCTAGTTACTATCCAATACACTTTTTTTGCTTTCCAATCATGATGCGCCAGAGAGATCGATCAGGCAATTGAGTACGGGATCCTGGCTTTGACTCATTCAATAGTACAACTCGTGCGCTTCGAATACAACGTGATGAGAAATCAATCAAGTGCATATGGATCAGGAGATGCACACTGGGTGTGCCCTGGGCTCGAGCGCGTTTGAGCAAGAGAGAACGCTGCCGTGCGGCGGCTGCAACCAGCCTCAGGCAGCGAGAAAACGGCCTCGAGAGCACTGAGAGCGTCCTGTGAGAGCTTTGCGTCGCGGAGCCGGTCGCACCGGGAGTGCTGAATAACCCGCTTTTGCAAATCGTGACGATTCGGCGGATGAACGCCGATCCGATAATGGTACATATGTCCCCTCTGGAGCTCGCTGAGAGAGCCCTGAGCGCAGGTTTTGCGGCGCACGGGCACACAAACCGATTCAGGAAGTTCTTTGCGCAAGGGACTCGCAATTCGGAGGGCAGGACTGTGGCAACGGCCGTTCCATCACGGTGGGGATCTGGCCCGCAGCCGGTGCCAAGCGCCCGCAGAGGGTATAAAAGACGTGCGGATTGGAACCCAGCGGTCCCCACTCTCTCCCTCTTTCTTCACGTCCTCATTATGCTGCCGCCGCACTCACTGACACTCACAGCCAGCCCACCCACTTGCAGTACGTCCCTTTCACCTGACTTCACATGTACATAGGCCTTCGGGCGGGGACACCCCCTGCCGTTTTGAATCAACCCGTAAGGTCATTATTTATGCTGCTGGTCCGTTTTTCGACCACTCCGGCTGTCTCCGAGTCTCCGAGGAGCATCAATCAATGGCTTGCAGCTGTCAACATCACTTCCTGTGCTTCGTTTGGCTGTTAAGCTGTTGGACGCGTGCAATCGCCGCCCGGCACAGCGCTACACGCGAATCTCCACGGAATAAGCCTTCTCACCGCGAGTCACCTGTTGGACCCCGGGTTTCGACTTGCGAGACGACGCGCGGCGATTTCCCATGCAATTGGCAGCTTTCGGACGTACGACATGTTCTTCTAGATATCTCAGGCGTTGCTTTATGAGATAATAGGACCGGCGAAGCGGTTTCGACCGTCGCGGCTCCGAGCGGGTGCGTCATGAGCGTCGGTAACTTGGGAGCGCACTGACAAGCAGCGCCTGCAAACGTCGTACAAGATCAATTTCCAAATGGAGGCAGGTAATGGTGAAACGGCAGCGGGCGTACGATCGAAAGCCCTCATCGTCTCAACCAAAAATATCCTGCGACAAAATGAGAGCATCGATGTCCTTTTGGATACTACTGGTGCGCCTCTCCGTCTCCCATCCCTCGAGAACACAGCAGTTGAGGAGTGCCGGGGCGTCCTGCTCGCCTGTGGCCGCGCCGATGCGCGCCTTGACTGACGCCAGAAGGTCGGCAGCGTCGCAGTCGTCTGCGAAGAAGCACCCTTCGTCCAGGCGCATCGAGAGTAAGGCTGGGCACGGCCAGGGGCGCGTTTTCTTCCCCGCCGGGAGGAGCGCCTTGAAGAACGAGCGGAGCATGTCCTTCGTGAAGGAGGAGCTCTGCACGTTCAGGTGCGTGAGCGTGAGGAGATTTGGAACGACGGCAAGGAATTGGACCAGGGATGCGACGTTGAGCGAGCTGATCCGTAGTTGCTTGATTTGCACGCTCTTCGAGACGATCTCGAGCAAGCGCACGCGCGCCTTGCCGGAGAGGTATCCGCCGAGGAGAAACAGCTGCGCGACGCTCGTGAACTGGACGCGCATTGCGAGCCGGTCCAGCCGGCAGTCGTCCGCGACGTCGAGAGTCAGTGCAGATAGCGGCGGCGCAACGACGGCGACCTCGACCGTGCTTGAGTACCGTACAACGGGGGAGATGAGGTGCACCTCGCTAAGTTGACGCGCGGAACACAGGAGTTGGACGACATCGTCCTGGCCGGTGGAGCATTGTAGGTTCACCAGTGTGACACGGGTGAGCAAAGGCAGAGTCGCAGCCAGCTCGCCGAAAAGATTCTTAGCCCAGAGATGGGTCAAAGCCCCAGCCTTTGGGAATATCTGCGGAAGTTGGCCCTCGAAATCGATGATGTCGTCGACTTCCAGGTGCGCGTAGACGAGTTTGGGGGCATCGACTGTGAAGAGGGGAAGCAACGAGTCCGAGGGGCCGAGCGCGGAAACATAGAGAAGCAAGGTCGAGCATCTCGGCATGAGGCGAGCAATTTCGCCGGCGAGGCTGCGATCGCCGGACGTTCCCTCGCGCTGCCGCCGCACACAGAGCGTGATAGGGGCCAAGCGAGAGTGGGTTTGGTGGTGCTCGAGGAAGCCGGCCATGCGATACCACGAACGCGTGATTTTCTCGAAATCAAACTCGACCTGTGACCAGACCGCGCCGGATTGCAGCGCTACATGCCGCCACCGCCGACAAATTTTTGCAAGTCGAAAGGGCTGACTCCGGCGAGCTGAGGTTTCTTCAGCCGTCGTCTCCTTTCCGACAAAGGTGAGATCGCCAATAGTGAATAAGAAAATTCGCTCGAGCGTCTCGTCGGGTAGCTTGCGCATAGGGTGGAAATACGCTTTTCGCATGGCGACCACCGAGACCTGAGCGTCGAATTTACGCTGGACCTCGACCGCGTATGATGCAGCATCGTCGCGGATATGCTTGTATTCCTTGAACTGCTGCTCGATCGCTCGGAAGCGCTCGTCCGCCCCCTCGAGTGCGTGCTTAGCCCGCTCGCACTTTGTCCGCAGAAGCTCGAGCTCGAGTTCGTCCTCCTCGACGTGTGCGCGAAGATGCGGCTCCTCGTAAAGGCCTGCGAAGCGGTTGGGGTCCAGTCCGTCGGCCATCCAGATGCTGCAGCCGGCTGGAAGGTGGTTGTCCGAGGCGAAAGAAGCTCGGAATCGGGGATTGAAACCCTATTGTTCCGATAGCACTCGAGCCGATCGAGAGGGCCTGACCTGGATGAAAAGACGCAAAGTGGGTAAATCAAAGACATATATTTCAATATACCATTTGCAAAGGCTTTATTGGCCCCTCTCAGCCGTGCATCGATGGCGATAGGAGTTGAGTAGAAAGAACAACGTTCCTTGAGGGTGAGACCGATTCGTGTACCATTCGAAGTTCAACAAAAGTAAGCGAAAACCGCTCACAGAGACGCAGTGATGCTTAAGGGTTACCTTGTTGAATGATAGGCACTACGGTAGGACACAATGGCGGCTTCGGAACATTGGCACTGGTCAAGGCATTGTGAATATTGAACCGATAGAACTTCGCCAGCATGACCAAGCAGACAAGCTGTATGGCGGTATACTGCCCCTTTGAGAGCAGAAGATTGTGGAGGCGCTACCTGATGAGCGGTGTCGCGGGACGGTGAGGCAAGATGATATAGGACCTCCCGATCAGCGAGCGGACAACTGCCCCGAGTCCACCGGAACTCAACCGGGTACCCACAAGACAAAGTCTTCAGGGGGTTCGTTCACCGCTTCCACAAGAAGGCGACGCTTGGCATTCTTGCAGGGATGCCTATCGATATTGCGCTTGACTCTCAAACGTAAGCGGGTCCGAGGGTTTCCTTGATGTGTCCGATAAGAAACTAGTCATCAATTTGAATTTTGTGGCTCACTGTGCGCGTGGCTCTGTACCGCTGAGTTTTTGGTCATGTATGTAGTATGCCAATCTTGAGCGTAGTAGTCTCGATTGCCGGTACGCGTCCCGTTCTACACTCAGTTCCAGGGGTATCTCCATGTCTGTGACTCACTCGGGGACTAGTACTCGTCTTCCTCTACGTCCACCACTCCGGGAAGCGGCACGTCGTCGTCATCGTCGTCGTCGGTCCGCCAAATCATCGCGTACCGCATATCGCCCAGCCGCTTGAGTTCGCGGGGCCCGTCGTTGGCGTTCTCCGCGCGGCTCTTGTGCACGAGGGTGTATGCGTCCTCCCAGCCCGTAAGGTTGCGCTGCAGCAAGTCGAACCCAACATCGAACAAGGACCCACCGACCGCGCCGGGCGCGATCTTGTCCTGCTTGACCCGCGTGACCTGTACAGCGCGCTCCTCCGCGCATACGCGCGCGACGAGGGCGCGCCAGGGGACGCGCGCAGTCAGCGCGTCGTAGTCCAGCACAAGGCCGGGCACCTGTCAGGGAACGCGTGAGCCGCGGAGGCGTGGAGGACTGAGCACGGTCAACGTACGTTGACCTTGAACACGTTGTACCCGAACACGATGTCAGGGCGTGCGACCCGCTTGCAATGCGTAGCAATGTCCTCGCTGGCTGTGTTCTTGACGTCCCGGAAGACCGCCGTCCCATCGTCCTCTACGCGTTGGAAGGTCCAGGTCGATGGGCCAGCAGTGCGGCCCGTGGTGTATCTCTGATCGATCGCGCCGGGCGTGAGGGAGCGGCGATCTAGCGATGCCAGCTGGCATACGGACCTTGTAGTGGAAGTGCAGGTACGCCCTGCGGAGCCACTTGCGCCGCGCGAGCGACTCGACGTACTCGCACCAAGCCTTACACACTAAACGCGGGTAAGGCGGAGGGGCACTATCGTGAGACGTGCTCACTGGGGCGTATGTCGAGCCAAAGCTCCTCCCAGTGGAACTCGTCAGACAGCCCCAAAATCCGCAGTTCAAGCTCGATGGGAAGCCTCAGGCGCGCGGGAGTTTGACGGTCCTCCTGCGACGCACGATCGTCGTAGTCGAGATCGGCTTCGTCGTCGCGACCGGATTTCCAATGAGCGGCCTCCCCGTCAGGCGAGTCTGGATGTCCGCGATGATGTTCTGCGCGGTCAGGCATGCCCTGTCCGGTGTCAGAAAGCCGAGTGAAGAGGGGAGCGGAGACTGGACAGCGCGCCGGTCCTTCTATAGCACCCATCAACCGTGCTGCCAGCAGACAGTCGGGCGATCGGCACGAGTCCAGGGTATCCGTATCCGCAAGGTGCGCCAAGGGACCTGTTACTTGAGGAAGGCGGCGTCAGGAGTCGAGTGTCCAGTTGGTTCCAATACCAGTGCCTCAAGTTTGCGACTAGATGGCGACACCTGTTGACCACGGCGAGGGCAGGGGTATCGGAGTGCAGACCCAGATATTCGACGTGACTGGAAGACGCACGACATGCTTGGTGGGAGAAAAATCGAGGCATGGCCAGAATTTGAGGAGGACACAGCGCCTGTATTCCGCGAGCTTGACCGAGAATAAAATCCAGGACGGGTCCGTGAGATAGCGTTCGCCGCTCGCGCCCCCATGTTGCACCAGGGAGAACCTCGTGGAAAGGAGCGCTTCGTGACAAATCTTGAAGCATACAGGTCTGCGCGAACACGAGGTCATCGGTTTCGACATTTGACGCAACGGCAGCACGTAGTACCAGAGAATGAGCCAGTACATGGCACCCCTCCAGATTCAACGGATCGAGTTTCATCCGTGATCAAGTCTGCAAGGGAGACTACCTCCAGATCGTCAATTGACGCACCATGGACCCAGACGAAACGCGAAACTAGATCCGCGGCGGGGGTTAGACAACACGACTTGCCACATACCGCGTTCGCAGAGTGCTCCTGGGCCAACCCGAGCCATCGACGCCGGACCCACAGCCTGCAGCCAATCCTTTTCAACACCTTTTCAGTGGCACAAAAGGCGCTGAAAATGCTTCGGGAAGCATTTTCAATGTATTTTCCGCTATTCTCGCATTTTCAAATCCTTTTGTGCCACTGAAAAGCGATTGAAAAGGATTGGCTGCAGGCTGTGGGTACCGAGGCCCGTCGCCTGACTGTCTGTGAATTCACGGTGAACACGAGCAACTACGCGATTCCAAGAGCACGTCCGGGCCAGGGCGATGGCGGATCGTGATGGTAAGAGGAAGAGAGGCGTTGCGCTTTCCAAGTCCGATGCGAGCATTTTTGTCCCCTGGCGTCTGAGCCCACCCTAAAGTCAGATCTTCTCAAGCGCAAACTTTCGAATTCATTTCCTCGTGGCAGTGCGTTCGGGCGAGATAGAAGGTTATCATCATGTCCTAGCTGCGCCCTCTGCCTCCTTCTGCCCCGCTTCGTGCCAATATGACCCACTGTGGGTCATTCTGACTGACTTACCTTAATTGGGGCTGAAATCAAAGTCTAAATTGGCTATTTCAAGCCGTCGACGGACCCCGCGGTCCTGTGAAAAGGCTCAGAGCGACTAGTGGAGTATAGACCATGACAATCGATATGTCTAATGGGATTTCGAGGGCTCATAAAGGTCGGAGGAGGTAATGAAAAACTTCAACTCACATCCCGAAGTGGTGGGGACGAGGAGAGGAGCTCGAGCGGAGTTGGAAAGCGCGTCGCTCCTTGACTTCACAGGCCATGCTCCTGTATAAACCGCCATGGCGCTTCCTAATTACTTCTTCCATAACGCCGCAGTGACAAAAATGAACTCCATTAACGTTGATTTTTATAAACTGCCACCGTCGACGTGCCCATTGTCGCGGCCGTCGCGCTCGAGCTCGGCCACAGCGGCGCGGCCGTCGCGCTCATTGATGTCCGGAAGGTGCGCCCTGCTACCCATGTCCGCCAACGCGCGCAATGTGCGACGGCCGACGCCCAAAGCGTTGCTTGTGTCACCTGTGACGAACTCGACGCGGCCAGTCACGTCTTCCTGGGCTGGCCCAGTCACTGAAGGCATTGCGCAGGCCTCGGTATACGCGCGGGTATCTGAATCCATGGAAAAGATCAGCAAGCTACACCAACCGACCCCAACGACTGGTAACTGGTTTGGGCGTCTGGTTCGGTTCCGAACCTCAAGTAGGACTCTGGAACACCCTTGGATTCATATAGCACAGGTACTGTTCATTTCGCCACTATATTCCATGTGGATTGAACATTGATGATTTCGAAGCCCATCGGCGAGTCCCATCGGCATCCCGGGCTTGAACCCGATCCGCCACCATGGCCAGCACGAGCGCTTTCTCTTCGTCCGCCGAGGCCGCGATACAGCGAACTCTAGAGCTTAATGAGGCTGGAACTAGCCTTGTCACCATGCCCGGCACAGCAGAGGGCGATATCGCCCGGATCTACGAGCTGGACGAGGTCGCTCGTGAACTGCGCGATCGTGGCTTCAAGACGGTACGCATATCAGTACTCTTATCACAAATCTTACTTTTGCTCAACGCCTTTTCTTACTGTGTTTTAGATTGCATTGCAATTTCCCGACGAATTGTTACATGACGCCGTGCCGGTATACCGAGAGTTGAAGCATCGGTTGCCCGAAGACGCGCAAGCATATGTACTTGCGGACACTTCATATGGAAGGTGCGCGTTTATCTATGCGCGAGTGTCGTTTCTAATGAGCAGAACTGCTGGATAGTTGTTGCGTCGATGAGGTAGCCGCCCAACACGTCGACGCCGACGTTGTGGTTCACTTCGGACATGCTTGTCTAAGCCGGTATGTCCCATTGCTTCGCTCCTTCCTCGCGTATTACTCGCTGCTGCTCGAACGGTTGGGGTACGCAGTAATCGGGCGAGAGCTCGAGGTTGCTGAGCCGGGGCCCAACGTTTGCCAGTCCCGCTTTCAAGGACTGGACTGCACCATGCGCGCCCCTGTGTGTCCCCTTCCATCGTCTATTCTGTGCCAGAAGCTCGCGTGGCCAGTCGGTACCCCGTATCTGTGTTCCGGGCGTGCAGGGTCACCCCTTCGCGTTCCGGTGTTGCGACTTCATCATGCGCAAATTCTACTCTCGAGGGACAGTGCAGAGTGACGACGCCGTCCTGGCGGTTGGATGACCTGTCAAGGCTCTCGAGCGTGGCGTATGCGCGGTGTTGCCTCATCCGCTGCGCAAGGCGCCCAAACTGCGCACACAGCGCGGGGCAGGGTACGCAATGTCACTTGGCGCGGGCTCGTCATTGTTCTTCCTGCGACATCGCGCAAGACTTTATCTCCCACGCACGCCATGGCAGCATTGTAATCGCCGACTCCACACCGTCCATAAGGATTGGTGTGCATGGCCGGGAGGATGCCACAACGGCGTGCGCTCCTGCACGCTTGCAGCTGGGAGACGAACGCTACTCCTGCCTGCTACGTCCCCGCATTGTACCACATGGCCGCGAGGCCGGGGGACAGTGCATAGCGGTAGCGCCGTCCTCTCGCTTGGTGCCTGACCGCCTTCTCGAACGCGGCGCAACGGCAGTGTTGTCCCGTCCGCTGTTCAAGGCGCACAAACTGCGCGCAAAGCGCGGCAGAGTGCGCGACGTCGCTCTGCTTAGGTTCGCCGTTGTGCTGCCTGCGCAACACTCAACACTTCGTCGAATACGCGCGTCATGTCAGCCTTGGACTCGCAGACCCCGCACGGTCCGTAACGTGCAGGAGTGCACACCACTCTCGCAGCCACGCGGCCACGCACACCGACGTGTGGAATCGGCGCGTACAAATGCTGGCGAGGCACGCGTGAGCGCTGAAGTCTTGGGCGATGTCGTAGGTAGGATGGCGGCTAGCCCAAGCCAAGTGACGTCGCGCTCTGTGCGCTCGCGGTTCACAAATTCAATTCCTAGCAGATTACTGACTGATGCTCTCCCGCAGGACATCGCGTCTGCCCGTGCTCTATGTATTCGGTCGACGGGCCTTGGATGCTGAGCACGCGATCGCCACGCTGGTAGAGGCCTGCGGAAGCTCTCCAACACATGTGAAGCTGTTGTATGACGTCGCATACGCACACACTGCTGGTGCGCCTCGCCGTTCCGCGTCGTCGAGGGTCTGACGTGCCGCCTAACAGAAACATTGCGAGACGCCGCCCAGGCCGCGCTGCCGAACGCGCGGATACAATGGTCGCCACCGCCCGAGCGTTTCCAGCCACCAGGGCTGGACACCGAGGCCGCGCCGGCCCAGCAGACCGCGGACGAAGGCTCTGTCATGTTCTACGTCGGCGCGGACAGCCTCGCGCTCAGCACCGCGCTCATGACGCACGCGCTCACACCCGTACGTCCGCCCGCTCGCCCGCGCTGGTCCAACGTCGCTGTGACACCGCGCCCTGCAGGCGTACTCGTACGACCCGGAACAGCGTACCGCGCGCGCCGAGTCCGCGCGCACGAACGGCCGCCTCGCGCGCCGCTACGCGCTCGTGCACCGGGCGCGTGCCGCGGACGTCTTCGGCATCGTTGTTGGCACGCTGGGCGTCGGTGCGCCCGTCCCTCGTCGTCTAGGTTTGCGTATGTGCTCACGCGCAGAGCAGCGGCGTACCGCCCGCTCATCGGGCACCTGCGCGCGGCGCTCGCGCGCGCGCACAAGAAGACGTACACGCTCGCCGTCGGCAAGCTCAACCCCGCCAAGCTCGCCAACTTCCCCGACGTCGGCGCTTTCGTCCTCGTCGCGTGCCCACAGACGTCGCTCGTCGACTCGCGCGTGCGTCGGCATCGCTGCTGGGCGAATCAAGGTTTGCTGAGGGGTTGCAGGACTACTTCGCGCCGGTCGTCACGCCGTTCGAGCTGCTGCTCGCGCTCGCGCCCGGCGAGCCGGCGTGGACCGGCGACTACGCGCTCGACTTTGCGCGCCTGCTCGCGATGCCGCTGCCGTCGCCGTCAGCCTCCGACGCCGAGGACGACGACGCGCCGCAGTACGACTTCACGAGCGGCAAGCTGCGCACTGCGCGGCGCTTCGGCGCGGCGCAGGACGAGCAGCAGAGCGACGCGCTCGTCGCGCGCAGCGCGGAAAACGCGCTGTCGGCCGTGGGCGGTGCGCCAGTGTGTGCGTGTGTGTGCGTATGTGTGCTGATGCGGATGCGTGCAGCGGGTTTCCTGCGCGATCGCGCGTTCAAGGGCCTAGAAGTCAACGCGGGGCGCGATGCGCCGTCCGTGCTCGAGCAGGGGCGGAGCGGGATTGCGCGCGGGTACGACACCGTCGCGGAGGCGTGATCCACGCCTTCTGCGCGCGCGAGTGAATGGCGATGGTCTCGCAAACAAAAACAGAAGCCAGGGCCTATCTCAGACCCAGGACCTTTCCGGTTGGGCATTCAAACCCGTCCCATTTGGGGCATGCTTCCCTGCAAACGCTTGGGGACTGGGCCTGGGAATCACTGGCAGCTTGCTGATCGGGCAGGGATGTGTTGCGGTGTCCTGTTCAGTACCTGCCTGATTTGCTCTGTTGGGGCCTGGGAATCACTAGCAGATCGCCGTGCAGCAGAACTCAGGACTGTTCAGTGTTTCATGCCGATCCCGGTGCCGCCGTTTGGAAGTGGGATACAGTTCACTTGCGATTGTCGATCCCTGCTTGCATGTTGTGCGCCGGGCGGATCGCGCGCCGGCTTCGCGAACCGGGATTTCGCACGGCGCGGGTGGGTGTGGCAAAATCAAGGCTCGGTGTTACAGTGACTTCCCTGAGAAACTGGGTAGTGAATACCATCATGGAGCTAGACGATCCACCGGACCAGAGAGAAGTGGCTATCATAGAACCCGCCTCCGTCTACATCATGAACTGGTCCATCTCGTTGAGTGTCCAGTACTTGCGCATGTTATCGGCGCTCAAGTCGACACTTCGTACTGACATCAGACTAGGGCACGGCGGCCAGCGGGAGGGAGGAATACTCACACTTCCTCATCGAGGTGCCGGAAAAGGACGTCGCGGAACGAATCGAGGCACGCGCGCATCTCCGTGGGCGAGTAGCTGCTGGGATCGGTGCGCCATTTACGGACGAGCTCGCTCAGCTTGTCGAGCCCTGTGGGCGGCGACGGTGAGCCCGCGGCGCCTCGGATTTGCGTGGGCGCGCGATGTTTGCTTACCGTCGTGTATGCCCTTGTGGGATGTGCGGTGTTTGTCGTCCGGTTGGAACGCCTGCATCCGGGTTGCAAGGTGCGGGAAGATGTAAGTCTGAGGAGGGAGGTGAGAAACCATTCTGGAGAGTGTTTTCACGTGTCCCACCTCTTCAATGTTGTGGTGACCCTCAAGGTCTAGGAGATGCGGGGTGAGATACGGGAGGATGGACAACTGAGACATTCGTACGTCGCTTGAAGTTGTTGGCTTGGGTGAGATACATAGGGAGAGACATCCCACGCTCGTTGTACGACCCATCTGCCATCTTGAAAACAACATTATGAGTCGGTGTTTAGGCTCGGCGCCGGTAAGATACCTCGTAGATATTATCGACTGCGAAGATCCTTTGAGCATAAGCGCGCGATTACCTCATAAGATGCATTCGCACATACAGTCTACGCGGAAGTACGTGTGAAACTGCTCCATGGTGATACCCATCTGAGTTCAGTCAGAGTTCTGGTCCTCCTGACAGCGAAAAGGTACTTGCTCGACCGAACTTGCGTTCCTCCGCGCGCGTGAGCTCCGCATCGGGCGGCAAGATGGTGTCCGGGTCGTTGCGCTTGGGCTTCGAATCCGACATGGCGCGCGTCTGTAGGCTGATCACAAGCGGGCGGGCGACCCTTGGCCGCAGTAGACGCAGCAGGATGGGAGCGAGCGATACGCAAGGTGGCTGATTGGACGCGGGCGGCTGCAACAGCTATTTATCCGCCGGTTCGGGCCCGGCAATCGGGATCATCCTGCTACGGGGGCTGACAGAGTCAGTCGTGCATTACACTCGTCTAGTGACGGTAGTAAGTACCTAGTGTACATAATGGTTAATGGGAATTGTGAGAGCGTTGTGAATCCGAGCTATTGTGAGCTCATCACGATGACGGCGTTGGCTTATGGCTATGTCAGCACCGGGTTTGCCACAACTCCCGACGCGTACGGCCTTGTTTTCGAGCCTGGCCAGGGGCCCGCTTCGTTGGATCGCACAGCAGTCACTCCGTAGTGGCCAGCCAGCCTATCGGGGCGAGGTGAGGTGGAGTGACTCTTACCGGCCGATACTTCAGCGCCAGGCTACAGTATGAGGGCGGTGACATCAAGCCTATAGGAAAGGGCGCATGCAAGAGACAGAGACTCTGGGCATCACCGAATTCGGACAGCTCTAATCACCGAACCGATGTTTCCTGACAGACGCTCTACTGCGGCAATGAACAGATGTATTCTATTCAAGGTCGGGAGCAGGGTAATAAGATACAATGTGAGACATACGTCAGATTATGTAGCCTCTCATCTGTCAACAAGTGATGTGACTCGGGATTGCATGGCCGGGGATTCGCAGCGCCTACGTATGCCCGATATAGGCCGGCGAGGATGCAAGGTTCTCCACAGCATGCTTGCACAAGCCATTTTTGAGCGCAGATTGTGTAATTGGTAGCTCATGCAACTTCCAACTGTGGGATATGAGAGGGTGTGAGTCTTTAAGAAGGCATAGGATTGGACTGGGGACAATTGCCTCCTTGCCAGCAAAAGAATCGCAGATAAATCGCTCTAGAGAAAGGGTGAGACTCTGTCTATACATGATATGCGAGGATTAAATCCCCCGTTTGCCAAAAACATCGCTCTAGACCTCGGAACAACGGGAAGCTCGGGAATTCTAAAGTCCGCTTGTCGCTGTCACCGTCAGACGTGTTCCTGCCAGTTTGTTCCTACCCCGTCCTCGGTGTTTCTTTCAAACAGCGCATGGGATGCTTGATACCGTGCCGCCGTGCCATGACATGCCGATAGATGGCCAGTACGCCCGGCCGCCCATGGACGTTCCTGGCAGTCTCATCACGCCACGTCGCAGCGTACAAGCCAGAACCTGTGGACCCTACCCCGCGCCCTTGCAGAACCCTAGGCTATCTTGCGCGCTGCGGGCACAGTCTGTCTTCTTGTGGGCAAGCGCTGCACTTGTCCATTCAGTTGCGCAAATATCCACGGGTGTTGGCCTGGGGAAGGTCGAACACGCCGGTTGTCGACTGAATACTGGACGCTCAAAACTGCTGTCAACTGATCTGTGGTTTCCTCTCAATTCAGCACTTCCCTTGGGGAGGTTCTAGTCGGCACAGCCTGGATTTCTTCCGACGGTCCGAGGGGTGACAGGCCGCGATTCAACACCAACGCTCAGTGTCTTCCCCGGAATCTTTCGATTGATCGTGTACCACCCTTACACGGCGCCTGGCCTACCGAACAGCAAAAGAGTATAGGCTTCGGTGCTTGAGCGGAGGTCATTGGGTCAACCAGGAACTTGCGAGTCGTCTGCAAGTCTACCGCGCGCCCGATGGTCGATTTGAACCCCTCCGCTCAGGGAACACATCCTTCTGTTTCATGCTTCACATCCCGTCGCTAGTACTCCAGGAGACTTCTCGGGCAATGAGGCAGTAGTCTGTTTCGCGTCGGCTCCGTCGGCTATCGTGCTGGAGGGATTTTGAAAGCCTCGTGTCTGGACTCAAGGATCCGCTTTATGTCCCGCTTATTTAAGCGTGACAGTGGATTCTTGCTAGCGCCATGCCACAGCCTTTTATCCACACTTGCTGAAGGAGTCTCAGGAGTTCATAATCGGCCATGCATGTAATTCGTGGCCTGACTCTGCACTCGGGTCTAGATGGGCCCTCCCCCTGTGTTAGTTGTCTGGTGCTTGCTCCTTCTCTGAGGATGTTGGCGCCCCAGCCAAAGTTGCTTATTAATGTCTCGTCATTCTCATGGGGTAGCACCACTGTTGAGGTCAACCGTTCTGATCGCAACCGCCACATAAGAACTGGGTTCAATATGCGGATAGCTGTGTTAGCACAGGCGGGCCGGTCAGGTCCTCTTCGCACTTCCTCTACCAGCGTCTGCCTGAGCAACATCACCAGTCCGGCGATACTCGAATTTGTTTAAGCAAACGAACGAATCCCCGGTCCTACACAGCCCTCAATTGCTGAAGCGCTGCGAAAGCCCAGGTGCAAACTTTCTGAATCATCAGCACCAGTTCCTAAACTCGCCCCCGTGTGCGGACGCCCGTGTGATCCGGGGCGCTCTACGATCCCAGGCGCGTTGCATGCGCAGGTGCTCGTAACCTGGTGCCTTCGTCACGAAAACGGCCTACTGCTACCTTGAACGTTCCCATGCTTCGCTCACCCGGCGGTTTCCTCCAAAGGCCCATCTTGCTCAAGCGCTGCGATAAGTTCGTGATGAATATACCTAGAATAAGCTATTGCACAATCGCAAATCGACGACCGCCGGCGTCAAATTCGCCCAATCCTCCCCTCACGGGGGCATCGGTCCCGTGCCCTGGACGCTCCGGTTCGCTCCGGAAGTTGTAATCGAGCAATTGAAGTATGCTGCGAAGAGCGAAACGTTTAACTGATCGTCATCGCAAATTCGATCAGTTCGGCTTGGAAATCTCTCGCGGATAGAGGGGTAGTGTTGTTACCAGCCTCCTGGAGGTACAGATCTCTGCACCAGGCCGCGACGAAGGCGCGGGCGCCAGTCGCACTGGTCCCGGGTTCAGGACCCGTGACGCCTTGGAGACGTCGCACCGTTCCAGGCACACGGGCGCGCACCTCACTACCCAATGCATCTTGCACAGTTTGATGCGAGGACAATCGGCTGCTGCTGCACTGCATTGGGCAATGACACATTGCATGATAAGCGCATACAGTGTATCGCCCGTAAGTACGTAAATTGTGATCACTGCCTGGCCGGTACGCCGGGTACTACAACCCAGTCATGCTCGGACTGTTGGACAGGCCGGCGATATGTACATAAAGATACAATTTTAGAGTGCTGAGTATCTCTGCGCGCCGGCTTAGATATCTGCCCAGATCTGTCGAGCAGTGTGGGGTAAGATGCTTGGGCGCCCATGGCCACCTGAGCCGTTGTGAGAACCAATGGGAGGGCTCGCAAGCACACGCCTTGCGCGTGTCGGCGTCCGGTAGGTCGTGGTCGTGGGTCGTGGTTTATGGTGCGACTTGCCTCAGCTTACCCACCCGAAATGCAAGGCTAATTGCCATCTGGCGCGAGGCTCCCAGGATTAGATAATGAGCACAGCAGGCTCAACCCGGGCACACACCCTTGGCTGGCGCGCGCATGCAGAGGTCCCCAGCGCGCAATGTTTTGTACATGCTCATCCTTCGATCAGCGTCGACATCCCACGTCCACGCCAAACGCAGCCACCGAAACCGAAGATTCTCCAAGGGCTCTCACCGGTATTATGGCAAGTATCTCGCTGGGCCTTTTCGAAGTCAGGGGGCCGTGTGAGAGCGCCACAGAAGTTGGAGGCGACTCGGACGTCAGGGGCATGGCGACGCTCTAAATGCGCAGCAGCAGCAGCTCGAGCACCGGGCCCGGGCCGGACGCGCAGGGCAGACGACACGCTGCAGGCGTCAGCACGACGTGCAGCACGTCCTGCATATGTAATACGCGCGTGCCTCCGCTCCCGCGGCGTGGACCGAGAGGAAGGCCCGATGGGACGGGCGCGTGACGCGTTGGCGCAAGTGACGCAGCGCGCGCGACGCCAGCCTGGCGCAGCGCCTAGCGCGCGCAGGAAGCGGGCACGTCTGTATGGTGTCGGGTAAACCGAACACGCGCCGCTTCTCTGAGCAGAATTAGTGTTCGCAGCGACAGGCGAAACGACGCGGTGCGATTTCCGCCGCAGAATGTTTGCGCAGGGGCAGGCGACGGTTGCGTTGCGGGTTCAGTACGGATGGGCAAGGCTGGGGAATGCGCGAAGTCGGGAGTGTGAGAAGCTCGAGGAAGAACTCAGGCGTCGTCGATGCTTCCTCGCGCGCAAAGGGCGCGCGGTTTCCCCCTGAGCCGCGAACGCCCATCTGCGCCGATGTTCCTTTTGCAGGACACACGACCGGTCACGATGTAAGCCCTGCCGCACGCATGTATTCCAGGATCCGCTAGCAGAATAAGTAATAGAACACATGGTCCAGCACGAAAGCAATATGAGAGCAAAGAAGATACAAAAGACGTTACTGGAGATGGGGCGGCGCAGCCAAGATCGGCGCGACAGAAAATACCGGGACTTCGTGGGCTGGCGGGGCAGCATCCGACTTGTTGCGGGTGCGCCGCAAGCCACGGTGCGATTCGGCGGGGTATGAGCACTTGAGGTTGCGCCGCGCACACTGACTGTAAAGAACACCTCTCAGTTTCCCGTCAACAGCCAGCACGGGGCAACGCACTTGCACGTCTTGTTTTCCGAGTCTGGGTTGAGCGGGCCGCCGCACGCGATCTTGCGGCCGCGACAGAATAGGCAGGCCATGACCGGCTTGCGGTCGCTGCTGGGCGCGCGTTTCACCGGGGAACGCGTCGAGCTGGAGCGCGCGAGCGGTTTTGGGGCCATGGACGGGGCGGAGATGGGTGTCTGCCACTGCATCGGGCGCTGGCAAGTGCTCCTGGGTTAATAGGGGGAAAGGCTGCGACTGATGTGATGATTGCCCACCTGGCCAAAGAATGGCTCGGGCGAGCCGGGCGTGAGCGGCGAGTCCTCGGCCGGGAGGTGCTGCCTGGGGCTCGCGATGCGCAGGGGGGAGAGGCTGCTCTTGGTGAGCGCCGAGGCCGGGGCGGAACGCGGGGCCGGTCCAACCGAGTTTGATGCCGCGGCTGGCATCTCGAGCGCGCGCCAGAGGCTCGATGAGGACGGAGATGGGGCGCGGTACTGCGGCTGCACGGGATAGAACGACTCCTGGTGCGGCGGGTACGCAAAGGCGTGCTCTGACGAGCCCAATGCGGGCGGCGGGTACAGAGGAGGAGGCAGTGGGTCGTGTGCTGGCCCGACCTGTGCTGGGGCTTGGAACCCGTACTGGAATCCCGGGCCGCCGCCGCCGACCGTCGCGTAGTCGATCGCGCCGTGCGGCGTTAGCGGCGACGCGGACGACAGCGACGACGGGAGTTGCTGGTCGAGTCCGGGATCGTACGCGTCGTACGGTACGTCGAGGTTCAGCTGGGGCGGGTACAGCTGGGGCTGCGGCTCGTAGCCGCCGCTGCCTGGCGGCGCGTAGAACTGCTGCTGGTGCTGAGGCTGGCCGTCGAAGTAGTAGGAGTGCATGGCGCGTGGGGAGGACAAACCGAGCACGAGATCTCTTCCGAGGCGGTCATTATATACGTGTAGCAAAATGGGGAAACCGAATTGTTTGGCTCTGTTGCTGGCTGCGCAGAGGCGCATTTCGCCGATGCCCTCGCTTAGCATTGTTATTCTATCTGACGAGCGCTTTACATACAAGCGTAGATCATGCCTGTCGAACGTCGGCTCTCCAATGCCTGGGGTCTCCCTCTCGTCTGAGTCTCCGATCCATCGTCCAGCACCCAGCACCCAGGCTGAGAAACGCAATCGGTGCTGGGGAATGGAATCGATCACGAGATCTCTATCTCTGATTGCAGCTCGCGCCCCTCGGCTGCCCTTTTCAGCCTTCTGCTTCGGTTGGCAACCACGCTGAAAGAACAGACTTTCAGGGGCGGTCCAGGCAGTGTTCGCTGTTCGCGGCTCGAACTCCGGATGTCCGCCGTCTTGGCGTGATCCGCCGGACGCGACCTTCACTCCCTTTTCGGGATGCACGTCTCCAGTCTCCCAGCTGCGACGCCTGTCCCGCCACGCCCGCATCCTGTCGTGCGCATGGAATATGTCCGGACACGTGTGCCTATCGCCAGTCTGTCACGGCAATCCGGCACACTCCACCACTCATTCATTCGGCCCCAAACAATCTTTATCACGCCCATTGCCCCCCGAGCAGTGTCTGTCGCTCAGGACAGCGACCTGTCGAGCACTAGTGACTTCTGTCTGTATGCTCCACTGTCAGGCTTTCGGGCTCCTCGATGTGTCCTCGAGCACGTTCCCAGCGCTGTCACTGCCAACCGGTGATACAGACCCTGGCGCACGCGCGGCTTCCTCACCTTCGCTTCGTCGGCGCCTTTCGATGCATGAAACCCCTCGATGGCGCGCACATCGACTCCTTCGGTCTCCGCCACGGGATCATGGCCCGTAATCACTATCAGCCGCGGCTGCTGGTGCTCCTGGCAAGCCGTTTCATTCGTCTCCGAACGCAAATAGGATCCCGCCCCTGTTCGATCATGTGACGCTCAAGGGTATTTGGCGCTCCAGGAGTGCTAGGAATGCTGGGCTGCACGATCCCCTTCCGGCAAGTCTATACGAAGCAATCGTCCGGCGATTGTGTACTATTGTGGCGACCGGCCTGCCCACCCCGCCCGCTGGGTAATACCCAGACCTTTTCTCGGCCTCAGATTCAGACGCTGCCGCCATTCGCTCGAAATGGCGTCGATGCTGTTTCGTTTCCCCCCACCCACTCCTCGCCGAGCATGCCCGAACGAACCACGGGTTTTCTTCGATTTGATTCGCGTACATGCAACGACTGGTGTTGACAGTGTCCCTTGATAGAAACGCTTCTCCTGCTGAATTGTTTCTGTGCCATCCCTGTGCACGCCTTCGGTCAATCGTTTCATCTAAACGACGAAGGTCGGGGTCGCAATAGCTGTCTCGGCCCCGGACGGGCATACGCCACGACCCTGTCCTCGCTGAGCACAACCACGGCTACCCCGCATTCACACCGCACTGATGTGAATGACGCGTCGCCCTCGTCGCTTCTGCACGGCACCCTCTCCCATCTTATCACTCCTCCCGGGGCCGACGGCCGACCCCCCGAGCGCGAGCGGGCGCGCTTCTCGCGCGTCGTCATCCGGCCCTGCCGCCCTGGAGCTAAACGCGCTCTGACGCTCCCGCGGCGCCCAAACGACGCAGGCTTGTCCATTCCCCGAATGCGCGACTGAATGCGGCAGCGCCCTGCCAGCACCGTTCTGGCTCGCAACACCACGCGGCGCCGATCCGCAGCCCATCGATCCGACACCAGCGCCCGGCCATTCATCCCGCACCGCTGCCGCCGCGGGAGTTGCATGCCCCCCGGGCCAGCTGTCCCAGAATGCATTCTCAGGGCCAATCGATATCGGATTCGGTGTGCGCGCGCGCGCGCGTAAACACGTGCCTGACACGACGCGTCGATGACTCATGAGGCCGGATGACAAGTCCCGCCGCGTCGCTGTTGTGGGCAGTCCGCGGGCGCGCGTATCCCGCGCCCCGACGCCGACGCAATGCCTGCTTGGGCCGTGAGACTCAGACTGCGCGCGTATTTCACGCAGCAGCGTCATATTCGGCGGTCCCCATCAGGCCGAAGGCGCGTCCCTGCACGACAGCGAATACTCCTCCCATGCGGCCCGACGTGCATCGAGATCCGGCCGGTTATCTACGCCTGCTCCTGCCTTTTGACGCTCTCCAGGCGATTCGGTCGCAGCTGTTTGCGCGAGAGGGAGAGGACATCTGCGGACACGTCGACGGTGGCGAGCTGGCATCCCCGTGCCGACAATCCGGCGGGCCCGCGCCAAGAGGCGTGCGGATTATCAGCGTGGGATCCGTGGATCTGTGGCGCTGCAGCGCACTGCCGTCGGTATACCTATAGGCTATTCCCACAATCCCGCCGGCGACCCCGAGGGGGCCCACTGCATCCTTGCTTGCAGGGCTCACGGTTTCAGCGCCCGACCGAGATCGTGTGGGCCCCTACTTCGAACAGATTTCCTGCGCGATGTCGTCGCGCGTCGCGAGATCAGAAATGAGGTCACCCGTGGCCTCTGCGGTCGAGCCTTCGCTCTTCCCCCACTTCGAGGCTGGTTCCGGATTCTTCCTGCAGCAGCCTCCCTGCCGGCACGATCTCATCCGGCGGGGCGCAGACCTGGCTCCAGACCGTGTGCGAAATACTTAGCTGCGCCCTGAGGCGCCCGAATGTGTGTTGTGCTGTTTGCCGGTGGGCTGTATGCTGGCTAGTCTCATCATCGTTGGGGCTCTCGGAGATGTGCGCGCCAGGCGCGCTCTGGTGTACGCCCGATACTGGCTATTGCACACGTATATCAGGTAAAAACGGCGTTCTCCCCAATGCTGTACCACCCGCGAGGACTGTGAGGGTGGCGTCGCGTCGAACCGCTGCTCGCCGCCTTCATCATGAGCACGCGACTGGCTCCCAGCGCACGTTGGTCGCACAACTCCGAATCCTATGGTAATCCGCAGTGCTAGCGCCCAGTTGTCGTGATGAATCCTAGGCGGGCAGCTGCTCCGCCCCCATGGCTGGTGGCGATAGCTATTGAATTTCTGTGGAACACGCCGAGAAACGTGTGGACAAGGCAAACAACTCTTTCAGCGTTGGAGACTTGGTGATTCGTTTGCAATGTTCGTGCATCACAAACTTGGTACCTGGGCTTTTCCATATTGCGCTCTTGACACCGGCTCGCCGCTGCCGAGCAGCCTATCACCATGTGCTCAATATTGCTTCCTCTTTGACTGATATCTTTGAAAGCAAGGATTCATTCGATTTTCCTCTTTCCTTTGAGCTATATGCAGGCATTTGAGCAACTGCTCTGATCCCGCGATCGCATTTCGTAATCAGCCAGTGCCATCGGCTTCCGGGCGTTCCGGCACTCCCGAAGCTGTGCAGCGGAAGACTATCTACGATCGGAACGAGATCGACCCGTTATCGCTGATCCCAATGGTCGCTATTTGCGACCTCTGCATGCGCCTTACTGCAGGCACAATTGCCCACAGCTACGGCGCGTCCGTATGGGAGCTCTCTTCTGAAGCTGTCGTTAAGCTCCTACCCCGAATTGTCATGCCAAACAATGCTCGCTATCGCTGCACGGCGCATGCTCGCTGGCAATCGCCCTCCATATCAACTGTTCGCGCTCCCTGGAGTGAATGGGCACCATCAGCGCCCGTTCCGCAGATACGTAACACCGGAGCACTTCGCGGCTTCGAGACGGGGCAGGCATCGCTGGAGCTGAGAGGCTCAGGATGCTCGCTACGTCGCGCAGGCGCCTATCACGCCGGCGCTCCATCCCGCAGAATGTGACAACGGTCGCACGGCCAAATACTGCGCGCGTTGGAATCGAAGCGAGGGGGACCTTGTAATGCGCTGCGCAGAGTGGTGCCAGCACCCAGGGCCATCTGCCACCCGCGCCGGCGGTATGGGCTTTGGGATGGAATGATGCGTAGGGGGGCCTCTAACCGTCTCAGGACTCTCATTTCCGGGGTTCAGAGGTACTAACACACTGCATTGGATGGATGGGGAAGGTGTCCGGCACGCGCACGCTGCATCCCAGGCTCGCGCTCAAGATGGAAGGAAAGCTTGCGCCAGGGCGCTAATGTCCACCGGACCTGTGTTGCAGCATCCTCCGACGATGACGCGCGATATGCGAAAGGAGCCCGCGGAAGATGATGCAGCAGGCCGCGGCTCGTGGACGCCAAATTCGGCATCGCAAATTCGTACGGACTCGGCAAGCGCATTGCACCACGCCTGAGTGTCGTTCGCAGCCCAACAACCGTGCTCCTCGGAGTACCTTCCACCGTTCGGGTACAGCGCTATCCACGGCAGATATTTCTCGTTGGGAAGGTGCTGAGCAAGCCATCAGACAGAGAACCCGCAGGGAAGCATCGCGAGGGTGGGGGTTTCACCTTTGTGTATTCATCCGATATTAAGGGGTTTACAGCGCCAAAGGGCGTATGAAGAACATGGCGCCGAAGGGCATGGCATAACTCCTGTGTGAGCCGGGGAAGGAGAGACGCGGGCGTGCAGTTTATCCCTATCCCGGTCGGAATCGCAAGGCCGTCTTCGTGCTCGAACACAGCGCGCACGACATCCGCCAGAGCCACCGGTGCCTGCGCAGTAGGATCTGGAAACCGGCCGTCAGGCGCAGGGAAGGTGCACGATATCCACCATGCTTTTCGCGGCGGGGGGAGTGGCGCAGGAGAGCCGCCAGCTGGGATCACGGGAGGGGCCTTCCCCGCAGCGGGACTGTTTGGCGCGGCCAGAAGAGTGTGCATGGCGCGTCTTACGGCACGTATTTCGCGTAATAGTGGGATAGTTTCGAATGCGAGGATATTAATCGTGGCCCAAACATCGTCATGCCGAGCATACACGCGCAGGCGTTGCAGATGCCAGCAGGCGAGGGCGTCTTCTGCTGCGGCTTCGGCCTCAGGCGGGCCAAATGGCGGCGGGTAAACGCCTGAGAATTCGCAGCTGGGCACGAGCGTTGCGCCGTACGGTCCGAGAGAAAGCGCCACTTCGACCTGCGCCTTGGCAGAAGACACAGCGCCGGCGGGCGACGGTCCACGGCTATTCCATGGCTCTGAGTCTGCAGACAGCACTCCGTCACAGTCGTAGAAGGCAGTTCGAGCCTTGTCTGCGAGTTTTACGGCAGAGCACATGATCTGCTCGGTCTGCTGGCCGTCAAACCCTGCTCTGGCGCCAGTGGCGTGGGCGACCTGGTACCTAGAACCGGGGGTTGCATTGGCGATCTGCAGGGCTGGGTCATGAATAAAGTACGTACGTCGAAGTTTCGATAATGCGCGCTCCAGCAGTCAGGAACCTTCGATGAGCCTCGACTACCTTGTCCGGCGCGTTCTGGACGCATGCCGCTGCCCAGAGAGCAGAGCCGTCTGCGTCCTTTTCCAATGCAGTACCCTGGACGTGTGCTCAGCGCCGTGCCAGACGTCGCACTGATCTGAGGCGCGCACAAGGCCCCCATCCAGAATGGTGATCATCGGGAGCGGATGGTTCAGAGCAAAACACGCGTCGGACCGGACCGACGTGCCGTCGACATGTCTCCGAGTCCGCTGCAATCCCGTCCACGCAAACAACTAGTCGGTGTCCAGGCTTTGTATGCACAAGGCTCCCGCGTCCGTTGCTGCGTGCCAGACGTCGAGCTCAACATACGGTCCGGGACGCCACCCGGAAACGAGCAAAGTTTCTCAACTCTCATTCAGCGAAGCGTGCAAATGCATTAATGATCACTGAGCAGATCGTGCCAATCCCGAAATGAGACCACGGGAGTGTCGCGCAAGCGACTGTTACATGTTGACCCGGAGGGGCCGTCTGATGCGCTGTAGCACGCCCGTAGTTCGAGGGTCGTCTCGCGTGCGGCCTCATTATCCTTTTCGCGCTTAGAAGCGGTGAGAGGCCGCCCCTTTTGCGTCACAGGACGTTTCTTCCTTGCGACCGTCCTCCAGCCAATCTAAACACTGTGCGATTCAGCCGGCGATGAGGGAACCAGCGCGAGCGGCGGGCGCGTGACCCCTGCTGGCCACGTGCAGGGGCCCGCTGACCAGCGAAATCCCCTCACTCCTTCTCGTATAGCCTTTTAGGCAGTAGGGTCCTGCGCGCCGCGGGATGGGAAGTGGCATGCCCATCGGCGTGGTCTGGTGGCATTGCTCGCCGGGGTGAGCCCACCCACGTCAGCCCCACCCTCTCGGAATTCCAGCAAACAGTCCAGGGCTATCGCGCGTAGGCGCTGCGCCGGCGCTCAGGCGCATGTGGCGACGCTGCTGACCGCGCCCATGACCAATCAAACAACGCGGAACGGTTAATTTGGCAGCTGAGAGGGCACTTCCGTGCAGCGGAACAGTGTCAAGCCACCGCGGGTCTGCATGATTAACGTAGAGTTGGCGCTGGCCGATGTTCTGCCAGTGGGCAGCTCCCCCGAACCGTAATGCGAGCAAGTGCGTTTACTGCCGCGTAAGTGAAAGAGTCGGGCGTGGTCCCCCATGACTGCGGTAATTGCGTGCCACTCGTTCTCGTGACTCTGTTGGAGGAGCACGCTGTTGGGAGGGGGGTTGTTGACGTTCCGCTGCTCCATCCCGGCCGCGTGCAGGTACGAGGCACGCATGCTGCTTAACACCAAACGCAGATAGGGTGAGGTAAATATTCGATCGCGCGCTGCGTGCCCAGTCCCTGCCCTCGTCATCGGCGCGCGTCGCAAGTGTGTCTCCTGTCTGTGCGATCGCGGATGCGATAGATGACCAGGGACTGAAAGAACCGGCGCCTGCACTGCGTGAGGTAAAGGAAACGCCAAGGAGCCCTTGAGCATACAGTACGATGCGCGCGAGACGGACGAGCAGGAGTTTGACACGCACACGACGGTGATCCCATGGAACAGAAGACGTAAGCGACGTATACCTGCTGGTCGAACGATGCGCCAGCCGCAAGACCCTTATTGTTGTGATTGATTGGCGCCAGCTTCCCGAACGTACCAACCGCACGAAGACGAGGCAGACAGGGAGTGATGTAATAATGCTTGTGGACGAAGCGACGCATGTTCGGCCGAGACCTCGCTGGCGCAGGGACATTGGCGATCTACCCTTCTGCGAAGAGACCTAGTCCTGCTTCGCTGGAAAAGTGGCGGATGCCGACGAGCTACGACGTGCATGGGGACGTAGGCGGGCGCAGCTCAGGACCCACGTCGACGTTGTAATGCGGGCTAATGGGACTCCTAGCCAAACAACCCAACCGCACCCTTGTACCTTCTTAGTAGATGGCTACGTCGACACAACGGGAGCATATCTCTACCCGGAACAAGGCACACGTTGCAATCCCTGGTCGCGATCTCTCTGCGATAGCAGCAGCTACAGGGCAACATCTGCATGTACCTCCCTCCGCCGACGCATTCTGCATGGGAGAAGACATGGTCCTGAAGTCCCAATTCTCGGACACGGAGGCCCATTCTTCTGGCGTCGAAGACCACAGGATGAAATCGTGCGTCGCCCATCGCCGGCAGGGGAAGCTATAACCTGCCCATGCTGTCCAGTATTCGCGAAAGATAGGCCAAAGATTGTAAGCCGGGTACACGCTGGCGATATTCACAGGCCCGTGCGGGAGGGCGCTCCCATTGCACCATCCCGCGTCGAAAACATGCCACCGGCAGAGGCCCGGTCCGAGCACCGCCACGCGCTGCGAGCTTTATCAGGTCTCAGTTGATCAAGATTCAGCGTTTCGTCAGGACTCTGAGGATCATGTCGCTGCCGCACGACTACATGGGCGAGCAGGCGCCCATCCAGCGCGCGTTCTTCGCGAACACCAAGTTTGCCGTCGTCGGAGCCAGCACAAACAAGGAGAAGTACGGGACGAAGGTGATGATCCAGAGCTCCGTCAAGGCACGCCTGACGCGTATTGCGTCCAGATTCTGCGCTGGTATCTCGACAGGCAGAAGAACGTCGTCCCGGTGCATCCCAAGGAGGCCGAGCTCGAGGGTGTCAAGACCCTGCCGGCGCTCGCCAGCCTGCCAGATCCCAAGACGACCAGTGTCAGCGTGATCACGCCGCCTCCGGTAATTTTAGCACCAGGATATAGCCATCGTCCACGTAAACTGAGCCCAGTTATCCAGGTGACGCTGAACCTGCTCAAGGAAGCCAAAGGCCTGGACATCCCGACGCTCTGGCTCCAGCCCGGCGCAGAGAACGACGAAGTGCGCGCCTACATCGAGGAAGCAGGGCTAAAGGACCGCGTCGTGCTCGGGGGACCCTGTGTCCTCGTTCTGGGAGATAGGCTGCTGGCCGAAGTCGCCAGTAAGTCGAACCTGTAGTAATATGCCAGTGCCTGGGCAAGTAGCATTTCTTTTCGCCTCTTGGCCGCGCCTAGGCCAGGCCGTGACGGAATGATGATGAATATCGAGATCTAAGGGCGCGAAGACGCGCAGACGAGGTTCGAGCAGAAAGGAAGGCGTGCGAGCGGAGTTTTTCTGGGACCTCCTCCTCGTCAACATCGCCAGAATGTCGCATGAGCACGCTAAACTGAATTCAACTTGTTTGTGGTATATAATATAATTTTATGCTACGCGTATCTACTTGGTTTATATTTTCCATAACATTCACAACCTCAGCGGATGGCTTCGACCCCTTCCAGCCTCCTGTCGATCTTCAAACGCCGGCACAATCCTTGTCCGTGGGGGTAAACCGACTTGGTTCCCTTCATATGCATCATATATACCCATTTTATAGCCTGGGGAGCTGGAATGTTGCAGCTATGAACACCTTTGGCTGTCCCAGGCAACAAGACCACGCGCTCGCCCTCAGAATCGTAGGCCATTCCACTCTCTCAGAAACAGTCTCATGCATCGAGGCGGGCCACAGCGCTTCTCAGTAGGTCCCATATTCTCCCTGGCATGAGTGTCCAGCGCGAAGAACAGGTCGGTGGGCTAAGTGGCAGCTGTCAGAATCGGCCCAAAGTCGGTCCATCCAACGGACAAAGCCACATTATATGCAACAACGTAGCTCCTTCAAGTAGAATAAAATCAGGGTGAGGGACTAGAACTGGGCAAATGAGCGCAGAACGACCGTATAGGAACAGCAGACTGAGGCACGGTGCGCCTCCGGAGGACTCCGATTTCACCACGTCGGATTTTCAGTCCCTCCGGACTCCCGTAGCTACAATGAACGGGAAGTTCTGCTTGTCTCCAGAGTCCACGGTCTTGTCCATTCTGAAACTCTCGAACACCTGCACGTCCTGAAATCCCGCGCGTGTCAAGATGTCCGCCATCTCGCTGCGTTTCAGCCCGTGGCGCTCGACGGTATTATGGATCGCCTTCCTATGGAAGTTCTCGGCCTGAGGACCGTCGTCCTCGAAGTCGGAGACCCAGAGCCGGCCGCCGTCGGGCTTGCAGCAGCCGTGCAGGACGCCGACGATGTGCTGCATGTCGGGGATGTGGTGGAACACCAGGTGGCTGACCACGAGGTCGAACGCGTTCCCCTCGAGGACCGGATCGCGCGCATCGTCGAGGAGTTTCACGCGCGGGACGACCTTGCCCTGGAGCTGCTGCTGCGCCGCGACCTTCGCCTCGAGCATGGCGATCATGCCCTCGGCCGTGTCCAGCGCCCAGATCTGCCGCACGTGCGGCGCGAGCGCGACGGTCAGCAGGCCGGTCCCGCACCCGAGCTCGAGCACCAGGCTCTGCGCGAGCTGGGCGTGCGGCAGGAGGTCCGAGCGCGAGATGAGGTGCGAGTAGCAGCGCGCGGACGACTCGACGACCTCGGGCTTGCTGTCCCACTTCGTCGCGTCGGCGTCGAAGCGCTTGTTGCTCTCCGCGAAGGTGGACGCTGCCTCAGCCATGGTGGTTCCTGGGAGGCTGACGAACGGATCTAACGGGCCGAGCGTCGGATGCATTCAGCACCCCATGATCCCTGAGAAATGTGCATTCAAGCCGAGCAGATCACGTGTCCATGTATTTATATGATATAAATGCTACTGTTCGAAGCTAATATCCCTTAGGCACCCATTCTGGTCCTGAGAGAGGCCTCAAACCGCCCACGCTGCCTGCACACTGTCGCTGTTCTGAGCGGACGGATTGAAGACGCGATCGCCGGCTCGAGGCAAAGCCACAGGATCCTCCTGAGAGAGCTTTCCGCTGGCAAGTAGATCGTCCTCGCGCTGCCTTGCGTATCGGCGGACGATGTACGCATAATCTGAAGCGGCCCTCGTCAGCGTCCACTGCTCAGGTCCTAAACACTGCAGCAGGAACTCACAAACGAGTGTCAGGATGGTGACCGTCAGGAGAGGGATGAAGATGGCCTTCATAGTCGCGAGTCGCCTGAAGCAACTGTCCGTGTCTCGGGTTGGCCGGAGGTCTGTAGCGTCCGGGTCGTCAACACGCAGGCCGTCGAGACAGGGGCCTATGAATCCATGGTCTCCGTCAGAGAACAGGAAGATGATGAGAAGAACGGTCGAAGTAATGGGCGCCAGGGGGAGGTACGAAATCTCCCGCGCGTATCTCTTCAAGGAGCTCGTCTTCCCGGCCAGCGAGACGGGCAGCCTTGATCAACGAAGAAATCAGTGGGCGCGGCACAGGATAGCGTCAGAAAGTGGTCACTGACCCGGCGAATGCGAACAGGGCGATGAGAGAGAACACGACGCCGGTGGAAACGAAGGCGTAAAATGGCACTCGAGACGATGGAAGGGCTGTGAGACGAGAGGGTGTGAATGTTTTCACAGTTGGGAAATAATGAGCGTACTTGCGAACTCGACCCAGCCGACCGCGGACACAGCGCCAGCTGCAAATCTTGAGCAAGTGTACACGAGCGCTGCCACAGCACGAACCCAGCATTGTGGTGATTACGGACAGACTAGCAACACCAGTGCGAACCTCGAACCGGCCGAGGATTAGGCGCGAGTCAGACTCGGGCATTTGGAGGAGTTAGAAAGGTGAGAAAGTCGAAGAGGATCAATAAGAGGACGACTGAGCCAGCCAGTCAGTCACAGCAGCGAAGGAAAGGGCCCAAAAGCGGGATGCCAGTAAGTTTCTGGGCCCATTCATGTATATGAAGGCACAGTCGGAGCCGTTCTCATCGCCCTCGACGCACATCAGGACGCCCACTCCTACCAACTTCGTGAATGCCCAATACGATGGAGCTATGTTTAGGAAAGAAGGGCTATCTTGTCATCAGCCATTGGTTGCGTCGCCGGGAACTGTACTTTTACCTCGGTGCTGTGCGCCACGATCATATTCCGGACAACGTCGAGGATCGAGACCGCCCGATCGCACGGTTCCCGCAGCAGCATCCAGTGCAGATTCTCCTCGAAAGGGAATAAGAAGGCAAAGACCCTGGTTGATGAGCCCAGAGGGCCGAGATGGGGCCACTACCGGTAACTGTGTCGAAAACCTCGACCGAGTCGGGTCGACGAGAAGTACCGAGATAAATGTCCCGCGCATGCCAGGGAGCAGACGTGGACTCACCGCGCACCCCAAACGAATGGTTTGCATAGGTCATGGGACGCAGCACGAGGTCGTAGCCTATATCTACACGCAAACGTCACGTGGAGTCATAGTCCTTGGCCGCCGCTTCAAGGACGGCGTCGATATTCGCCTGTGTGGAGGTGGACATGTTGCCCAGCCAGTTTTCCATGATGAAGGATCGTATGAGGGCCGGCCGAGCCTCCAGCGTGCGGTTGCAGGCGGCAGCGAGCCTGCGGCGAAGCACGGCGAGCAGCTTGTCGGGTTTGCAGTCTTCGTTCACAAGGCAGTCTTCTTCGAAGATGGCTGACGTCAAGACCGGACACGTCCAGCGGCGCAGCGGGTCGTCCGGGGCGTCCAGCGCGGCGCACAACGCAGACAGGTTGGCGCGGGTCATAGTGGTTTCGTATATGTGGAGCTCTGCGAGCTGGGCCAGCGAGGGAAGTATGTCGACGAATGGCTGGAACGACGCGCCGGAGACCGCAGAGAGATGTAGCGTGGTGAGCGCGGCGATGGGGGCCACGGCGCGGAGGAATTGGAGACGACAGTCTGCCGGCTCGTCGCCGAACAGATTCAGCTCGACGATGGAGGAGAGGTCCACCAGCGCGAGAAGCGGCTGCAAGTCGCGGTCCGCCGGCACATCATCCAGGGCCAACTCCTTGAGGCGAGGAAGCTTGATGTGTGTGTGAGACGACTGTCTCGAGGACAAGACCGGGTTGCGAAGACGGAGGCTCTCCAAGTTCGGCGAGGAGCGCAGCGCAGGCTCAAGGTCATCCGGCGTGTCATCCTCGTCCAGGTATGAGGACTGTCGCAGACTGAGGAGCCGGAGGGGAGGAAATATGGTACGCCCCACTGTGTAGCTACTCGGAGAGAGATAGAGCTCGAGGTCCCGCGCCCCGGGAAAAAGGTGGACATTCGCCGCGTTTTCCGATAGATACCGCGAGTCCTGGATGGAAATCGCGGCAGATTTAAGCCATGGCGTTTGGCGGACGGTCAAGAGCGAGAGGATGTCGTCGCCTAGGCTGAAGTTGGATATACTAAGCACGAGCTCCTTGCATCGAGGCATTTCCCAGGTCAGGCGCGTTGTAAGTGATTTGTGAAGCGCGCTCGCCGGCCCCATTCGTGTGATGCGAATGGTGAGAGGGATGGACCTCGCACGAGAGAGCAAGAGGTCGACGTATGCAAGCCAGTTAGCCTTCCGTTTGAGTGTGACTTTTGTAAGGATGACATCCAAATACGCCCAGATGCGGGCTTGTCCGATGCAGGCGCAACGCCACCTCCGGCAAACCGCAGCGAGACGAAATGGCTGCAACTGCCAATGCGGAGGGAAAATCGAATGAAAGTAGATTGGCGTGCGGATCTCCGCACACAACTCGAAAATGTAGCCCAGAATTTCGAGAGGCAGCTTTCGGATGGGGTGAAAGAATGCGCGCTGAACCCGGATGATATCGAGCTGCGCCTCATATTGGCGCCGTGTTTCGTCGGAAAATGCAGCAGCGTCGTTGGAAAGAGCCTTGTATCCGTCAAGCTGTTCTTCCATTGCGCGAACGCGCGCCTCTGCGGCACGGCGAGCTTCTTCGGCGCGCTCATGCTGGGTCCGAAGTGCCCCGAGGGCCCGCTCAGCCTCTTCGATGCGCGCAAGAAGAGCGGGAACCTCTTCTGGATCAGCATAACGGTTGAGATCGAGCGGCATGCCCGGATGGCGACGCGAACCAGTCCGGGTGTTGGGTGTCGGGGGAAGAGAAGAACGTGGAGTTTGAAAACGCGGTTGTTCCGCTGGGAAATGATGGTTACCTGATGATTCTAAGATAAAAACTTCAAATTGGGAATTGAGAGAGAGAATAACACTGGTTATTACCCCGTCCCTTAAAGCGAGCGATTCTCTCAGTGTAAGGAAGCAAACCAACGGCCCCGAGCTGTTGACAATTCGCGTTTCGCAGGCGTCCCCCGATGATCGAGCTTTTCCGGCCCCTCTGCGTCCCCCCAGCTCGCGTAGAGATAGTCCTGAGCGCGAAAATGTCAAACGGACAGCCGCGGTCCCAATTCGGGTCAAATGTAGCATCGTATTAGGATAACTGCCCACGTACAATAGCAATATGACAACAAAGAGCGTAGTACGGGCTCATCCCTGGATTCCATCGAGTTCCAAGCGCAGCCACGCTCTCAAAACATGGCCAAGATCAAACAAAGGCCGCGCGCAGTCCACGAAGAAAATCTCAAGAGTCAGCGTCCCAGTCAAAGCGCGCAACCACCCAAGGGGATCCAGAGCCACAGCATGTCGATGCAGTAAGTATGTCCCAAAGCAATACCAAGTCGTTTCGGCAGTGGAACTGCAGGAGAGAGAGAGAGAGAGAGAGGAACGCGGAGTTCGAGGACGCGCGGCCGTTGTGGCGCTTGCGATGGACAAGAGAGGCAAGCGGATTCAGTCGGGACGTTCGTTCAAAAAGACATGTTGAATTCATTCGATTGTTGACTGTCGTTCGTTCGTATACCAAAAAAAGAGCACACCGTATCATAAGGGACAAGCAGGCAGAGCGCAGAGCACGATGACGAGACGGGCGAGACTGGAGATATGTAGGAGATGGGGACTGTGGTGGGAGATGGTTGCAGAGTGGATATGGAGACGGGGCGCGACGAGAAGAGCCGATACGGGGGAGAAGAAATCCTTTTGATATGCAGCGCGAAAAAAAGGGAAGATAAAGAAAAGGTGCGCACTCAGACGCGCGTGGCGCCGGCGTGCTTCTTGACGGGGCTCTGCACGACCTGCTCCATGGACGTCGTCGCCGGCCGCTTGCGCCCGAGCTTGGCCGCCGGCGCCTTGACGGGCGCGTCGGGCACGACGATGCTCTCGAGCGCCATGCGGCCCAGCCCGAGCGAGCTGACGCCCGCGTCGACCGGCGCGCGGTTCTCCTGCTCCGCCGCGCCGCCGTAGATGAACTCGCTCGAGCTCTCCTGCAGGCCGGTGCCGTTGCCGCCCTGCAGGCTCGCGCCGGGCGGCGTGTTGCCGTTGCGCGCGCCGCCGAAGCCGCCGTTGTGCGCGCTGCCGCCATGGCCGCCTCCGGCGCCGCCCGTGGGCGTCGCCGAGCGCGGCGTCGCGCTGCCCGGCACGGCGAACGAGAGGTCGCCGTACGGGTCGAGCAGCCAGCGGTGGTTGAGTGCGTCGTGCATCGTCATGCGCCGCTGCGGGTCCGTGTCGAGCGTGCGGTGCAGCCAGTCTTGCGCTGCGCGACACGGGGTGAGCGGGGACGGAGAGGGAGAGAGGGAGGGACGCGTACCGTCTGCCGACTTCTCCTCAACCAGCTCCCAGTTGAGCACCCGCGTCGCCATGCGGGTGCGGATGTCTTGCTCGTCGGTCTCCTCGCCGAATGGCATGCTCATCGTCAGCCTGCAATGGCGGTCAGCGCGCGGGCAATGAGCGGCGGACGGAGGGCGTACATGGAGAACACCATGACGCCGACGCTCCATGTGTCGACAGCGGGCGTGTAGCCCGGGGTGGCACCGCCGAGCACGACCTCCGGCGCGAGGTACGCCGGCGTGCCGCATTGTGTCTGCAGGCAAGTCAGCAGCTGCGCGCGCGACAGTTCACGCGCTCGGACGCACGCGCAAGAGCGTCGCGCTGTCGATGATCTTCGCGAGCCCAAAGTCAGCGATCTTGGCGCGGCGCGGGACGTCGGCGGTGATGAGCACGTTCTCCGGCTTGAGGTCGCGGTGGACGATGGCGTGCTCGTGCAGGTAGTTCATCGCGACGCAGATGTCGCGCGTGAGGCTCTTCGCCTCCTGCTCGTCGAGCCCCGAGCCGCTCTTGAGCACGACGTCGAGCAGGTCGCCGCCGCTCACGTACTCCATCACGATGTAGATCGTCGTCGGGTCCGTGAACACGCCGATGCAGCGCACGATGTTCGGGTGGTTGAGCGAGCGCAGGATCTCGATCTCGCGAGCAAACATGCGCGCGTGCATCGACGTCGCGCCCAGCCGCCGCTGCTGGATCACCTTCACCGCGTACGTCTTGCCGTCGTGGACACCAATCGCCCTGCGAACCGACGCGAACGCGCCGCGGCCGAGTCTGAGATGAGATGAGTAAGCGCCAAAGAAATGGAAGAATTGTGGGGGAGTTGTGGAAAAGAAAATGGACTGCTGACGAAGCAGGAACGACCGACGAAGTCTGTGACAATTGAATTCACGCAGGAGGAGCCCGCCCGCCTGCGAGATCGGGCGCCCGCATCGAAAGCATCTCGCGGCTGGCTCAGAACACTGGCCGCGCGACTTAGGCCAGGGTGGTCACCGCGGCCGGAAGGCTGGATTGAAAGGGCGCACGACACAAGTGTCGCTGGGCCGCGCGACAAGACCAAGTCGCGGAGTGGCAGTCGGCGACTGCTTGCTCGCGCGAACAGCCGGGTCCACTGGAGCACAACATGTGCCCACCCTCCAGGTGCGCGAGGGACGATACAGAGAAAATGAAAGAGGGACACGCGACGGAGCAAGCAGACTGTGAACAGCGAGAGCTGCCCGCAACCCGCCGCGACACAGGCGCAGAATGCCAGCCACGCGTCTCAGGCCCACTGCGCCTGCGCTCCGCACTCCGCGGCGAGATACGGCCCCGAGGCGGTTGCTGTCCCAGTAAGAGGAATCGAGCAACGACGCGGGGCGAGATCCCGCAGGCGCTGGAAAGGAAAGTCCCCAGCATGCGCAGAAGAGCATACGACATAGGTGCTGCGCATGGCGCGGCAAAATGTGCGAGGCCCGCGGCCGGCCTGCTCACGACAAACGCGAGAACACTCGGGAGGGCGGCTGCCTGTCCGCGGGCCATCGAACGTGATGGCCTTCGCGTCTCGAGGTTAAGCGTGGGGGAAATGAGAGAGAGAAAAGTGCCGCAAAACGGACGGGCGCCGCACCAAAATCTGCCTTGAGGGATGGGGAAGGAATCGAGAAAGAGGAGGGGTGGGTATGGGCACATTCTGCCAACGACGGGACCGATGAAGAAAAAAAAATGCTCGAAAGCAGGCATGCGCCGCGCGGGGCATCAACCATCGCAGAGACAAAGCAACCATACACGGTGTTGCAGGCGCGCAGAATAGCAGTTGCGCGACTGGGAGCCGTGGGCCGCGGTCCGCGTCGACGGTTCCAGCCTCTCGCGTAACACGATGCGAACGCAATCACCGGCGGAAATGCTGCAGCGACAAGCAGGAGCGGGGGCATTTCTCGTGAACTGGAGGCCACGGGCGACAGGCAAAGGGGCCATGCCGCGCTCGGAGACCAGGTCCTGCGCAGTGCGGCGGGCGATCGGCCGCGCGCTGCGCGTTCGCTGGACAAGCGCATGCAGCGAGAGCAACGAGCAGCACTCCAACGACACGAACTGCCTCCCCGCGCACATGGTGGACGCGATGACCACCGGACAGAATGGATAATGAATGAGATCGGCCAGTCCGCGCTGCAGACGCGAACCGGCACGCGGGTCGCCACCCTCGCTTGCCGCACGAGCAGCTCGGCAGCTGGATCCTTTGGATCCTCTGGCTCGTCGCGGCTGTGATTCTGACGGACGACTTCCCGTCACAGGCGTCGCGCGCCGTCGCGCCTGCTCGCGACGCCCATCGCGGTCAGCTGGATCGCGGTCGGCCTGCTCGCACTCATTGGCATCCTCGCGTGGATGCATCACCAACACACGCGGGTCTGGTGTGGGAAATGCCGGGTACGGCCACCACAAGGGCGTCATGCCCAAGGAAAGGAAGAGGAAAGAGGAGGAAGAATTCTGAACGCTGAGGAATAGAACGCACTCTGAGCTGAGCTGGTACTGGTCATAGATGGACGAGGGCGGGTTCGGGTTGCCGAGGTGGCGGTATATGTATCCTGACAGGGGAGACGGGACGTCAGGGTGGCGGGATACTTCAGGAGCGGGACGACGCACGGTGGTCTTCAGAAGCGCTATCTCCGAGCTGGCCGAGGGTGACCTCGTTGCCCTGCTCGAGCAGGTGGCACTTGCCCTTGCCGATCTTGATACCGTTGATCTGTGCGCCCAGTCAGCCACCGTCGGCCAGCGCCCGGACGGACGAACGACGCACGAAGGTGCCGTTGGTGCTACAGTCCTCGATGACGACCTCGGACGGGTCGCCGCCCTGCTCCAGCCCGCGCCACGTGAGCGTGCAGTGCACGTTGCCTGCGCCAGAGGGGTCAGCAGCAGCGCCGGCGGCTGGGTCCGGCAGTGGCGGCACGCACTGATCTTGGGGCTCGAGAGCTGGAAGTCGCACGTCGCGTGGCGCCCAATCCTGTACGTCGACTGCGCCTGCCAGAAGTCGAGCCGGTGGAACGCCGGCGACGTCGGGATCAGGGTGCCCCAGAGGTGCGGGTTCGCCGCCTGCGCCTGCGACTGCTCGCCCGCGGTCTGCGAGGCGACCTGCGTCGCGACAATGCCTTCCATGTCTTCCTCGGCCATCACGTGAGCCCGGGTGGATAGGGGACGATTCGGGATGGGGGATGTGGGGGTGTGGTTGTGGACGCGCTCTAATAAGGAGGCGGGAACGGTTCGAGCTCCGCCGCCACCCGCTCAACCAACAACCACCCGGAGCCTCGACTTTCAATTCTCACGTCTTTTGTTTGCCGCTCCGGGAAAACTCGGGCACCACCCCCGTTCGAGGCGCATTAATGTTTGTTTTTGGGCCCGCGGAGGCATCGATAATCGCGATGTCTGCTAGGGTGTAAACGCAAGAAGCGTGCCGGCGCGCCCGGAAGAAGCTTCTTGTTCTCTTGTCCGGGTTTTTGACAAAACGCGCTCACAGTTATGTTTTCAATGCGCTGCATACATGCGACATGGGCTCTATGCCCACATCTCAGTCTATGCCATGGCCCTTTGTCCCTCACGCTGGGTTGTCATGAGCTTTCGTTCATTCTCAGATCGCTCTCTTGCATTGTCCTCCCCGGTCTGGACGCGCGCTGCTACAAAGTTGCTATGCTGCATACAGTTTAATTCCTGCTTTCGGTCTACTTATTACGACCGTCCATCGATTTCATCTAATACGCACTGCCAAGCCGCGTGCTTTCAGACCCTGCAGCCTTATCCTCCAGCCTGGATTCCCACGCCCCATCTGTACGTGGAATCCCGGGCTCCTCCTGCCTCTCTTCCGCTCCGCTCTCCTCGCAAAGGCGGGAACCAAGGCGGGAACCAGGGCGATCATCCTCCGAGGGTACGACGGCTACAATATCCCAGACGGCCGCTCCTCCCTTCCTTCCGCACTTTCCTCCTCTACGCCATGCCACCTCCCCGCGCACGCTCCCGTCCTCGGCCTTCTTGAGCAACTGGCGCTCGTTCTACGGTTCACGTCTCTGTATGAACGCGCGCCAGGCTCGTGGTTCGCGTCCCACACGGATCTACAGCGGCCTCGCGGATAGAGCCAGCATCTGCGACGCGGAGACCGGATCGGCTCGAGCATCGAGGCCTCCCCTCGCGTCTGCACGCTCTCGCCGTGCACTGCAGAGCCGCAGCTTTCTCGCGCGTCCGCTCAGCGCCCGCTGCTCATCCCTCAAGGACGCTGCGTCCCGCGTGGCCTGTTACGCGCGGTCTCTGTCCGTCGCTGCCATGTCTTCTCCTCTGTCCGAGAGACACGGTTCATTATCGACGATTCTGGAGAGCCATGCTCTTTTGCATCATCTCTCTCTATATTGCATTGTCCCTTCCGTTCTGGCCGCTCTCTACTACGAAGATTTCACGCATACAGGCTGGACACGCTCGTCGTCTCATCGCCAAGCCGCATGTACTGCAGGCAAATCTCCCACTGGCCGGCCGGACTTATGGGCGGGCCCGTCATCCCATACATCCAATTTCCTGCCCTGCGCTCGCTCAACTCCTGGTCCGTTGTATTCACAAATGAATTCTGTCACCGTGACATCCACCTTGCACACTCGCTTGTCGCCCTCTCCTTTCTCTCCTCGGCGTCGCGGCAACCCCCAACCCAGGAGATTTAAGCCACGTCCGTCTACCCCCGGGCTTGTCTCTCTCGACAAGGAGCAACCCATCCGTGCAGGCGGCGAGACTCGGAGCCCTGTGTGTCTGAGCAGGGGCCGCTGATCATTCCACTCCTCCCGTCAAAAAAAAATCCCTCGAGGGCGACCTCGAGTTTCCCCCACACGGACGACGCGCCTTCACTCGGCTCTCCGTCCGCATTCCCGAATCGCGCGGCTTTCTCGCAGCGCTTGTCATCTATTCCCTCCCGCGAATCCAGCGAGCGCGTCGGCCCTGGCAGCGATTCACACACTCGCGGGCTAGTGCGAGTCACCCGACTCTATTTTCGCATCTACCCTGGCCTCTCCATGTCCCACCTCCGTTCACAGGTGTTTCATTTGATTTCTCTCTTGCTCGGTAGGGCGGCACTCCCCCACGCCGGGGTCGGGTCTTCCATGCAGAGCTCCGGCCGTCCGCCTATATCATTGCGTCTTCCGCGCTCTTCTCGCAGTCCCGCGCCATCCGGTGCGTTCTGCACGCTGTCACCGAATTTGCACCATCTCCCACCCGCGACGTCCTCACTCTCGCCCCCGTAAGACTAAGAGGCGACTTCCCCAACCGCCTGACGGTCTTCCCGCCGCAGAACGGCCGACGCGTTCGGCTCAGAGTCGTCGAGAGCTAGCCCGAGAGGATCCGTTCTGCGGAATTCATTGCTTGATCGGTATAGGAGGCACCGTGATCGAGTCCAGGCGCAGAGACTTGCAACACGTTTCTTGGACTCTGACCATCTGCGGCCCCGACTCCATGGCGTTCTTCGCGACAATTCGCAGGCAGTCGTCGGTTTCGCTCCCTCACGGTGTCGACGTCCCCGCTCTGCGCGCCAGCACCTTCGCGCTGTATACGCCCTCCCAGGCGATATCTCGCTTCACCGCTCGCAGGGCCCTCGAGAGCAACAACGACGCCTCCGCTGCGCCATCCGCATTGTTCGGTCTCCTCACAGGCACCCTGGACAATGTCAACTACTTCGCCCGGGATGAAGGCGCCGCATGGCTCGCCGACATGGCGCGTGGGATCTGCTGCCCGCGCACCGTGGCTGACGGGCTCTTGGTGCACGATCCCGCGTCGGACTCCTGGCGCAAAGTCGGTCGCACCGAGCCGCTCGCCGCGGCGTCGTATCTCTACAACCAGCCCGCCGTGGGCCTGCAGACGCTGTACCAACGCACGGCGACCCTCTCGTCGTACAAGTTCGGCGGCGCCGAGCGGGTGCGCAGTCTCCTGGACGCGCGCGACGGCGTCTGCTGGATCTCGCGCGCGCACGTCCCGCTGAGCATCGCGCGCATCCTCCCGAAGAACATGCCGCGCGCGGACAGACAGCGCGTGCTCGCCGACTTCGGCCCGCCCGGTATTAACGCGTCGCTCGCTTCCGGCCGCGACGTACGGCTCCTGCTGTTCCTTACTGCCGGCCTCGAGCATTATTTCGAGCGGTTCTGGCTTGGGTTCCGGCGCACCGACACCCCGGTCAGTAGTCTCAATCTCTCTCTCTCTCTCTCCCACGATCACCGCGCTGACGGGCTCGCGCAGGATACGTACGTCTGCCACAGCTTCATCGACGGGGGCCCCCGCAGGCTAAACACCTTCGGCATCCCGGAAGGGCCGATGGTGGACCTCTGGCCACCCGTGCACGGCCTCCCGATCTCGCCGCCGAATCCCCACTCACAGGCGGACAACCTGCCAGTGCCGCCCGCCGCGCTGTTCGACTGGCACTACCTGCAGTGCGTCCTCAAGAAGTTCGCCCACGCCGACTACCGCGGCGTGCCGGGCATCTGCGCGCCGCCTGCCGAGGATTGGTTCGATACGTATGACTTTGATTACGACCCCGAGGAGGACTTTGACTGGCCTACGCGCCTGAATCGGGCGTATGCGACACTGGGCCGGGGTGTCGCTGGACGGGCGTGAGTTTGTCTATGAGACTGGGGGACGCGCGCGAGCTCGTGATCTGCCCGTATTTATGTTCAGGTACCCGTATGTCTACTGCATTCAGGGTTTTTCCTTCTCGTGTGATCCATGTGCGCTCGCTGCAATGCATACCGGGTGATCAAGTGGAAGTAGTTCTCGATACCCAATGCCGTGATTGACGAGTATAATCCAGTTCGTTACCCCAATCATAGACCTAGAGTGTTTAATCCCGTGAACATCGAGGTATTATGCGTCATCAGGAACCGAAAAAATGCAATTGCATGAGAACACCTGACCTGGGCGAAATGTTGGCTTAGAACCCCGCACAGATCTCTTCCTTCCTACACGTCCTTCGATGTCTGCAGACAGGACCCGCTCGCGCATGGCGTCGAAGCCGCGAAAACCAGGCATAGAGTTATCGTAATGGACCTGAGAAGTTGTTATCGACGCTATACATACCTCCGAGGTGGCAGACTCTGAGTCTGCGCCAGCCTGGCGGCGGGCCGGGGAGTTGGATTCTCGACCGGAGCTCCTGAGCGCAAGATCCGGGAAACTCCGAGGAGCTCCGGGAGTTCTGCGTCCTCCACTACGCTGATGTTTCAGTACGGCGATCTGGTGGTGCGATCGTCGGGATCGGGGAGCGAATGGGCTTGCTTGGACTGCCGAGCAGCCGGATATAGGGGGCTCTCACGACTTCGAACGCTCGTCTGCATGGCGTTCTTCGCAACAGCGCCGAGGCAGGTGTATCTCACCCTCCCGTACGACGTCCCTCGCCTGTCCTCTGGCCATTTCGCCCTGTACGCGCCGGCCCGCGCGCTGGGGCGCCGCGCAGCCATCCAGTCCGACACCGGCCGTCCCGGCGCGCACAGGAAGCTGTTTGGCCTGCTGACGGGCACTGTGCATGACGCGGCATACTACACGCGAAAGGAGGGCGCCGCATGGCTCGCCGACATGGCGCGGGGGATCTGCTGCCCGCGCGGCGAGGGCGGCTTCCTCTGGGCACACCACTCCTGTGACGAGTGGCGCCGCGTCGGGCACGACGAGCCGCTCACCGACACGTCGTACCTCTACCAGGCGCCGCCGCGGACGCGCGTCGGCCTGCAGACGATGTACCAGCGCACGGTCACCGCGTCGTCGCCCAAGTACGGCGGCGCGCAATCGCTCGTCCTCCGCCTCGTGGCGCGCGACGGCGAATGCTGGATGACCCAGGATACGCACAACGTGGCCGCCTCGCGCATCCTTCCGAAGAACATGCCGCTCGCCGACAAACAGCGCGTGCTCGACGACTTCTCCCTGCCCTGCGACTTGGTGGCAACTCCACTTACGTCCGCCAAGGACATCAGGCTCGCGTTCTTCCTCACCAGCAGCCTCGAACACTACTTCGAGCGGTTCTGGTTTGGGTTCCGGAGGACCGGTCAGGTGAGTGCGGCAGATCGAACGTTTTCGCGGGCCCGCGTGCTGAGACGTATGGGCAGGACGCATACGAATGCCACAGCTTCGTCGATGGCTCAGGGTATGCACTTACCACAGAGAATGAACTGCTCGCGTACCCGTTTGGCTTTTCCAAGCTTGTCCACGGCCTCCCCGTCTCGCCGCCGTATCCGCAGGCGGAGGACCTGCCGCCCGCTGCGCTGTTCCGCTGGCACTATCTACAATGTGTACTCAAGAAGTTCAGACATAGCGACTACCTCAGCGTGCCAAACATTAGCGTCCCTGCCGCCAACGACTATTACGACAATTGCGACTTTGGCTACGAGCGCGCGCGCGAGTTCGATTGGCGTACCCACCTGCGCCGCTTTCTTGCCAGAGACTGTGAGGATTCCTGATCTTCCATGTCTTATATATACGCGCAGTTGCAATTCTACCTGTGTCTAGGAGTTGGTCTCAGTTCTTGCCCTCTGTTCCAACTTGACCGTGGAATTACCGGCGGAACAACCGCGTTTTTGTAAGGAAACCGGATCCTTACGAGTGCAATCGCGAGCGCGGCTCGCTGGTTCTAACCTCAAGCGGCCTTCGGGCGGTCGGAAAACACGAGACTCGGCGCCTAGGGTCGCGGAGTCTACGCCTGGCAAGTCTTGGGGGCCGGCGACAGGCGGGAGAGATTGGGGCGGGCGTTGCTGATCAGGCAAAACCGGCATCACACAAGCGCAGGAGAGCGTGCGGGAACAAGAGTCGAATTCTGCTGAGACTGGCTACCTAAGCTTTTATACAGGATAGATGACTCGAAATGACTCGATGGGGAGAATGGAGAAGGTCTGAGAGCCTTTGAGAAAGGAGTGGAATGGTCTGGAAGTTTCCGGAATGAAATGAAGCGGTTTGCTTACATCACTCCCCCGTTAATTGAGGCAGCGTCCCAGCTGCGTAATATTACGCTCAGGGTCAGTCGCTCAAGTCAGAGGAGTTGTAGCCGTACTCGTAATCTTGGTCGTGGTCGTACTCGTAGTCATTATCGTGATCATTGCCTTGGTCGAGGCCGTCACTCTGAGAGGAGGCATCTTGACCCGTCAGGCAAGAGCTCGCGTCACTGTCGTACCCAGGGTGCAGATCCTCAGCTTCTATCTGCGGCATAGAATTCTCGACGTCCGATGAGTATGCTGACTTAGAACCACAATCTTGCCCTTCTCGTGCGGGTTCCAACAAATCGTCCTGGATTCCGGCATGATAATGAGAGCCGGTCGAATTGCCCGAGGCCGAGCTTGACGACGAATACTGAGTGGAGAATTCACTCGAGTTTGATTGTGAGTGGGAATCGTATTCATCGGAGGACGTGGATGGAATTGAGTAAGTGTCCTTGTCCAATATTGCATCCTCGGGGGACTCTGCAGACGAAGAGTCGGAATCGCTTTCATAAGCGGGCCAAGCACTGTAGGTAGCTCTACGGACGGAGGTCTGAGCGCCAGTGATGAGGGCGGGATTGAGGAGAGGACCAGAGTGCGACCCAGCCGCATTAGACGACGTTGAACGTGCGGGGATAGGCTGCGGCGCTGAACGTGTGGGGATAGCGTGCGGAAAAAGAGCCGCACTCTGTTGCAACGGGGCAGCTAATCCCGGGGTATACGAGACAGCGGGGGGAGGCCCAGTCATAGAAACGCTAGCACTCCCCGCAACAGGAGCCGATCGTCCGCGATCGCGCTGGGCACGGCGACTGCGAAGTGCGGAGGTGACTGTGGTGAGCTCAGCACGTAGCAGTGAACGGCGAGCTTTGATCTCACGGCGAATCGCCTTAAGATCTGTGGTCGGGAGATGATGAACAGGGCCGGTTGACGATGCTGACGACAGTCCGTACAAGCCAGCGGACGGGCCAACAGCACCGGCGGGAAGCTGGCCCGGGTGTAGCGTAACAGGGAGCATTAATGCTTTGTTCTGCCCCACACCAGAAGGTGCACTCGCTGGTGGCACCGGGGGAAACTCGAAAAGTCGACCGGGTACTGAGGAGGGGTCGAGGGCAGCGGCAACAGCGGCTGCAGAGCTTGGCGCGCGCGGAAACAGCGTCGCGGGCGCTTGACTCCGAGAAAGCTCGGGTCCTGGCTCCGGCATGCGAATGCGGCCTGCTGCAGAGGGCGGCACGATGCGGGAGCAATAGCACGACGTACTGCAGTGACGTGTGCTGGCAGAGGAAGGCGGGCTCAAGGCCGATTCGTCCACCAAGTGTAAGGAAACCGGATCCTTACGAGTGCAATCGCGAGCGCGGCTCGCTGGTTCTAACCTCAAGCGGCCTTCGGGCGGTCGGAAAACACGAGACTCGGCGCCTAGGGTCGCGGAGTCTACGCCTGGCAAGTCTTGGGGCCGGCGACAGGCGGGAGAGATTGGGGCGGGCGTTGCTGATCAGGCAAAACCGGCATCACACAAGCGCAGGAGAGCGTGCGGGAACAAGAGTCGAATTCTGCTGAGACTGGCTACCTAAGCTTTTATACAGGATAGATGACTCGAAATGACTCGATGGGGAGAATGGAGAAGGTCTGAGAGCCTTTGAGAAAGGAGTGGAATGGTCTGGAAGTTTCCGGAATGAAATGAAGCGGTTTGCTTACAGTTTTCAAACTCCACCTCCCTCTCTCACTCCGACACCCAACACCCCGGTTAGCGTCGCCATCCGGGCATGTCGCGCGATCACATCACAACTGCTATTCGGACCCCCAAAAGCTTCCTGCTCCGCTTGTGCGCATTGACGAGGCTGCGCGGGCTCTCGGGGCACCACGGACCGGTATGAGCGCGCGGAAGAAGCTTGCCGTGCCGCACAGGCGCGCTTTCGCGTGATGGAAGAGCAGCTTGATGGATAAAATTTATAAAAGGCCCTTTCGAACGACACTGCTGCCTTTTTGGACGAAAACCGGCGCCAATATGAGGCGCAGTTCCTCTTTCACGCGGCCGGATGTCGTCCCCGTCTACCGTCGCCATTGATCATGAGACACGCTGGCCAATTCTTCGTCCCAATTGCGATGATGTGGGCTTGGGCCTCCATCCTGTTCTTGTCATCACTCATCTCATTGCCCGAACAGAGAGTTTCATCGCGAGCCGTTTTCCAGGCGCGGCGCACTGCCCCAACCGTATCTTCTGCTCGGACAGCAGAGCAGCATTTCTATCGCACTTGCAGCATGAATACTGTACCAGTCTGCCCTAGGTTCTCTGCCAGCTAGCTCTGCCATGGCATTCGCATCCAGATTCGGCATCCCAGCATCACATCCATCGCCCTGGGTTGCCATACCTCATAACTCGGATGTCTGGCATGCTGGTCATTTCCCTGCTCAGTTTCCGCGATGAGAGGTCTCCAGCAGCCACCAGCCAGGGGATGCAGGTCCAGCTGAACGCAGAGACTCGGAAGATCCGCGTTCTGCGGACTGGCGCGCGATCATCAGCGGATGCACCCGTGATCGGGTTAACGCACATACTTTACATGTTGTAGGCACACAACCCAGAAACTCGGCTACCACTTACTGCTTCGACACATGGCATTCTTGCCCACTCTCCGGAGGCAAACCATCTCGCTCTCTTATGACGTTCCTGCCCGGCCCATCGGCTCGTTCGGCCTCTACGCGCCCTCCCATGCGATCCAGCGCCAACTATATCCCGCCGCAGTGCAGTCCCGCAAAGATGGTGCGCAACGGCCGCCAACAAGCCGCCCTGTCGCTTCGCACAGGAAATTGCTGGGCCTCCTGGAGGGCTCGGTGCACGAGGCCGAACACTACGCGCGACAGGAAGGCGCCGGCTGGCTCGCCGACATGGCGCGGGGGATTTGCTGCCCACAGGGCGAGGGCGGTTTCCTCTGGGTTCACGAGCACTCCAGTGACGAGTGGCGCCGAGTGAGGATCAACGAGCCGCTCAACGACAAGTCGTACCTCTACCAGCCGCCCCCGAGGATGCGCGTCGGCCTCCAGACCATGTACCAGCGCACGGTCACCGCCGCCTCGTATGTGCACGGCGGCCCCGAATCACTTGTCCATAGTCTCGAAGCCCGAGACGGGTGCTGCTGGATCACCCGCGCTCTGGCTCCCCTGGACGCGTCGCGCATCCTCCCGAAGAACATGTCGCTCGCCGACCAACAGCGCGTCCTCGACGAATTCTCCCTGCGCAGTGATGCTTTGGCGGCGCCTCTTACGTCTCTCGAAGACATCAGGCTGACACTCTTCCTCACGCACAGCCTCGAACACTACTTCGAGCGGTTCTGGCTTGGGTTCCGGAGGACCAGCGCGGTGAGTGCGGCAGTACCCTCCCAGCGGGCTCGCGTTCTGAGGCGTTTCAGCAGGGCGCATACGAATGCCACAGTTTCGTCGACGCGGCCGGTTATGCGTTGAAGGCATGCGGCAATCTGGACGAATTTCCGTTCGGTACCTCCCCCCTGGTCCACGGCATTCCCGTCGCGCCGCCAAATCCTCAGGCGGACTACCTGCCGCCCGCTGCGCTATTCAGCTGGCACTATCTACAATGTGTGATCAAGAAGTTCGGGCACGACGATTACCTCGGCGTGCCCAACATCTGCGTCCCTGCCGCCGCCGACGAGTTCGATCATCGCGACATTGGATACGAGCGTGAGGCCGAGTTTGATTGGTACACCCATCTGCACCGCCTTCTTTGCAAGAGATCTCAGACATTCTGATCTGCGTGCTCCTGGCCTTGAGTTTCTCCCCCAATCGGATCCGTCTTCACCAGTTAGTCCTAAAGTTATTTCTCTCTTACTAACTACCTCCTAAAAAATTCTACAATGCTATTACCTAGGAGTACTTACCTATGATACACGAGTCGTATATACACTCACTCGCTTGTTGCTCGGCATACTGTGAGGCCCTGAATTATTACCGCGTCACAAGTCACAATGTGCTCGCGGTAAGGTAATAAACCCCCGTTTGTCACTGGTCACGACTCTGTCGCGGTAAAGCATGTCACGGCGAAATGCTGGCACCAGGGTGCGATATGTGAAATTTTTCTGCGCTGCGCGGCTCTGTGTCGGCAGAAACAGTCGAAACAAGTCGCCTAGCCACCACCAACATCCTCTGACTTGCCTGAAGTCAGGCCTCATAGGTCTTCCTGCGAGATCTCACCCCAAACCAGTACATGCCCGGTTTGCGTCACGGGTCACAAGCTGGTGTCGGTAATGTCTCCACGCTGTCACGCTTCGCATGCGCCGGTAATAATTCGGGTCCTCACAGTAATTTGCTCCGTCGAACTGGAAAAATCATTCATTTAGCGGATTCTCACATTGCCGATCTCATCTTAATCCCCACTGTGGGATTGACAGCCTGGAGATCATCGGGTAACCGTCATTTTCGCACCGGGACAACCGCGTGTTCAAACTCCGCATCCTTCTCTTCCCCTCGGTCCGCGGCCGCCCGCCATCCGCGCAGACTGGCGATTCATGGGGCGCGACTCGAAGCTTGAGTTTGACTCCAGTGAGACTGCCGCTCTGCACGCGCGCCTAGATGCGGCCCATGCGGCTCTCGAGTCGGTTCAGGCACTGCACCAGAGAGCCAAGGATAACCTCCGCGACACAGAAGCGCGCCTCCGCAAGGCCGACGAGAATAAAGAACGCTGGGCGGCTTGCTTGGGCGACTCTGAATACGTTGTCACAGAGGCACGGCGACTATGCGGGGAGGCACAGCAGGCCGTTGTCCGCCTCCAGCAAGCCTTTACGCACCCCGTCCGCAAGCTGCCGCCCGAGATCCTGGCAGAAAGCTTCGAGCAGTGCATCTGCGGAGACCCCTACTTCTGGGACTCTCTCGCCAAGTGCTGGGCGCCGTACCACCCGCAGCAGGCGTTTTTCTTCGCCGCAGTCTGCCGAAGATGGCGCTGGGCATGCATCGGACACGCGCGCATCTGGGCGTTTCTGACAATCGACCTGCATAGCATCTCTCTGGGAACGGAGGGCGCGTGGCACACCTACTTGGACACCGTATTCTCCCGATCGCGGTCCGCTCCGCTCTCGGTCTGGGTGCTGCGCAGCGGGAAGAGTCAGGCGCGCTTTCGGCCGTTCGTACAGCGAATTCTGGGCGCCATGCCTCGGTGCGAAGACATCACGCTCATGATCAGCAACCTCCGCGCGAACGACAGCATTCTGGCTCTCCTGACAACGGAGGATACACCGAAGCTCCAATACGTGTCCATCTCGCTGCTGAGGGCCTATTCCTCCCGGCCCTTCCGCGGCATGCGCCTTTTCCCGGGCGTGCGCGAGCTTCGCCGACTGAAGTTCGATGGAGATATTTCGGACATGGGGCCGCTCCTGTTTCCCGCCCTCCTGTCGGCGGCGTTGGAGCGGCTCGTTTGCTCGAACGAAAGGGACGACCTCGCCGCGCTTTTGGATGCCTCTCCGTCGCTGGAAACCCTCTACCTTCTCTCTCCCAAAGTAGCGTATGACCACATCGCCTCCGACCAGCTCGCGGCGCCATATCTCAGGACGCTCACCGTGGACATCCGGGCGAAGTACGACCCGGAGGAGAGCCTTGTGAAGCTCGCCTTCCGGATACATTTTCCCGCTCTCACCGAGTTGGTTCTCCTCGGAGACGAACCTCTGTCACGGCGGGGGATTCTGCTGCTCCGCGCTCTCTCTCAGACCGTGGCGCTTACGACATTGCGCCTGTCTTCCCTGTCTGAGCAGGCGTTACTCCTGCTGGAAGACACCTTTCCCTCGCTGACTGCACTCGCGGAACTCTCCATCTCGGAGACCCGCTTTACGGAGATCGGTTGGACCGTCATTTGCGCAGCGCTGTGCGACATGCACGGCATTGCAACACGGTGGCCGTGTCCGGCGTTGGCCAGACTCTCACTCGCTGGCGACTGCTCCATCTCGGAGGACTGCAAGCTCGACATCCTTCTCGCTGCTCTTCGGCGACGGCTCTCGGCTGCCGGTGGACGATCGCTGGGGCAGCCTTCCTCGCTGCAGCGCTTAGTCGTGGGCCCGTGGGAGAGCGGTGATAGCAGTGCCCTGCAAGCGGAATTGGACGGGGCAATTGCGACTGCGACTAAGGACTACAACGCTAGATTAGCCAGCGTGGTGACACATATCTAATGTGCGGCTCTTCACAGCGTGTCACATGCAACAAGTTACCACGTTGGATTTCTGACACCTCAGGACGCATGGGATATATCGCAGCCCTTGGCGGTGCCCAAATTCCACAAAATCTGACCCTGTCCAGCTTCCCATCAATCTGGACCTACGATCGGGAGGACTTGTTCATAATCTACTACTATGAATCAAATAAAATATGTAAGACCTCAGGGCGTATTCTATGTTGCGGTTATAGTGCGTCATAGACTGAGATCGCGTGGAGTAGACCTACACTTTGTTAAATTCGGAAGACAACACGTGTTCCAACTCCGACCCGGAAGCTTCCCCTCTTTGTACCATCGTCGTCATGGCGCGAAACCCGAATCGCTACGCAGAGGGTCTCGAAGCTACGCTACTCCGTACCCGGCTTGAAGATCAGCAACTCGCGCTCGACGTCCTCGCTGGGAAATACCTGCGTGCTCAGCAAGGACATGCAGAAACGCACTCACGCTTCCGACAAATCGAGGAGCAGTACCTGCTCTACAAGAGTCTGCTCCGAGACTCGGAAACATATGTCTCGCAGTCGAAGCTTGAATATGACTCTCAGACGGCTGCGGTAGCCGCGACCCGGGCATTTTTCCATCCCGTCCGCAAGGCGCCGCTTGACGTACTGGGCCTCATCTTCGAGCTCTGCTCCGACGATTTCTCCCTTGAAAGGCCTCTCAGCCTTGATGCCGGAGACATTGCCGCTCGACAAATCCAGCCTTTCCGACTCGCTGCCGTCTGCCGCCGGTGGCGGGAGGCCTCATTGGCGTCCCCTCGCGCCTGGAGCCACGTGGAGATATCCTTCGATGGTATGACTGGATCGAAAATCCAATACTGGACCGCCTTCCTCGATGTCATGCTATCCCGTGCACGCTCAGCGCCCCTTGACCTCTGCCTAGTCCGGGTAGGAGAGTCTCAACACCACCACTCGAAAGTCGTGCGCCGCCTCGTAACCGCCATGCCCCAAGTTGCCCGGGCGCAGCTGATGTTGTGCCAGCTGATAGAGGCCGACTCAGTCCTTCCCATCCTTACAGCCAAAACGGCGAGACTACACCTGGCTTACATCGACCTGGCGCGCGCCGAGCACAGTGATGTTCTCGAAACTATCCGCCCATTTCCGCATACTCCAATGCTAAAGTCTCTTCACGCGGATAACGTCTTCCAAACCTGCACCGGCGGCGCTGCGTTTCCCGTGCTGGAACGCGCCTGCTACCGATATCTCGATTGTTCAGACGACTGCGACGTGCTCAGCTACTTGCTTAGAGCTGCGCCCGATCTGCGGGAGCTCCGGCTGGACTGGCCCAACGTGACCTATCAGCCCTCGAACAAGGGGAAGCTGGCACTCCCCAAAGTCACCGCCCTGACACTCGAGATCGCGAACGCGTGTCCAGTCCACCAGATCCTGCATCGCGTCGATTTCTCCGGGCTGACTTCGGTATCGCTGTGCGGTGACCCGCCATCCACCGAGTGTCGACTGCAGTTCCTTCGGGCGTTACCACGAAGGGCGCAAATCAACAAGCTCATCTTCACGGATATCGGCGGATCAGCATTTCGCCTACTGCTGAACGAACTGCCGTCTCTCGAGAGCGTTATGGCCTTGTACTTCGAATGCAGCGCATTCACAAAGGACAACCTTGTTGCGCTTCACGCTCTGCTCTGTCCGTCGACACCGGCAGCGAGCTGGCCGTGCAAACGCTTGCGGAGCATTTGCTTCAAAACTACGTGTACCTTTACGGAGGACTGCGACGTGTCTGTCTTCCTGGCCATAGTCAGTACACGAGGGGCCGTAAATGAAGGCGCGGACGTGGAGTCGCCCGACGCGATAGAGCGGTTCTGCGTTCATAACTGGGAGACTCCCACCCGAGGACCCATCCAAAGTCGTATTGACCACGCGATCCGGGCCGCCGCTGGAGCCTCTGCTGTATGATAACATCATCGTCAACTCTCTCTCATTTGGCACATACTGCCTAACATAGCCAGGTCGGTTCTAACAGGGGCAGGATGATTGTCAGTCGAATAGGCACATGCAAATCCACATGAAGCGCGATGAGATCCTCTACTCAAACTGATTACAATATTCAGAGATACAAAAGGATGCAAAAAGGAGCAAAAAAGATGTGTCCACGAGCGTATTAGCGCGGGTTTGCAGCAGAGCGATTGGAGTTTAGTGGTGGCCCTCGATCTCGTTCAGGAACGTCAGCCACGCCTTTTTGTCCAGCACGCCCTCATCTGCGTGTCGTCAGGAAGCGCAGCATCGGATCAGAGCCTGCAGCTTGTCGACAAAGTACTTGACGGTATTGGCCTCATCCAGACGGATAGGGGCCAAATGGCGGTCCGTCTGCGACCGCGGGTCAGCAGCGCGGGTCGACTAGGATGGACCGGCGACGCACAACGTCTGCCACGCTCAGCGCGCCCAGGAGATACTGGTGCTTCGCGAAGAGGTACGGGAGCTGATTGAGTCTGCGGTTTGACGTAGGCAGTAGCGCATTCGAAGAACGTACTGGATGACGAGGTCGTAGATGCCCTTCGGCTCGAGCACGTCCGCCACCGCCTTGGCAACCGTGCGACTCGCCGGAGTGGCATTCCGAGAATAGATTGTACATGAGCTCCGTGACGCCCAGCGCCTGAACGGGTTCAGGAAGCTGAACACCACGTGTTCAAACCCCGCCGCACCGGCCTAGGCCCCCGGAAAGCTCTATAAAAGGTCAGATCCCCACCTCGTCGTTCTGGCGGACGTTTATAAGGGCATATTCAGCACGTTTTGGCGGCATTTTAGACCTAGGATCGGGATTTTCCGGCGCGCTTCGCGCGATGTAACCTTCCTAAAATGGAAATACAACTAGAAAAAGGGAACGTTTGTCGCTCTCGTGCTCCGATAAGAGGTTTCTGAGGTAATCCTGTTCTTCAAAACCGTCTCGCGAGGCTGCCATGGGCCAAAGAACAGTGTCGGCGGTACACGGGATTGCATAATGGCTCCGGGCCACGACCTGGGCGGCCCATTTTGGCGGAAAGTTAGACCCAAGGTCGACTCTCAACCTGGCCAGTTTGGCGGGAATTTGGACCCAACTTTCGGTCGCTCAGGCGGACATTTTGGCGGGAGGTTAGACCCGACCTCTATCGGAGCTTTCCGGGGGCCTACCGGCCTTCACGCGTTCACGCGCAGCCGCCATGTCCCGTGATCCAAATCGCTACGCAGAAGGGCTCGATGCCGCCGCGCTCCGCGCACGACTGGACGATCAACAGCTTGCGCTCGACGTTCTCGCCGGAAAATACCAACGTGCCGAGCACGCTCATTCGCAGACCTATTCGTTCTTCAAAAGAATCGAGGAGCAGTATCTGCTCTACCAAGGTCTCCTCCAGGACGCGGCTGCATACGTCTCGCAGTCTAAGCTCGAGTATGATGCTCAGCTAGCATCGATAACAGCTACTCGCGCGTTTTTCCACCCCGTTCGGAAGGCGCCACTGGACGTCCTCGGACACATCTTCGAGCTCTGTTTAACCGACCTTCCCTACGAGGACCCACTGCTGGATGCTCGCGCGGGCCCCAGTCTTACCCGACAGCAACAGCCTTTCCGGTTGGCTGCCGTCTGTCGCCGATGGAGAGAGGCCAGCCTGGCCCATCCCCGCGCGTGGGGCCTTCTCGAGCTGGCATTCGACGCGGTGACAGAGGAAAACATCAGTCGCTGGATAGGCTTCGCCAACACCGTGCTGTCACGCGCACGCTCAGCACCGATCGACCTTTGCCTTACTCGTTCGCACGAGTCGCTTCGTTGTCATGCCCGGCTAGTCCGCACACTTGTCCCTGCCATGTCCAGATGTGCTCGGGCGTATTTAACCCTAGACAACCTTTCTTCCGGCGACGCGCTCCTTCCTATCCTGACCAGCAAAACACCGAAACTTCGCCAGGCTTACGTTGTCTTTGGCGTCAGGGGGGACAGCAATGTTCTCTCAGTCGTCCAACCCTTCCCACATGCGCCGATGCTCCAGTACCTCCATGCGGATGAAGTTTATCACAGGTCTCCTGTTGATGTATCCTTCCCTCGTCTCAGATCGGCACGAATCGCGAACATCGACTGCACGAGCGATTCGGATGTTCTCGGATGCCTTCTCCAAGCTATGCCGGTATTGGAGGAGCTCAGGATCCTCTGGCCTGAGGTGATGATGATGAATCTGTATATATAGCTGCAGCGGGCTACAGATAGTAGAGCCCAGACACTCTGGCCTGAGGTCGAGCTCGCAGGATTCAACGGTCTGCCCTTGGAATTACCTCGGTGCCTCCGCTCGCTTTACCTTCACGTAACCGACGACTGCCCGGTCGAACAGCTTCTGCTCCGCTTCGACTTCTCTGCAGTGACAACGCTTACGCTTTTCGGAGACCCGCCGTCGACCGAACGTCGACTGCAATTCCTGAGCGGATTGCCGAAGCTGGATCATATCGTTGCACTCAATATTTCGGACGTCGGCGGGCTATTATTTCGGCTCCTGCTTGACAGGCTGAACTCGCTTTCGAACCTGGAGAGCTGATCCATCGACTGCAGTGACATCACCTGCGGCAACATCGTCGAGCTGGTCGCGTTTCTATGCCCCCAGTCGCCACCGGCGGATTGGCCTTGCAGAAAGTTGGAGGGCATCCGATTCCAGACGTCCTGCGATTTCGCGGAAGATTGCAACATGGCCGCCTTCCTGGACATAATCAACCTACGAGCGTCTGCACATGCGGAGGCGGACGTCAACACACCTTGCAAGCTGAACTGGCTACGGTTTGCTAATAGCGAGACTGCCAACCGAGGCTCGATTCAGGAGCGCGTAGACCACGCAATCGAAGCAGCGTCTTAGAAATTACAGCTCGCGGTGTAGATAAAAAGGAGTCGTCCTCGTAGTACCTTCCCAGCTTGTAAGCACATATTCGAAGTGGACCGCCCAGGGTTGAAGGTGAATCTAATTTTTGACTCGCCATATTGCCTCTGCAACAGATCCTCGGGTGGACCTTTACGCCGATTGACGCGTTCAATTGGTCGCGGACACCAGGAACAACCCAGGTCGGCGCAGGGCAGCAGCAAGTGTGATCACAATATAAGCTTCCTAAACAGCGTTAAGATCTCACACTTTATATTTTGATCTCAATGCCTAAGTGTCTTGCCTTAACTCGTTCGATATTTTCTGCCAGGACCGGAATCGACAGGACCGGCAAGGGCCGGTGCCTTTCCCATGCCCGTCGTACTCAATGCCGACGTCTTTGGCATTATCGCCTCCTTTCTTGAGGCTCCAGAGCTTATTCAGCTCAGCCTAGCGTCTCGTGCCATGCGCGAACTGGCATATCCATCCTTGTACTCGGCCATCCATGTCGACACGCTGCCTAGGCTAGTCGGCGTCGTCAGCACTATTCGAACGATGCCGCGCCTGGCTCTGCACGTGCGCTCTCTGACTGAAGCAGTTTCTTCATGTCGCCCGTTCTATGCCGGTGTCAGCCCATCTCAGTGGCCAGAGTATATGATCACCGTCATCGAGCTGCTCAAGAACCTACGATTCCTCACCCGACTCGCGCTGTCTGTGCCTGCAGACTTTTGCGGAGACGCATCCGCGCAGGTGTTCCGCCCAGCATTGTTATCGGCGCTCTCTGGACTCTCACACTTGACTCATTTGGCTGTCATGGATGTGGACTTCACAGCACTCGACCTGCTCGATGCATGCTCGCCGTTACGCGTGTTGCACCTTTCCCCAAGCCACACTGAATGGATTGGACTGCCAGGCACCGTCCCAGAGAGGCGGGATTGGATCGCGAAGATGTTCTCCGCGCTCGAGGGACGCCACGCGCGCACGCTTGTCGAGCTCAACATCCCATACGCGTCGGTCATCCAGAAGCCGGAGTTTGCGCATATTCGCATGCCAAACCTGACGACCCTCGTCATTCCCGAGGGCGTCACGTTGTATCCCGGCGTCGCCGCGGCGTTCCCGAACCTGCGGCATCTGCGCATAGGCGTCGGCCCACACTACTTGACGGAAATCGACAAAATTTGGCCGACGCTCGAGCATCTCGAACTCGAATCGTGCGAGGCGAGCATCCTCAGTCAGGGGCACCGCATTAGGAGCCTGTCTATCCGTCTGGAGCGCGATGACTTTCGAAAACACGTACCGTCGCTCGCCTCGCCGCATGTCGAGAGCCTGAAGCTGAGGTGGGACATCGCCCCGCCGCGGATGCGCGATATCGGCGACTTCTTCCCCAACGTCAAGTATGTGGACCTACCGATGACTTTCAACGATCTTCTCGCTGTAAGTCCTCCATATCGTGACCCTGCCTATTGTCCTGCTCATGCAATGTCGAAGATGTGGGACCCTGTGAAGCACAAATGTCCGAATCCGGACTCGCATGTCGAAATGTACGACTTCTCGGTCAAGATGATGCCGCCACCCGTCGTCGACTGGGTTCCCGACCCGCCTCTAGAGTTCTTCGATAGGGCAGCAAATCCCGAGCTACAGGCCATCGTCATCAGCTGGGTAGACGCGGACTTCAGACCTCGGACCCACGTCTGCATGCGGGATCCGTCGTCAGGCGGATTTAAGAACGCCGCAGCGAGGGACGCAGCCCTGCTCGCAGCCAAGTACCGGTACTCGTGTGAGTGGCCGCGATGGCCGACGTCCGCATTCTGACCGATTCCGACCGGGCTTCATGAGCTTTGAGGTTGCATTGTACCAGTCTGTGTTTTCCTAATAGCCTATGTTCGTTTTATGACTCGTTGATCGGGAGCAGGTGCGATCATCTGAAACAGTCTTTCGCCAGGTCAGTGTCTTCTGCAATCTACGCGATGTTATCTCATTGAGGTCGTGGATTCTCCCTGCTCTCCCACATTTCCATGTTGTGGTGGATTATTAGCCTAGGACAACGCCCGCGTGTTTCGGATCAGCACAAGTTGTTTGTCCTCAAAGCTGTGCTGTGCCGCGCTACCCGCGCTTTTTCTGAATCCATTCCCGAGCTGACCGCCACAGCCGATCCCGGATTCCCACCTTCGCGGACGCTCATGCGACTTCGGCGCCTCTGCACGGCAATAGGGCTATGCAGGGACACCGTCTTCTGCCATTTTCCTTCGAGCATGACATCGGGCCGCCGAAGACGGGCTGCGGTGCCGGATTGAGCCGCGTCGCTTTGGCAAGCTCTTCCATCGACTCTGCCGTTTGATGCGCCGCGCGGGATGCGGAGTCTCCTCGCCGTCGCCGCCGTCGCCGCTCTCGTAGCTCACAATGTTCCCGGAGCGAGCGGCCAGGATGTGCGCCGTGCATTCGCCGATTGCTTCCCGCTTACTGAGCCATTCTGCTTTAACTGCTAGACGACGGCCGTGTGCGATAAATCGTTCGACTGGGTCTGTCTCCAACGCGAGCGCGTACCCGAGCTTAAACTGACGCCGTTCCAGGCGAACAACACCGCGGGAGACTCGCCCTGCGCTGTGGGCTCGGCGTTGCTGGCAGTGTGCAGTGACACCCATAGTGCGTCTACGTCTACCGCTGCCGGCCCCTCAAGCGCCGCTTGCTCACCATCACACAGCCTGGGTCGTCCCCAAGCTCGCGCCCAAAAATACATATCGGGGACCAAACGCGACGGAGGCCAATCGGTGCCAGTGTAGTACTGTCACCTACTCGCTCCTTGTACGTCGCGCACCGCATAACCCCTCCCCAATTATCCTTTCGCCGTTCGCTGTCACCGTGGGGGCCCATCCCTGCGCGTGCTGGAGCATTTTCCGGCTGCAGCTGTGCAACCCGAACAGTGACTAGTGTTGCATGGGCAGTTCCATGGGCGCCGTTGCTGCGGACGGCGGCACGGCAGCTTGTCAGAGACAACACCCTCCTTTCCATCGTCATTATTCCTCCTTCCTTCCTTCCTCCACTTGTTGCCATACACCCCTGTCGCGTGCTGATTATCTTTAATCACCTATTGCTCCCGCAGGCTGCCTGCTCGCTGTGCCAGAAGTCGAACCCCATCTCATTCACGAAGTGGTCCGAGGAATGCAAGGAGAACGACATCACCATCTCAGAGTAAGCACAGAGTGGGGCTCTGCTGCTTCCCTGGTGTATGAGCTCAACGCGCTGACGCTAACGTCGGATTGTGCAGCTTTCCCTTCACCAATTCATCCAAGGAAATTCCCCTATGGGCCCGCGGCCCGCTCAGCTCAAGCAAGCAATTCGATCTCAAAGGGGCCAAGCGCATCGCCGGCGTCGGCGGGTCCGATAGCTGGCCCGTGCGCGACATCGTGCTCATCTCGTTCGGCATCGCCGCAGCATTCTTCCTGATTTTCTTGGCCATCTATTTCTACATACGCCGGCATCGGGTCCTGCAGTGGATAGGCAAGCGGCGCTCGAAGGGCAAGTACGCGCCCATCGAGAAGCATGGTCGTGTGCGCTCCGCAGCGCCAGGGGTCTACGCGATTGACCTCGACGCTCGACGCACGCCGGAGTCGAGCGAGGTGCAATACTTCCACAACCAGTCGTCGTCGTACAACAGCAACACACAGCGGTCGTACAACACGAATACGGCTAAGTCTTACAACAGCAACCAGGGCGGCACGTACGACGACCCCTTCGGCCAGCGATTTCAGCCACAGCATCATCGAAATGTGTCCAACTCGAACGACAATGGCAATGCCGCACCGTTCAGCGATACGAAGCCGTATGCCGGCGCTAGCTCTTCGTCGCTATCTACGACAGCCAGTAGTCAGCGACCCGGCGTACAGTACAGCGACAACCTGCTCAAACATCCCGAGGCACGCAGCACTGTCAACGTGCTCCCTGCGCGGGCCACGCCGCCTCCAGGCGCTGCGCCATCGACCCCTCCTGTTCGACCGCGCCGCGATGACACGACAGTCTACAACTTCAGCTCGCTCGCCAGTCCGCTGTCGCCACCAGACGCACCATACCGCCAACAGCTGCCCATCAGCCCTCCGGCGAACCAGACGGAGTTCGGGCACCATCCCGCGCACGAGCGCAACGCGAGCTCGAGCTCGCTGAACCTCGCGCGGCCGGTACACCTGCAGCACACCAAGACGCCGAGCGGCAGCAGCATGCGCGGGTACGAGCCGGGGCCGAGCGCGCCGCTGTTCAGCCGCACGAAGCAGGTCGCGAACCGGCGGAAGGACACAGCGTTCGACATCGACGGGCGCAGCGAGAGCGGCTCGAGCAGCTACAGCATCGTCTCGCCGCCGACGCCGACGGGCGCGGACGGCGGGCTGAACCGCCTGCGCGCGGGACACCTCGACGCGCACCCGCAGGCGCCGTCCGACGGCAGCACGCTCGTGCACTCGGGCCCCGCGGCGCAGGTGCCGCGCGTGCAGGTGACTGCGCCGAGCACGACGTCCGGCACACTCGTCTCGCAACACGGGCGTATCGAGAACGCGTCGCAGTACGGCGAGCTCGAGGATGCGTCCTCCGAGGCGTACCAGCACTACCCCGGCCCGCGGAACGCGAGCTCGCCGCGGTGGGAGGAGGCGCCGCGGCCGCAGCGGAGCAGCGGCGGGCTGAAGGCGCAGCAGGACGAGCGCGACCCGTTCGCGACGCTGCGCTCGTTGAGCATGGCGTCCGAGCCGGACCTCACCTTCGACCGCGACTCGTCCGACGGTGGGCACGCGACGCCGCGCCAGCGACGCGAGCCGCCGCGCGATGCGTTCGCCGACGACCCGCGTCGATGGTCTTGAGGCGTCGGCGTCGGACATCTTGAATTTACGTGCTAGATACTCGTACACATTACATACACCTTATCTATTCCTCGGGGGCGGACACTGGATGTGCTTTTCACTGCTGTTATCTCTGCTCCATATAATGACCGAATTACGAGTGCCGTGTTGCATACCAACCTTTACAGTTTCATAGCACCGTGTGCAGCGAGAGCACGTTGGATGGAGTACGACGAGGCTTGAAGCTGCTTCTGTTGACCGGTCCCCGCCGCCGTTGAGGGATAAGGTTTGATCTGCGCTCTGTGCGTGGTGTGAACATTGGGAATTCCGGCCCCAAGATTGAAAGCTCTATAGTCATACTATATGTAGGTATTTTACTGTGCGCGACAGGGATATAGGGCGTGATACAGAGTAGCGCAATGCAGCAAAAGCGAGAGTGCAGTGGTGAAGCGAGTCCGAGTGAGGAACGGGGCTTTTACGTGCTGTAAACAATTTCGTGCTGCAGGTAGTGGTTGATGTATATCGTCCAATCCTCGAGCACACCCGAACCGACGATGTAATGCGAGCAGGACTGGAAAGTGTGCGCGTCCGGGCGCAGCAGAGCGGGGCGGTCGAGACGCAGGAAGCGCAGGCGCGGGTGGTTGTGCGTCTTGATGACCTCCTCGAGGACGTCGTTCATGTGCGGCAGCCAGCGCCAGTTGTAATAACTGCCCTTGAACGGTGGCACGCTGGTGACGGGTCCCGCGTGGCGCACCGCGTCCTTCTCGCAGTCCTCGTGGCCGTGCACGGCGCTGCGGAAGAGCACGACTCTGTGCCGCAGCGTGTCCTTCTCTAGCATTGCGACGAGGCGCGCGACGAGGAGATTCATCGCAACGCGCCAGAGCCGTATGATCTCCGGCATGCCGCCCTGCGCGCCCTTGAACAGGCCAGGCAGCCAGTTAGCGCCCGTGGAGATGATCAGGACGCCGTAGCGCCCCGCAGGCAGCTTGGCGTTGAAGGTGTCGATCCACTCGAGCGCGCTCTGCGTGATGATGGGCCAAGTGCCGGTGTCCCAGTACGTGCTTGGGTCCACCGTGGGATCTGCGACCCACGCACCGACGTCGGAGAGTTCTGGGAGAGAGAAGAGGAGGTCGATGCGCTTGTGCGTCGCGAGTGGTGTGAGCTCCGGACGGAAGCCCAGCGGCAGCTGCTTTTCCAGCAACGTTTGGACCCAGGGGTGGGTCGTGTCCAGGTAGAGGTACTGTGCCCACGAGCGCTTCCAGCCGCCGCCGCGGTGGAAGAATGGCGCGTGGCGGACATACGGGTGCAGCATGCAGGAGAGGCTGAAGAAGTGCATCTCCGTTTCCGCGTCGCCGACAAAGTGCCAGCCGCCGTACTTCAGCATGCGCAGAATGACTTGCTGCTTGTCGAACGGCGCCAGCTGGCAGCCGCGGCGGGGTTGCCAGTCGTATGTCGATAGCTGCGCTCGCCAGCCCCACCATGACGAGTTCTCGTTGGCCAAGTGGATCCAGGTCTCCAGGCTGCTAGTGCAGCCCGTAAATCCGCTGACCCGGTAAACGTCTGAGGGTCCGGCCATCGTTGGATGCGGTGGTGGCCGCTGGACCCACTGGCCATCCAGCCAGCGCTCATTTGGACAACGTGGCTGCCCTTGAAGGGCCTTTGGTAGTGCGCTCGATGTCGGGGGGCCAGTCAGAAGCAATATGACGGCGAAGCCGAGCACGGGGAGCAGCAGCGCGCCGGCCTGGAGTCGGCGCGGCCAGTTGAGTGGATTCAGATGAGCTGGGCCCAGTTGTAGTCTGTAATTCGTTAATTTCAAGTGCAGTGCTGCCTTGGGTAGCTTACCTGGTCATATAAGCATACAGGTAGGTTGACGGAAAGCAGAAGAGCTGCGCGGGATCGACGCTGCTTCACTGACTTCACCGCCGCAGCATAGGTCGGACGACGGAACCGGGATGAGAATCAGGTACACTAAATCCGTGCTAACACCGCTTTTGTTCCGTCTCCGTTTTTAGAAAAATCGGGTATCCTTGCTAGAGTCGAATCCAGTGAGCTACTGGAAAATTGGCCCTGCCTCAACAGCGATGTGGGAAACCGACTATGGCATCGGTCTCACGGGTCGTTTCCCACGAAGGTAATCATCACAGTGACATGCTAAGATTCTCCTCCATCCCATGGTTCTACAAGTACATTCCTTCAATAAGCACTGACCTGTGTGGGCAACCCCTTCGGGAAGAGTTCAGAGAAGAGGCGGGGGTAATGGATCTCGGCGACGTCGGGATGGCTCCTACAAAGGACATTAGCCACCAGCCCAGCCTCGAGTCTCATCACCTCGGCGTACTTCACACGCCCAATGAGAGCGACCTGCCCAGCGGGGAGGACACCGTATTCCGTGTAATTTACAGCTGTGTTGCATGTCAGAACCTGCGTGGGAAATACAAATGTAAAGGGGTGTACTCACAGTCGGTCGTTGCTTTCCCACGACGGTCTCGTTCCGCAAGAATCTCAGGCGGGACTTTGTAATAGAGGTCAGTACACGACGACATTGGGTAAGAGAGGATGTCTCATACATTTCCCCGCGAGGACGGCCGCCGCGTCTCCGAGGACGACGCGCTGCGCGATCATCTGGAAGAACGGCACCGAATAGCGCGGACCTGAGCCCGGCGCCGGGGAGAGAACGCGGTGCGATGTGGCGAGCGCGACGCCCGAGGTAAGCGCCTCCAGGCCTGCGCGGCTGAGGTCATGACAGCCCAAAAGGAGTAGGAAAGCAGGCCGCCGTACCCTTCCCGATGTTGACGACGAAGGTGCCCGGCAGCGGCGGGACGTCGATCCATTCTCCGGAGAAGTTCTGGACCTGGAGGCCGCGGTGATTCGAGGCCTGGAGGAGCTGTCGCGCAGTCACCGTTCAGTGTGGCATTCGCTGTCGTGGGCCGAGCGGAACGTACGAAAGTAAGGAACCCCGAATCGTAATGCGGGCCCACTCCCTGGTCACTATCGCCATCGAGGATCTCAGGGTATTTGATTATCTGCGGGAGAGTGAGTTTGGCCCCCGGCGCGCCCAGACGGCGTTTGCGAACGACTTCGCACCTTGCCGCGGTGTTGCATCTCGCCGGGGGGTTCAAAGAACTCGTAGAGCGCCTCGGCGGGCAGCCCGAGCGCCTCGCTGACCAAGCCCGTGAAGTCGTGGGCGAGTTGGTCGAACTTGCCGTAGAAATCTTCGACGACGTCTCTGAAACCCGGCAGCTCCTCCTCGGTCGGCCACTACGCACAAGATTCCACGCGTCAAGCCACGCTGCGTCCGCCGGTGTGAAGGGGATGAGACGTACCTGAGACTGTCCCCATAATTTCAGATATTCTGGCTCGCCGTCCGTCCAGCGGTTGGCGAACGGCGTGGCGAGATCGAACTGCTCGCGCATGTCGCGCGCGCCGCGCGTGAACTCCGTCCCGAGGCTGGTGTATCCCAGAAAGTGCGGGCTGTTGCGCATGGACAGCGCGTCCTTGCGGTCCTGTGGGAGCGCGAAGACACGGGGAATCTGCTCGACGATGGGTGCTGCGTCCACTGGCGCGCCGCGCAAGTACATGAAGCCGACGTGCACGAGTGCATGTCGTAGCTGCGCGAGGAACGCGCCGCGGTCGCTGGACAGCAGCGCGTACTCAAGGATGGGGATCGCCGTGAAATCGCTGCCCGGGCTCATGGATGCTGCGGAGAGGTGGAGAGGCGAGCGTCGGACCGAGTACTGGGCCCTTAAGTAAATGCTGCCACATGACGCCAAAAGCACGTGCTCTGCGCACGGCCGGCAGCGCGAACGGGATCGACAGCGAGTGCCTGCTGCATATTTTGACGCTGGAGAACGACGGTTAGTAGATGTTCTGAAGAGCCCATTGGAGACAACGCAGTCGTTGTGTACATATTCGAAGAATCTGTGATGTCGCGGACAGAGCATAAACAAAACATGCCAATGAATTGTTTCCGATCGGTTCCCGGCTTTTGGAATGGATGACTCAAAGACCCTACATCCCTGGAAAAGGGATGACGGGAAGGGTCCTGAACATTCATGCATGATCAGCGAGGGTCGTATAAACAGCGTCGCACCTCATGATCGAAGTGTCGGAATTGCTATTAGTCGAACGACAATTACAGGCAATACATCTATAGTCCAAAGTGAGCTCGAGTCGCGACGCAAGTACGGTCACCGATGTAGCGGGTTCAGTCATCGTCATCGTCGTCGCCGCTAGCGGCGTCTAATCCTTCGACCGCGACTCCATCCTCCTTATCGTTGTCATCGTCATCGCCCGCCTCCGCGTTGGACTCTTTGGTCTTCCGCATCTTCTCGATGACCTTCTCCGCGCGGTTGAAGATGCCGTTCGTCGGAGCGCCACATGCGAGGCATTTCGGCGTCTTCGCAAACCGTTTTATGGCGCACGCAGAGCAGAAGTAGTGACCGCATCGCGTGACGACTGGGTCGGTGTACGGTTTGCGGCAAATGAGGCATGCGAACGGGATGTCTTCGTCCGAGTCGCTGTCAGACGAGGAGTCCCCGCCGCCGGCAGCCTTCTGTCGCTGTTGCATCTCGTCCCATTTCTTGTCAATTTGCCAGCCGGACAAGTCTGCGACGGATATTAGCGACAAATGTAAAGAAAAGGTTAAAGACACACATGTTCCTCGGTCGTGCAAGAATTTGCAGCTGTCGCCGAAACCACAATATCCCGTTTCTGATTCGAAGTTCAGTATAAGCGATTCAGAAAAGACAATCGACGTACCTTTATAATCCTTGCACACGTCAGGCTGATAATCGACAATGGTGGCCGTCCGTATCGTGCTGTTGTTCATACGGACTGGCCCCACCCGCATCGTCTTCGGGACCTCTTGCTGCTTCTTGATCTTGTTCCCGTAGGCTTTTATGCCATGGTAGAGCCCATCGTTGGCGACGTCGTCCTCCTCTCCCGGGCCCTTGACGCGCTGCCTCTTGGCCAGCATCTCCTCGGCCTCGTCGCCCTGGAGAATTTCCAGAGCACTCGAGCTGACAGACTGGGCACCGGACGCCGACCAGTGCACGTCGACCGCGTCCTCCTGCTGCTCGCGCTCCGACGCCGTGCGCTTTGTGCCGCTCGCTAGGAGGTTGTGGGTAGCCTTCTTTGTAGGCATCACGACGGCACTGGAGCTGGCAGACCCGGCTGCTGGTACAACGCCGCCTGACGAACCCGGCGACGTCGACCGCTTGCGCGCGGTCGCTGGGCGACCCTTGCCGCGTTTGAATATTGCAACGGGCGCGTCAGTCATCGAGGTGAGTAGAATACGAACGTAGCGGTTCGGGGAAGAGTGGCGGAGCTTCCGGAACGGGCGCGCGGAAGCAGATGGCTCATCTGCTCCGCTCACTCATCGTGGATCCTCCGCTGTGGTAGCTGACTCATCCAGGTCAGTAAATGTGGCTCAAACACTGACTAGGTCTTCTCAAAAAAGTTTCCACTCGTTTCTGGAGCGCGTTCGGCCCCAGACCCCGGCTTTCCCGGGGATTTTAGGAACCAGCCATCTCTCACACGGTTGCGGATATCTGTCAAAGCGCCGCCATACCCACTCTTATCCTAATCTGGTGTTAGGCCTGGACATCCGAATGCTTGACACGCGTACACTCCGGGGACACGCCACGAACCAAGCTTCTTTCCGTCTTGGAAGCAGTTCTCTGGTTCCTCGTGTTCTGCGAGTAGACGCGAGGGGCACTGCATCATTGCCAGCGACGACCGGGCTACCACTTTGGGACTGGCAATTGCACTCGTTCTTCCGGAAATGGTCGCTTCGTCAGTCGCATTATCTCATACTCGCTTCGACTGGACCGCCCGCCCTTTATTTGTTCGCCGCGGGGAGCATTGCGCGACAGCATCCGCGAAGTCTCCATTGCATCGTTCCTGTTGGGCTTCCCCAATCCGCCACTGCAACTGTAGCCTTCTGTCCCCGGCTGCTTAACTCCCGTCGAGCCACAGTACCTCTGCGTCGTCAAGTGTACGGATAAGAATCTCGCCCGGCCACGCGTTCGAGGCGCCTCGCCACGGTTCACCACCGAGATGGGTGGCAAAGGCTAGCTGCGTCTCGATGGCAGCTAGCAATCCGCGCCGGCCCGCTCTGCCCTGCCTGGCCTGCGTCCCAACAATTGTTGTCATAGCCCACGTACTGGAGGCTGGCTCTCCCGTCTGTCCGTGTTATTTTTGCCGCGCCGCCGTTTACATACTGCTCCTCGTCGCGTCTCCCCGGGAGGTGTTGAAGCAGACTGCCATCTTGGCCAGATTAGGCACTTGTTCGCATCCGCACCCTGGCGTACATGACTGCCCTTTTCCAGGATTGGGCTCGCTTCTGCGCTTCCTGTGGTGCCTCACCGATATGGTCTGCGTCCAGAGGGTCTGCCCAACATGTTTCGCCGGCGGAGGTCCCTTGCTCGCCACAGGTCCCGCTTAGGCCTCTGGTCGGCTCTTTCGATCAAATTTGTCGGGTTTCGCGCGCGAGTCTGAGATATGCGCGCCTACTATTGCCAATATCAGGCTGGTTGCGCGGGCCCTGCGCTTGGACGCCGCATTTGGCACAGACAGGAGAGTAATCTATGTCAGTCTGCCTGAGTCGCCCTCATTGGCGCGGTCCCTTCGAGGTAATCTGGCATGCCGTTTCCCCGCGAAATGCTGATGATCACTCGCAGGCATTGGACCTCGGACACCTTTCAAACAGGCTCCTGAGTTCTCACCGCGCACTGCTGAAGCACGCGACGCGCATCGGAATCGGCGATCCAGAGGGCCTTCTCATGCTGCTGCCGCGCGCCGTCATTCCGGTCTTGAAGCTCATTTGTCGGAACCGAACATGAATCTGCGCTGACGTTCTACCCTTTTCGACACCGGGAGAGCCGCGGGACGGGGGGCCCGCGAGTGTCATAGGATTGCCGCTTGCTCGCTCTCATCTGCAGGGCGGGTGAAACACAGTGCACCCGCCCTGGCACCTCGAGCGACGTCATGCCGTGCAGCAGCCCGTCCCTTGCAAACACCGGCAGTGCAAGAGGGGTCTGAATGGACGTCTCTGGCCCGCTTGGCAGGCGGGTTGCACTTCAATACCCTGCGCCTAAATGCACGCACGCATCCCCATACGAGGGCGCGGGGAGGATCTTGTTTGCGCCGAAGCACAGACGCGCCGTGCGCAGCGCGTGCCTCGGGACTGCTTTCAGACATCGTCACTCGCGGCCAATGGTCGCGCGTGGCGACATTCTATCACGTCTTCTGGAACGCGCTATGTTGCTCTCGCGCATTAACGCATCCCACACTGATTCCCGACGATAGGGCCTCCGGGACGCTCCCCTGTCGACGCGCGCAAGGGAGCTCACCGCCGCGCGTCACCGTTGACAGCACCATCCTGAGTGCAAGGGTCTGGCGTCGACAAACTAACGCGGGCTGACAGACGCCGTTGTTATTTGACTGTCACTTGCCATTGCTGGAAGTAACGTACCTCGCCCATGTAGCCCGACGGCTGGCTAATTCCCCCGATGCAGGCCGCTCCCAGGCGAGCGGGAAAACCATTGGCCTATGACGCGGACGGCACGCGCGGCGCGCTGGCATCGGAGGTCAAATGCGAGCATATTCCACTGGCTCATGGGGGACCGCATGGGCCTCCTGCGCGGCAGCTCTCCTGCGGGAGGCTGCTGCTGCTTCGCCGCGCTATTGGGACGCGGGAATCCAGGAGAGCCGATTGACCAGGCGCCGGCCGCGGCGTGCTCTGGCGTGTGATGTGTTCATGATGTAGTGCGCCTTCCGCAAATCAGCGTAGCGTTCTACACGTGTCGAATCGTCGCGGTAATCGCGCGGCCGCGGATAGCGTGGAGCGGTGGAGCAGCGCGTTGCGGTGTGGGAGCCTGAGAACAGCGACCACGACGGCCGCGGCGGCAAGGGGCTGCCCGCGTGGCAAACGCATGGCAGACGCTGCCCACCGTCAGAATCGTCTGCGAGCAGCCTTCTTTGCGCGGAAGCCGAACCTCCCGCCTGCGCGGTTGGCCTCCCCCGCAGACGGAAGGGCATAGCCCGGCCAGATTACACTGCGCCGCTTCTCGAGGCATGCTCCGCCAACGGCTCATCCAGCGGATCCTGCGCTTGGTGGGTGCATTGGGAAGCCATGGCTGGAACTGTTGGCCGAGAAACGAGAGCAGCGTCTGTCGCTGGACGGCAGCCACAGGAGCGGAAGTGGTCGGAGATTTACCGGTGTTGAGCGCCCCGTAATGATGAATCGATTGCTTGGTTTCATCGCGGGATTCATCGACTCAGAGCCGCCAAATACGCCCTGCCTAGAGACAGCTGGGGTCCTACCACCGGAATTGCTCATTCTGACGAGCTCCGCTGTGTAGGCCGGCTTCGACAGAAGACAGAACTGACAGAAGCTATGAAGCTTGAAGTCTGTCACCACCCACTGATCTATCTGCCACACCGTGTGAAAATACCTCGAAAGATATGTGCTTGCAGTTGGGGCAAAGCGTCAAACGAGCTGCCCACGCAGCGACGAGACGCTGGACCCTCTCTGATCGAACGCTCCTCGCAAACAACATGTTTACGTAACTTTTGTTGTTTGTGCATTCACGCAGAGCTCGGGCTTCGATGGAACGCGCGAACAAAGGGGCCCCGCGCCGTCGACGTGCCCCAGCAGATATGCAGAGGGCCAAATTTGGGCTGGCGACGATTCCAGTCAGGCCGCGAGTTCGAGAATTCCAGACGAGCAGCGACGACGAGCCGGGCTGCATCCTGGCCGGGCGCCGGAGCTCTGCGCGGACAGGGCATTGCAGCTGTCGGGGTCTGCGCGCGCCCCAGCATCCAGTGTCAGTGCGCGAGAAACGGGATAGGCGTCCGAAGCGCGGGAGATTCACGTGACGGCGATGGGCGATGGGCGACGCGTCAAGTTCGACGGGCGCAAACACGGGCGCGCTGTGTAGTTGAACGCGCACTGCCAGGGCGCCGGCCCGCCCGCGGTGCCAAACAGAGAGCGCATAACGGACGCCACACACGCCCGCGCTGGGTGGGGCCTCGGAGACTGGGAGCGGACCCTGCGCGCGCGTCGACGATCCGGCTCGTCTCGCCATTGGCATGCATCCGCTCCATGCTAGTTACCCAGGTAACCCCGTTCTGTTTAATTGCGACGCACGCCGAACGCTCGGGTCGCCTTTGCCGCGGGACCAGAAGGCCCCCGCTGCGGCGGTCAGGACGCGCACCCGCTGACAGCGTTCCTGCACATCACGGTACCACCAGCCACCGCGTTCCCCGGGGTGGAGGACGACGTGGAAGCTTCCAGCTTCCAGAGGGCGAAGGTCAGTGACGTCCTCAGAGCTGCACTGCGAGTTCCGCCCGTTGCAGCGCTGAGCGCTGAGCACGCAAGACACACGATTAGCGGTCTTCGGGAGCAGCGGCGAAGGCGTGCATCAGCTTCAAGAACGAGAACAACAGAAGGTGTATGCGGCAGTAGTCTATGTGGAGAGCGTGGCAACAGCAATTTACTCGTAGAATGTCCTGAGGGGGTCGTCGAAAGGCGGGCTAGAATACACAGTGACACACGCACGCGTTGCGGCAGCGGCAATCGCTTCCGGAACGCGCATGCAGCACGATCAGGTCTCAGACGGCTTCGCGCTTCTGAGCTCCGAACGAATGCTCGGGGTCCGCGTACGGGTACTTGGGCGGCGCGTGCAGCAACGACTGGTTCTGCTCGCCTGCGCCGCCGGCGAGCGGCTGGTGCGGGTAGTACGCGTTCGGCGGCGCGGTGCCCTGCCAGTTGCGGTCCGCCGCGCGGAACGCCTGCTCGTCGCTGAGCTGCCCGACGTAGCTCGACACGATGTACGCGCAGTCTGCATACGAAGGTCAGCGGCACATCCCATATCTCCTCTCGCTTCGCTCGCGGACGCACAGAGCTGGACGAGAAGCGCGATCGCGAAGCTGACGGGGTACGCCCACTTGGCGCCCTTCGTGAGCCCGTCGCACACGTCGTCCTTGAGATCGTCGACGTCGACGTTGCCCGTCTTGGGCGCGTCCGGCAGCTTGTTCAGTTCACGATTGCACGCGTCGTTGAGCTCCTGCCCGCCGTGGCGGTAGAGCATGTACAGGAAGTACGCGCCGGCCGCGGCGTACGCCGCGATGAGCACGTAGAGCACCGTCGAGTAGATCGCCACGAGCGCGCGGCTCCGCGACACCGCGCCGATGAAGCTGCGCCTGTCAGCCTGTGCGCGGGTGGGGGAGGGGGGATGCGCACCCGAAGAAGGCCGCGGCGGCCATGAGACTCTCGACGCTGCCGATCACAATGAACGCCGTGCGCGTCGCGCCGTGGACATGTTCATCTGGGCCAAGTCAGCCCTAGAACTCGCGCGCGCGCGCACAGCGTTTTCTGGAAGCTGAGACGCACGGATGACGGTCCACCAGACAAGGCCCGCTGCACCACCGGCTGTCGCACAACATGCGTCAGTATCAGGAAAAGGAGCAGAAAAAAAATGCTTGGTCAGCCACGCACCGAAAATGAGCTGCAGGAGCGACATGACGAACACGCCGAGGCGCACGGGCAGGCAGCAGCAGAACGTCCGCGAGGAGCGCGACATATTATGCGTGTGTGTGTAGGCGAACGGGGAAAAAGAGGAAGAACGGGGTGTGGGGGAGGGGGAGAAGGAGGAATGAGAGAGAGAGAGAGCATTCCCCGGCGCGGCCGTCGCGCCGTTTATGTGTCAGGGCGGCGTGGGCTGTGCGGCTGCGGGCTTCGTCTTCGCGCGCGCGCCTTCACCGCCTCCGCGTCCGAGTCGCCGACGCACCGCATACACGGGGCGATCATGCTCACTGGCAGGTCTTGGTATTCGTCGTTTACATGTCCGGGCGCGGCTGCAGCGCTCGTAGGTACTGGTGTAAACGCTTCCTCGTGGATTGGAAAGGGGCGCTGATGAAGGTCGGTTTGGGTTGCGAGTGGCCGACGGTGTGCAAGCCGCGGGCGGTGCGATCGACACCGACAGGCTAGTTTGCACAGCGTTCGCAATCCCGAAGCGCATGCGCCAAGGCGACAGAGCTCCCAGCGCACCTTCGGCAGACCAGAGACGACTGCGAAGGTGGCCTGGTCGACCTCAAGGGATGTGCTGCGAGCTGGTGCGGTGTTCTTGTCATCGACGGGGTTGCACCAGTGTGACTGAGGAGCCCATGATAATGTCAAAAAGTGTGGCAGGGAACGAGACTCATCATTTCGATCCGAGGACCGCTGGCTTTGTAGTGTAGTGGTTATCACAAAGGATTCTGAAAAGAGAATTCCTTTAACCCTGGTTCGACTCCAGGCAAGGTCATGATTCCGAGAAGACATCTCCTTTTGTTTTGTCCTCGATCTCTAAGTATTGTCGTCCAAGTTTCTCAGCCTTCGGACGCCCGCCTCTCTTTCTCTCGCATACATCTCCGACTCCAAAGGGCACGAGCACCGTGACCCCCCATCCCCTCCTCGTCAGTCTTCGACGCCACCTCGCCCATATCCCGGCGACGCGGGAGCAACAAGCAATCCAACCCGCCCCAGCCAGCCAGACAAGACAAGCAAGCAGGGCATCTGACCGCCACGCCCTATCCATCGATGACGCGCGCGCGGGGGGCAGCGATTCGCAGGCGCGTCCGGTTCGAGCAGCAAGGTGGGTTCTCTGGATCCCGGGGACTGGGATTGTGGCTGCGCGAAGTCGAAGCGCGGACTCGCAGGCAGCGCCCTGACCGTCACAGCCATTCGCAGCCAACAGCTCCCCCGTCGCCCGGCGCGGGCCCTCGGGCGAATCGCAGTGCGCGCACATACCTGCCGGGCGATTTGGTCGTTCAGTCACTCAGGATAAGCTGCTCTCATTGCAGGGCGCAGGGTGCAGCGCCTGACGCCCTTTAGTGAAACGCGGTGATCCTCGGACAACTAGTCGGACTCAGGACGCACGCCCTGGCTCGGGCGCGAGAAGCGCAATTTATGAGTACCGATCGCGAGGACAGGGGTCGGGGCACGGTGTTGTATTGCACAGAACAAAGAGACCACACAGAGAGACGAATCGGTGAGACGGGCAGCGTTACGGTACAGCGACGACAGCGAGAGCGCGAGGGGCAGCGGCTGTGTACATGATGCGAGTAATAGGAGCGTCGTAGGGAGGAGGAGCAAGATAGCTAGTAGATGGCGATGGCGGGACATGCTGAACGGTTCAACCGGTCTAGCGCGATGGAGGGGGTCACGGGCCGGGCGCAGCGCCGCCGTACAGGTCCTCGCCGGCGTGGCACCCGCGCTGGGCGTGGCGGCGCAGCGCGTCCGGGCGCGAGAACGGGCGCGCGCACTTGGGGCACGTCGGGCCCTCCGCGTCGTTGCGGAAGTGCACGCTCGCGCGGTGCCGCTTGAGGTCGTGCGGGCGCGAGAAGCCCGCCTGGCACCGGTCGCACGCGAACGGCCGCGCGGCCGTCGGCGTGCCCGCCGTCGGCGACGCCGGCGGCGACGAGGAGGAGGGTGATGCGGCGTAGTATTGGTGCGTCGTCGTCGGCGGCGACGCGGCGTAGCGCATGGTGGGCATCTGCTGCGCCGGGCTGGGCGAGAGCCCGCCGTAGCCGTTGTACGCGACCTGGTGCTGCTGCTGCTGGACCTGGTGCGCGACGGGCAGCGCGTAGCCCTGCTGCTGCTGCTGCTGCTGGTACGCTAGCTGCTGCTGCTGTTGCTCGAGGAGCTGCTGCTGCTGCTGGGCATAGGCATTGGACGTCGGGCTGAGCAGCTGGCTAAGGCTGGGCAGCGACTGTTGCTGCTGCTGGTGGTGCTGCTGTTGCTGGTGCTGTTGGTGCTGCTGGTGCTGGTAGTGGGCTGCGAGGAGAAGCCGGACTGTCAATCATGTCGGCCATACCGGCAGCGCCGAGCAAGAGCTGGCTCCACTCACGAGCGTGCTGGTGCTGGTTATACGCGGCATGAGCCGGCATGGCGCCGAGCGCGGCGTGCTGGGCAGGCTGGTGCTGCTGGTGGCCGCCGGGGCTGAGGTAGGTCGAGAGCGGCGGCAGCGTCGGGCGCGGCTGCGGCTCGTGGTGCTGCTGGGCGTGCGCGTACGGGTCGCGGTGGTGGTGCGAGTACATGGCAACACGGGGGCAGCGGTGGGAGGCGGGGGGCGGGGGCGGGGGGCGGGGAGGCGCATCCTGGCTGGCTGGCCTGGCGCGCGAATTTAAGGCAGGGCGGCGCGTCGCCCTGAGCACAAAATGACCAACAAGATTCGAACGCAGCGGCTCGCGGCTCTGACACCGAAACACGCAAAAATACGCCCTCGACTGCTCCCGCGCCTTCCCCCTTCCAGCGCCCGCGCGCGCTACCGCTAGCGGGACCCCGAGCACCGTCACTCCCCGCACCCGCTCCCGCTCACCAGTTATTGCCAATCCTCGACCCCCGCCAAACAACGCCACCGCGGCCATGCATCCGTTCGTCCGACCCGGCGGCGACTGCTCCCGCACCCGCGCCCGCGCCCGCTGAGACGCGCCGTCCCCGCCCCCTCAGCCTATCTCCCGCGCGCTCTCACCCCCCGCGCGCCCGCCGGCCGTGCCGCCGCGCCGCAATGTATCACCGCGCTAGCCCGTCCCGTCCAGGCAGGCCCCCTACTCTGCTAGCGCGGCCATGGTGATCGTCACGCGCAGCGCTGACGTCGACGTTGCGCCCTTGCTCCGAGACGAGACGGGACGCACATCGCGCATCTCGCTGCCCGGGTTGACGCGTTGACGCTCTCCTCGCCCTTACCCCCCTCCCTCCCCCGCCCGCTCCCGCTGCCGCTGCTGGCCCGGAAAGGCTTCATTGCCCACCCGCGGGCGTTTCAGCGCGCAAATCCGTTGTGTGTGCGTTTCGTTTGGGCTCCCCAGGCACCCGGCGTCGCTCGCTCCCTCGCTCTCGCAATTTAGCCAACACGGGCGTCGCTGCAGCAACAGCAACAACGGGCGATTGCCCGCCCCCGCGCGCCCGGTGGCTGAGAGCGTGCGGTGGCGCCGGCGACCCAGAGAACGCCTATTTCTCGTTCGCCGTGCCCGCCCGTACGATTTGCACGCACCGCCCGGGCTGAGACGGTGTCGGTGGACGCGTTTCGACACGGAGAAGCCACGTCCGGGCCCTCCAGCGTCGATCCGGCTATCCAGACACGTCAAATGACTATTATATGCTCGCGCTGTCCACGCTTCGCCCCCGGGCGCCAGCCAGGGCCTCTGGCGTGATCATTACTGATACATAGGTCCTACTCGAGCTACGCCTGTCCGTCCGTCCGCTCTCAGCGCGGTATGGCCGGGACACAGGCTCTTTTGAATGAAACGCGCGATGCGAGCGAACGTGTGTGTATGCGGCCCTGCGAATCCCGCACAACCCTCACTCCGAGGTACAGCGGCGCGCCAGGATGCCAGGAGACCCGGAGAATCTGTCGCGCAGCTCCGAGCTCGATGGACACTCGATAATCTCGCCGCGCATCTGGCAGCCCCGTGTTTGACCCAGGCTCAGGATCGCACAGATACACTACATATGTTTGTCCTGCCCCACCCGCCCGCAGCGTCAAATATCCCGTCGCGCCCCTGGGTGTCGCGCCCCTGGGATGCGCGACAGCACTCCGTCGCGTCCCTGGGCACCCGACGGATGCGCGACAGTCCCCTGCAGTGCGTCGCCAGTCTGCGCCTCTGGTCCCCCGACTTCGAACGCCGGACGGGTTGCAATTGGCAGCCTATCCATCCGCCATTCATCGCATTCAGTTCAGTTCAGTTCAGTGAGAAGACGCGCAGCACGCATAACACCCGGCCCCAGCTGTCAGTGTCAGTTTACGGGACTGTATACCTGGGCCGTACAATACACCTAACACACGCGCGTCCCGCAACGGGGCGTTAGAGGGGCGAGTGCGAGTGCGGATTCCGCACTGTGCTGTATCACCTTCGATCCGGATAGTTGCTCGGCACCGATGTGTACGTCACGGCACGGTGCAGGCTCGGACTCGGACTCGGGGGGATTCGAACAGTTACGCTGTGCGACTCGGGCTCTGGGCGGGCGGTCGTGCTCCCGCGAAGCTTCAGTCGCACTGAGATCTGCAACGGGTCGCGCACCCCGCACCAGATCCGCCAATCGTGCTCATTCATGATTTGTTTGGGCGGCGGCGCACCCGGCGCACCGGTAATCATCGTCAGCCACACGACCAACATCCCGCGCCCTGTCCCTGCCCTGTCCACTGTCTGCCTGGCGATCCGGGCACAAGTACTATGTAAATACATGATCCCGGCGCGTCGTAGCGTGAGTAAGGAGCCCGAGTCGCAGCTGGAGGAAGCGCCGCGGCGGGAGCAGTCCCGGTGGCAACTGGAGTGCTGCAGGCAAACGCAATCCAATCGATCATCGATTGCCATCGAATCGCTCGCGCTGCCCCAGTAAAGTAAGTACTCGCGAGGCAAGTGGTGATTCACGCGAATAGAGCCTGCGAAGCCTTTGCGGCTGTTTGTCCGAGGCCCCTGAACAGCGAATGGCCCGGCGCGCGCGCGGGACTCGCCCGGCCTCGTCCCACAATACTCGCAGGCCACGCGCGCGAGATTTGAGAGGCAGAGGACCGAGGCCCGCCGCTGGGAACACGCGGCGGTGCTGAGAGAGCGGCTATTGGGCCGCGACAGGCCCCGCGGCAACCGGGAGGCAGTACATACATACAGAGGAAACCTTGGCGGGGGAACGAGGGCGTCGCATACACCTGATTGCTTCTCGTCTCTCGGGATTCTCGTTTGCAGGGGGCTCCTCGTGCGCCGCGTCCCACATCGGGCGGACGGTTCTCTTCCCGTACCAATGCTCACTCTCAGACTGCTCCCCCGCGGGGCAGTGGGGCTTGAGCACCGCGCGGGGCTATGCCGGCGTGCGGGCGACGAAACGGGAGGACGGGGCGATGGCGCCTCCTCGGCCTTCACATATTGGATTTGGCAGCCTGGGACCGTGTGTGCCTCGTGCCAGGGGGGCAACTCGGCCCCCACACACGGCCACGACCAGACGCAGCGCGCCCGCCTAGCCGCGTGCGAAGGCGGGGACGGCGGCGGGCGTGACTGCATGCCGGCCGCGGGAGCGGGGCGGCTCGCGCGCGGGTGACCGCGTAACGCAGGGCCAGCGTGCGCGGTGATTCTCATTCGCAGGCGGCTGCGGACCGCCGCAAGGTGCGTCCCGCCGGCCCCTTCTCGCGCAGTGAAGCTGACCTCACCAGCGCGCGCGCGGGGGGATCGCAGCCGCAGGCACACACACGCGGACGGGCTGGCTGGCTGGGAGGGCGAGTTCTGCCGCATAGGCAGCTCTGCCCGGCGGAGAGTGTCGTAACACATTTCCCTTCCCGATTCACGCCCTGCCCAGAGCGCAGTGATAGGCGCGTTCGAATCGAGATGGGCCCGTGGAAACTGAACGATCCGCTGCAGAATCAGGTCGGCTGCCCTGCCCGACGCAAATAGCAGCCCATTGCCACACCCCTTCGCGAGGCCGCCGAGTAGGGAGAACGATATTTCCTTTGGACAATAAACGGTGAGGCGGTGAAATGCTCTGATTCCTTCGATTCGGTGCAGTCGCGGCCGACCTGGCCGTGCCGCAGGACAGCCCTGGGTTCGAGGCTCGCTGCAGGCCCCCGCATTCCACGCTCTCGCAGCTGGGCGACGCAGCGTGCGAACGCGGTCCGACACATGATCCCCAAGCTAACGCCCAGCTTCCGGGGTCTTCGAAATAAAGCCACAGCAACCGGCCTGCCAGCAGGCGCCATAACACAGAACCTCAGATTGGCCCGGGCTCGGAGCGCAGGCCCGCAGAATATGCCGGCGGCGACGTAGCCGAGCAGAGGTCCATGCATTGCTCGCCCGATGACGCAGTGGCATGCTCACGCGAGAGGCTAATTGAGTTGCGCTTCCAGCGACAGCTGCGCGAAGGCGATAAGATGCGATCTGTCACTGGCAGGCGTCGCTTCGTCCCCCGCCGGTATATGGACATACACTCTGCGCGCCCGGCATGACGTCGCGCTAGGGGCCCAGCGAGCAATAAGGCATGGCCTGCTATCCTGGCGGGCTGCTTGCACGCGCTGGCGCAGTAACACCCCCGTTTCCGGCCGCGGGACAAGGGCTCACGTGCCCGCCGCAGACGCGGGCCCATACGCGAACCAGCAAAACTCAAACGCACAGAAGGCCCCGCGCTCCCTCCTTCTCGCCCGGCCGGAGGCGCCGCAGGGCCGCGAGCACCAGCACCAGCACCCAGAATCCACGGCCAGCGCGAAAGCTGTCAGCGCGGTACGTAAGACGTAACGCTAGCTGTCAGGGAGGGCACGCCGGCCCCGTGGCGTCAAACAGCATTATGATTCTAGCCATTGGCGTCGCGTGTCGGATTCCGGCGGACGCGCGAGCCAGGCCAGTGCGGTATTTAGGCCGGACAGGACGGTGTGATTCCAGGGCTAATAACACGACAGGAGCACATGCACAATAACAAGGCAGCGAGCAGGAATTCAAGTCCAGTATCCAGGCCGCCCGCAGCGGCGGCCGTGCGCCCTGCGGGGGGCCTGGAGCGCGCTGTCTAGTGTCCGGTCGCGGGAGCCCATACGCGGGGATATTCAGATCCAGATCCAGCAGCACAGGCGCGGCGCATGCATGCACGCGTGCGCCAGGCGCCCGCGCGCGGCGGCCCCCGAACGCGGCCGGGTGTTTGGTTTGGTCCTGGGCTGGCGGAGCGACTCGGAGCACACAGTGGCATCTGCATCTGCATCAGGGCGCGAGGAGCCCCCAGCCCAGGGCCCGCGCAGCAGAAACCACAGGCCGAGGACGCGGCCCCGGCCCCGACCCCGCGTCGCGGCGGGTTTCGCGATCCCGGGCTGGCGGGCGGCGGGGCAGGGAGGGAACGGCGGTGCTTGAAAACGGGGCTCGCGCGGCGCCCGCCCGCCGCGCGCCGCCGCGCTGGACGTGCGACAGACACCGGGCGGGCGCAGGGCTCCTGAGAATCCCGACTCTCACGCGGATGCGCGCTCGCGCTAGCTCGCAGCCGGAGCTCCGGGCAGCCAGCGAGCGATACTGTTGCTGCTACTAATAGTACTGTAACGACTCATGAAGTGCATTCGCCCCGCTCCCAGGGTCCAGCGGGCTACCGCTGTAACCAGAGTCTAGTCGCCGCCGCGTCTATCCTGTACTTGTCAGTGTCATGTTCCCAAATGCGACAGATTGCCTAGCGCCGTACATAATGATCTGTAATGCATCGCGCGCGCTAGGAGCGAGAGCGTTGGACGTCGAACGGTTGAACGCCCGCCAGACTGTAACACGCTGCGAGCAATAAACATTCCCAAGTCAACAAATCGCCGGCCTTGCTCGCGGGGGAGACGCCCAATTTACCCCAGCAGCTGACTGACGCGTCGCACTTGTTCCAACGCAAGCTTCACCGTCGCGCTTCGAGACTTCGAATCCAACGGACCAGATCCAGCATATGTATACATACTTAGAATTAGCTGACACACAGCGTTGGCAAACGAGGCATTTATCTCGTTTGGCGCTCATGCATTGCAGGGAAGCTTCAGCTTCGGAAACTACTATATACGAATGACCAACACCCAATGCCAACCTTAATTTATCCTATTCGACCTGGATTTTGTGACGCCGACTCCAAGAGAGCAAGGACTTCGCTGACCCATCCCACTGGACGCTTCGGGCAGTGCCGGAGTAAAGCAGCTGACACAGCCAGGCGCATGTCCTCCTATTTGCCCGTCCGAGTCTGACGCTCATCATCTGAAAAAGTCGCTTCGAAACCCACGAGCTCCATCGGACTCGGATTCACACAGGCTCCACACGGTCAGACAGTAAGCAGATGATGCAGCGGTGACAAACGAGTGGCATTATCGACGCCTGCTGCCAGGCGCGACAGTAGGAGGTAGCATCAAGCGGGCACGAACGTGGCGGCACCGCTGCCTTTCCCGGGGCTCTACAATATAGGAGGGGTAAAAAAAGAAACCAGGAAACCATTCAGTCAAGTCCGAGTCCATAAGAGAGCGAGTCCACAGCGTGTGAGAAATAATAAGGGGGGGTACTCAGTACCGGTGGGGCGAGCCCTGCCGCTGGTCGTACTGGTACTGCTGTGGTTGCTGCTGTTGCGGGTACTGTTGTTGGTATTGTTGTTGTTGGGGGTAGTATTCCTGCTGGGGCGAGTACGCCTGGGCCATGGGCGGCTGCGCGTGCCCGTAGCGCTCGTAGTCGTGCGGCTGCTGCGGCGGGAGGTTGACGTCGCTCTGCGTCGCGGCGCCGAAGCCCGGCTTGACGGGCGTCGCGAGGCTCGCCGACGAGCCGTACACCGTCTTCTCCGCGTCGTGCGAGCCCTTCGCCGCGTAGCCCGCACCCAGGCCAACGGGCGCGCCGGCCATCATGCCCTGCGTCGGCGCGGGCTTGCGCCGGCGGCAGCACCAGATGCCGACACCGAGGGCGATGAGCGCGACGACGGCGACGGCGGCGATGATCGCGTACTTGACCGTGCTGGTGAGCACCGTCTTGCCCTCGCCCGCGCCCGCGCCGTTGTCCACGTTGCCGTCCGACGAGCCGAACTTCGTGTTCTCCGCCTTCGGGGGCAGCGACACGAGCGCGAGCGTCGGCTGCGGCGCGATCTGGCCGTTGCCGACCTGCACGTGCTTCCCGATGCTCGGCACGCCGTCGACGACGACGTACAGCACGGCCGGGCCGGGCGTGAAGATGTTGGGGTTCGCCGGCGGCTGCGCGACGTGCAGCGTGACGGTGCCGTCGTCGGACACGGTGTAGGTGTTCTCGAGCTGCAGGTAGCGCTGGCCCATGTTCATGCCGTGCGTCGTGAAGCCCGAGCGCAGCAGCGCGACCTTGGCCTTCGCGGCGGCCGCGTTCGGGTTCGCGTACTTGTTCGCGAGCGTGAGGTTGAAGTACGGCCCGCCGTACGTCAGCGGCGTCGCGGGCGTCGGCACGCCCTGCGGCTCCGGGCGCGGCTTGCCGAAGTAGAGCGGGTAGAAGTACTCCGCGTCGTACGTCGTCGGGTACGGCACGTTCTCCACGCGGTCCGCAGACGGGTTCGAGCCCGCCACGATGACCGAGCCATCTGCAACGTATCAGCCCCTCTTCTCCTCTCATCCGACTGTACGCAAGACGCACCAGGGAGCAGGATAGCAGACGAGTGATAAAGACGCGGGATCTTGGACTCGCCGAGGCCGGCGTCGGACCAGCGCTGGCCCTTGGGCTTGGCGGGGTCGTAGATGGCGGGCTTGAGCACCTCCTCGGCGGCGAGCGACATGCCGAAGGGCAGGTCCGCGGTGTTCTGGATGAGCGGCGTGTCGGTCGTGTAGCCGGCGGTGCCGTTGCGCGCGCCGTTGATCATGAGCAGCGTGCCGTCGGGCAGGATGATGAACTGGCCCATCGTGCGCGGGTCGATCATGTCGTCGTCCTGCTCGTACGCCGGCGCGCTGCCGTCCTCGGGCTCGGGCGTCAGACGCTGGCACTAAAAACGGAGCAATGAATGAATGCATGAGCAATGAAGCCGAGGGAAGGGTAGAAGGAGAAGAAGACGCACGTCCGCGGAGGCGCGGCGCTCCCATGAGTTGACCTTCGGGCTGTGGTAGTCGCCCCACTCCTCGGAGGTGAACGCGTTCGTGCCGCCGCAGAAGAGGATGGTCGGCGTGTAGTTGTTCTCGGGCGTGAGCGGGAGCATGGCGACGCCGCCGGACGCGGGGTACACGCGGACGATGTCGTTGGGCATGTCCGGGAGCTGCTCCTCCTGCATCGTCTCGGGGTCGAGGAGGACTAGTTGTCCCGATGTTAAACGGAGTTAACGGCGCGGAGAAACGGAGAACTCACTGGTGGAGATGTTGGCCTGGAGCAGCATCTTGCCGGACTTGACGAGGTAGGCGTGGGCGTAAGTGTTGAGGCCGCCGGCGTTGATGAGGAAGTCCGAGCGCACGGGCTCGCCGCGGGCGGGGAAGAACTCGATGGTGTTCTCCGCCTGGCGGTGCTGGGTGACGGGGTCGTCGAGCAGGCGGAAGCGGTTGATGTACCCGCCGTAGATCATGCCGCCGATGAGCATGATGCTGCCGTCGCCGAGCGCCTCGGCCGTCGCGTACCACCGGTCGCGCTGCATCGCCAGCTTGCTCACGTCGTCGTACCACTGGCAGTCGTCGCCGAAGCCCGCGACGGGGCCCGAGCACGGCTTGACGAGCCGGATCGCCTTGCGGCCGTCGAGGTCGGTGTAGACGGGCGCCGGGCCGCCGTCGTCCCAGTCCTTGACGCCAGTGATGGACGCGTCCGGCGTCACCGCCTTGTTGCCGCCGAACGTCGCCCACGACGAGTTGGGCAGGTGGAAGCCGGCGGCGCAGAACGAGTTGGAGATGACATCGATGACCTCGGCCTTCTTCTCCGCAATGTCCCTGCGCGAGCTGTCAACGCCCGTCCCCGGCAGCAACTCGCTGCAACACGCACCAGACGACGCCCCATGCGGGGTGCCCGTTGATGGTGCCAGGATTATTCTCAGACTTGTCTGAAAGAAAAGAGCCGAGTAAGCACTCACGCGCTAAGACAAGTAGAAAAAAAGGGCAGACCTAAAATGTAAACCTTGTCGTCGTTACCGAGGAACATCTGCGCGCCAAGGGGCGTTAGTGCGTGCTCCCTGCTCCCCCTGACTCACGCACCATCTGCAACGGCAACAAGGGTCAGCCAACCAAGCTCGCAGGGCAAGCAGGGACGACGACGCACCATGGCCGAGACGAGGGTGCTCCCCACGTTCTCGAACGTGCCGGGCGTCTGCGCCGAGACGCGCGAGCCAAGGAGGAATACGTTCAGGGCGGAAAGAAAAACATTCTTTGCCGAGGGGGCGTGTGTGCGCGCCATGTGCGTCGCTGTGTAGGGGGAGGCCTGAAGAGGCGAGTGGGGGTCGGAGGGGGTGGAGGTAGGAGAGAGAGAGAGAGAGAGGGTGATGATGAGGGAGCGTGGGGGCGCGCTGAGGCGGTGGTGATAAAAGAGCGGGCTGCTGATGCGCGACGGGAAGGAGTCGGACGGCCGGCAGGTCGGACCTCTGCGCTGCGCCCTCGGCCGCTTTTTGTACCGCGCGCGCCTGCGCGTCGCAAGCGAAGCCTCTGCCATTCCGTAATCACACCGCCGCGCCTAATTTAGTGTGTACCTGGCGCACAAGGTTACTGCGACGACGCCTGGCTGGGCCCCCACCCAGCAACTCAGTGACTACTCGCAGTCGCCGTCGTCCCAGCTGCCGTCGTTGTGCAGGACAGCGCGCTCGCACGCCGAGGGGCGGCATCCGAGGGCCGGCATGCCGAGCCGGCCAGCCCTGGAGCCCAGCCACGCGACCGATAAGATTGATCCGCTCTTTGCGCAGCCCGCTCGACACTCAACTGCAAGTCATTCCGCTGACTGCTTTGTAACGAAAATCTGTACAGCTCGCGCTGCAGGGTCCGCTGGGCGAGCAGCGCCGTGGGAAAAGCGTGGGAAACAGTGCGACTGCTCCCGCTCTAGTCCGCGGAGGTCGAGAGCGCGCGGTCTGGAACCCCCGCGCGTACACCTGCCCATCCAGGACAAGAAGTGATGCATGCACAGGCCGACACGGTCTCGCCGTCCTTGCCCGTCTGGAGATAGGCTTTTCTGCGCCGCCGCTTTTCGAGTTCTCCGCGCGAACTGCGAAATTTAATGCAGGTCCCGCTCAAGTTCGCAGGAACCAGGAAAGACTTTAGAGCATGCAGTTGACGAAGCAGTTCTATTTTTGAACGGCATCATCGCAGTCGCTCGCTTCTCTGGCTTCTTGTCCAGGCGCCGGCTCCGAGCGCGTCGCGCGACCTCGCTTAGGCTAAGGCGCAAGCGAGCGCAGCGGCGCTGGCCAGGCCGCCGGGCTAGGTCGCAGGCGCACGCACTGTCCTTGACGTACTCGTCGTACATGCACAAGTCGGTGGAACGACCGCTGCACCGACTCAGTGTGATGCCGGGGATCTGCCTCAGACTTCGTTCGAGGCGGCTCTGCCGGTGTTCGCAGTCCGTCGTCCGCGCGCGGGCGGGGATGGAGGCGCAGCCGATCACACGTTTTCCGCGCAGAGCAGCTCATCCCGCGAGTGCGCTCAGGCGCTGAGACTCGCGGCGTGGCTTGGGCGCGGCGCCGGTCTCAGTCGCGTGAGCAATGACTGGCTGCAGACTGCGCGAGCGTGCGGGTCGTGGCGCTCATCGCGTACTTTGGTAACCAGGCCCTGGCGTGGATTGAGGGCTCTGTGGGAACTCGCACTGCTGCGAGTGGGAGACGTCGACGAGTCGTTTGAGTCGTACAGTGCGCTCTATTCCGTGCTTGCTGCACGGTGCTCGCAGTGCCAGTGGCGCATCCTGCGCAGCCTTCCATTCAGCCTCACGCCCCCATCGCCAAGGAATCCGTGCTCACGCCGCCGTGATCACGATCCTCGAGCCGCTGAGCCTCTCCGTGTAAGTGGGCGGGCCAGAGGTGTCGACATCGTGCACCATCGATTGTCCGCACGTTTTTCGACGACGTCGCACCTGGTCAGGGTGCGGTTCTCAGCCGTGGGAAGGGCAGAACATAGTCGCTCAGTGGCAGAGAGCGCTGCACGCCGGCGCCGCGTCTCCGCAGAGCCACGCAGTGCCGGTGGCTACGCCGCCGCTGCGAGGATTCCAGTCGGGGAGTGATTGGGCACTCGTGCAGGTGGAGACTCAGAATCTGCTGGTATACCGGCGTGCACTGGCCAGGCGGAGAGTGTCAGAGGTCTCACTGGCAGCGCGCACGGACTCTTCCTCGGCACTCGGAGATCGCCCTCAGTCACGCTGACAGCATCCGCGCACGGCCAAAAGGATACCTCGGGCGTCCGGGCGGGGATGGCTGAGTGCAGCCTCTTACAGTTAACTTACTATTGCTCTTGCAGCGTCACGCTCACGGGGAGCGCAGTTCGCCGAGAGTCTGGGGCCCCCGGTGGGTATGAACCCTGACCTGTCCAATAAGTGTTTTCCGCGTCAGAAGGCTAACCTGGGGGAGTGCGCGGCCCGGGTGTCACTGTTTGCATCGGTTCGATTCGCCGCATGTGCAGGAAAGGGATAGCCGGGGAGCTGATGGGGCCCAGCAGTTACAGTGCTTTCGTTTGCCACAGTGCCTTCACGCCCCGCGAAATTCATCACGCAGACATGCGTGTGAAACGCTGCTCTATCCTTTCCTGGTCCCGGCTGGCGATCTCCGCGGACGCGGCCCTCCGCCGGGTGAAGGACTGAGAGGGGCCCGCGGACGCCGGTCGGACAGCACACCCCTCCCTCGCGATGACGCGGTGGCGGCGGCGGGTGTGTTGTGTGTTGTGGCGACGATATCGAATCTGCGCCGCCGCCGTCGGGAGTGCCTTCACGTTCCCGCGCGTCGTTGGCGTCGCGAGGCAACGACTCCGGGAGAGACTTGGTAGGCCGGGGGTCCCACATGCGGAACCCAGCGTATCTTTCCCACACGTCGCTGTGAGTTCCAGAGAGAACGTTCACGGGCAGAATGAGACGCGCGACGTCTGGCCAGGAGCCGGGATGACGAGCCCGCTGTGCGAAGGGTCTCATGATCGGCCAGCGCTGACTTGGAGTTCCTTCAAGCATCCCTGAAGCCGGCGACGATTCTCTGAGGCTGATCCATACAAGGGGAATCACCTAGACTGCTGCTGACCGCGGGCGGCGCAGGATTGACTGTATGCGCACGGGAAACTTGTTCCTTTCACAGCCTTTTGGAGCACCATCCCCGGACTCGGAGTCCCCAAGAGCACGGACGATTGAGAATTCATGCAAAGATGATGTTCCGCGCGCGGGATGCCGTGTATATCACCATCGAGGAGAACATTCCCACGGGGCTCAGGCGCTCTGCGGCGCGCGCAGCCTTCGACTCTCGCAAAATATATCGCTGTGAAGAGAGGGATTCGCCGCAGCCGGTTACGTTGGGGCCAGAACGTCGACCATTGACATGGTGCGTCCAGAGCAATTGCATTGTCCTGTCATGACGAGAGACGCCATGGACTCTGGGCGGGTCGATCCGGGCGCAATGCAGCGCTCAGCGTCAGAAGCGCTTGAAGTGTGGATTGTCTTTGTGGCGCGCAGAAGGCCCAGGAGCGCACAGCCGAGCAGTGGCTGAGGATCCAGATTCCAGGCTGAAGCTTAACATGCTCGCTCTATGGCCGCACATAGGGTGCAGACGAGGGAGAGCGCTGCTGCCTGGCTGGTGTGGGCCGGAGAAGGCTGTGTGCACCGAGGAGAGGATGCAGGCTACATCGGACCAGGGGAGCAGTTCTGAGAGTCGGTGTCGCGCGTATGCACTGGGTGAGGGTTTGCGTGAGAGGTGATCGGACGATTACGGGAGGACAGGGAAGATTCGGGGAGGGCAAGTCACGAGCCAGAGAGGGCGAGCGCGTCGGATCGTCGACGTCGTGCCTCGGGGCACGTGACCTAGAAATTTCGTGCATATCATCCGTCGACGGTGCGGGAGCGCGGAATGAGGCGCTGCCGTTGCACGTGCCAGAGGAGAGAGGAGCTGAGACTACTTTAGCGTCGTCGAGCTCATCGGCTTGAGCACTTGGCGCCTGTGAAAGCCGAGGTGCAACAAGCGCCCGTGCGAAGCATCTCTTTCAACCGGCCGTTGATCGCGCCCATCGTCGAAGGCCGTCTCTCGCGACGGTGACAAGTGACATGTGCGTCCGCCGGGCCCAGCGTCCGCCTCCGTCTTCTATTATTTGCTGACGACGACGGTCACAGGCCGGACCGCACCAGCTCGCTCTCGACGGACGACCTCGACGCGCCCCGCGTCCGCTCGTCGTCGCCTGCCTCGCTCCAGAGACACATATCTTCGACGACGGTCGACACGATGGCCGGCTCGCAGGGCACATGGCGCGGCCCGCTCGCGACGCCCAGCTCGCCGGGGTGGCGGCGCCAGCGCCTTCTGGGCGCCAGCCAGCACCAGAGCGACAGCGGCGTCGACGCCGGCCGCCCGCTCATCAACCATGTGCGCCCGCGTCGTCGTCGTCGTCGTTGACGAGGCTGACGGGCAGTTGCAGGAGAACAGCACCGACTCGGGCCACTTTGCGAGCTACGGCTCTGTCCGCCCCGCCGCGCCGCCCAGGCAGGAAAGCCGGCAGAGCACGGGCGGGCTCATGTCCATGTCCTTTGCCGGTGAGCGGCGCCGCTATGATCCCAGTGCTCACCATCTCAACTGACGGCGACGACGGGCAGGGCTGACGGACTCGCTGCGCAACCGGCGGCGGACGGCGGCGCTGGGCACGCGGCTCTCGCGCCCGGCGTCGTTCTGGTCGCTGCACCTGGGCACGGGCGGGCGGCCGCTGACGGCGTACGACGCGCCCATCGCGCACGGCGCGGACGAGGAGGAGGAGCAGGACGCGCACGAGGGCGCCAAGGCGAACGGCATCCGCGTCTGGTACTCGAGCTTCACCAGCATCGACTGGCTGCACGACGCCATCAAGGACTCCGCGCGCCTGCTCCGCCTGCGCCGCCGCCGCTCGTCGCGCGGAAAGGCCCGCGCCTGGGCCGACCGCTCCATCGGCTGGATTATCGTCACGCTCGTCGGCATCCTCACTGCGCTCGTCGCGTTCATGATCGTCAAGAGCGAGCAGCTGCTGTTCGACTTCAAGGTGTGTTGCTTTTACTTACCCTGGTATAATTACAAAATGTTAACTTCCACTACAGGAAGGACACTGTGCCAATGGCTGGTGGAAGGCGAAGCGTTTCTGCTGCCCTGCCACCATCGAGCTCGACAATGTACGTTTCACCCGTCTGCAAACATCATTAGAGCCTGCTAACGCCAAAAAAAGGATTTCATGGGCGGCGGCGAGCACTGCGCGCACTGGAAGACCTGGGCTCAGACGTTCCACGTCGACGACCGCCCTGGACGCATTGCAGGCTGGATGGTCGACTATGTCACCTACATCATCATCGCGGTGCGTGTCTGTCTGTCTGCTGCTTGATCCCCACCCGTCGCCGGCTCTCCCATTATCCTCGGTCTCCGTCCTTTCCTCATTCCTTCCTTCCCCGTTGTCTTCGTCATCGCGACGCGGGCTTGGTGCGGCCCCGTCCTCGTCGCGCCGGTGCATTGCAATTTGCTTGCACGGAGGACCGACCGGGCCAGTACTCGTTTCTACCAGGCATTCTTGCGTTTTTCATGAGCCGCGCCGCGCGCGCCTGTGAACTCTGGCGTCGCGCCGCGCGCGGTACGTGTCTTTTTGTTCAATCCTCTTTCTTACCCGTGTCAAGCGGGTGTATACCTGCTCTTTCTTTCGTTAGCGTGCTTGAGTAGGGCAGCCCTATCTCGCGCAGGGAGCTGTTTGCGGGCACCGCGACTGTCAGGGTGGTCGTTTCGCGCGCGGCTTTCAATCTGCTCGCCATCCCTTTTGCGCGTGGCGGGGGACAATCAGACTCCTGCATGGACTGTCCGGCTCGTACAGACTCGCCAGTTGTATTTGTCGCCCGATCCTGGTTCGTCGTTCCCGCGCTGCTGCGCAGCCAGCTCCCGCCCCAGTCGTTGCTGGCCCGCACTTGTCCCGCCCGCCCCATCCGCGCGTGCGGATCCCGTCCGTTCTCTGTTCGCCGTTCGCGAAGCCCACTCGCGGACGGCGTACGATCTGTTTCAAGGCGCTGGCGCTACGGCGAAGCTCGCTGGATAAGTACCAATATCCGGTGATCTGTGCTGTTCTGTGTTCTGTGTTCTGCGTTCAGATCCAGAGCTAGCTCGAGACCGCGACCGGGCCGCACAACGCTATCCCTTGTGGGACGGCGTCCCGTCGGCGCGTCGGCGTCGGTGTCGGCGGAAGACGCACTCAGATGCGCGCGCCCGTGTCGTTCGCGCGATCGCGCATTATGTGCACCCCCCTCCCCAGCCCTTTCCCTTGATCCATTTGCGCGGTCATTCAGTCGTGTCCTGGCGCAAGTCGCCCCGTTCTGGCGCGCATTTCGCACCGCTTTGTCCTGAGCGCGTCCGATCCCCCGCCCGCGCGAGGGAGAACCAGGGCCTGAAACCGCGGTCCCCGGGGTCCTGTTCTGTGCGTTTTGTGTTGTGTTTGCCGCGGCCGGGCGAGCGGGCGATTGGCGTCGTCTGTTTCGCCGCGGCCGGGATCCTGCGAGAGGACGCGGGCGTGCCGTGATCGTCGCTGTTCCGCGGCGCGCCGCCACGTCGCGCCTTCGACTTCGGCGCGGGCACGCTGGTGCTCGCCACAGTTCGCCCAGGCACGCTAATCACTTCGCGCGAGTTTATTCGCGGCGCGGGCCGTGCGCGATGCTCGCACGCTCATATCGCGCGCGCGTTCTCGCGCGCGCACATCCCCGCTGCGCGGCTTCGCCAATTGCGCGGCTTCGACTTCGCCGATTAGAGTTGGCCCGTCCTTCCCTCAATTTGCGTGTGCGCGGGTGTTGTGTGCGCGTGCGCGCCGCCTGGTCCTGGCATGCCGTTTGTTTCCCCGGCTCTGGCGCGCGCTGTTTCGCCGGCCGTGCATGCCGTCGGGGTACCGGCGAGGCAGGATCGGCGGCAGCGCGCACGCTCTGGGACGGCCCTGTGATTCCCCGCGCCCGGAGGCCGGCGCACTGGCGTGGTCTGTTGTGTTGCGTGCGCCCGATACGGCGCAGGATCGTGCCCCTGCCCTGCCGCACCGCTTTACACGCCACCCTTCTTTTCCGCCGCCCCACGCGATGCTGCGTCTGGGGCCGCGCGAGGAAGATGACTAACGCTTACTCGCCCTCCCCCGCCCGTGTATGGCGAATGCTGACGCACGTGTGTGTGTGTAGCTCGCGCTCGCCACGACGAGCTCGCTTCTCACGCTGCGCCTGACGGCGTCGAACACGTTCTCGTCCAACAAGGAGTCCGGCCTGATCGCCGCCGCCGCCGCGGACGACAGCAAGGCGCCGCGCAAGGTCATGTACTTTGCCGGCGGGAGCGGCATCCCCGAGATCAAGACCATCCTCTCCGGTGCGCCCCCCAACCCCTCCCCTCCCCCTCCGTGTGTGTGTGGCAAAGCTGATTGGGGCGGATTGAAGGCTTCGTTATCCATGGCTACCTTGGCGGTAGGACGCTGTTCACGAAGGCCGTTGGCCTCACGCTCAGCGTCGCGAGCGGCTTGTCGCTCGGCAAGGAGGGCCCGTTCGTGCATATTGCGAGCTGCGTGGGCAATATTGTTAGCCGGTTCTTCGCCAAGTACGAGACGAACGAGGGTGCGTTTGTCGCGGAGCCTATGGTGCTGTTGCTCGGGACTGACGTTCTTGCAGCAAAGCGCAGGGAAATTCTGAGCGCCGCGTGCGCGGCGGGTGTCGCTGTGGCATTCGGCGCGCCCGTCGGCGGCGTGTTGTTCAGTCTCGAGGAGGTCTCGTACTTCTTCCCGCCCAAGGTGAGCCGCGCGCGCACACACAGCAGTACGAGCAGGGCGCTCACAGTCTGTCGTGTAGGTGATGTGGCGCAGCTTCTTCTGCGCTATGATCGCGGCGGGGACGCTCAAGTTCCTCAACCCGTTCGGCACCGGCAAGCTCGTGCTCTTCCAGGTCACGTACGACAAGGTCAGTCCCCGCATCTCGGACAGGACGCTGGCTGATATGAACTAGGACTGGCACGCGTGGGAGCTCATCCCGTTCCTTGCGCTCGGCGTCATCGGCGGCGTATACGGCGCGTACTTCTCCAAGCTCAACTACCGCTGGAGCCGCGATGTGCGGAACGCGACATGGCTCAAGACGCACCCCGTTGCTGAGGTAAACCCCCGCCCCAGATCCACCTTGCAGTGTTTAGTTGCTGACATGGATCTGCGCAGGTTGTGCTGGTGACGCTCGCGACGACACTGCTCAGCTTCCTGAACCCATTCACGCGGCTGGGCGGGACAGAACTCGTGTACAATCTATTCTCGGAATGCCACACCGGCGAGTCGCACGTTGGGTTGTGCGTCCCCGCCGGCGACTTCGTGGGGGTGCGTTGGGGGTTCTCTGTATTATGTTTCTGGTGTTTGGACGCTGACGAGTGAGTGCTCCAGGCGCGCAGGGTCATGCGGAGCATTGGCGTCGCGTTGCTCGTCAAGGGCGTGATGACTATCGTCACCTTCGGCATTAAGCTCCCCGCGGGTATCTTCATCCCCACGCTCGGCGTCGGCGCGTGCTGCGGCCGCATTCTGGGACTTGCTGTCCAGGCCCTGCAGTGGCGCCTTGGCTCGGCGGACGAGGTCATCCCAGGCGTGTACGCCATGGTTGGTGCGGCCGCTGCCCTTAGCGGTGTGACGGTATGTGAACCGATGCTTCGTTATTCGACTGCGCGACTTATCGAAGCCATGCAGAGGACGACGGTGTCCCTCGCGGTCATTATGTTCGAGCTTACGGATACCTTGACCTATGTCATCCCCGTCATGCTTTCCGTTCTCGTCGCCAAGACCGTCGCGGACGCGCTTGAGCCGAAGGGCATATACGACCTCGTCATCCAGTACGTGCTTTGAGCATGCGCTCCAGCTTTTAGCTGATGAGTCGCACCGCAGACTCAACCAGCTCCCGTACCTCGACGCGAAGCACCAGTACCTCTGGGGCGCGATGAGCGTGGCAGACGTTGTGCGCTGACCTTCATGAATTTCCGACCCGATGCTGACGCGCGGTCGCAGACGGAGCGCCATGTGGCCACTATCCGGCTGGATGAGGCCAACACCGTCAAGCACTTGATCGACAAGCTGCAGGCTCTGATCGCCCAGGGCGACAACGACAGCGGCTTCCCCATTGTACGCAAGGATGGCTACGGGCAGCGCATGGTTGGCTACATCGGCGTCAACGAGCTCGAGCACGCGCTTTGTATGTGACCCGGCGCCAGCGCTGCGTAATCTTCTGGGCTAACTTGCTGTAGCGATCGTGGCTGACCAGCCGAACGCGATCTGCCACTTCAGCACGGATGGCAGCGGCCGGCGCGAGGACGCGTACTCGGTTTCGTCGCTCTCTACGACTGGCCTCGGGGTGGGCGGCGGCAAGAACGACCCATTCGACTTCAGCGTGTATATGGACCAGGCGCCGCTCACGGTGCAAACTCACTCGCCCCTGGAGCTCGTGCAGCAGCTCTTCGTCAAACTTGGCGCCCGCTACCTCGTCGTCGTGGACGCCGATGGCTATTGTGCGTGCTCTGCCGTTTGTAACGCGCGCATGCTGACGTTGTCCAGACGAGGGCGTGCTGGACAAGAAGGCGTGGCTGACGTTCCTCAACGAAATCGAGGGCCACCACTAGATCTGAACACCTGGCGTAACGCAGCGCTAATGCGCTCCTGGACTCTTTTCTACTTGCAGTCGTTTGCTCTGTCTTTGAACATCATCTCGTACTCTGTCAATGCTTGATTGGAGGTTCAGCTCATGCTTCATCTGGATCTGTAAATAATCAATCAACTAAAACCGACTCGTATCGTCTGTGTTCTTGCGTATTATTACATGCGGTACCATGGCAAAAGACGAGGTGTGCGTTGTTACTGCACAGTAGAGATCCCAGGACACGTCCCCTACCCAAGTGAAGCCTGGATGGCATGATCGATACGAGCTTGTATAGCTCCACGAGTAGGAGTCTCCCATGCTTCAACAGACAGACACGTCAATGCGTGAGGGGCTTCGTCTGATGCGTTTTCCGCGGCCGTTCGGGCATTGATGATAGCCAGGAATAAGCTCGCGTCGCAGTCCTCCGCGAAGGTGCACGACGCGCGGAACCTGATCACTGCGAGTTTCCTGCAGGGCCAGGTGGTGGGCAGCGATGGCGGGCAGAGGAAAGCATGGAACGCGGCAAGATTGGCATTCATAAACGCAGTGCGTGTGAAGGACAGCGTGACGATGTTCGGCAACGACTGGAGCTCATCGAGTAGAAGGTCGAACGACGGACGGGCAAGATCCGCGAAGATTAGGGTCTCGAGGCGCGCCCTGCTCGACAGTCCGCGAAGAAACTGCAACCGACTGCCGGTCAAAGGAGGCTCTCCACAAAGCGCAAGCATCGTCAGGCCTGAGAAGTCCACTCGATGCAAGATCTCGTAAAGCGGAGAGTTGTCCGGCGCTTCGATAGCGAGCTCGAGGGACTTGATCCCGGGAACTGCCAGTGGTGGTGCGCCTGTGGCCTGGTATGAAATGCTTGGCCAGTCTAATCTGAGATCTTGGACATTAGGCATGGCTCGGAGCAGGCAGCCGAGATGATCTGCGCGATCGCTGCATGCAACGCCACTGAAGCGTGCGGATTCGAGCAGGGGAAAGTCGGCCGTAAAACTGGCAGGAAGAGTATAGAAGGCATTGACCGTATAAAGTGACCGCAGAACTGGCGTATATGGGAAGGGATGTATTACTGGCAGGTCGGCGCCATCCCCAGCGAAGGACAAGTCAAGGAATGCCTGGACTAATTGTGGCGTTTTTGCGGTAAGAATGGGAAGAAGCGCGTCGTCGGGTGAGATATTGCACACTGTCAACTCCGCGTGGAGGCATCTGGGCATAGCGGGTACGAGCCGCCGTACTAGCTTGGAGTGCTGACTTTGCGACTCCGCCAAACGGGTCACGCAGAGACCCAGCGGTGCCGAGCGTGCACGTGCCAGGACAATGTCGACGAAGGCGGTCCAACGATAGATGTTGGACATATCCAGGTTATCAAATGACAGCTCTAGCCGGTTCCATGCGCGAGGGTGAGCCAAGCTGGCTTGTCGCCAGCGGCGGCAGACTGCCGCCAGCTGAAATGGCTGCCTTTGTCGGGAGAGTCTGTCCCCTGCGTCGTCGCAGAGAGGGCGATCGACGGAGAGGGTGCCGAAGCAGTGCTCGAAGATGAGGCCGAGAACCTCGAGGGGCGTCTTGCGGACCGGATGAAAAAACGCCCGAGTGGCTACCAGCGACGCCAACTGCGCGTCGTGCTCCTGTTTGGACTGAGCAACGTAGGCGCCCGCGTCGCGGAGTAGGGCTTTGTGCTGCATGTACTGCTTCTCGATTTCTTCGAAGCGTGTGAATGTCTTTTGGCGCGCGCGTTCGGCGCGCTGATATTTTCCTGCAAGCACGTCGAGCGCGAGTTGTTGATCCTCTACTCGTTCGCGAGGTGCATCGGCATCAAGTCCCTCCGCGTAACGGTTAGGATCATCGGACATGATGCTGGACGAGGAGAAGAGTCGGAGTTTGCTTGCGTTCCTTTTTTCATGGTAGCTCAAATCTATGTAAATTTGATATACATCTGAAGCGAGCGAGATTGCAAGATCGTATTACAAGAGATGTAACGCGGACGAATGTAAGACGGATCTCGCGTACCACCGAACTAGGTGCTACGAGAAAGTGATTTATTCATCCCAGTCCCTAGTACAAAGCAGAGGTGAGCGGTCAACCGTCTGATCGTAGAACACAACGCACAATTTGGAGTTCTCTTCATCCATACACAAGTTTATATCCCCACCTCCGGCCGACCGCAGGATAAGCCAGGTCAGCCAGCGCACGGGGATGCTCGGCTCCTTTTCCAGGAGCGCGACGGTCTCTAGCGCGGGGATAGCCATTGCGACGCGTTCGGCGTTGTCCTCCGCAAAGCGCAGTGAGGCACTGCGGGAGCTGCGCTTGCCATGGGTATTGAACTCCGGGAAGTCGAGGTTGAGCCGCAGATCGCGCAATTCGGTGAGTGCGGCGAGCGACGATGCCACGGCGTCCTGCACATCATTTATGGACCGTCAGTGCCTCAGATAGGAAATCTAACGGCGCACCAGGGGAATCGGGGTGCTCTGCGTTGGGACATCCGCGCGGTAGCGATGGAGCTCGAGGAAGCGCAGCCGCGGGCACGCGCGCGCGAGAGTCGCGTACATGTCTGCTTCGAAGCCGTCCGCGAAAGCCTGCACCACGAGCTCCAGGCGGAGTAGCCCGGTGCAATCCGGCACAGCGGTCAAGACGCGCACCGCGTGCGAAGGAGAAAGGGGCGTCCCCGGCGCAGTGAATCCAACGTCGCGCGCGCCCGAACCGATCGACAGAGGGACCGCGTCCGGGCCGGAGTCCTCGATCCACAGGAGAACGCGGCGGGAGAAACGCGGCGCATCGCGCAGCGAGAGTTCGGTGACCCCCCCGGGCATATGGGCAAAGATCAGATCGTCCGCACTGGGAAATGCAATGGTGACTCGCTCGAGATGGCCCGGTATGGGGTCTTTGTCTCTGAGCGCGCCCTCACTGGGCGGCCAGATCATCAGCGGCGGGTCGCAGCGGCGCGGCGCAATGGCAAGCGTCAACACTCGCAAATTGGGCATCATGTAAAGCACCCGTACGAGCGGTATGGTGGCGAAACCGTCTGGGTGTGCGCCGTACAGAGCGAGCTCCCTTAAGCAGGGCCAGGGCGCAGAGGCCAGAAGGGAAAGAGGCGTCGATTCTCCAGGAAGCACGATGTCCTCGAGTGTAGACCGCGTCTGCGACAAGACGGAGCGAACAAACATATGTTCGAATCTATCTGCCTCTTCCGGCGGACGACAGGGCTCATTCCACCTAGGATTGATGAGTAGTCTGAAGACGCGCAGTGGGCACGCCAAGATGCCGTCGAGGGGAAGGTAGGGAATAAGCATGAGATGATCAAATGAGATAATTTCGAGCGTCGGAGGCGAAAAAAGCCGCGGCGGTAACTGAGCTGTGCCAGTGCAGCGGATTTGGCGGATATTGGAGCACAAGGACAGCAATACATCTAAGTGACGCGGGACCATTCCTTGGATCTGCAGCATTCTGATGGAAGAGATTAACCACGAACCACCTGACATATGAACACCCACTGTACCAGGACTCCTACGCGCGGGCTCGGCAAGGCATACTGTGCGGGTCCGCTCGACTTCAGAAGCAGCACTCTGAAGATTATCGGCTCATAGAGCGTGCGAAGGCGGATACATGTCATAGAAAGAGAGATGAGTGAGATAGACCTTGGGGGTTCTTGACAGGTCAACTCTTCGAGTCCCATGATTGACCGGGCATAGATCGGCCTGGACGGGACGTAGAGTCTCTGGGCGATAGACGACAAAATATCGTCTGGCAGAGCCCCCAAAACGGAACGCATCAAAGGCATGGGCGTCAGAAAGAGGTAGGAACGAGCGGGTCAGTCGGTGTCCGGGCTGTGGTACTTTAAGTACTTAGGCGGACGAGCGGAAGGAGGCGATCGGTAGACGCCGAAGTGTTGTCAATAGGTATCCTGGTATCAATCCCGTGCTGGGCACCTCTGACAGCAATATGAGATTGCAATATTGTAAAGCTAGGCTAATTAATGCTGGAGGACTGCAATTTGTTGTTCCAGGCGCCTACACAAAAACGCGTGTTGAAGTAAAAAATCGTGATCGAAGCGCGTTTTATAAACACGGAGGTGTTACCTATTGTGTCTGGGCGGTAATCCTCGCCCCTCTGGTGAGACATGTACTGGGTTCTTATTATGGGAGGGTGACTACAGTGAATGCCCGTGACTGTGCTCAAGCGGCGTCACCGTGTTTCTCTCCATCCAACCGATCGCGTCTCGCCTCCAGATCATCCTCGACCGCAGCCTCCTTGATGTTGCCAAGAATTATTCCGTTCGCGGCAGCGCAGGGTTTGATGTCGAATAGGTGGTCCATCTGCTCCAGCGGAACGCTCTTTGTCTCAGGGACAAAGAAGTAGACGAAGACGATGCTGAGGATCATGAGAGCGGCAAAGAAGAAGTAGACACCGTAGCCCATCGCAAGAAACATCTGTGGCGTAAAACGACTGATGATGAAATTCCAGAACCAGTTGTTCGCCGCGGCGGACGCCTGGCCAAGCGAACGCGTGCGCGCGTCAAACATCTCGCTGTTCAGAACCCATGGAATTCCGTTCTAGTGAAGGATATTGTCAGACGGCTATGGAGGAATGGAACTAGTCGACATACCCAAGATGGTGTGTAGAACACCGCCCACAGATAGAAGAAGAATACTGCCGCGATACCGCCACTGTCAAGCTTCGCATTGCCCGAAGCTGTCTGCGAACCGGAGTTTGCGAGCTTGATGTACGCGCCGATGAACCACATGCACGCCGACCCCCCTGCAGCGCCGATCATGAGCATATTGCGGCGCCCAATGGTGTCGACGAGGAAGAGAAGCCAGATGAAGGTCATGGCTGTCTTAACGACGCCGAAGATCCCGGTCGTAAGAAATGAAGCAGTCTCGCCCGTGAGACCGATTGAGGCGAATACTGTGGGAGAATAGTAGTTGATAGCGTTGATGCCGGCCCCGTTCTGCCACAGGAAGAGCATGCCACCGAGGAAGAGCCGCCATTGAATCCGAGGCGATTTTCGCACGATCTGGTGAGAACAATCAGTCTCCACAGCATTTTTCCCGTACATATGAAAGTCTGTACCTGAAAAGGTTGCCAGAATCGGTCGGCCACACCGGCACCGTGTTCATCCAGATCAGACTCCATAAGCGTCACTTCCTCGAGCAAGTATGGGTCATCGGCGGGCAGGTTGCGAATCCAGCGCAGATTCTCTAGCGCCTCGGTGCGTCTCCCTTTCGCCAGCAGCCACCTGGGAGACTCCCTTATCCAGAGAGTTCCCAGCAGGAGGATCCCGGCAGGTATGAGCTGCACCGCGAATGGGATCAGCCACTGCTTCTGTTGACTGGCCGGGATCGTGTTGGTCAGGCCGTAATCGATCCAGAAGCCGGCGAGACCGCCAATCTGCCAGCCTGCCTCGTAGATTCCCACGAGTCTCCCACGTATGGCGGGTGGTGACAGCTCGGAGATGTATACCGGCACCATGTTGGACGCCGCGCCGACGCCCACGCCAGCCAGGGTGCGTCCACCGAGAATCAAGCCTAGGCCACGGTCTCCGGATGCGCCGAGCATGAGCCCCGCGCCCAACATGAAGACGAGCGAAGCGAGTTGCAGAGACACGCGGCGTCCCCAGAAGAAGCTACTGGCGTATGCCAACAGCGAGCCGAAGAACGCGCCGGCCTGGTACACTGAGACAATGTTTGCCTTGACCAGCGCGAGGCTCTCCGGGCTGAGCTCAGCGAAGCGGAACTCGGCCTGGAATGCGGGAAGCGCGAGCGTCGTACCGATAAATGCGCTGTCGTAGCCGATCATGCATGAGGCGAACGATGCGATGACGGCGCAGGTGTACACGCGCCAGTTGTACACTGCTGCAGGCGTCGGACGGTCTTCGACTACGGTAAGGAGGCCCATGATGCTAGGAAGGGACAGAGAAAATGGGTGCTGTGGTGTGAGGATTTGAGGTGGCCCCCGTGCGGAGCGGCATCCGGAACAGGCAATTACCTATAGCTACCGTGTGGGGAGGGCGGTTTAAATTAAGTGAGCGCGCAACTTTAACCGCGTACTTCCCAGCAAAAAGGAATCATGTGGACACTACGTCGGAACATCGGCCGGTGGTTGAATCTTGCTCTACCTAGCCCAGAGGCAGTTGATCACACTTTCTGAGCATTAGAAACACCTGTGCTGATGGCATTAGAAAAGATGGCCGACTTTTGTAGTACCCAGCGGATGCGAACGGCCATGTCGGCATTCACCGGGCGCCATTCCCACGGACCCTGCAATCGAGAAAGCTCCGCTCTCAACTTCTCAAAAATAGAAATGGAGGCTAATACCATCGAATATGCATAAATGCGCTGAATATGACTGCTCAGTGTCTTAGTGCATCCCCAAATCATAGTGCCCTCAGCGTGGCAAGCGCAGATCTCATTGTGTCATGGCATCGATTTTGAGGCCCCGATCTTTGGCTATTCCCCCGACCACCCAGCAGATTAGACATCGCTATACTCCGTATGATCCGGCATTCTTGTTGACCGTCTACGCGGTGAAGCCGCGGCTGGGCCAGGGTACTGGATGGCTTGCGCGGACTGGCTGCTTCTACAAGGTCCCAAACCGCGACACGGGCTTTGTGTTATTGGAATTGACCACAGGTCTTTCTCTGCATCTTTTCGTCCGTAGACTGAAGCTTCTGGCTCGTGCTCGTCGATTGATACTTGGATATATGTCACTCTTGGGGATCTCGTTGCCTTGACTGGGCCTCACCGTGTCATGAAAAGGCTACAGTACCGATCGCCTGCCTCATTCTAGTCGAGTTCTGTATTTCTGGGTCTCAGACCGGGCTTGAAATCCTCCGCCACGTCTCAAACGAGGCGCTTGTTGCCATCGGAGGCTGTTCGGCGCCAATCACAGTTCTTCTCCCGCTTCCCTTCATACACTTTCTCGTCGAGTCCAGACACACTGAAGCTACCAGGGACTATGGGCGCGCGCTCCTCGCACGACGTCTCTATTTTTGCGTGGGAGCTTTCCCCTCGATGCTGGCTTCAACATTTGTCGATATTCAGCTCGCTCTGATACGCGCGCAGCGATTTCTGGCCCTATCTCAAGCAGCGGGCCCCGAGGCTTACACCGCTCGGGTTCCAGAATGTTGTGCTATCTTGCTCGCGCTTTGCTGGCTGTGGCTGACTCATACTGCGCGAAGGCTGGCTCATGCGGCGGAATGCTCGGCGAGCATGGATGCATGGCGATGAACGCCGGACCGACCCTGGAGGGGGCGCGTCCCGCATTAGCCACGCATGCAGAGAATGCGTCTGCGCTAGCCACCCTCCATTCAGTTCCGCGGGACGACTTCCTCGGCGCCCGAAGCTAACCCGTCGCAAATACCGACACTGGCTGAGCGAGCACAGATCGCTCCGCTCGTACGCGCGTTCGCTCGTTTGGATCCCGCCACGCACAGTCTCGATAAGCAACGACTCAGGGGGGATGAGGCTTACGTCACCCGTTCGTGGCTTTCGAGATTCACAAGGGTGCCCGGGAGACGATTCAGGCGCGCGCGATCGACGGGGCCGACGCGCGTCAGACGGCACGCCTGGGAGCTTATAACTACCACACAGCGCTCCTGTGTGCCCCTTGCTCCCTGCCCTCGCCTCATCGTTTTGTACCCATCCCACTATTTGTACTGTGCTGCCGCCCCTAATCTCTCATACCTCTGCACCTAATGTCGGCCCCCGACGCGCCCGCCGAGAGGCCATCGCACCTCAGCATCATCCTCGAAGATGGCGCCCCTTACCAGCCGTCTCCTGGGACGACCGCGCCGGTCACACCTCTGAGACTGCACCCCAACTACACGAATGACAGCACCCCGGGTGTGCCGGGTGGATATCCCGTGACGCCACGCGCGAGGAGCAGCTCGCGCGTCAGCATCGATTACTTCGACCCGCCTGGCGTCGGTGAGCTCAAGCGCACGCTCACCGACCAGTCTGAGCACCAACACCACCATCACCATCCCGAGCATCCCGTCGCACCGCCTGTAGAGCCAGACCACCCCTATCCACAGAGCCAGCACTCTGCCTCTCAATATTCCCAGCACACCGAGCGCGATACGCCCCTCGATTCCGACAACAGCGCGAGCCAGAGCTCGGCGACGCTCACAGTCGGAGACAACTTCGATTTCGAGCGCACTGTGCGTCATGTCGTACGCAAGTAAGGCCACTCTCCACTTCGACGAATGGAACGCCCCACTGACCAATTTCTCCAGGGCGGAGGAGTCCAACATCAAGACTCGCAGCGTCGGCGTCGCGTTCCGCGACCTGCGCGTCCAGGGCCTCGGGGCGTCCGCCGCGCACCAGGAGACCGTCGGGTCGCTGTTCAGCCCGCTCGCCATGATGGACAAGATTCGTGAAGCACGCCACCCGCAAGTGCGCGATATCTTATCCGGGTTCAGCGGCGTCGTGCGGCCTGGCGAAATGCTGCGTAAGCGACCGCACATCGCCATCCTCCGGTATCTCGAGCTAACGCGATTGCGATTGTAGTGGTCCTCGGCCGCCCTGGCGCGGGATGCAGCAGCCTGCTGCGCACGTTGGCCAATGAGACTGGCCAGTTCCACGCGGTGTCGGGCCACCGGATGTACGACTCGCTGACGCCGGCCGAGCTTGAGAAGCACTACCGCGGCGACGTGCTGTACTGCCCAGAGGACGACGTGCACTTCCCCACGCTGCGCGTCGGCGAGACGGTCAAGTTTGCGGCGACTACGCGCACGTCGCAGCGCCGCATCGAGGACGCGCCACGCAAGACGGCGCGCGCGAAGATGGTCGAGATCATCACGACCGTGTTCGGCCTGCGCCACGTCATGAAGACGCCCGTCGGCGACGCTGCCGTGCGCGGTGTCAGCGGCGGCGAAAAGAAACGCGTCAGCATCGCGGAGGCCATGGTGTCGCGCGCGCGCCTGACCGCCTGGGACAACTCCACGCGCGGCCTGGACGCGAGCACCGCCCTGGAGTTTGGCCGTGCCGTGCGAATTGCGACGGACACCTTCCGCTGCACCAGTGTTGTCAGTCTCTATCAGGCTGGCGAGCAGCTTTACGAGTTGTTTGACAAGGTACGCTTGGCTGTTTGGTCGCGGCGCCCCGCGCTCAGCGGCTAACCCAACGTAGGTCTGCGTGATCTATGAGGGCAAGATGGCTTACTTTGGCCCGGCCAATCGTGCGAGGTGCGTCCGTTGTATAGCGCCTGGACTTCTGGTATTGATGCCGGAATAGGCAATACTTCATTGACATGGGGTATGAGCCCGCCAACCGGCAGACGACGCCCGATTTCCTCGTCGCCGTGACCGACCCACTCGGCCGCATCGCACGCGAGCCCGCGCCGTCGGATCACGCAGTTCCCAAGTCGGCGGAGGAATTTGCTGCCTACTTTGCGGCGCACGAGATCGGAAAGGCGAATCTACAGGGGGTCGAGGCCTACGAACGTGCGCACGAGGGTGACCATGGCGTCAAGGCGCGCAACATGTACCGCGAGAGCGCGCGCGAGGAGAAGGCCACGACTGCCAGAAAGGCGAGGTGAGTACCAGGGCAAGGGCGCCTGTCGAACATATGCTGAGGGGAACACTATCAGCCCGTACACCATCTCGCCGTGGATGCAAATTCGCGCCGTCATGCTGCGTCGCGTGCAGATCATGCGCGGCAACATGCTCTTCACGGCCCTCAACATCTTCAGCTTCATCTTCCAGGCTATCATCATCGGCACGGTCTTCTTCCAGGTGGGTGTGCCTATTCGCCTATGACCAGAGCTTTAGTGCTCATGGCGATGGTCCAGGTTCCCGACAGTACTGCTGCCTACTTTTCGCGTGGCGGTGTGCTGTTCTTCGCGCTTCTGTTCAGTGCCCTCACGGCTATGAGCGAGATTCCGGCGCTCTACTCCCAGCGGCCTATCGTCCATCGGCAGATGCGTGGCGCGATGTATCATCCATACATCGAAGCTGTTGCGCTCACCCTCGGTTCGTGTTCCTCGCTGCGTCATGAACACATCGCTAATGGTATATTCTAGTCGACATCCCCTTAACGTTGCTGATTCAGGTCCCCTTCACGATCCTGCTCTACTTCCTGGTTGGACTGCAGCGGACGGCGGGCCAGTACTTGTGCGTTCTTCGCATGCGTCCCTTCACGCTATTATTGAACATGGCCTGCAGCATATTCCTGCTGTTCGTATTCTCGATGTCCATCGTCATGAAGGCGTTCTTCCGCTCCATTGCGGCCGCCTTCGCGACCCAGGAGAGTGCACAGGCGGTTGCTGGTGTTGCGGTCCTCATCATCTCGATCTACACCGGGTACACCATTCCCAAGCCATCCATTCCCGGAGCGCTGCGTTGGATCACGTACATCAACCCTCTGCGCTATGGGTGGGTTTTCATTCCGTGGACAGCCTGTTTGACATCTACTGACTTCCTCTGCAGCTTCGAGGTCTTGATTACGAATGAATTCCGAACGCTGAACGGCGCCTGCGCCAATCTCGTTCCGCAAGGCGAGGGTTACGAAGGCATATCGATCGACAATCAAGTTTGCCCTACGGTCGGCGCAGTGAACGGCCAACCGACCGTCGATGGCAACCGCTTCGTCAATTTGTCGTATGGGTATTCGTGGTCGCATGCCTGGATGGTACGTTTTCCTTTTGCACCCTCAATCCCGGGCGTCACATTGACGTGCCCTATCCTTCAGAACTTCGGCATTGTCATCGCGTTTGGCGTGGGCTTCCTTGCCATCCTGCTGGCTCTGACGGAGTACAACACCGACACGGCTGTCGAAACGGCCGTGACGCTGTTCAAGCGGTCGGCGAAGCGCTCGCAGCTCAAGGGGTCGAGCCCGGCCGACGCGGACGCCGAGAAGGGCCAGGAGACCCCGGCAGGCAACGGCGCGGGCATTGGCCAGGAGGCAGAGAAAGCGCTTGAGGAGGCGCAAACGTCCACCGGGGACGTGTTCACTTGGCGTGGGCTCAGCTACTCGGTGCCGGTCGGCGGAGGCCATACGCGCAAGCTGCTCGACGACGTTTCGGGCTACGTCGCCCCCGGCAAGCTGACGGCGTTGATGGGCGAGAGCGGCGCCGGCAAGACGACGCTGCTCAACGTCCTTGCCCAGCGCGTCGACACCGGCGTTGTTAGCGGCGAAATGCTTGTGAATGGACATGCACTGCCGGCGGATTTCCAGGCTCAGACGTGCGTCTTTCGTGTTTGTGGTCGTTGTTGTTTCGAGGGCGCTGATGGGTACCCTGTGTAGCGGCTACTGCCAACAGACGGACACGCATCTGCCCCAGGCTACAGTGCGCGAGGCGCTTGTCTTCTCGGCCAAGTTGCGTCAGCCGCCTGATGTGCCGCTCGCGGAGAAGGTTGCCTAGTGAGTCTTGTCCCCGTCCTCGAGACCACTAGAACTAAACGTTGGATCAGCGCGGAGAAAAGTCTGAAGATGTGTGGGCTCGAGGAATACGCAGATGCAATCGTCGGGACCCTGGGCGTCGAGCACCGCAAGCGGACGACGATTGCGGTCGAGCTGGCTGCGAAGCCGAAGCTGCTGCTCTTCCTGGACGAGCCGACGTCTGGCTTGGACTCGCAGAGCGCCTGGGCAATCATGGCATTCCTGCGCTCGCTTGCCGACCACGGGCAGGCGATCCTGTGCACCATCCACCAGCCGTCGGCGGAGCTGTTCCAGGTGTTCGACCGCATGCTGCTGCTCCGGAAGGGCGGCCAGACGGTGTACTTCGGGGAGCTTGGCGAGAACTCGATGACCATGATCGACTACTTCGAGCGGAATGGTTCGCGCAAGTGTGACCCGAAGGAGAACCCGTGAGTCGTGACACTACTCCTCCCCTGCACGACTGGGTACTCATTCTGGGCGGTTATCAGGGCCGAGTTCATGCTCGATGTCATTGGCGCCGGCGCGACCGCCACGTCCACCGCGGATTGGCACGAGATCTGGCACAAATCGGAGGAGCGGGGACGGGTCCAAGCCGAGATCGAGGATATTCTTACCCATGGACGCGCGCGCGGCGCGGTCGAGGCGACCATCAAGAGCGAGTTCGCCACCGGTTGGTTCTACCAAGTCCACGAGCTGCTAGGTCGTCTGGCCGTCGCGTACTGGCGCGACCCGACCTACATCATGGCGAAGTTCTTCCTCGCGACGATCGGCGGTCTACTCATCGGCTTCACGTTCTTCAAAAGCTCCGACTCGCAGCAGGGTACCCAGAACAAGCTCTTCGCGATCTTCATGGCCACTATCCTCTCGTGCGTTTGTCTGCTTCTGTATGACGTACCCTCATTAACGAAGCAACATTTAGTGTGCCGCTGTCGAACCAGACGCAGGTGCCGTTCATCAACGTGCGCAACATCTACGAGATTCGCGAGCGGCCGAGCCGCATGTACAGCTGGTCGGCGCTCGTCACGGCGCAGATTCTCGTTGAGGCGCCGCTCAACATGATCACGACGGCTCTCATCTTCTTCACCTGGTACTGGACAGTCGGTTTCGCGAGCGACCGCGCGGGGTACACCTTCATCGCGATCGTCATTGCCTACCCGCTCTACTTCCAGACCTTCTCGATGACGGTCGCTGCCATGAGCCCCAACGTCGAGATTGCGGCGCTGCTGTTCAGTGTGCTCTTCAGCTTCGTCCTCACATTGTGAGCTTGGTTCTCCTGATAGTCCTGACTTTTTTCTGACGTCATTCACAGCAATGGTGTCTTGCAGCCGTTCCGCCAACTCGGGTGGTGGAAGTGGATGTATCGTATCTCGCCGTACACGTATCTCATCGAGGGTCTCCTTGGGCAAGGTTCGTACTCCTGCTATTGCCGTCGGCGCGACTTTGACCTGACGCGCACTTGCTCCAGCTGTGGGTCATCAGCAGATCAACTGCTCGGAGAAGGAGCTCGTGACTCTTAACCCTCCGGCCGGGCAGGCATGCGGCACGTTCATGCAGCAGTACATTTCACGCGCGGGCGGCTACCTTACGAATCCGGAGGCGACGTCGGGCTGTCAGTTCTGCTCGACGCGCACGACGGACGAGTTCTTGGAGTCCAACTTCAACATTTTCTACCATCACCATTGGCGCAACCTCGGCATCGTCTTCGGTTTCGTCATTTTCAACGTGAGTAGCCTTCCTACCTTGCACGAGACCCTCGGGCTAATATGCTGTAGATTTTCACGGTTTACGCCTTCACATACATTTTCCGAATCCGGAAGGGTCGCCTTCTTCCCTCCTTCCGGAGGCGCAAGTAGAACTCGCGTCCGTCTACTCTCATCCGTCTCAGTTACGCTACAACGAAGAAATATAGATGGTGCCATGGGCCGTCATGTACCGCTAGATAGATAGATAGATAGACCACGATACTGCTTGCTGTCTTACAGACCTAATGTGTAATCGAAATATAACGTGTCGCGACAGGGAGACTGCAGCTATGGGTATGGCGATACAAATTCTCAGAATGGAGGCAGCGGGCGAGGCTTCCACGGTTGTGTGAACGTCATCGTACCATCGGGCTGATCGTTGTCGTGCCACGCCAGAGACCACTCGGGGATGACTCCCAGCTCGTCCGCGACCTCTTGAGTAAGCCTGAAGGATTCCCGCGGCTGAGGCTGCCCGAGCAATATCGTTCCGGCTGGGGCTCCCTCCTGGCGCTCGTACGCGGTCGGCGGTGCGACGACGGTGGCAGGATAGGGTTTCTCCTTCCTCCAATCGACGGACTGTTTCTCGGGGGGCTGAAGGGGCTGAGACGGATCGTAGGGGAATTCAAGCGTCTCGGGAATGTCGAGGTTGGAGATGTCCAGATTAGCCCACAGAATGGGAGCACTGAGATCTCAATACGGCGGAAAGTACAAGATGATATGATCGAACACTTACTAGTGCATTTCGATGCGTAGCTTGAGCGTGAAGTTGAGGTCGGCCTCCTCGGAGTCGTCATCGGGATCGCGGGGCTCTCGCGCCTCGGGCACGAGATCTTCCCCTTCATCGCCGAAGTCGGCCAGCTGGGCCCAGCGTTCAACGTATACGACCTCAATCTCTGTTCCCTCCGTGTGTGCCGATCGGACCGTGTCCTTTGTCACCAGCAGGATTGAGGCAACAGACGGAAGGTCGTGCTCGTTCTGAGGATCAGAGCGCCTCTCCTCCTCCAAAGCCGCAAAGACCTCTTCGGCCGTCTTGCCGACGAAGTCCGTGCGGTCAGAGACGACCATCCGGATCATTGGCGCGTACTGCTCGTGAGCGGCGAGCGCGAAGTCCGTGCGGATGCGACGCAGGTCGTCGTCCGTCAGAGCATCGCGAGGCACGGTGAAGTACAGCCCGATGGTCTCTGGCTTGACGTCGGAGCCTTTGAGAGTGGCCATGGTTTTTCGATGCCGCCACACAAGTTGAGGGATGAGTGTGCTGTCGGCCAACTGCGGTTCATGATCCGGCACTTTTCTTCCTCCCCTCACGTCGACCGGCGACCGGTGAAAAAGAACTCGCCGTTCGCAGATTCCGATCACCTGGAGCCACCTTTAATCCTGGCTCCACGAGCTTTCTGGCCGCACAGGCGAACGCGGTCCCGCACGTTCACGGCGGGGTCAGCGTGTACTTATGTCCTACGATCCTGGCACCTGTGCTTGCGTACAGCTGTCTGTCTACACGGCGCTCAGCCTTAGCTGCAAGAACACAGTTCGTCAGCACCACCCTGGGTCACTCAGCATTCTGCATCGCTTATTCAGCTCTGTCTGCTACCGGTTTCTTGGACGTGCTCGGCTGAAAGACTCAAGCGCCTCTGGGCTTGCCTGTACTCATGTCGTGACACGCACTCGCACATGGGTATGCGATTGATGTCCTGGGTATCCTACTCGTCAACGCTTGGGGTATTGCCTGGCTCTAGCAGTATTAGTATCACTCACTATCGCCGGGTTATTGTTAGCCCGATTGCACCTCGCTGCCTTCAGAGAACCTTTCTGCGCGACCAGCGCACCGATGTGTGTTGACTGCTGCCTCCGACCCTTGGTGGGAGTTCCTATGCCTGATATGGCGCGTTTCAGGGTGTCCTGACAGAGGAAGGATGCCAGCCACGCGCGCCGAAACATTGTCACTGGTGCTTGTGTTTGCCAGGCGCCTTCCTTGCCAGGCCCATCTCCGATTATCCACTATTTTGCTGGGATGCTGTCGTTATATAGTCCTGCACGTTTCTCTTGGCAGCGCAGAGCGCACTCGCAGGGTGCGTGCACGCCAACGGGCCGTGCAGGCAACGCCTAAGCCGTAACGGCCATACATAGGCGATGAGACCGAACGTCGGCTGCGCCCTGCTTTTGTCCAATCAGAGCTCGTCGAATTGCGCCTTAAGCTGTCCACGCGATTTGCGACGGCCGCCACGGGCGGGCAGGCATAGCCACGGGGTGTATGGCGACTAACACTTGAGGTAGCCTATAAAGCCCTGCGCATGCAGGCTGTCCCACCAGTATACGCTCTTCCTGATATCATCATGCGTCTTGCACTTCCCGCTCTTGTTCTTGCGATTTGGGTCGGCTCTGCCGTCGCGCAAAGCGGTTCCTCTGGAAGGTACGTATCGTTCTCGTCTCGTGTTCGAATTTGCAGACGCTGACATCGAATCCTCTCCCATAGTACGGCAACTGTTACAGAGTCTGTGGGCAGCCAGCCCAGCGCAAGTCCATCTGGCGCCCAGGGTGCGGTCGGCGGAACCGTTTGCATGAAGGGCGTGCGTTCTACGCAACCAACCGCGCCGCCATTCAACGTCTCACCGCGTATTCCTGCCCTAGCTCATGTGCATCACCGCGGTCGTCAACTCAAACACGACAACATGTCGGTCCAGTGGGAATCATTGCAGCCTATCTGTCTCACGAGTGCATTAGATCTTCTCACCGCGAAGACTGCGAATCCCGGATACATGGCCATGTCCGTGTCGCCGTTCCCCGAACTCTGCTGCCTGATCTCATAGCATGCGCAGGGGTTTCGGACAGACGATGGCCAACTCGCCGATGGTCATCATGTGGGCCAACGCCGACGGCAGTATCACGCTTTCGCAGCGCCAGGCGACCGGCCACGTCGAACCCAAAGTGGTCGCGAACCCGCCGCGCATCGCGACCCTCGAGGCGTCCCAGAGCAACGTACGTCGGGCGTAGCGCACTCCGTTGCTACGCGTAGCTGGCCAAGTACTCAACACTCGATGCAGGCCAAGGGGGATCTGCCGACCTTCGCGTACTCCATCGCGGTAAGCCAGGGCGCCGTCGAGTCCCGATGCGGACGTCTCACTTCCCGATGTGGCTGCAGTCGCAGCCGGGCAATGCGCAGAAGCTTATTTGGGCGTACGGGGACAAGCCTCCCGCCTCTTCGGACCCGGCCGCTGAGATACTGTACCACAAGGCGAGCGGGCCCGTTACCCTCAACGTCTCGCCGGGCGGCGCCTCTGGCTCAAATTCGAGCCCCGGCACCGGAGGACAGACGTCGGGCGCCGGGGCGCCTACGCCCACTGGCGCTGCGTCGGCCATTCGTGCCTCCGGGATGGGATCTGTCGCGGTGTTTATTGCTTTCATGCTTGTCCTTTGAGCAGCGGCTTCATGATAATGGGAGACTTGTATCGGTTCTGGGACGTTCAGTATTCGTACAGATCGACTACTCACTTTTACCATCACATCCAGCCCCAAATATACCTCTAGACCTGGTTCTAGGATGTCGAGACGCAAGCTTGATGACTGTTTTGTGGTCGGACTTTGCAAACAATTTAACAAACTCCGTCACTCTGTTGCGAACCGACTTCCACCGAGCGTCTTGTACTTCGCTGTTTCGACTACTCTAGCGCCTATGCTCTCCTCTATTTGGAGTTTATTCCAAGCGCGTCGATTAGGAACTGCGGCGGCACAGAGGCTCGATGACCCTTGGATAGCTGTGAAAGGCAAGTAAGTCATGGGCAACCAGGGTCAGTGCGGATAGGCTTCACACGCGGTTGCCTAGACTGGACGTCTTGCGATTTTGGTGCCTCCGGTTACTCATACACATCCGAACCTTGCATCTGAAGTCGAGGATGCGTTCGCTGGCCTCTCGATTGCAGCACCTATAATGCTTCCACCCACTGTGCGATCACCTCCCATCTTGGTCCAGTTCCTGAAAGTATTGAAGTGTGGCTTGTTATCGTCGTATCTTCCTGCGGAAGCTATTGGAGGGACTCATCGCTGAGAAATTTGGCTGTCCCTGTCGCGCTACTAGCTTCCGTCGGATATGTACATGTTCAAGCGAACACACATCCTGCTTCTGCATAACACCAACCATCATCGACTTGTGCAGATCCAACCGTACCGCCCATCAGTCGGAGGTCGTCTCGAGTTAGCCACACAGCGCTATCCCTAGCCTATTTATACGCAGGACAACAGAGACCGTCCCCGTCTGCACCTGCCAGCAATCTCACTCACTCCGCGGCTTACGATTCGCGTTCGGGTGCCGTTTCCTGCGATGAGTGTCAGAGTTCGTGGTCATACACAGCTCTCCGGCTTTCGGGATTCATGATTCGAATGCTCAGGCTGCTTTTCGACTGGAGCTGACAAACCCGCCGATCCCTGCTGCTGCGCGCAGGGAAGCGCTCGAATCAAGCGTTCGCCTATCATCGGGTGCTTTCAAAGCAGCACTGGGCGGGCATTGCACTGGTTCTGCACGACGCGCGGCCGTAAACCGCGATTGGCCCAACAGTCGCCAGCATTACCCGACTCAGACCGCTGAGTCTCACGGCGAAGATAACCCGGTGCTGCGCCAGGCGGTGCGAGTCCAACTTCCTATTACATCCAGGGATCCTCGGAGCGCACTCTTCCACAAAGAAGAGGCACGGCCGCGCGCTGCAAGTAGGATGTCTATGTCTGCTTGTGTTCACTGTATATTTTTGTGATTTGTGTTTTGCGTTGCATTTTTGACCTGCACAGGGCCATGAAGCCTCCTGACGGGGTTCAACGGGCTGCAAGGTTGTTTCCTAATCCGACCATGCACTGCCCGCCTGAGATGTGGTCCCATTGCCTCATCGTACCTCGTAAATTCCTTCCTTTGGCCAAGCCATGCTCCGCATATGAAAGAATGCACCCCGCCGGTGTCTTCGGTGAGGTCACGGGAGGACTTGGCAAGCGAGGCGGTGAGCGGGCGTAAGGACCGCTACGGCCGCACCAATCAGCGCGCGCGCAAACACGCCAGCTGTCGACCCTCCCGGTTCGCGGCCATTTTTGATAAGCACCCGTGCGCGGCGCCACCTTGGTTTGCCTTCCTCCCATATATCAGTCGTGCTGTGCGCGCAAACGGCCTCGGTCCCCTTTGTCCCCTTCCTTCAGCCCTAATGCGCGTCTCGGTCTCTGCTTTGGTCGCGGCTGCCTGCGCCGGGTGCGCGGCGGCGCAGTACGGTGGTGGTTACGGAGGAGGAGGATATGGAGGGGGCTACGACAACGGCGACGACAGCGCTCCCATGTCGACCGCAACGTCGGAGTCGCCGTCGTCGAGCACACCACTCAGCAGCAGCGCCTCCGGCTCCGGCGCAACCGGTGGCAGGACTTGCGTAGATGTGTGTCGTCTCATCGCGACCCCCCGGCCTACGGTGAACGCTGACGCGACCTGGCCCTCGAAGCTCATGTGCATTTCGGCAGTGGTTAACTCAACGACGACCGTTTGTGAGTCTCATCAGTTGCTAGTGACTTTCCGCTTGTTTACGCGTTACAGATCAACTAACTGCACAATCGGCGCAACCTGGCTGGATGGCGATGTCCGTGCACCGGAGGGTCCACTTTCCCTGTCTGATGAGCTCTCAGTGGCTTTGGAACAACCATGGCCAACACGCCGATGGTCATCATGTGGAAGAACGACGACGGCACGGTCACCATCTCTCAGCGCCAGGCTAGCAGTCAAGTAATGCCAACTGTGGTGCCAAACCCTCCACGGACGGCAGCCGTGGACACTGCGCAGACTAGTGTACGCGCTTTGGCGTTTAAGCGCTCCGCGCCCCGTCGCTGACATCTGTCTGCTGCGCAACAGGCCCTGGCGTCTCTCCCGACGTTTGCGTTCTCGATACCGGTAAGCCGGCCTCCCGATCACCCCGACATGAGTACCCTGAACCGATAGCTATGTTAGACGGTGCAGGGAACAAGGCAGAACTTGATCTGGGCGTTCGGTAGCCAAAATCCGGGCTCGTCCGCGGAGGACGCTGTCCTGCTGGTCCACCGCGACAGCGGGTCCCTCGTCCTCGACGTCTCGCAGGCCATCGACGGCGCAGGGTCGCCCGCGGAGACGGAGGCCGAGTCCCCGCCCCTGACGACTTCTCAGAAGTTCATCGTGGCGCACGCCATCCTGTTCGCGCTGGCATTCATGCTTCTCCTGCCCGTCGGCGCGCTGTTCGCGCGCCTCCTCCGCACGTCCTCCACGTTCTGGTTCAAGGCGCACTGGATCGTGCAGTTTTACCTCAGTGCGTCCCGTCTGACCCGAGCGGTGCCGTCCGGCGTCTCACGCGCGGCCGGCAGCCGCGCCCGTCATCATTCTCGCCTTCGCCTTCTCCGTCGCGGCTGTGCAGCAGGCCGGCGGCGCCCAGGCCCACTTTAACGACACGCACAAGGTCAGCCGTCCCGGAATGCGTGAGATAGGTAGCAGTCTGCTGAGAGACGCCACGCACGGTCGCAGAGACTGGGCCTCGCCATCTGCCTCCTCTACGTCGTCCAATGCACGCTGGGCGCGGTGATCCACTTCGTGAAGGACCCGAACCGCGCGCGCCGCCCGCCGCAGAACTACCTGCACGCGGTGCTCGGCCTCGCGACGATCGGGCTCGCGCTCGCGCAGGTGCGCTCCGGGTACGCGCACGAGTGGACCAAGGCGACGGGCCGCGACATCTCGGGCGGCATCAACATCGTGTGGATTATTTGGGTCGTTGTGCGTGGCTCTCAGTGCATTCATCTTCCGCGGACAGCTTGCTGACGTCCGGCAGCTGCTCCCGCTGCTCTACTTCGGCGGCCTCGCGTTCCTCCCCCGGCAGTTCCGCCAGGAGCGCGAGGCGCGCGAGCGCCGCGAGGCTGGCGAGTTTGCCGACAAGAGGCACAATCGCGGCTACTGTGCGTCGCTCGGGCGCGTCTTAGCCACCACTGACCGATCTCGCATAGCCGACGAGTGAACTGTATACCAAACAAGTAACGACAATTAGAAGCACACGCTGATGAGGATGAGAACGATCGAGGTGCGTGAGAACGGGTTGGGCAGTTCGACACGGGAGAACTGACACTGGGCTGTCGTAGGACGGGGCGAGAAGTATCTGTTATACCCGGACTTAATGAACCTTGTATAGTACAACCTACGCCACTGACAGCTTACATTCCCTTGTACAATTTCCCGACATTCCTGCCTTCTGTGGGGCCGACGACTCGCTTTGAGCGCAAGGCCAGGCTCCCCCTGTCGCCACCCTTGCTGGGTTGAATTTCGGCTCCCCATTCAGTCGCCCATACGTGTGATGCCAGCGACAGTCTCTCCAATAGCCTTCGAATCGACACAGGTACAGTTGCGGCCCAAAGTGAGAAGATGCTCCAAGGATTCGAACACATCATGACCACGATGGCGGTGAGGCCATTTGAGAATTGAAGCAAAGGCGTGATACAGGGTACATACAGCAGAGACGACGTAGGGGATTCAGAGAGTGGAAGGAAGCGGTGCTGAGTCATTCACCGGGCTTGCAGAGGAGTCGCGATCTGACCCCCACCGCTGACGCTGTCGATCCTCCGCGGTCGGCCCGCCACACTCGCACTCGGGATCGCCATACTCGTAGCAGCTGGGAGGATCCTCACACAACGGCGGCGCCGGAAGGAGGATGCCATCGACACCGCGGTAGTCGGCGTGCGCTAACTTGTGCACGACGCACTGGACGTAGTGCCAGCGGAACGCCGCCTCCGGTGGCAGGTTGTGGGCCTGCGGTTTGGGAGGCGCAACGAGCTGCCCGTGGAGCGGTGGGAGCTGTGAAACCCCGACGTCCTCCTGGCCGGCGCAGGTTAGCACGGTAGTGGAGCCGTCGGGGTCCGGTTCTGTGAAATCGTGGCATTCGTAGACGTTGGAAGCTTGAGACGACTGGTCAACGCCACGTGCTGCCCGTCGCCTGAATCCGAGTTGGAATTGCGAGAAGTAGAACTCGAGGTTCAGCGTGAGCAGGAGCGCGAGCCGCTCGTCCTGCCAGCGGCCGCCAACAGGGTCCGTCAACGCAGGCTCTCCGGGCGTGGCGAACTCGCCGAGCACGCGCTGGATGTATGGCGGATCCATTGTCTCCGGGAAGATGTGCACGGCGCAGAGGGGGGCCCTGATGCGGGAGATCCAGCACTTCTTGTCCCGCGCGTCGAGCCGCTCTCGCAGCTTGCCGCCACAATGCTTGTACGACACGTCGGCAGGGTCTTTTCCGGAACATATCTGCGAGAGGAAGACCGGGGCGTGCGTCGGCGGCTGGTAGAGGTATGACGACGCGGTGAGCGGCTCGGCTGTGCCAACCTGCTTCCAGGAGTCGGACGCGCGGTCGTGCTCCCAGAGGACGTCGTCGCCAGTGGCGCGCGGGCAGCAAATGCCGCGCGCCATGCAGAGAAGCCATTTTGTACCTTCATCCCTAGCATAGCGACGGAAATCGTCCAGCGAGCCGGTCAACAGTCCGAATAGCGTCTTCGGCGCAGCCGCCACAACCAGGTCCTCGGACCGAGTAGCGTCTGCGGGGGTGTGAGGGTCGCTTCTCGAGATAAGCGGGCTTGTGGACGGGTCGTATATGGTATACAATGTCAAAGTTTCTGCAGGCAGGGCAGGGACGACGAAAGGGAGCGAAACCATGATCCGGTGATCGAAATTCCCGGGCCCTGGAACAATATCATTCCGCGGTGACTGATGAGTTTGAGTCCGCTTCGTCCCGCAGCACTCCGGGACCTTGCAAGAGAGTGCAAAGCGTGTATCTTGCTTCTTTATATGCCATGCGACTCTAATGGTCTGCCGAGTACTTAGTTACGCTCGGATTACGCTGTCCCGAAGACCCAGAACAACACGTGGGACTATAGTTTGCACATCGTGAACCAGCGCCCCGTGGTAGTGAGAAGCTGTGGGACATTTGCCTATGCATTGGCGTGTACGTGATGGGCCGGCCATAGGCCGGATCGGTCAACCAGTGCATGAACAAACCTGACGCTGAGGCGTCCAGATATGTATCCGGAAGAATAAGGGGTTCAACTTTTCAGATATTTAGATCTGTTTCCCCGGGAGGCGCTGAGTTTTGAGGTATGGATCGAGTGTCCGAGGCATTTTCCTAGGCCTTCGTTTCAGTTTGGCGGAGTTTGGCACCAATCCCTCCGGCTCGCCGGTAGGTTTGTTCCGAAACTAGGATTCTAGAGCTTCTTTCGGTCCTTGCCCATCGATATGAGTCTCTCGTTTGAAGGAAAGACAGTCGTTGTCACTGGCGCAGGTGGTAGCATCGGCCGCTCGTACGTTGGCCATGACCACGGCAGAATTGCTCTCACGATAGCGTCTTTCCTCGTCAGGTATGCAGTAGCGTATGCGCAGCGTGGCGCCAACGTGGTCGTCAATGATCTGAACGGCGAGGCTGCCGATCGCGTCGTTCATGAGATCCTATCTGGTCCGTTGGCACACCCTACACTGCGGCTCTGTCACCTATCCCCTCCCCAGCGGGCGGCAAGGCGGTCAAGGACACCCACTCGGTCACCGATGGCCCCGCAATCATTCAAACGGCCCTCGACACCTACAACGGAGTTCATATCCTCATCAACAACGCCGGGACCGTCCAGTGTGTCCCTCCCCCCGCGGATTATAGATAACTACTGATAAAGCACGCTATCTCAGCATAACGAAGTAAGTCTCAACGAGCAGCGTTGATCCCCTAATCCATGCCGCACCCAGATTTGAAGACTTCAGCGACAAGCAATGGGACGATCTCGTCGCCGTGCACCTACAGGGAACGATCTCCCTCACGCGGGCGGCTTGGCCGATCTTCATTGCCCAGCGGTCCGGTCATATTGTCAACACTACCAGTGCCGCGGGGCTTTATGGTGGGCGAGCCGACAACCTTCTGGAGATTGTCTGACCATATGATAGGACACGACGAAAATTGTGGCTACTGCTCCGCAAAGGCCGGGATCATCGGGTTCACGAAGACTCTGGCCAAGGAAGGCGAGCATTTCGGCATCAAGGCGAACGCCGTAGCGCCTGTCAGTGGAAAATTTGTCAGAATTGCGTCCAGTCCGGAGGCAAAGTTTGCGTGCAGGTAACTGCACGCAAACTCCTTCCGGCACAGCCGCCGGGAGCAATCCCGCTCCGGCCCCATTTGACTCGCGTCTCGCGGAGTTTGTACCTCAGACCGATACGCCATTTGCGCATACGGCTGAGGTACGTTGCTTTGGACCCTTTCTTTGTTTTTCCTTCATCTGTACTTACATATCATGTAGACGCGACTTGCGTCGCTTTCCAGGTGAATACAGACCGATACGCCATTTGCGCATACGGCTGAGACGCGACTTGCGTCGCTTTCAAGGCTCGACTTTTGTCAGGTTATGAGCCCCGAGGGCGCTCTAAGAACCCCTCGCCTGCCTGTATCAGCCAACTCACGGTCCTCTGCGCGAAACTGCTCCTGCACAGTTTTTACTCCAGGTCCCTGCCATGTCGTCGGACGACACCGCGTCATGCCCGGTCCTCACCGGTGCTGACAACTGGACCATCTGGTCCATGCGCATGCGTGGCAAGCTGCTCGAGGCTTCTGTTTGGACCATCGTGGACGGGACAGAGCCACAGGGTCCAGCACCTTCGCACACCACGTCCGGCCCGTACGCGCCAGCTATTGCGCCGTCTGTCCGGGACACATGGACTGCTCGCGATGGCAGAGCCAAGGGCATCATCATGGGCCGCATCTCGGACCGCCTGCTCTACATCATCGACGACTGCCAGACGTCTAAGGCCATGTGGGACAAGCTGACCCAGCTCCACACGTCGATGAACACGATCGCCAGCATCTTCGAGGCACGCCACGAGCTCTACTCCCTTAAATGGGATGGCTCTTCGCACATCGCCGACCACGTCGCTCGCATTCGGAACCTGTCGAAACGCCTTTCTTCCATGGGCAAGCCGGTGGACGACGACGACCTCGCGTACACGCTGCTCTCGTCACTACCGGCCACGCAGGGCTGGCAAGGCTTCCTGACCGCCGTGCTCAACAGTGCCGCTCCTTTACTGGACAGCACTGGACAGCCGATGAAGGGTCCGACCGGCGCTACTCTGACCACGCTCACGTTCGCCACTGTCGAAGCGCGTGTCACCGCCGAAGCCTCCCGCATGGCGCTCACCGAGCCCGCCGCCGACCAGACTGCGCTCAAGGCTGCCAAGTCCACGCCCGCCGCTACGCCCGCCAAACTCCCGCCGCACAACTGCGACTTCCACGGCCGAAACAACACGCACGATTCGGACAAGTGCTTCGCCTTGCACCCGGAGCTGCGTACGAAGCCGAAGAAGAAGAAGAAGAAGAAGGTGAAGGAGAAGGCGAATGCGGCTACGGAATCGTCGGACGGCAGCAGCTCGAGTGAATCGGAGGACGAACGTGTACACACCGTATCCGTAGCTCTGAAGGATCTCGTTGACCGGTATGCCTTGGCCCACACTGAGCATGAGCACGACCTTGCCCACTTCCCCATCATCGCGGACTCGGGCTGCTCTGGCCACATGTTCTACACGCGTGCTGTCTTCGACCCTAAGACGTATAAGGCTCTCGACCCTCCGCACAAGGTTCGCTTCGGTGACGACTCTACTGTCGAGGCCATCGGCACGGGCGACGTCCTACTCTACTGCCCTCGCCGGAAGAACACCATCCGCTTCTGCAACGCGCTACTCGTCCCGAGCTTCACCATCAACCTCGTGTCCATTGGCCGACTCGACAAGTCTGGCTACAGCTCGACGTTCAGCAATGGGAAGCTTGTTGTACGCTATGCGAAGACCAAGCAGGAGCTCTGCGATGGGCAGCTACGCCGCAGCCTCTACGACCTGAACCTCGAGCGCCTACGTCACGGGCCCTTCGCAGGCAAGGCCATGGACATTAACGTCCTCCACCGGCGCTTCGGCCACATCAGCTACGACCGCATCAAGACCATGGTGCGCAACGGTCAACTGCGCGGCGTTGACAGCCTCACCGGCAAGCCCGAGTTCTGCGAGCCGTGCGTCCTTGGGAAGATGAAGAAGCAGCCTTTCGACAACGACGGTCGAGAACGTGCCTCACGCTCGCTGCAGCTCGTCCACGCTGACATCGGAGGCCCTGTAACGCCTGCTTCGCGGGAGGGCTATCGCTACTGGCTTATGCTGGTGGACGACCACTCCGAACAGCCCTGGGTCTACTTCATGAAGCAGAAGTCGGAAACGGCTGGCATCTTGAAGCGCTGGAAGGTGGACACGGAGGCGTACTTACGCCAACGTCTCGGTGTTATGTCTCTGTCCGACAACTGGCTCGAGTTCTTCCGCTCCGACAACGGCGGCGAGTTCATCAACGGCACCCTTAGCGACTGGCTACGCTCACTCGGCATCGCTCACGAGACATCGGCACCTTACACACCGGAGCAGAACGGTGTCGCCGAACGCATGAACCAGACAATCGTCAACTTGGCGACCAGTATGCTCATCGAGTCTGGCCTGCCTGGCATGTTCTGGGCGGACGCGATGGAGACTGCTGCCTACGTTACAGCACGCACGCCTTCATCCAGCATCGGTGGACGTATTCCGCATACCGTTGTCACTGGACGTCGCGTCAACCCGAAACACTTCCGCCCGTTCGGCTGCCCGGCTTACCCCATGCTGGACAAGAAGCATCGCTCTGGCAAGTTTGGCTGGAAAGCATCGCGCTGCGTCATGATTGGGTACCAGCCTGGAGTCAAGGGCTGGCGCTTATGGGATGTAGATCACAAGAAGGTCATAACCTCGTGGCATGTTCGCTTCAACGAGGCGGGCAAGACGCGACTTGACCTCGCCGCTCACGATCAGCTGGCAGACGACATCAACGACAACATCCTCCGCCCACCCCACGATGACCACGCTGCACCTGACACTGCGCCGCCGGCCACTGCTCCAAGTATCGCCGACGCCAATAGCGATGGATTCGATGACCTGCTCGACGAGCCTCCTCATGATGGCCCTCCACCAGACGACGGCCAGGACGCGGACCCCGTGGGCAACATGCCCATGCCTGCACAGCCAGTGGGGGCACCGGATACACCAGACCAGAAGCCGCTGCTACGCGCGTCACGTCTGCCGGTACCTGGGAAGACACCGCTGAAGGTGCCAGCTGGCCCATCAACTCCAGCTCGCCCGCCGGCCCCACGTCAAGGGCCCTCGCGAATACCAGCACCGCAAGCACCACCTTCCTTGCCTCCAGAGCCACGCACGCCGCCAGCACCAGCACCACAGCCTGCAGCACCAAGACGACCGCAGCGGGCACCGCCGCCTGCAGCACCAAAACCTGACCGCCCTATACGCGAACGTCGACAGTACGATCGCAATGGCGAATATCTGCGCCTTGTTGCGGAGCATAACGCTCGTCTTGAGCAGCAGCGCGTCAAACGTGCAGCTCGTGGCGGGTTTGCATGGGCTGACGATGGTGACGATGATGCTATCGTCTTTGCAGGTGCAGCTGCCACTGGTCCTAGTGACCGCGCCGTGCCGCAGACAGTCCACGAGATGCGCGAGGGGCCTGACGCCCACCTCTGGGTTCCAGCACTTAACGAGGAGCTCGAGAACCTTCGCGCCAACGACGTCTACGAGGTCGTGCCGATCCCTGAAGGGGTCCGCCCGATCACCTCCAAGGTGGTCAACCGTGTCAAGTTCGACGCCAACGGTCGCGTCGAGCTCCACAAGACACGTATAGTTGCCCGCGGCTTCACGCAGAAGAAGGGGGTCGACTACGAGGATACCTTCGCGCCGGTCGCCAGCCTCGCGTCTGTTCGACTCCTTGTCCTGCTCGCTGCACAGCACAACCTCGAGCTTGACCAGATGGACGTATCCACAGCGTACCTGAACGGGGTCCTCGAGGAGGAGATTTACATGCTCCCGCCTGAAGGCGTCGAGATCCCAGATGGGTACTGCTGGAAGCTGAAGCGTTCTATCTATGGTCTGAAGCAGGCCGGCCGAACCTGGAACGTCACCTTCGACAAGAAGCTGGGTAAACTCGGCTTCACCAGGCTCGACGCCGAGACGTGCTTGTACGTGTTCCGCGACAACAGCGGCGAGTACTGCTTCCTCGTGGTCTATGTCGACGACCTCCTACTGGCCGCCACCTCGCGCTCGTTCATGAACAAGGTCAAGAGCATGCTCTCCACCGCCTACAAGATGCGCGACCTAGGCGAGGCCTCGTACATGCTGGGACTGAAGATCACCCGTGACCGGGGCAAGGGCACGATATCCCTGTCACAGACCCAGTACGTCGACACTGTCCTCAGACGCTGCGGGATGGGCAACTGCAAGCCCTCGTGGACGCCCATGGCACACAACTACAAGTTGTCCGAGGGTGGCCCGTCGCAGGACGACATCATGCCTACCGCCATTATAGACGGTACTGAAATCTCGTACGCCTCGGTCGTCGGCTCACTCATGTACGCCATGTTGGGCTCGCGCCCTGACCTAGCCTATGTCGTCGGCATCCTCGGGCGCTACACGTCGGCACCACGGGCCTGCCACTGGGAGGTGGCCAAGCGCACACTGCGCTATCTTCAGTGCACACGCACGCTGGAGCTTCGCTACAAGCGAACCACTGGCCCGATGCGTTTCATGTGCTACTCGGACTCGGACTGGTCTGGCGACGAGGACACTTCGCGCTCGACATCAGGCTATGTGTTCATGTGCAACCGCAGCGCCGTCAGCTGGAGCAGCAAACGGCAGAAGCTCGTTGCTATGTCGTCCACCGAGGCCGAGTACATTGCTCTGAGCAACGTCGGGCAGGAGCTTGTCTGGCTTCGCCGGTTCTTCGCTGAGCTTGGTCAGAAGCAGCGCGGCCCGACCATCGTCAAGAGCGACAACGTGGGCGCGATCACCCTGCCCCAGGAGCCGCAGTTTAGGGCTCGAACGAAGCACATTCGTCGCAAGTATCACCACTTCCGTGACGACATCGTGCGACGCCGCCGTGCTCGCGTCGAGTTCTGCCCCACCGCGGACATGGTCGCTGACATCTTTACCAAGCCGCTCACCCGTGACAAGCATTGGCGCTTCGTCAAGGCGTTGGGCCTGCGTCTGGCTTGAGTGGGGGTGTCAGAATTGCGTCCAGTCCGGAGGCAAAGTTTGCGTGCAGGTAACTGCACGCAAACTCCTTCCGGCACAGCCGCCGGGAGCAATCCCGCTCCGGCCCTATTTGACTCGCGTCTCGCGGAGTTTGTACCTCAGACCGATACGCCATTTGCGCATACGGCTGAGGTACGTTGCTTTGGACCCTTTCTTTGTTTTTCCTTCATCTGTACTTACATATCATGTAGACGCGACTTGCGTCGCTTTCCAGGTGAATACAGACCGATACGCCATTTGCGCATACGGCTGAGACGCGACTTGCGTCGCTTTCCAGGCTCGACTTTTGTCAAAATTCCTTTCAGAGGAGAAATGAATTCAATTTTGTTGCAGCTGGCCGACTCCAAGATGACCGAGCTGCTCCTTCCCGAGGACGTTCGGAAGGCGATGTCTGTGGGTGCCACGGCACGTTGTTTGCGGAACTTGGTGCTGAGAAAAATCCTCAGCCCGACTTCGTCGCTCCGCTGGTCCTTGCTCTCACACACGAGGGGAAGGGACTCGGTGTGAACGGCCGAGTGTTTGAGGTTTCGGCCGGGTGGATTGCAGAGATCAAGCCCGTTCGCACGAAAGGCATTCCCGTTCAGACGGACAAGCCTCTGACTCCTGAGACGGTGTGTATCCGACTGAACCATTATTTCATACTGAACGGAAGTCCAGGTCTGGGAACGGTGGAACGAGATTGCACCAGACTTTGCGGACATCGCGTCTCAGGACGCGAAGGACCTGAGCTACAGCGGTCTCACTGTCCTTGTCACAGGCGCTACCACAGAGCCTGGCCGGGCATACGCGAAGCTCTTCGCTGGCCTCGGAGCCAACGTCGCAGTGAGCGGTTCCGATGAAGCGCAGGTGCAGTCCTTCGTGCAGGAGATCATCAAAGGTAGTACGCCGATTTGTTGACTGTTTCCACTACCGTATAACCACCTCCCTCAGACGAAGGGAAGGCTGCGGCTGCCGTTGCGCCCGCTGAGGATGCGGATGCGATCGTTCAAGCCGCCGTCAAAGAGTATGGTACCATCCACGTTCTCGTCACGAACGGGGACCTCTCTTCGACGGGGATCCTCTCCCAACTCACTAATAAGGAATGGGACGACGCTATCCAGGGAAATCTGAGGTGAGTGGCTCTCAGTCCGTCCGAAAGCAGACCATTCGGACCGACGGGTCCCCAGGTCGGCGTTCAAGGTTCGTTCCATTATCAGCGCTGTACATGACAGGCTCATCGCTAGGCTCGCACGCAGCCCACAAAAGCATGCTGGCCTATCTTCAAGAAGCAAGACTACGGCCGGATCGTCTATACAACGTCTACCGCCGGCTTGCGTGAGTCTCGCCCCGCTTCGCATACGACTTCAACGCTCAAATCCTACTAGACGGCGCTGAGAACAAGGCTCCTGTGAGTCAGACTGCCACAGCCAGTCCCGTTAGTCATGATTTTTGCCAGCTTGCGACCGCAGAAGGCGCCGTTCTTGGGCTGGCGCGCGCGGTCGGTCACGAGGGGAAGGCCTCCAACATTCTTGTCAACGTCGTGCCCCCCTCCGCGGACGCCGAAAGGCTAGACACTACGACTCCCGCGGTCGTCGGATTCCTCGCGAGCAAAGGTACTGCTGCGTCTGAACTTCGCCATAAATAACTGAGCTGACACAGTGCATGCAGCCAACACGGGTGCAGCGCGCGCATTGATCGAGACTGGCGCGGGTTGGGCAGGCCAGTTGCAATGGCAGCGCACGGGCGGGCACGCCTTCTTCAACGACTTGAAGCTCACTCCCGAGGCTGTCATCGAGAAGTGGGACAAGATCACGGATTTCGGTGAGACCGACGCCGTCCCGTTTGCTTCCGGCCTGACGACAAGTTCAGACGATGGGCGCGCGACGAACCCTTCTACCGTCGCTGATACATTCCAGGCGGCAAGTCCTATAACTAGCTCACTGATTACTCACCTGATCACGTGTTCCAGCTATTCGCCAACTTCACGAACGTCTCTGGAAAGGCGCGACAGCTGCCGTGTGATCCCCAATGAGCACTCGAAAATCATATTCCCGGATGATACGTTGTGAGCGCCATGAGATCCCCGAATTAGCATATAGATCATTGCACATCCCGCACACCTCAATGCGGTTCCACTATCGAACGGTAAAGTCTGGGAAGGAGACTACGTTTCCAGGGGTGTATCCCCCTAGGAATGTTGAGCAAGCGGGTGTGAGGGAGTAACCTACGGAGACTTGCCCAGTATCCGATGTACTAGATGTACGTGGCGAACAGCACCAGAATGACCGTGATCTATGTACATAGGTCTCCGGCGGTCTGCCGCTCACAGGAAGCTATGCAACAGCAGCCGCAAGAGCGGGCGTCAAAGCCGCCCGTCAGAGCATCGAACAGTCGGGGAGGCGACGAAACCGTGCCTCGAACAAGCTCGTTCCCAGCAGACTCCGCAAGAGAACCGAGGCAAGCAAGGACTTCGCGGAGCCGCTGGCACCACTGATCGTCACGGTCACGATTAGCGCCCATTCAAACCTTCGAAATGGCCCAGATTCTGTTCCCAAACATATAAATGGGATATAAATCTACCTGAATCTGGATTCTGAGCACGGGAGAGCAACGGGAGCGTCACCCAGAGTTGGTTTTATGACCCAGAATCGTAGGCTTGGCGGGCGCTAAACGTGACGTGACGATCAGTGGTGCCAGCGGCTCCGCGAAGTCCTTGCTTGCCTCGGTTCTCTCGCGGAGTCTGCTGGGAACGAGCTTGTGCCTCGAAGAACGTATAGATTCGTAAGCCGGGAGTCGGAGCCGTAGAAAGCTTTGGAATTGGAGCACAAATACTGGCCAGTGCGCTGGGCGCTGTTGGGGAACATATACGCGTGCCACTGAAGCGTTCATTCGGCAGGTTCAGCTCCGAGTCGTCTGAGGCCACGTGGTTGGCGCTCCGCGTTGTAGTTGCCCCCGGGCGGTCCCGCTTGTTTTCCTTTGTACGACAAGAATTTTCGCTCCTCACCAGTCTCATAAAAACATGCGAAATGCTTCACCATATATTTCCTAGGTAGACTACTCAGTTCTCGATTTATCTGTACTTAAAGAGATGTCTAAAACGCGCACGAGTTCTCCGGGAAAAGGGTACAGTATCATTGTCACCGCACAGTGGCGCTCTACTGCATCTTCCTGCCGTGCTCGGACTTGAGGTCGCATACTGATCTGCCTGGCGTTACCGGACGACCGGCTGCGCGCTGGACAGTCAGCGGCCGGGCATGTCATCTCCCGAAGTACTATGTACTACACTGCTTTTGTCCACTGAGAGTCGTTGGCTCAGCGCGGGCCTGCTAAATTCTCATGTTGAACGCATCTTGCAACTGGTGAGAAACGCCGCGCAGAGCCCAGATTGCGCGCACTGGTTCTTCTCAAGAGAAGGAATAACTCCTGCGCCACCGTTCTGCGCATTGCAGACGAGTCGGAATGGCAGACCTTGGCACACGATGACGATCGAGCGTGCCGTTCAGCTCCCGGCCAAGCGTCGGCCAGTGCGGCCTCCGCGTCTCCATTCCCGACGATCGATGATACATACAACGTACGCGGAGCCGGCGCAACGATGCGAAGCCGGGATGGGCAAACTCCCAGATTTACGTGCATGTCGACTCCTGAGTCTCGGGAGCAGTAACGCATGCCTCACCGTGGGATATCCCGGATTCGCAGGCACACGCCCAGGGCCCCGGCTCAGTTCGGGCTCACGCTCAGGGACATCATCATCAGTGCAGCTGCTAGTCGCGCGCACTTGATTTGCGCTAAGTAGGTGCGCTGAGCACGGTGCAGATGAGGTGAGGTGATGCCGGGCGCCAGCGCACCGCGTCCTGAGACGCAGGCGTCTGTCTCTCTCTCTTAAGCACTTGGATGCGAACACTGAGCGGCTATCTTGCGTCGCGGTGTGCGGTGCAAGTGCAAGACGCGCGCAGCCGGGCGAGAATCCGATAGCACGGGCAGCTATCATAATCGCTGGGCCCAAACGACGGATTAGGGGCCCGTGTGGGATTCAGATGGGGGTCGGTCACGCCTTGACGACCGCGCTAGGACGAGGCACGGGGGCGGCTCCATAATCCCAGGGATCATATCCGTGTGGGGGCGAGGAGCCTGAGGGCATTATTGCAGTGGCGTTTATTGCGCAGGGAGCGAGAACATTGGCGGGGGCAGTTTTCGCACGTGCCGGCCGAAAGGAAAGGCTGAGGTGGTGGGTGGGGGGGAAAATGGGCCCGATCGCCCTGCGCCAGAATGGACGAGGGGTCGGGCGAGTGTGAGAGAGAGTGAGATGGTGGGCGCGGGGGCGGGGGTGGCACCTGAGACGGCGTCGCCATGGCGGCTCTTGCGTTGATCTGTCATCAGCCGGGGCCGTGCAGCAGCTCGCACCCTCTCGCAGCAGCGGAGACGCGGGGAGCGCGGGCGGGCAGCGGGCGGCGGTCGACGATCGTTCGGGCTGGCGGTTCGGGGCGGGCCTCCCCCTGTCTCAGGCCGGGCTAGCGCGAGCGGGGGCGGGAGCAGCGGAAGAAATAAACAAGCGGGCGTCGGAGTGTATAGTTGACGGCTGTTTGCGCGCCATCAGGCTCAACCCTCCCTCGAGCTCCCTCCGAGTCCCCCGCCGCCGTCGGCGCCCAGCCCCCCTCCCGTTCGTTTCCCCCCGCCCAACCCCGCCGGCGCCTCTTGTCCTCCTTCCCCCACCACCGCCGCCGCCGGAAAACAACTGAACAACCATGGGCTGCTGCCAGAGCGCAAATATTGACGAGGAGGCCAAGGCCCGTGCGTAGCCTGCTTGCTCTGGTCGTCGTCGATGACGACGAGCTCCTCGTCGTTGAGCTCACCGTCGTCCCAGGCAATGACGAGATCGAGAACCAGCTCAAGCGGGACCGGCTCATGGCCAAGAACGAGATCAAAATGCTTCTGCTCGGCGCTGGCGAGTCTGGAAAGGTCGGTCCAACGTCCTCTTCGCCGTCTACGACAGCCGTTAACGCCGTACGACCTGCTACAGTCGACAGTATTGAAGCAGATGAAGCTCATCCACCACGGCGGCTACAACGACCAGGAACGCGATGCGTACAAGGAGATCATCTTTTCCAACACCATCCAGTCCATGCGGTCAGTAGCCTTGTTTACTCGTTGTCCTTGACGTTGTCGGTGGCTGACTACTCTTTTTGTTACTTGCATTGTTACTTTTTTCTTCAACATTGCTTCCGTCATCGCAACGACACCCTGCTCGCCGCCCTGCCTACATGACAACCCATGCATTGACCCCATGCAGTGCCATCCTGGACGCCATGCCCCAGCTCGACATCGCCCTGGCCCCAGCAAACGAGGGTCGGCGGAACATCATCATGGCGTTGCCGGGACAGGTCGAGGGCGACTCGCTGCCTCGCGAGGTCGTCGACGCTATCCGTGGGCTTTGGCGGGACCCCGGCGTCCGCGAGGCAGTCCGTCGCTCGCGCGAGTATCAGCTCAACGACTCGGCGACGTACTACTTCAACTCCATCGACCGCATGTCGGCGCCTGGGTACCTGCCAACCGACCAGGACATCTTGCGCTCGCGTGTCAAGACGACCGGTATCACCGAGACGACGTTCAAGGTCGGCGAGCTCACTTACCGCCTCTTCGACGTCGGCGGTCAGCGGTCCGAGCGGAAAAAGTGGATTCACTGCTTCGAGAACGTCACGGCACTCGTCTTCCTGGTCTCGCTCTCCGAGTACGACCAGATGCTGTACGAGGACGAGTCGGTGGTGCGTCACCTGTCCTCGTTACTGCCATCAAATTAGGCGGCTCGATGTGCCTGACCCCCGTGCTCCACAGAACCGCATGCAAGAAGCGCTCACTCTCTTCGACTCGATTTGCAACTCGCGCTGGTTCGTCAAGACGTCCATCGTGCGTTGCGCTCCCTCTATTTCACTCATTCGCCTCGCTGACAAACACACCCAGATCTTGTTCCTGAACAAGATCGACTTGTTCGCCGAGAAGCTGCCGCACTCCCCACTGGGCGACTACTTCCCCGACTACACCGGCGGCGACAACTACGATGCTGCCTGCGACTACCTGCTGCACCGCTTCGTCTCCCTCAACCAGAGCGCGGCCAGCAAGCAGATTTACGCGCACTACACCTGCGCAACGGACACCCAGCAGATCAAGTGTACGTCCTCTCTCCCGCTCTCTTCGCCCCAGGCCCTTCCTATTGCCACGTCGCGCATGCTCTACACGCACACGCGTTTCAGTCCACGCCTTCTGCGCCCGCGGCGCACTCCCTGCATCGTGTTTTGCCATCTTGCTTTCCCTGCGAGGCGGCGCCTCTCAAACGGCTTCTGGCCGCTATCCGGGCACAGAGAGGCAGTGATGGGCGCAGGTCTCCGCGGCGGCCGTGCGCCGGGACTGCTTCCACTCCTTCCGTTCCGTTAGCCTTTCCCGAGGGAAGCCAACGCTTCCCCTTCCGCTCTCGGCCTCGGGTCGTTGTCCCTGCTTTCGCCACGTTCTGGGCTGTGTCGCTTCCTTCATTTCGGGTGCTGACATCTATCTACAGTCGTCTTGAGCGCGATCCAGGACATCTTGCTCCAGATCCACCTGCGCGAGTGCGGCCTGCTCTAAGTGCCAGGCCCCGGCTCCGGTTTCATGTGATGTCCATGTGTTGTTTTTATACGGTCCGGTCTCGTCGTCTTGTTCCAGTTCTCCCTCACCCACTTGCCATTGCACCTTGCCCACTCGGTTGGTTGACCCTCCCCCTCGCCCGCACATAGCTCCTCCACCCCCATCACCCTGCCAGCACGACTATAACCCCACCACATTAGTCCCGCGCACCCACTCCTCGCTCGCATTCCTTTACCCCCCTCTTACCCCTCGCGTTCGATAACGTCGAGGTGCACTCGTTTTTTTACCCACACCCGCCACTCGCCGCCCGCCACCCATCACCTCAGATGCGTTTTTAGTAAGCGTCTCGCCGATCGCCGATCTTACCTATGTCTTTTCTTCTCTGTTCTTGTGTGTCTCGCTCTCGCCTCTCTCGCCCCTTGATACTCGACTCGGTCTGAGAAATGGAACGACGTGCGCTTGCGTCGGAGGATATATGCGGATTTGGTCGGATGGATATGCGGGGGTCGGTCGTACTGTAATGTCAAGATTTTACGTCAACTTACATACACGTCAAAGTAAGGAGCTGGTGAACAGAAATTCGATACATAGGCGAGTGCCCATCCGTCCCAGTCTGGACGGGTTGGCTCTGGGTTGGCTTGTCCGGGCTTGCTCAGCCCGCAATGACCGAGCAGGCAACCCGTGGTCAGACGGCCGACGTCAGCTGCCTCAGCCGTGTGCATCAACTGAGAGTGGCAGGATCAGACGAACAGTTGCAGATTTAGATTTGGATTTGGATGTGGCGTTTTGCTGTTTCTGTCATGCGGATGCCGACGGAACTGCTGGATCTGGCAGGGATTCCCGCGCTCCTCGCCGACGGATCAACGATTGGCGTGCTGTCAGTTCTGCCAGCGGAGAAGCGACGGACAGTGACAGGACGCGGGGATGGGCATGCCTAGTCTCGTTGCACTACCTAGCGTTAGCGGATGTGTCGTGGCGAGAGGCGATGCGCCGGAGGCCTTCCGTTGGCTTGCTAAACTCGGCTTGCCAACTTCCAAGGGGACCGGACGGCTTCGACGGAGTCGGTGAAAAGAGGTGGGCGTGGGACGTTGACTCGGTTATCCAGACCATCTGCCAAACTTCTGCCTGAGACCGGAGTCCGGAGGTCTGCGATCTGAGGTGTGTTTGTCGGTTCTATCAGGTAGATACACGGTAATCATGTTTGCGGCCCTGAGAATGTGGGTCGACGCTGGGAATGCTGCAGAGACAAACTCAAGGGCTCTTCTTGCCTTATTCACATGCGGAAGACCACCGGGAGCTAGGTTGGAGCTGTTCAGATACCTCGGAACGGTCGCAATGCAAGTTTATAAAAGGATTTCTGCTCAGAGACGGGGTGGTAAGAGTCTATGACAATTGGTGAGCTCACTCTACCTTAATTTATATTGCTTCGGTCTGGGAATGACGAGTTGAAGTAAAACTCGGAGACACGGGACGGAAGCATCACAGATTCAGACTCAGCCCCGCAAGGTTCTCCCGAATCTTCCGCAGGCCGACGCTACTTTCCAGGTGACCGGTGACCGCTCTGCGCCTTTCTCGCGGGTTCTTTGACTTGGCAATGTTCCTGGGCACGGGCGCCCGACCGACCCCGGCGTCTGACTTTCCGTTGTCCGGCAGGCTGTCTCCGCTGCTTCTAGACTGTTCACGCGTACCTCGAGTTCAGCCATGATCCTCGCCTCACCCGATCCGAAGTCTCCCACATTTTTCTGTTGATTATTCAACGCATCTATGAAGGACACAGTGCTCTGCGCCTTCAATCCCACCCCCTGTCGCTGAAAGGAACCTGGCTACTATTAGGTCTCTGCGCGCTCATCCCTTCCTCTTGGGGCTGTTTCGGGGGGGGGGGCTTCATTCTGACAGAATCGAGTCCTCGTGCCCTACACCTCACCCAATGTTGAAGCTCCCGTGCTTCACTCGGCGCTTCCGGTGGGTGGCGGGTGCGCACACGGCGCTTGTAGATGCCGGCAAGAGCGCGCCTCGGAGCCATCGGCTTTCCCATCGTGGCCAACAACGTTATTTAAGAGCAGGAACGCTCGCCTGTCTCACTTGTTGCCAACCTCCCACTCTCCTCCTACGATGCTTTCAGCACTTCCCGCTCTCCCCCGTGTCCCACAGCGCGACCACGACGTGAACAGCTACCGCGCGCTCTACGCACGACACACGCTCCGTGCTCACTTTAAGTCTCTCCCGGCGGAGACGTTCAATGGCCTACCGCCGCTCAGGCGCCGCACCCAGCGTCGCGGAGACGCCCCCATCCGTGTCGGTATCATTGGCGCTGGCGCAGCGGGGTTGTACGCTGGCATGATCCTGGACCTCTTTGCGGACCGGTTCAGCTACGAGATCCTGGAGGCCAACGGGGAGCGCGTCGGTGGACGCCTCTTCACGCACAAGTTTCCCGGCGGCGGTCCGAACGACTACTATGTCCGCGAGATCTACCTCCCTCTAGAACTGGCGGTCGCTAACATCCTCGCCCAGGACATCGGCGCAATGCGGTTCCCAGACATCCCGTTCATGACGCGCACCTTCGACCTCTTCAAGCGCCTCGGCATCGACACGATTCCGTACATCATGTCCATCCCGAAGAACCTCAACCTCTTCAACGGCAAGCTCTTGACGAACGCAGAGATCGACGGGAAGACGGATCCCTTCGAAACTCACGTCCCCGGCGTTGACAACAGCTCGGGCGCGATGGTCAGCTCTCAGATCGACGTCTTCAAGGATGCGCTGGCGAAAGACTTCGAGACCGGTTGGAAGGAACTGATGCAGTTCGACGAGTATTCCACGCGCGCGTACATGCTGTTCAAGGGGACCGGGGGCCTCACGTATACCAATCAGGTCTCATTTGCTTCTTATCTGTGCCCCAGGCCGTGCTCAAGAGTTCACAGGTTGTCGATTACCTCGAGACCTTCGAGTCTGCGACGAACCTCTACGACGAAGCCCTGACCGAGACTGTCATGGATTCGATGGACTTCGATTACCCAGGGTTGGACGTGCACTGGCACTGTATCCAGTACGTCAGCCACGAGTACCCCATTGGTGTCATGACCTCGTTTCAGGGGCGGGACGGAGCAGGTGGCACAAAAGATGGAGTCGATGCTAGCCGGAACTCCCGTTCAGAGGGGCAAGCGCGTTACCGCGCTCTCATTCGACAATCCTCTCTCGCCGAGCTCTGTCCGTGTCGCCGTCGCCGGGGAGGAAAGCGCCAGGACCTACAACCACGTCGTCGCCTCAGTGCCCTTCGGCTGCCTTCGCGCGATCGACACCAGTGCGTGCGGTTTCTCGTGGCCGTTGTCGTCCGCAGTGCGGATGCTGCACTACGACGCCGCTACAAAGGTCGCGATTCAATTCTCCTCGCGGTGGTGGGAGCAGCCGGGTATCGACCAAGTGGGCGGTGTGTCGAATACTGACCGCCCGACACGCGTCGTTGTCTACCCCTCGTACGGCATCGGGCAGCAGACCGGCGCCACCATGATCGTCAGCTACACCTGGTCGCAGGATGCGCTCCGCCTGGGCGCTCTGATCCAGGGCAGGGACAGCACTGCGGAGGCGCATCTCATCGACCTCATCCTCGAGGACCTCGCTGTCATGCACTCCATCGACAAGGCCAAGCTGCGGAGTCTGGTGGTCAACTACCATGCATTCGATTGGTACCGCCACGAATTCTCCGCAGGTACGTTCTGTCCTACGCGCTCGACACGCCAAGACTCATCGGTATACGTCTCAGGCGCATTTGCGCTCTTTGGGCCTGGTCAATTCGCGAACCTGTACCCCGAGGTCACACGCCCCGTTCACGGGCTGCTCCACTTCGCTGGGGAGGCCACCAGCGTCCATCACGCGTAGGCCACCTTTCCTTAATCGCTTGCGCTGCTTAATACTTGTCAGTTGGCTTGTTGGAGCGCTCAACAGCGCGTACCGCGCGGTCAAGGAGATTGTACGTGTTCCCTGCCAGACGATCAATGCGCCTATCGAGTTCTCATAACATGGTCCTGCAGCTGTTGCAGTACGACGATGAGAACCATACCCTCCTCAAGAAGCTTGAGCAGAACTTTGGTAAAATCGACGAGATAGACGACGAGCTGCACGAACTTCAGGTCCGCCTGGGTCGACGCCGTTTCGGCGCCAGCTCTAGCGCTTGAGTCAAACTTATGCACTGTAACGGAATGACCCAGAATTTTCGTAGTAATTGCCTGTGAAAATAGTTTTGACCTCGAATATCGCCCCGCCCACGATGAGTGGCACCACTGCGCCGTGTTTGGACGTGTTTGCGATGTTCTTTCTCTCATTCGCTTCGCATGCACAGCACGGCTGGCCTTGGGAGCGCCATTAAGCACTGTCGTAGCGCGTCGCACAACGTTGCATCCGTGCTGCATGTATCTATGTCCCCTGTTGGCCAAGCGATTCCGGCGGCGGCCCCTGAGCGGATACTATTGCAGTGCCCACGGGACTTGACGTTGACATCTCCTTCTTCCGGCCGCAAATCGCGACACAATTGACATTCAGAACCGGAGTTCTGGAAGTTTGGACCTTGCCCATCGATATGACGCTCTCGTTCGAAGGAAAGACCGTGGTCGTCACCGGTGCCGGCGGCAGCATTGGCCGCTCGTACGCCCGTCGTTGGTGCTCAGGGGTCACTCTGATCGCCTTCACATATTTCTAGATATGCTCTTGCGTATGCACAGCTTGGAGCCAACGTAGTCGTTAACGACCTGAACGCCGAGGCTGCGGAACGAGTCGTTCAAGAGATCACCGCAGCGGGCGGAAAAGCGGTTCAGGACACGCACTCTGTTACCGATGGACCAGCGATCATTCGAACTGCCCTCGACACATACGATGGCGTTCATATCTTGATCAATAATGCCGGGATAGTCCAGTTTGTCGCCTTCCAGCTTGGGTCCAGGGTTATTTCTAATTCAGGGTGTGACCACAGCATTGCGAGGTGCGTGCAGCCGCCAGCGGCCTTTGCGATACGATCGGTTCTCAATGCCGGTCATAGTTTCGAGGACTTCACCGATCAGCAATGGGATTCGATGATAGCGGTGCATCTTCAGGGCACAATATCCTGCACCCAAGCGGTCTGGCCAATCTTCTGCACACAGCAATCTGGACATATTGTGAACACCACCAGCGTCGCTGGGCTGTATGGTGAGCACTGCTCGAAGTGCTCACGGCTTCAACTGGTTGTTGTCAGCTGATGACATTGATGTACCATACCAGGGTTCCAAGGCGACTGTGCCTACAGCGCAGCGAAGGCTGGTATCATCGCGTTTACCAAAGCTGTCGCCAAAGAAGGGGAGCATTTCGGCATCAAAGCCAATGCCATTGCGCCCGTGCGTGAATCGTGGCAGGATGCTCCACGCTGATCGCCGACAACGAATCTCCGTTCCAGATTGCGGATTCGCAGCTGTCCCAGCGGCGTTTCGACGAAGAGACCCGAAAATCACCCTCAGTATGCCAATCTACCTCTATCGCAAACTCTGAACTCACCGGCGGGCCTTCAGCCCGATTTCGTCGCCGCCCCTGTCCTTGCTCTCACCCACAGGGAGGATGGCCTGAATGTATCGGGCCGCATATTCGAGGCGGCGGCCGGCTGGGTCGCAGAGGTGAAATCGTCGCGCGCGAAAGGAGTTCTCTTCCGTGCGGACAAACCGCTCAAGCCTGCTACAGTACGTATCTCTCGGCATGCATTCGCTTCCCAGCTTGAATGAGATGGTCTCCTGGAGGTCCAGCAAAGATGGAATGAGATCGCTCCGGACTTCGCGAATCTTGCTTCCCAGGACGAGAAGGACTTGCGGTATGACAATCTCACCGTCCTCGTCACCAGTGCAACAACGGAGCTCGGTCGGGAGTATGCCAAGCTCTTTTCCAGCCTCGGAGCAAATGTTGTCGCGAGCGACAGCGACGGTGAGAAGGTGCGGTATCTTGTGCAGGATATCATCAAGGGTACACATTCCTTTCCCGCCCATACCTTCTTTCTGATCGTAATTCGCAGAGGGCGGGAAAGCTACCGCTGCAATCGGCTCTGCGGAAGACGCCGCCGCCATCGTGCAGGCTGCAGTCAAGGCCTATGGTACTGTCCACGTTCTTGTCACGAACGCGGAGGTCTCCCCAACTGGGATCCTTCCGCAAATCTCGGACGAAGACTGGGAACAAACGATCAAGGTACACCTGAGGTCAGTCTTCCCGGAAGACGCGTTCAGTGTTGGCCTAACGGGATCCCCAGGTCTCCCTATAGAGTACGTATAATAGCCCGCGTGGTGATCTGCCCGGAGACTGACCAGCCTTGGATTCTTAGGTGACCAAGGCTTGCTGGCCTGTCTTCAAGGCCCAGAACTACGGGAGGGTCGTCTACACGTCCTCTACCTCCGGTCTCAGTAAGTCCCTGAGTCATTGAAAGACAACGAGTCTGATGTCATGACACGCCAGATGGGGCCGAGAATAAGGCACCGGTGAGCTCTCACACAACTGAGGGTCGTAGACACTCCCATTCACCTAGTCCACTAGTATTCCAGCGGTAAGGGTGCCTTGCTGGGCCTAGCACGGGCCATTGGAAACGAGGGGAAGGAACACAACATCCTTCTCAATGCTGTAATACCGTCCGACGGCAAGCAGCTCGACGCTACGAGCGTTTCTGCAGTCGTTGGCTTTCTCGCCAGCAAAGGTACGCCCAGGGTCTCGCGCACCGCCCTGCTGAATTGATTCCTCGAGCGCAGCCAATACAGCCGTCTCTCGCGCGGTGATTGAGGTTAGCGGCAGCTGGGTCGGCCAGTCGCAGTGGCAGCGCGCGGGCGGCCACGCCTTTTACAATGACCAGAAGCTGAGCCCAGAGGCGGTCATCGAGAAGTGGGACAAGATCACGGATTTCGGTGAGCCGAGACGCGGCGGTCGGTCCAGGCTTGAGCTTGACGGTCTCGTTCGACCAGACGACGGTCAGACCACATACCCATCGAAGGTCGAAGACTCGATCGACAGAGTATGCAGATATTGTACTTGCGGGCAGAGCACGTCTTTGACTTGTTCTCCGCAGGCTGTTGCGAACTTTGGAAACCTCTCTGGGAACGCGGCGTGATGGGCCATCGCTCGCGACAAGTGACGTAGGCCAGGAATGAAAAGGGAATGACGGGATTGTAAGGAACGTTGCGCTTTGACTGGCTACGCAGCGTTGGCTTCGAAGAGCGGGGATGTGTTCAAGGATGGTAACGATACAGTACACGGCCGGACTCGCAATCGGAAGACATGAGTAGTTTCATGCTACTTCCTCCGCGACTGGACAGCGTCAGAGAGACGGCTGGCCAACGCTGTAGTATATGTGACGTACCGTTTCTACAACTTCGGGAGTGTGGTTGACGAGCCGGTCTTCGGGCTGTTCGTCGCTCTTGGGCGTTGTGAGCCTACGTCTCACGCCGCGCGGAAGAGATTTACCTCATCCGGTTTCTTCTTGTCCTTCTTCAGGAGTGCGAGAATCCTGGACCGTGGCGGAGGGAGCGCAGTCTTCTGCTCAGCTTCCCCGGCCTGTTGATCCGCAGCTTTTGCGGCGGCCCTTTCCGCCTTCGCCTCCCGCCTGTACGCCCATGCCTGCATAGCCCGTCAGCCAGGTCAACAGTAAGAACGATCCGCACTGACAGCTTTGGCGGCGTTGAACGCGTCACTGGCAGACACACTGAGGCCTGCCTTGCTCTGCGATCGTCAGCAAATGTGGTGGGTAGGAGGACCAGCCCAACGAACCTCTCCACGCTCTGCGCGCTCCGCACGCCGAGCCTCCCTCTCAGCCCGCCATCTGTCCACTCTTTCCCTCATGTTAATGCGCGGTCGCATGTAGAAGTACGTCGCCACCGTCGCGCCGGAGCCGAGCATGAACCAGAACAGGCGGCCGCGAATTGGGCTGCGGAAGCTCGGGCCATCGAAGAGATCCATGCTGGTCGAGCAACGCGCGTGTGAGAAGGGGTTGGGGACTCGGCCCTCGCTTCGCCGCTGCTGCCCTTTATACGTAGCCTGGCGCGCGACAGGTCCCAGACGCGCGCGGCAGAGACCGGGAGCAGACGCGACGCGTCAGCCGGCCGGCAGACTCAACACGCGGCATCCGTCAACTTGCACGGGTCGTTCGTTTGTCGGTTAGGGACGAACGAACATGGTGGTTGATTGAAGGGTAGCTGTACAGAAGATCGGACTCGATGAATTGCCTCCAGGTGTGGTCTCGTGGGCCTCCTGCGACGGCGATGAACGGGCGCTTCTGAAGAACAAGGAAGATGCAGCGATGCCGTTTCGCTCGAGCCACGCTGTCTCGAGAGGGCTGCGAGGTCGCGGGAAAACCTCAGACGGCTTACGCTGTCGCGCGATGCATATGCCAGTGGAGTTGTAAAAGCTACTGTGCTGGCGGGAGAGAGGAGGCGCAGGTTGCGAAGCTTTTCATTCGTTCTGTGCGTAGTGGAGACAATGCCTATTTAAACTGCGGCGTCTCGTAGATGCGGAGCGCAGCGATGTCCCAGTAAGCCTCCGAGAATGCCTCAGGATGCGCATTAGCAAAGTCTAGGTGGAGGTTGAGTGTCGAGGACGCGTAAGCGAGGATGGACGCACCAGTGCAGACACCAGGGCACCCGGCGGCGCTGTACTCCTCTTGCCTGCCTGCCCAGTCTCCGCCTGTGGCCGGTGCGCTGATCAGGGCACGCTTCCGAAGAACAAGAAAGAAGACGCACAGATGTTGTTCTTGAACACGATGTTGTTCGGCCCGAAGTGGCTCGACAGGTCGCACAGGTCGTTGGTGAAGAGCGCGAAAGGCTTTCCCTGTGTGTGCCCGCGGGCGCAGTGAGCCACAGTCGGGTGGTAAGCAGAGCGCGGGGCGGCGCACCCAGAGAGCCGTCTCGACGGCGCCGAGGTTGTAGCGCACGTCCATCGGGACGGTCAGCGAGTGGCGCGGCCAGAAGAACACGCGCGTCCTGTTCACCGCGCGCTCGTACGCGTACCACCCGCCGCCAGCCTTGTTGAACGCGGGGCCGTAGTTGGGCGTTTTGGCCGGCGCGTGCACGCCGCAGCCGTCGCTCGCGGTCGCGATGTCGTCGCAGTTTGTCGACACGGTGGTGCCTCCACGACGATGAGCAAAGCAAGTAATGCGGGATTGCACGCAGGAGCGCACCAGTGGACGTGAAGGGCGACTGCGGCTTCATCATGCAGCCTGCCGTCGTGTGTAGCGTCGCCTGGTTCGGCCCGACGTCGTTGATGCCCTCGACGATGTCGCATTTCCCCTTGGCCAGCGCGCCGTCGAGCGCAACTTCGATGATCGTCGGCCATGTTCTGGATGACAGGCCGACAAGCGTAAGCAGCTGTCAGCCCGGCGGTTGACATACGCACCCACACCCTGCGGGCATGTGACGGATGTCGAAGCTGAGCAGCCCGGGGTGAGCAGAGCGCATAGCGGGAGCGGTGGGGGACGCACACCGCAACGTGGGTCGTGTAGTTTGCGTTGCTGATGATGCGCACGGAGTTGCGGCCGGGGCCAGCGGGGTCGAGGACCGTCTTTGCGTCCATCTTCATGATAAACGAGTCGTGCGTCGCGTAGGAAAGGTTCAGGGCGCGAGCGGTCGCCTGGTCGGTCAACTGTGCTGCGAGTCAGCTGGGAGATTGGTTGCCAGGTTTTTTTGACATACATTGACGCGTGCATGGGTCGGGTCCGCGATGGCCTGCCAGGTGAACGTGTCGAAGAACGTCTTGCCCACGATATTGGCCGTCTGGACGTAGAGGCCTTTGAGAGCTTCGTCTGCTGCCGGCGAAGCACTAGCCACGGCCGCGAGGGAGAGTAGCGCCGCTGGCTTCATTGCTCAGAATGTGGGGTTGGAAGCGAAGGCCAGTCGGACATGACGCGGTCGACAGAGGCCTTCTTATAAGACAGAAGCATCGTTAAGCCCGTCAGACGCGACGTCGCAGAGTGGAGACAGCGCAGCCCACAGATGGCCGGCGCCGTGCAGAGACAGAGTCGAGTCCGGCAACATGCGGGACTTGCCACTTGCTCTTGCACCCCCTATTCGCATTCGGATTCCACTCGCACGCCGACCCGCCTCTATGCACCCTGTCCGTTCCGTTCCCCATTGACTGCGGCGGCGGCGGCAGCAGCGGCGGCAGCGCTAGCTGCCGCCGTCGCCCGTGACTCTGGCTGGGTCGAGCCCGGCCCCATTGCTTTTGGTCGTCGACTCGGACCGTCCAAGCCGACTGAGCGCTGCACCGAGCTCGAGCTCGTCTCTGGCGCCTGTCAATAGCCCCGCGCTACCCGTTTCCGACGCTGTTGCTACTCGCGTCGGCGCTGTCTCTGGGCGCTGCTTGCCGCTGGTCGTCGACTTGCAATTCACGCGATCGCACCATGCTGCTCGCGACCGAGACCGTCATAGTAGACGGCTTAGTCACTCGCGCTCACGATCCCCGGGCGTCGGGCTGCGCAGCGCGCTCGACAGTCCCGTTTCCGACCGAACGCTTCAGAGCACGCTGCAGTCGGCCCCCGCACCAGGCAGCTCATTTCGCAAGCGCACGGCATCGGGAACACCCTCGGCATGCTCTTACGATGCAGCGGCGTCGGGGTGGTTCGACTCCTCGCCCGAGAACGCAAAGTGCGGCCGGCCGAGCCGTTCGTGGCACGCCCGTTGGCAGCGTTCCGTCAGCGAATCCCCGTCTGCCACTCATATTCCTCGCTCTGCGACGCTCTCGGGGGCTGTGGTTCGATGGCCACTCGCGCAACGGTGCCCGAGGACCACATTTGCTCGCCCGACGCTCCGAGCGCATTTCCGCGCGTCAGACGCGCCCGGGAGCCAAGAAAACCGCGGCAACACATCGAGCGGTACCCTGTACTGCTCGCTCGGGTGGCACCGACGACGACGCGCGCTTTCTTTCATTCGGTCGCGCGGACGGCAGCACCGACGCTGCGCGCCATTCCGCTCAGCCACGGCCGCACAACATCGATCACGAGTCGCGCTCGGTCGTTCTGGCACGAGACCCGCAGCGCTGGCCCGCAGCCGATGCGCGAAACGCGCCCGACGAAGATATTTGCACCCCACACGCTCCAAGCGCATTCCAGCTCGTTCGACTCGTCAAGGAGCGGATAGAACTCGCGCGGCGACATGGCCCGACCCCTCCCATGCTCATGCGATGCAGCGGCGGCGTGCCCTAGGCCGGGGGACGCGACATGTGCCCGGCGGGGCGGATGACATATAAACGGACAAACTTACCTGTACCCTACGCCCGTGCGCCCTTCTTTGTACACAAACGGACGCATACGAATGCGCTAGTGTACGTACTGCCAAAAAGAATTCAGCGATGTACGAAACACGAACGGCAATGACTGAGTACTGACCGCTGCACCGCCGACGACTGCATGTAGAACGACGCTCTGCTCCTAATGGCAAATAAGCAACGGCAGCGTTGATAGGAAGGGTTAGGGACTCACGGTGCATCTGTGGCTCGACGGCAAACGTCGATGGGCGCGAATCGAGAGGTACCTGCGAGGACGGCATGAGCATCGCTCCCGATCGAGCGTGACGCACTGCAGCGCACGCGCAACGTCGAGGTCGTCTTCGAGAGCTGTATGTGCATCAGAGGAGTGTAATCCATGCAGTCAAATTGGAAACGACGTACGAGGGTGCCGGGAGTGTCGTTGCAGGCGACGTTGAGCCGTCCCCGGAGCTGCTCAACGCGTCAGAGAACGATGACGCGCGAGTGCGACGGAGGCGACGGGCAATACAGCTACAGAGTGCTCACCGATGGTCCTGGCGGTGACGGAAGGGCGACGGGCGCCGTCGTCGAGAGAGGGGAAGAAGAGAGGAAGAACCGACGGAGGCTCCGCCTCGCCCTCGCACGCCTTTTGTACGCGTACCGAACGGCCTCCCTTCCGTTCGTTTCCCGGCAGATGACTGTACGCAATCACACGGCCGGCATGTCGTACGATGTGGCGCGGACGGGTCGAGATCTCGGCGCCGAGCAGCGTGACACTGTGTGTATGCACTCCCGGCAGTCCGCTTCGCAACGCCATTCCCTTGCGACTCTTTGCCCGCGCTACCCTCTCGTCTTCCCCACTCGCGGGGTCAGACGCACGCAACACAAATAAGCGCCCGTCTCGCGCTGAGGGCGGCAGGGTATACCCCTATACCCCCTATACCCTCGAAAACGCACCCAAGCACGGGCGCCGCGCCAGCGCGTTTCCACGCGTCATATCAGCGGCAGAAGCAGCTTGGCAATCCGGCGTTTGATGGGCCGCGACCGGAGAAACACGAGAAGCCAGGGGGAACTGTGTAGAACGCGGCATTCGCTCGCTACAGCGCGTGCGCGCAGATCGCCTCTGCCCGCCGATTCGCTTGAGAATTTTTAGAAACCTTGGCGGTTCCCATGGTCTGGACCGCTGACACATGCGATGACGCCCGGTACATGCGGCCGCCGGCCCTCAGAGGCACACCGAGGGCTGTTGTTCTTCGAGGAGCGGAGTTTGTAACCGCGTTCTCGGGCCTGCTTCTTTGCGCGTGGACCGATTTCCAGGTGTCTCCCGCCCCTAAGACACAGAAATTTAAGTCATGCTTACGTAATACATACATGAATGTATGCTGGATGTGTGAGACCGACTTGATTCTAAGGTGGGATGTCGGATCGGGTGTCTCACATGGATGGGGACGCTCTCGGTCCCGGATGCAGTTCCTGACCTCACTCGCGGAAAGACTTGCTATCTGTCTCTCGCAGCGCGTTTTACAGTACTGCATGGCCAAGATTCACCGAGACTGTCTCCGGAAGGCGGGAGCTGGATATTGACTCGGGCGAGTACCAAAACGACGCGGAGCATACAGGCACGCGATCTCTCGTTTGAGCTGAGACAAACATTCCTCGAGGTACTGCACTTGATATGAAGCAAGCTGCGTATCTCACTGGCCGGTTCGCATTCCGGGAAACTCATGCAAGCCGTTCCTGAATGCAAACGGCTGGAGATGAATTCGTATTCGTACGCATCGGTCGATCAACCCGTCGTGCATTCCTTTTCGGGAACTGAGACGGTTTGGATAAGCTCTCTGTATGCTGTGATGCGCGCGGTGCCGAGTTCCCAACCAGCACCGGCGCATATCCTGCCGGTCTCTCGGCGCGCAGGTGCGGAAGTTCTGCTGCGATTCGCAAGTGGCTGCAGTTCTCGTAAGCAACTGAGGCGTGGGAATCTATTCTATTACCGATGCGAACTGAGTGTCAGCGCCCAATTCGGGAACGAGCGGCTGGGCTCGCAAGCGAACTCATGGGGCTTCTGTTGATCCCCCGCTCGATATCACATTTCCTACGAAGCCCCGCCCGTGCGGGCCTTGAAAATTTTATCCTGGCTTGGCTCACCCTTTGCTCTCTCACATATAGACCGTCCCCCAGGCCGCCCTGCTCGCCATCCTCCCTCTCTCCCCGGCCGACACTATGCCAGTACCCGAGAGCAACTCCCAAGCTCACCCTCGTCGTCGTCGCCGCGAGGTCAGTACACTGGCTTGACCGCGCTCTCGGCCGCCGCTGACCACTTTCTTCAGCAGTCTCCGAGAACGACGCGACGCGCGAGGTTCGATCCTCGCCCTCGTTGACAGTGCCGGTGAGTAGCATTGCCCGCGGGCATCCTCTCCTCGTCGCGTCGCAGCCGTCTGATCTGCTCCACAGCACGCGGAGAACGGGACGCTGGCGGCGATGGAGCCGCCAAGCTGGCGGCCACACCGAGCATCACGCGTTCCGCGTCGGCCGATCGCGCAGAAGTCGGGCGGGCAGGACCCCGGAGACGACTTGCCGTCGACCCCGACGCTTCTTTTGCCGGACCGCCGCCCTCGCGTCTCGTCAGCAGCACCCGCAACGCACTCGCCACCCGCTGGCCGCTGCGCTGGACGTTCTCGGCCAGACGTCGCCCCCGCCGTGTAAGTCGTCCTCCCGACTGACCGGTCCTCGTGGCTTACATGATTCATCAGCTCGTACGCAAACACTTGCAAGCCGGGCTACGCATCCTGCCCGCACTCCTCACGCAGCTCCTGGACGCACGGCTTGCCCGCTGGCCAACCTCCTCGGACTCGACGGGATCTGTTGGCTGTGAGTATCAAGGCTGTGCTCGGGGGCTGAAGTCTAATCCGCACCTCAGTTCCTATCCCGATCATCCCTGAACACGCCTACGCGGCTGGCGCGTGCGTGCTGCGGCTGGGGCGGCACCATCGCGAGGAGAACGCCGTTGTCGTCGCCGGGCGGCCCCGCGGGGCGGGCACCCGATCCAAAGGTTCGTTCGTTGAGGCTCATCGTCTCGCGCTCACGTACTGACTCGCGCGCAGCTCCATCTTGACTTACTGCATCGAGCTGCCCCGAAGGAAGGCCCTCGACGGCCTCGGGGCCGGCGAAACATCGGCGATTACTTTTTTCGCCTTCCCGCCACGATGGTGCCCGCGCAGGCTGCCCGCGCGACGCTCGTCGGCTTCCATGCGCGCGGCGTGCACGTCAACTCGGACGCTCCTCGACTGCGACGCGCCGCTGCTGGATCGAACGGCGCTCGAGCCTCTGATCGGCAACCTCCCCATCGCTGGCGCTTTTGTTCGGGCCTGCGGCGCCCGACGAGCTTGTGTAAGTTCAATGTCTGCGTATGCTCGTGATCGTCGCGCTGACAATGGCCCGCAGTCTCTCCCTCCCCAAACTCGTCTGCCTGCGGCGATCGAGCTCGTCGATGGTGACCAAGCCGCCGCAGCCGCGGCGGCGTGCACCCTCTCTGTCGCCGGCGCTTGCGCGCACGCGATCGGTACGTCCAGGGCGCGCCCGCGCCCGCCTGTCTCACGCTGAATTCATCCTGCAGTCTCAACGCCGGCGCTTCAACGAACCCGGGGTGCAAGGCGATCCTCACCGCAAGCGCCGCCGCCGCCCGCCGTCTGCACTGGCACGCGGTGCATACCTCTTTGGTAAGTCCAAAGCTTGTCCACCATCCTGTACCACTCGCTCATAGTTCTCGCAGCTCCCTCAAACTTTTCTCTCGCCTGCGGCTCGCTACATGTCCTTGTCAACGCCGCCGCGGCGGAAGGTCGGGTTTGCTTTCGCGTGCGGTGGGCCGCATCCGCCTCGTCAACGTCAGCGTCATGGAGCTGGGCATACCTTCTTGGTATGTCCAACGCCTACTCACCGCCGTCTCACCTGCTGATCGTCGAGCGCAGTGCAGCGCCGTATCCTCAGCGATTTTTCTTCCGCCTGCGGCGCGGAAGACCGTTGCAGGCCGCCGCATACATCTGAGGTATGTCGACTGCTTCTTCACCGCGCCGCAGCTATCGCTGACTGTCTCGCGCAGGCTTCTCACTGCTGTCTCGTCAAAATTTCTCTCGCCTGCGGCGCGCCCGGGCAAGGACATACCTTTTACTATGTCCAACGCCTGTTCATCAGGTCTGGATCGCGCCCACCGCCTCTCACAGCGTCGAGCTCGACGTTTTCGCTCGCCTGCGGCGCGCGTGAAGATCCTCGCCGTCGTCCGCGGCGCTGAGACGGCGCGGGCATCGAGTCCTCGCGCGGACAACACCTTTTTCTCCCGCCTGCGGCGCGCGTGAGATGACAGCCTCCGCTACCGCTGTCGACGGTGGCGCGCAAACACAGGTACTTATGTCCAACGCCTGTTCAGTCAAATAGTTCATGCTCACCACCTCTCGCAGCTTCTCGACTCGTTTTTTCTTCCGCCTGCGGCGCGCGGGGAGGCTCTCGTCGCCGCCGCCACAATCTCAGCATCGACCCGAATGGCATCCTCGCACAGGAGATAGGCGTTGGCTCCGCCTGCGGCGCTTGAGAAGATCGTCTCCGTCGCCACCATCCTCGGTATCGAGACCTCGTCAGGATCGACTCCGGCAGCGAAGGTACGCTTTTCTTTCGCCTGCGGCGCGCTGGACCGTGTTCAATACCGGCGCCACCCCCAGCAGCAGTGAGAGCTTGATGGCCGTCAAGTTCGCGGGCAAGCACTCAAATTTTCTTCTGCCTGCGGCGCATACATGGGGACGAGGAAGGGTTTTGCGGTAGAGAAGATGCATGCGGCATTAGCGCCCGTGAGTTGAACGTCCCCGCTGGTCTCCAGCGCATCTGACACCGTCTGGAGACCGGCGTTTGCGAGGAGCGCGACTTTGCGAGTTGCACGAGACGGGCTATTTTTAGGAGAAGGGACTTGTGCGCGCTGCGAGTAGAATGTATTAGATGGCGAGTCAGAGTGTACATCGAGCTTGTTACTTTGCGACGGAATTAGTTACTTTGTACAACGAGTGTACACTCACACGAGACCTGCGGGCGTGCGGAGGTCTTACGGCCGCTCTTTCCGTCCTACGGCCGTGCTTTCCGTCCCCCCAAGGACTTTGCGGACACGATATCCAGCGTCCAAATGCACACCATTGGCTGCGTGCAAACCGTTCTAACCATTGATTTTCTCAGTAAAAAGTCGGATTTCATCCACGGAGATAGGACTGCGAGTCCGGCAGACTCAACACGCGGCATCCGTCAACTTGCACGGGTCGTTCGTTTGTCGGTTAGGGACTAACGAACATGGTGGTTGATTGAAGGGTAGCTGTACAGAAGATCGGACTCGACGAATTGCCTCCAGGTGTGGTCTCGTGGGCCTCCTGCGACGGCGATGAACGGGCGCTTCTGAAGAACAAGGAAGATGCAGCGATGCCGTTTCGCTCGAGCCACGCTGTCTCGAGAGGGCTGCGAGGTCGCGGGAAAACCTCAGACGGCTTACGCTGTCGCGCGATGCATATGCCATTAGAGTTGTAAAGGCTGCTGTGCTGTGCGCAGTTGGCGCGGGAGAGAGGAGGCGCAGGTTGCGAAGCTTTTCATTCGTTCTGTGCGTAGTGCACATACTGCCTACTTGAATTGCGGTGTCTCGTAGATGCGGAGCGCAGCGATGTCCCAGTAAGCCTCCGAGAATGCCTCAGGATGGGCATCAGCAAAGTCTGGGTAGGAGGTTGAGTGTGGAGGACGCGCAAGCGAGGATGGACGCACCAGTGCAGACACCAGGACAGCCGGCGGCGCTGTACTCCTCTTGCCTGCCGGCCCAGTCTCCGCCTGTGGCAGGTGCGCTGATCAGGGCACGCTTCTGAAGAACAAGAAAGAAGACGCACAGATGTTGTTCTTGAACACGATGTTGTTCGGCCCGAAGTGGCTCGACAGGTCGCACAGGTCGTTGGTGAAGAGCGCAAACGGCTTGCCCTGCGAGTTATGAGCCATTGAGCGACGTGAAGGTGAGTCGGCGCACCCAGAGAGCCGTCTCGACGGCGCCGAGGTTGTAGCGCACGTCCATCGGGACGGTCAGCGAGTGCCGCGGCCAGAAGAAGACACGCGTCCTGTGCACCGCGCGCTCGTACGCGTACCACCCGCCGCCGGCCTTGTTGAACGCGGGGCCGTAGTTCGCCGTGTTGCTCGGCGCGTGCACGCCACAGCCGTCACTCGCGGTCGCGACATCGTCGCAATTCGTCGACACGGTGGTGCCTCCAGAACGATGAGCAACGCAAGTAATGCCGGGTTGCACGCAGGAGCGCACCAGTGGACGTGAAGGGCGACTGCGGCTTCATCATGCAGCCCGCTGTCGTGTGCAGCGTCGCCTGGTTCGGCCCGACATCGTTGATGCCCTCGACGATATCGCATTTCCCCTTGGCCAGCGCGCCGTCGAGCGCGACTTCGATGATCGTCGGCCATGTTCTGGATGACAGGACGACAAGCGTAAGCAGCTGTCAGCGCGTCAGTTGGCATAGCACGCACTCACACCCTGCGGGCATGTGACGGATGTCGAACCTGAGCGGCCCGCGATGAGCAGAGCGCGCAGCGGGAGCGGTAGGTGACGCACACCGCGACGTGGGTCGTGTAGTTCGCGTTGCTGATGATGCGCACGGAGTTGCGGCCGGGGCCAGCGGGGTCGAGGACGGTCTTTGCGTCCATTCGCATGACGAACGAGTCGTGCGTCGCGTAAGACAGGTTCAGGGCGCGGGCGGTCGCCTGGTCGGTCAACTGTGCTGCGAGTCAGCTGGGAGATTGGTTGCCAGGTTTTTTTGACATACATTGACGCGTGCATGGGTCGGGTCTGCGATGGCCTGCCAGGTGAACGTGTCGAAGAACGTCTTGCCCACGATATTGGCCGTCTGGACGTAGAGGCCTTTGGGAGCCGCCGTCGCAGCATCGGTTGCGTCTGCTGCCGGCGAAGCACTAGCCACGGCCGCGAGGGAGAGTAGCCCCGCTGGCTTCATTGCTCAGAATGTGGGGTTGGAAGCTAAGGCCAGTCGGGCATGACGCGGTCGACAGAGGCCTTCTTATAAGACAGAAGCATCGTTAAGCCCGTCAAACGCGACGTCGCAAAGTGGAGACAGCGCAGCCCACAGATGGCCGGCGCCGTGCAGAGACAGAGTCGAGTCCGGCAACATGCGGGACTTGCCACTTGCACTTGCACCCCCTATTCGCTTTCGGATTCCACTCGCACGCCGGCCCGCCTCTATGCACCCTGCCCGCGTTCCCCATTGACTGCGGCGGCGGCAGAGGCAGCGGCGGCAGCGCCAGCTGCCGCCGTCGCCCGTGACTTCTGGCTGGGTCGAGCCCGGCCCCGTTGCTTCTGCTCGTCGACTCGGGCCGCCCAACCCGCCTCGCCTGCGCGCTGCACCGAGGTCGAGCTCGTCACTGGCGCCTGTCAATAGCGCCGCGCTGCCCGTTTCCGACGCTGCGGCTGCTTGCTTCGGCGCTGTCTCTGGGCGCTACTCGCTGCTGCTCATCGACTTGCAATTCACGCGATCACACCGTGCTGCTCGCGACCGAGACCGTCAGTGTGCACGTCTTAGTCATTCGCGCCCTCGATCCCCGGGCGTCGGGCGGCCCAGCGAGCTCGGCAGTCCCGTTTCCGACCGAACGCTTCAGAGCTCGCTGCGCTCGCCCACCGCACCAGGCAGCTCATTTCGGAAGCTCACGGCATGGGGAACACCCTCGGCATGCTCTTGCGATGCAGCGGCGTCGGGTTGGTTCCATTCCTCGACCGAGAATGCAAGGTGCGGCCGGCCGAGCCGTTCGTGGCACGCCCGTTGGCAGCGTTCCGTCAGCGAATCCCCGTCTGCCACTCATATTCCTCGCTCTGCGACGCTCTCGGGGGCTGTGGTTCGACGCCGACTCGCGCAACGGTGCTCGAGGTCGACATTTGCTCGCCCGACGGTCCGAGCGCATTTCCGCGCATCAGACGCACCCAGGAGCCCAGAAACCCTCTGCAACACATCGAGCAACACTCCGCACTGCTCGCCCGGGTGGCACCGACGACGACGGGCGCTTTCTTTCATTCGGTCGCGCGGACGGCAGCACCGGCGCTGCACGCCATTCCGCCGCGCCACGGCCGCACAACATCGATCACGAGGCGCGCTCGGTCGTTCTGGCACGAGACCCGCAGCGCTGGCCCGCAGCCGATGCGTGAAACGCGCCCGACGAAGATATTTGCACCCCACACGCTCCAGGCGCATTCCAGCACGTCAGACGCGTCGGCGGGCGAATGGCGTCGGCGCGGCGACATCGCGCGATGCCCCGCATGCTCGCGCGACGCAGCGGTGGTGTGCCCTCGGCCGGGGACGCGATATGTGCCCGGCGGGGCGGATGACATATAAACGGACAAACTTACCTGTACCCTACGCCCGTGCGCCCTTCTTTGTACACAAACGGACGCATACGAATGCGCTAGTGTACGTACTGCCAAAAAGAATTCAGCGATGTACGAAACACGAACGGCAATGACTGAGTACTGACCGCTGCACCGCCGACGACTGCATGTAGAACGACGCTCTGCTCCTAATGGCAAATAAGCAACGGCAGCGTTGATAGGAAGGGTCATTGACTCACTGGGCGTATGTGGCTCGGCGGCAAACGTCGATGGGCGCGAATCGAAAGGTACCTGTGAGAATGGTATAAGCGTGAGCCTCATCGCTCCCGATCGAGCGTGACGCACTGCAGAGCGCGCGCAACGTCGAGGTCGTCTTCGAGAGTTGTGTATGGGTTAGAGAAGTGTAATCCATGCAGTCAAATTGGAAGAGACGTACGAGGGTGCCGGGAGTGTCGTCGCAGGCGACGTCGAGAGGTCCGCACGACCGCGCCGAAAGCTGCTCAACGCATCCATCAGCGAACGATGACGCTCGAGCGCAACGGAGGCGACGGGCAATGCAGCTACCGAGTACTCACAGATGGTGCTGGCAGTGACGGAAGGGCGACGGGCGCCGTCGTCGAGAGAGGGGAAAGAGAGAGGAAGAACCGATGGAGGCTCCGCCTCGCCCTCGCACGCCTTTTCTACGCGCACCGGACGGCCTCCCTTCCGTTCCTTTCCCGGCAGATGACTGTACGCAATCACACGGCCGGCATGTCGTACGATGTGGCGCGGACGGGTCGAGATCTCGGCGCCGAGCAGCGTGACACTGTGTGTATGCACTCCCGGCAGTCCGCTTCGCAACGCCATTCCCTTGCGACTCTTTGCCCGCGCTACCCTCTCGTCTTCCCCACTCGCAGCTCCCGACGCCCTCAGTTCACATAAGCGCCCGTCTCGCGCTGAGGGCGGCAGGGTATACCCCTATACCCCCTATACCCTCGAAAACGCACCCAAGCACGGGCGCCGCGCCAGCGCGTTTCCACGCGTCATATCAGCGGCAGAAGCAGCTTGGCAATCCGGCGTTTGATGGGCCGCGACCGGAGAAACACGAGAAGCCAGGGGGAACTGTGTAGAACGCGGCATTCGCTCGCTACAGCGCGTGCGCGCAGATCGCCTCTGCCCGCCGATTCGCTTGAGAATTTTTAGAAACCTTGGCGGTTCCCATGGTCTGGACCGCTGACACATGCGATGACGCCCGGTACATGCGGCCGCCGGCCCTCAGAGGCACACCGAGGGCTGTTGTTCTTCGAGGAGCGGAGTTTGTAACCGCGTTCTCGGGCCTGCTTCTTTGCGCGTGGACCGATTTCCAGGTGTCTCCCGCCCGTGAGACACAGAAATCTGAGTCATGCTTACGTAATACATACATGAATGTATGCTGGATGTGTGAGACCGACTTGATTCTAAGGTGGGAGGTCGGATCGGGTGTCTCACATGGATGGAGACGCTCTCGGTCCCGGATGCAGTTCCTGACCTCACTCGCGGAAAGACTTGCTATCTGTCTCTCGCAGCGCGTTTTACAGTACTGCGTATCCAAGATTAACAGAGAATGTCTCCGGAAGGCGGGAGCTGGGAATTGACTCGCGCGAGTACCAAAACGACGCGGGGCATACAGGCACGCGTTCTCTCGTTTGAGATGAGACAAACAGTCCGCGAGGTACTGCACTTGATAAGAAGCAAGCTGCATATATCACTGGCCGGTTCGCATTCCGGTAAACCCTCGCAAGCCGTTCCTGAATATGCATGCAAACTGTGCCTGCGTGTTGGAGATGAATTTGTATTCGTACGAATCCGTCGAACTATCCGTCACGCTGCTTTTCCGAGGTAGTGAGATGTTTGGGCCGAGCTCACTGTATGCTGTGATGCGCGCGGTGCCGAGTTCCCTGCCAGCACCGGCGCATATCCTGCCGGTCTCTCGGCGCGCAGTTGCGGAAGTTCGGCGGCCATTCGTGAGTGGCTGCGACTCTCGTAAGCTGCTGCTGCGTGGGAATGTATTCTATTCCCGGTGCGAGCTGAGTGTCAGCGCTCATTGCCGGAACGAGCGGCTGTGCTCGCAATCGAACTCGTGGGGCTTCTGTTGATCCCCCGCTCGATATCACATTTTCTTCGAAGCACCGCCCGGGCGGGACTTGAAAAATTTATCCTGCCTTGGCTTTGCTCTCTCACATATAGATAATCCCCCAGCTCGCCCTGCTCGCCATCCTCACTCTTTCCCCGGCCGCCACTATGCCAGTGTTCGACAGCGACTCCCAGGCGCCGCGCTCCCGAGCTCACCCTCGTCGTCGTCGCCGCGAGGTCAGTACATGGGCTTGATCGCGCTCTCGGCCGCCGCTGACCACTCTCTTCAGCACTCTCCGAGGACAACACGACGAGCGCGGTTCGATCCTCGGCGTCGTTGACAGTGCCGGTGAGTAGCACTGCCCGCGGGCATCCTCTCCTCATCGCGTCGCAGCCGTCTGATCTGCTCCACAGCACGCAGAGAACGGGACGCTGGCGGCGATGGAGCCGCCAAGCTGGCGGCCACGCCGAGCATCACGCGTTCCGCGTCGGCCGATCGCGCAGAAGTCGGGCGGGCAGGACCCCGGAGACGACTTGCCGTCGACCCCGAGGCTTCTTTCGCCGGACTGCCATCGCCCTCGCGGCTCGTCAGCAGAGTCCGCAACGCACTCGGTACCCGCTGGCCGCTGTGCTGGACGTTCTCGGCCAGACGGCGCCCCCGCCTTTGTAAGTGGTCCTCCCGGCTGACCGGTCCACGTTGTTTACATCATTCTTCAGCTCGTGCGCAAAACACTTGCAAACCGGGCTGCGCATCCTGCCCGCACCCCTCACGCCGCTCCTGGACGCACGGCTTGCCCCTGGCCAGCCTCCTCGGACTCGACGGGATCTGTTGGCGGTGAGTATCATGGCTGTGCTCGGGGGCTGAAGTCTAATCCGCTCCTCAGTTCCTATCCCCGATCATCCCTGAAGACGCGTCCGCGGCTAACGCGTGCGTCCTGCAGCTGGGGCGCCCGAAGCGCGAGGAGAACGCCGTCGTCGTCGCCGGGCGGACGCGCGGCGCTGGCACCCGATCTGAAGGTTTGTTCGTTGAGGTTGATCGTCTCGCGCGCACGCACTGACTCGCGCGCAGCTCGATCTTGACTCACTGCATCGAGCTGCCGCGAGAGAAGGCCCTCGACGGCCACGGGGCCGGAGAAACATCGGCGATTACTTTTTTCGCCTTCCCGCCACCATGGTGCCCGCGCAGGGGCCTGAGGCAGCCCGCGCGCGGCGCTCGCGAGCTTGCAAACGCGCAGCGTGCACGACGACTCGGGCGCTCCTCGACTGCGACGCGACGCTGCTGGATTGAACCGTGCTCGACGCTGCGATCGGCAACCTCAGGCTCCCCATCACTGGCGCTTTTTTTCGAGCCTGCGACGCCCGACGAGCTTGAGTAGGTTCAATGCCTGCGTATGCTCGTGATCGTCGCGCTGACAATGGCCCGCAGTCTCTCCCTCCCCAAACTCGTCTGCCTGCGGCGCTCGAGCTCGTCGATGGTGACCACGCCGCCGCAGCCGCGGCGGCGTGCACCCTCCCTGTCGCCGGCGCTTGCGCGCACGCGATCGGTACGTCCAGGGCGCGCCCGCGCCCGCCTGTCTCACGCTGAATTCATCTTGCAGTCTCAACGCCGGCGCTTCTACGAACCCGAGGTGCAAGTCGATCCCCACCGCCAGGGCTTCGCGCCGCCGCGAGCGCCGCCCGCCGTCTGCACTGGCACGCGGTGCATACCTCTTTGGTAAGTCCAGCGCTTGTTCACCATCCTGTACCACTCGCTCATCGTCCTCGTAGCTTCTTCAAACTTTTCTCTCGCCTGCGGCGCGCAAGGGTGTCCTCCACCGTCGCCGCCAGTGCCGGGATCGAGTTCGTCGGCGGAAGGTCGAGTTTGCTTTCGCCTGCGGCGGGCCGCATCCTCCTCGTCAACGTCGCCGTCATGGGGCTGGGCATACCTTCTTGGTATGTCCAACGCCTACTCACCGCCGTCTCACCCGCTGATCGTCGAGCGCAGTGCGGATTTTCATTCCGCCTACGGCGCGCACGACCATTGCAGGACGCCGCCGCCGTTGAGGTATGTCGACTGCTTCTTCACCGCGCCGCGGCTATCACTGATTCTCTCTCGCAGCATCACCACTCGTTTTTTCTCTCGCCTGCAGCGCGCCGGGGCAAGGACATATGTCCAACGCCTGGTCATCAGGTCTGGATCGCGGTCACCGTCTCGTGCAGCGTCGAGCTCGCCGTTTTCGCTCGCCTGCGGCGCGCATGGGAGTCCTCGCCGTCGTCCCCGGCGGTGAGACGGCGGCGCCATCGACGCCTTGCGAGGGCAGCAACTTTATCTCCCGCCTGCGGCGCGCGAGACGATTGCCTGCGCCGCCGACGGTGGCGCGTAGACACAGGTACTTATGTCCAACGCCTGTTCAGTCAAATAGTTCATGCTCATCGCCTCTCGCAGCTTCTCGACTCGTTTTTTCTTCCGCCTGCGGCGCCAGGGAAGGCTCTCATCGCCGTCGTCATCATCTCACCATTGAGTCGGGCAGCGTACTCGCGCAGGAGATCGGCTCTGGCTCCGCCTGCGGCGCGCGAGCAGATCGTCCTCGTCGTCACCATCCCCAGCAGCGAGACCTCGTCGAGATCGACTTTAGCAGCTGTTCTCGCGTGTAAGGTCGACTTTGCTCTCGCCTGCGGCGCGCTCAACTCCCGCCACCGTCATCCCCGGCACTGAGACCTCGGCGACGTCGAGTTCCTCGGGTAAGCACTCAAATTTTCTTCTGCCTGCGGCGCATACATGGGGACGAGCAAGGGTTTTGCATTAGAGACGATGTATGCGGCATTAGCGCCGGTGAGTTCGCCGCCCCCGCCGTCCTTGAGCGCATCTGACGGAGTCTAGGGACTTTGCGCACTGGAGTGGAGGGGGCTATATTTAGCAGAGACGAGGGACTTGGGCGCGTCGAGTCACAGGGTAGTACAGAGTGTACATCGCGATAGTTACTTTGCGACGGAATTAGTTACTTTGTACAACGAGTGTACACTCACACGAGACCTGCGGGCGTGCGGAGGTCTTACGGCCGCTCTTTCCGTCCTACGGCCGTGCTTTCCGTCCCCCCAAGGACTTTGCGGACACGATATCCAGCGTCCAAATGCACACCATTGGCTGCGTGCAAACCGTTCTAACCATTGATTTTCTCAGTAAAAAGTCGGATTTCATCCACGGAGATAGGACTGCGAGTCCGGCAGACTCAACACGCGGCATCCGTCAACTTGCACGGGTCGTTCGTTTGTCGGTTAGGGACTAACGAACATGGTGGTTGATTGAAGGGTAGCTGTACAGAAGATCGGACTCGACGAATTGCCTCCAGGTGTGGTCTCGTGGGCCTCCTGCGACGGCGATGAACGGGCGCTTCTGAAGAACAAGGAAGATGCAGCGATGCCGTTTCGCTCGAGCCACGCTGTCTCGAGAGGGCTGCGAGGTCGCGGGAAAACCTCAGACGGCTTACGCTGTCGCGCGATGCATATGCCATTAGAGTTGTAAAGGCTGCTGTGCTGTGCGCAGTTGGCGCGGGAGAGAGGAGGCGCAGGTTGCGAAGCTTTTCATTCGTTCTGTGCGTAGTGCACATACTGCCTACTTGAATTGCGGTGTCTCGTAGATGCGGAGCGCAGCGATGTCCCAGTAAGCCTCCGAGAATGCCTCAGGATGGGCATCAGCAAAGTCTGGGTAGGAGGTTGAGTGTGGAGGACGCGCAAGCGAGGATGGACGCACCAGTGCAGACACCAGGACAGCCGGCGGCGCTGTACTCCTCTTGCCTGCCGGCCCAGTCTCCGCCTGTGGCAGGTGCGCTGATCAGGGCACGCTTCTGAAGAACAAGAAAGAAGACGCACAGATGTTGTTCTTGAACACGATGTTGTTCGGCCCGAAGTGGCTCGACAGGTCGCACAGGTCGTTGGTGAAGAGCGCAAACGGCTTGCCCTGCGAGTTATGAGCCATTGAGCGACGTGAAGGTGAGTCGGCGCACCCAGAGAGCCGTCTCGACGGCGCCGAGGTTGTAGCGCACGTCCATCGGGACGGTCAGCGAGTGCCGCGGCCAGAAGAAGACACGCGTCCTGTGCACCGCGCGCTCGTACGCGTACCACCCGCCGCCGGCCTTGTTGAACGCGGGGCCGTAGTTCGCCGTGTTGCTCGGCGCGTGCACGCCACAGCCGTCACTCGCGGTCGCGACATCGTCGCAATTCGTCGACACGGTGGTGCCTCCAGAACGATGAGCAACGCAAGTAATGCCGGGTTGCACGCAGGAGCGCACCAGTGGACGTGAAGGGCGACTGCGGCTTCATCATGCAGCCCGCTGTCGTGTGCAGCGTCGCCTGGTTCGGCCCGACATCGTTGATGCCCTCGACGATATCGCATTTCCCCTTGGCCAGCGCGCCGTCGAGCGCGACTTCGATGATCGTCGGCCATGTTCTGGATGACAGGACGACAAGCGTAAGCAGCTGTCAGCGCGTCAGTTGGCATAGCACGCACTCACACCCTGCGGGCATGTGACGGATGTCGAACCTGAGCGGCCCGCGATGAGCAGAGCGCGCAGCGGGAGCGGTAGGTGACGCACACCGCGACGTGGGTCGTGTAGTTCGCGTTGCTGATGATGCGCACGGAGTTGCGGCCGGGGCCAGCGGGGTCGAGGACGGTCTTTGCGTCCATTCGCATGACGAACGAGTCGTGCGTCGCGTAAGACAGGTTCAGGGCGCGGGCGGTCGCCTGGTCGGTCAACTGTGCTGCGAGTCAGCTGGGAGATTGGTTGCCAGGTTTTTTTGACATACATTGACGCGTGCATGGGTCGGGTCTGCGATGGCCTGCCAGGTGAACGTGTCGAAGAACGTCTTGCCCACGATATTGGCCGTCTGGACGTAGAGGCCTTTGGGAGCCGCCGTCGCAGCATCGGTTGCGTCTGCTGCCGGCGAAGCACTAGCCACGGCCGCGAGGGAGAGTAGCCCCGCTGGCTTCATTGCTCAGAATGTGGGGTTGGAAGCTAAGGCCAGTCGGGCATGACGCGGTCGACAGAGGCCTTCTTATAAGACAGAAGCATCGTTAAGCCCGTCAAACGCGACGTCGCAAAGTGGAGACAGCGCAGCCCACAGATGGCCGGCGCCGTGCAGAGACAGAGTCGAGTCCGGCAACATGCGGGACTTGCCACTTGCACTTGCACCCCCTATTCGCTTTCGGATTCCACTCGCACGCCGGCCCGCCTCTATGCACCCTGCCCGCGTTCCCCATTGACTGCGGCGGCGGCAGAGGCAGCGGCGGCAGCGCCAGCTGCCGCCGTCGCCCGTGACTTCTGGCTGGGTCGAGCCCGGCCCCGTTGCTTCTGCTCGTCGACTCGGGCCGCCCAACCCGCCTCGCCTGCGCGCTGCACCGAGGTCGAGCTCGTCACTGGCGCCTGTCAATAGCGCCGCGCTGCCCGTTTCCGACGCTGCGGCTGCTTGCTTCGGCGCTGTCTCTGGGCGCTACTCGCTGCTGCTCATCGACTTGCAATTCACGCGATCACACCGTGCTGCTCGCGACCGAGACCGTCAGTGTGCACGTCTTAGTCATTCGCGCCCTCGATCCCCGGGCGTCGGGCGGCCCAGCGAGCTCGGCAGTCCCGTTTCCGACCGAACGCTTCAGAGCTCGCTGCGCTCGCCCACCGCACCAGGCAGCTCATTTCGGAAGCTCACGGCATGGGGAACACCCTCGGCATGCTCTTGCGATGCAGCGGCGTCGGGTTGGTTCCATTCCTCGACCGAGAATGCAAGGTGCGGCCGGCCGAGCCGTTCGTGGCACGCCCGTTGGCAGCGTTCCGTCAGCGAATCCCCGTCTGCCACTCATATTCCTCGCTCTGCGACGCTCTCGGGGGCTGTGGTTCGACGCCGACTCGCGCAACGGTGCTCGAGGTCGACATTTGCTCGCCCGACGGTCCGAGCGCATTTCCGCGCATCAGACGCACCCAGGAGCCCAGAAACCCTCTGCAACACATCGAGCAACACTCCGCACTGCTCGCCCGGGTGGCACCGACGACGACGGGCGCTTTCTTTCATTCGGTCGCGCGGACGGCAGCACCGGCGCTGCACGCCATTCCGCCGCGCCACGGCCGCACAACATCGATCACGAGGCGCGCTCGGTCGTTCTGGCACGAGACCCGCAGCGCTGGCCCGCAGCCGATGCGTGAAACGCGCCCGACGAAGATATTTGCACCCCACACGCTCCAGGCGCATTCCAGCACGTCAGACGCGTCGGCGGGCGAATGGCGTCGGCGCGGCGACATCGCGCGATGCCCCGCATGCTCGCGCGACGCAGCGGTGGTGTGCCCTCGGCCGGGGACGCGATATGTGCCCGGCGGGGCGGATGACATATAAACGGACAAACTTACCTGTACCCTACGCCCGTGCGCCCTTCTTTGTACACAAACGGACGCATACGAATGCGCTAGTGTACGTACTGCCAAAAAGAATTCAGCGATGTACGAAACACGAACGGCAATGACTGAGTACTGACCGCTGCACCGCCGACGACTGCATGTAGAACGACGCTCTGCTCCTAATGGCAAATAAGCAACGGCAGCGTTGATAGGAAGGGTCATTGACTCACTGGGCGTATGTGGCTCGGCGGCAAACGTCGATGGGCGCGAATCGAAAGGTACCTGTGAGAATGGTATAAGCGTGAGCCTCATCGCTCCCGATCGAGCGTGACGCACTGCAGAGCGCGCGCAACGTCGAGGTCGTCTTCGAGAGTTGTGTATGGGTTAGAGAAGTGTAATCCATGCAGTCAAATTGGAAGAGACGTACGAGGGTGCCGGGAGTGTCGTCGCAGGCGACGTCGAGAGGTCCGCACGACCGCGCCGAAAGCTGCTCAACGCATCCATCAGCGAACGATGACGCTCGAGCGCAACGGAGGCGACGGGCAATGCAGCTACCGAGTACTCACAGATGGTGCTGGCAGTGACGGAAGGGCGACGGGCGCCGTCGTCGAGAGAGGGGAAAGAGAGAGGAAGAACCGATGGAGGCTCCGCCTCGCCCTCGCACGCCTTTTCTACGCGCACCGGACGGCCTCCCTTCCGTTCCTTTCCCGGCAGATGACTGTACGCAATCACACGGCCGGCATGTCGTACGATGTGGCGCGGACGGGTCGAGATCTCGGCGCCGAGCAGCGTGACACTGTGTGTATGCACTCCCGGCAGTCCGCTTCGCAACGCCATTCCCTTGCGACTCTTTGCCCGCGCTACCCTCTCGTCTTCCCCACTCGCAGCTCCCGACGCCCTCAGTTCACATAAGCGCCCGTCTCGCGCTGAGGGCGGCAGGGTATACCCCTATACCCCCTATACCCTCGAAAACGCACCCAAGCACGGGCGCCGCGCCAGCGCGTTTCCACGCGTCATATCAGCGGCAGAAGCAGCTTGGCAATCCGGCGTTTGATGGGCCGCGACCGGAGAAACACGAGAAGCCAGGGGGAACTGTGTAGAACGCGGCATTCGCTCGCTACAGCGCGTGCGCGCAGATCGCCTCTGCCCGCCGATTCGCTTGAGAATTTTTAGAAACCTTGGCGGTTCCCATGGTCTGGACCGCTGACACATGCGATGACGCCCGGTACATGCGGCCGCCGGCCCTCAGAGGCACACCGAGGGCTGTTGTTCTTCGAGGAGCGGAGTTTGTAACCGCGTTCTCGGGCCTGCTTCTTTGCGCGTGGACCGATTTCCAGGTGTCTCCCGCCCGTGAGACACAGAAATCTGAGTCATGCTTACGTAATACATACATGAATGTATGCTGGATGTGTGAGACCGACTTGATTCTAAGGTGGGAGGTCGGATCGGGTGTCTCACATGGATGGAGACGCTCTCGGTCCCGGATGCAGTTCCTGACCTCACTCGCGGAAAGACTTGCTATCTGTCTCTCGCAGCGCGTTTTACAGTACTGCGTATCCAAGATTAACAGAGAATGTCTCCGGAAGGCGGGAGCTGGGAATTGACTCGCGCGAGTACCAAAACGACGCGGGGCATACAGGCACGCGTTCTCTCGTTTGAGATGAGACAAACAGTCCGCGAGGTACTGCACTTGATAAGAAGCAAGCTGCATATATCACTGGCCGGTTCGCATTCCGGTAAACCCTCGCAAGCCGTTCCTGAATATGCATGCAAACTGTGCCTGCGTGTTGGAGATGAATTTGTATTCGTACGAATCCGTCGAACTATCCGTCACGCTGCTTTTCCGAGGTAGTGAGATGTTTGGGCCGAGCTCACTGTATGCTGTGATGCGCGCGGTGCCGAGTTCCCTGCCAGCACCGGCGCATATCCTGCCGGTCTCTCGGCGCGCAGTTGCGGAAGTTCGGCGGCCATTCGTGAGTGGCTGCGACTCTCGTAAGCTGCTGCTGCGTGGGAATGTATTCTATTCCCGGTGCGAGCTGAGTGTCAGCGCTCATTGCCGGAACGAGCGGCTGTGCTCGCAATCGAACTCGTGGGGCTTCTGTTGATCCCCCGCTCGATATCACATTTTCTTCGAAGCACCGCCCGGGCGGGACTTGAAAAATTTATCCTGCCTTGGCTTTGCTCTCTCACATATAGATAATCCCCCAGCTCGCCCTGCTCGCCATCCTCACTCTTTCCCCGGCCGCCACTATGCCAGTGTTCGACAGCGACTCCCAGGCGCCGCGCTCCCGAGCTCACCCTCGTCGTCGTCGCCGCGAGGTCAGTACATGGGCTTGATCGCGCTCTCGGCCGCCGCTGACCACTCTCTTCAGCACTCTCCGAGGACAACACGACGAGCGCGGTTCGATCCTCGGCGTCGTTGACAGTGCCGGTGAGTAGCACTGCCCGCGGGCATCCTCTCCTCATCGCGTCGCAGCCGTCTGATCTGCTCCACAGCACGCAGAGAACGGGACGCTGGCGGCGATGGAGCCGCCAAGCTGGCGGCCACGCCGAGCATCACGCGTTCCGCGTCGGCCGATCGCGCAGAAGTCGGGCGGGCAGGACCCCGGAGACGACTTGCCGTCGACCCCGAGGCTTCTTTCGCCGGACTGCCATCGCCCTCGCGGCTCGTCAGCAGAGTCCGCAACGCACTCGGTACCCGCTGGCCGCTGTGCTGGACGTTCTCGGCCAGACGGCGCCCCCGCCTTTGTAAGTGGTCCTCCCGGCTGACCGGTCCACGTTGTTTACATCATTCTTCAGCTCGTGCGCAAAACACTTGCAAACCGGGCTGCGCATCCTGCCCGCACCCCTCACGCCGCTCCTGGACGCACGGCTTGCCCCTGGCCAGCCTCCTCGGACTCGACGGGATCTGTTGGCGGTGAGTATCATGGCTGTGCTCGGGGGCTGAAGTCTAATCCGCTCCTCAGTTCCTATCCCCGATCATCCCTGAAGACGCGTCCGCGGCTAACGCGTGCGTCCTGCAGCTGGGGCGCCCGAAGCGCGAGGAGAACGCCGTCGTCGTCGCCGGGCGGACGCGCGGCGCTGGCACCCGATCTGAAGGTTTGTTCGTTGAGGTTGATCGTCTCGCGCGCACGCACTGACTCGCGCGCAGCTCGATCTTGACTCACTGCATCGAGCTGCCGCGAGAGAAGGCCCTCGACGGCCACGGGGCCGGAGAAACATCGGCGATTACTTTTTTCGCCTTCCCGCCACCATGGTGCCCGCGCAGGGGCCTGAGGCAGCCCGCGCGCGGCGCTCGCGAGCTTGCAAACGCGCAGCGTGCACGACGACTCGGGCGCTCCTCGACTGCGACGCGACGCTGCTGGATTGAACCGTGCTCGACGCTGCGATCGGCAACCTCAGGCTCCCCATCACTGGCGCTTTTTTTCGAGCCTGCGACGCCCGACGAGCTTGAGTAGGTTCAATGCCTGCGTATGCTCGTGATCGTCGCGCTGACAATGGCCCGCAGTCTCTCCCTCCCCAAACTCGTCTGCCTGCGGCGCTCGAGCTCGTCGATGGTGACCACGCCGCCGCAGCCGCGGCGGCGTGCACCCTCCCTGTCGCCGGCGCTTGCGCGCACGCGATCGGTACGTCCAGGGCGCGCCCGCGCCCGCCTGTCTCACGCTGAATTCATCTTGCAGTCTCAACGCCGGCGCTTCTACGAACCCGAGGTGCAAGTCGATCCCCACCGCCAGGGCTTCGCGCCGCCGCGAGCGCCGCCCGCCGTCTGCACTGGCACGCGGTGCATACCTCTTTGGTAAGTCCAGCGCTTGTTCACCATCCTGTACCACTCGCTCATCGTCCTCGTAGCTTCTTCAAACTTTTCTCTCGCCTGCGGCGCGCAAGGGTGTCCTCCACCGTCGCCGCCAGTGCCGGGATCGAGTTCGTCGGCGGAAGGTCGAGTTTGCTTTCGCCTGCGGCGGGCCGCATCCTCCTCGTCAACGTCGCCGTCATGGGGCTGGGCATACCTTCTTGGTATGTCCAACGCCTACTCACCGCCGTCTCACCCGCTGATCGTCGAGCGCAGTGCGGATTTTCATTCCGCCTACGGCGCGCACGACCATTGCAGGACGCCGCCGCCGTTGAGGTATGTCGACTGCTTCTTCACCGCGCCGCGGCTATCACTGATTCTCTCTCGCAGCATCACCACTCGTTTTTTCTCTCGCCTGCAGCGCGCCGGGGCAAGGACATATGTCCAACGCCTGGTCATCAGGTCTGGATCGCGGTCACCGTCTCGTGCAGCGTCGAGCTCGCCGTTTTCGCTCGCCTGCGGCGCGCATGGGAGTCCTCGCCGTCGTCCCCGGCGGTGAGACGGCGGCGCCATCGACGCCTTGCGAGGGCAGCAACTTTATCTCCCGCCTGCGGCGCGCGAGACGATTGCCTGCGCCGCCGACGGTGGCGCGTAGACACAGGTACTTATGTCCAACGCCTGTTCAGTCAAATAGTTCATGCTCATCGCCTCTCGCAGCTTCTCGACTCGTTTTTTCTTCCGCCTGCGGCGCCAGGGAAGGCTCTCATCGCCGTCGTCATCATCTCACCATTGAGTCGGGCAGCGTACTCGCGCAGGAGATCGGCTCTGGCTCCGCCTGCGGCGCGCGAGCAGATCGTCCTCGTCGTCACCATCCCCAGCAGCGAGACCTCGTCGAGATCGACTTTAGCAGCTGTTCTCGCGTGTAAGGTCGACTTTGCTCTCGCCTGCGGCGCGCTCAACTCCCGCCACCGTCATCCCCGGCACTGAGACCTCGGCGACGTCGAGTTCCTCGGGTAAGCACTCAAATTTTCTTCTGCCTGCGGCGCATACATGGGGACGAGCAAGGGTTTTGCATTAGAGACGATGTATGCGGCATTAGCGCCGGTGAGTTCGCCGCCCCCGCCGTCCTTGAGCGCATCTGACGGAGTCTAGGGACTTTGCGCACTGGAGTGGAGGGGGCTATATTTAGCAGAGACGAGGGACTTGGGCGCGTCGAGTCACAGGGTAGTACAGAGTGTACATCGCGATAGTTACTTTGCGACGGAATTAGTTACTTTGTACAACGAGTGTACACTCACACGAGACCTGCGGGCGTGCGGAGGTCTTACGGCCGCTCTTTCCGTCCTACGGCCGTGCTTTCCGTCCCCCCAAGGACTTTGCGGACACGATATCCAGCGTCCAAATGCACACCATTGGCTGCGTGCAAACCGTTCTAACCATTGATTTTCTCAGTAAAAAGTCGGATTTCATCCACGGAGATAGGACTGCGAGTCCGGCAGACTCAACACGCGGCATCCGTCAACTTGCACGGGTCGTTCGTTTGTCGGTTAGGGACTAACGAACATGGTGGTTGATTGAAGGGTAGCTGTACAGAAGATCGGACTCGACGAATTGCCTCCAGGTGTGGTCTCGTGGGCCACCTGCGACGGCGATGCACGGGCGCTTCTGAAGAACAAGGAAGATGCAGCGATGCCGTTTCGCTCGAGCCACGCTGTCTCGAGAGGGCTGCGAGGTCGTGGGAAAACCTCAGACGGCTTACGCTGTCGCACGATGCATATGCCAGTGGAGTTGTAAAAGCTACTGTGCTGGCGGGAGAGAGGAGGCGCAGGTTGCGAAGCTTTTCATTCGTTCTGTGCGTAGTGCACATACTGCCTACTTGAACTGCGGTGTCTCGTAGATGCGGAGCGCAGCGATGTCCCAGTAAGCCTCCGAGAATGCCTCAGGATGCGCATTAGCAAAGTCTGGGTGGGAGGTTGAGTGTCGAGGACGCGCAAGCGAGGATGGACGCACCAGTGCAGACACCAGGGCACCCGGCGGCGCTGTACTCCTCTTGCCTGCCTGCCCAGTCTCCGCCTGTGGCCGGTGCGCTGATCAGGGCACGCTTCCGAAGAACAAGAAAGAAGACGCACAGATGTTGTTCTTGAACACGATGTTGTTCGGCCCGAAGTGGCTCGACAGGTCGCACAGGTCGTTGGTGAAGAGCGCAAACGGCTTGCCCTGCGAGTTATGAGCCATTGAGCGACGTGAAGGTGAGTCGGCGCACCCAGAGAGCCGTCTCGACTGCGCCGAGGTTGTAGCGCACGTCCATCGGGACGGTCAGCGAGTGCCGCGGCCAGAAGAAGACACGCGTCCTGTTCGCTGCGCGCTCGTACGCGTACCACCCGCCGCCGGCCTTGTTGAACGCGGGGCCATAGTTGGGCGTGTTGCTTGGCGCGTGCACGCCGCAGCCGTCGCTCGCGGTCGCGACGTCGTCGCAATTCGTCGACACGGTGGTGCCTCCAGAACGATGAGCAACGCAAGTAATGCCGGGTTGCACGCAGGAGCGCACCAGTGGACGTGAAGGGCGACTGCGGCTTCATCATGCAGCCCGCGGTCGTGTGCAGCGTCGCCTGGTTCGGCCCGACGTCGTTGATGCCCTCGACGATATCGCATTTGCCCTTGGCCAGCGCGCCGTCGAGCGCAACTTCGATGATCGTCGGCCATGTTCTGGATGACAGGACGACAAGCGTAAGCAGCTGTCAGCTCGGCGGTTGACATACGCACCCACACCCTGCGGGCATGTGACGGATGTCGAAGCTGAGCAGCCCGGGGTGAGCAGAGCGCATAGCGGGAGCGGTGGGGGACGCACACCGCAACGTGGGTCGTGTAGTTCGCGTTGCTGATGATGCGCACGGAGTTGCGGCCGGGGCCAGCGGGGTCGAGGACGGTCTTTGCGTCCATCTTCATGACGAACGAGTCGTGCGTCGCGTAAGACAGGTTCAGGGCGCGAGCGGTCGCCTGGTCGGTCAACTGTGCTGCGAGTCAGCTGGGAAATTGGTTGCCAGGTTTTTTTTGACATACATTGACGCGTGCATGGGTCGGGTCTGCGATGGCCTGCCAGGTGAACGTGTCGAAGAACGTCTTGCCCACGATATTGGCCGTCTGGACGTAGAGGCCTTTGGGAGCCGCCGTCGCAGCATCGGTTGCGTCTGCTGCCGGCGAAGCACTAGCCACGGCCGCGAGGGAGAGTAGCGCCGCTGGCTTCATTGCTCAGAATGTGGGGTTGGAAGCGAAGGCCAGTCGGACATGACGCGGTCGCCAGACGCCTTCTTATAGGACAGGGGCATCGTTAAGCCCGTCAAACGCGACGTCGCAAAGTGGAGACAGCGCAGCCCACAGATGGCCGGCGCCGTGCAGAGACAGAGTCGAGTCCGGCAACATGCGGCACTTGCCACTTGCTCTTGCACCCCCTATTCGCTTTCGGATTCCACTCGCACGCCGCCCCGGCTCTATGCACCCTGCCCGCGTTCCCGACTGACTGCGGCGGCGGCAGAGGCGGCAGCGGCAGCGCTAGCTGCCGCCGTCGCCCATGACTCGAGCTGGATCGTGCCCCGCCCCCGTTGCGGCCGCCCAACCCGCCTCGCCTGCGCGCTGCACCGAGCTCGAGCTCGTCACCGGCGCCTGTCAATAGCACCGCGCTACCCGTTCCGACGCTGCGGCTGCTTGCTTCGGCGCTGTCTCCGGGCGCTGCTTGCCGCTGGTCGTCGACTTGCAATTCACGCGATCACACAGTGCTGCTCGCGGCCCGTGAGTGTGGACCTCCTAGTCACTCGTACTCGCGATCCCCGGCCGTCGGGCTGCGCATCGAGCTCGGCAGTCCCGTTTCCGACCGAACGCTCAAGAGCACGCTGCGCTCGCCCACCGCACCAGGCAGCTCATTTCGGAAGCTCACGGCATGGGGAACACCCTCGGCATGCTCTTGCGATGCAGCGGCGTCGGGTTGGTTCCATTCCTCGACCGAGAATGCAAGGTGCGGCCGGCCGAGCCGCTCGTGGCCCGCCCGTTGGCAGCGTTTTGTCAGCAAATCCCAATCAGCGACTCATTTTCCGCGCACTGCGCCGCGCTCGGAGGCTGTGGTTCGACGCCGACTCGCGCGGCGGTGCCCAAGGACCACATTTGCTCGCCCGACGCTCCGAGCGCATTTCCGCGCATCAGACGCGCCCGCGAGCCAAGAAAACCGCTGCAACACATCGAGCGGGACCCTGTACTGCTCGCCCGCGGTAGCACCGACGACGACGCGCGCTTTCTTTCATTCGGTCGTGCGGACGGCAGCATCGACGCTGCGCGCCATTCCGCTCAGCCACGGCCGCACAACATCGATCACGAGACGCGCTCGGTCGTTCTGGCACAATACCCGCAGCGCTGGCCCGCAGCCGATGCGCGAAACGCGCCCGACGAAGATATTTGCACCCCGGACGCTCCAGGCGCATTCCAGCACGTCAGACGCGTCAGCGGGCGAATGGCGTCGGCGCGGCGACATCGTGCGATGCCCCGCATGCTCGCGCGACGCAGCAGTGGCGTGCCCTCGGCCGGGGGACGCGACATGTGCCCGGCGGGGCGGATGACATATAAACGGACAAACTCACCTGTACCCTACGCCCGTGCGCCCTTCTTTGTACACAAACGGACGCATACGAATGCACTTGTGTACGTACTGCCAAAAAGAATTCAGCGATGTACGAAAATCGAACGGCAACGACTGACCGTTGCACCGCCGACGACTGCATGCAGAACGACAAGCTGCTCAGAATGGCAAATAAGCAACGGCAGCGTTGATAGGAAGGGTAAGGGACTCGCTGGGCATATGTGGCTCGACGGGGAACGTCGATTGGCGCGAATCGAGAGGTACCTGCGCGAACGGCATGAGCATCGCTCCCGATCGAGCGTGACGCACTGCAGAGCGCACGCAACGTCGAGGTCGTCTTCGAGAGCTGTATGTGCATTAGAGGAGTGTAATCCATGCAGTTAAATTGGAAACGACGTACGAGGGTGCCGGGAGTGTCGTTGCAGGCGACGTCGAGAGGTCCGCACGACCGCGCCGAAAGCTTCTCACCGCATCAGCAAACGATGAAGCGCGAGTGCGACGGAGGCGACGGGCAATACAGCTACAGAGTGCTCACCGATGGTGCCGGCGGTGACGGAAGGGCGACGGGCGCCGTCATCGAGAGAGGGGAAGAAGAGAGGAAGAACCGGTGGAGGCTCCGCCTCGCCCTCGCACGCCTTTTGTACGCGTACCAAACGGCCTCCCTTCCGTTCCTTTCCCGGCAGATGACTGTACACGCTCACACGGCCGGCATCTCGTACGATGTGGCGCGGACGGGTCGAGATCTCGGCGCCGAGTAGCGTGACGCTCTGTGTATGCACCCCCGGCAGTCCGCTTCCCAACGCCATTCTCTCGCGATGCTTTGCCCGCGCCGCCCTGTCCACTTTCTCACTCGCGGGTCACGACGCCCTCAGTCCAAATAAGCGCCCGTCTCGCGTTGAGGGTCGCGGGGCATACCCCTATACCCCCTATACCCTCGAAAACGCACCCAAGCACGGGCGCCGCGCCAGCGCGTTTCCACGCGTCATATCAGCGGCAGAAGCAGCTTGGCAATCCGGCGTTTGATGGGCCGCGACCGGAGAAACACGAGAAGCCAGGGGGAACTGTGTAGAACGCGGCATTCGCTCGCTACAGCGCGTGCGCGCAGATCGCCTCTGCCCGCCGATTCGCTTGAGAATTTTTAGAAACCTTGGCGGTTCCCATGGTCTGAACCGCTGACACATGCGATGACGCCCGGTACATGCGGCCGCCGGCCCTCAGAGGCACACCGAGGGCTGTTGTTCTTCGAGGAGCGGAGTTTGTAACCGCGTTCTCGGGCCTGCTTCTTTGCGCGTGGACCGATTTCCAGGTGTCTCCCGCCCGTGAGACACAGAATTCAAGGTCATGCTTACGTAATACGGGCACAAATGTATGCTGGATGTGTGAGACCGACTTGATACCAAGGGAGGAGGTCGGATCGCATGTCTCACATGAATGGCGACGATTTCGGTCCCGGATGCAGTTCCTGACCTCCCTCGCGAGAAGCCTTGCTATCTGTCTCTCGCAGCGCGTATTACAGTACTGCATGTCTAAGATTCAGCAAGAATCTCTCCGGAAGGCGGAAGCTGGAAGTTGACTCGCGCGAGTACCAAAACGACGCGGAGCATACAGGCACGCATTCTGTCATTTGAACCAATACATCCGATACTGGAGGTACTGCACGTGATAACAAGCAAGCTGCGTATCTCACTGGCCGACTCGCATTCTGGGAGACTCATGCAAGCCATCCCCGAATGCAAACGGCGGGAGATGAACTCGTATTCGTACGCATCGGTCGATCAACCCGTCGTGCATTCATTTTCGGGAACTGAGACGGTTTGGATAAGCTCTCTGTATGCTGTGATGCGCGCGGTGCCGAGTTCCCAATTCCAGCACCGGCGCATATATGATATCCTGCCGGTCTCTCGGCGCGCAGGTGCGGAAGTTCTGCGGCGATTCGCAAGTGGCTGCGGTTCTCGTAAGCTACTGAGGCGTGGGAATCTATTCTATTACCGGTGCGAACTGAGTGTCAGCGCTCATTTCCGGGACAAGCGGCTGTGCGCGCAAGCGAACTCGTGGGGCTTCTGTTGATCCCCCGTTGGATATCACATTTTCCACGAAGCCCCGCCCCGGCGGGACTTGAAAAATTTATCCTGCCTTGGCTCACCCTTGCTCTCTCACATATAGACCGTCCCCCAGGCCGCCCTGCTCACCATCTTCCCTCTCTCCCCGGCCACCACTATGCCAGTGTTCGAGAGCGACTCCCAGGCGCCGCGCTCCCGAGCTCACCCTCGTCGTCGTCGCCACGAGGTCAGTACACTGGCTTGACCGCGCTCTCGGCCGCCGCTGACCACTCTCTTCAGCAGTCTCCGAGGACGACGCAACGCGCGAGGTTCGATCCTCGCCTTCGTTGACAGTACCGGTGAGTAGCACTGCCCGCGGGCATCCTCTCCTCGTCGCGCCGCAGCCGTCTGATCTGCTCCACAGCACGCGGAGAACGGGACGCTGGCGGCGATGGAGCCGCCAAGCTGGCGGCCACGCCGAGCATCACGCGTTCCGCGTCGGCCGATCGCGCAGAAGTCGAGCAGGACCCCGGAGACGACTTGCCGTCGACCCCGATGCTTCTTTTGCCGGACCGCCACCCTCGCGTCTCGTCAGCAGCGTCCGCAACGCACTCGGCACCCGCTGGCCGCTGCGCTGGACGTTCTCGGTCAGACGGTGCCCCCGCCTTTGTAAGTGGTTCTCGCGGCCGGCCGGTCCACGTTGCTTACATCATTCTTCAGCTCGTGCGCAAAACACTTGGAAACCGGGCTGCGCGTCCTGCGCGCATCCCCACGGCGCTGCTGGACGCACGGCTTGCCCGCTGGCCAACCTCCTCGGACTCGGCGGGATCTGTTGGCTGTGAGTATCAAGGCTGTGCTCGGGGGCTGAAGTCTAATCCGCTCCTCAGTTCCTATCCCCGATCATCCCTGTGAACACGCGTACGCGGCTGGCGCGTGCGTGCCGCAGGTGGGGCGGCCGAAGCGCGAGGAGAACGCCGTCGTCGTCCGGCGGCCGCGCGGGGCTGGCACCCGATCTGAAGGTTCGTTCGTTAAAGGGTATCGTCTCGCGGTCACGCACTGACACACGCGCAGCTCCATCTTGACTCATTGCATCGAGCTGCTGCGAAGGAAGGTCCTCGACGGCCTCGGGGCCGGCGAAACATCGGCGATTACTTTTTTCGCCTTCCCGCCACCATGGTGCCCGCGCAGGCTGCCCGCGCGCGGCGCTCGCCAGCTTGCAAACGCGCAGCGTGCACGACGACTCGGGCGCTCCTCTGCGACGCTGCTGGATTGAACCGTGCTCGACGCTGCGATCGGCAACCTCAGGCTCCCCATCACTGGCGCGTTTTTTCGAGCCTGCGGCGCCCGACGACTTTTAGTAAGTTCAATGCCTGCGTATGCTCGTGATCGTCGCGCTGACAATGGCCCGCAGTCTCTCCCTCCCCAAACTCGTCTGCCTGCGGCGCTCGAGCTCGTCGATGGTGACCACGCCGCCGCAGCCGCGGCGGCGTGCACCCTCCCTGTCGCCGGCGCTTGCGCGCACGCGATCGGTACGTCCAGGGCGCGCCCGCGCCCGCCTGTCTCACGCTGAATTCATCTTGCAGTCTCAACGCCGGCGCTTCTACGAACCCGAGGTGCAAGTCGATCCCCACCGCCAGGGCTTCGCGCCGCCGCGAGCGCCGCCCGCCGTCTGCACTGGCACGCGGTGCATACCTCTTTGGTAAGTCCAGCGCTTGTTCACCATCCTGTACCACTCGCTCATCGTCCTCGTAGCTTCTTCAAACTTTTCTCTCGCCTGCGGCGCGCAAGGGTGTCCTCCACCGTCGCCGCCAGTGCCGGGATCGAGTTCGTCGGCGGAAGGTCGAGTTTGCTTTCGCCTGCGGCGGGCCGCATCCTCCTCGTCAACGTCGCCGTCATGGGGCTGGGCATACCTTCTTGGTATGTCCAACGCCTACTCACCGCCGTCTCACCCGCTGATCGTCGAGCGCAGTGCGGATTTTCATTCCGCCTACGGCGCGCACGACCATTGCAGGACGCCGCCGCCGTTGAGGTATGTCGACTGCTTCTTCACCGCGCCGCGGCTATCACTGATTCTCTCTCGCAGCATCACCACTCGTTTTTTCTCTCGCCTGCAGCGCGCCGGGGCAAGGACATATGTCCAACGCCTGGTCATCAGGTCTGGATCGCGGTCACCGTCTCGTGCAGCGTCGAGCTCGCCGTTTTCGCTCGCCTGCGGCGCGCATGGGAGTCCTCGCCGTCGTCCCCGGCGGTGAGACGGCGGCGCCATCGACGCCTTGCGAGGGCAGCAACTTTATCTCCCGCCTGCGGCGCGCGAGACGATTGCCTGCGCCGCCGACGGTGGCGCGTAGACACAGGTACTTATGTCCAACGCCTGTTCAGTCAAATAGTTCATGCTCATCGCCTCTCGCAGCTTCTCGACTCGTTTTTTCTTCCGCCTGCGGCGCCAGGGAAGGCTCTCATCGCCGTCGTCATCATCTCACCATTGAGTCGGGCAGCGTACTCGCGCAGGAGATCGGCTCTGGCTCCGCCTGCGGCGCGCGAGCAGATCGTCCTCGTCGTCACCATCCCCAGCAGCGAGACCTCGTCGAGATCGACTTTAGCAGCTGTTCTCGCGTGTAAGGTCGACTTTGCTCTCGCCTGCGGCGCGCTCAACTCCCGCCACCGTCATCCCCGGCACTGAGACCTCGGCGACGTCGAGTTCCTCGGGTAAGCACTCAAATTTTCTTCTGCCTGCGGCGCATACATGGGGACGAGCAAGGGTTTTGCATTAGAGACGATGTATGCGGCATTAGCGCCGGTGAGTTCGCCGCCCCCGCCGTCCTTGAGCGCATCTGACGGAGTCTAGGGACTTTGCGCACTGGAGTGGAGGGGGCTATATTTAGCAGAGACGAGGGACTTGGGCGCGTCGAGTCACAGGGTAGTACAGAGTGTACATCGCGATAGTTACTTTGCGACGGAATTAGTTACTTTGTACAACGAGTGTACACTCACACGAGACCTGCGGGCGTGCGGAGGTCTTACGGCCGCTCTTTCCGTCCTACGGCCGTGCTTTCCGTCCCCCCAAGGACTTTGCGGACACGATATCCAGCGTCCAAATGCACACCATTGGCTGCGTGCAAACCGTTCTAACCATTGATTTTCTCAGTAAAAAGTCGGATTTCATCCACGGAGATAGGACTGCGAGTCCGGCAGACTCAACACGCGGCATCCGTCAACTTGCACGGGTCGTTCGTTTGTCGGTTAGGGACTAACGAACATGGTGGTTGATTGAAGGGTAGCTGTACAGAAGATCGGACTCGACGAATTGCCTCCAGGTGTGGTCTCGTGGGCCACCTGCGACGGCGATGCACGGGCGCTTCTGAAGAACAAGGAAGATGCAGCGATGCCGTTTCGCTCGAGCCACGCTGTCTCGAGAGGGCTGCGAGGTCGTGGGAAAACCTCAGACGGCTTACGCTGTCGCACGATGCATATGCCAGTGGAGTTGTAAAAGCTACTGTGCTGGCGGGAGAGAGGAGGCGCAGGTTGCGAAGCTTTTCATTCGTTCTGTGCGTAGTGCACATACTGCCTACTTGAACTGCGGTGTCTCGTAGATGCGGAGCGCAGCGATGTCCCAGTAAGCCTCCGAGAATGCCTCAGGATGCGCATTAGCAAAGTCTGGGTGGGAGGTTGAGTGTCGAGGACGCGCAAGCGAGGATGGACGCACCAGTGCAGACACCAGGGCACCCGGCGGCGCTGTACTCCTCTTGCCTGCCTGCCCAGTCTCCGCCTGTGGCCGGTGCGCTGATCAGGGCACGCTTCCGAAGAACAAGAAAGAAGACGCACAGATGTTGTTCTTGAACACGATGTTGTTCGGCCCGAAGTGGCTCGACAGGTCGCACAGGTCGTTGGTGAAGAGCGCAAACGGCTTGCCCTGCGAGTTATGAGCCATTGAGCGACGTGAAGGTGAGTCGGCGCACCCAGAGAGCCGTCTCGACTGCGCCGAGGTTGTAGCGCACGTCCATCGGGACGGTCAGCGAGTGCCGCGGCCAGAAGAAGACACGCGTCCTGTTCGCTGCGCGCTCGTACGCGTACCACCCGCCGCCGGCCTTGTTGAACGCGGGGCCATAGTTGGGCGTGTTGCTTGGCGCGTGCACGCCGCAGCCGTCGCTCGCGGTCGCGACGTCGTCGCAATTCGTCGACACGGTGGTGCCTCCAGAACGATGAGCAACGCAAGTAATGCCGGGTTGCACGCAGGAGCGCACCAGTGGACGTGAAGGGCGACTGCGGCTTCATCATGCAGCCCGCGGTCGTGTGCAGCGTCGCCTGGTTCGGCCCGACGTCGTTGATGCCCTCGACGATATCGCATTTGCCCTTGGCCAGCGCGCCGTCGAGCGCAACTTCGATGATCGTCGGCCATGTTCTGGATGACAGGACGACAAGCGTAAGCAGCTGTCAGCTCGGCGGTTGACATACGCACCCACACCCTGCGGGCATGTGACGGATGTCGAAGCTGAGCAGCCCGGGGTGAGCAGAGCGCATAGCGGGAGCGGTGGGGGACGCACACCGCAACGTGGGTCGTGTAGTTCGCGTTGCTGATGATGCGCACGGAGTTGCGGCCGGGGCCAGCGGGGTCGAGGACGGTCTTTGCGTCCATCTTCATGACGAACGAGTCGTGCGTCGCGTAAGACAGGTTCAGGGCGCGAGCGGTCGCCTGGTCGGTCAACTGTGCTGCGAGTCAGCTGGGAAATTGGTTGCCAGGTTTTTTTTGACATACATTGACGCGTGCATGGGTCGGGTCTGCGATGGCCTGCCAGGTGAACGTGTCGAAGAACGTCTTGCCCACGATATTGGCCGTCTGGACGTAGAGGCCTTTGGGAGCCGCCGTCGCAGCATCGGTTGCGTCTGCTGCCGGCGAAGCACTAGCCACGGCCGCGAGGGAGAGTAGCGCCGCTGGCTTCATTGCTCAGAATGTGGGGTTGGAAGCGAAGGCCAGTCGGACATGACGCGGTCGCCAGACGCCTTCTTATAGGACAGGGGCATCGTTAAGCCCGTCAAACGCGACGTCGCAAAGTGGAGACAGCGCAGCCCACAGATGGCCGGCGCCGTGCAGAGACAGAGTCGAGTCCGGCAACATGCGGCACTTGCCACTTGCTCTTGCACCCCCTATTCGCTTTCGGATTCCACTCGCACGCCGCCCCGGCTCTATGCACCCTGCCCGCGTTCCCGACTGACTGCGGCGGCGGCAGAGGCGGCAGCGGCAGCGCTAGCTGCCGCCGTCGCCCATGACTCGAGCTGGATCGTGCCCCGCCCCCGTTGCGGCCGCCCAACCCGCCTCGCCTGCGCGCTGCACCGAGCTCGAGCTCGTCACCGGCGCCTGTCAATAGCACCGCGCTACCCGTTCCGACGCTGCGGCTGCTTGCTTCGGCGCTGTCTCCGGGCGCTGCTTGCCGCTGGTCGTCGACTTGCAATTCACGCGATCACACAGTGCTGCTCGCGGCCCGTGAGTGTGGACCTCCTAGTCACTCGTACTCGCGATCCCCGGCCGTCGGGCTGCGCATCGAGCTCGGCAGTCCCGTTTCCGACCGAACGCTCAAGAGCACGCTGCGCTCGCCCACCGCACCAGGCAGCTCATTTCGGAAGCTCACGGCATGGGGAACACCCTCGGCATGCTCTTGCGATGCAGCGGCGTCGGGTTGGTTCCATTCCTCGACCGAGAATGCAAGGTGCGGCCGGCCGAGCCGCTCGTGGCCCGCCCGTTGGCAGCGTTTTGTCAGCAAATCCCAATCAGCGACTCATTTTCCGCGCACTGCGCCGCGCTCGGAGGCTGTGGTTCGACGCCGACTCGCGCGGCGGTGCCCAAGGACCACATTTGCTCGCCCGACGCTCCGAGCGCATTTCCGCGCATCAGACGCGCCCGCGAGCCAAGAAAACCGCTGCAACACATCGAGCGGGACCCTGTACTGCTCGCCCGCGGTAGCACCGACGACGACGCGCGCTTTCTTTCATTCGGTCGTGCGGACGGCAGCATCGACGCTGCGCGCCATTCCGCTCAGCCACGGCCGCACAACATCGATCACGAGACGCGCTCGGTCGTTCTGGCACAATACCCGCAGCGCTGGCCCGCAGCCGATGCGCGAAACGCGCCCGACGAAGATATTTGCACCCCGGACGCTCCAGGCGCATTCCAGCACGTCAGACGCGTCAGCGGGCGAATGGCGTCGGCGCGGCGACATCGTGCGATGCCCCGCATGCTCGCGCGACGCAGCAGTGGCGTGCCCTCGGCCGGGGGACGCGACATGTGCCCGGCGGGGCGGATGACATATAAACGGACAAACTCACCTGTACCCTACGCCCGTGCGCCCTTCTTTGTACACAAACGGACGCATACGAATGCACTTGTGTACGTACTGCCAAAAAGAATTCAGCGATGTACGAAAATCGAACGGCAACGACTGACCGTTGCACCGCCGACGACTGCATGCAGAACGACAAGCTGCTCAGAATGGCAAATAAGCAACGGCAGCGTTGATAGGAAGGGTAAGGGACTCGCTGGGCATATGTGGCTCGACGGGGAACGTCGATTGGCGCGAATCGAGAGGTACCTGCGCGAACGGCATGAGCATCGCTCCCGATCGAGCGTGACGCACTGCAGAGCGCACGCAACGTCGAGGTCGTCTTCGAGAGCTGTATGTGCATTAGAGGAGTGTAATCCATGCAGTTAAATTGGAAACGACGTACGAGGGTGCCGGGAGTGTCGTTGCAGGCGACGTCGAGAGGTCCGCACGACCGCGCCGAAAGCTTCTCACCGCATCAGCAAACGATGAAGCGCGAGTGCGACGGAGGCGACGGGCAATACAGCTACAGAGTGCTCACCGATGGTGCCGGCGGTGACGGAAGGGCGACGGGCGCCGTCATCGAGAGAGGGGAAGAAGAGAGGAAGAACCGGTGGAGGCTCCGCCTCGCCCTCGCACGCCTTTTGTACGCGTACCAAACGGCCTCCCTTCCGTTCCTTTCCCGGCAGATGACTGTACACGCTCACACGGCCGGCATCTCGTACGATGTGGCGCGGACGGGTCGAGATCTCGGCGCCGAGTAGCGTGACGCTCTGTGTATGCACCCCCGGCAGTCCGCTTCCCAACGCCATTCTCTCGCGATGCTTTGCCCGCGCCGCCCTGTCCACTTTCTCACTCGCGGGTCACGACGCCCTCAGTCCAAATAAGCGCCCGTCTCGCGTTGAGGGTCGCGGGGCATACCCCTATACCCCCTATACCCTCGAAAACGCACCCAAGCACGGGCGCCGCGCCAGCGCGTTTCCACGCGTCATATCAGCGGCAGAAGCAGCTTGGCAATCCGGCGTTTGATGGGCCGCGACCGGAGAAACACGAGAAGCCAGGGGGAACTGTGTAGAACGCGGCATTCGCTCGCTACAGCGCGTGCGCGCAGATCGCCTCTGCCCGCCGATTCGCTTGAGAATTTTTAGAAACCTTGGCGGTTCCCATGGTCTGAACCGCTGACACATGCGATGACGCCCGGTACATGCGGCCGCCGGCCCTCAGAGGCACACCGAGGGCTGTTGTTCTTCGAGGAGCGGAGTTTGTAACCGCGTTCTCGGGCCTGCTTCTTTGCGCGTGGACCGATTTCCAGGTGTCTCCCGCCCGTGAGACACAGAATTCAAGGTCATGCTTACGTAATACGGGCACAAATGTATGCTGGATGTGTGAGACCGACTTGATACCAAGGGAGGAGGTCGGATCGCATGTCTCACATGAATGGCGACGATTTCGGTCCCGGATGCAGTTCCTGACCTCCCTCGCGAGAAGCCTTGCTATCTGTCTCTCGCAGCGCGTATTACAGTACTGCATGTCTAAGATTCAGCAAGAATCTCTCCGGAAGGCGGAAGCTGGAAGTTGACTCGCGCGAGTACCAAAACGACGCGGAGCATACAGGCACGCATTCTGTCATTTGAACCAATACATCCGATACTGGAGGTACTGCACGTGATAACAAGCAAGCTGCGTATCTCACTGGCCGACTCGCATTCTGGGAGACTCATGCAAGCCATCCCCGAATGCAAACGGCGGGAGATGAACTCGTATTCGTACGCATCGGTCGATCAACCCGTCGTGCATTCATTTTCGGGAACTGAGACGGTTTGGATAAGCTCTCTGTATGCTGTGATGCGCGCGGTGCCGAGTTCCCAATTCCAGCACCGGCGCATATATGATATCCTGCCGGTCTCTCGGCGCGCAGGTGCGGAAGTTCTGCGGCGATTCGCAAGTGGCTGCGGTTCTCGTAAGCTACTGAGGCGTGGGAATCTATTCTATTACCGGTGCGAACTGAGTGTCAGCGCTCATTTCCGGGACAAGCGGCTGTGCGCGCAAGCGAACTCGTGGGGCTTCTGTTGATCCCCCGTTGGATATCACATTTTCCACGAAGCCCCGCCCCGGCGGGACTTGAAAAATTTATCCTGCCTTGGCTCACCCTTGCTCTCTCACATATAGACCGTCCCCCAGGCCGCCCTGCTCACCATCTTCCCTCTCTCCCCGGCCACCACTATGCCAGTGTTCGAGAGCGACTCCCAGGCGCCGCGCTCCCGAGCTCACCCTCGTCGTCGTCGCCACGAGGTCAGTACACTGGCTTGACCGCGCTCTCGGCCGCCGCTGACCACTCTCTTCAGCAGTCTCCGAGGACGACGCAACGCGCGAGGTTCGATCCTCGCCTTCGTTGACAGTACCGGTGAGTAGCACTGCCCGCGGGCATCCTCTCCTCGTCGCGCCGCAGCCGTCTGATCTGCTCCACAGCACGCGGAGAACGGGACGCTGGCGGCGATGGAGCCGCCAAGCTGGCGGCCACGCCGAGCATCACGCGTTCCGCGTCGGCCGATCGCGCAGAAGTCGAGCAGGACCCCGGAGACGACTTGCCGTCGACCCCGATGCTTCTTTTGCCGGACCGCCACCCTCGCGTCTCGTCAGCAGCGTCCGCAACGCACTCGGCACCCGCTGGCCGCTGCGCTGGACGTTCTCGGTCAGACGGTGCCCCCGCCTTTGTAAGTGGTTCTCGCGGCCGGCCGGTCCACGTTGCTTACATCATTCTTCAGCTCGTGCGCAAAACACTTGGAAACCGGGCTGCGCGTCCTGCGCGCATCCCCACGGCGCTGCTGGACGCACGGCTTGCCCGCTGGCCAACCTCCTCGGACTCGGCGGGATCTGTTGGCTGTGAGTATCAAGGCTGTGCTCGGGGGCTGAAGTCTAATCCGCTCCTCAGTTCCTATCCCCGATCATCCCTGTGAACACGCGTACGCGGCTGGCGCGTGCGTGCCGCAGGTGGGGCGGCCGAAGCGCGAGGAGAACGCCGTCGTCGTCCGGCGGCCGCGCGGGGCTGGCACCCGATCTGAAGGTTCGTTCGTTAAAGGGTATCGTCTCGCGGTCACGCACTGACACACGCGCAGCTCCATCTTGACTCATTGCATCGAGCTGCTGCGAAGGAAGGTCCTCGACGGCCTCGGGGCCGGCGAAACATCGGCGATTACTTTTTTCGCCTTCCCGCCACCATGGTGCCCGCGCAGGCTGCCCGCGCGCGGCGCTCGCCAGCTTGCAAACGCGCAGCGTGCACGACGACTCGGGCGCTCCTCTGCGACGCTGCTGGATTGAACCGTGCTCGACGCTGCGATCGGCAACCTCAGGCTCCCCATCACTGGCGCGTTTTTTCGAGCCTGCGGCGCCCGACGACTTTTAGTAAGTTCAATGCCTGCGTATGCTCGTGATCGTCGCGCTGACAATGGCCCGCAGTCTCTCCCTCCCCAAACTCGTCTGCCTGCGGCGCTCGAGCTCGTCGATGGTGACCACGCCGCCGCAGCCGCGGCGGCGTGCACCCTCCCTGTCGCCGGCGCTTGCGCGCACGCGATCGGTACGTCCAGGGCGCGCCCGCGCCCGCCTGTCTCACGCTGAATTCATCTTGCAGTCTCAACGCCGGCGCTTCTACGAACCCGAGGTGCAAGTCGATCCCCACCGCCAGGGCTTCGCGCCGCCGCGAGCGCCGCCCGCCGTCTGCACTGGCACGCGGTGCATACCTCTTTGGTAAGTCCAGCGCTTGTTCACCATCCTGTACCACTCGCTCATCGTCCTCGTAGCTTCTTCAAACTTTTCTCTCGCCTGCGGCGCGCAAGGGTGTCCTCCACCGTCGCCGCCAGTGCCGGGATCGAGTTCGTCGGCGGAAGGTCGAGTTTGCTTTCGCCTGCGGCGGGCCGCATCCTCCTCGTCAACGTCGCCGTCATGGGGCTGGGCATACCTTCTTGGTATGTCCAACGCCTACTCACCGCCGTCTCACCCGCTGATCGTCGAGCGCAGTGCGGATTTTCATTCCGCCTACGGCGCGCACGACCATTGCAGGACGCCGCCGCCGTTGAGGTATGTCGACTGCTTCTTCACCGCGCCGCGGCTATCACTGATTCTCTCTCGCAGCATCACCACTCGTTTTTTCTCTCGCCTGCAGCGCGCCGGGGCAAGGACATATGTCCAACGCCTGGTCATCAGGTCTGGATCGCGGTCACCGTCTCGTGCAGCGTCGAGCTCGCCGTTTTCGCTCGCCTGCGGCGCGCATGGGAGTCCTCGCCGTCGTCCCCGGCGGTGAGACGGCGGCGCCATCGACGCCTTGCGAGGGCAGCAACTTTATCTCCCGCCTGCGGCGCGCGAGACGATTGCCTGCGCCGCCGACGGTGGCGCGTAGACACAGGTACTTATGTCCAACGCCTGTTCAGTCAAATAGTTCATGCTCATCGCCTCTCGCAGCTTCTCGACTCGTTTTTTCTTCCGCCTGCGGCGCCAGGGAAGGCTCTCATCGCCGTCGTCATCATCTCACCATTGAGTCGGGCAGCGTACTCGCGCAGGAGATCGGCTCTGGCTCCGCCTGCGGCGCGCGAGCAGATCGTCCTCGTCGTCACCATCCCCAGCAGCGAGACCTCGTCGAGATCGACTTTAGCAGCTGTTCTCGCGTGTAAGGTCGACTTTGCTCTCGCCTGCGGCGCGCTCAACTCCCGCCACCGTCATCCCCGGCACTGAGACCTCGGCGACGTCGAGTTCCTCGGGTAAGCACTCAAATTTTCTTCTGCCTGCGGCGCATACATGGGGACGAGCAAGGGTTTTGCATTAGAGACGATGTATGCGGCATTAGCGCCGGTGAGTTCGCCGCCCCCGCCGTCCTTGAGCGCATCTGACGGAGTCTAGGGACTTTGCGCACTGGAGTGGAGGGGGCTATATTTAGCAGAGACGAGGGACTTGGGCGCGTCGAGTCACAGGGTAGTACAGAGTGTACATCGCGATAGTTACTTTGCGACGGAATTAGTTACTTTGTACAACGAGTGTACACTCACACGAGACCTGCGGGCGTGCGGAGGTCTTACGGCCGCTCTTTCCGTCCTACGGCCGTGCTTTCCGTCCCCCCAAGGACTTTGCGGACACGATATCCAGCGTCCAAATGCACACCATTGGCTGCGTGCAAACCGTTCTAACCATTGATTTTCTCAGTAAAAAGTCGGATTTCATCCACGGAGATAGGACTGCGAGTCCGGCAGACTCAACACGCGGCATCCGTCAACTTGCACGGGTCGTTCGTTTGTCGGTTAGGGACTAACGAACATGGTGGTTGATTGAAGGGTAGCTGTACAGAAGATCGGACTCGACGAATTGCCTCCAGGTGTGGTCTCGTGGGCCACCTGCGACGGCGATGCACGGGCGCTTCTGAAGAACAAGGAAGATGCAGCGATGCCGTTTCGCTCGAGCCACGCTGTCTCGAGAGGGCTGCGAGGTCGTGGGAAAACCTCAGACGGCTTACGCTGTCGCACGATGCATATGCCAGTGGAGTTGTAAAAGCTACTGTGCTGGCGGGAGAGAGGAGGCGCAGGTTGCGAAGCTTTTCATTCGTTCTGTGCGTAGTGCACATACTGCCTACTTGAACTGCGGTGTCTCGTAGATGCGGAGCGCAGCGATGTCCCAGTAAGCCTCCGAGAATGCCTCAGGATGCGCATTAGCAAAGTCTGGGTGGGAGGTTGAGTGTCGAGGACGCGCAAGCGAGGATGGACGCACCAGTGCAGACACCAGGGCACCCGGCGGCGCTGTACTCCTCTTGCCTGCCTGCCCAGTCTCCGCCTGTGGCCGGTGCGCTGATCAGGGCACGCTTCCGAAGAACAAGAAAGAAGACGCACAGATGTTGTTCTTGAACACGATGTTGTTCGGCCCGAAGTGGCTCGACAGGTCGCACAGGTCGTTGGTGAAGAGCGCAAACGGCTTGCCCTGCGAGTTATGAGCCATTGAGCGACGTGAAGGTGAGTCGGCGCACCCAGAGAGCCGTCTCGACTGCGCCGAGGTTGTAGCGCACGTCCATCGGGACGGTCAGCGAGTGCCGCGGCCAGAAGAAGACACGCGTCCTGTTCGCTGCGCGCTCGTACGCGTACCACCCGCCGCCGGCCTTGTTGAACGCGGGGCCATAGTTGGGCGTGTTGCTTGGCGCGTGCACGCCGCAGCCGTCGCTCGCGGTCGCGACGTCGTCGCAATTCGTCGACACGGTGGTGCCTCCAGAACGATGAGCAACGCAAGTAATGCCGGGTTGCACGCAGGAGCGCACCAGTGGACGTGAAGGGCGACTGCGGCTTCATCATGCAGCCCGCGGTCGTGTGCAGCGTCGCCTGGTTCGGCCCGACGTCGTTGATGCCCTCGACGATATCGCATTTGCCCTTGGCCAGCGCGCCGTCGAGCGCAACTTCGATGATCGTCGGCCATGTTCTGGATGACAGGACGACAAGCGTAAGCAGCTGTCAGCTCGGCGGTTGACATACGCACCCACACCCTGCGGGCATGTGACGGATGTCGAAGCTGAGCAGCCCGGGGTGAGCAGAGCGCATAGCGGGAGCGGTGGGGGACGCACACCGCAACGTGGGTCGTGTAGTTCGCGTTGCTGATGATGCGCACGGAGTTGCGGCCGGGGCCAGCGGGGTCGAGGACGGTCTTTGCGTCCATCTTCATGACGAACGAGTCGTGCGTCGCGTAAGACAGGTTCAGGGCGCGAGCGGTCGCCTGGTCGGTCAACTGTGCTGCGAGTCAGCTGGGAAATTGGTTGCCAGGTTTTTTTTGACATACATTGACGCGTGCATGGGTCGGGTCTGCGATGGCCTGCCAGGTGAACGTGTCGAAGAACGTCTTGCCCACGATATTGGCCGTCTGGACGTAGAGGCCTTTGGGAGCCGCCGTCGCAGCATCGGTTGCGTCTGCTGCCGGCGAAGCACTAGCCACGGCCGCGAGGGAGAGTAGCGCCGCTGGCTTCATTGCTCAGAATGTGGGGTTGGAAGCGAAGGCCAGTCGGACATGACGCGGTCGCCAGACGCCTTCTTATAGGACAGGGGCATCGTTAAGCCCGTCAAACGCGACGTCGCAAAGTGGAGACAGCGCAGCCCACAGATGGCCGGCGCCGTGCAGAGACAGAGTCGAGTCCGGCAACATGCGGCACTTGCCACTTGCTCTTGCACCCCCTATTCGCTTTCGGATTCCACTCGCACGCCGCCCCGGCTCTATGCACCCTGCCCGCGTTCCCGACTGACTGCGGCGGCGGCAGAGGCGGCAGCGGCAGCGCTAGCTGCCGCCGTCGCCCATGACTCGAGCTGGATCGTGCCCCGCCCCCGTTGCGGCCGCCCAACCCGCCTCGCCTGCGCGCTGCACCGAGCTCGAGCTCGTCACCGGCGCCTGTCAATAGCACCGCGCTACCCGTTCCGACGCTGCGGCTGCTTGCTTCGGCGCTGTCTCCGGGCGCTGCTTGCCGCTGGTCGTCGACTTGCAATTCACGCGATCACACAGTGCTGCTCGCGGCCCGTGAGTGTGGACCTCCTAGTCACTCGTACTCGCGATCCCCGGCCGTCGGGCTGCGCATCGAGCTCGGCAGTCCCGTTTCCGACCGAACGCTCAAGAGCACGCTGCGCTCGCCCACCGCACCAGGCAGCTCATTTCGGAAGCTCACGGCATGGGGAACACCCTCGGCATGCTCTTGCGATGCAGCGGCGTCGGGTTGGTTCCATTCCTCGACCGAGAATGCAAGGTGCGGCCGGCCGAGCCGCTCGTGGCCCGCCCGTTGGCAGCGTTTTGTCAGCAAATCCCAATCAGCGACTCATTTTCCGCGCACTGCGCCGCGCTCGGAGGCTGTGGTTCGACGCCGACTCGCGCGGCGGTGCCCAAGGACCACATTTGCTCGCCCGACGCTCCGAGCGCATTTCCGCGCATCAGACGCGCCCGCGAGCCAAGAAAACCGCTGCAACACATCGAGCGGGACCCTGTACTGCTCGCCCGCGGTAGCACCGACGACGACGCGCGCTTTCTTTCATTCGGTCGTGCGGACGGCAGCATCGACGCTGCGCGCCATTCCGCTCAGCCACGGCCGCACAACATCGATCACGAGACGCGCTCGGTCGTTCTGGCACAATACCCGCAGCGCTGGCCCGCAGCCGATGCGCGAAACGCGCCCGACGAAGATATTTGCACCCCGGACGCTCCAGGCGCATTCCAGCACGTCAGACGCGTCAGCGGGCGAATGGCGTCGGCGCGGCGACATCGTGCGATGCCCCGCATGCTCGCGCGACGCAGCAGTGGCGTGCCCTCGGCCGGGGGACGCGACATGTGCCCGGCGGGGCGGATGACATATAAACGGACAAACTCACCTGTACCCTACGCCCGTGCGCCCTTCTTTGTACACAAACGGACGCATACGAATGCACTTGTGTACGTACTGCCAAAAAGAATTCAGCGATGTACGAAAATCGAACGGCAACGACTGACCGTTGCACCGCCGACGACTGCATGCAGAACGACAAGCTGCTCAGAATGGCAAATAAGCAACGGCAGCGTTGATAGGAAGGGTAAGGGACTCGCTGGGCATATGTGGCTCGACGGGGAACGTCGATTGGCGCGAATCGAGAGGTACCTGCGCGAACGGCATGAGCATCGCTCCCGATCGAGCGTGACGCACTGCAGAGCGCACGCAACGTCGAGGTCGTCTTCGAGAGCTGTATGTGCATTAGAGGAGTGTAATCCATGCAGTTAAATTGGAAACGACGTACGAGGGTGCCGGGAGTGTCGTTGCAGGCGACGTCGAGAGGTCCGCACGACCGCGCCGAAAGCTTCTCACCGCATCAGCAAACGATGAAGCGCGAGTGCGACGGAGGCGACGGGCAATACAGCTACAGAGTGCTCACCGATGGTGCCGGCGGTGACGGAAGGGCGACGGGCGCCGTCATCGAGAGAGGGGAAGAAGAGAGGAAGAACCGGTGGAGGCTCCGCCTCGCCCTCGCACGCCTTTTGTACGCGTACCAAACGGCCTCCCTTCCGTTCCTTTCCCGGCAGATGACTGTACACGCTCACACGGCCGGCATCTCGTACGATGTGGCGCGGACGGGTCGAGATCTCGGCGCCGAGTAGCGTGACGCTCTGTGTATGCACCCCCGGCAGTCCGCTTCCCAACGCCATTCTCTCGCGATGCTTTGCCCGCGCCGCCCTGTCCACTTTCTCACTCGCGGGTCACGACGCCCTCAGTCCAAATAAGCGCCCGTCTCGCGTTGAGGGTCGCGGGGCATACCCCTATACCCCCTATACCCTCGAAAACGCACCCAAGCACGGGCGCCGCGCCAGCGCGTTTCCACGCGTCATATCAGCGGCAGAAGCAGCTTGGCAATCCGGCGTTTGATGGGCCGCGACCGGAGAAACACGAGAAGCCAGGGGGAACTGTGTAGAACGCGGCATTCGCTCGCTACAGCGCGTGCGCGCAGATCGCCTCTGCCCGCCGATTCGCTTGAGAATTTTTAGAAACCTTGGCGGTTCCCATGGTCTGAACCGCTGACACATGCGATGACGCCCGGTACATGCGGCCGCCGGCCCTCAGAGGCACACCGAGGGCTGTTGTTCTTCGAGGAGCGGAGTTTGTAACCGCGTTCTCGGGCCTGCTTCTTTGCGCGTGGACCGATTTCCAGGTGTCTCCCGCCCGTGAGACACAGAATTCAAGGTCATGCTTACGTAATACGGGCACAAATGTATGCTGGATGTGTGAGACCGACTTGATACCAAGGGAGGAGGTCGGATCGCATGTCTCACATGAATGGCGACGATTTCGGTCCCGGATGCAGTTCCTGACCTCCCTCGCGAGAAGCCTTGCTATCTGTCTCTCGCAGCGCGTATTACAGTACTGCATGTCTAAGATTCAGCAAGAATCTCTCCGGAAGGCGGAAGCTGGAAGTTGACTCGCGCGAGTACCAAAACGACGCGGAGCATACAGGCACGCATTCTGTCATTTGAACCAATACATCCGATACTGGAGGTACTGCACGTGATAACAAGCAAGCTGCGTATCTCACTGGCCGACTCGCATTCTGGGAGACTCATGCAAGCCATCCCCGAATGCAAACGGCGGGAGATGAACTCGTATTCGTACGCATCGGTCGATCAACCCGTCGTGCATTCATTTTCGGGAACTGAGACGGTTTGGATAAGCTCTCTGTATGCTGTGATGCGCGCGGTGCCGAGTTCCCAATTCCAGCACCGGCGCATATATGATATCCTGCCGGTCTCTCGGCGCGCAGGTGCGGAAGTTCTGCGGCGATTCGCAAGTGGCTGCGGTTCTCGTAAGCTACTGAGGCGTGGGAATCTATTCTATTACCGGTGCGAACTGAGTGTCAGCGCTCATTTCCGGGACAAGCGGCTGTGCGCGCAAGCGAACTCGTGGGGCTTCTGTTGATCCCCCGTTGGATATCACATTTTCCACGAAGCCCCGCCCCGGCGGGACTTGAAAAATTTATCCTGCCTTGGCTCACCCTTGCTCTCTCACATATAGACCGTCCCCCAGGCCGCCCTGCTCACCATCTTCCCTCTCTCCCCGGCCACCACTATGCCAGTGTTCGAGAGCGACTCCCAGGCGCCGCGCTCCCGAGCTCACCCTCGTCGTCGTCGCCACGAGGTCAGTACACTGGCTTGACCGCGCTCTCGGCCGCCGCTGACCACTCTCTTCAGCAGTCTCCGAGGACGACGCAACGCGCGAGGTTCGATCCTCGCCTTCGTTGACAGTACCGGTGAGTAGCACTGCCCGCGGGCATCCTCTCCTCGTCGCGCCGCAGCCGTCTGATCTGCTCCACAGCACGCGGAGAACGGGACGCTGGCGGCGATGGAGCCGCCAAGCTGGCGGCCACGCCGAGCATCACGCGTTCCGCGTCGGCCGATCGCGCAGAAGTCGAGCAGGACCCCGGAGACGACTTGCCGTCGACCCCGATGCTTCTTTTGCCGGACCGCCACCCTCGCGTCTCGTCAGCAGCGTCCGCAACGCACTCGGCACCCGCTGGCCGCTGCGCTGGACGTTCTCGGTCAGACGGTGCCCCCGCCTTTGTAAGTGGTTCTCGCGGCCGGCCGGTCCACGTTGCTTACATCATTCTTCAGCTCGTGCGCAAAACACTTGGAAACCGGGCTGCGCGTCCTGCGCGCATCCCCACGGCGCTGCTGGACGCACGGCTTGCCCGCTGGCCAACCTCCTCGGACTCGGCGGGATCTGTTGGCTGTGAGTATCAAGGCTGTGCTCGGGGGCTGAAGTCTAATCCGCTCCTCAGTTCCTATCCCCGATCATCCCTGTGAACACGCGTACGCGGCTGGCGCGTGCGTGCCGCAGGTGGGGCGGCCGAAGCGCGAGGAGAACGCCGTCGTCGTCCGGCGGCCGCGCGGGGCTGGCACCCGATCTGAAGGTTCGTTCGTTAAAGGGTATCGTCTCGCGGTCACGCACTGACACACGCGCAGCTCCATCTTGACTCATTGCATCGAGCTGCTGCGAAGGAAGGTCCTCGACGGCCTCGGGGCCGGCGAAACATCGGCGATTACTTTTTTCGCCTTCCCGCCACCATGGTGCCCGCGCAGGCTGCCCGCGCGCGGCGCTCGCCAGCTTGCAAACGCGCAGCGTGCACGACGACTCGGGCGCTCCTCTGCGACGCTGCTGGATTGAACCGTGCTCGACGCTGCGATCGGCAACCTCAGGCTCCCCATCACTGGCGCGTTTTTTCGAGCCTGCGGCGCCCGACGACTTTTAGTAAGTTCAATGCCTGCGTATGCTCGTGATCGTCGCGCTGACAATGGCCCGCAGTCTCTCCCTCCCCAAACTCGTCTGCCTGCGGCGCTCGAGCTCGTCGATGGTGACCACGCCGCCGCAGCCGCGGCGGCGTGCACCCTCCCTGTCGCCGGCGCTTGCGCGCACGCGATCGGTACGTCCAGGGCGCGCCCGCGCCCGCCTGTCTCACGCTGAATTCATCTTGCAGTCTCAACGCCGGCGCTTCTACGAACCCGAGGTGCAAGTCGATCCCCACCGCCAGGGCTTCGCGCCGCCGCGAGCGCCGCCCGCCGTCTGCACTGGCACGCGGTGCATACCTCTTTGGTAAGTCCAGCGCTTGTTCACCATCCTGTACCACTCGCTCATCGTCCTCGTAGCTTCTTCAAACTTTTCTCTCGCCTGCGGCGCGCAAGGGTGTCCTCCACCGTCGCCGCCAGTGCCGGGATCGAGTTCGTCGGCGGAAGGTCGAGTTTGCTTTCGCCTGCGGCGGGCCGCATCCTCCTCGTCAACGTCGCCGTCATGGGGCTGGGCATACCTTCTTGGTATGTCCAACGCCTACTCACCGCCGTCTCACCCGCTGATCGTCGAGCGCAGTGCGGATTTTCATTCCGCCTACGGCGCGCACGACCATTGCAGGACGCCGCCGCCGTTGAGGTATGTCGACTGCTTCTTCACCGCGCCGCGGCTATCACTGATTCTCTCTCGCAGCATCACCACTCGTTTTTTCTCTCGCCTGCAGCGCGCCGGGGCAAGGACATATGTCCAACGCCTGGTCATCAGGTCTGGATCGCGGTCACCGTCTCGTGCAGCGTCGAGCTCGCCGTTTTCGCTCGCCTGCGGCGCGCATGGGAGTCCTCGCCGTCGTCCCCGGCGGTGAGACGGCGGCGCCATCGACGCCTTGCGAGGGCAGCAACTTTATCTCCCGCCTGCGGCGCGCGAGACGATTGCCTGCGCCGCCGACGGTGGCGCGTAGACACAGGTACTTATGTCCAACGCCTGTTCAGTCAAATAGTTCATGCTCATCGCCTCTCGCAGCTTCTCGACTCGTTTTTTCTTCCGCCTGCGGCGCCAGGGAAGGCTCTCATCGCCGTCGTCATCATCTCACCATTGAGTCGGGCAGCGTACTCGCGCAGGAGATCGGCTCTGGCTCCGCCTGCGGCGCGCGAGCAGATCGTCCTCGTCGTCACCATCCCCAGCAGCGAGACCTCGTCGAGATCGACTTTAGCAGCTGTTCTCGCGTGTAAGGTCGACTTTGCTCTCGCCTGCGGCGCGCTCAACTCCCGCCACCGTCATCCCCGGCACTGAGACCTCGGCGACGTCGAGTTCCTCGGGTAAGCACTCAAATTTTCTTCTGCCTGCGGCGCATACATGGGGACGAGCAAGGGTTTTGCATTAGAGACGATGTATGCGGCATTAGCGCCGGTGAGTTCGCCGCCCCCGCCGTCCTTGAGCGCATCTGACGGAGTCTAGGGACTTTGCGCACTGGAGTGGAGGGGGCTATATTTAGCAGAGACGAGGGACTTGGGCGCGTCGAGTCACAGGGTAGTACAGAGTGTACATCGCGATAGTTACTTTGCGACGGAATTAGTTACTTTGTACAACGAGTGTACACTCACACGAGACCTGCGGGCGTGCGGAGGTCTTACGGCCGCTCTTTCCGTCCTACGGCCGTGCTTTCCGTCCCCCCAAGGACTTTGCGGACACGATATCCAGCGTCCAAATGCACACCATTGGCTGCGTGCAAACCGTTCTAACCATTGATTTTCTCAGTAAAAAGTCGGATTTCATCCACGGAGATAGGACTGCGAGTCCGGCAGACTCAACACGCGGCATCCGTCAACTTGCACGGGTCGTTCGTTTGTCGGTTAGGGACTAACGAACATGGTGGTTGATTGAAGGGTAGCTGTACAGAAGATCGGACTCGACGAATTGCCTCCAGGTGTGGTCTCGTGGGCCACCTGCGACGGCGATGCACGGGCGCTTCTGAAGAACAAGGAAGATGCAGCGATGCCGTTTCGCTCGAGCCACGCTGTCTCGAGAGGGCTGCGAGGTCGTGGGAAAACCTCAGACGGCTTACGCTGTCGCACGATGCATATGCCAGTGGAGTTGTAAAAGCTACTGTGCTGGCGGGAGAGAGGAGGCGCAGGTTGCGAAGCTTTTCATTCGTTCTGTGCGTAGTGCACATACTGCCTACTTGAACTGCGGTGTCTCGTAGATGCGGAGCGCAGCGATGTCCCAGTAAGCCTCCGAGAATGCCTCAGGATGCGCATTAGCAAAGTCTGGGTGGGAGGTTGAGTGTCGAGGACGCGCAAGCGAGGATGGACGCACCAGTGCAGACACCAGGGCACCCGGCGGCGCTGTACTCCTCTTGCCTGCCTGCCCAGTCTCCGCCTGTGGCCGGTGCGCTGATCAGGGCACGCTTCCGAAGAACAAGAAAGAAGACGCACAGATGTTGTTCTTGAACACGATGTTGTTCGGCCCGAAGTGGCTCGACAGGTCGCACAGGTCGTTGGTGAAGAGCGCAAACGGCTTGCCCTGCGAGTTATGAGCCATTGAGCGACGTGAAGGTGAGTCGGCGCACCCAGAGAGCCGTCTCGACTGCGCCGAGGTTGTAGCGCACGTCCATCGGGACGGTCAGCGAGTGCCGCGGCCAGAAGAAGACACGCGTCCTGTTCGCTGCGCGCTCGTACGCGTACCACCCGCCGCCGGCCTTGTTGAACGCGGGGCCATAGTTGGGCGTGTTGCTTGGCGCGTGCACGCCGCAGCCGTCGCTCGCGGTCGCGACGTCGTCGCAATTCGTCGACACGGTGGTGCCTCCAGAACGATGAGCAACGCAAGTAATGCCGGGTTGCACGCAGGAGCGCACCAGTGGACGTGAAGGGCGACTGCGGCTTCATCATGCAGCCCGCGGTCGTGTGCAGCGTCGCCTGGTTCGGCCCGACGTCGTTGATGCCCTCGACGATATCGCATTTGCCCTTGGCCAGCGCGCCGTCGAGCGCAACTTCGATGATCGTCGGCCATGTTCTGGATGACAGGACGACAAGCGTAAGCAGCTGTCAGCTCGGCGGTTGACATACGCACCCACACCCTGCGGGCATGTGACGGATGTCGAAGCTGAGCAGCCCGGGGTGAGCAGAGCGCATAGCGGGAGCGGTGGGGGACGCACACCGCAACGTGGGTCGTGTAGTTCGCGTTGCTGATGATGCGCACGGAGTTGCGGCCGGGGCCAGCGGGGTCGAGGACGGTCTTTGCGTCCATCTTCATGACGAACGAGTCGTGCGTCGCGTAAGACAGGTTCAGGGCGCGAGCGGTCGCCTGGTCGGTCAACTGTGCTGCGAGTCAGCTGGGAAATTGGTTGCCAGGTTTTTTTTGACATACATTGACGCGTGCATGGGTCGGGTCTGCGATGGCCTGCCAGGTGAACGTGTCGAAGAACGTCTTGCCCACGATATTGGCCGTCTGGACGTAGAGGCCTTTGGGAGCCGCCGTCGCAGCATCGGTTGCGTCTGCTGCCGGCGAAGCACTAGCCACGGCCGCGAGGGAGAGTAGCGCCGCTGGCTTCATTGCTCAGAATGTGGGGTTGGAAGCGAAGGCCAGTCGGACATGACGCGGTCGCCAGACGCCTTCTTATAGGACAGGGGCATCGTTAAGCCCGTCAAACGCGACGTCGCAAAGTGGAGACAGCGCAGCCCACAGATGGCCGGCGCCGTGCAGAGACAGAGTCGAGTCCGGCAACATGCGGCACTTGCCACTTGCTCTTGCACCCCCTATTCGCTTTCGGATTCCACTCGCACGCCGCCCCGGCTCTATGCACCCTGCCCGCGTTCCCGACTGACTGCGGCGGCGGCAGAGGCGGCAGCGGCAGCGCTAGCTGCCGCCGTCGCCCATGACTCGAGCTGGATCGTGCCCCGCCCCCGTTGCGGCCGCCCAACCCGCCTCGCCTGCGCGCTGCACCGAGCTCGAGCTCGTCACCGGCGCCTGTCAATAGCACCGCGCTACCCGTTCCGACGCTGCGGCTGCTTGCTTCGGCGCTGTCTCCGGGCGCTGCTTGCCGCTGGTCGTCGACTTGCAATTCACGCGATCACACAGTGCTGCTCGCGGCCCGTGAGTGTGGACCTCCTAGTCACTCGTACTCGCGATCCCCGGCCGTCGGGCTGCGCATCGAGCTCGGCAGTCCCGTTTCCGACCGAACGCTCAAGAGCACGCTGCGCTCGCCCACCGCACCAGGCAGCTCATTTCGGAAGCTCACGGCATGGGGAACACCCTCGGCATGCTCTTGCGATGCAGCGGCGTCGGGTTGGTTCCATTCCTCGACCGAGAATGCAAGGTGCGGCCGGCCGAGCCGCTCGTGGCCCGCCCGTTGGCAGCGTTTTGTCAGCAAATCCCAATCAGCGACTCATTTTCCGCGCACTGCGCCGCGCTCGGAGGCTGTGGTTCGACGCCGACTCGCGCGGCGGTGCCCAAGGACCACATTTGCTCGCCCGACGCTCCGAGCGCATTTCCGCGCATCAGACGCGCCCGCGAGCCAAGAAAACCGCTGCAACACATCGAGCGGGACCCTGTACTGCTCGCCCGCGGTAGCACCGACGACGACGCGCGCTTTCTTTCATTCGGTCGTGCGGACGGCAGCATCGACGCTGCGCGCCATTCCGCTCAGCCACGGCCGCACAACATCGATCACGAGACGCGCTCGGTCGTTCTGGCACAATACCCGCAGCGCTGGCCCGCAGCCGATGCGCGAAACGCGCCCGACGAAGATATTTGCACCCCGGACGCTCCAGGCGCATTCCAGCACGTCAGACGCGTCAGCGGGCGAATGGCGTCGGCGCGGCGACATCGTGCGATGCCCCGCATGCTCGCGCGACGCAGCAGTGGCGTGCCCTCGGCCGGGGGACGCGACATGTGCCCGGCGGGGCGGATGACATATAAACGGACAAACTCACCTGTACCCTACGCCCGTGCGCCCTTCTTTGTACACAAACGGACGCATACGAATGCACTTGTGTACGTACTGCCAAAAAGAATTCAGCGATGTACGAAAATCGAACGGCAACGACTGACCGTTGCACCGCCGACGACTGCATGCAGAACGACAAGCTGCTCAGAATGGCAAATAAGCAACGGCAGCGTTGATAGGAAGGGTAAGGGACTCGCTGGGCATATGTGGCTCGACGGGGAACGTCGATTGGCGCGAATCGAGAGGTACCTGCGCGAACGGCATGAGCATCGCTCCCGATCGAGCGTGACGCACTGCAGAGCGCACGCAACGTCGAGGTCGTCTTCGAGAGCTGTATGTGCATTAGAGGAGTGTAATCCATGCAGTTAAATTGGAAACGACGTACGAGGGTGCCGGGAGTGTCGTTGCAGGCGACGTCGAGAGGTCCGCACGACCGCGCCGAAAGCTTCTCACCGCATCAGCAAACGATGAAGCGCGAGTGCGACGGAGGCGACGGGCAATACAGCTACAGAGTGCTCACCGATGGTGCCGGCGGTGACGGAAGGGCGACGGGCGCCGTCATCGAGAGAGGGGAAGAAGAGAGGAAGAACCGGTGGAGGCTCCGCCTCGCCCTCGCACGCCTTTTGTACGCGTACCAAACGGCCTCCCTTCCGTTCCTTTCCCGGCAGATGACTGTACACGCTCACACGGCCGGCATCTCGTACGATGTGGCGCGGACGGGTCGAGATCTCGGCGCCGAGTAGCGTGACGCTCTGTGTATGCACCCCCGGCAGTCCGCTTCCCAACGCCATTCTCTCGCGATGCTTTGCCCGCGCCGCCCTGTCCACTTTCTCACTCGCGGGTCACGACGCCCTCAGTCCAAATAAGCGCCCGTCTCGCGTTGAGGGTCGCGGGGCATACCCCTATACCCCCTATACCCTCGAAAACGCACCCAAGCACGGGCGCCGCGCCAGCGCGTTTCCACGCGTCATATCAGCGGCAGAAGCAGCTTGGCAATCCGGCGTTTGATGGGCCGCGACCGGAGAAACACGAGAAGCCAGGGGGAACTGTGTAGAACGCGGCATTCGCTCGCTACAGCGCGTGCGCGCAGATCGCCTCTGCCCGCCGATTCGCTTGAGAATTTTTAGAAACCTTGGCGGTTCCCATGGTCTGAACCGCTGACACATGCGATGACGCCCGGTACATGCGGCCGCCGGCCCTCAGAGGCACACCGAGGGCTGTTGTTCTTCGAGGAGCGGAGTTTGTAACCGCGTTCTCGGGCCTGCTTCTTTGCGCGTGGACCGATTTCCAGGTGTCTCCCGCCCGTGAGACACAGAATTCAAGGTCATGCTTACGTAATACGGGCACAAATGTATGCTGGATGTGTGAGACCGACTTGATACCAAGGGAGGA